>JAWNOJ010000023.1:31335833-32671666 GCA_035046065.1 Chymomyza procnemis
TGCAAAGCCTTAGTAAATAATATGTAAATTTTATTTTTTTGTTAAATTTGCGAAATTACAAGGCAAATGCAATCGATATCAATATCGGTACTAAAAATGACCAATAATCGAATTTATACATCGATATCTTAAATGCGATAATATTAATCACTTTACAAACGTGTTTGTCTCAATGGCGTCGACAGGCGGGATTTCTAAAGGAAATTTAACAAATCTGTAATTTGGAAAATTTACAAATATAGGAAATCTATTAAAACTCGAATTTTTTAATGTAAACGTTTAAATACTTTATCATATTGCCACGTTTGAATTCATATACGTGTGTGTTCACTAAAAAAAAAAATTCGTCTTTTATAACGGTAAAAAGTTAATGCATACGTCATGCATGTATGTGTACATTTTTTCTTTTTTAGATTGAAAAATGTTTAGCTGGTGGCCAACTCAAGTGATTCATTTAAAAAATGCAAATTTTAATTACGGGAGTACCACTAGCGGAGGTTCATTCGGCACCAACAATAGAGTTTGTGCCGAGGAAGAGAAGGCACAAAAGAAAAAGTAAGCAAGCTAATTTTTTGTTGCCACAGTACTGCCAAACAAAGTTTATAATGTTTCGCAGATTTCTGAAGATTATCAGTAACGTGCAGAATTACGTACCCAGTGAGGCTATGTGTAATGCGCTTTGCCAAAACTTTACCAACGTATCTCTGGCAAAAGACAGTGAAGCCTTTAAAATGTACCTGGAGTCGAAGAATTTAGACTATGACAATGTTCAAATTGTGTTACGCACACTTCTCAATATTGAAGATTTGTCGATCTTAAAACTGTACTCGCTTATGACACAAAAAAACAAAACTGTTTATCAAGGCAACAAAGAGCATCTTTTTAGTATCATTGTAAGTGCTGTATTGAACTCTTTCGACTGCAATTAAGAAAATGCTTTTGTTTGTATTTTTTATGTATATGTACATATTGTAGCTGGACAAAGGCGAAGTGCAACCTGAGGATGTCATAGTGCCTCACCTAGACAAGGTTGTTCTAATACCTAAAGCTAGTTTATTGGAATCGCCACAGGCCAAAGATATTGCTGCAGTTTTGATACCGCATGCCCATGAATGGCTAAAGTGTTATGATCCCCGGCGTCGTTATGTTGCGTCCATAGAACAAGTCTCGAACGATCAGTTACAGTTAAAATTCAAAAAATGTTCGAAATTTGCTAAATATTTACACGAAAATGAATATGATATTATCGTGCGCTCTAGTCGCATGTCCCTTAGGTATATGTATCGCGCAATTGAGCTGTTAGGCCATGCACCAGATTTGCGCAGCTACCTTTTTCCAAATGTTCAGTTCGTCGAGGAAACTCCAGCTATTAAAGGATGTTCCAGTTTTTTTCTAATCAACAAGAATATCGCTGCCAATACAGAGCAATTTGGGGCAGTACAACAGATTGTGGCTGGACCTGGCAATCATGCACCGTTTATTATTTTTGGACCACCTGGTAAAAGTAGCCTTTGAACAAGAAATAAAAGTTTATCCATTTGCTTTATGTTCTAGGCACTGGCAAAACGACTCTCATTGTTGAGGCTATATTACAGCTGCGCATGCGACAACCACGAAGCCGTATACTTGTAACTGCTGGCTCTAACTCAGCGTGTGATGAAATTGCAATAAGACTTTTGGAATACATTGAGGGCAATCCTTTATTAAACGAAAATATTAAAAAGCAATCCCAACAATCGGGCTTGGTTAGAATGGACGTGAGACCTGAGCATAATCTAATCCGTGTTTTTTCTTACTCTATATATGCAAAAGGCGTTGCCTCTATCAACAAGCTGCTGTTACAGAACTCAAATTGCCGTAACAATATATTTGTCCATATGGACGTCGATATAATACGCCAATATGAAATAATCGTGGCGACGCTGTGCACTGTCGGAAAACTAGTTACCAAAAACCTAGGGAAGTTTAACTTTTTCACTCATGTGTTTATAGATGAAGTGGGTGCCTCAATGGAACCGGAGGCTCTAGTTGGTATCGTTGGTATAAAGCAGCATCGGGATTGCCATGTGATACTGTCTGGTGATCATAAACAGTTGGGTCCTGTCATTAAAAGCAACAGAGCGGCATCCCTGGGACTAAGCACTTCGCTCATGGAACGGCTTCTAGCAAGGCCCTGTTATGCAATAGATAGTAATGGCAACTATGATCTAAGACTGCAGGCACGATTGGTTCGAAATTACCGCTCACATCCAAAGATTGTGCATTTATATAATACACTTTATTATAACAACACGATCATTGCCGATGCTAAACCAGGTACGCCAAATACTTTTTCAAAAATAAGCCAAATAACATTAAATTAGTAATTTAATTTTGTAGCCGATGTCAACTTACCAACTCGATTGTCAATATTACCTAATAGCGAGTTTCCAATCATTTTTCAAGCCACGCATGGAATAACTGCTCAGGACGACTGTTCCAGTAGCTCCCTGAACGCTTTAGAAGCTCAGGTGTTATTGTGGTATGTGCGACAACTACTCCAATGCAAACATATCAATTCAGATGATATAGGCATAATAGCGCCTTACAAAGCTCAGGGCAGAGTTATTAATAATTTGCTTAATGATTCGGGATACAACAACATTGAAATTGGCTGTGTTGAAAACTATCAGGGTCGTGAAAAATCTATTATCATAGTATCTTTGGTGCGATCATTTTCGAGTCTTGGTTTTATGCGTAATCCACGTCGCCTAAATGTAATGTTGTCCCGTGCAAAATCTCTGCTTATTTTAATTGGTAATCCAGTTACGTTGCGCTACCATTCGGACTTTAATTTTATTATAAATGAGTGCCGCGCTCATGGTACTTATATTTTTAAAAAAAAGGAAAGAAAAGTGCTCCAGCTCATAAATTCTAGATTAGACGAATTTACTAACGTTGAAAATATGTTGAAGCGGCTTAAGCTAAGTGAATAAACGTCCCTTGCCGACGTTAAATGCATAAACACACACCCACACACACACTCTCACACACACACTCTCACACACACCCACACACACACTCTCATACACACCCACCCACACACAAATAGATTTGAAGGTATCCTTATTGTTAAAAATATTGTCTAAAACTTTTGTATTCACATCGTTTATTTAATTATGATAAATTTACGAAAATTGTTCCATATTTTAAAATTGTTTCTCAAGTTTTTTATGCTTTCAATAATGGCAATATGCATGATTTTATTATGTTAACGTGGACCGTTTTTTAAATGTTATTGAAATGGAGCCCATTGTTTTTTTAATTTAAAAAAAAACAAAACAAATCAAAAAATGTTTCCACTTAGAATTGGAGAAACAATAATTTAGGTAAAACAATTGAAATTATAATGTGGCCTAAGATGATGTTGCATTTATGTTCGTTTTTTATTATGTAAACATTTTTTTTTTTTTTGAAATTGAAATATTATAAATTGAATACTTTAATGTTGTCATGTTAAAACATTGTTAAAATTATAATTAATTTACCAAATAAAATTGGATAAGTTTACGTAAATTTTTCAATTCTCTCAGTCTTTGTTAATAACTGTGTATTAGTCTCGTTTTATGACACAAAAGGCGTGTTTCGTGCTCTTAGGTATTGTTATTATTAAACACAGAAAGTATCCAAAATGCCATAATTCTGCGACGGGTGGATTATGAACTAAAGAAAAGTGTTAAGTTCTATTAAATATATATATATGTATATCGTAAACTTTTTGATTAATTGCATAACATTAACATTTGGTATATTTAAATTTAGGTTCTCAGTAAAACAACGACAATCCTACAGTATCACACGCTTTATACCGCATTCCATACAAAATTTAGCATGTTCAATAATAAATTTTGCTCCACATTCGTGACAGAACTTTGACATCTTCATACTCGAGCTCATAGAGCCATTGGATGTATTACTCAGCAAAGAGTACTGCGAAGTGGTTACTGCAACATTGTCAATGTTGTTATTCTTATTGTCCAAAGTGCAATTCCTATTATAGCTGCCGGTTTGTGACGCTGTTGATGACTCCTGTTGTTGAAAGTTAAGATTTGTTTGTGGTTCGACCATAGCCATTGAGTGTTCCGAGCCACTACTTAAAGATTCGCGAGTATCATTGCAGTTATTGCCAACAGTTGAGCTGCCAGCTTCGTAGGCAGCATTCCGCGCCTTTGGAGTATCATACTCGTTGTAATCCTGCGTAGCAGTATTCGGCATTGCTCTGGACGACACTGATATATTATTGTTGTCAACCGTGCCGTCATTTGTTGTGTTGGCACGTGAGCAATGTGCATCTGAGTTGGGTGCACTAATACCTCGTGAACGTGGCGAGTTTGACAATTCGACGGAACGTTGACGTGAGAGATTGGATGGTGAGTTGCTGCTAAATAAGAGCTCTGGTTACAAATTATCTGGATACAAATTATTTATAATTTTTATTTACCTGCCATATGCGGAGTCGGAACTTAGTTTAGAGCTTGCGCCGTGGGGCGAGTTTTGCGAAGAACATATAGGATATCCATCTAAACTACTAAGTTCATCTGAATCACCTATTTGAGTTGTGCGTGATAGTCCCATGTCCTTGTGCATTATCGGCTGAACTGGCGATTTCTTGTCTTTATTGACATCGTTGGCGTTCTGATAATCGTCTTCACTGGGCGCAGTTCTTGACTGCATGGCTTTTCGCATGGAGGCGCCAGCATCTTGACCTAGCTGCAGAAACTCGCTTTGCATTTGCTGAATTAGGTTTTTAGCATTATTAATCTGTACATTGGGTAACGCATCTATCGCTAGTTTCGAATCTTGGCGTAACGTTGGCGCTGTGGTTGCTGATAACGCTCGCTTGGCAGATCCATCGCTTACGTGGTCAGAGACCCCAGCATCGACGTCGTCTGTGTCGCTTATCTTCCTAAATTTTGAGTGTTCTGGCTCATTACCATCTTTAATTTCAACCATCTCTATGGGCGTTTGCTCATTCCCCACCATGTGTCTCAGAGAGTCTGGGGAAATTGGCGAGTCTCCCAGGGCATTTGGCTCTGTCTCAATACTTATAAAAATTTCTCCCTTGTGTCGATCATTATTGCATTTGTTGCTATTCGTATTTTGTCTATTAGCATTGGATCTATAACAGGACCTTGATTCGTCACTGATGTATTGCTCCTTTTCATTATCACTGGTGCCTGATGCCTTAAACGAACCATCAGTGTTTGACAAATTGGATGCAGATCTAAGGGCGGAATGGGTATACGACGTGACATTATTGTATGCCTTGCTAAAAAATTCCTTAGGTGTGGATGTATTATTATGGATTATATTATAGCTGTCTGTATAGGTAGTGTCCGGTATATGCGAATGTAAGCTTAAAGTGTGTTGTTGATTTTTGGGAGTAGGATTCGTTTTGAACAAACGATTTCTACTTGTTGTACGGTTCAACAAGAACTCCCGGCAATCTTTGAACAAAGGAAATTGTTCCTCATCATCATGCTCAAATGATGATAGAAATTCCTCAAAATCGAAATCATCAAATGTAGGCATATTAGAAATAATAGGCATTTGAGATATAGTGTTGGGTATAACCTGTTTTGCCGCCCTTAAAGAGGTTTGTTTCCAGAACGGTTCCTCGTATTCCATAGACGAACGATTAGCTTCGTCATCGGCCGAGCCGCAAGACGAGCAGTCGCCCTCATCGGGCGAGATATCATAAAGAAATTGGTTACGTCCAAGTCGCATTTTGCGTTTCAACAAATTTCGACTCTCGGAGTTACGTTTTTCTATACTAACTTGTGTGATTGTGGATTGGGAACTACTTTGTGACAGCGGCGCAGCCGATGGCATTTTCATGGGTTGACACTTTGCTGCTGCTGCTGCTGTAGACTCATTCGAGGAATGGGTTGTAGAGTCATCGCTGCCGCATGACTGTACAAACAGGTTATCACACGGGTTAATAAGCATTGGATCGATATAGTCACTACCGCTGGATAGCTTGCGTTCAAGACGGTTATGTGCAGAAACATTAACATTTTTAAGAGCCCCCAGCTGTTTTGACTGATGTGTTTTGGAGAGTAAGGGTAATTGGTCCTGCTGTGTACTCGAAGGTTTGCTAAGTAATGGAGTATAAGGTTTGGTCGAAATAGGCTCAAGTCGTAAGGGGGCATTAACATTTTGAGCTGAGTTCTCGTTATTTTCCTTGGGCTTAGTCTGAAGACTTAATTGGGAGTTTACAGATGTTGCTATGGGTAAGTCTAGACGAAGATTTTTGGCTGAATTTTGTTTACTCAAAGTGTTACTTTTATCCTTCAGTTCTTTGCTGCTTAATCTATTCTTTGCTGCCTCCGCAGCTTTAGAATTTAACTGATCCAATTCATGCTCATATTTAAGAAACACGGCTAAAGAGTCGGTTTTAGCTACATTACGCTGTTGGGAATCGTCCCTTTCACTATGCAGTTTGGTTTCATTTTTGCGATTAGACGAGCTTGTGTCGCGGCGGATAACGCGAGGACTATGAAAGTCATTGCTGCAAGCGGCTTTAACGGGAATTTCATCAAACTCCTCAGGTTTGAGAAAATTTGTAGAAATGGGACCTTCATCGGAGAGCCCGCGTTGTATTGTTGGGCGGTAGTTGGTTGTAAACAGTGGGCGACTGGGTAGTAAAGGCGTACGACGTGAGCCACGCAAGGAGGATGTGCGTCGAAAGTTGGAGACTGGTTGTTTTGTGGTAGAACTACTTGGAATATGTGTTTTGCTTAGTGAGTCGGAGACTATAAGGGAAGTAGACATTTGTGGTGTCGGTGGTGTCGGTGTTGCGGCTGTATCTAAAGATGTGTCGTCCAGAAGCGTATTTGTTGAGCAGAGTTCCTCAAGCTGACGCTTAGCGGAAAGAAAAGGATCATATTTGACGCTGCTACTAAGGCCGCTGAGAATTAAAAAAAAGTTTAATTAATAATAGTGTGTATGTTTTTGAAGTAAGACTAACTCGTCCGCTTGCTTGTGTGTACGGTGGTGGAGAGAACGTTTGACAAACTACAATAGCGATTTTAAACAAACCTTTTTGGAAATCCTCTACTCGAATTGGATGTTGGTGATGCTGGTGTTATGTACATAACGCCATCGGCATCCTCTTCAAGTACTACCAAACGACGACTTATGCTGCTACTATTACTGCTTCCGCATTGGCGCAATGGCTTGAACCCGTCTTCATTGTCATCGTCAACAATACCAAGATCGAACTTGGTAAGCTCAATGTCAGAGCAATCGGTATTTTCAAGTGTGCCCGCCCCATAGGAGTCCAATGAGTCCATGTCAAAGTCAACACCATCTTGATTTTCATCTTCATCACGGCACTGTGACATAGTCATGGCACGCATTTGCTTAAGACGACCCAATTGTGATACTTCATTGCAACGTTTTTTCGGACGATAAATGGATGTATTTGTATTTGCCTCTAGTTTTAATTGTACCTCCCGATTGGATGAGATGTTGTCCTGTGAATTTCCATAAAGCATACGCTGCATTTTGTGATGCTTATTGGCTGCATATTCTATCAAATTGTGGCCGTGGTCGCTGGATGACGATTGTATGAAATCTGAATTACTTTTGTTTTGTTTATCATAATAATGTTTGTTAAGTGACATCAATTTATGTGTTTCTAGTTCTTGTTTCTGATTATTTCGCATCTCTGAGGTTGGACTCTCTCTTGTATGGCCCTTACGATGCGCTTGCTTTGCAGTCGACGATCGTTCTTTTGTTCTCTCTGGCAGATGAAAACTGTCTGCGTCGTCCATCTGAATGCTACAAATTGTGGTTTCGCTTGACACTATTATGCGTAAGATACGTTTTGAAGAGCGTCGTTAGCACCATATTGAATTCTATTCACTACAGTCTTTATTAAGAAACATTTTTTTTTGGTTTTTTGAGATGACTAATTTAAGTAACTTTTTTTTATTAAATTCCGTATAGTCATAGTAGTAGTAGTAGGTCATAAGATGCTAAAAATAATACTTTATGCAGTCAACGCAACGGTTTCAAAAGAAACAAATCTGACGGAATCTAGAGTTAGTTAAACTTGTCTTCTCGGACCATTGGCCGCTATTAATGTTTGTACAAAAAAAAAAAAAAATTCAATAATACCTTTACGGTTGCCCAATGTTTTAAGCTTTTCGAAACGATTTTCTTTCATTGGCGGCAAATTTAGTTGCTTTATAAGTGAAATTTTCGCGTTTCCGATTTTCGATGCTTTCTTATCAACCTGTGCCAAGACAGTTTCCACGCAGTCAGGAGTAACAAGCTTCAAGCTGTCACCACTCGCACGTTTTCGTAAGCGCTGTATAGTTTCGTCTATGGAATTGCATAGAACATGCTCTTTGGAGTTGAAAGCGTTGCGCGTCAGGCCAGTTCGAGAATTATTTGTTGGTTTATCCAGACTTGTATTCATGTGTACCGTATTTTGTGCGACCGAAGTCTTTTTGTTATAAGGAGCCTTGCAATTGCCTGTTCGATTTATATTGCTCACCATCGTATCTTCTTGCAGTTCGCTGAGGTTTATAAGAGTTGGGGGGGAATAGGAAGTTTCGTTGAGAAGTTTGATTTTGTTTTTTTTTTTTTATTGTGGCGACCAGCACGCCAAACTACTTGCTACATTGGCGTTGTTTGCAAAAACTACATATGGTAAGTTAACAATCCACCCCCCACAAACTGGGACGCGTTAATCTAAGCAAAGTACTCTGATACTTACTTGTCACTGTGTACGGACGAAGTCAGCGATGACGGCGACAAAAGCTTTTGCTTGCAATTGGTCTCCTGTTGGGTTGGTTCGCTGGAGCCAGAGTATTTATCACGGTTTATGGAGCGTTTAGTTCTTGAACGATAAATAAACGAATATAAAACGTGTAACATGAATAAAGCTCAACAAAATGTGTAATTGTATCAAATGCAAATGTTTACTTGAACTGTCAATGCAATATCATAAAACTCAGAGCTTACTTGAGATTAGGTGGCTTGTATTGTTTGCGTGCATCAAGGCGCTCCTTCGCTTTGCTTGTGTCGGTGGTGTTGGCAAGTTTGATCGCGGCCTGAATGGCTTTTTCCTTGCACCACTCAACATGGCGATCAAAGGCCTTTGGGTTAAATGTGCGATCGCAGTGTGGGCAACGATCACATGCCGCACTCTTAATGCGTTTTACTATAGAGCGTTCGGTGGAACGTTTGCGACTATGAGTTACATCGGCCGCAACCGGCACGGCCGCATTGGACGTGGCTGCGGCCGGCTCTACAGTTGCTGCAGCAGCAGCCTTACGCAACGAAGCACGCGCCGTGGACCTAACGAGTTCCATATTTCCTTGAGATTTTCGGCGAGTCATTGCAGGCGGCTGTAAAATGAAGTTAGTGCAGTTCCCGTTACATTGAACAAATTACTACTACTTGAGTGCTGCCTTTACCTGTGCCACCTGCTCTGTTGTTTCAGCTGCGCGACTTGTGGTTGGCGCGACCGTGTGTACGCCTGCAATTTTGTCGGCATTGGGCAAACCAAAGTTTTTCGGCAGTACATAGGTGGCCAGCTCTGTGCCCTCACGGCGTTGACGTGATGAGTCGAAAATGTTGCGCTTTTTGGTGACCTTATCACATATGGGCACGTGCTTGCGTAGAGCGTTCAAGTTGAAGGTGCGACTACAGTTTGGGCATGGTGTTAGATTACTGGCCTCGCTATGCTCCGGTATCGGTGGGCCCTGTGTAAGTGCCACCTGCGGCGGCTCATCTTGTGCGTCATTTTGTTCCTGATGATCTTCAATCATGTCGCTTTCCATGCTGCCCGCTCCTATCGTTTTTTAAACGAAATAAAATGTTTTATTAAATCTTTAACACTTTCTCAATAGCTGTTGTGACAATTTTATGTTTTTTTTGTAGTTTTTTTTTGTTTTGTTTATATGAAAACAATTTGAAATGTATACGTGTTCTACTCAAATGTACGTATAAGTCGTATGGACAGTAAAATAGTTTTCTTGCTACAAATAAGATTGACATTTTTTATAAACTTTGTATATATGCAAATTTGATCAGAAACATGCTCAATGATGTTGTACGTCTTGGCTATATGTATTAATTTCGTATTGTTTCTACTGTAAGTTGACTTCACCAGCAAAAGCATGACCAGCTTCGAAAACTTCTTTGAGAAGAATCCAAAGCAAAAATTTATTGTTAATTTATCACATCATGCCTGCTTTTGGTATGCCTATAAATTACGACGTCTTCCATCAAATAGGTCTTTATAATGTACAGACATACCATACAGTATTTCTATATTTGGCAACTAGATCACCTCAGAAACGTTAGCTCCACCACTCCACTGCTGGTGGTGGGCGTACACAGTGCTCGTCGGTCTTATAGACATTGTTGTAGCAAGTGTTTCGAAAAAGCCAAGTTTCGCACTTCTAACACGCGGCACGGGGAACATTTTGTAACGAGAAGCATCTCGTGTCATCTTGTTGATTATCTTTGTTGCATTTCTTGCGCGTAATTGACAAGCAAACGTTGTGTAGAATTGAAATATATGCACATATGTATGTCTTTGTGAATCTTGCGTGGGTGCACAAATTCCAAATGCTAAGTTTGAGTGGAAATTATGGAATTATGTGTCTTTTTACATGCAATCCAATGTAAGACATTACTTCTGGGCGAGACGTATTAACATGCATATATGGAACATACAAACATATATACTTGTTGAGTTTGAAATCGTAGCTGCAGAATTTACGCAATATGCGAACGGATCGTATTCAATGGATAACGCAAATGTTACACATGACAGCATTTGTAGGTATTGATAATACACTGAGGCAACTTTTAGAAAAAAAAGAAAAAAGTTTGTATAATTCTTATATTATATTACACTCAGTTCTCGTTAGGCTTTGTCTGATAAGCGCGCGCAGAAGATCAACATTGAGGTCGCAGCTAAAAACATTGATTTCCATTTCGAAAGTTTCAAAATTAAAAAATTACATAAAATGTGTCTCTAACATTGCTTGCATTGTTAAAAGTCCAGTACTGCAGTTAATAATTAACAATAGTTTATAAATTAATTACCAATTAAATAATTATGGACAAATTTACTTTAAGCATTTACAATGGCATGCAAAATGTTTAATTAAACATTAGTTGTGCCAGTTATTGTTATGTTGTGAGTGCTTGCAATATGCCAAGAAATGATGAACTGCGTACGGACCTGCATTTGAAGAGTCACTCGACTTGGTCACAACGTTTGGTTTGTTGCGTTTCAACGAAAAAGTATTTCGTACACGGCAAAATGTGGATAGTTGCTGTTGTGGCAGCGCTCGTTGTTGCAAGCGTTCCGATTCACTAAACGACCCCGAGTTGAAAGAACTTTGCTCGGGCGGCATTTGTTCAAATACATTGATGTAAAGTTGGCTTTTCTCACTTTGATTTTTTTCATTTTCATTGTAATGCTGCACGGCAGCTGGTGTGGCTAATTTTTCATCATTGAGAAATTCGCTCAACTGCTGATAGTCCTCGTAGACGCGACTGGAGCGCTTATTGATTTTATGCAATTGTTTGTGCGCCAATTGCTGTTGCTTACTGGCTTTGGATTTAAAAATTTTATTCCACATTTTCTTGCTCATATTGTGTGCTGCGCTTATTCTCTTGCACACTGCTTAACGAAGTTAATAAAGTTCTTATATGCAATATATAAACACCATAGACTACGGCCGGCCATTTACTTGACGCGCCAACGTTTTGTGCCAAACTGAACCGATCGCAACGTAAAAGTTTTTGTCTGCTAGCGTGCCGCAAGCAACATCAGCAGCAACAGCAACAGCAACAGCATGTTCAAAATGTTGCTGGCAACATGTTGCTAGTGCTGACCATGTTCGCATATAATTAATAATATGTATGTACATATGTACATAAAGAGTGCATAGTCGGCTTGCTTGTTTGGATATGATACAGTATAGTGGGTGTCTTTGTTTCATTTTTTCTGACATACAACATATGTATACATATGTATGTATGTTCTGAAGTAAATTTACAAAGCAGTAAGTTTTACCGTCAACATTTTATGCACAACAAAATTGTTGGAAACATGTGGCTGTTTTTTTTCTTGTCAACTTTATACTCCTGCATTTGGACGGAAGATTATACAAAAGTTACCAAGTTTGTGCCGAAAATTGTAGTTCGTTGTTGCATAATAACTCCGAAAACGGCAAAGGCAGTTCCACTTGCAAACGTTTGTGTGTATTTACACGTATGCATGTATGTATGTATGTATTATATGTACGTTGCAGCCGGCATAGATAAATATACAGCCTATGTACCTATGTACATATGTATGTGTTTAGACTTTGCTTATATACAAGCTGTACTATGTATTTAATGACGCTTCTGGTTTTAATTGAAATGCGAATGCACTTTTGAGTGCATGTTGCTTGTGCTGACTGCTGGTAGAACTCTGAGCTCTGAACGTACCATATGACTTGCTCATTTGATGGCGGATAAAGTGAAGTTGTTGCCACCAGAAAAAAACATTGATTGGGATAGTTTTTGTGCGCTGTAAGGGTTCGTAGTCAGCCAAATACAATATTTGTAGTGCTTGCTCAATGTAAGCTACACTAAACTTGATCAATATCAACTACATTTCGAACATACAAAAATGTGCATAGGTTTTTTTTTGAAAATAAAATGTTGAGTGAATGCAATGTTCGCGGTCGCCTATACCATTTTGGGTCACAAAACTTCAAAATCTCTTATAATTGTCGCGCTTTAAGATCCAAAAATAAATCTTCTTTCGCTTCATGGTAATCTGTAAAAGGGCGCGTGCATATAAATAGTGCACTGTGGCGTTTTCAGGCCAAGTGTGTGTGGGTCGGGGCCCCTGAAAGTCGTAGAAATTTATGTATATTTATGTATCTATTGTTATGTACATATATGCTGCGATTGACTATAGCAAAAAAGCTAAGAAACTTGGTATCAAAAACGCTAAGAATTTTTATGCTGAGAAACAAAATTGAAATGCCTGCGTATATTTGCAGCAAAACGATTTCAGTTCATTGACGAGCGGAGCGTCTGTTTTGTTTTGGTTTGGAAATGTATCTAAATGTATCTTGCAGATTGCACAACTTTCTGTTTCTGTTTGTAGATATTTGCTGCAATAGACGATTTTTGTTGCTGTTTTCGTAACAATTTAAAGTTTATCTATGTATTTGCTTTTGAGTACATGCAAATGTACATATGTGTGTACATAGCGTTTATATATTTTTTGATTTAATTATGTATGTTCATAGCTTTTGCTGCAGATAAATCAACACTGATGTACATAGTATATGTATCTTTACATCGATTTACGCGGTACTTTCGTTTACGAAATTGCCTGTTGGAGTTCCTTATGGCCTGATATATTTGATAAATTTATTTCCCTTGACTAAGGTCATCGCTTCAAAGGCAAAGCATGGGAATATCGCTATTAATAGCTGTTTGAAGAAAATAGGGCCCTACACTTTATAGCCAAATGCAAACGGCGCCAGAGATTTTGCCATGTCAGTGCTAGATAAATGCAACAGTGCTGCAGGGGGGGTACCAAACCACCGATCTTCCGATTTAGAGGCAATTGGCGTTACCACTACGCTACCGCGGCTTACATGATATATGATAAGATAAGAGCTTTGATGGAGAAAAAGTTGTCTCAGATAATTGAGCTGCGCCAAGAATTAGTTGGAAAAAACTCTTTCCATATAAATTAAGCACATATAAATAAATTAATGCAAGTTAAAGAAGTAAATGCAGAAAATAATGTTGATCATAACGTTGATGCTGACATGGAAAAGAATGAAGGCAATGTAATCACAGCTAAAATTGTTAAACAGTGACTTGTACTAGAAAGAAAACTAGGAAAGCATTTACAAGTAGAAGATGTTTTTTTTTGATCTTGGTCTCAAATTTCAACGAGAGCTTAATGAACGATTTAAACAATAAGAAGTCTATAACGATATAACTAATAAAATTAAGCAACAAAAGCTTATTTTAGAATATTTTTCTTAACAAAGAGATAGATCACTTCATGACTAAAACTAATGCAACAATTGTAGAAGCAGTGGTGAGTCAGATATTATAAAATTTTGTAAGAAAAGACACTTTTTCCAATTTTGTTTTATATATCATAACTACATTCTTGTTAATAGAATAAATTTTTGATTTTATAATTTAAGTGATACTTTTATAACTTATTAACAGTATAAAGCTATTCATTGTGTGCAGTAAATATTTTAAAAAGTTTATATATATTGTAGTTGGGCATGATTTTTCCGTTTTAAAAAGGTGTGCTTCAATTCATGCGGTTTGTTCTGAAACATATGTACCGCGTAAACCAAGATACAGATGTTTAGGCATTTTCTAAATAATAGCAATTGCAGTGTTTATGCAATGGTTTTTACGAACTCTTCAAAGTTGGCTTGGTAGCACTGTGCACAAGCTTTACCACAAGCTTTTAAGCTTTTTAAGCTCTCTGCTAAAGAAGACTTAGTGCAAAGCGTAACATTGTTATATACAGACAGACATACATACACATACATACAAGCATACATACTTTACATTAATATTTATTCTTATGAAGTCATACTATTTCTCTTAAATCTACAAAAAAAAAAGAAAACAAAACTGGTTTATATTGTTTTGTCAAAGTATTACAAAACACATCGTTGTGAATGTGTTGGCTGTTTTCAATATTTCAACTTGCAACAGCAAAATATTTTATGTATAAATCAAAAGGGTATTCAATTAAATGCGGCAGCAACTCTCTAATTAACAGTAATTTTAAAAATTTGCTAACTTAAAGTGAAATTAAGACATATATTGTATACTTCTTGCACATTTTTTTTTTGGCTTTCTATTGGTATGAGCTCATACCATGCAGCATTCAATCTTATTTTTGTTAATAACAATTGAGTTACTTGTAAAGGTTTTATTTATTTGATTATATACAAGCATTTAGTATGGGAAAGCGTAGCAATCGCAGAACAATTGCAGTTTTCAATAATATCTAAACGTTACCGCATTCACGTACGATTACTTACCAAAATCAAAATGATACATTGTTGGAAGATCCCGTGGCGTTGTTGTACGTGTTAATGCCATGGAGAGTGGTGAATTGGGTGGCGTGGCGATAAAAATCGCCTCAAGTTTTTTCTCCGATTTTTCCATTTTCACATGGACTGATTTAGAGCAACACTGCGAGATCTCACAGCTTTTGATGCAGTTGCTGCAACTTGTGCAAAACTTAATTTATGCAATGAATGGAAGTTGTTTATAATTTTGTTTTTCACTTTTATTTTTGGTTTTTTTTTTTGTCTTCCTGTTGCTGTACAAAAAACTTTATACACTCAAAAAAAAAAGCCTAACAGTGCATAGAGTAGGCCGTCAGCGTTTTTAGGCGAATCGGATGATGTGCGGGCAAACGTTCACATGCAATGCAGTTGAAAATTTAAATATTGCACATGCACAGCACGAGGGAAATTGTAAACGGCTTTATTACTTTGCTATTAATTATAAATTTAGCTTTATAGCTAATTAATCATATTTCGTTTTTACTACACTTTCAAAAATAAAAGCTTTGAAGCAGTTTGGTAATATTTTTTCGGATTATGGTTTTCACAACAATTGCACGCCAACTTAATTTTTGGTTTTTCGTTTTGTTCGTTTGGAATTTTGCAAAACTTTAAGCAATTTTATTTTGTTGTTTTTGAGATATTAGACATTCACATTGTGATTTTGCGTTATACGTGCGGGCAGTTACCACTTTAGTTTGTTCGTTGTTTTAAATTCGTCTGTAAAAGTTCAAAGTTAAAAATAAAATTCGTTACAAAAAAAAATGTATTGGTTTTGTTTGTGCTAAGAAAATGTGTGTCTGACCTAATGCAAAGAGGTTAAATAGTTATTAGCCCACTTTGAAAAGTCAATCAACAGTTTAGTTGCGAATCAATGAAACCTTTCATGTTTTTGTTTTGTATAAAATACATAAAAAACTATCTTGTATTGTAAACAAATTTCAAATAGTTAATTACCTAGTATTATACGTTTGTAGTTCAAGTGCGTCTGGTTTTCCGCATACCTACAGCTAAATAGCTGAGAGCAGACTGAACTTGTAGTGAGGCTGAATTGTAATTGAAGCTGAGCAATTTGTAGCGAATTATTTGCAAAACGAAAGTAAATGCCGAGAAATTGAAATTAATTGGCACGCATGTAGCTGCTTTGAAAGCTGCTAAGCTGTTGATATACTCAAAAGCAAAGTTCGGTACAATGACGAATTGTTGAGCTTAAACCATGGCGAAGATGTAGCTAAATTCACTAAATGCCAGAGGTTAAGATGCATAGGACATGTCCTACGGATGGACCAGAAAAGAGCATAAAAGCCACTCTCCACTAGACGTACCACTCTCCACCAGAAACAGAGGTCGACCAATTGACAATATGTCCATAACATGCTGAAGATGGAAGTCAGGAACTGGCGCGCTCTTGCGTATGGAGAAGCATTGTTGAGAATGCCAAAACCCAACCCGGTTTGTAGAGCTAAATGATGATGATGATTTTGCAAACTTTTTTAACTGCCTGCCGCAGACCTTAATGACTCGTTATAGTTATAATCAATGCGCAAATACGTATCTAACAATTAACAAACATTTTCAGCCATAGATCATTTAAATATATTAATGAACGTGTTGACTGTCTATTGATTTTCAAAGCGGGTTTTTTTGTTTTTTTCGGCAGCCAGGCAACGATCTTGTTTGTCATGAGCTCATCAAACGCATTGAACAAAATTTGGCAACGGAAGTTAAGGTGTTTTCGAAATGAAACTGATTTTAGTATGAGTGCCTATGCCAAAGGGTACTACTTTTTATGCACACCACATCTGCGGCGACCTCAAATTCAAGAGCAATATGCCAAATGACAATAAACAATAAACAAATCAATTGTACTCGCACAGAAATGTCTAACCTAAAAAAATGTATGTCAATATATATGCGTTAGTGGTCATTGACCATTGCAGTGACATAGTAACAAGACATGCGGGGGCTTGGCACTGCTACAAGTTGGCCAACTTTTGTTTAACCTTCAAGTGAATTGGATTGTCGGCTTGAAACATATTCTCAAAAGAACACCCAGGCGCACCAGCTGACAAAGCAAACTTGTTCTTTATATTATAGAGTATGTGATGTTTGCCGCCTGGCAGTACCATGTGTGTTGGGGTTTTCCAATAACTTTGGCTAGTAAGTAAGTCGTGCTGCTTGCAAGCCAACTTTATTATTTGATTATCATTGCATACGCATAACCACAGAGTCATTCAATGTTTTGTCACTCAATTAGCTTATGATACATAATCCTCCTGTGGTTAGGATGATTAAGCTGCACAGGCTTTAGCTATGGATATACATATGTATTAATGATTTTCCGACTTTAGTCAAGTCACAGTGAAACGCTACAGCTTTCGCTGTTCGCTTTTGAGTTTGCAAAAACCAACCTGTGCAACGCAAGCCCCATAAGATACTTAATTTTGGCCTTTGTTCCGAACGCTGATGTCATTTTGCAGTCACTTGAGCGCGCTTATTATACACATATTATATTATACAGAGAGTATTGTATATATTGTGTTTATTTTCAGATGCTCGGTGGCCCGGTGTTTACGTGTCTGTATGTGTTGGGCTCGCTTAGAAGTCGTTGTCGACTACGCGTCACGCTTTTGAAGGTTACACAGGCACAGAATCTTGAATAAAAACTTTCAAAGGCGCGTTCAAGTCGAGTCGCAACAGACAAACTTGTCAATATCTGTAGACAAGTTGAGCTTGAGTTCCAAACGATTCTAATTGCAGTTGCGAGTGTGTTGTGTGATATCTGTTTGTTGAGGCTGACAGATACAGACAACACAAACACATTGTTATGCGCATTCCAAATATGCAAAAATTTTCAAGCTGACAAAACTTGCAGCGTAGGCATGCAAAATATTAAGCCAGTTATTGCAATTTATAGAGCGTTGCGAATTTAGCACAATTGAAATACTATTACTACGCTGTACATTATTGCCAAAAGCTGCCCAATTAACTAATTAAATAAATAAACTCACACATATATGCTGCAAGTCCACAAGCCGGCCCGGCCCGGCCCGCTCTATCACTGCAATAAAAATAAACGCCAGCAAGAATATACAACTATTCCAACTTGGTTGAATTTATTGATTTAACTCAGCGCCGTCATGCTAGGGAAAGTTCTTCAACATGTAAAAAAGCTAAAAACGTAACATGACAGCAAAATATAAGCATTCAAGCCGCGCCCTGGTAACAAACAGTTACCAACTCTAGAGCTACCTCCCCTAACTGGACTTTACAAGTTTGAGGTTGGCAGCAACGTTGATGACTTTTGGCCTTCGGCCCCGTGTTACGGGAAGTTGCCCATAGTTGGTGTTTTTACGACTCCAACTGCTTGCCCAATGCGTTGGCCAGCTTGTGGGGCTAGAAACGGTTGCTATAGCAAATAGAATTGGCATGGCACAGTAGTAGCATAGATGTGGCATATTTAAAACCAAATTAATATTTAATGATACAGGCATCACAATGATTAAGATTTGGCATGCAAGCTTTCCAATATACATTAGCTGCTTTTTTTCAGCTAACTTATTTAAAATAATGCGCATATAAACTTGCACCTTGGATACATACATACTATATATGTATCTACCTACATACCAGCATATCTTATCTCTTAAATGTAGATAAAAAATTGTTAAGAATTTAAACTACTAACTGGGTTGGGTAAACAAATGATATTTCAACTGCAGCTTGAAAACTCACCAAACTCAGCAGCTGTTGATTATGATAACAACACAATTGCAAATCTCTTCTGCATTATAGCATAAGTACGCAAATATATTATACGGCACTTTTTTATTTGCATTAATATTTCAGTTTTATCAAATTTACATTAAAAAACCATAAGCCAGTTGTGACCATAGCAGCTTATCATCACTGTTGATTAAACACTTTGAAGTTTGTTGCGAGCCGCACACAACAAATTTCTATCGCGACTCCAAAATATTGCCTGGAATTGAACCAACGCGCAGAGCTTTACGGGTAATTTTTTGGTTTTTGTAAGTTTTTCGTCTATGATGCGCGAGACTAGATTGCGCAGGTGACTAGCGCGGACAACGAACGCGTAACGAATGAGCCAACGTTTGTTATTTTCAGCCCCGCAAATTGTTAGCCAGCTTTGTTGCCTGACTCTCTGCTGCTTGAAGTGTGCGCACAATGCTTTTGTGATTATAAAATTGTTGTATTTTGGCAACACCGGTTTTTAAGTTTTGCAGCTTGGGCTTTATTGCTGTACAGTTTGACATTTTTGGTCGATGGCGTTGCAATAATATGCTGGCACATTTGACGTGGGTGTTGTGACTTTTTGACTTTTATTTTCGCTGGAGTTTCGTAACATAGCCAGCCAGCCAGCCCTTAGGCAAAAGCAAAGTTTTGATATATGCATGGATTTGTTGACAACTATGCTGCATTATGCGCACAATATGTCAGACAAATTATAGTCTATCAAAGAAAGAATAGTAGGCATTGTTGCATTAATGTACAGAAAATACAAAGATTGCATCTTATAAGCGTACTAACGCCTTCGGCTTCAGCTTCGTCTGCCGCCTACAACCAGAAAATGTTTACTGCGCGATTTAACTGCGATAACATTTTAATTGCTTTAAGGTATGCAAACGATTTGATAACATGTACATAAGTGCTTAACTGTTAAAATAATCTCTACTATTATTAACTAGAGTGTTTACGTACCAATAAGTATATTTCGTTACAATTCGCAAGTCTTTAAAAATAATTGCAAATGAAAATGCTACGGTTGATAATTCGTTGATTTGAATTATGCGGCAAAATGCGGCGAACTCAAGTATAAGTAGTTAAATGCCACAAAGTTACAAAATATGAATTTTAATATTTAAAAATACTGCACTATTTGTGTTATTTAAGTGGCTGCATTTACTGTTCCGGTGTATAGTACATTGAGTGCAAAAAGAGTCGTGTAACTTCGCCTATTACAGAGCGATCAGGTACGCTTTGTGCCATTCCATATAGCGCCATTTTTCCAACTACAGGTTGTCCCGGATCTTTCATAATCTCAGCTGTGCAGCTACGTAAATCAGTTAGAAATTTGTCGGCTACTCCTGGTGCAGTATGCATGTCAGTCACGCAAATATGTATGCTACAAGTTAAAAAAAAAAAATAAAACAATTTAAGCATTTTGACAAAACTTTAAATAGTTCGTTGTTACCCTGAAGGAAATTGTAGAGCATTAAGATTCCAGCCCAACTTGCATAACGCATCGGAGAGTCGAAAAATATCAAACACATTGGAACCCATGGCAATAACAGAGGTGGCTGGCTTGCCGAACACAAATATACCATCGACTTTGCGTACACTTGAAGAAAAAAAGTTATGGCAACACTATAAAACAAATATATTCAGCGTTGTCGGCACTTACCCATTTTCTATATAACGTGCCGTGTCTACAATACGTTTGGTTGCCTCTAGGTAGCCGTCATAACCGAAACTCATCATTGTAGCCCAGCAGGCAGCTATAATTCCACCCGCACGGGAGCCATTAACTGTGGGCGAGCCGTAAACGCCGCCCGGCCAGTCAGTGGTTACAGTAAACTGATGATCTTTGTACTTTTTATGCGAGTAAAGTATGACCGAGGAACCCTTGGGCGCGAAACCATATTTATGCGTATCCGCAGAAATGCTTGTTACGCCACGAACGGCAAAGTCAAAGGGACGCAGTGAATAGCCGGCATCACGTAGCAAAGCTACAACAAAACTACCCAGGCAGGCATCTACATGCACGGGTATGTCGTACTTTACACCCAGAGCGGCAATGGCTTCTATATCATCTATAGTACCGTATGGAAAGTTGGGTGCTGAGCCAACAAGCTGTGCACACAAACACAATTGGTTAAAAGGAAAAAAAGTTTTAACTGAAGTAACTTACCAAAATTGTATTCTTATTGATAGCTTTTTTGAACTGCCTTATGTCCACCTCATAGGTTTTTGGATCCACATCTACGTATCGAACATGTATGTTAAAATACTGGCCTCCCTTATCGAAGGCTGCATGCGCTGTGCGGGGCGCTACAATGTTAGGCCGTGTTATGCCCTTATGCTCGCGAGCATAATCACGATATGCCTTTAGGGCCATAATAATGGACTCGGTTCCACCAGTCGTCATGGTGCCACAGCTTTCGTTGTTGCCGTGGAACAAAGTGGATGCCATACGTACGACTTCAGCTTCCATTTTGCATACGCCAGGAAAAAGATCCGCATGTAAGGGATTTGTATATGATGCCTTTCCATACACCTCTGTAATAAGATCAACCAGCTCCTGTTTGTAACCGTAGACAGCGCCCGAGACTCGTCCATCGCGCCAGTCGTAATGGCCCGTCTTAAGGTGATCGTCGACTTGTTTCAAGATTTGCTCTTTGGTCAGACCCTTTTCAGGCAGCTGTAGTTGATAGCTCAAATGGCTGTTGTTTTTCTTTATTTCCGATTCAAAATCATTTTTGGCTTTATTCAATTCTGCTTCGACTTGACGACGAACCGCTGGAATTTTCTTGGCGAAACGAAAAAATACCTTTTTACCACGCGCATAGAGACCTGAAATTAATGATGATAAGCGTTTTGATTAACAAGCTTTTTGCACTTGGTTAGGGCAACCACCTGACTTGACCTAGTAAATTGACTAAAATTGAACAGAACTCGTTAAATTACGTATATTAGACTTACTATACAATTAAAAAATACAAATTAAGTTTGAACAGATATATAGTATGTTTACATATGGGAATATACAAACCAATACAATCACATATTCTAATTGTAATCTGTCTAAGGCCGCATAATCGAACTATTTCATTAAAATGACATTGATAAGGGTTAACCATTAAGCTACAAATATTCAAAGTACAAAGTTCCACAGTTTTAATTTACTTTTAATACTGGAGTAACGTATTTGTTCGGCATATTGGAGGGATAAGTGTTAATGTAAGAAAATATAATATACCTAAAAAGGGTGGAAAAAACTCACTTTCATCCTGGTTTATGAATGTCCATATCCATACCGTTCCCAATAATGTGGTTGCTGTTATAGTTGCAACTTGCCATGGTTCCCGATTTCCAAAAGCCCGATTTAAACCCTGAGTAAAGGGGTTAATGCAATCTCTGCCAGAAAATGAACTCATTTTGTACGGTTGTAAAATCACTTTCGGTTTTCAAAACACAAAGTTTGTAAAGTGAAATTTAGAGATCCAATATAAATACCGCTGCGTTTGGCTTCACGACAAAAACTGATAAAGATTTGCGCCACTTCGAATGGAAGCCTACTGTCGCTGATTAGCAACTGATAAAGTATGTACATAACATATACATACATATATTTATAATATCAAGTACATAATGCAAGCATAAAGTTGTGTATTTTGTTTTTTTTTTTGTGTTCTCGCTGCTTCATGCAGTCTGTTTATTGTTTGCTCGGCTGCAATGCATGGCGACGCTACAGTTCGTTTGCGGTTACTCACCTGTTGAATGGGCGTTCAGTTCGCAAGCTTTGTTTGCATTATGAAGCACTTAAGTAATTATTAGCTACGTGAACTTTTTGTGAGTAACAAAAAATTAAGTTGAATCAAGTTTTTACATTTCACGTACGTAAAACTTTATAGAAGGCTTGGGCTGACCACTTATAATTACATTTCTCACAAATAAACATATGTTAACTTATCGATACTGGTATCGATAACAATAAACTGAATACTTTGTTATAACAGCTGATGCGCTGTTATCAGCACAAACATATGAAAAATTTTGGTGCAACAACTGATTAACAATGCTGCGGAACTTTCGAAATATAATTAAATCTGTAACTCAACTTACAATATGCTTTAAACAAATGTAATTAAGTATTTTTCATTACTTTAACAGCATGCGCGCAGTACTTGCGTTCATGCACGCTCTTTTGCAGCACAGGAAAAATGTTTCATCGATGTAACTGAGGAGCAGGGAGTACGTGAGATTACATTGAATGACCCCAGTAGCTTAAATTCTTTGTCCTCGTCTATGATGGAATCTTTACATAACGCATTGCTCAACAACAAAGATGATATTTCCTTGCGATGCATTGTCTTGTCGGCAACCGGCAAAGTTTGGTCAGCCGGCCACAATCTGAAAGAATTGGTTAGTAGCTTTGTACTGGTAGCTGGTACTTACAAAATAATTATTTTGTTGTCATTCATAGCAAAGCGTACCAGAGTTGCGGAAAAATACTTTTCAGAAGCTTACTGATATTATAATGACAATAAAATCCCATCCCGTACCAGTTATAGCAAAAGTCAATGGATATGCAGCAGCTGCTGGTTGTCAATTAGTTGCTTCCTGCGACATAGTTGTTTGCACTGATAAAAGCAAATTTTCAACTCCTGGGTATAGGCTTGGTTTGCCAGACTTTACTGTATGAATTTACTTGATTTTTTTTATTCTTGTTAGAGCAAACTTTGGCGTATTTTGTTCCACGCCTGGCATAGCAATCGGTCGAGTTATGTCTACGCCAAAGTCCGCTTATATGCTTATGACCGGCTTGCCAATAAGCGGCCAAGAGGCATATATAGCCGGGCTTGCAACAAAGGTAGTCGAGGAGCAGAACTTGGACAAGGAAGTGGATGTAATAACAAATGCTATTAGAACTAAAAGTAGAGCGGTAATAAGCTTTGGTAAAGAATTTTTTTACGAACAAATGAATTTAACACTTGAGGAGGCCTATGAACGTGGTGCAAATGTAAGTTACGCTACTGTGCCATATTTTAGTGTTTTTTCTATTCGTTTCTTTGATTCTTAGAAAATGTGTGCTAATATGGATATGGACGATAGCCAGGAGGGCGTAAATAGTTTCGTTGAGAAACGTTCCCCTAAATGGAAACATGAATAACAGCGCGCATTGATTTTGTTGTTTTTTTTTTTTTGATTTACTACAGATTTGCATTTACATTTAAAATAGACCGTACAGAACATTACAAAAATCAAAAGTTTTTAAAATTGTGTTCAAGTATGTTCACATTTCACTATCTCCTTCATAATCACTGTTATCATCGTCTTTTTAACTTGAAGTGACAGCTTGAGGTAAGTAGACTTGAAAAATATCAAAACCAAATGGTTTAGATTTGCATGGTTTATGGATGGCACTTTATTATTCAGCGATTTTGTAGAAACTCGAAACAAATAAAACTAAAGTTTATGCTTTCAAATTAATGCTTAAATCTTTTTTGTGTTGTTTATTTAAATCCTTTTGAAATTGTGAAAATATTTAAAAATACAATTACAATGTGTAAGCGCTGATGATTAGAATTAGTTTTGGCAGTTTTGTCTGTTTAATAATTTTTATATGCTTTCGAATAGTTTTACAAAATTTATATTGAATTTTGAAAATTAATTTGGCAAGTTTTTAATCGAAATGATGTTGCTGGTCGAAATGTTTAAAGCGCTGTTGTTCAAAGAGTATATCTAGGTAGATGCGGAATATATAGTATGTTTATAGAATATTACATAATTAGCGATTGTATATATAGAACTATTTACTACGATAGTATTAATAATAGAGCAATATATTATAAACTGTGCAATTTTCTTTTCTTTTTTTTTGACAAACTTCAATTTTGTAAATCTAAAGTGAATCCAAATATGCTGAGCTATATGCAAAGAGAATAGCATTATTAGAGAATTATTATTATTATTTTTGTTTTCATGTGTTAAATCTAAAAATGAATTCGAACATAACCCCGTGCTGATTTTTTTTTTTTTGTTTTACATGATTTTCTATACCCTAAAAAAAAGGAACAAAATATGTAGAAAAGAGTGTGTATGTGTGTGTGCGCGTGTGTATGTTGTATGCGTTTGTATTGTCGCCGCCGTTGTCGGTGTGTAATGCATGTTTCGTTTTTCGCCTTGGCGTTTTAAAGGGACAAATGCCCAGTGCTTGCCATATTTTCCACTGCTGACATTTTAAACCTCTGTAACTGGACGTTTCTCAATCCAAGCTTTGATGGGTTCCAAAGCATTGATGGTTTCAACTACGGCGCGCAAAGCCGGATAGGGCTCTAGCAGGTCACGTTTAACCATGTAGTTCATGTAGTCGGTAATGCCAGCAAAGTAAACATCAGCCCATGTAAGCTAAGCGTATTAAGTTTGGTAAGTTATGGAATTAATATGAAAAGTTCATTTGTGCAGACATATATGTACGTACCTTTGACAAAGCCAAATGCCCATCGTTGTCCTTGACGGTCTGTTCCAGTTTCTCCAAATAAAATGGAATGACCTCGGCGTTCAAAGTGACCAGCTTCTTCTCCTTGATGTCATCCTCGGGCTCATAGGATACGACTGCAATTTCTATACATTAAAAATTCAAACGTTAATCAAGAACACTGAACATGCAACTGAATCACACATTGTTCGCTACTTAGACGAAAATCGTTGATGGTATCAACGACAATATCAATCTGCAAGTCCTCCCAAGGTGTGGCGCCGCACAGTCCAACGGTTTTGGCCAAGAAACGTGCCATCGAGATGCTTTGATGCACACGCTTACCATCCACCTCCAGCACTGGCATTTGACCCATAGGCATGGCTGTAAGTCAGAGGGCAACATTAGCACCAAGTAGTTGCAATGCTATAAACAGTTTAGCAGCTTTGGTCAAACTTACTCGGCTTCAGAGCGGGCCATTCGTCGCGTGTAACGCGCACATCCTCATATTCAATACCACCATAGGCGAACAAATAGCGTAATGGTTCGGCCAAGGCTTTAACATTGAAGTAAAAGAGTGTATAGGAGTGCTTGATGGGCTCAGCTGGTGCAGCTGGTTCTGCTGGTGCAGCCTCTGCGCCCTCGGCGCCTTCTGCAGGTGGTACTGCCTCGGTGCCCTCGGCTGGTGCGGCGCCCTCAGCTGGTGGTGCTTGTGCTTCATCGGCCATTTTCCGCTTGGTTAATGCAAATTACTGAAATCGTACAATTAAACGAAAAACAATTTCAATTTCATGCTGTGGCGTAATAGCATGTACTTCTGTAATTTTACTGAAAACGCATAAAACGCTTAATTTCTGCATATCATGTGTACAAGGTTTGAATTGAGATACTGTGAGTGAGTTCTTATCTGTAGATAAGTTTATTGTTTGAGTCAAATAATGTCAGGGCCTTTAAGATAGTAAAACTCATTTGTGCCTTGGGTAATAAACATACAAAAAATGCTGACAAATTTTGTGATATTCGTGCATAATATGTTTATAAGCATTTTTATAAACAATTTCTGCGTAAACATTTGCCACCGTTTCTAATTTAATTTTGCACGGCGTGTATGCATTTCCTCTGACCTTATCATTTTCATCTCTTGACTTTTTATGGTTTTGGTTACGAAGCGGAAATGCACTGATTGCTAGACATGCCAACAAGACCCCCACCAAAAAAAAAAAAAGAAAATGAGACGCCAACGCATCTTCACTCGAGCAGGGGCGTTGGCGCATTCAAACATAACGCCCATTTTAGTGCGGTATATGACGTGGGTTCAGCAGGAGTTGCGCCTGTGACGAACTTGCAAGAGAAAACCTGTTTTGAGTTCTGTCATTGTCTACCTTTAGTCTTCGCTGCTATACTGACACATTTGGCAAAGCGCCCAGTCATTCAAAAAGTTGTTGCATTTAGCGAAACTATAACCCTGCAGAGTTTTTTTTTTTTTTTTTTGATTTTTACCCCGACTCTCTCGGCAACGCCTGATTGCTCTTCATTTTTAGCTTGATTGCCATGCCAGACAGCGCCATGGCAGACTCTTCCTCCGTTGCAATTGCATGTCTCAAATTGCAACAATCGATTTCGATCTTTTTTTGGGTCGTTTATTTTCTGCCTTATTGTTGCACTTTTCTTCAACAATTAAATATATAAATATAAATTCGGTACTAGAATTCATTATTATTCATTTTTTAACTCAAGCAGCACGTGCTTTCTGAAGATCTTTGCCATATGGCTTGCCATGTAGCGACACAAGCAGAGAGATGGTACTACATCTAATCAATTGATTACAAAATGACGAACAATCTTATCAGTTTTATAAATGTTTGTATGTAGCTGGCACACAACATTTGCTATTTCATTTAATTCAATTTGTTTCGCTGCCTAAAACGCATTATATTCAACTATAAACAAATACCAGAAATATTATTATAATATATTTAGTATATTAGCAATGAAAGTATTTATGACTTCTCATTTTTGTTTTCAAAAATTTGGCTAAGAAATCGTCTATCTGTGTGTTATATAAGTGCGCTGATTTGAGCATACTCAAATATTCATATAATGTTAATATCTTTAATTGTTTAACACAAAAAAGTGTAGGCAGTTACACGCACTTCACAATGTATAAATATTGAATTTACTTTTAATATTTAAATCGGTATATGTGTTTCTAGAACTACTTTTTCGTTGGATTCGTTCGGTTGGATTCTCACACACGTTGTTGTCCTTCACATATTTGCGAACGAGTGTGGCCAGCGTATGTGCCGAAAGTAAGTGAAGTCTACGTATGATAACGAGTTCAAAACATTTTCGATTTCGAATCGATTGACCCACAAAATTAAGGCAGGCAATTAGATAAATGCCAATGTTGTGTGCAAAAAGGCAAACGAAACTAATTTTAGGCACAGGCACGTTGCCGAGCGCCCGAAGACGAAGTTTATTTCGTATGACCGTCTGATTTTCAATTTTCGAAAACGGTTTTTTTTTTTTTTTTTTTTGAATTGGCAGCCGCACAAACCTTTTTGATATTACATCATTTATTTCATTTTTTTTTTTGTTTAAGCAACTTGAATTCGTTTTAATTTGAAGTAATATACCATCACACTTTGTTGGCTGTGTGGCCAATGAGTTCAACATGTGACACCGCTTACCTCAGTTATGGATTTTCAAAAAAATTTACTGGCACTACTACGTTCCAATTAGAGTTTTTGGATTGAAAGAGATTTTCGTACAAGTTGTTTCTAATATAAAGAAAACGGCACAAAAACACTTAACCGATCGCAACCACGAGTAAACAGCAACTGAGCTTGCATTGCCTGACGCTTCGTTATTTATACGCTTCACTCGAAGCAAAACTTTGCCACGTTCGTTCAGAGAGAGAGAGAGAGTGAGAGAGTGTGTGTGCGCGAGAGAAACCAGGCTAAGCGAGGAATATGTATGAGCAAGCCGGCCGGTTTCGTGCGTATACTCAATGAGTGGGCGTTGTTGGCTTTGATCTTTTGTTAATATTACCAATTAATAGCAAAATAACTAACTTTTTAGTTAAATAAACTAAGTTTGATAAGATTTCGTTTTTGTTCTTCAGCTGGATTGTCTGCTTTGACTCGCTCTTTGACTCCCTGCCCACAGCAAAGTTCATTACTAGTTTTCATTGAGCAAAGTTTACTCTTAGAATTTAAAGCAGATGTTCACTCTCTCTCTCTCTCTCGCTCTCGGAGAGTGACAAAAATTCATTAAATTCAGATTTACTTTGCCAAATTCAATATTTTTTGAACAAATTTAGTTTTCAATTACGCACTAATTATGCATTGTTGCCAATTTTAGTTAATATTTACCCAGCTCTAAGTGGTGCACTTAAATAATAATGTTTGGCTTACTTTTAAAGTTTTAATGCCTGAGTAAATAATCTATTTAATTGATAATTCAATTAAGATTGATTTTTTGATTGCAGAAGTATAGATAGATAGCGAAATACTGAAACTTAAGTTTAAACTTGGTTTGTTTTTAAAATAACTCTATAGTACGTTAAGAAAATATGTATAATTAAGCAATGAGAAGCTGCAAAAGTAAAAATTTTAAGCACAACTTCTACTCTTCCTTTTAGGGAATCAAAAAGAAACACCAAGTTTTTGTACGCATAAACTTTCATAAATATTATATTTCTGAATTAAAACTATTCATTTTGTATGTAAAATTTGATCCAAATCGCTTAACTAAAGCATATGGCTTTCTTCCATAGGGAAACTGGCTTAAATTCTTTGCACAAAATGCATTTCATTTCGATTAACCAAATCATATAGCTTCCATGGGGAAAACGCTTAAATTTTAAAGAGTTTTCTGCTTCTGCCATAAAATTTGTTATGTTGTAATTGCTTTGTTTTTCAACTTAGTCTAATCAAAATCGGATTTGCAGCTCATTTATCAAAATCCTTTGACTTTATCATATAACAAGAAACTGCAATTCCAAGGAAATGTTTACTTTTTACAAAATGCATGTTAAAGCCTTTGCTACATATTGCAAGCAATTTAAGTGCATATTGTGATTCAATGCTGCACTTAAAGTTATCCTGAATATATAATGCTTTATCTACAATTGATGCGTAAGCGTATAATAAGCTTATTTTTCGCTACCTAATGATTGAGTCACAGCACCGCTCTTGGTATTTGATTGTTTACATCAGTTTCAGTTTCAATTTCAGGGTAAAGTAATTGTTTAGTCTGCGTTATTTAAGATTTAATGCAAAAAAATGGGAAAATTACTAATGTGGAAACCTAAAACGGGGCGACATGCGTCGCGCCAGTTGTTTATCTCAACGTCGAAAGGCGCGCCAGGCAGCAAAATTCTTGAGAATAAATAAAACCTAGCTTAAAGTCTTTATAAATCCAAGCGGTGTGCTGTTTCAATTTACAAAAACAAAAAAGCAAAAGCTGCGTCTCTGCTGAAAAATAGCATGAGTTGTTTTGAGTCAATAAATGATTTAAAATTGAATGTAGCGCCAAAACTGCTTGCTGTGCAAGCAGTGCAGCTTTTACGCTGTGCAATATATGTGTCAGCTTTGTAGAGCATTAGACTAGTAATATATGTTTCATAGCTTTTAACTTTTGTCAGGCCACTAACGGTGTATAACTAGAGTCAGCCGTGCGCTGTTGTCTTATTTTTTGCTGTTAATGACAAATGTTAAAGCTTAGCTATGTTAAAGCTTTGCTGTTGTTGTAAAAAGGACATGCGCATGTTACTTACATAAGCAATTACAAAAACAACATGAGCAAAAGCATAACATAACAGCAACTGTTAAAATAATTGCACAGCCTGCTACTACGATGAGTTCTAGCTCTACGTTTGAAATCAAACGAAATAAAGAATTATTATTAACTCTTTTATAGTTTTATTTGTATATTTTATATATAGAAATAATACACAACATAAACAGAATGTATTTACATGCTGCATACTAATTTAAAAACAAATAATTCACACAAGGTTTTTGTTTTCTTACTTTTAAATAGCAAATACTAAACATTTTACAAAAAATCCCCAACCACACTAACTTTGATAACAAAACTTATGAAGCATTGAGCTATAGTTAAGATAAAATTGAGTAAAAAACTCATTGGCTTATTGGCGTCAATGGTCAATGGCTATCAAATTGAAAAATTAAAATTTCTGCTAACTTGATAAGATAAGGCATATTGAAATTGTGGCAACAAAGCAGCGGTATTTTAGGACTCATCAGAGGAAAAACCGTACTATGAATTTGAATTCAATAGTAATTGCATAGTTTTTGCAGAAATTAAATTAAAAACAATTGCTTTAGTTTTTAATTCAACAGATTAATAAGAGAGTGCACAATGAGCGTAAAAATTGGTATTAAAACATAAAATGTCATATAGACGACACTGAGCGCTCTTTACACTCTGATTGCAGGTGCAAATATTTGCTCAGTGCGAATTCATAGCCGCAACTGAGCGAACGTCTCTCAACGATTTGGTCGATTTTTGGTTTCGGCTGCGCGGTAGCCTTACGAAGCTTTATGTGTGCTGCGCAGGCAGGCGAAAAGCGTAAAATAAGCGCTGAAGTTAGAAGCAAATTGAGAGTCGTCGCGACAACGCTTTTAAGCGTAGGTGTGCAATTTAACAAACACATGTGACGTAGTAGTTATTACGCATACGCCGAGTGTGTTGCAGTGATGTAAGCAACTAAATACTGTGTGTGTTTTTATAGCTATAAAATCATAGCATTAACTTACGTTTAAAAACATACGAGTAAAACAATAACAACAAATGCCTAATTATCACGTGCTCACAAATTGTTTGCACACAAATGTAAAAAAACAACAACAAATATGTGTGTATGTGTAAAGCAATAGAAATATAGTATGTAATTGGAAACGCGAAACACATTTATTCACGCTAAAAGGCCGGCGCATAGTATAATCAAAGAGAATTCAAAAAACGTAGAAAAATGCTCGTGGGTATAATTTTACAGGTAGAGTCGTGGGAAATGTGTAAACTGTAGTTTTCGCTGTTAATGACAAATGTTAAAGTGCAGCAATGTTAAGGCTTTGCTGCTGTTGTTGTAAAGGGACCAGCGCATGTTATGCTAAAATAACAGTTAAGCAAGCCTTGTTATGTTAAATAAAAGGAACTGTTAAACGTTAGGCATTTTTGCGACATCTTTACCTGTTTAGTTATACCTTGTGTCGGCGTCAGCTTCATCTAAAGCTACATACATATTTGTTTATTCATATTTCACAAAGCGCTGCTAGCTGAAAAGTTTTAAGCTTTTTTGTTTTTTTAAGACAATTTGTGGTTTAGTATTAACTTGTCTCGGCTAGTTTTTTCTTACTACTGCTCATATGCTCGGCGTCAAGCGTAATTAATGTATTGTAGAAAAATACGTACTATCCCAAAGATATTCCAAAAAAAAAAAACAGCTGACAATGCCATAGCAAAAATTCTGACTGGCGCTTTTTGCTATTTAAACTGTTGTAGAAACTTAAAAGAGTTCAACTGTTTTGAAAGCATACAAAATATACGAAATGAGCAGATTTAAAGTTTTGAACATAGTTTGATCTTTTTTGATTGCCAGCAGTTAAATAAAATGTAATTTACATGCGATAAAACGCAAGGCACGTTTAATATTGTGCTAAGCCAAACGAAGGGGAACTTTTTATCGTCATTATGACTCAGCCAGTGATAAGAAAACAAGTGCCTCTTATCAAGCCTAGGCGCGCTGTATGTAATAAATTGTCATGCAGCGGTGGTTTCTAAAAGACTCTGTAGTTATTTTATAACAGTTTATAAATATTTTATAAAATCATTTTGCTTGGTAAATGCTTATTTTGATTGTATTCTTAACTGTCGTGGCTACGCAGTGCGTTTGTTTGGTAAGAAGACACGTGATGATGCCTGCCTGCTATTGTCTCACGCAACTGCAGGGGGGGACATTATTTGACGTCATTTGCCAAAACAAATATTTGTTTGTTCAGCTTTTGGCAAAAACCATATATTAGTGTTAAAAAGCTTGTTGAAATGATATGCAATAATTTTAAAATGCCAAAAGCTTTAGCCATTCTAAATTGTTTAACAATTTATATTTAACTCTTTGGATTTTGCGCTTGTCATTCCTCTCTCAATCATTATTTTGCTTATACAAATTTTTGCAGCACAAGAACAACGACAAACCCATAAGATACGTGTTTCCAAACAACAAATAAGATAACTACTTGTATGGCAACGACTACAGTAATATAAAAATCAAATAAAACGCAATAAACTGGAACTTGCGGCATTGGAAAACCGAAAGCTCGCAAAGTTTGCTTCAGTCTACGCAAAGTCGAGCGAAATGCAAGTACGCAAGTTTATGTGATACTAATTATTAGCATAATTTTGTTAAGTATGTGAGGAAAAGAGAAAAAAACAAATAAACAAACAAACAGAGAGACAGAGTAGCAGCAGAGTGCGAGAGTGTAAAACTGTTATCAGCAAGCAAGCAATGGGTGACGAAGACCTGAGTCCTCTGCCATTTCGGCGAGAGCGCAATTTAAGCAATCGCAATTTTAATAAGCGCAATTCACGCAGACGCATCAGTACTGAGCAAGAGCCGCATAGTAGCGCTTTGGATGCCATGGATGGCGGCATGACGCGACGCGATAGCAACGCATCCAGCTCTAGTTCTTTTCAGATCTCGTATTCGGTCAACTCGGATACGGAGAGCGCGTTTAATCGCCGCTCAATGCTTAAGATGCGGCCAGCCAAGGATGAGGTAGAGCAGGCGATAGAGGCAGTGCCGCAAACGCCTACGACGCCTACGACGCCCGACACGCCGGATACACCCACAATTTTGGATCCCGCATTGTTGGGTGTACGACAGAAGGTGTTGCGCTTTGAAACGCTAAAAACAACCATTCGTTACAAGCGGCAGGAAAGACTGAGCCTAAAACTGCTGGAAAATCGACAGAATAATAATGTGCAGGCACAGGATGCGCTGCCATTGCGCATAGCACTGCCAGGCTTGAGTGGTAGTAGCAACAACAGCAGCAGCAGCAGCAGCAGCAGCCGCAGCAGCAGTAGCTCCAATGCGCATGAAACCACACCGACGAGCGTGCATACAAGCAGTATTGATGAGGTGCGTTCCGAAGATGAGGTGGATCAGATATCGGACTTTGAAGCTGATCCCAATGCAGAAGTTAATTATGTGCTTGAAGAAAGCCGCTCAGATGTGCTAATCAACGCAGATGCACACAAAACGGACAATGTCAAGCGTTCGATTAGTGTGGATCAAACGGGCGAAGTCACATTGCCGTCGAAAATGAGAAATGACAAGGATTTTGCGCGGTAAGTGCAACAATGATCTTTTTACAAGAGAAATCAAACATTTCAATTCAGCACGCACACACACACAGACACATAGGCTAGGTTTTTATGGTTTCATTACCTTTACCCACATTACGTTTCCAGCAGTTATATGCATTTGGCCATAATATATATGGACTAGAGATTACGCTAGTTACGCTTCGAAACCAAGCTACTCATGATTTTAGAAGTTGTCAATAATAAACAATTTTTGGAAAATGATTTAAAATTTGAAAAAATGTACCTTCTAATAAAAGCGTTTTTTAAGTATATTGAACATAATATGACGACTAACGATCTGGAACTGGGTGAGCGAACGAAAGAAAAAGTTGTCACTGTTGTAGAAGGATTGCGAGCAAAACGTGACATACATGAGAGTGATACAGATGATAATTTTTCATCTTCCTTGCAACCTTCTACAATACATCCGAACATTCGGGAGGGCTGCCTGGAGGGGGTCTGTATAGTTTTGCAAGTCGTTTTTTTGTGTTTCCAAGTGCGTTCTAACACGTATTTTATCCATTATAGATTACGGGATTTATATTAACCGGTACAGCAATGTTTTTGCTAATAATGCTCTCCTGGTTTCTTGTGAAGCAAGTTGATTTTCTAATGCTTGAACTATCTGCTGTGTCGGAAAAAATGCTTGGTGCCTTGACCACGAACTATAAGAAAAAGCATCCTAGATCCAGTACATACTGAGTTAGGTCAGAGGTATCATAAAAAGGCATAATCTCTTATAAACTAGGTACGCTGCTAATGCTTACACGATATTCATACAAAACAAAAAAAAAAAAAAAGGAAAAAAAATACTCATATTAAAAGTTTACTATGTTTTATTTATAATATAATAGTCGTCTGTGTTATTGGAATGCACATCTTCTTAGACTTGTGCCGCATGAGTCACAAGCATAGCCCGCTTGCTTATTATTAAGCATTAAGAGCATTAATATATATAAATAAATCTCAATTTGTAACTCTTACAGAAACTATAGATCAGCACCAAGAAGAAAGACTGAAATTATTGGCACAACTAACAAAGAATTAGTCGGCAAATTTTACTCAGTGTATAAACCCAAAGACGAGTAAGCATAGCACCGTGGCAGGCAACCTGATTGCAACTTTATTTAAGAAAATATCTATATTACAGTGAGGAAGAAGATGATGTTGAAATCGAGCTGCGTGACAAAAGTGATAAGTGCGTGCATCCTATATTGGAGGAATTGATACATACAGAGGAGGCGTATGTCAAGAACCTCTTTACGGGACTGGAAAATTACGGCAATATGTTTCAGCGCAAAGATTTGCCACCGGGCCTAAGGGGCAAAAAGTATGATTTGTTTGGTAATATCGAGCAAATTGCAGAGTTTCATAGGGACGAGTTTCTACCCATGCTGTTGCGTAATCGACGGGACTTAAAGGCGCTGTTTGATCAGTTTTTGGAATTTTTAGATGTAAGTTATCGAAGTTTTCAAAATAATCAAACAAAAATGAACCGATTTTGGTACTTTACAGCAAAATTGTTTCTATGGCTATGTTATTTTTACCATGAACAAACAGAAATCACTTAAACTGTGCGATCTCTACAAAAACTACTTTACCGTAAGTTCATTCCCATGCACTCGTAGATGAACCAATGATTTATGTGTATATTTTCTATAACAGAGAATACAACGTGAACGTGATGACAAGCTTGGCATCAATAGTTTTCTAGTGCAACCCATACAGCGCATGGCACGCTATCCTTTGCTGCTTACGCAGTTCATAAATGTAAGTCCGGGGGGTTTTTGCAGAATTTTTAACGCACTCTTACACATTTTTGTGCACTTTGGTAGACCTTCTTTAAAAACCGAGACATAGTCATGAAGCCACTCATCGAATCCTGCTGCCGCTTGGAGAAACGTTTGCGCACATTGCTAACCACAACCAATGAATCGGAGGTAATAAATGATATTGTGGAGTGCAATGAGGTGGGTAAAGGCTGCTACGTTTGCTTATAGCATTGGCCTAGTACAACTTGCATTTTGTTGCTTTCAGTTTAACGTCTACTATCAAGGCAAATTTCGCAAAGTCAATGAGTTTCAAATTTTGGATCATAAACTTAAGCGCAGCTATCGCGGCAAGGTGTTTATATTCGACAAATGCATTATCTATACAGAAATCAAGGGCAAAAATTTGGTCTTTCATGGGCGTTATCCATGCGAACATATTGGTATTATGGCAAAGACCAAATCGTTTACGCTCTTCTATGAACGCCGCAAGCAGCAAGAATGTGAGTTTACAGCAGATCCCGCACAGATTGTACAATGGCTGGATCTAATACGTGATATGATCAATAACTTTGCCAACGAGGAACGTCAAAAATTGCAAGTGCGCTATTCGCGTGAAAACGATCACGTGCATCGCAAAGCGCCCAGTTTCTCACTCTTTCGTGATTCGAATCGTTTCAGCTCAGACAGCGGTATTGGCAACATTTGGGTAATGCCAAGGCCGGAGGAAGAGACAGTCGGCAATCGTACAACCTGGTACGCGTCCACCTAGACCTACCTGCATGTTACAGATAAAGCCCAAAAATATATACATCTGTACTTTTTTAATTGCAAAACTTTAGTTAGTGCTATGCTAAACCACCAAATATAATTATAAGTTAGTTTTAAGAGAGATTCTTTGCCGTGGCACTTACGTATGCGTGGAAGCGTTTGCCGGTGCCTTAAACTAGTGAAACTTGCTTAACTTTAGTAGATGAGATGAATAAAGCTTATAAGAACCTTCTTGTGTTGGCCAAAGACTTGTTATTGTTGAGCTTAATCTGCCGGCGCACAAAACTGTTAATACCATCCAAGCGCATTTATCAAGGTGCGGTGGTCATGGAACGTCTTGGGCGCGTTCGGCGTTCTGCAAAAAAAATCAAAGGCAAACGAAGCGGTTGACACTTTGTGCTGGCAATGCTGCCAATTGGGCGCATGCTGGCAATGCTTGCGCGCGAAATTTGAATTGATGTAGACCGATTTTATGGCAAACGCGTATTTAAAAAATATTTATAAACAAAGAAAATTCAATTATTTATATTTTTTTTTAATTTTTTTCAAGCAAATTTTACCGCATATAAGAACAGCAGCGTGAAATAGCTACTCTCTTAACATAAATGTTAAAATTCTCTTTGATAGTGTGTACGTTTTGTAAAGCTTGCTCAGTCTGTTTGTGACATCACTTTGAAAAAATAAAGTATGTATGTATGTTTATTTATATAAATAAAACAGCTGAATAATATTATACTAAAAAACTTTAGGCACGCTTTTGTGTTAATGTATACAATCTCTTGTATTTTGTTGAACAATTGGCTAACATTTGGTATGGATAACATCAATTGAATATAAAAATAATTAATTTGTATAATTTCATGGGCGATGCTTGTTGCACGCCTATCAGCTGCATGATTATGGGTATATTGTGTAGAAATTATTTATTACAATTGTGAGATCAGCGGCATACTGAGTACTTATTATTAAATTGCTGCAGTTAATTGTGGTGCAAGCTAAGTTAAGGTTTTACACTAACTTGGCTTTTAACTGCTAGTTAGCTGTTTTAAGAGAATATCGTAGGCGCTAGGCAGAAGGTCACTGTCAAAGTTCAAGCAGCACCATAGACAGTCGCATATTTTAGAATTTTGACTCAAAATATGCAAATATTTTTATAGTTTGTTTATGTCATTTAATAATAGAGCGTAAATACGACAGAGAGAGAGAGAGAGAGAGAGAGAGAGAGAGCAGCGCGCTACGCTTCTCTGCCTCAAAAGTCGTCTAACTCTCAAAAAGCTTAAAGCTTCAGTTATGAGCTGCCTATTCCACGACAGTTGCGTTCATTTTGCCATTATCATTTATTCATTCGTTCGTCGAAGTTGTCGTACGCGCAACGCGATTCTTCCAAGCTTTCATTTTGTGCAGTTTAACTTTTAGCCATGCAAACGTTATGTGAAAAACTGTGGAACCTTTTGTAGCCAGCCATACGTGATCAATAACAACTAAAGCGAGACATATTAAATCATGGCTGGTCTTAACTGGTTGGATGTGATATCTGTTGTGTTGACGCTAGCTACCCTAGTGATATGCAATTTTGTAAACAAAAAGTTAATCAAGCAGCATACAAATCTAAAAGATTTAACTGAGCAGAATGGTGCAAGTCTGCCGCACTCGCCAACACCCACAAATGGGCAACTGTTGAAACAAGCCAGCGTTTTGGATAGCGACAGGTACATATGTTCGACTTGTCAAGTTGTAACTATTTCGTTTAATTGTTTAGCCAAAGAAAACGTTCACTTGTACAAGTTCCATAATATTCATATCATAATTGGCTTAAATCGAAGTTATGTGTTTTAAAAGCAAGTTAATCGAAGTAGTAAACGTCTTTGGTTCTTTGGCTGACTAGCTGCTAGGCGATAAGATAAAGTATGCGCCGTGTGGTTTTTTTTTGTTTTTTTTTTTGTTGCTTATTATTGTTTACTCGCGCCTTTAAGTGTTGTTTATCATATTTGTTTCCATGTACCACCAACACCACCAACTTGCCTGCTTACAGTGGCATCTCACTGTCCTCCAACACAGCGCCAACACTATCCCATGCAGGAGCCAATACTACAAACTCATTGTCCACAAACAGCATACATACGCTCAGTTTTGATACGCTGAGTGATGAGTAGTAAGTACACCCTTCTCTCATCTCCTCTATGCAAACTACTGCTTCTGGCATATATTAAGCATTATTTTTTTGTATACTCGCGTGTATAGCCACGAAGATGAGGATACACTTTCACTTGAGAATCTCTTTCCTTGCGATCAGACAGAGATCTATGCTTCCAAAAAGATAAGCTTCATAATTGACGAACTCATACAGACCGAAGTTAACTATGTGAATAATCTGCGTAAGGGCATTGCCAATTATGGCAAATTACAGGATTGCGTCGATCTGCCGGAGGGGCTGCGTGGTGAGGAGCGTCAAAAGCAATTGTTGAGCAATATTGCGGAAATACTTGAGCTACATGAAAATGAAATTCTGCCATTAATGCGGCGCAATCAACGTGATTTAAAAAGTCTATTCGAAGAATTTGCCGCACATCTTGAGGTAAGTACCTCCCACCCATGCGATTGAGTTACCTAAGCTTGGCAACATGCCAAAGCCGTTTGGCTGGTTTTCAGCTTGTGTGTGGCTCTTAACCATGTAAACAAAATATTTCGCTAAGCATTTGTTGGGAATTTATTTTTAAGCACATTTTGTTTAAGAAAAAATCTTTTTTTTTTTAAATAAAACGTGAACACTTGAAAATCTTAACAATTTTTGTGCCGAAACTAGTGTACAACGTTATACTGATGATGATTCTGTGTATACAATAATTATTTGAATTATGTATGTGCTCCATGCATGAGTTGTAGGGAATCGCATTAATTCACACCTGTTGACATGGATTGACTTGGTCCGCGTTGAGTTAAGCGCTTTCAAAGAGTTCGACTCATTAATATGCCAGCTGCCACTGTCTACAAATTGCATATTTGTAGGGGGAGCGCAAAAAAAATCCGCATTTCTTTAAATTATTCAAATGTCTAAAAATATTTGCTGCATGATAAGATATTGGATACAGAGAAACGACATGAAATCAGTTAAAAATTAATAAAACAAATTTGCTCGTTTGATTTAGATAGCGTCGAACGGCGAGAGCCGGCGTCGTCTGTCTGGCGGAGATGACGTCACTTTTAGCTGAGAGGCAGCTTTTTGTTATTGTTTTATTTGTATATGGTATACATGAGGCTTGTCACATAACAAATACAACACGTACATACCGTACATATGTACAATACATATATATATGCATATTTTTCTATATATAACTTGCATGTGTCTAGAAGTAAACTTTTTTCTTTTTATTTCTTTTGTTTATTATGTGAGATTACGTACTTGTCGAATTTGCAGTACGCTATATAAAATCGCCAAAGATAATGCCGGGAGTTACCCGGCAGAGTGTTTTTTTTTCTCCAAGAGAGTGAGGCATTGATGTTGCATGTAAATAATCAATTTTAATTGAAAAATTATGTGGCAAAGTGTCTACACAAACCCATAACATTTCGTACATAAGTTAGTATGTACCATTTGGTTATGTCATTGCGCTTTACTGAGAACTGCCCGCCGCCAAAATATTTGCACAGCAGGTAACATTCCTGGCATACATTTCAATGGTAGCCCAAAAGGTCTTCCCTGCTAACCGACTCTACCAGCTTGGGCACAAACATGTGTCTTTCCATTTTAACAACCACTTTGCAAACATCTTCCGTGATTCATGTGAAAATGCAAAAAGTCGCAAAAAAAAATAAATTAAAAATTTTTGCTATTGTTTATACTTGGACTTGTGCACATTATTGGCCCACTATGTATTGTATAATATTTATACTCGGGGCGTGTGTGCGCCGCAGTTTTTATGTATAAACACAAACAGTACATCTCTCGAAATTATAGCATTTTCTACAAGAAAATTTGTCTATTGATTTCAGAATTGATGAGGCTTTTCAAAAAATTAAAAATAATTGTTCTCTTATTAGTGCCATTTTGGCTGCTTTGAAATGTTTTCAAGATAAATTGTTTCTTCAATGTGTATATGGCTGAAACGATTAATTATTGGACTGAGATATGTGCTGCTCAGTGGCAGCTCATAAATGTGGCAATGGTTAAAATTTGAATTACTTTGAATTATAATTATCAAAACGCTTTATCGATCAGTAAAAGAGTTCAGTTTATTGAAACTGCATTGGCATCAAATTTCATTTATTTGCAAAAACAAACAATTCTGACAGATGTGGATGTGGGAAAAGCAAATCCAAAGTATGCACTCAAAGTTATTGTGTGCCAGGTGAATTCTTGTGGGCAGTAATTCTGCCGTAGTGTTTCTGTCGATTTCCGAAGAAGAAGTCACAAGTTGCACATTTACTTGATAATGCAATTCCCACGAGTTTTCGCGAAATTCTAATTTACTTTCGGAGCCAAAAACGCGAAAAACCACAAATTAAATCTTGCAGATTTTGAGTCAGTGACGCTTCTAAGACTGACAAGACTGATAAAAGCATAAAACTACATTATTTATTTATTTATTATTAACTTAGGAGTACAACCAAGTGCAGTGGTGCTTATAATTCAAAAATTTTGAAATTAAGAAATATTAAAGAATAACGAGGAAAATATAATACAAAACTAATGTGTATGTCTAGACTGATGGGTGGATTTTTTTCAATAGTTATCACTGGCTAGCGACTTGAATTTACAATGTAAAAGATGAAAATGGGAAGTAACTTAAAAGTTTAAAGAAATCTTAACAAAGTAGCCAAAAGATTTGCGTTGGGGTTTCATACTTTGTGATTGCTCAAAGATGCTGAATTTGGCAAATCAAAATTAAGAGACAAAGAAAAAGAATTGAATAGCACGTTCATAAGTTAGAAATCCTAAAAGTTAAGACACGAAAAGCAGCTTGCAATACATAATTGGATCTACCAAGTTGATCTAGAGATAGAAAATTACGAGTTACTCGGTATGGAACGACAAAATATTACTGTAGAGTCAATAAAACCGAGTAAGAGCTGGTATTTTATAAAGACTTCTACAAGTAAAGAGCGGCAAACGAATTTTGGGACTCCAATTGAAACCGCAAAGAGCAAATATTAAAAACTTAATCAATTGCTGATAGTGTTGAAATTGAGAGCTCTAAATGCCAGGAGCATTATTCCAAAATTTAAAGGACGAGTAAAAGATACCACATTTGGTTTGTGTAAGGGTCATTGCTTTGCCTTTACTACTCTCTAGCTTTAGTCCTAATATTGGAAATGTGTTTATTAAAGTTAAGTTTGTGATAAAACAAAACACCAAGCTTAACTTTTTGTAGAACTAATTATGCGTTACACGATCCTTTTCGTGTCCTATGCGCAAATTATAATAACCTCTATGATTTCGTCTCCTTTGAACGGTCTATCCAATCCATTTCTTTATCTATCCTATCTTATCTTGATTCCCCAAATCGAGCTTCTTTGACCAATCATGAACTATAAAAACCCAACTTGTTCAACGCTGTTCTTTGGCTGCTATTTGGAAAAAATGTTTCAATTTATATGCTACTTTCTGTTTTCATCTTTTACATTGTAAATCCAAGTTCCTGGCTAGCCCCAGATGTGGGAGGCTAGGAATACGAATTAGTTTTATTATATTTTTTCCTCGTTATCATTTATTATTATATAATTTTTAGAATGTTTAACTTGCCTAATCTTAAGGTCAACTGGACTTAGTTGTACCCTTACATATTAATAAATAGATAAATAAGTTTGTGATAAAATAAAACACCAAGTTCGGAAACGCTATGCATGCGTGATTATGTAACAAATTAAGGATCACAAGGATACAACGTCATAACATTGCAGTTGGACCCAAAGAGCGTCAGCAAATGCTGTGCCATTTGGTACCTTGTTCTTGATAGTAATAGCTCCTCTGTCGACTTACGTAAGATCTCACGAGATGCACAGAGTTTCTTCTAAATTCTAACTGGAATTTTTTACATTTAATTTCGAAACTAAAAACTCAAAACCCAAGTAATCTGTCAGATATGGGACGATGACAATGCTCATATGACCAATAAAAGCAAAAAACGAAAGTATCGGAACCCCAAATCGTATAATCCAAATGTGCTCTAACCAAGTATAGCTACGCCATTTACTCCCAAATGCCTAAAGCGTACGACAGTCTGTTTTTTGTGACCTTGCAACATAGTTGATCAGTGCAATTTGCTCCAAATGAAAATTTTATGTAGCCAAATGGCAGCAAGACATGGCCCAAGGCAATGACACGAATTTCAAAATTTTGCATGTTGGTTTTTGGCTGGCCAACGGTTGTACAGGTGTGGAACTACGTGACTTAAATGCATAAAAAATCACGAGTTTCAATACATCGATTTTTTGATCTGAAAGTTTTGCAGTTATAAGCCCTTTTGCTTTGGTGGGATTTGTTATGAAGCCAGCTATTTTACATCTTTTAAATTCATTTCTAACTTATCTCAACAATTTGCAGAAAAATCATTTCTATTGCTATGTCAACTTTACCATGGCCAAGAAGTCATCTATGCAGCTGAGACAGGAGCATCGTGAATGGCTACAGGCAAGTTATTCGCGTTTTATACACTTTACATTTATTTTTTTGGTATTTCCACTATAAATGTTTAATTTTTTTCCTCTTTTTGCAGAGTTATCAAACCATCATAAAAGACAAACTGGGCATTGATAGTTTTCTAGTGCAGCCCATACAAAGACTGACCAGATATCCGCTGATGCTGCAGCAATTCATACCGGTAATCATATTGCCATTTGAGTTTATTCTATTGCACAATGCTCATCAATATATATATGTATATGCTTCCACCCATAGGAATTCTACAAATGCTGTAAGCCCATGTTAAGTCCGGTTTGCAAGTTGGAAACACGTATGCGTCGACAGCTGGACGTAGTTAATCAGGCCGAGGAGATACCCAATATAGATGAGCTAAACGATGTACGTACCGCATGCCAAGGCACCCATATAACCCTTACTAATTCTTATATATGCCATCATTATGCTCCAATAGTTTGATCTGATGCAGCAGGGTCTTTTTAGACGCTCCACCGAGTTCGATGCACAACATCTGCCCTCACGCAAGAAGTACCGCGCCAAGGTGTTTCTATTCGATCGTTGCTTGCTCTGCACTGAGGTGCGCAAACGTCGGCTGGCCTATCGCCAACACTACAATTGGGAGCATGTCGAGTTACAGCGCCCATTGGAATCGAATTCATCCAATGCAAATAAGATTATAACGCTGCTGGTCAAGCAAGATAAGGGCAGTGGCAAGCGCGAAGAATACTCTTTCGTGGCGGCCGAAGCGGCCGTCGTCAAGCAATGGTTACAAGCGACTCACAAGATTCTCGAAGTTGCTCGCTATGAGTTTGCCCAAAAAAATACATTTTCACTGCCCATGCACTTCGTGCTGGCAGTGCTGGGCGCCATATGGTTCATCTGGCACTATACGGTTTAGTTTCAACTAAAAATTAAGTTATAACTAGGTACGCCTTAATATGGGCAAATGTGCTGGCCGCATCATCTGGGCATACAATGTACTACCAACTGGCTGGAAGATTTAGTATAAATTTGCTTCTTCTTGTTCTCTGCATGCGCTCTTGTTCCTGTTGAGGCCAAATTGTAAATAGTTCAGAAAAAAAAACTGAAGATACATTTAAAGTTAAGCATTAGATTTAATAAAATGCAAATTTTTTCGTTTTAATCAAACTATTTTTGAAATGGGTGGCTCAGACAGGAGCTTTATTCCAAAAGCAGGCGATTTCGCGGTTTGCGATAAATCTTTGTACATTTTGGGTTACAATATTGGTCCAACACTTCAGAATTACATGTTATCTATTTTTTATCGATTTTTTCCACTTGGGAACTTAGGGCCTCTACGAAGATTTTCCAGCAAACTCCCTTTTTGTTCCACGTCGAGCTGATCTGATCTAATTCTTGAAGAAATCGGTTCATCTTCAAGTTGCTTTTGTTCATCCTGTTCGTCTGCTTTCTTGAGGGTTCGAGTCTAGTGCCATTCGTGCAATGCACCTTGGATTCTTTCTGAGCGCATACCCTATCCGAGCCCATTTTCTTTTCTTGTTTTGGAGGTGAAAGGGTACTCTGCATTCGGTGCTGAAATTCTGCAGTTTTTGCACTATTTAATTTGGAATGGATTTACCACGGGGGTTTCATATTCCGTCTTATCTGTCGGCCTCTCTATATGTGTTGCAATCTCCCAAATGCTGCAAGCCGAGCTTTCAGCTCGAGACATCATCATCAATTCCACCATTGTTGGAGATAACGCTGCCATGGTAAGAAAAGTTGCTTACGAATTCGTTTTCACTTCCATTTCTGGCGATGTTTCCTTGGCTGAAGTGATTGACCAAGGCTATTCTGACCAGATCAAGATTCAAGGTGTCTTCAAGGTGTCTTGCAAAATCTTGCACATTTTTCAATTTTTTTTTTACAAAGTTTATCACTTAGAGTTATAATTGAAGACTTACTACGCCGCGCTTGAGAGTTCAATTTCTATTGACTTTATGCTAACATATTTATTCTAAATAGAGCTCGGTGAACAGAGCGCAAAACTCACTTCCAAAGAGTAGTTACACTGATCAACAAAAGTTATTGTACAATACTTCATGTGAAATGAATTTTATAAGAATATTGTTTCACTTTCTCCGTTCGTTAAAAGGAAACTTTCAAATTATTCGCTGCAAGGAAGTGGAACTAGTTTATGTAAGAGTCGTCTGAGCACGTCTTTTACAATTTTTAAATCTGCCACTCGAAGTAGGAGTCAAGATTCGGCCTAACAGCACTAACTGTCCGCTCGTGACTTGAGCCACTTGGACCAAAGTTGTAGCTTATGAAGACAATCGCGGCGCCAAAGCCCCCAGAATCTTTGTATTAAATAGTTGAGAAAGCAGCGAAGTAAGTACTGTCGAGGTCGCCACCTAAAGATATAATTGAAGACAAACTAATGAAGCTGCAACTATGATAAAGATCTCCAACATTTTTCGGCAGGCTAGGCAACTAAATATGTTGGTGGATAGATATGGTGAGTTTGTCAAATTATATTATGTCATTTCTGTTTAGATTTTGCTCTTGTTTGTTGCAGCTGCAGCTGTTTGCTTAAAAGATAAAGTCCTAAAGCGATGTCGCTCCATGAGGATGTTGTTAAATGGATGATGTCTATGCAAATGATTTGGATATTTTTTATGAACACAACAAAATATTTGAGCTAAAAAATGCTCCAAAAGATGGGCTTTGGTTGCCAGCAAACAGACTGGCACATTGTACATATTTAAAATGCAGACCATTGGCTGCGCTGCTTTGGTGGAAGCGTAAGTAAATATTTCAATATTTCCAAGCCATTGGCATTGGATGCTCATCTTTTTTTTTTTTTTTGGTAACTACATGGCGACTACGACGACTGCGGCGCTGTTGTTTGGCCATGCCACACACGTAGCGCCTACATGCCACATGCTTTCAACTAAATGCATAATTTGCCTCTTGCTGAGGCAACAGAGCAACAACGATGGCAGCGCCAACACATAAGGCTACAGACAATTCACAAGATTGCGCCTAAGAGCAGGCAATAGAATTGTAAAATGCCTTGAGGCATAATTTATTTGAATTTTCTGTGTGTGGCGCTCACGTTTCTGGCAAACCTCCCAAAAAAAAACGAAAAAAAAAATGAAAATAGGCACAAAAATTTGCTAAGTAATTGTGCAAATTATTGCACGTAATGCGACTAGCATATGTTGGCGGCTCTGCTCTTGTCTAGGCGCCGCCACAGCTGGCAACGATGACACCCCTGCTTGCACATCCTGCATCAATCTAGAAACCCCATCATGCCAACGTTCACACATTTCACGCTACATTAAATTAGGTTGACATAGATGGCTACGGGCTAGCTCTACTCGTACGTACTATGTGTGGCATGCACGAAACTGTTGCTAATTTTTGCTTAATATGCCGCACAAGCTTAACCCACCCCCACCCCCCGCTACACGAGAAACAACGAAAAGGACTTGCATTTATACATATATGTATTTTGTGCTTATCTTTAGTTCATTGGATTTGTGGCACAGACCGAACGTTGCGTGTATCCACGGATTATCCAATGCACGATTTGTCGTCACAATTGTCGTCCATTGCAGGGGCACGCACTACGTTTATGGCTTGGAACAGCCTCTGCTGGCATTTGTATGAGACATGTAAATGGAATACTTAGGCACGCACCGACTACAAATCGAACTAGTTTGGCGGGGGGGTGGTTGAAGCCTTTGTATATGCGTCTATCTTTTTTTTTGGCAGTTTTGTGCTTGAGAAAGTTCGAATTTCAGCTGCTGAAATGGCACGTGAAACAATGTGTTGCCTGACAGTGGGCCAAGATGAGTTCTTTTGAATGAAATTAATAGATCTACGATTTGGTCTGTCTAACAACATTTGTATGTTGCATGCATACCACTGTGCGCATGCATTAGGCAGGGCACGGCACAAATCAACCAAGGCGAGAATACGAATGTGTCTGTGAGAATTTCCCAACGATGACAACTGATAATAGATCGAATTACATATGCGCCCAACATGCTGTCGAAAAATGGGAAAATGAAAATGTGTTTTGGTGCGGCTGGCTCCAAGGCACTGCACGTACACCACTCCAACTATGTGCCCCCAGCAATCAGCACACACACACACTCATAAAAAACAAAGGCCATTGGGGAGCAGCAGCATGCGCATAGAATAGGCCAAGATGTAGGCATAGCATAGACGCCTGATAAGCGCAACGCAAAGCGCAGCGTCATGTCAGCCAACACGTCTTACCTGTTACCTTTGCGGCTGCTGCGCCTGCTGTTTAATGTTTAAGTTTTGATAATACAAACTGCCATTGGATTGAAATCACGTAGGTTGAAGCACCATTGATAAATGCGCACTCCTAAGTGGCATGTTTGCAAGCCTGGCTGTAATGTGGCACACACACCCACCACACACACACACACACCCGCAGCCGTGCGCTGCCATTGACTGAGTGACAGTTCAGTTAACGTGGCAGAGCCAAGCATAATGTTGGCAATGAAGACGACAATGCCAACTGTCAGCGGCGCGTTGTGACGCGTATAAATTGGTATGCCAAGGAAATCGCACAGGTGCACAAGTTGCACGCTGGGCAGCTGAAGGCTAGGTGTGGATGGCACGAAGACGCGCACGTTAGGAGTTGCATTGGAAACATATGCTGTCGTGCATAGTCGTACATCTTGCTTACAGCAAGTCAAATTGAAATTTAAAACGACAAAAAAAAATAAAGTAGAAAAAAGTAAAGAACCAATAAAAAACAAGTTGCAACAATGACACAGGCCCGCCCGACTAGACGCAAGGCAGGCAGCGTGACAATACAAATTACAGCGACGACAGCTCAAAGGCCATGCACTGGTCGCGCCCGAGATCTCAATCCCAAATGCAATTCACATCCCGTCCCCGCAAACAAGTGCTGTGGACCAAAGTCAAAAAGGATAATTTAATGCATGTTCTGCAAGAATAATGGTTTTTTTTTTCTTTGTCAGGCAAGACACTGGCACTGTCTAAGCGCTAAGCAGGTCTGACGATTTCCTTTTGGTTTCCTTGTTATGTTACGTACCAATAGATATGCCTCTAAATATTGTTGCCGCCTGCTGTATGTATGCCCAAAGGATTTGCGCATAATGAAAAACTGTCACGCCAAGTCTGTCGATGTCACGCCAACATAAGCCAAAGCCATTGCGATGCGTCGTTGGCCAAACATAAAAATAGAAAATTTGTGAGCGCCGCAAATACGCAAGGACATTTATGGCCAACAACTGCGGGCGTTACAGGTAGCAGAGGACTATAAAACGCATGCCAGTGTGATAAGCGCATAAATCACCAGGCCTCGTTGCTTTCAGCCAAGTATAGCATGATAGCTCATGGACGTAAGTATGTATTTCTTGGCTTTAAGTTGCAACACATTAAAGTGTCAAACTTTTGCGGCAACGTAGGGTATTCGCAAGACATATGTTCTTCGGTATCGATAGAGCAGCAGCACTGCAGTTTTTAGCTCATTTCTTATGCCTGAACACGAAACAAATTCAAATTACAAATTATGCTGTCATTTGTGCGCTTTACGAGTAGTAAAGCCCCACATCCCTGGTCACGGTGTGATGAACGTGACACTGGTCCACTGCGGGCAATAAACAGCAACAGCACCAGCAGCAGCAGCAGCAGCGGCGGCAGCGTTTCATTTTGCACGGTGTCAACTATTTAGTTTCCGGTTTTAACTTCAACCATAAACTTGGCATTATGTGTCCACTTTTATTGCATACTTGGAGGCAGCAGCTACGCGCCGTGCTTCATTGTTTCTTAATAATGCTGCATAGCTTAAAATATTTTCAGCTTGCTGGTCACCAACCCACCGCACGACGACAAAGACAACGACAATGAGTGCACACGTCTCTACATTAAGTATGTTTATAGTCGGCTGGGCTGGGCTGGTCTGGGCTGGGCTGGACTGGGCTGGGCTGGGCCTAGTTGCATGCCACACACTCACACACACATATTTTGACTCGTAGCAGCCATAAATGCGCTTAATTGGCAATTTTGTTGTAAGCGTGTTAAAATTTTCATGTCAAGTCATATCATTGTGTGTGTGTCTACTTTAAGCAGCAGTCTGCCAGCGAGCGGGGATTTGCAGAGTTGAGGCATTCTGGCAAGCTCTCTGGCGACTTTTAAAGATTACAGGTAGTACGTTGTCAGTAACAATGTAGAGCAGCATTCCGTTTATCGATCACCGCTGCCGCTCTACAAGATTTTTTAGGGTTTGTCTGCCGCCGCCTAGCTGATTGTGGACACAAAACTCTTTGTATATCCAAAAACATAATCAGTGTAGCGCATGCAAGTTAAAGGCAACCAACCAACCAACTGCCTGCTATCTAAATTACCCAGAGACATCCGGCAAAGCGTAGCGGCAGCAAAAGAACTTGCCAGCGCAAGTGCAACATGTTTGGAAGATACAGAACAGGAAAAGCCCAAAAGAAAATGCTGACAGACTGGAAAGTCGCCTTATTGCCGGGCTGGCTCTTGGAGTGTTGCATATAATTTAAGACAATTTTCTTCTTTTTTTTGGCGTAAAATTTCATTTGCGTAGCAGCTACAGGAAGGAAGTGTAGCACTGCATCGGGATGCAGCAAAGGATGTTGCAAGCTAAGGGCTAAACCTAATAGTCTAGCGATTTGCTGGCTTCGCCTTTGCACTTTGCTATTGGGTTGCCCAAAAGGTAATTGCGGATTTTTCATATAGTCGGTGTTGATAAATTTTTTCAACGGCTTGTGACTCTGTAATTGCATTCTTTCTTCTGTCAGTTATCAGTTTCGTCGTATTTTACTTTATTATTTCCGTAAAGGAAAAAACGCGGAGCAGTTTGCTAAAAAGCTACGAGATGTGTATGGTGATAAAGCCTTAAAAGGAAGACAGTGTCAAAATTGGTTCGCAAATTCCGTTCTGGAGATTTTTCACTTAAAGATGAGCCACGTTCAGGTCGGCCAAATGAAGTTGATGATGACCAAATCAAAGCATTAATCAAATGGGATCGTCATGTAACTGAGCGTGAGATAGAAGAGAAGTTAAATATACCGAAATCAACCCTTCATTATCACATAAAAAGTCTAGGACTGGTGAAGAAGCTTGATATTTGGGTACCACATGCATTGAAAGAATTTCATTTAACAAACCGAATCAACGCTTGTGATATGCACCTGGAGATGAACAATGGATTGTTTACAACAACGTTAGTCGAAAACGATCATGGTCCAGCTCAAACCGCTTCAAAGGCTGATATCCACCAAAAGAAGGTTATGCTGCCTGTTTGGTGGGATTGGAAGGGTGTGGTATATTTTGAGCTGCTTCCAAGCAACCAAACGATTAATTCGGATGTTTACTGTCAACAATTGGACAAATTGAATACAGCCATCAAGGAGAAGCGACCAGAATTGGTCAATCGTAAAGGTGTCATATTCCACCAGGACAACGCTAGACCGCACACATCTTTGGTCACTCGCCAAAAGCTGACTGAGCTTGGCTGGGAACTTTTGATGCATCCACCATATAGCCCTGACCTTGCACCATCGGACTACCATTTATTTCCAACTTTGCAGAACTATTTAAATGGTTAAACTTTCGGCAATGATGAGGCTATAAAATCGCACTTGGTTCAGTTTTTTGCACATAAAGGCCAGAAGCTCTATGAGCGTGGAATACTAAAATTGCCAGAAAGATGGCAAAAGGTTATTATATATTGGATCAAAGTTCATTCTAAGTTTTATTAAAAATGCATTTACTTTCTTTTAAAAAATCCGCAATTACTTTTTGGGCAACCCAATATATGCTCTATAGCGTCAAGTATGTCTAACTATGGGAAGTGCTTTGGCACGCGCATAAAAGATAAGTTAATGTATGGGGCAAGCAGTTGTGCGTTGTTGCTGCCACACCACACCGCCTACCCAAAGCTTGTTGTGCTTCAATTAATGTGTGCATGTATTGTGGCTGTTGTGTGCACTTTTTCCAGCTTTACCTTTACCTCTACCTCTCTGCCTTCACCTTTATCGTGCTCGCGCTTGTGCGTTTGTGCACGTGTTAACATTTCCGCAAGTGTTGCATACTTCAGCGCACTACAGAATGTGGCAGATCAAGCGCCAGAAGTCACGTTTTGTCTAAGTTACTGTCCTTTACTACATTTTATTTTTTTTTTTTTTTTTTTTTTTGGTTTTGCTTTTATTTCTGTTTTTATGCGAATGTTTGAGCAAACATGTTTGTGCACGTAATTGTAGCAGCAGCAGACAGTGAGGACAGTCGGAACAGTCGGGGCACTTGGGCAGTCGCATAGCCGCCCCCAACACATAACTAGAGCGGCAGACGTATGGTTAGCGTTGCACAGCATACAATTTGCTGATACTTCATCAAATGCTTATCTACAGCAAAATGCCATCAACGGTGTCCATGCACTTAGCATTTAGTGGCCAACGCTTTGGGGCAAATAATGTACCTTGTACGAGTGTGTGTGTGTGTGTGTGGCACATAAAGTACGCGCTGCTACGGGAATGGCATACGGCAGTTTGCTTACTCTAAGCGCGCAGCTGTAAATTCAACATTGCGTTGTTGAGCACCATTTGGACGCGTGTCACCACAGGCGCAATCATTTGTAGCGCCACATGCTGATTAAGCGTTTTTTCGATCTCAGCTAGCATGTTCAGCTCCAGAGCCAGCGGCACATTGTGCTTCTCAATCAATTGCACAAGCGGCTTTTTAAAAGGATAATTCGGTGGCAGCGTAAACAGTAATTGTAGCGCAAAGCCTGCATCCTTACCGATCTCGTAGTTAAACGTGGACATGGGCACCATTACTGTGGTCAGCTCGGGTGTGCGATTCAGCACATAGGCAATGCCCAAATAACGTATTGTGCGTATCTCCATGCTTAGTAGGTCATGATATAATAAGCTCATTCTTGCCGCTTCTGGTGCCATATTTTTGAATTTAGTTGCAGTTTCGCTTGGTGTTACAGTTTGTGAATAATTTTGTTCAATTTTAATATAAAATTCAATACACAAAGCCAATGTGATTTACATGTAATCGAGTTAGTATATGTTGAGTTGTATTTGATTAGAACTGATTTGCAATTGCTTGCTGCTTGCTGTCACGAAAATTGGCAAGTGGCTGTGCTACAGTTGCAGAAGTCCATATAGTTGGCGTCTACGGCTCAGACGTGCGTTCAGTGCTGCATTGCACTGGGGAAATTTATGCCGCCGCCGCACGCACATAAATTTACATTTTGAAGCACATTTTACGCACGTGAGTCCCACACACACACCCATCGTCGTCACGTGTCTGGCATCGCTTTGATTTTACGCATTGACGCCGCATCGGTTAATGATTAAAGTATTTTGATAAAAATTATTGCATATATTGTAGTTTGCATATTACACATACGCACTGTGCGCACTCAAGCATAATTTGCTGGCGCTCAAACTCACTCAAACATGTTCGAGCACTCAAAGCATTGCCCCTACAACTGCAACCGCCGAACCGAAATGAGCGCACACGAGAGAGTCAAGCGAAGCAGCAACGCACGAACAGTCGGCCGAGCCAAGGCACGCAGGCAGGCAGGCAGGCAGGCAGTAGGATGTGTTTGCTTGCCGTTTATCGCATTTTCGCGCTGACGTCTGCCGGTTGGTGGTTGGCTCTCGGCTATGTGGCACCTACCAAGTGGTAAGCAACGCCCCGGAACGTGACTAAAATGAATTGTAGGCGTGCACCATGTCAGTCAACGGACATGCCATTGCTGCTGCGGCAGGGTGCACCACCAACACCAGCACCATCACCACCACCACCACTTGCATTCGGCTGCTGGATGCAGTGCGACGCACTGCAACTGGCGCATTGTTATGGACAAGTAACTATTGCTGCTAACTGGCTGACGACTACTTAAAGACTTTGGCAATTCCTTTTTTTTTTGGTACATCCTTTCGGCTGCTAATACTTTTGTGTTTTGTGTCTTGACTATTGACTTTTGCTTTATTCCATGCCGGATTTTCAATAGTTTGTATGCGCACCCCGCCGCCGCCTTTGTCGATATGTGATTGGCTGTGACTTGCGCAGGCACGTAACCAACTTTTGGGGTATGCCAAAAACTTGCGGCGGGCTAGCTGGCTGGCTGGCTGGCTGGCTTTGTTTTAAGAGTTTTTGTCGTAGTAGGAAGTTTCAAGCACTTGCTTGCGTTTTCAAGTGCATTTGTTGGCTGTCATAATTTGCTGTTACAGCTCGTTCCTTGGGCGTCCAACGTCTACGACGTGAAAAGTTTTGCACTTAAGAAAAAAGTGAGAATCTTAGCCCAGCTGTTGGGCACACGTTGGCCTGGCTGTATGCTAATGAGCCAAGTTTTTTGTACGCTTTCCAATGTGTAATTGAAAGTTTCGACAAACGCTCGTTGAAATTCCCAATTAAGCAAGATTGACTAGCTTCTCTTTTAACCCGCAAATATTGGAAATCTGCCACTGCGCCTTTTAATTGTACTTTTCCATAAGCAAGCCATATGTTGATATTGTTATATAATTTATCAGCGACACACCTCGCCTAATAGCTTACATATAGTTGCCAACTATGTTCTACAAGCTCGACAAGCATATTTTTCCCCTCACGATAAGATAATGCCCAATGTAGCGCAGCAGTAAGCTTATAAAATGGCCCTGCCATTTACAATTTGGCTTATATTGTGCAAAGTGTGGTACATGCAGCATGAAATACACAAACCTATTGCTCATTTGTCTGTTGTTAGGCTCTGTGATCTTAAGCGAGGCTCAGCAGAGCGCCAAGAAAAAGAAGACTAAGCCGAAGAATAAGCTGAAGCCAACGGCAGCCACTCTTGCCACGCTTACCACTCTACAAAAGGCTGAGCCTTGTACGCCAGCAAAATGTAGTCTACCGGATTGTCGCTGCTCCGATTCCACGCTACCTAAATCCAAGTTCAAGGATAAGTTGCAGGAGATACCACAGGTCGACAGCGACGACTTGCACTACTATTTGCGCCTCATTGATAACAATTTGTTTTCTCTGTAGTTTGTAACGATTACCTTTGACGATGCGATCAATGCGGTCAATTATGCGCAGTACGAGTTACTATTCGAGGGCTTGGTAAATCCAGATGGCTGCACTGCCGCCGGCACATTCTTTCTATCGCATGAGTATACCGATTATGTGCGTGTCAATGCGCTTTATAATGCTGGCCACGAGATTGCGCTGCATTCGGTGACGCACGGCGATGGCACCGATTACTGGCGCGAAGCGGATGTGGCTACTATTGAGCGCGAGTTTGGCGCGCAGATACAAATGCTTGAAGCATTTGCCAAGATTGAGCGCAAGAGCATACAGGGCATGAGATTACCATTCTTGCAGATATCGGGCAATAACACTTTTGTGGCGGCCAAAAATATGGGCTTAACCTACGATAGCTCTTGGCCCACGCAGAAATTTCGCACTCCCCCCATGTGGCCCTACACATTAGACTATCTGTCGCTGCAGGATTGTCAAATTGGACCATGTCCAGATGCGGCCATACCTGGTTTTTGGGTCAATCCCATGGTCACTTGGAGTGATTTAGAGGGCTATAGCTGCTCCATGATTGATGCCTGTGTCTATCCACCCGCTGACGATATCGATGCACTCTTCGACTGGATGCTGGAGAATTTCAATCGCCACTACAACAGCAATCGTGCGCCTTTCGGCATGTACTTGCATGCGGCCTGGTTTTCACGTGGACGCAATCACTTCGCAGCTTTCAAAAAGTAAGTCTTTATATACATGCCACCTCCTCGCTCTATCTCTATCGAACTATCTGCACATGTTTCTGCGTAGGTTCATACAACATTTGAACACTTATCCCGATGTATATTTCACCACCGGCTCACGCGTTGTGGAGTACGTAAAGAAACCCGTATTGGGTCGTCCATTTAAGGAATGCCCTGCCAAACCGCAAACTACATGCAAACCTGTGAATTGCAATCTGCAGAAAATTTCCACCGGTGAAGTGCGCTACATGAGTGTGTGCGACCAATGCCCAGCGGTTTATCCATGGTTAGACAATCCCTTGGGCACACAGTAGAAATGTTCATCGCATATATATCAAATAAAACGAGCTTAAAGTGTAACTTGAAGCATATCAAACCAGTTAATTTAGAATTGCTGCCGGCGCGCGTTGTTGTCATTTTGTCAACTGATAAATGAGTTTAAATTATGTTTCTGGCCGTGAGGCGCTTAATTAACGCATACAGTGATGCCGACCACGACCATGACGACAACAACGAGAGCAGCAGCAGTAGGGCTAAGTGTGGCTGCATTTTATGGGAACAGCAAAAATGGCTAGCATGTCGTTGCTGCGACACTTTAGGCCTGTCGGTTGGACATCCATGCAGCTGGTACCTGACATAGTTGTCTAATGAATGTAGCATGCCCGTGTCTGTGTCCGGTCCATTGACAAGTGTCTGCCGGCTATGTATGGTGAATTTTTACTCAATATGACTGTGGGGACGGACGCCTAATGGCATGCTAACTTATGTAGCCTGTCGGCTGGCCATGTTTTTTAGCTGTGCGCTCCGTGGGAGTTCAACGTTGGAGTTGGAGCTAACGAGCACTCATGTGGCATTTGCCTCATTGCATGTCTTGAGTAACTTTGCTCTTAGGCTGCTTATAAATGCCTGCAATTTAGGCAAATAATTTTGACATTTCTATTGTCAAGGCATACACAGGCCCGCCCGCCCGCCATAAACCTGCCACCCCTATGCCGTAAGTGCCACATAAGTAGCATTATTTGGCGCACAAAAAATTGAAACATAAAAATGTCATTTTTAGAGTGCTGAAAACCTTTTTGGCTGCTTTCCGCAGCATTGTGAAAATTATGCCAGAGGAAAACACAAACGGCATTGAGAAGTATATGAAAATACATTAAAATAATGCGTGTCTTGCTGCCACACAGCTGATGCAGGAAACCCACATTCACATTCACGTTGTCATTTATTTCTAACGCAAAAAAAATGGCAGAATTTATGCTAAATACTCACTTACTTATGGAGTAGCTTTTGCGTGCCTCTGAAACCCACCGCTTCAGTGCCGCCACAGTTCTAATTGAGCCATAAGTATTGTTGTTTGTCCTAATAGGTAAGCCAAATGCAGACGCAGACAATGGCTACAAGCTGCTCTATTGTTTATTTAGATAACTTGGCTGAAAAGTAATCAGCAAATATTTGTATTTTCTTATAAAAGTAAGTAATATGCGTCGACTTGGCTCATTATTTTCATTTTCATAAAAGCAAAGTTTAATTTTGCATTTTTTCCCCCAAGTAATTCTTTCTTTTGACATGGCTGAGCCGGCAGCGTATTATTGTTGGCAGTCAATACCAAGCTGATTGCCAAACCATTGATGGCCAAATAAGTTTTCTAACAAGATGTTGAACTGGCGCAACAAAAACCCCAGCAAAGACAAAAGACTCCAAAAAGCAGCTCGACACCCACACAACAAACGCGCGTAGTTGCGCCTAAAGAGCACTTGGGCATTGGCCAAGCTCTTGCAGTTGGCATTGACCATGGTTGCTTGTACCCGAGCGTACAAAGTCAATAAGTGAATTATTTAAAAGAGTGCAGATCAGTTGGCATTTGTCAGCCAAACAGTTTGGTTGCCTTGTTTCAAAAATTCATCAAAATGTGCAACAACAAACTCAAAATTTCTATCATATTTTTCTATCTTAACTTTTTGGTATTTAATTTCGAACTTGTGCCTGTTGCTGCCTCAAGTGAAACAACGTTTGTAGCCGCAACACTGCGTCCAACGACAAGTAGTCTTACCACGCGCAATGATACGCTACTATGGCAGCCCTATAATATACTAGAGACTACAGGTAGCTGCCCGGAAGGCTATATATTGGCCAATAAGCATTGCCACAAACGTGTAAAGTGATCAAATGTATTTCGTTTATACAGCAGAAAAATAAATATTAAGCATTGAAAATCGTTTGGTTGTTTTTCAAAGTATTCCCCCCCAATTAAGATCAAACAATTGTCGATCAATCGCTTCTAGAGGTAGAGAAATAAAATGAAGTCATTCGTCATCATAAATTCATCATAATTCGCATTCACTTGGTGAACAGTGAATTCGTCTTCGGCGGTTGTTTGGATTTCTGACTGTATACCACACAGAATTGACTGCTCTGAATTGTTCTAGTACACACCACTCTTCACAAGAAGCAGGGGTCGACCAAGAAAGCGCCTAATTGACCATATTGACGATGACATGCGGAAGATGGAAGTAAGGAACTGGCGCGGCCTTGCTAACAACAGAGACGAATGGAGGAGAATTGTTGAGAAAGCCAAAACCCACCCCGGGTTGTAGAGCTGCATGATGATGATGAGTTGTTCTAGTCTTACGTTTGCGATATGTGCAGTTTTTGCGAAAAAAAACTGCCAACCATTTGCTTGGAAGTGCTTCGTGTGCGTGCAAATTTTTTTGGATTTGGCTCTTGTTCCAACACCCATAGAATCGACTGCTGTTTACTTTCGGAGCAGTGTTTCCGAAACACCGCGATCGTATTGTTTGAGCATTACTTTCGACCAATCGACAAGAGGCTTTTTCTGAGTGATTGACAAAATTGTGTGGAATCTAACGCGAACAAAATTTCCGATAGCCAAAGTGTGCATGCAATATTGTATGTTGGTTCCACTGATGCCTAAGGTTGTGGCATCAATGGTTTCCGGAACAAACAACTGATTTGGCATGAGCTACCTCAGTTGAATTTATCAGACCATCCATAAGCACACTGGTTCTTGATGGAGCTTCATTGCCAAAAAATGAATAAAGTTCATCCATGCACTGTTGTGTTTAGGTAATCCCAAGATAAAACTTTTAAGTTATTGCAAGCAACACAAATAGCGCTAAATGACAAAACGTTCTGAGTACGTCTAACCCCGACAGAGCAGCTGTCAGTTGCCAGACTGCAACAGTAGGATTGTACAATATCGGAATAGTAAAGGCAACCCTCGTATAGTTTTTATTTTTTAAGGGAATTCGTAATGCAAGTTCTGGCAAAAAAACACTTAATACATTGAAATTCGCTTAATTCGTGATAGCTTGCGCTCGCAGCTTGTTTGCTCATCAATTGACATTGAATTACTCAAAACTCAGGTTTTTAAGAGTAGTCAGTTAGTTGCCATGTTTCCTTATCGCCCACTGCCGCCGCTGCACTGCCGCCAACTATGTACTTACATGCTACTGCCGCCGCCGCCTGAGAGGTTGGCAACTCGTGCAACAACTTTTCTCTACTCAGTCTCATAAACGGAATTGGCGAGGGCGAACGTGTTTTTGTTTTGTTTTGTTTTTGTACTTTTTTTTGCAAAACGAAACGAAGCGCTTGTACTCTATACTCTGCCTACTATATTATAAAGTACCAGAACGCCATGCCTACCAAGTCGATTAAGTGGAGTTTGTCTTGGTTGCTGCTGCTGCTGCTGCTTGGTGTGTGCCATGTGCTTGCCGTAGCGAACACAACAAGAGATGATCGCATAACGTTTCCGGTTGATACTGAGCAGCGCCAACCAATGGATTGGGAACTGCAAGTGGACGACGTTGTGCAGCAAACGCAAGCAAATAAAACCAATGTGGAGCAGCCAAAGCCAAAACTCAATGCAACTAATACGGCTGTCACTACACAGCTCAAAATCGGCACAGATCCCACGGATCTAGGACCACGCATTGCCTTGGATTCATTGCCCAAATGTGAGGAGGGCTTTAAGCTAATTGGCACACGTTGTCGCAAAGAAGCCTAAAAGCCGAAAGACCAACAATAACAATACAACTTTTGTTTATTTCATTTCGAATAAATACGCTCGCTGTCTCGCCTAAAGATTTTCACAATACAAGCTTGAAAGCTTTTATTATTATTATTACCTTTTTTTTTGATCAAATATTATTGTTGACTTCTAACTGCTGCTGCTGTCGCTATGACTAACTCTGGCTAGGGACTTACCTATGCGCTCCATTGTCAGCTGACAGCTTTGCTTAACTCAGCCACAAAACAATAACTATCTATTCTGTATTCCGGTCTACGGCTATGCTCATCTTAACGCTGGAAGCGCGCTCAGTCGCATATGCTGCCTCGTAGCAGACAAACGCGTTTGCTGCGTTGCCAAACAAAAAAAAAAATTAAAAAAAAGTTAAACAATATAAAAAACAATGCAATTTACAAGTGTTTTTTTTTCATACAGCTTTGTGCTGCTGGCAACTTCATGGAGCAGCACTGAAGTGCAAGCGGCAATTATCGAACGTGAACGTGTCAAAGATGATCGTGTCATATTTCCACAAGAGACAACAGCGCAGCTTTGCTTTCAGGAAACTACAACTACAAGCTTGGCACCGCCTGACGAAAGCTCTACCATGCTGCCAGTTGGCATAATCAATCGCATGCTGCTCAGCACGGAACCGCTGTGCAGGGAAGGCTTTAAGCTGCGAGGGGGTCGTTGTCGTAAGAGCGCCTAAGACGTAACTGAACTTTTTGTCATCCTGATAAGTTTGTTGGCTGTTGCAGTGTATCAAACTGTCATTATCTGTGCGTCACCGTGTAGACAATGGCTTAGTAATTAGTGAAATTTTCACACATTCTTAACTAACTAGTTGGAGTTAGAAAAACCTAGCGACTTACGTTTCTTCATCATAACATTTAATTTAGTACAGTCTAGTGCATAAGTATACTTCCCCGCCGTAGTCATTCTAATTAAGAGAAACGAATTTATAAGAGTTTGCAATTGGGGCTTATCTGTGACCCAGAGCTCTAAAGGTCCATCACGGCAAAAGTGTCTGAGGTATATAAAGAAAATGGCTGGCAGTTCGCAGCAGTCGTGCCACAATCTTTGTCTCATACAGAGCTGTTTGCAAAGTCAAGATGTTTTGTAATCGCTTATCAGCGTTTTTGCTGATAATAATAGCGCTAAATGCGCAACTAGCAGCTGCTCAGGCGTCTGGGTTGAACCACGAAGGCAACTGGGCATATGGACACCAACAGCGGTGAGTAGTACCTTGTACAACTTTAATATGTAACTCTGCCTAATGTGGCCACTTTAACACAAGGGGCTGCCAACATGCGCATCACAGACATGGTGAACATGGCGCACATCATCATGCGCATCATCATGATGCACATTTGCCGGAACAGTTTGGTAACAATTTTCCTATAAATTCGCTTGAAATGGCAAATCAACAGCCTTACCGTCCATATTATGAACATAATGCGGTTTCAGTCGAAGCACAGCGCAAATCTCAAACAACATTTCGCGGCATAAACTCGCAGCAGCCAAGCAGAGCAGTGCATCCGAATCATGAGTCCGCCAACGATAGGACCGGCCCAAACTTGGCAGATATTTTTAAAACGCATGACTTCGTTTCACCCACGCTACATAATACAAATAAAGTTGAGGATGTTACGCCAGAATCGATAAACGATCGCAATTTGTTTGAAACAGCTCCGATTTGCACGAATGGTATGGAATTGCGTGGAGGACGTTGTCGAAAAACTGCTTAAGCTGGCAAATGTGTTACTAGTTGTAAGACGTCAATATATAGTAATTAAATCAATTCATGTACTCCATCCTCAATTAAAATGAGCTTTTATCAAAAATTAAACTTAATTATAAACTATCCGCAAATTACATCGATTTCGTGTCTAAGGACAAATGCCAAATGAGTTGTAGCCATTGGGGGTTCCCAAGTCAAAGCACTCATATAAAGCCAAACCAATCGTTTCGCATATAGTTAGCTCCTTGACTTACATGACTTTCTAGATTGCAATCTTTGCCTGACAGTGCTTTCAGTGTTACCGATATGATCTGCGGAACGTTGCTCAAGAGCTGTTGCCGTCGGCCTGCTTGAACGATTTACATTTTTTTTGCGTAGAAAAATTTGATCAAAATAAAAATAAAATATATTAATATTTAAAAAAAAAAAAAACACCACGTCTTCTTAGTTCACAATTTATTTCAAGTATTATTTTTTCTGGATTTCTTTACTTCTGTGCTTGTGCTGATCACTTCTGCTGCATTCCTCGCGTCCTGCCGTATAAAGTCTATGCCGTCTTGCGACAAATCTGATGCTTGCCTGACATCATATAACCTGGTGGACAATTTGGACGTATATCAAATATGCCAAGCACAATGGGCGCAGTGTCATATCTGAATCTATAGCAAGTTGTCTTCCGCCAAGCTTCTCCCACAGGTGACATAATAACACCATAGATCACAAGCATTACGCACATAAAGCTTAGATACGAACGTAATGTTGACATTGCGCTAATGTGATATAGTTCCAACTGTTCTACAGTTTTTAATTACCAAATTAGATCTTCGCTCGACTCATATATACGACGTGACGCTAGAGCATGCAAACACTCCAATTCGATCTTTTATTACGTGACAGGAAACAAGCAAAGTTTGGGGTTTATCGCTTGAGAATGGCTCATATAGAGTGAAAAATTATATATTTTAAGAAATATTTGAGAGAGCGAAATATTGCATTTGTTCTATTGTTTTTTTTTGCATAAGCAGGCAGAACTTTCAAATTGTTGTTGTAGACTATAATACAAAGTTTATTATTATAAGTTTATTATTATATTTCCAAGCCGGTAAATAATCAGATAACATTTACTTTATACAACTCACTGCACTGACATCTTAAAGTAAAGTCGTAATAGTCGGTGGTAGCTTCAAATTTCTCAAATTTGTTTTATTCGAACCCACGTAGAGTGTACCTAGGCGTGTCTGCTGCCTTCACAAAGCCCGCTTGACATTTAGCAGGGTATAAAATAATGAATTTTTGTAAGTGTTAGGAAGGCAGAATCAGAATCAGAATCATGCTTTACTTAAAGATGACGCAATTAGAAGAAATGAACAAGCGACTACGATGCGTTATAGTAATTATAGTAATTATTATATATGTAGATCTATATTAATTTCCGACATATTAACAACATTAAAGATATCAGAATTCATTTTGATTTGGTTTGGTTGTAAGTAACTAAAGTTTGATGGCGATCTGGAGCTTATGCGCAAGCGTTAATTAATGCAGCTAATGGGTCTATAGCTGTGCGTACTATTTGGACCATCAACTCTAGGGGCTGGTTTTTATTAAAAAAAAAGGGAATACTTCGGTTGAACTTTTTATTTTTTCTAGCATTGACCTTAGTTCGTCTACTATGAGTAGACAATTTATATAGTGACATACATATTCATACAGAATAGTCGCACATTCATTCCATCTATGTTATTCGCGACTCCACTAAGATCGCATTTGAAACTCATACTCAAATATCAAAGTCAGCGAATGCTGCTGCCTAATACTTGGAATCAATTTCTCAACGCCACTTAGCCGCAGACTAAGATCGCTTGCTACTATATACAAAAAATAACTTTGTAAACAAACCGCCTTCTTGTATTGTTTTATACACAGTCAGTCTTCAGTCCAAATTTGGAAGCCAAAAATAAAAGACATAAAATCAAAAGTCTCGGTTTTTGTTACAAAAGGTAATACTTTGCTGAACTTTTTATTTTTTCTAACGTTGATCTCAGGTTTTTTACTGGTCATTTTTGGCACTCCGGCAATCAATAGTGAAATCTTTCACTAAACTCTTACTATACAATATATAGGTAGAGTCGTTGCAACAGTCGCTTGGAAAATGCTCTAACTTTAAGCTTAATCTATAGCAATTACGTCTGCTAGAACATGGTATAATTATACAGGTAAAGTCTCTCGGAAGACACCCATCGCTGTTAATTAGCATAACAACGGTTGCTTAGGCTCATGTTATTTTTGTAGTTGCTCATGTAATTAACATGTAATTAACATATTTACAACAATAGCAGAGCATTAACATTGCTCAACTTTAACATTTGTCATTAACAGCAAAAAAGCTAACAAAGCTTCGACGACTTTACCTGTACAATTATACCAAAGACAATTTATCAATCTAAATAAATGTTTAATTCTCTTTGCTAATACTTTGTACTTGACGTACAAAAGCCAAAATAGAGTCTTGCGCTTTTTTAGAATAATGAATTACATTGAGCACTTTTTTAAGCTAAATTATATTTACAAGACACATTGAAGCAGACTATTTTAACAATTGTTTTTGCTATATTTTTGCAATAAACTTTTCATTTTTCGTTGGGTGGAAACGGCACCGGACTGCGGTTGGGTTTGTTTTTACTTTGATCTGTCAGATTCCAGCCAATCCAACACACTGCATGCACTGCCAGCACTACAACACCAATCCGTATTGCTGGAGACATTTTAAAACTGCTTTTGCCATAATTGCCACTCTGCATGATCAATGAAGAGCAAGCAAATAGTTGAATTGTTGAAGCTGCTATGCAAATTGTATTATTTAATTTGTTGGTTACTCATGCACGCGCTACCACCAAGCTTTAAGCTCGGCGACGAGAAGCTTTTAATGCCAGGGCTGCATAGAGCTGTGATGTTCAGCAAGTTCACTCAAAAGATCAGCTTTGTTGCTTTGCTTTTTAAAATTTCAACAATCCAAGTATTATGGCAGCCAGAGCTAAGCACCAAAAACGTACTCAAACCAGCAACCGCAAAACTTTAAATTGTGCGGTGTGGAAAACAAAAAAAAAAAAAAAAAAACACAAAGTTTGGCGTTGAATGACGCCACAGTACGCTCGTTTTAGCTGCTTTTGCTTGTGGACCATGTGCAGTTGCCGCCCAACTACTTTGCGCAGTTGAGTTCAGGGAGTTTAAGATTGAAGCTGTTGGCGCCAGGAATTAGCATGTTATGCTTAACGCATTTTTGCACCTTCGACATTTGTGCTCCTGCGCTGAGCAATATATAGTGACTTTTCTAACTTTTGAGCTGGCTGCTGTGTGTGTCTGTGTGTGTGTGTAACCGCATGTTGTCTGTGTTGCCCTCAACGACACATGTGCCAACAAGACAATGCCTTAACCCCTTGTGTGTGTGAGTGTGTGGGTCTGTGTATGCGTGTTATCCTGCGGGGATCCCTAACAACAACAAGTGCAGCATTTTCCACACATTTAATCGTATTTTGTTTTGTGGCAAACAGCACTGGAGAATAGTTGAAAGCACACATGAATTTTAAAATGCGGTTTTTCCACATACATAAACACAAACGGAGGTGTTTTTTTTCGGTGTTGGTCGCATTACAGTCGCCGTAAGTGTGGGGGATTTGTAGTTTAAGCGCTTAGGGGCATTCAAATGCAAAGTCATTGAAATGCGCAACTGCTAAATATTTCAAATAAAGCCAAAAAACTTGCATGCAGCAAAGTCTAAACTCAAATGCTTGAAGTAAAAATTGAATACTCTTAAAGAAGACGACACACACACACACACACATTTACAACAACGAATGCAATGCGACGTTTAAGAATCAACATTTTGCTGCTGCTGACGGGCCTGAAATAGTCATTAAATGGATGCCCAAAACGTGCTTCAATTTTGGAGTAGCGCAAATTGCATTAAGTATGTGTGTGTGTGTGTGTGTGTGTGTGTGTGTGTGTGTACATTTAATACACGTAAACAGCAGCCGCAACTAAGCGGAGGCGTACCTGTCACACGCCCAACACGGCAGCACAACACACTTGGGCAATTTTTAACGTAAACACTTTGAGACATGTCGCAAAGACATTCATTACAGCTTCGATTGGCCCTAAAGTGTGCAGCTCTTTGCTTCTGATAGCGGTCTGAGTTTGGTGTGAGCTGCCGCTGCTGATGTTTTGTTGATAACGCCAGTTTTGGCCTTGGCAGCAGCACAGGGCACACACATATTTTGTTTTAATAATGTGGAAAAAAAGTGCACGGTTAGAGAAAGTAATATGTCTAAAACGCAACTGTAGCCAAACTTTAAATATGAAGTTTACAAAATAAAAAAAAAAAAATACACTTGGCAGCGGTGGGATTCGAACCCACGCCTCCGAGGAGACTGGTGCCTTAAACCAGCGCCTTAGACCGCTCGGCCACGCTACCATATCAAGCGCTCGTGCCAAATGCGCTATACGTGCAAAGTATGCTTCGCGAGTGAATTTTGAAATTTTCACAGAATTTATTTTTATAACTTTTAATTTATTTCCATAAAATTGAATGCTTAAAATCAAACAACTAGTTGGAAAATAATTACTATTTTTATTTTAATGTTACAATAAATAGCACTGCTTTGTCTTAATTGACAGCATTTTCTTGCAGGCGTAAAATTCTTTGCCGTACGCAGCGATTTTGACAATTCATGGCATTTTCATTCACAACTTGTAGTGCTTTGCTAAAGAATGCTTAATTTGCGCCTGTAATGCGGCTTTGTTCTCTTGCCTTGGCATTTCAATTTGTTGTATTCTGTCAATTGTTTGAAATTTAATTTAGCCATGCGAACGTGTCCGGCAGCCAGCAGTTGTTTGCGCGCGTCTGTCCGTCCACCCACCATTGGACAGGACAGGACTCTATGTTGCGTCAGTTCACCTGTAACTTTCGTCACTGTTGTACGTGATTTTTTGCCTTTTGCCTGCGACGCACTGTCTGGCATAAAAATATCACAATTATTTTAATGTAATCCTTAAATTTATGCAATTTTTTACAAATGTTGTAAATATTGGCCATGTGGCTGCTGACTGCGCCTTTTTGCTGCCACCAGTTGGCATTTTAATGAAACCACAAATGTTTCCACCCAGCCAACAGTCGAGCGACGTTGGCAGTGTTTTTATTGTAAAGATCTTTATTGCAATTTTCTAATTTCATTGCAGATAGGGTTGGCACTTGATGCCAGCAACTACAGTTTACGGCCGCAGCTGAAGCAGGTTGTTGCTTTTTAGTAACAAAGCACATACCAAGCAACTGTGAAACGCATGTCGCTGGAAAGACAGTGGTTTCATTTGAATTTTAAACACATTTCCAAGCAAGGACGAAAAAATGCTGACAGCCACAAAACAGTGACACAAATAAGTGTGTGTGTGTGTGTGTGTGTACGTATGTTTATAATAAATATATTAAATGCTGCCCTTTTGCAACACGCTGCTTTATAATATTAAAAAAAAAGTCTTCTAAATAAGCGCATTTATATGCGCAGAGTGGCCAAAATCAGCACTCAAATTAGGTAATACACTAGCAATATGCAATGCGCACATATAAATGGCAGATGTTGCAAAAAGCTAAAAATAGCATTTGGCAAATTTGTTCAAACGCTTTGGTTGACGTTGAAAATAAATGTACTACTTTTCTATTATAGCACATTTGGCAAACAAGTCAGACAAGGTAGCGTGGCCGAGCGGTCTAAGGCGCTGGTTTAAGGCACCAGTCTCCTCGGAGGCGTGGGTTCGAATCCCACCGCTGCCAAGTGTACATTTTTTTTTTATTTTTTAAATGTAAAAATTGTTAATTTAATTTTGTGAGCTGAACAATTGGTGTTGCGTAACTTTACAGAAATTGTATGTTGCGCTGTTGTTTATTTCAACCGATGACCGCTTATAGTTCACAACTTGCTTCAACGGCAAATCGCTTATGATGTGTAAAATAATTGTTTAAATTTAAGACTATACTTCACAGGATCATTTCTGTAGTCAGTCTTCATTTACTTTCACATAAAATGAAAGTCCACATATCCATGTTGATGAGTGGAATCGTTTTATTCGGCAGCGTGAGGTTTTGAGCAGTTTTTTACACCTTTTGGTGGCAATACTGCTCTTCGATGATCGCTCGGTAATACGAATAGAACGAATTCTGAGTGGTTTTATTTTAATTAATTCATTTTAAACAACAACTGAATAAACGATAATAATGCGCGTGAGGATTTGAGTACTTTTGCTGCTTTAGCTGAGATCGCTTTTTTAAAACGAAAATAACGTATTTTGAGTAGTTTTATTTAATTAATTGTAAACGATAACGAACTGAACCAACGAACGATATACGTGGAAATATCGTTCTACGACAATAAACGGATAATGAACGTGAGGATTTGAGTACTTTGGCTTCTTTAGATGGTAATACGAATAAAACGAATTCTGAGTGGTTTTATTTTAAACGAAAACAAACTGAACCAAGAATGATTATGTGCGTGAGAAATTGAGAAGTGCAACTACAGATGCGAACGATGATTGCGCTAATTTTAAGCGAAAACAAATTGAATCGACGATAATAATGAGCGTGAGGATTTGAGTAGTTTTGCTTTACGTTACGTTAATACAAATAAAACGAATTCTGAGTTGTTTTATTTAACACATTTTAAACTTAAATAGACTGAACAACGATATTGTCAGTTGGGAAAGGAAGTGTTATCTATACAGATAGTCATTCTAGAAGTGGTTCTCGAGAAAAATATCGTTAAACGCAATCAACAGTTGGGTTTATCTGTAGATTGTTTCACTTTTAACATTTATCACTAACAGCCAGCACCAGCAATAGTTCTAATACTATCAATGGTAATCATCTATATATTATATACATCGCGTCTTAATTTATTTATTGTAACACGCTTTCATGTTGCACTGCTACGGATTGGTAAGCTAACAATTAAAACTGCACTTAAATGTTGCCAGTTTGTTCAAGTGTTTTTTGTTTTTTTTTTTGGAGTGTGGAGGTTGGCTGACTTTGCTGCAACATCCATTAAATGTTTTATGAAGGGCACACTTTACATTTTTATTCAAGTGGGTTGTGCGCTCGTGCTCAAGACTGTTGTCGTCGGACGCATATAGACAAAGTTAGGCATAAAAATCAGTTAATACTATAACTGTTTACTAATTGGAAGTGGGTCGTAGTGAAATATTTTTAATTGCTTTTATGCGAGGACTGTCAAGTGTGTGCTTGAAGCTTTGTTTTTTTTTTTATATATTTAGTAATCAAACTAATTAAGTTATACAAAAAGAAGGCAAAAAAAATTGAATATTTTTTGAAAACAATTGTCTTGGGGTAGCGTGGCCGAGCGGTCTAAGGCGCTGGTTTAAGGCACCAGTCTCCTCGGAGGCGTGGGTTCGAATCCCACCGCTGCCAAGTGCAATTTTTTTTTTTTAATTTTTAAATTTTATTTTTATTTATTTTGCATGCTTAGTACTCAGAAATATACATTATTATTATTTATTTTTTAGCTAACTCCTCTGCCTATTTGTTATAAATAATTTATTTGTGCATAAAATGCATTAAAAGTTTCCAATAGCCATATATATATATTTTTTTGTGCACAATAACTACATTGAACAACTTTTCGGCTAACAACAATCTTTTTTACCCAACTCAATATTGGCAATATTTTTTAGTTGGTACATGCGTTTTCTTTCTACCCCAACGCCGCTGTTTGTGCAACTTCTGAAAAATTTTGTATGTCGCTGCAAGTTGTTTCCTTTACAAAATAAAATAAGTTTCACGTTGCATAAGTTTTCTGCACTTTAAGTACTTTTTCATAACAGTTGTGTACTATATGTACGTACCTAAGGGACGCGGCTCACCCGCACCTCTCTCTATGCATAATAAGCAACGAACTACACATAATAGAGTTTGCCAAATAAAAGGAATATTTAAATTAAAAGAAAAAAAAAACTTGAAATAAGTTTATCAGTTAAAGTTCATGTAGGAAATGCATTTTTTTCTTTATTATTATTTTTTAAATTTTTTTAGTTAGTTTTTTTAAAAAAAAGTTTGATAGGGTCGTAATACCGTCAAAGATTACATTTTAAGCTACCAATTGCGTATTTATGTATTTTAAATAAAGTTGAAAATATATACTTTTTGGCTTGCTGAACTTTGTGCGCTGGCAAGATTTGGAGCTGATTTGCTTGCAATGCACGTAGCGTCATTTTTGACATTTAATTATGGACGCTGCCTAGAAAAGCTAGGAACTGTAAGCTTGACTCTACGCGCTTACCAAAGGTACTGCACACTTTGCTCTTTTGTTTTTTGCAAGAGTCTTGACTTGGCCAATGGCGGGTCATGTGTGCTACGTGTACGCCTTGTAACTGTCTATTGTATTCCATATGGCAGGTACATGGACCCGCTGCTTAAACGTGCGTTGTCAAATCTACCTACCAACTTGCTTATATTTGCTGAGCCCCATTTCATTTTTTTTTGTTATAAAGTATTTTGGCTTTTCAGTTTGGTTTTTCTTTTCTGTTTTTTTTTTAGTGCAGCTGCACAACTTTGTCCTCTGGCGATTTATTAAAAAGCAGCACGTGATGTGAAAAACTAAAGCATACAGTGGAGCTATGCTATTTTTGGACTTAGCCATGAATGACGTAGTGATGTGCTGTGTTATTGCTGGACAATGGCGTCTAAATTAAGTATCAAGGATATACTTAAGAGTGTCTGTGCGCTGTGGCCAACGCAGTTGTCGCAAGCTTAATTCAATTATGTGGCTGGAGTTAGGGTATGCAGCTTTGCTGAAATTAAAACCAGCTTAGGACAAGTTAATGCTCATAGGGTTTAAGCGGTAATTAAAATGAAGTTGAAATGCCTGCAACCGGCATGGCAGGGGTGTGCCAAGTTGTGCAATATTGTGTAAAAAGGTTTAAAGTAAGCAAAAATCATAAGAGGCAAGTGCAAATGCGCCGCCCACGCTGGTTTGTCGAGCAGCCAACCCTCCTCCGACATGCTTAAGAGGCAGTGAGCGACCAATAAAACTGCCGCGAAAAGGCGAAAATCACGAACTCCAATCCTCCAAGGTGTAATTTGTAATATAGAGAAAGACGAAGACAGCACTGAAATCCTCGCATTAAAATATGATGAGCCCAAGTAAATGAAAACTTGGCGCGCTACGGCCAAAAACGAAGTTAATAAAAATGTAGTAAACGTAACAACTGCAGATGCGGCGCGGAGGCGGAGTTGAGGTACGAAAATAATCAACATAAAAAAGAAAATTATTTGCTATGTTTGTATTATAAAAATTGCAGCCGCAGGTAGCAGACAATACAAAACTCTTAGCAAACCCCAACGAAATGTACAAAATGGAAAATTATTCCCGCTCTGCCATTATGCGCTCTGGCCACAAAATGTAAACAAAATCCAGTCAAGCTGTAATTGAAGTTTTGTTGGTCATAAAAACAAATTAAATTTGCTTTTAATCAAGTGGCGCTCGGAACTAAACAGAAACATCACAACATCTCTAGATCTCTAGTTGCGTCTCTGGTTTAGTTTTGGCATAAGATTTCTTTCAATTTAGCTGCTTCAGCTTAAAATTAACACTTGCTTTAAACTTAGCTAATAAATATTGCTAGCATAGCATTTAAACTAATTAATTGTATATTCAAGAAATACTTTTTTTCAAAAAAGAGAAAAAATCCAATGCCTTTGACTTGGTATTTGGAGTTGTACAAATCGAAGAAGCTAGCATAAATACAAACCGGTTAATAAGTCGACCCAGCGTGTGGCTGGGGGCAGCGCAAATCGATTATTGTGAACCAAAAAAAAAAAAAAAAAGTTTAAGTACGTAAAACAACAAAAAGTTAAAACAAAAAACATAAAAAATTAATAAAAAGTACGTACAAATGAAGTTGGCTAACAAGTTCAAAGTCATTTGTTGCTTCCGTTGCTGCCGGCATATACACTCGCAAGCAACCTCTCTGCTTGACATACAATTGACCCGCATGAATTCAAGTAGTCTTCTTGACGCTGCCAACTATAAATACGTGGGTCAGCTTTAAGTTTCATAACAGAAACCGTCTTCTGATCGCAGCAAGAGCACAAAATAATCTACAATCTACACAATGGTAGGATCTACTATATATTTATAAAAACGAACTTTTAGTCTCTAGCTAATTGCTTTGATTTTATAGAAATTCCTTATCGTTTGCGTCGCTTTTCTGGCTTTGGCCTGCGCTGATGTTTCGGAGTTGGCTTCCGGCTATGATTACCAACAGCCAGCGGCTGCAGCGCCAGCACCAGTAGAGACATACATTCCACCTGCACCACCAGCGCCAGCTCCAGCACCTGTTGAGACCTATAACCCACCTCCTGCACCACCAGCGCCAGCATACATTCCTCCTGCACCCCAAGCTTCTGCCCCCGAGCCCGTTTTCGATGAAATCGAACAACCCGCTCAGGATGGTTACCGCTATAAGACTGTGCGTCGCCGTGTTTTCCGTCACCGCGCTTAAGTAGTGCTTCATCATTTCTTGTTATTGTTATGGTTTGCTTTTGAGCTGCCAGAATACTATTCGATATTCCTAATAAAACTGTCATGAGATAATACTGAAATGATGTATGTAACAATTTATGAGTACTTCGAACTCCAATGGCCACGATCTTTTGGCTTGATATGATTTACTTCAATCGGCTTCGTTTTAAAAAAACGTTCTCAAGTTCAATCGGCGCAGGGAATTTAAACAAATGAAACCAATATTTAAAAAAAAAAACGCAATTATTGTATTGTAGCTCATTTGTTTAAGAATTGTAAGCATTTTGTATAATTTCTGTATTTTGCGATCCCCATGAGTCTATTGTACTCCTGTATTTTCAGTTACTTTCCTGCCCGCTCGTATCTGTGTTTTTTAGTTGGTCAAGTTTATAAGTAATAAAAATGTTTTGCGTTCTTGAAGATTTAGCCCAAGTAATATGAAGCTGTGCCAATAATGAGCAAGCTGTGCCAAAAGATGACGTAAAAACAAATTCAAACCAGCTTCAGTTACATTTAAGTTATGTTATACTCAATGGCCATAAATAATAATAATAATAAAAAAAATCTATGCTGACTTACCATAATAAATTTTCGTCTGCGATTTGTTTAATTAATCCCATTTTAATAATTACATTCACTGATATTACATGGAACACGGAAGCACTTAGTAGAACATTAATTAAAATACATAATTTTTTGTTGCTTGTTTTCTATGATCTAATCTATAACTTCACTTTTTATTATTGTAACTAATATGAACAATAATAATAGTATTATTCACTGCACAAAAAATAACAAAAAAAAATACATTTTTTTTTATAAATTACAAAACATGGCAGAATGCTGCACACCGACGCGTTCTTTCATAAAACAAGCTTAATAAGCATATAGCACAGCATATTTCTACAAATTACACTTAATTAATATACATACGCAAATTACCGTTACACTTTATATATTTTTACTACTGTAAAACGCGTAAAAGTTACAAATTTTTATAATAACTTTCCTAATTTTGGCGCGTTATTTGTGCCGCTTGGCGGTAAGCCTTTGCTGCGGTGTTGCCAGAACTTGCAAGCTGCAACAGGTGTTTTGCATCAATCACCTTTTAATTGGCAGCTTTCTCAACTGTTTGACTGCAATAAAACGAATTGTTTGTAAATTGTTTTTATGTGTTTAAAAGAAAATCATGCATAAATGTCATAGTAGTTGCTATTGCTTTATTTTAATTTAAGCGCAATTCTTAATGCTGCCGCAAATTGTGCAAATTATCAATAAGCACTTGCAATACATGCATTGTGCATGTCTGGCAACACTGTGCGTATATGAATAAAGAAGGCGGCAAAAACGGCGCGAAAATAAAGTGCGTAAGAATAAAATTTGCAAAATTATATCGTATTTGTGTTTAAAAAAGTGTTTAATTATTAAAAGTGTTTTGCGAATAACGTGTATTGTCTGCATATTTACAAAAGTGTGTTTAGTTTGTAAAATTCATTGCAGTTGCTGCAAAATTGCGTGCATGCACACATGCAAAGGCGGCTTGTGTAAGTGTGCATGGGTGTGAAGCACCCTGCAATACAAGTGCAATTCAAGTGTAATTCCTATTAGCCAAAAGGCAGAGGCGAAAGTTGGTCCTGGCGTATTTTTTTAAGTGTTACCAATAAATAAATATATATAAATATCATTTACTGTTTAGTTTGTGAAATATATTCAAGTTGCTGTAAAAATACATGCATGCACACATGCAAAGGCGGCTCGTGTGAGTGTGCATGGGTGTGAAGCACCCTGCAATACAAGCGCAATTCAAGCGTAATGCTTATGTTCGTTCGTGGCGATTTTTTTTTAAGTGTAACAAATAAATATATAATTGTTTAATCAATTTTAATTAAATAATGCGAGCACATACACGTTCCAATTGGTAAGTAATATGCATATTTTATTATATTTCTGGTCGCTATGCTGCAAGATAGTTGATACAATAAAACGAAATGAATATACTTTTAATTTATGCTATATATATTTGTTTAACAATACATATGTCTAGCAAGAAATTAATTTGTTGTGAATACATAAAATGTAAAAATAGCAAAAACCTGTTGTAGCAGAGAGTTGATGCCAATATAAAATATACGGCAAAATGAGCGTATAAAAATCTTTAAAAACATCCTACAGGCACTGCAAGAGGTTGCTTCTAAACGGCCCAGTTTGCTTGTGATAGAAATTATGCGAAATATCCAAAAAAAAAACATTGCATTTCTTCACGATCATAGCGTTAGACACAACAAACCAAATCAACTAGTACTTAGGACCGCCCGTCAGTACAGTATCGAGCAAATCACATTCATACAATTCCCAACATTCCCAACATATTTCGCATAGTGCCATTCGTGGTTAGCAATTTATAGTTTTTATCCATTAGGAAAACAATTACGACTGCAAACAATGACCAGTAGCCAGCAGCCAATGGCCAAGTAAGCATATGTTGTGTTGTTAGGAGCTTGGCTGTCGCCATAAGTCGCCAAGTTCATTGTCCTTAAATTACACGTCCAGTGGCGTCGCGAAGGAAAAAAATATTTTCTTATTATTTTGTCACAGCGTATGCGTCGCGATCTGGCTGGTGCTGTTGCTGCTGCCGCTGCTGCAACACAAATCCAATTACCTTCAAAATAATAAACTTATGTACATACCAAAAGCAAATGCTATGGACGGGCAGTTCCCGAGACGGAGCGCACAAATACACACGCACGCACACTTCCTTTATCAACTGTTGATAGACTCCATGGGGAATTTTCGTATGTCACGACGTTGGCGACAATGGCTGTCTCTTCTGTCTGCATTGCAATAGATGGCACCATCGACATGGACCAGACTTTTGTTTTTATTTTCTTTGCTCGGTATGCGGCTCTCCGGTACTCTAAGCGGCTGTATGCTGGGTTGCCGGGATGTCGTACTGCCGGGCTGCTGATTTCTACAGCTTGTTTGCTGCTCATTATATGCTGGCGTAAAATGCTCGAGCAAAAATAATTTTGCCACTTGCATGTCATCAGCATAAAGTGAGTGCAAAATATGTGGCACTGACGCTGTGGCAGCCAACGAATGTACCGAGGAGCGCCCGCGGCGGCGGCAAAGGAAATTCGTTTTAGAGCAAAGTCAACAGTCAACAGCAATTGGCTAAATGACTTGTAAGGGTTTGTCCGGACCCGGACTACAAAGCTGTCGGTACTCGTAGCAAACTACTCTCCTACATACACCCTTGCAATAGCTTGACAATCATTTTGGCTTAAGGACAACAAACTCATACGCAGCAAAGCACCGAAGGGCATGCCCAGTCAAGCAGCCAGAGATCCAGCAGCCATCTCGCCCCACCTCGTCCTGCGCCCCACCCCGTCCTGCGCCCAGTTGAGCACTTTATTGAATTCACATATTTTCCTATTTTGCGTTGTAGTAAAAAAATCTCTTGTTTTTTTTTTTGTTTTTTGTTTTTTATCAGGTTTGTGGCAAAACAAAACCCTGCTTACTGCAGCTTTCTGTTTGATTTTATAATAGATTTGTGTGCTTTTTGGGGGGGTGTTTTTTTTTCCTTTGTCAGTTGCTACAGCTAGATTGAACTCGAACTTCTTTCGTATGTCCGCCGTATATTTACTCATGGAATGTCTAAGCAATTTTCAAACTAAAATTGGTCTGGCTTTTCTTGTGACCTTTGGCACTGAGATGGTTTGCGCACATGACATGTGTTTGGCCTTGAGCACAATGCTTAAAATAGTTGAAAAACAACGATGTGGCTTTGTAAATCAATCATAGTTTTTGAAATGAATATGTATGCTGTGTAAAAAGGATTCGGCTAATAGGAAAACGTCTATGAGTTTGCGTCAAAACTTTATTATAGAACGATCTTTTTAAGAATAGTCAACAATTGGCGTGCTGCCTGAGTTTACGCACGATTACGGAACACACGACGACGTACGGTCTTGTAACGGTAGCCATCCTGAGCAGGCTGTTCGATTTCCTCGAACACTGGTTCAGGCTGAGATGCTTGTGGTGCTGGTGGTATGTAGGTGTTGGCTGGTGGTGCTGGCGGTGCTGGTGGAATATAGGTCTCTACTGGTGCTGGTGCTGGCGGAGCTGGTGGTGCTGGAGGAATGTAAGTGTTCTTCGGTGCTGGTGGGGGAGGTACATAAGCTCTGGATGGGGCTGCAGGTGGTATGTAGGTGTTCTTTGGTGCTACCACTGGTGCTGGTGCGGAAGCCTGAGGTGGTATGTATTGGCGTGCCGGTGGTGCAGGTGGTGCTGGTTGAGGGTAATCATAGCCCGAAGAGCCCAATTCCGAAACATCAGCATAGGCGCAGGCCAAAAAGGCAACGGCGACAATAAGGTATTTCTGCAAAAACAAGACAAAAAAAATCGAACAAAGTCATATTGTGATTAGTCGTCCTTAATCCAGAGTTCTAGCGTATCCTAGCGTACCATTGTAAAATGCTTTGGCTTGTTAGTGCTTTGATCACAAGTCGTTGTGTGCTGTTGACTTCTGCAATGTTGCAGCTTTTTATAGCTCTGACAATGGGTCAAACAAATTAATTGACCGCACAACAATTGACCGCCACCGGCTGCCATTGGCACAACACCGACACAAGATTAGAGGCACGGAGCAGTCGGAAATCATCGACAGACAAGCTGCTCAACGGGTTTTTCTATTAGACTGAAACAGAGAGATAAAACAGAAAAGTGATAATTTTTTTTTTTTTTTTTTTAGCCATTGTTCAGGTCTTTTGAAATTGAAATCTTCTTTAATTAGATCATATTTGAAAGAAAAACAAAAACGTTGATTTACATATGAATTAATGATTTAAAGTTTTTTTTTTCTCTGTTTGTTCATTTTGAGGTTGATGGATGTCCGTGGGTCACTCGCACAATTATAGTTCAAATTTAGAGACTCTTGATAAACATTATTTCTAAAGTTAAAAACGTTTATGCTTTGTGTCGAATATAATTTTTCATATTTGTATCATATACTAATACTAATAGTTATGAATTTGTTTGCTTGATTTCCAACAATAATGTGTTAGTTTGTTGTCTTACCATATCTTTCGTTTGTTTTGTTCATGTCAAGTTCTTAATGCTGATTTATGCTCAACAGACAAGTGAATTCGTTTCCAGCCTATGACTCGACTCGTTTCGTGATTAAAAGTCACACAACCAAACTAAAACTAAAACTGAAAGTAAAACTTATAACCTGAAATATATTTTGAATATTCAAAATTAAATTTTCTTTAATATTCATTCATTCCATTAAGAGTGTTTATTACTACGTTTTATTACTGTATTAGCAGAATTTATGTAGAAAAGCGAATGGGAATTATTTAAAAATAAGCTACTAGTTTTATAATCTTGCAGATTTGCAAAATACCTGTTTCGGGTTTAAAAGCCTCATTTCCCATTCATTAAATTTTTATTCGTACGCTGCAGAACTCTAAAAATCAAAGATTTTAAGTGATTGACTTGAAAACTAACTCGAAGTTGGTAGACTAGTTAGGCCAACGATTGGTTCATCAAAGTCTAGACGCTGACTAATACTTGCCATTTGTCACAATCAGTTTAAAATGAAATAGTTGAAAATTGTATTGTTCATAAATTTTATTTGCTTAGTTGGAATAGTTCAAGGCATAACAATGAAAAGTAGGAATACTTTTTAGTAACGACGACGAATGACACGACGACGGACGGTTCTGTAACGGTAGCCATCAGCGGAGACGGGTTCGATTTCCTCTACGGCAGGCTGAGGGGCAGCAGGTGGGATGTATTGGTTGGTTGGTACTGGTGCTGGAGCGGGTGCGGGAGCTGGGGCAACGCGCACTGGTGCTGGTGCAGGGGCAACTGGTGCGGGGGCAGGGGCAGGTGCTGCTGGTGGAATGTATTGGTTGGATGGTGCTGGTGCTGGTGCAGGTGCAGGAGCTGGGGCAACACGCACTGGTGCTGGAGCAGGAGCAATTGGAGCTGGAGCGGGTGCAGCTGGTGGAATGTACTGGTTAGATGGGGCTGGAGCGGGAGCAACTTTAACTGGAGCAGGAGCTGGTGCTGGTGCTTCAACGGGAGCGGGCTGGGCATAGTTGTAACCCGATAGATGCGAGACATCAGCGGAGGCGCAGGCCAAAATGGCAAAGGCAATCACGAAGAATTTCTGTAATATTCAAAACATGATTGGGCTGAGCGTTTCTTAACCAAAAGACGAGCTGGTACTCATACTAACCATCTTGCTAGTTGGTGTTGCTTGAAGCTGGTACGTTGGAAGTATGTCAATAGAAGCTTTACCTGGGTCTATTTATATGAAAACGCCAGACGCAGATCCTCTATTAAGTCATTAAGCAGTTCGTGAAGCAAATTAAGAAGCCAAAATGTGCGGAACTCAGAGGCTCTGAATATGATGAAACAAAAACCAGAATTTTAAATTTTGACAGCTTGGTAGGTAGATAGGTGTAGGGTATTAAAACCTTTGCCGCCTCTTAGCTTGGGTCAACTCGAAATTGTGAGCAGAATAAGCAAAAGTTCATTAAGAACTGAATCATAATTAATTAGCCGCTACTTAACCAAGGTTCGCTATATCTCTTCGTTGAAAGTTGCGGCTATATGTAACGCATATAGCGTAGCATCTACAAAGGTCAGGAAGGTTGGTTCGATTTGTTGCAGTACTTGCTTACATATTTTTTTTTTTTTTGCCATTGTTAAAATTTAAATATTATTAACATAAAAAATTTGGCTCGAACTCAATAATGTTGCGAGCAGACTACAAGCCATGTTTGGAGCAAAGAGACCCGGGCGGCAACGAACTTGTTGCCATTAATCGTCTGATAAGCATTGATTAACTTAAAATGCCTATTTTTGTTGCTTATGGTAAATTTATTTACGGCCTAAACAAGTTGTACCCAAATCGAGGAAGCGCTCGAGTACAGGCCAGACAGACCAGCTGCCGGGTCAAAAGTTGAACATGACGCCAGTGTGACCGACGCCATATTTACGCGCGTCTGCGGAAAACAAATTAGTTTGAATGCGTTGGCGTGACATTTCCAGCTCACACGCACAAATACTCCATGCATATATTTTCTTTTTTTTTCGGAATTAAGTTATATGTACATTTTGGCAAGTGTACATTGAGTATTTGGGAAAAGACTTTAATTACATAAATGGCTAATGAAGGACTTTGCTTGCAATGCATTGTTGCCAAGCCAGTTGAGACATGACGGCGTCGAATGAGAGATATTTACTAAAATGGAAGTGTGTTTTTTTTTAAGGAACAAACTGTATGTATGTCAGTTAGTTCGAAGAACCCACATGCAATCGAATAACTTGCGTAAGGTGTTGACAAAGCAAAGACTTTGGGAAAACATCAGAGCTGCGAAACTTTAGGTTAATTTTAAAAATGCTACAGTTGCAGTGAACGATTACCGATTAGATTGAGCAGTTATTAATTTATGGTCTTTATTTTATATTTTTGACATTTTCGGGGTCATCATCATCATCATCGTACTGTACATCATTATCAAAAGCTGTGCAGCTGTACATTTGCGAAAAGCTCAAACTGTCAATCGACGAATCCAACTTATATTCCATATTTTGACCAGACTAACTTCAACAGCTGACAGCGCTTAAAATCCCATTTTCAGAATTTTAAACCACACCGTTGGCTGCCCCTGCAACGTTTTTGTTTTGTTTATTTTTTCTCACCTCTTTGCAAGTTTATTTTGTTTTGTTTTGCATTTTCACTGCGCTCGAAATAAATCAACACGAGACAAATTAATGCCTCAAATGAAGTGCAACTGCCGACCTGCGAACATCCCATGATGCGTCCAGCAGGCGTCCAAATAAGTGCTGTGCCGGCAGTAGGGATGGCTTGGTTGCAGTTAAAGCCTACAGCCAGCAACACCACGTCGGTTGGCCGGGCGACAACAAACAGTTGCATTGCAGCTCGATCCCTACCCCCAACCAGCAACGGGTCCATCCAATATGCAGTAAAAATAAATGAAGGCAGTCAACGTTGCATATTTCAGTTTGTGTTGGGGTTGGGAGGGACAACCAGAGTCTAGCCCAGTCACTGACATAGTAGCCACCAGTCAACGCCAGAGTCAGTGCCAGTGTCGATATAATTACATTGATACTGTCAATTTTCGTGCGTGTTCGATATATGCCGTTGGCATTCTGTGGCATCCACATCGATTTAATGTTGTAAACCTGCCCCTCGTAAGCCCAGCCCCCGTCACTGTGCCGTTGCCCCGCCACTGCTTGTTTAAATGATGTCGTCATACAATTTTTATTATTCACAATATTTTCACTTTTTTTTTGTTTTTATCGTAATCGGCAAGTGTATTTCTTTGCATACTTTTAGGCTGGCTGGCGTTATCTGCTCATTATTATTTGGTTTTTATAATTCAGCTAGCCTAAAGCATTGATTACAACACATGCCACACGCCGCACACGCCGCACATGCCGCATACCTGTGTGCATGTGCAGCAGCTCTTTCAGTGCTCCATAATGAGTGTTAATCAGCGTCATTAAGTGCTAATTAAGTGCGGTTGAAAATGCGACCAACTGTCAATTGTTTGTCGTGCCATCTTTCAACTGCCCATTTCTGTTGCATGCCTCCTCTAGCCGCATGGATATGCGCAAATATTTGCATACATATTTGCAGATATTAACTGCAACCGAAGGCAGGAGGCAGCAAATTGGACTCCATATGAAAAGTTATGAAAAGTTGGCAGCCCCGCTGAGCTGTCTTTGGTTATTTACCAACACTGCCGAATTGAGAAGAAGAGCGCAACCAAAGGCAATATGATATAACAATTTTGTTACAAGCATTCGCATCAGTCCAAGGATGGAACTATGTACTAATCACAATTGATTAGTGTGGTCAGTTCAATGGTCTATAAATTATAATTGGTTTCTATGATAGTAAAGCCCGTCTGCAAACATGGCCCACATCAAAGTGGAAGCATTTTAATTTATTTAATTGAGCTGCCAATGTTTGACCAGAATGTAATTAACAAAATAATCCGCTGCAGTAGTTGTGGTTGTTATTTTTTTTTTGCTTGTCTTTTTTATTGCCATTCCAGTTATGTAATTAATTTGGCAAATTTTTAATTAGCATAAACATTTATGGAGTAAACAATGTAGACAAAACTAAACTAGACAATTTTCTAATCAATCAGACAGAGAAAAAGGAATCATTGCATTTTCGCTTTTTTTCGTTGGTGCTGTTGGTGCTGTTGCATGCTGTCTGGTAAGTGGATAGTGCTTTGTGGCAGCCACAAGTGGTCAAGCAGCCGGCTTGACAGAACTTATGAAGCCACTGGAGTCGGTCGCTTGGGGTGTGGGCGACGACACGAGAGAGAAGCCAACTTTTGAATCTAACGAGAAAAATTTCCACATCATCAAAGCTCATTCCAGCCCATAAATTTCGTGATAAATGTGAGTGCATGCCGCCAACTGAGAGCTTAGGACAGCGTCTTGGGCATTTCTTTGGAGGTTTGCGGCAACTTGGTTGCAACTCATTGCAACATCAGCGACTGGTGATGGTATCTTGCAAGTTTCTTTGCACAGTTAGAATTGGAATTGGAGTCGCAGTCGCAATCGTAGTCGTAGTCATAGTCAACTTGATTTCTCAAGTATGCATTTAAGTTTCATAAATTTCAGAACTTAATGGCAGGCATGGCAAGGTATTGCTTTAAGAGTCAATAAACTTGGCAGCCTGCATGCACATCGAGTTTGGTATTGATTGGAAGGGTGGTCACTGATTGAGTGCAAAAAGTTTGACTAGTTTCGTAAGTTTGGTGGTTCATGTGATTTGTGATGATGCTATGATTGGAAAACAATTTGAAGGGCACAATTAGTGCTGAAGTTGTTGGTACAAAAGAAAGTAAAATTTTTGATTTAACAGGAAGAGGGAAGAGTGTTTTTATTGAAATTCCATGGGAAATTTGTTAGCGAAAATGCTATGGATTTAGATGCGGTGGCGCAGACGGAGAACGCGACGGCGCACAGTCTTGTAACGGTAACCATCAGCAGCGGGCTGCTCGTATGATTCCTCCACATGCTGGACGGGAGCTGGAGCGTGGTAAACAGGGGCGGGAGCCTCATGGTGCACGGGAGCGGGAGCATGATAGACTGGAGCGGGAGCTTCGTGGTGCACGGGAGCGGGAGCATGATAGACTGGAGCGGGAGCAGCTGGTGGAATGTAAGTGTTGACTGGAGCCTCATGATGGACTGGAGCAGGAGCGTGGTACACTGGAGCTGGAGCGGGAGCTGGAGCGTGGTAAACTGGAGCTGGTGCAGGAGCTGGAGCGTGGTACACTGGTGCTGGAGCTGGAGCTGGAGCGTGGTACACTGGTGCTGGAGCTGGAGCAGGTGCGTGGTAAACGGGAGCTGGAGCTGGGGCTGGAGCTTCGTAGTGCACTGGAGCGGGAGCTGCTGGGGGAATGTAAGTGTTCACTGGAGCAGGTGCAGGCTCGTGATGATGAATTGGCTGAGAGAGTTCAGCGTGATGGACCTCTGGGGCTGCGGGCGCATCATAGTTGTATCCGGACAGATGCGATACATCAGCGCAAGCGCAAGCCAAGAAGGCAACAGCAACGATTAAGAATTTCTACAGAAAATCACAAAGAATATTATTATTAGATATGATACAATCCGAGCAGCTCAAGAGTGATGGCTCCTCACCATATTTTTAATAAAAGTATTTACTCCGCTAGCGATCGAATTACTTCTGACTGCTTGGGGGCAAACCCTTCTTATTTATACTACTAACAATTGGCTCTGCGCATACGCACAACTCTTAAGCGAGTTTTACATAAAAAACCTGCCCAAGCCATCAAAACAGCTGATGATGCTGGGGTCGCAGCTGGCTTGTGGCCAGCGCGTTGGAGTAGACTGCTTGTTGCGAAGGCGGGGTATCATACCGACAGATTATGTATATTATCTCTTTTTGTTATGGGCAACTAGACCGTGAAATAAGCGTCATTGATCAGGTTCATCAGCAGTCACTTTTGCTAGTTTTATGAGTGGCTCGTTTGATTTTTGATGGCTTGCGTTAACTTGTTAGGCTCGGGAATTTATTTTATGAATATATTGATTAATTAGCAAACAACGAATGGTTTTATATTTAAATGCATAATTCTTGTAAGTTAGTCTACATTGTAATTGGTAGTTTTGTTAATTTTGTGGCACGAACCGGAAACTAAATAATTAAAGAATTTGACACAAAACACATGATCATGCGAAGCTGGTTCTTAGCGTTTAAAATGCAAATTTTTTAAAAATTTTGTCAGTCAATTTGCATTTATTTTGTAAGCATAAATATTTTTTTGCAAAGTTTGCAAAAAAAAAAAATTCAAATCTCTTGGCTTTTTTCCAAGCAAATGATGTTCTGTAGTAGTCCTACTGCTGGCGGCGGCCTATGTAAATAACTATGAGCAGGTTCCAGATGCTATGCTAATCCATTAATTACTGTTCTAGGCTAAGTTCAAAAACACATTAATTAAGTAAATAATTTATGTACATACGTTTGTATGTAAGGAAACCCGAAATTTAACGTTTCAAACCAGTTTTAGTTGGCACAAAACTTTGCGTGCCCAATTAGATAATACAACAGATGTGTTGGAAACTTGTCAAAACTTGGACATTACTTGGAACATCCGTGAATCTTCCGGTTCTAAGTTGTTAAAATAAATGAAATATGTTGGTAAGGGTACAATCGCTTCGTTAGATATATAACGCCAAGACAGCTGGTTAATATGCGTGCCGACAGATATTTCCTACTACGCCCATCTCAGATAATATCTGTTTCAAACTAAGTCGAAACTAAGTGAATCATGGTATGAAAATTAAAATAAATTGCGACAACAAATTAAATTTAACATATCATATTTCAGGCGATGCAACTAATTTAGTCTATATGTATCTGTGTATATTCAACTGAAGCTATCATCTGTATCTATGTCTCTATCTCTCTATCTCTTTCTGCTCTATACCTTTTCGTTGTGTATTTGTGGGGGGGTCTCAGCCAAGCTAAGTTTTTATTTATGAATTTTAATGAGGCAAACAAGCCCCAAGTTGTTGGGCGTTTCAATGAACTATGCGACGAACACAGTGCAAATAAAAAGACTAAATATTTAAAAAATTCATGGCCCTAGTCAAAGCATAAAATGTCAATAAAAACAAAGAAAAAAAAAAACAATAAAACGAAAAAAATATAATAAAAACCAAAAAGACAACTAAAACGTGTTGTTAATTTCACGTTTTTTTTTGTTTTGTTTTCAAAGTTTACGTGTGTGTGTGTGTGATTATCTCCAAGATGCTATAAAATTGTTGTAAACGCCATATCGGATCGTTTTACTGCGATATTTGCTGAGCAAGTATCTCATAGTTATATGAGCATGGAACAAGTTTCGTAGAGCTTCCGTTAATGTTAGTCGTTTGTCCCAGTTTTGATATGATATCAGCAAAATATGAATTTAATAATTAATATTTGCTTACTTAAGAGCTACTTAAACATTATCGCCTCTCTGCATATAAGTGAGACAGACGACTTACAAGTTAGACAAACCATTACGATCTTATGGTCTCTTGCCAATTTGCATAGTCAATTAAATTAATGATTTATGATGAGCAGCTACTAGTCTTCGGTATGTAGTCATTGAAACAACATGATCGCTTAACATATGCCCTTGACTTTGAAAGCTATAGATTGCTGGCTGTTGGCTGACTCTCTGCTAGTATAAAATGTTAGTTAGTTAGTTGGTAACACGCTCACCCCACTGACCCTTTTAACAAGTTTAATGTTGGCACAAAAAAAGCGAAAGTTTCTTATCATAATTTACAAGACAATTAGCCAGAAAGTGCCAGCAAAATGTTGTTGCCAGCCACATGCAGACCGTGCTATCGATGGTAAGCACATAACGGCAAAAGTTTGTCCATGTTCGGTAGTAACTACTTAAAGTTTACAGCTGCAAGCCTGAAACTGCAATGCCAGACAATAATTAGCCAAATTTATTGTAATTAGGCGCGCCCCACCCCCGCAACTCAAAAGCTTACCTTTTTGGGTGTGCGTTTGTCGTTCACATGTGGCACGGTCCAATAATTGTTATCATTACTTTATGCACGGTACAGGAGTTTTGAGGAGCTCGTGTACATGGTGCTCATTGCGTACATGTCGGGCTCATATGTAGCTCGTTTAATTGCACAAAGCTTTGGGCTTTGACTTACACAGAGAGCTTGCTTTCCCTTTTTGAGTCATTTTAAATAATTTAGTTTGTTGTAAGTGGGCGCCAGTAGTATATGTGCTCCAACCAACGTGATGCTAGTCCGCAAATGGTTACCGTGCCTTACTGTCGCATAATGTAGTCTAGTCACGTTATTTAAGCTGGTGCCAATTTTTTTTTTTTTTGACTCAAAGTTTGCTAGAGTTGCTGCCCTTTTTGGTGCTACTAGCAGTGCATATAAGCTAAGGACAAAAGTTTAGCTGCAATGCGCTGCATGTTTAAAAATAAAAAATATATATATTTGTTTTAAATTCAAAAGCTGAGATGACAAATTTTTGGTTGGAACTTAAATTGTGTCTAAAATTGGGCTTGGTTGGGTTAAAGTCAAAGAGTGTGGCTGCCACGAGTGAGTGGCAGTGGCAGTGGCAGTTGGAGACAGCACACGTTTTCCTTTGTAAACTTTATTATTTCGTGTTAAAAGTAAATAAACTTATGTCTGTCTACACTTAAGTGAAATAGTAGACACATCTCTTGCGCTCTTACGGAGTACATACGCTGTAATGTTGAATTGTTTGCCATTTGTGGTGCCTGCTCCGGCATCCGCCTTCCAGCTGTTACTGCAAGCTACATGTGCTGGCCTGACTGTCAGCCAGTCGAAATTGAAATTGGACATTAGACAGAACTCGGTAGCCAAGTAAAGTAGTGTAGGTAGTGTGCCACAATGCTGCACTCACACTTGCGGAGGCGCGCACAGTCGTGGCACTCATTGTGAATGACAACGCCCCTGGTACGTGATTTCATTTCCGTTGCCTTTGTGCACTGCGCACGAGCTTCAAGTTGCCTGCGCTTGGCTTAATTTTTGTTATTTTTTTTTTGCCAAGCGCAGGGGGCGTTTTGAATGCCGAAATAAGTACAAAACTGAGTGAGTAACTATGCTGCTTGAAATAGTGCATGGAGTAAGTGCTACACTATAAATGCGTATGTATAAGTCTGCAAATCCACTGTGCATGCGTATCTTTTCATTAGGAATATGCGCTTAGCTGGTTGGCTGACATGGCTGTAGCTCCACCCACCAACTCAGCTGACGACTGCATGGCAGATAATTAGTTATTATGTCAACGTAAGCAGCGCACTTCGTTTCTTTTTTTGTTTTTTGTTTCGGAATCAATGCAAAATACCAAACGATACGATTTGCTTTATGTTTGACTGCAGTGATTTGCATAGAAATGGCATAAAAACCCTTTGTTTTTATGTTGCTACAACTCACACCCTCCCCCATGGGGCGCAACATATGGGCGCACCATAAAGTGCTCGTTGCCGCTGCATGCCAAAACCCAAAATGCAGTCAATTCGTGCGCCAGCTGAGCGCGCCATTTAGCGGAGTATAACCAGAGGAAGCAGAAGAAGTTGCCGCAGTGGTGTAGTTTGTTGGTTTTACTTCGAACGAAATAATATATTACTAAGCAGTTCTTGCATTGCCTTGTTGTGCCGCCCCCTTTGCACACTTTGTCGCCTACACCACTGTTAGGCGACTGTAAACGTAAATACGCTGCGCTGTCAGGCGGTTCTTAGGTTCTGGCATGGAATGTCTTCAACTGCTACTGCCATTTAGAAATGCCTTGTGCTCTATCTATGCCTCCATGGTCGTTGTGCTGCAAACTGCCATTCGCCTCTATTTGTTTTTGTCTTGGCAAAAGCGCCATATTTTTTTCACTTTATGTCTTCGTTTTGTAGCAAATACAGCGTGTGAGAGGGGGAGAGAGCGAAAGACAATAATGCATAGAGGAGCGCTACGGCTGGCTGCCATCGTTTTGTTTTATTGCATATTTATTTTTTATAATAAAAGTAGCAAAATATAAATCTTTGTAACGAGTACAAATGCATGGGAGTGGAGCAACTAACAATGGCTTTCTGAGCCAAAAGCAGCTTGCTGCGCTACTCTGCCAGCATTCTTGGCCATTTTGCCAAACTTAAGTAAGCATATGTGCTTGGTTCCATTTCACACACACACACATGCACAATGTCAGAGTCATGCATTAAGTTCTCGTGCGCTTCCCAGCTTCCCGGCCGGCACAAAAATTCAATCATAAAAGTTTTTCAATAATCCGCTTTGCCTCAATTGCATTTCAATTTGCGCAACATTTTTGCGCAAAAACTTAATTTTCCACCAATTAGTTTTTGGGGCCTGGCTGGTTTTGTTGTGCCTCTACGTCCTTGGGCAAAGGCTCTGCACTGTCTGCCATAATTGATGTGTGTGTGTGTGTGGCGAAACTTTTGATTACTTTGTCAGTGGTAACAATTTTTTTTTTTTGCACCGTTCTATACATAAATTGCACTCATATGTATTTTATTTTTACCAAATAGTGCGCCAAGATTTTTGTGTCTTGCACTCAATGTGCACCTGGTGCACTCGTCTAATGTTAATTTTATTCAAAGGTTACGCTGCAGCGAGCAATCTCTGTGCAAGTGGGGGCCCAATTTTGGTGGGGCTGGCTGGCTAAGCGTTGTCGGCGACGAAGATGAATGCAAGTACGTGTAGAAATTTTCGAAAAATTACGATTTGCGAAGCAACGTTTGCAGACGTCCAGGCATTTGCAATAGTCGCAGCTGGGACAGCAAAGACGACAGTAGAAACTCAAGACAGGAGCTAGCTAGCTTACCGCCATGCGGCATTTATTGCCAACGAAGCGTATTTGGCACATTTGATGTGGCGCATAATGGCGCACGCCATTAAATGTCCATTGACATGCCAAGCCAAAGTCCAGCAGCATTTGGATGCACAGTGGCTTGCATATGGTATGCCAAGAGCGTTGAAAGTTAAACAGATAGTTTCATGTATTTGTATTGTATTTGGTACCAGGGTGCAACAGCAGCAATGGCGGCACTGGCGGCAATGGCGCATCACAAATCGAATGCGAAACGAGCGTAAATCGTGACCTGCAAGGATCTTCTTAGTTTTCTTATTAGCTGCGATTACATTTTATGTTTGTTGTTGGCTCAAAGTGGCGTATACGTTATACATATATATAGAGATATATATATACAATATTTATATATACATTTTGTATGTTTTACCAATGTAGTTGTCGCTGTTGTTGTTCCTGCTGGCTTGCACTTTGCCCGACTGAGTACGTGGCCAAGTTGCAAAATGTCGAGACTCGTCGTTGTTCGCGGCCATCGTCTTCAATGCTAGTGGCTGGCGGCGCATCAAATATGTTGAAAAGCGTTTGACACACCCCCGCCGTATCTTAGCATCCCATCGTCGTCAGAGCCATCACATTGCAGAACAACCTTCCACAACGCGTTGCATTGGCAATGTCTACTAATGCGCTGCTGTTGGAATTTCTTCATTGAGTACGTGCATTAAATTTCAAATCAAAAATTTTCGCTTCTTTTGCAAATGAAATGCGAAATGCATTTCCCTTGCATACAACTAGGCGCTTACATATTTTACTCGTTTTATATTCATTAAGAATTTGTATCTATCCGATTTTTAATTGTTTCCCCGTTTGTTTTGTACATACGATTATTTCAAAAACGAAAGTCATGTGCTTAAGGGTTCCCTATTCTGTGCAAGCTATTTTCGAAATACGCTTGGCAAGTGTTTGGCAGCTCCTGAGGAAGCCATCAATGCAACAACCAAATCAATTTCCTTCACCACGCTGTCGCTGTAACCGCAATCATCAGACAATCTACAAAGCAGGCAAATGGAAAAAGTAGAAGACAGGCAGACTGCAGTGCATATCAATTGTTGCTGACAATTTCAAATAGAAAATGTCTCAGCCAATGAATAACAAAAAAGAAAAAAACCAAAAACAAAACGCTAAACGAAGAGGAACAACAATAAATGCTCTTACAATATCAGAACAGAAAAAAACATTGTGAATACCTTTTTTTTGAGAAGTTATTTTCGTTTAATAATATTTACGATACCAATCATCTATGGGAATATAAAAAACCGTACGCCCTTTAATTTCAGTCAGTAATGCTTCTTAAATGCTCCTCAGAACTCTTGCGCAACGGATTTCTCAGAAATTTTTGCATAATGCTTGGGAACTTGAAATAACAATTGAGTAACGAATTTGGTCTCCGACTTTTCCTTTGGACTGTCATATACATTTCGGATAGCAAAAAATGCAAATCATATACTGTGGGAGCGTTTGATGTGCCTCCGTTCATGTATATGAACATTTTATATATTTTAAAGAGTAATTTCAATTTTATAGTTAATTTTTGGAAAATCTTTAATACGGAAGATTGGTTTGGGTGAATTTTGCTCAACTTTTTTTTAAACTTTGTTTTTTTTCGCCTCGAAATTGAAAGGGCGCTGGTGGCATAGCCGGCTAATAAATATACGCTGTTTACCTAAGTTAATCGCTATTTAAAGACACCGCCTAACGGATATGGCTATAAACTGTAGGCCCCCCTACTCGCCGAACAGCATATAAAAAAAGGTATCTCCACTCTTTAAAGCGATGACCATACTGAACAAAGAAAAAATGCTGTGCATCTCATCCCATCTGTCAGACTATTAGAAATTTACGGAATTCAATATAGATGAACAGAACATAAACAATTTGGAATTATTGGGTTGCGCCAAAAGTAATTGCGGATTTTTCATATAGTCGGCGTTGACAAATTTTTTTAACCGCTTGTGACTCTGTAATTGCATTCTTTCTTCTGTCAGTTATCAGTTTCGTCATATTTTACTTTATTATTTCCGTAAAGGAAAAAACGCGGAGCAGTTTGCTAAAAAGTTACGAGATGTGTATGGTGATAAAGCCTTAAAAGGAAGACAGTGTCAAAATTGGTTTCGCAAATTCCGTTCTGGAGATTTTTCACTTAAAGATGAGCCACGTTCAGGTCGGCCAAATGAAGTTGATGATGACCAAATCAAAGCATGAGCTTTGAGCATGATATAGGAGAAAAGTGAAATATACCAAAATCAACCCTTCATTATCACATAAAAAGTCTAGGACTGGTGAAGAAGCTTGATATTTGGGTACCACATGCATTGAAAGAAATTCATTTAACAAACCGAATCAACGCTTGTGATATGCACCTTCAACGCAATGAATTCGATCCGTTTTTAAAACAAATCATAACTGGAGATAAAAATGGATTGTTTACAACAACGTTAGTCGAAAACGATCATGGTCCAAGCATGGTGAACCAGCTCAAACCGCTTCAAAGGCTGATATCCACCAAAAGAAGGTTATGCTGCCTGTTTGGTGGGATTGGAAGAGTGTGGTATATTTTGAGCTGCTTCCAAGGAACCAAACGATTAATTCGGATGTTTACTGTCAACAATTGGACAAATTGAATACAGCCATCAAGGAGAAGCGACCAGAATTGGTCAATCGTAAAGGTGTCATATTCCACCAGGACAACGCTAGACTGCACACATCTTTGGTCACTCGCCAAAAGCTGAGTGAGCTTGGCTGGGAACTTTTGATGCATCCACCATATAGCCCTGAACTTGCCCATCAGACTACCATTTATTTGGATCTTTGCAGAACTCCTTAAATGGTAAAACTTTCGGCTCAGTTTTTTGCACATAAAGGCCAGAAGTTCTATGAGCGTGGAATACTAAATTTGCCAGGAAGATGGCAAAAATCGAATAAAATGGCAATTATATATTTGATCAAAGTTCATTCTAAGTTTTATTCAAAATGCATTTACTTTCTTTTAAAAAATCCGCAATTGCTTTTTGAGCAACCCAATAATAATACTTCACCCTTCAGCCTTCAATTGTAAATCTATAACCTGGATTTTGTGATTTTGACACTTGTGATGTTGTGGGAACTTTATTACGAACCATACCAAATGTGGCATCTATGGATTTCTTTTAATTCCGAAAACTAATATTACAATTGTCTGTGAGACTTACTATTCGTGCATACGTAACATAGCTGAATGCGATTGTAAGAGACTGCTTAGGCAGTGTATACATGGCTGTTTGTTGTTTCCACAACAGAAAAATTGAAATGTAACTGCAATTGAGTTTTAGTTTCTGCGCCTCACGCTTTTTCGCCTCGCCCTCTCTCTCTCTCTCTCTTTCTCTTTGATTTTGTGCTTTTATTTTCCTTTTTGCTGCATTGTTTATTGGGTAGTTTTTGTTTTTATTTCTTTGTTTTGCTTGCCATTGTCAACTGTCAATGAGTTTTCAATTGCCGCTGCCGCCAAGTTTTACTTTTGAAGATACGCCCGCCCGGGTACTGCATTTCCGTAAGCCCAGCAAAGTTTGGTGGGGGGGATGGGTTTTGCTTTTGACAGTCGTCGTCTCATTCATTTGAATGTCAGTGACAGGCGCAGTTTGTCTCCTGTGCCGGTTCTTTATGGAACATGGAAGCTAATTCACTTGTTTGTTATTGCCAATTGCTTTGATTTGACAGTTTGGAAGCGGTAGAGCGAGGGCAGTAAGTGATCTATGAATGCATATGCCTGCTTTAAGGAAATATCCAACAGTCTTAGTTGATCGCATGCAGTGTGCTTGTAGGAGTTGGAGGAAATAGTCGCATGAGTATTTATTTTGGAAAAACTAATAGAATGGAGAGCAGAATTTTCAAGCTTTTTCAGCTTCAATTCTTTCAATTCAAATGAGTTAAATTTTGCATGGATGCAAGCAATATTGGTGGCAAGCAGCTGTGCCCGCCGTGCTGACAGCTGGCACTGAGCGGCCTACATATGCAATTGTTACGGCTTATTGTTTGCCGGAATGCCGCCCCGCCTGGTAACAACAATTTTGCTGTTTGCATTTTGTGTGCAAACAAATGAAGGAAACGGGGCCACGTGAGCGTTGTGCAACTGTACAAATTTCAATTGTAACCATTGGATGGGTCGCTTGCTCTATGTATACTGTGATTCCCAGCTTTCTTTTCTTTTTTTATTTTATTTTTTTGAATGTTTGTGGCAGTGCCTGCTGCCACCAGCGGGCGGTTGACAATGATGTCGCGTCCAGGGGTTATGCTACCTAGCCACATAGCACTCACTCATTGTTGAATATAGGCGGATGAAGGCTGTCACGTAGAAGCAATTAATTGGAAAAATGTGCAAATATAGTTACCAGGAGATGGAACGATAGAGTTGTGGACTTAGTAGTCTCATACAATGGTGGGCGCACGTTGCAGCCACTCGGTCTCATAAAGTCAGGTTAAGACTCGGAAACAACTTAAAGTTGACATTAAACGAGAATGTCGTCTGAACTGTCGTTTGTGACGCTAATAGTTGACCATTTAGCATTTTGGTGCTCAACTCTTGGTCAAGTGCAGTTTTCGTATATACCCGTACACACTCCGGCAATGGCAAGGATATGCGCGTAATGGTGCTTTAGGAAGGAACACCAACTTTTACGCTGTCAATGGCTTTTGTCTCGTGCAAAAAACTTTTCTAATTAAGTGACAACGCAGCGGCAGGCAGAGAGCAGCAGCGCACAGAGGCATTACATTAAAGTGTTATGGAGCAGGCTCTTTAATGACCAGCCGGCGCTGCATTTTGGGGGCGTGTTTGTGGTAATTGTTGTTGTTGTTGGTGGTGGTGGTGGTGTTGCTGCTGCGGTTTCCGTTGCTGCGTGCAATGCGACATCAGTTACAAAATGTCGTTAGCCAAATTATTTGCCATGTCGGCGGAAAAATTTTTATTGCCAGCAGGCAAAGCGTCAGTGGGAGAAAGATGGAGAGAGAGACAGAGAGAGAGAGAGAGAGAGAGAGAGAGGGGAGACAAAGCTTTTCGGGACTAATTGTAGTTGAAATTTTGTTTTATGCACATGCGGCACATTAATTTTTATATATACACTTTTTGTTTTTATTTTGTCTATTGTATATTGTTTTAAATTTTTCCAACGGCATAGAAATGTAAGGTCTTGCATGTTTAAATAGTAGATATTGCATTCGAGAAAGACTCGAGACTATAGCCAGTTAGTTGTCTTCCTGTACCTATGTGTATTACGGCACTGCTGCAGCTTGCTGTATGTTGTAGCAACATGCAACAAACCGCATGCTGTTGTAGATTAAGCCACAAGACTTTGGTTCAAATTTACTTGCACAATAAAAGCTCGCTGCTCCACACACATGCCCACAATGGCAGCTGCCACTGCTACTTGTATTTATAGTTTGATACTGTACCGCATATATAAGGTCTGCTTTTTGAGCAGGGAGTTGCGGAATTTATATTATTGCATACCAGAGCCCTAGTCTAGAGTGACTGCTGGTATAATTTCACCTCTGGCCCAGGCTGCTGCTCGTGAAGCACAACATTTGGCAACAAACCATGGAGCCAAGCATTCAACTTAGCCATAGTAGCAACAACAACAAATCGCAGCATTACTGCCGCTGCCGCTGCTACACGCTGTATCGGTTTTTTATTGATATTTGTGGTTGCAATTGTTGCACATTGTTGTTGCCACATGTCTGGGTCTCACTTGCCGCGATTTTCAAATTTGTATTGTATACTTTTTGGCATTGTTGGCTTTTGTATTTTGACTGCAATTGGTTGTGTTTTTGGCATATTTATGATGAATACCACCAGCCGGTATCAATATCAGCTATACACTTACTTTCGTGCTGAGTATTTCTCAATTAAGCATAGCCTTGTGCTGCCACATGTCGCAGTCATCCTTCAACTGTCTACTTAAACATTTATTTATAGGCAAAAAAGAGAGCAGAAAAAATGGCACACACACACCACTGGGGCTGCGTTGACATGTGGCACGTGCTCTTTTCACCTTGGCTTTTGGGTTTCAGTTCGATTTTTCAGCTTAAAATCTCATTCATCAATTAAATCGACACATTCATCAAAACAATTTCTCCCATGTTGATGTCAACATGGTTTACGTTGGTGACGTCAATGATTGCTACCATGTTGCCCATGTATGGTGCTGTTGTTACGTATACGAGCGCTGACTTATGATCCTTGTGCTGGTTTTCACAGCTGTGCTGCTGGGTTTTTAATATTTTTGCTATTGCAGCTGTTTTTAAATTATTGAAGTACTTTGTGTGGTATGTATTAAATTGCATAGGAAATGCATAATATTTTATTCTCCAATTAAGTTTTCAAGAAATGAAGCAACTTGCTCAACTTAGTCTTTGCTAGTTCTGAGCAAAATTGTTCTATCATTTGCTTTTCTATTGATTGCATTTTGTATTAAACTCGATATGAGCCTGCATATCTTTTACCAAAAAAAAAAAGTAATTGTAATGCGTATTTGTTACAAAGTTGAGCTTGCCACAGCTGCCTGGGCGCGCAGTCTACAAGAGAAATGAAGTCATTTGCAATTAATGAGCTTTGTCACCCCAATTTGCCGCAACTTCAAACCACAGCAACAAATATCCAATGAACTGTGGGTGAATATTTAACCTGCCTGGCATATTAAAAATCAAAGCAGTGGCGTGTAGGTTGTAAGGAGACAAAAGCACACAAAAAAAAAACAAAAAAAAAACCATATCAGGGGAAATGTAGCTAGCAAACACTCAGCACCTCCACAAAAACAATCTAATTATCTCGTTAAGCGCGACAAAAATGCACATAGGTCGCACCCCCTTGGGCTTTGGAACAGGTGATAGCGACTGGGCAGACGCTTACGATGCTGGGGATGCTTTGACATTTTGACAGACAGATGCTTGACCCCTGACTGACAAGTTGACTGTGAATTTTATTTTTGTTTGTTCGTGTTTGGGTTGCTTGCTTGCCTGTCTTGCCGTGTGACATATGCCTTTGCCCCTGTGCGCCCAGCTCTTTTACTGTTTAATTAAAATTATGTAAATAAATTTATTTAGTCGGCTTTCGGGCGTAATTAAGTGCAAGCGTCGTCGTTGTCGTTGTCGTCGTCGTCGTACGCAAACCATTTGCATCTGTCGGCCACGTTGACAGCTTGACGACAGTTTTGTGTATTTCAAGCGCAAAGTTATGCGCAGCTCAAGACATTGCCTGCCCCTCACTCTAAGCCCCTGGCAAGCTTGTGCTGCCTTCATGTTTGTTGTTCTTGTGGCTGTGTCTCTTGCTGACAAATTAGCCTTGAAATGAGCACTTTGTGGGCAGAGACCATGGCAATGGCAATGGCAATGGTGTTCGAGAGTTGAGCCTTCTGTTGCTGTTTATGCGTGAATGCAAAGTGACAGCTGCTGTCAGTGGAGCTGTCAATATAGCTCTGCATTTACAAGTAACTACTACCTACTAATACCATCTACCACTTGGTACCCAAAACGTGGCATACTTTTTGGATGGGGCGCGAAAAAGCAATTAACTGTCGAGCATGCAGCAATAGATGAAGCAACTGCTGGGCTAGCAGTAACTCAAATTTTTTCTCTTCAAGCTGATGCTTGACTTACTGCCATTAAAATTGCACTGCTCGTAACGTTTTGCAGATCTTGCAAAGTTTGGTGCGCCGAGCATTGCTTATTTTTTGGCCATATAATTGAGTCTTGCTTACATTTTTCTCATATGTCAGCTTCGTATTTTATAAAATGTTATACTCAAAAGTTTTATTTTACGTTTTGTTTTCTCTCTATTTTGGTGTCGCCTAAAAGGCAGCAATTAAATATAACTGGAGACTAGCGAGCTTTTGTCGCCGCACTGTCTGACAAGTCCCTAGTCGCTTATAAATTGTTCTATGGCTGCCACCGCCAAACACATGGCAAATGTGACAAATATGCATTTGGTACCAATAAATTTTATGACCGCAGTCGGTCGCGGCTTTGTTGCAGCCAAAATATTTCATAGCGCCTAGCAGTCGGAGCGGCAAGTGAAACGGGTTTGGCTGGGGCAGCAGCAGCAGCAGCTTGGCGCTGGCCGCTGGGAAAACGCTCCATGCTTGCTTCATATATAAATATAAATTAGCATATTTTGTGGCGTCACTGCGGCGGCTTCAAGGCTGCAAGTCATGTGACCATTTATGTTGCCAAGCCTCACACACACGCACTCACACACACGCACACACACAATTACAATTTCAATCGTAATTAAATTGTCGCCATTGTAGTTGCATGCGTGTCAACAAAATGGCGGCGCCCCAAAAAAAAACAACAAAAATTAATATAAATTGTGTTTGTATATGTACTAGATTTTATTGCAGTTGTTTGCAATTTAATTTGTTGATTTATGCATAAAACTCAATCACAATTAAAAAAACTTTGTACACAGTTTTGGTTTTGTTTGCTGCATGTGGCAACTTGTGTGTTTCAATTTATGGCACGGCTTGATTATTGCCAATTAGCTGCACTTGTTTGTTGACGTTATTTTTCCACGATTCAAGGCTAAAAAAGTATGTATATTGCCAAATGAGCAATGCGATGATGGGATGGGAGCCTAGTTCTAGGACTAAGGGTTGGCAATGCATTCCAGCAAAGGTGCGCTGGCACAAGCTAGCTTGCTCTTGGCAAAGTGTTCATGCTGCTGCAGCGTCTCTTTCAATTCGCTGCAAAAAAAACACTAAAACTAACAATGCGTGGGACAAAAGAAGCAACAACTGTGACAAGACAAACATAAAACAAAAAAAAAAAAAACAACTTAAGTAAACATAAAATATTTACAAGAAAATGCGATTAAATGCGACGGCTGCAACGTTTACGGCACCCAAGGAGCCAAAGTATCCAACAAGAAGCAGACGCTGCGTGCTGCGAAAACAATCCAATCAATTTATTAATTAAGCAAGCGACTCCAGTCGAGTCCATTGCCCAGTCTTAGCTGCAGCTTGGGCTGCAGCTTGGGCTGCAGCTCTGCTTGCGCTGGTAAATGCGTTAAAAGTAGTGCAAAATGGACCACATTATGTAGTATTGTATGGTACTTTTCTTTCTAAGGACTGTTGTGGCAGTTTGGCATGGTGGTCATTGTCTACCGCTCACTCACTGACATTGCTTGGAAAACATTTCTTTTTGCTATATGAGTGCCGCCGCTATTTGTCTAGCTTTGTGGCAATGGATTTTTAATGTTTTCCAAGAAAATGCAGCATTACGGGCATCGGATGCGGAAGCCGCTACAAGTATGCATAGTTATTTTGCCAGCTGAGTCCTCCAGCAATGGTAGTTTTTAATGGGCAAACTGCAATTAGACGTTGAGGTACATTTTGCCAAATGCATGTCTCAATATGTCCACATGCTCGTCTGCTGCACTTTTAATTGCATTTTTTATTCTTTAATATAACTCTATTTGGCGTCTGTTCCAAATGGTAATACACTAGAACAATGCTATACCTGGGGCATAGGTAAGCGTAACAACGTATTTGCAGCAAACTGCGTCATGGGATTCATACTCGTCATGGTGCTACCGCTGCTGCAGTAGATATGTCGTTGATTTTGCATATGTTTTTTGAGTATATGTCATATATTTTGCTGTTTTGCGGTGTGTTGACATGCATTTTGCACGCTTAAGCCCATATACAACTAAGATTAACTTAAATTATGCAAAGCATGAAACAAATGCGACTTGGCTAACTTGGCTGACTTTCGGTGACTTTAGAGATGTGCACTAATTAATCCCTTTACGAGTGAAACCTATCAAAACACAAGCTTAACTTTTCCAATAAAAATAACGACGAAATAAAAACGCGCCATATGCCACAAACAAAAAAAAAGCGCACAAGGAACGCGCCAACTTTTGACCACAAGTCGCTCCAAAAGCAACAACTCTAACAACAATGATAATAACAGAACAGGACACAGCGCAACCATACACCACAGACTGGCTAAAACGCAGCAAAAGTTGTCGCACTAATTACTGAGGATTAGTTTCATATTTGTTTGCCAACAGCGACGAGTATCATCCTCTGGTAGCCAGCGGCAATAGGAGTAGCAGCGGTAGTGGAGTAGTCGGCAAGTTGGCAAGATTATTTACGACCATTGCCGCCTAACCAAGGATGTGTAGGGCCAGCCAGAACTTTAGCTGCGGCTGCTGTTGCCAGACAGCTCCCAATTTTCAGCAGCTGTACAAAAAAATGGCGAATAATGTTTAACAAATCCGTTTAATAGCCCCAACTCACATTTGTTGCTTGTACAAAGTGTATTATAATCAGAATGGAATGTGCTTGATTGAATGCGTTGATTATATTTATAGCATACTTTTGTGGGCTTGATGCAAGCGTTCAGCGCCAAAACAATGAAAAATATGAACAAAAAGACTCAAATGCGTAAATCCGTTGGAAAAGTAAACAGCAAATAAAGCCAAAGCTTAGTACAACACGCCGTGCAGCAGTTTGAAAGACATAATCAGATTGCAAAATGCAAACAGCAGCAGCAGCAGCGGCAGCAAGAATTTTGGTCAGGGGTAACAACAACCCTTTGTGGAACAGGCGTGCCTGCTCCCCCATGTCTAATGTGATTGACCCTTATGCCTCCACGTTGCTGGCATAATACTCATGTTATCCTGTTGCAAATACGTGGAGTACATAACAAGACTGCCGCCATGTCGTGGCCATGGCAAATGGCCTGAACCTTGCCTGGACCTTGCTCCCATGTTGGTCATCGTGGGCTTCAATAAATTATCACGCCATATAAAGCAATTAATTCTGCTGTTGTTGCTCTTGCCTCACCGCTGCTGGGCTTCATGGCTAGCCGAATGCTAACTTCCGTTTTAACCCGCTGCGTTGGCTAAACGGTAAGGTACTAAGGCATGTGGCCACTACTCGTCCAGTGGCTTTATGTTTTTGTAAATTTTTTCCATAACATTTGTTTATATTACAAATATTTTGCTTTTTATACTCCCTTTCACAACCCACCCCATCCAGCTGCAGCTCACTTAAATAAGCTTTTAATAGCTTTTGCGCCCCATAATTGATATTTCCAGTGGACTTAGTTATAACACTTTCAATGGACTTTCGAACCCTGCTAATTTGATTGTACCTGCACCAATTTGATTTTCTATGTGCTGGAAAATTTTCAATTATTTTCAACCCGTTCTCATGCTGCTGCTGTTGGTAACTTTTTTTTTTTTTTTAAAGAGTTGCTGTAGTTGCTGTGCTACGCTATATGGTGTTGGTACGAGAATTTATTACACTTGGTTGGTCAGCTTAGAGTCTCACACTGCTGAGTTGAAGTGTATCGCCTAGTCGTAGTGTTGGTTTTATGTGCATGCCAAGTGCTGCAGAATTACTTTCGCCTTCACCTAGTTGTAGTCGATTTTTTTTTTGTTAACTCAAATAGCTTGTTTGCTTGATTGGATTTTGTGTGCGGTTGTCCGCTCATGTTGGGCACTAACTTGGCTAGTTGTTACATGCTCCAGTTTCTATAATTTTGGCAGTTTAAAAAAAAAAAAGTCAAATGAATATTAAAGTTGCACTTGAATCGAAGATATCATCAGCTTTTGCTGCTAGTACAAAAGAAATGTTTCCAACACATGCATCCCATAGCCAAATCATAAATTATGCGCAAAGTGTGGGCTCACATAGCCGAGAGCAATAGACCGATGCTTTGAAGTCCCACTCCTAAACCACACTCTGTATATAATTAGCAAAATGACAAAGTCCGCTTAGAGCGTGGAACACCCAGCCAGTGCCAGATCTAGACACAAAGTACACAATAGTTTTATTTATGTAATATGCGATGCTGTGACCAATAAAATAGACGAATCCGGCTAACTGCATCAGAGCTGTTGTTGTCGCAAACAACGCCATAATAATGTAATGAAATTTATGATGCGCATTTAATGTACTCAACAGCGCGACAACAAACGACTCTTACCAGTGGGATGGCCAAGACGACGGCGATGACGACGACATCAACGCAAGGGAGCAATGTGCACAATGATGGAGTCAAGGAAGAGTAGCATGCAGAGAATTACATTGCAGGCGGCAACAATGGCAATGACCATTGAACGCCAACACTTAACTGATTTCAAAATTGTATTTCAAGTCGTGTTGCTTATGTGGGATGTGCGGATGGGCAGCACGTTAGAGTGTTCATTGGTGTGTTGTGCGGGGTGTGGGGAGTTTATGTGCTACACGCAACATGGTATATAATTTTATTGCTTATTGTCATTATGCACTTGAAGATATGGTATTGCGTGCATGTTTCCCTATAACCCCCCCATTGCAGCCATATAAGCTTGCGAACTGAGGAGTAGAACTGTACCCCAATTTGTTGCATGAATATTCAAGTTTTTGTTTGTAATTAAACAAATTTCGAATAATGAAAATAGTTTGTTATGCGAAAGTTTTGTGGGCAAAGACAATGGATTTTGTAATCTGCGAAACGCCACTAACTGGCTGAGACAGTTTATACAATTTTCTGCAGCAGTAGAGATACAACTGAAGTACAAGTGTTGTATCCACTTGTTTTAAGAAACTTAATTTAAATGTAAAAGAATTTGTATAAAAATTACAATAAAATATGTTTTCCATTTATTGCTTGGGTCTTGTTACTAAACTTATGCGTTGGCCGACTTTTGTTTTTAAAGCAATTTGTAACAATGGCACATCATAGAACTCAATCAGACCAAAAATTGAGTTTTCGTTTTGGAATTAATGAGTCTCTGGAGAGTTAGAAGAGTATTTTGAAATAATTACAAATCACAATTCTGTTTGATATATGCCATCAGAGCAGGGGGGAGCCATAAAGTAACGTCAGAAGTCATTAAGCCAAAAAAGTCAAGATAAGCTAACAATCTTCAAGTCGATAAGACAATATGACAAGGCGCGAATGTGCAAACGAACGATTCCTGTGGAAGTTTAGTCGTACTTCATGGGTTCAACGAAATAACGCCAGCAAATGCGACTGCTGAAAGTTTCGTATAGTTTTGCAACGTGCCAAGCTCAATATACAACGATTATAAGATTTTTATGAAGTTAACATGAGATTAACATAATAAACATGTTTCATTTTTTGCTTGAGAGATCTCAACATCTATAAGTTGTTTGTTTTTTCTAATTTTCTGTAACTGTTAGTATTGTGAGTCATCTATCAATTGTTTTTCAAAAATTACTCAGCTGGCAGTATTGTGAGTCATCTATTTGCTGCTGGTCAGCCAATTGCAAAGAAACGTATCAATGTTGGAACTCATAAACAAAGCAATCTAAATGCTAGCCAATTTGGGCAGATCATATCTGGAAAATTCTTAACGCTGAGGTCATCAGCATATTAAAGACAAGTTTCAAGGACTTTTCTCTTGCAAAATTCATAATGTCAGCATAATGAATAATCAATAGGAACACATACTAAGGTTATATTGAGAATTGCATGAACAGCTGTGGCGAGCATGCGTGTCACCATGCGACCGTGAATTAACTCATTCCTTTCCTGCGTTGTTTTTACTTTTTTTTTTCACTTGCGCACTTCCGTAATCATTTTTATCGCATTTGTATGTGCCCGGAGCGCTGTGTGCGAAATTTTTACTGCTTACTTTTGGACACATTTCACTTGGTTGTGGCACAAACTACTCAGTTGCTTCATGTTTGTTCACTGCTTCCATTTCGATGTGAGTGTGTGTTGGTATCAGCCTGCCTGCGTCAGTCAGCATAGGCGCCACTTGAACTATGAAAATTTGTCCCGTCTTGTTGGCGCCATGTTTATCGATCGGGGTTCTTCAGCAGCGCGTGTGAGTCCCCAGCACTAAAACACTTTTGCCGGCTTCCTTGTTCCTTGTTCCTCGTTACAAGTTGCCTGTGCTGCGTCCACGCTGTTTTATCTGCCAACAAACATTGCTGGCTGTTTGGCTGAATGGTTAGTTGGTTGGTAGTCCGGGTGTTTTTCTCTTTGTCCTTTTTTTTTTTGTGAGTTTTGTGTTTTTTCTTACCACTTTTGACTGTTAACTGGGCGCTCTGTATTTTGTTTGGAGTATTTTCGCTTTTCGCCTTTCGCTTCTCAATTTTCGTAGTTGTGGCGTGCGTTCATAAATATTCCGTGTTTTTTTGCTGCTTTTGCTTGTTGGTTATTTGAGAACCAACAATTTGCTGTGTGTTTTTTATTTTTTTATTTTGTAGTCAAATAATTTATATGCTATACATTTATTGGGGTAGGTTGTGGGTAAAAACGTTTGCTGGGAAATCATTAAAAACAAATGGTAGTCCGCGCTAGGTAGGATGGTGGATGAATACTCAAAGTCTTATGGCCGACCAGCTGGGGTTGAAGTTGCAAACGAGCTTGCTTTAAAGCGTACAATTATAAGATGTTGCCGGGAAATTGCTAAAAATGCAAATAAATAGTTTGTTTGACTTTTAAAGTCTGCTAAGTTGATTACTGCACAGTTGCAAAAAGAGGGAAAGAACCACTCCAAGCATAACCCTCACATAATTCATAGACATTTCATTTTAAAAATTAATTTTTACATTTTCCCCAAAGCAAGCTTTAAATTAATTGATGATTTACGCCAACCAATTGCGGTTGCTTAGATGCTGGTCACGCCCGAACCCTTTCTAATGAGCCGAGCCGAGTGTTAAAATGCACGCCACTCTGCAGCAACACTCACTCAAATGGCCCGTCATGACTTAGTTGTTAATGAAGCGTTAAGGGCAACTCGGGTTACATTATCTTTGGCGAGCCTATTGGGACCTCTTTATGAATGCTTAAAATATTTAGGCAAGCAAGGCTTTCAGCTATTGGTCTGTGTGGGGGGGAGGGCTGTGTATACGAAATTCGTATATTCCTTTGTTGTTGGCTGCTGTGGCTGGATACTTGCAGGCTGCTTAACACGACCTCCGGATGTGGCGTTGTTACAGAGTTTCACCTGTCGCGTGAAATTTCACATTGGAACATAAATTTTCACGTTTGCCAGCTCACTGTGGCATCGTGCATATGCCGCACTCCCAACAGCACCACAGTGTGTTGGGGCTTGGCGCGTCGCATTTGACGCCACATAATTTTTAACAAAAAAGTTTTTTTTTTGAAAACCATCTCCACACCCTGCACTACCTGTTTGGCAAATTTATTTTTCAACAATAACAAAAGTTTTGCATACTCTTCAGTAGCTGCTGCTGCTGCTGCTGGTGCTGCTGGGCTTGCAATTTACTTCATTTATTTGCTAATTAAAACTAAGTGCGGCAATTGGAGTTGCACTTACTCTTTCCGCGCTTAGCTTAAGCTTTATCAAAAATGCATTGATATGCAACAATAAAAAAGAAAATAAGAAATATGCCAACATTTGTTAAATTAATTGCTGCTATGCCTCTCGTGGTGAGAACTTGAAGAAATAGTTGTAAAAAGAGCACACGTGTTCCCACAGTGAACTAGTACATGACGCTACCCCAGCAGTGTGACGCCATTTGCACGCGAACTCATTTTCTGTTAAGCGAACTTTGGCCACAGTTTGACATTTTGCCGCTTACCCGCACGTTTGGGAAAGCCAAAAGAAAACAGCACTGAGGAAAAAAACTTGCAAAAAAAAAAAATAGAAAAAAACATTTAAACTTTGCAGTTTAAGTTGCCACACTGCTGTGGCAAGCACAGAAAAAAAAACGGAAAAGGAGACTCTACTCCACTCGACGCAACTGTCAATTGCAAATGCCACGCGGCCAAAGCTGCTAAAGAAATGGAGTGTTGGGAGCTGTGCAGGTTTTGGTTAGGTGCCAGTGCTGGTATTTCCGCTCGGCTGTCACTAATTCCCAGTGCTCGATTTGCATTTCGGTTTTTAGTTGGTTTCCATTTTTTTTTCTTGATTTCTTTTGATCTATTACATTCTGTTTGTGGTTTGGCTGTTTTTATACGTTTTTGGTTGCATTTGCGTTCGTTTCGGACATGAGTACTAGAGTTTTTAAATAAATTGAACATATATAGTAATATCTTGATTAAATGTCGTTGGGAAAATGTCCATTTGTTTGGATTTTTTTGGTCTATTTTGTGGACAGCGAAAAGTGCAAACAATTTAAGTTTCTTGTATAGTTTTGCTCTAAACGAAGTTCGAAAATAGTCAAATATTTTCATAAACAAAAGAAGTAATTTAACTACTGTTGCTTTTAATATGAATCTTAAAGTACGAAAAACAGCTGTCGTTGCACAGTGGTCCCCTGAGCCGAAAAAGTTGGCCAACAATCGCTTCGTGGGTAGAAGTGCTCGAAAATCACTTGTACAGCGTTTTTTGGGTCAAGATATTCAAGCTGGGTATCAAAATATATGAAAACAAAATGGCGATGATGCTTTACTTTGAAATTATTTGATTTTTACTCTATACCACAGCCTAAAGGCGTATGGAAAGGGTATTGTTAAAGACGTATATACTTTAAAAATAAACAAATAGGCATATAAGACCGCTACGAATATCGCTGCAGATAACGATTTCTAATATGCTGCAAAATAATTCAGTTGATTAGGTTATGATTCTTTCCACAAAAGGCGAAGCTAGACAATCTGACTTTAACACAATTTTCTCAACTTTTCTGCATTAATCTATAATACAAAGTTAAACTATTATTTACAATGTTTCTTATTTAATTCTCGTCGCGTCAACTGTCAACTGCGTCTTCTCTAAATTCAGATAAAAACTAGAAAACTTAATACTAAAACCAACAAGCAGTAATCTTTTGCATTAATTATTAATAAAATTATTAAAGTAATTAATAAACATGAGAGCTTAAGAATAGTTCTATAATGTGACTATATTCCTTTGAAGACTTTTAAGTAAAGGCGTGTCTTGGTACCATACTTGATTCTAAACAGAAAGCCAGCTAAGAAAATCTCTAATAATTAAGATTCGGATTCGACTATGAACAATAGGTCACTGTTTTCTGCGAGCAGCTATTTATAGAGATATCTGCAGGCTTCGTGACCATAGTCACGGGATAAATTAAGTGTTGCTAAGGCAAATAAAGATAAATCATAATTTTTTCGCGAATATATAGTAAATGAGGCAAAACAGCGTTTTCAGATTATTAGCTGATAAGGATCATTGAGTTTGTTGTAACCACTACTACTAGCTTAGATTTCCAAGCTGCTTGAATTCTTTTTGCAAGAGAACTCATAGAATTTTCATGAGCTTGTTAAGTAAAAGCGACGCTGGGGCGTACAGAAAGGAATATTTAATTTTTTAGCATCTTACGAAGTTTACACGGCGTATGTGCAATAACTTTAATGCAACAGAATCACTAATAAGAGAAACTTAATGAAAACTTTTTAAGTCACAAGAGCACAGTGATTGTAATAAAAAAGAAAACTTTAAACGAAACTTAACTCAAGTTACCACACACAGATACTCTTATGCGTGCGCGTGTGTGTGTGTGTGTGGTAAAATCAAAGTGCTGCATGAGAAGCTGAAATTCAAACTCTGGCGTAATTACCATTGATGCGTCGCTTGCCTTTGTGTGGAAAGTGGGTGGGTGCGCCTCGGAAAGTGGCAGAAAATGGCTAATATCAAGTAGCGAGCGGCCTTGTTCAAAATGTTGACGCAAAAGGACCTTCATGGTTCTGTCTTTGAGGTAAATTGGAGAGCTGTTTGCATATTTTTGTTGTTAGATGTTTGCATTTTACATTCTTGTGGTTTAGTTTACATTGTCACGGTGGTTGATGCTGCTGCTGTCCCCACACAGTTGCTTATCATGTTATCATGTTGGCAATATTTTGCTTGTAAACAAGTATTCGTATAACAAAACTTCCCAGTCATAGGAAGGAAGCAGAAAGTACAACAAAAATGTTACACTATCCCGGCAACTTGCGGGTGTTAACTATACCAGCGACAATGTCTACGTCGTTCAGCGTCATCTCTATCTATCTACGTATAATTTGTAAAATTATTCGCACGTACTTTCTTATTAGTTTGTTTTGGCATGTAAAATTTTGTAAACTCAAATACTTGGGTCTGCGCTTTGCCATGGAAGGCATCAACTTGTCGCTACGCAAGGCATACACGCATTTTAGTTAGTTCTTGCTTGAGCTGCTTGTATCACTAAGTGTCAGACGGCTACTAAGAGAGTTGAGTTTAAGTGAAAGAATTTCGGAAACGTCGTATATGCAGAAAAGCAATTAGCTTTGGTTAAGCCAGAAGTAGGTTAGAGTAGTAGAGAAGAATGCCAATAGTCGTCTAATAATAAATAAAACTTAAAGCAACTCGCATTAATGAGCCCAGCCCCAGCCTTGTAGCATATACTTGGAATGACAAACATGTGCCACACGTGTGGCGGCCATCGGGTGGCTACCAACAAATGTGGCGTACTTGCACTAATTCCTTAACATGTCACGAATCATATTGAACATGCGGCTGCCAAATGATGATGAAGCTAGCGCCGGCATTTGGGGTGTGCAGAGTTGCTTCTTGCTGCTGCATGTTGGTGGTGGTGATGTTGATGATATTGATGATGGAGAAATTAAGCAAAAGAAAGCAACTTGTCTGTCTGTCGCTTATTCTTTTACTTCTTCGAGCATTTAACTCATTTTCTACATGTGTTGCATACTAAAGCGAAGAGACTATGAGTGTAGCGCACAAATGTGTGCTATCTTCTCGATTTGTGCTCTGTTTTTTTGCCTGCCCATTTGCTCATGAACGCCAGCAATTATAATTCGTCAGACGTGTGACGCGGAAATTGTGTAATTTTTCACAAATTTTCATGCAGCCACATTAATTATTATTTTGGTCGCATATTCTCGCCATGTCAGTGCATTGTGGAGTGCAGCATACATTTTGTTGATTTATTGAGTGTTGCCTTGCACAATACAACTTTTCAGCATTTCTCTGCTGCAATCAGAGCGGCCTATAATAACCAACAAGCGGGAACAAAAATAAATGCGTTGATATGGCAAACAAATTAAATAAAAGGATGCAAATAAAATAAAATTACATTGCACTCTTCCACTTGAGAAAACATCAAGCCAGGCGCAAACAGTCAAAAAAAAAGGAGAAATAATAAAATAATCAACAGTTCTCTGGCTGCTGGTGGTGGTGGTGGTGGTGGTGCCACAGCTACTCAGCTACAGAGTATTTGTAGGTGGACAGACACGCATTTGCGCTGACTCCGACTGGGTACACTCTAGCCTGAGTTGCTTTTGGCGGCCCTACGGCGCTCCCAGAGTGAACATTAAAAGGCTGCACGTTCAGCCGCCATTAAGTCAAATGGATGAGCTTGTGTGTAATAAAATTTTTTATTATCATCTGTCTCGTTGATGTCCTGGTGTTTGTGTCAAAAAAAATTAAAAAAAAAAAACCCCGAACTGAAATACCAGAAATGAACAGCACAAAGCGTAAATATTTGATACGGCTATGCGGAATAATTGTTGCGCTTTTTACTCATTTCTACGAATTGTACTTAGAAGCTTGTTGCAAGCAAGGTTTACTCGTGCATGTTGTTCATAATCTGGCAAAGTTGAAACTTGAACTTTATGCAGCGCATCAGCGCCAGTTTGAGTTGCCGAAGCTGTGTCATTTGCAGCATTTGTAAAGACCTCGAGACAGATAGACACATTCGGAAATTATGGTCACAACAGTTGCAACCACAACAACAGCAAACTTTCGAAAAACAATTTTTTATTTGCCACACAATTTTCACTTTGTATTGCGCTGCATTTTTTTGCTTTTATTAATTTTTACTCTGCTTGTGTTTTTTTTTTTTGTTAGTTTTTTATGCCATTTTAAAAGTAGTCATCGTTTACCGTGCTGCCAATGCCTCCCTCTCTCTCTGCCTCCACACGACTTGCAACTGGCATGTGCCGCATGCCACCACATTTTACACTCGACTGGTGCGAAAATTCATTTAAAAAATTGTGTTTAACATGCCAAAAAATTCGCGCAATTTTACTATATGGGCTCCCCCCCACTCGATGTCATACCGCTTATATATAGATGTGGCAGTGCCCGCAGGAAACCCGCGTACGTAGGAACCACAACATATAAATGCTGCAATTTGAGGCAGTTTTTGACATTTATTTGATGCATGGCTGCCTCGGCGCTGTGTTAATGCTTAGTCTTAAGCGAATATTATTGTGCTTGCATTTAAATGATACTTACTCCCTGAGGTGGCTATTTCAGACGACCTCGTTTGCCTACTTCACTTTCATTGAAATATCTAATTTGGGCACAATGGCGCACAGAGTAAACAATGCATAATAGGACGAAAAAAAAAATGGAAAACACAAAAAACACAATAAAAAGCAAAATGGTATTTCTAGAAGTCCTATGCCCCGCCCAATGCGCCACTTCACCGTCTGGCAGCCGTGTGGCAAGTCTTATTTCTTTTCTTGACGCTACTGCTGTTGTTGTTGGAATGTCGCCTTGATTGCTGCAGCAAATGAATGCTGTCAACGGCATGCGATACCAATCAGCGGTACACCAAACGGGCACGGCGGGCGCGGCGGGCACGGCTGCGGGTACAGAAATATGTATGTAGTATGTAGAAAACAATTTATTTGCATTGGAGCGCGTGCAGGGCACTTGGGGCAAACACAATTCCAACATGCAGCCCAAGAGGCCTTGTGACATGTCAAAGCAACTGCTAACTAACTGACTTGGCGACCCCTTTACATAGACGCTGTGTACTTGCGGACCCATTACCATGCAGCTAGCTCATCGCTCTCTCTCTCTCTCTCTCTCTCCCTCTCTCTTGCGGCACTTTGGCGTACAGTCAAGTAGGAAATTCATTTGTTATGCAAGCTACATTTCCGTTTCCGGTTTACGCACGTCACAAAGAACGTCAAATACCCCAAAAGTAATTTCCATGCGTATTGTGATTAATTACCAAAGTAGCAACCATTTTGACGCTAATCTACTTGAAAGTTAGCAAAAATTTACGCAGCGATGACCTGATTTTGAAAGTTTATGTAAACATAGTTTACTTTGTTAAAAATGAGCAAATGTTTTAGAAAACCGTCGAAAATATTGAAAATGTTGCCTGAGCTTACGTTCTGCAGCAATTGTTGCATAAAAGTTATTAATTTTTATGCAAAATATTGCCTATTGGCTGTACTGGCGTATTGTTTGAAAAAATTTGAGTACATTTTTGTGCATTTGGCCCATAGTACTTAGTCCGAGCTGGTATTAGAAATAAAAAAAAGTAGGCGACAAATACGTAAATTTTAGGGGTTTCGAATTGTGCACAAAATACTAGCATACATTTTCGACAAGTTGTAGCAAACACATCTAATACAAAATAAAAAAAGTTTTGGGAACTACGGTTTAAGTCGAAAAAAAATAAAGTGAAACAATTTATAAATTGTGACAAGAGTTACGCAGCAACATGTCTGAAGGTGCTGCTCGTGGTGTCGTTGATCAAGCCGGCGTCGCTGTGCAGGTTGCCGGCGTTGGCGTTGGCGTTGGCGATGCCGATGGTGGTGGCGGCGATGGCGGTGGTGGTGGCGGTGAACCGTTTATAGGCGCCAATACATTGATCGCCGCTGTTTTGGCCACACGCCCTTATTGGCTGAAGCTGCGTAAGCAGTTGGATTCAAGCGATCCGCTGTCAGCTCAGCAATCGGAGACAGTGCAACCAGCAATTTCTCAACTCGAAGAGGAAGAGGAGGTGGCTTTACAGCCAAATTCCACTGATGTGGAACTTCTAGCCTAGAGATAGTAGAATCAGATGTTTGTTCGTGTGAGTGTGTGTGTGTATACCTGATAATGTGAAACAAAGCTAAAACAATCTCTCATTCTCCCCCCCCCCACCAACAGATTTCAGTTTTCAGTTCCTAAATACTCCTTCGTTAATCTACATAAACACGTCGCTAAACACAAATACAACTACACGAAGGATCGCAGCCAAATTCCTAGTTACAAATGCATTGGGAAAAAGAAAGTCCTTACACAAATAAAATGAAACCCAACGGAAATGTATTCGTTTAAATGTATTGCTGGCTGTCAAACGAAACGGGGCCTGTGAGGCCATATCATTGGTTGCATATTTTTTGCAAATGTGCCACAAATATTTAGTCGCATAATATCTAGTCGCTAATTTGCATAAGCCACAACTAAGTGGCAATGTCGCAATGCAGTTGAGTGTATTTTGGAGGTTGCATTCTTGTGGCAGCTAAACGTGCACTTGCTTATGCATATTAATAGCTGTATTATGAATGTGGAGTTGGGGTGGGGAGTTGCCACAAAAGTTCCAGTCGCTTTAAGCCGCAGCCATTAACAAGTTTTATGCAGCCACGCTGCACGCTGAAAAATGCGCGCACGTAGTCACTATAAATTAGTAGAAATATCTCGTGAGCTTCATCATTATTTTCCCCAACTTGGATGCAATTAATAATTATCAAAGCAGCTCATAGTGCTTGCCACAAACAAACTACTGCAATCTGTGGTGCTATTTGAAGCTTATAATCAACAAGAAGCCAATGGCGCAATGTACTCATACGGTGTAACCCATGAAACTGCAGTGGCTGTCAAGTCAAGCTGCTGCCACCCGCTCATTGACTTGGATGTTGGGTTTGTTGGTTGGTTGGTTGGCTGGTTGGCATTTGCCATTGTTGCCAACCCAAGAGGGCCGTATTTTACGGCTACACATTGCTTTTGATGATTTATCATCGCTTATGCTTATGACGACGATGATGATGATGGCGGCGATGACGATGGCGTTGATGGTGACGTAGCTGAGTGCTTATAGCTGGCAGGTAGGTAGGTAGCTCTTGGCATGTTGCATACTTGCAGGCGCTAATGTCTATTTATGTGCACTTGGGTAGCATTTAAGGACTATATTCAAGTTTTTACTAATTTATGCAGCACCTTTATGATATTTGGTTACCATGGTGCCTCTTATAGGTTGCATGAGCCTGATTAAGTTTGAATGCATGCTTGGCCATTAGTTGGTTGGCATTTAATTAGGCTTGTATGGCTTGAGTATTTGTTAAGCTAATCAGAGTGTGGCAAACGAAAACATTTTAAGAGCCGCCGCACACACTACAAACGTATTAAAGCCAATGAAGCGAAGCTGGCAGTTTGGCAGCAGCAGCAGCAGCAGCGGCAGGTAATGAAGACATTTTGAATAGCAGCAAAACAAACAAGTAAACAAATGCCAGTGGATCTTTATACCTCTAGCTGCTCGACACTCAGGTAAAAATAAATTGTAAATAATTCCGTTTATGCGGCGTGCGCGCGTACTAAGACAAAACACATAAAACTGCCAACTAGTTGGAGCAGCTTAAAGGTGGTGGTGGCGGTGGTGGTGGTGCTTGCTTGCTTGCTTGTCTGTCTGGTTGGTCTGTTGGCAGTCCAGTCTCTTGGTTGGTTTAGTGGTTGGGCCCCTAGTCGAGCCGTTGCCAGACGCTGCGGGTCATCTTCATGGCTGCCGTGGCATACGTAATTGAATAGCAGACAAGTAAACCAAATAGCGCAAGAGCACCGGCATTGGATTAATTTTTAATGAATTTTCTTCTTCCTATTTGGCTCTGTAGCTTCATCTTGTGAGTGTTTCTTCTTGGTTGCTTGTGTTTTTCATGCATTTATACGACTGTCTTTATTTACGGAAGCCAAGACAAATATACAATAAAAGACGACGTGTGCGCAAATAACAAAAACCTTAAGTGAGCGACACGTTTGTGGCGTTTAAATAGTTTGCAGCATTTAAGGGGCAAGTGCCTCGCTTGGTAGTGCCTCAAATGTATGTACTGCATGTGCAGTCGACGTCAACGGCAAGCAGACATATGCAAATAGGCCTGCAATTATGTTAAATATTTTACTTAACATTTGATATTTGTGGCACGCATGCAGGCAAGCAGACATGCAAGCAGATTAACATTTAAATTAAAAAAGCAAAGCAACAAAAGCAAAGCAAAAATAGAAAAAGGAATAAAGAAAACAGATAAATTAAGCGCAAATAAGGCAACGCAAAGTTGTGCACATGGCGTATGAGCAATGCCAGCAGCCACATGCCACATGCCACATTGCATGCGACTAAAAGCTTTTGCCTACACTCTCTTGCGCGAGCTCTCTCGCTCTCTCCGGCCGATTCAATTGTGCTCTTACGCGCACAGCTGCTGCATGTTTCCGCATTGTTGCAGTTGTTGTTGCTGCTCTTTGTTGCATTTGTTGTTTTCGCTGCTGCCGTTTGCTCAGTATTTTGCTGAAGCGCCACACGCTTACGTTAGTCGTGCAGCATTTATTTTGCCAAACAATAGTTTTGTTCATTTATTTATTAACAATTTGAGCTTGCGAAATTTTCATTGCCTACTTTGCGGCGCAAAACGCAAAACTGTGCTCCTCTGGTGTCCTGCAGCAGTGATTTGCTGTGAACAGCTGTGCAGGCTAATTACAAATTTTCTAGTTGCAATAAGCTTGATTTGTTTTTTTTTGTTCTCTTGTTCTTTTGTTGCTGCCAGTTTGTGTATAGTTTATTATCATTTGACAATGTAAGAATATTATTTTCTTAAAGCTCGCAAACATTTTGCAACCTAAAAAAAAGCTTTCAAAGCTTTTCATATAAACGACTCGACTTTATATAGTGCAGACGTAGATATTGAATTAAAATTTTTTAACGCCTTATTCATATTTTGAATGTTGAATCGTTGCAACAATCGAGAGTTAGTTATTAACGCTAAACATATTTACACACACACACACAAACACTCACACACACACTCCAAAAGCTTCCGTGTAAACAACAACAACAACAAGTGCTGTGTATATCAACTGTCCATAACTTGCCGAGTGCGCAATTTGTGATATTTAACTCGATTTGTTGGAGTTATAAAGATTAGGTAAGTGTGACGGAAAGTAAGAAAGTGAGAGTGAGAGGGGCGGCAAGAACATTTGCAGATATTGCATAAATAATTAATAAGCGCATTTTATTATTGTACCAGTGTTGGTAAGTGCTCAAAAAAAAAAAAATTGTATTAAAAACTGCATATTAAAGTGCAAACTTTATGTTGCTCGTAATCCGTAGCTCTACTTTTCAACTGGCGATGGAATTAAATTGTTAAAAATTAAAGAGACGACTAGAGCTACGTTCTGTCTGACTGTGTTTGGCCGTGTTGTTGCAACATTTGGGAGCCGTTAATTTTTATTATCAAGTCTTCGTGCATATGTAAGTTGCATGCACCTTAAGCCAGCAGTACAGCAGACAGGAGTAGAGTAGCATGTTTGCCGCCAGACTAGCTGGCGCTGCCAGCTTTTGCTTTTCGTAGAAACTTGTTGTCAAGTTGTAACTGCGCCTTGCAGCCTTTTAGCTATTTTTATACACAAAAAAAAAAATTTGCAAGAAAAAAGTTTGCAAAAAAATCAGCTGAAGTCAGTGTTAGTGGGGTCGCACCAGACCGCAATGGGGAAAATGCATTAAATCAGACGCCAGAGCATAAGCTGATGCAGCAGCAGCAGCAGGGACAGAGAGATTGTTGCAAAGACAGTTCATTGAGACGCGCGCTGCATATTTAATGGGCAGTTCGAGGTTGAACTCTCTACAAAAGTAATAAAGCGTAACAAGGCAAAGCCAAAGCGAAATCAGTCAGTAAAAGTAATAGAAATTGAAGCCGTAGACGCAGTCGCAGCCAAAAAAAAGGACACACAGAGTGCGGCACGGAACTGCAGCAGAGCATGCAATTGTATTGGTGGAGCTTGTGTTGATTATGAATACGCAATGTTGACCGCAAGCTGAAGTACTCGTTGAGGTCAACGTCGGTCGATGGTCGATGGTCGATGGTGAACGCTCAACGTTCGCCATGTCGCATACGTAAACAGCCGAAGGAATAGCATTTGCTTGGTTTGGTACACACAGCAACATGAACTTGGCTGGGCAGTAGTTGCCGCTGATGGTGATGATGATGATAAGACAGACCCTTTGGAATAATTTGACTGAAACGGGACTCAAGCTTTAGCTTTAGTACGTACATTGGAATACGTTGCATTTCTTTGTTGTAAATTGGAAAATATGCAAATGAGTTGAAGCTGCACAACAGTGACAATGCCAACCAAGCACATGCATTTACTTGTGGTTAGTCTGGTGGCAACCGTGGTTGGCTTACTGGTTGCTTCCGCTTCTACTTTTGGTTAGATTTGTGGGCACTTTTAGTGGCGCGTGACTTGACGTACAGCTTCAAGTACTTTGGTAACGACTACCAAATAGCACTTGAAGTAAAATTTTGAAAAAGCGCTTAAATTGTGCAATTAAATACTCAATAAGCCTAATTGGTTGGCCAAAAAAATGCCAAAAGTTGCATAAACTTGAATGTTTTAATGATTGCTAAATAAGCTGAGAAAATAAAAAACCAACCAAAGAGTTGCTGTTGTTGCAACTGCCAAAAAAAAATCCATGCCAAGGCAATACGCACTCAGCAAACTGGTAAAAAAAAGCAGAGAAATATAAAAATTAAAAACTTTTAGCCTAAAAGTGTCAGCGCTGGTAGACTGGCCTCAGCATGGCCTGGCCTGGCACTGCGGCCCGCTGCACAAGAACCAATAAAGCAAAACAAATCCACTTAAATGTGCCAAGTGACGTTGTCGACAACGACGGCGACGACGACGCTCCAAGGGCAAAAACGTTGACAAAGGTTGAGAGGAATAAAGTGAAAAAAAAATCGAGTAAAAGAAGCAACCAAAACTGGCCAAAAAAGTGACAAAGTTAAATTCGAAACTCATAAATTGGCTTATCCACTTAACTGTTAACGGGTTTGGCCAGCTCAGTGCTGCTCACTCGCTACAGCGCAGCCATTTGTTGGCAGGACCAACTTTTGTGTCAATGCGCTGTTTTGCTTGGCAAAAACTCTGGCTAATAATGGTCACCCCGTCGTCGACTGGCAAAGTGTCACGACACCCAGCAACGAACGATCGACTGGACAGCATCGAGGCCGCTGCTGCTGCTGCTGCTTCATTTGCTGGCAAAGTTTGTTTAGGATTGCCGCTTTGTCGCATGTACTTGCCGCCTGTATGCTTCAATCGACGTTAGTCAAGCCAATGCCTTTAGGTATATCCTTGCAAACTATTTGATGACTTTCTTACGCATGGTCGCCTTTAAGTCGTGCCAAGCTACCTTTAGTTTTTAGCGCAGCACACGTGTCGTATGCGCAACTTGATGCAGCAGGTCTGCATGCGACACATGCTACAATTCATTTTTCTTGGCTGCCACTTGCAACAAATTGCAGCTCATTAGACGAAATATTAAAAATTGCAGCAACAAGGAGCAGTAGACAGAAGACACAAGGCGTAAGTAAGGCAGCCGAATTTTTGGCATTACTATGGAAAATTTCGGCAAAAACTATGCCATTCGCGTTTTTACAGCAAAAAAAAAAAAAACAAATGGCCATATGCTTGTAGCTACAAATGGAATAATGTTATTTCAGCATATTTCGCAGAGAATTGATGCTTGTGCATAAAACTATGATTGTCGTCATACAATGTTTTCCCTTTCTGCACCACTGTGCAATTTCGGCGCGCCGGCGGGCGGCTGGCTCTTGAAGCCGAGCAGCTGCAACTTATGCGAATTTCTTGCAAAAATTTCAACTAAAGAGTTGTACGCCCGTAGATTTGGGGTAAATATTGTAATAAAAATAAAAAACACCTGTGCTGGTTCACAGGGTGCTTTCAATACCTAGAGCTTGGGTTATGGCCATTCCGTGTCTCTGACACCCCGGTATGTCTGTCTTCATTACGTTCGCCTGTGGTTGGTGCAGGGGCTGATTGTGTTGTGGGATTACTGGAAATGACCGCATTGTCGCGTTTATAGCATAATTAATTAGAAGTTATATGGAATAGGCATAAGTAATTTGCATATAGCACATATGTACGCGCTTGAGCGCCATGTGCTGACCACCAGCTGGGCACACAATTCGGTCAAGCACGTGCCAAGCAGCGCCACCCACAATCACCTTGATGTAGCACCCCATGCGTGACCAGAGCAGTCAATTAAAAAGCTACTCAGTGCCTTTCGGGTTTGTTGCAGGCCTCATGTTGTGCTTCTTTTTTTTTCTGTGGCTAGTTAATGTTGGCGGTATTTGACTGCCCAACTGAGATTACGTGTCAAGCCGGCAACCGCAGTTGTCAATTTTTGTTTTTTTTTTTGTTGCTATTTTGCCATTGATTTGCGGAGCATCCGTTTGGTTTTGGCAATTTTCTGGCAAATCTCTGCGGATACTACAATACAAGCACAAGTATTTGGACAAATTCGAAATGGGAATATAACCAGCCAAATGCAATTTTCCAGTTTTGCACAAAACTCTGCTGCATCTTAACATTTCTAAGGATTTATTCGAAATCATTCTGCGAAGTGAGTCTGAGTCTAATGGTATTAGTTTATTTTCGCTGATTTTGCAAGTTCAAACTTGGGATGGCACATTATCGAAACGCGGAGACTTGGTTGCAGTTGGTTAGGCAAGTGAAGCTATCGAATTGATTTACTTGAAAGCTTTGAATTAGATTTTTAATATAATATATTCTCTGTATATGTTATTCAGAGAAGTTTACAAGAAATGCTGATAATTAATGCTAGATTCTGCTTATACGAAGCTTGAATGAGAACCACTGATATCGGAGTTACTAAGATATCGCCTCACTGCACAGCCTCATCCTTGCAGAGAGAGAGAGAGAGAGAGAGAGAGAGATCACAGGTGCATGTGAACCGGTCGTGGTCTTCTATAAGCTAAGGTTGTGCCTTAGGCTCAAAAGATAGTAGCTCTGCGAGCAGCTGTCTTGTTTTCCTTGAGCAGCCTCTGACGCCACAGATGTATGAGAAACGGCTGGGGGCCATCTATAAGCTAAGGATGTGCCTTAGGCTCAAAAGATAGTAAGTCTGCGAGCAGCCTCTGACGCCAGGCTGTGATTTGCGTGATGTAAGATGCTTTACAGGCGTCCCATGCAAACGTACAAACTTGTACTCTCTTTCTGTGAAACTTTTGAAACAAGCCGATTTAGGCGGAGATGACTTATCTTAGAGAGTATAATATAGTTAGAGTTATTCAAGATTTTTTTCTTAGTTCAGATAAGGTCATGTAAGACATTATTTTACACTTGATCGTAATAATAGTCATAGCACAGAGTGAAATTACATTTGTTGTAATTGTTTTAAATGAATATTCTGAAAATTGTCAGTATAGTTGATCGGAAGCATATAAAATTGGAAACGTGTAACTCATGAAGCGTTTGATTAAAACAAATAAGTTAAGTTTTAAGTGAACGAACCTGTTCAAAACCATTGCTCTTCGGCGCTTAAATGGGCAACCTAATATTCGATTGTTCCTATACTTGTAGACTTTGTCTCAAAAAAATTAGCTTTTTTAAATGAATTTAGAACATGCCATGGCGTATTACGCTCGTAGTCATTGACTCTAACGAACTGCGCAAACTTCTTATGTCATTCCTTTCAAAGTAACTCCTTATTTTCGAACTCTAGCACTACTTACTATTTTGTAGGACCATCTCTATGCGCAAACTATAATAAGCATGGTCTGCACAATTCATCTCTTTCTCTAACTTGATTTGCCAAATCTGGCATATTTGATCTATTACGAACTATGAAAACCCGACTTGGTCAACGTTGATCTTTTGACTGCTTTGATAAGAAATCTTTGAACTTAAATGTTTCTTGCTATTTTCATCTTTTACGTTGTCAAGCCAAGGTGAGATAAGAGTTGCAGATCTATAAAAAAAAGTTAGCGAAAACGGCAATTTTTCGAAAATATAAAATAATACCTTTTAAAAGTATTTCCAGCATTTTAATTGATTGGCATAATAAGAAGGAAGCAGATGCCTTGATTATATTTTGAGCAGCCTGATACTTTAACGAGAAGCAATGGACTGAAATCGCCCAATGTATTTGAATTGTGTTGCTTGATGGTTTGCTATGCTTCTCTTACTACTTGAATCCAATATTAACATTTTGTTGGGTGATGGCTCCTAGAACTTGCGTTGATACTTTAGCAAAAACCTTATCCATCTGCTTCTGTCCCAAATTTTACTGTTTCTACTCTGATTCTCATGCTGCTTTTGCCTAATTTGTGCGCTACGACAACTGCAACTTTAATGGCTGTCAGTCCTACGAATGAGCATCCAGCTTTTGGATGCCATAAAATTATGGGACACGAGAATGTAGGCAGCGACCCAAAAAAAAAATGACTGAAAAACAAGTGCCTAAGGGTTGAGCATAACGCTGCCAAGATATTCGCCCAACCCTGCATTGTTCTTGCCCATACAATATGACGTCTTTGAAAAGTCAATAGAAATGGGCTGGCGTGGTGGTTGAGTTGGTCTTTGAATCTGAGACACTTATTTAGAAATCTCAATTTGTTGGAAATAATGTTTATTTGATAGGCGCGTGCTGAGGCGTTTTTGTTAATTTCTGCCCTTAACACGTTGTCACCCGTATGCCGCCTCATAATATATTTAACAAAAAGTTACCAAATATCTGTGCCACGAATTTAAATGCCTTTGCCTTTTCAAATTGTGACTATTGTATATTCCTGCGGCGTAATATATATCTATATACAAATTGTGTACTGGGCGAAAGAAGTAAAACTTGTTAATGGTTTTTGCCTTAAGCAACAAAATAGCTGCAAAGGTAGCGCCGCTGCGAGAGATTTGCGATTTTTGGTAGCTGCAGCAATGAGTACGCTGGTTTGATTAATTATAAAACAAGTGCAAGTTAAAGTATTAATTTAAAACACTTTAGTGTGCTGTTAAGCTTTTAAAGTGGTTGGTGTAGCTAGATTAAAATTTCAACAGCTAATAAAGTGCTCAGGTAAGCCCCTCCGTGCCCGCAGGTGGGCGACTATAAATTCTTAAAGCAAACAACGTACAATAGTATGGAGCGTAGCATCTACATGGGACACAGCCCAGCCCAGTACCAATGAACAAAAAAGACAAATTATACAATTAAACGAAATGAAAATCTGCGTATATAGCAAAAATTTAATTTATTTATACGCAACAACAACAACAACTAAAATAAGTTAGCGGCAACGTGGCAAGGTAATCGCTAATGATGATAAAGTGTGGCAAGTCGCTGCAGGAACTGGCGCCCATGCGCCCACACCTGAGGCGCGTTCCACAAACTAGACGAAAGTTTCAAGTTATCAAAATGCGGCAAATCAAATTTATGAAAGTTTTTTATACAGGACACTTGGGGAAGAGGCGCTGCCACAGCTTATGTGATGTCTAGACTTTTTGCCTGCTTACTTAATAATAATTTGCCAAAACGTTTGTCGCGCGATATAAATAAATAAACCAACTGAAGAACAAAGTAATACGCGCAGCGCAGCGCACAACACGGCGTATGCGTAATGTTTGGTATAATTTACGTAATTTACAAGCGCGCTGCGGCGCTGGTAGCGTCCTGTGACTTGTTTGGGCGCATGTTTGGCATTTTAAAAGGTGCAACAATGTGTGGGTGTTTGTCATCAAGTTGATAAAAAGCGGATGAGGTGTCAACAACGCTGGCCAAGATGGGCTGAGTACTAGCACAAAACGTGGTATGGCATTTTGCATAAGCCAGGTAATTTTCATGTGGATTACAATCCATTTCAAGTTTGAAGCCGCACAAGCACAGCCAGGGGTCTGTCTATATACCAAAGCCAAGTTGCCACCTACGTTTTCTGTTTTTTTTTGTTGTTTGTGCGTGTCGCCGCCACAAATGCTGGAAGCAGCATTAGAATTCCGCAATGACTGGCAACAAGACGCTTGCCTTGGCAGCAGAGAGTGCAGCGTGTGCGTGCCACAAAAGAAAGCCAAAGCGAACCGGAAAAGATGATTAATTCAAAGTTATTAGAAACATGACTGAAATTTATAATGTGGCCGAACTCGGCTTGGCTGAAGTTGTCTGCTGTTCGCTCGCTGGTGTGTCGTCGCACACAGACACAGCTCTCTGCACGGTTTCACTCAAAGGTGTTCAGTTTGTCTGGCATCATTTTGGTTTCATTGACACTCCCCACATATCGCAGCATATCCTTATGATATCCTGATGCGTTTATAATTTGCATACGCCCCGCCAAGTATGCAGCAGTTTTTGAGTGACACGCGCGTTTCTCGTAGAACACTAAATGTTCGTAGTCTTAGTTTATTAAACTAAATATTTAATTATTTGGCATTTGTATGGCAAAACAAGATTTGCCTCGTCGCTGTCTGAGACGTTGAGACACATTTGTTATTAATATTCTGTATGCGAATTTTGCATTTCGTTGTTGCGCATTGAGACGGCACACAAGCGCGAACTTGCCGCCTAGCTGAATACTCTGCAATACCACAAATGCGGTTTTGTTGCAAACCATTAATTTGTTTGTTTTGGTGCGCTCTGGCGGCAAGTCCCTTTGGCCAGCATGCCCACAGAGAGAGTGAGAGAGACAGAGACACAGACACAGACACAATTTAAAATTAATATTTAAATAGTTAGGCAAGCAGCTGAAAACTTAATTTAGATTACCTTTTGGGCTATTTTGAAAGCGTCTCTAAGGATCTTTAAAAAATTTAAATTCTCCTGGTTTAGCTATTTAGCTGTGCCTTTAAATTTGTCCGCCACTGTATGCACATAATGGGAAGAGTTGTTCTTCGGTTCAAAAAGCTTATTTTACCAACAGCTCAAAATATTGAGTACAAGCTCAACAGAGCGCAACAACATTGAGTAAGAAACAAAATTTAAGAGTGTAAGTTTCTCTTGTGCGGCGGCGTACTCTTAAATTTATGGCAAAATATCAATGTAAGAGTACAAAAAACATATGGCCGATTAGCGTAACATATGGCATATATCCTTTGAGAAGGCAATTAGTAGAATGTAGCGAATGAATACACTAGCAAATTAAGCCAACCGCTTATTATAAAATAATATAACTCTTGTCATGCCAAACAAAAACGCACTTAAGCAGTGAGAGAATATCGCTTGAATTATAAACAAATTCACGCACTCTTCGACAATGCCTATTGCTCTTGAGTGAAAGAGCGCATAGAGAGCTGCGTCTTAAGTTTCAGTTGTTGCATTGCCATTTCCGCAATTTACTTCCTGCTTTCACTAGCCTCCCTAAGAGAGCGGAAAATATGAAAATTCTCTGTTAAACTTAACATTTCGCTGTTAAGCTACAGCGCCATGGAGTTGCCTCCAACTGCAGTTTCGCACAAGTAAGAGAGAACGCGAGCTTAAGAACGGCATAAGAATGTCTTCGGTTTCAGCGTCTTTTGCATGCCAGCAGCACGACAACCTCTGCAATTTCTGCTGCTTCGGTATGCGCTTGTTATTTTTCGTTTTGGCCCACGTTGCATGACGCCGACTGCGCTGCCACTGCACACGAAGTTGCAGCAGAACCTAGGCGAATGGCGTTTTGAGCAGTTTTTGTTTTTTTTTTTTTTTTTGAGTGCAATAACAACGTCAACTAGTTACGCAGTCGCTGCTGGCAACGGCATCGGCATCGGCGTCAGCGTCAACGCCAGCGTCTCCTTCTATGACCATTTTGTGTGCAACGTTCTTGGCGCTAACAATTCACAATTCGCAATAAGAACCGCATTTCGTTGCAAAATGCTGCAATTGGTGCTGCCGCTGTTACTGCCTCTGCTGCTGCTGCTGCTGCTGTTGCAACTTCTACTATTGCCTTTGGGTGTTCCTAGCGCTGGCTTCATCAGTCTCTAGCCGACATTGTCTACGTACGGTTCTCGTCGTCGTCGTTAGTTTCGTCGCCGTGCTCGTCGTTTAAAGTAGCGCTTTGAACTTAACCGCCTTCAGCCTCGAACAAGCAAAAGAAACGCAGCAAAAGCAAAAAAACAAAAAAAAACTTTTACTTATTTTCGCAAATTACTTGCCACGCTTTGTTGCATTGCTGCATTAGTAGTTGCCTGCCACGCCACGCAAGTAGCTCAGTCAATCTATGGATCAGTGGATCAGTTAGGCTGCAAGTCTTCCAGCGACACAATAACCAAAGTATTTCTAGATTTGCCTTTTGATTTGCCAGCAGCACGTGTACTCGTGGCCAAATATTCTGCGTCTTCAGTTGGCAAGTATTTCGAGTTCAAAGCGTTTCAGGCTTAACTTGAAAATAATAATAACAATAACACTTATGAATATTTATGGACAAAAGTGCAGTTGGACTCTTAGCGAGATTAAGTTTGCAAGTGATCGCATCAATAATTGTTAGTAAACTAAAAACGAAACTAAACTAAAGTGCAACTAATATATAAATATTATAGACAAATTTCGATTATAAAAGCTATTACGAGCAGAAGAGTGTACGCCCATGAAGGTATAAAAAATCGCAAGTTATATAATATTTTTGAAAATGATACTTCTTTCAAGTACAAAAATTTTTAATTTTTTGTTTTTTTCTCATTAGAGCCCAACCGTGTCCTCCTGGTAGTTATTTTATTTCTTAAGTTTTTTATGTTTATTGTATAATAAGTAAATATTAAATTATAATTTTTCCAAATTGCATTATCTGATAAGCTTGGTTTGTTTTTTCAGCTTAAAAAATTTAGTTTTCTTTATAAAGTTTTTTACTAATAGATCTTTTAATTTTTAAAAATATTTAATATCATTTTGTTAAGAGAAAAATGTATTATTTAATTCAATGTATTTCAATTTTATAATGTATTTGTGTTTCGTTGAAAATAAATATTTTAAAAAACATTTGTAAGCTAAAACCGAGTTGTGCCCGTGGATCTAAGCGCTTCTAATTTAATTATTATAATATTTTTAAACAATTGAACTCAAAAAGATCCTTTACCATTACGCAAACTAAGAATATAATTATAATAATACATTCATGTTCATAAAACACTATAAAATTTTTGATTTAATGTTTTTTAATTACTGGAAATTTGGTCAAGTTCTAGTCAGCATCGGGTTCTCTGGCCTATTGCCATTGAAATCGCTTTCTAAAATTTTAAAGACTGGAAATTAAAAAATTGTTAATCTTAAGCATATTTTTGATATTGGAAAAAAACTTGCTCTCAAGTTCACAAGTTTCTCAAGTTTTTTTAAAATTAAAGATTAACTTGTTTGAGTGTTCTGCTCAATAAAAGATCTCGTAGGAAGTTCAAAAGTTTTTATCGCAATTTTAAAAACTAGTTGGGTTTCTTTTTTCAAAGATTAGCTGTCTTTCCAATTTTTTAATATTCTAAACTTTTGAAATTAAAAAAAAAAACGTTAATCTTAAGCATATTCTTAATATAACAAAAATAATTTTTTTCTCAAGCAAAATTCGGCCAAAATTAAGTAATAACTTACTTGGAACTTCTTAGAACTTAATACAATTTAAACAAAACTTCTGCTTCTTGCGTCAATGCAAACCGTCGTGGAAAGTAAAAAAGTTCTTATCGCAATATTAAAAATCGGTTTGGTTTCATTTTTCATAGATAAACTGTCATTCTATCTTTCGAAGCGCACATAAATCGCTTACATAATAATCAGAACTTTTGAAATCAAATTTGAAAAATCTTTTCAAAGTTCGGCCCGCAGGTTCTTTGATTAATTTCGTACTACGCTAAATTGTTTGTTGCAATAAAAATATTAAGCATTTTACTTAAAACTTCTGCTTTTTAGTACAACGAAAGATATCGTGTATAGTTCAAAAGTTTTTATAATAATTTTAAAAATATGTTTGGTTTCTTTTTAAAGAAATCTTTCCATCTAAGCGTATTGAAATAGTCGTTCTGAACTTTTAGATTAAAAAATTGTAAATCTAAAGCTTCTTTGCACAAAAATATTTGTTTTCTTAAACAAAGTTCCAACTATTCTTAAGTTTTTATTTTAAATAAAACTTCTACGCCTTACGTCAGTGAAAGATCGAAATTTTTATCGCAAAGTTCAACAAAAATAAGTTCGGTTTCAATTTTCATCCATAAAACTATCTTGCTGTGTTTCGAAACGTATTGAAAACGCTGTCATTATAATCTAAACTCTTGGAAAAAAAAGTAACAACAATTTTCAAGCAATTAACAAAATTAAGGTTAAGCTTACTTAAAACTTTTGCTTTCTGCAAAGAAAAGTTCACTTGTTTTTATCGCAATATTAAAAATGAGTTTGGTTTTTTTTTTAAAGATGAATTTATTCCAAATGGCCTTTGTAACAATGCAACTGTCTTCAGGAAAGGATAATCCGCCTTGTACGCTCTTCAACAAAAGAAATGTAGTTCTCTATCGGGCTTAGCTAGCAAGTTATTCTCTTTAAAAATTGATTGCAAATTATTTATTTTAAAAACCACTTCACGACTAAGCTTTGCCTCTGCTCAAGGCATAGTGACATCTTTCATTAGTTTGCATGCAACATTTTGTTGCAATCCAGCTTATGTCAACTACTGCTAATTAGTTGGAATTATAACAAAATAGCAATTGATTTGAATGGGAATTAAATTTTCTCCATGCATTTGCACATAACGTCTTTAATTTAGTTGCAACACATTGGAAAAAGTTTCCATTTCAACACATAGTTTGGTAACAAAAAGGCCAATTCTGTTGCCTCTTGCCAATTGCCACCCAAACTTCAAAACTAACTTGTCCAAACGAAATGCCAACAGTGGTGTGTGGCAATATGTGCAGCAAGGTCTGCTATGGAGACTGGAGAAGGTTCGCTTGCGTTTTGGTTCCAAATATCGAAACCGAAACCACAACATTCGACGTCAATCAGCAAAACAGATTTCAATAGCTGCCCCAACGTTGCTCCGGCTTCAGGAGTAGTCGTGGCTGCTGTTGTTCTTGTACCGTACATTGGTGCTTGCCGTTTCTGGTTTTGTTGTTTTACAAGGCTCCCATTGCCTTTGGCTTGCTGCCTGTGGATTCTGCCTGCCCGTGCTCTGGCTGCTGCTGCTGCTGCTACTGTTGTTGTTGTCGAAACATGTTGCCACTTGAATTTGTTGCCTTTGACGAGGCGCTGCATGCTGTGCGGGCTGTTTCCGGCCACGGCCACTCTGCTGCTCTTGTTGCAACAGCAGCCAGCAGAAGGCAGAAGAAGATTGCTCAATAAAGTTTCCTTTAACTTGGATTTTTCTATGCACATTTTGTTTTGCTTGGAAAATTTATGTAGAGGAAAATTTTGAAAGCTTAATGCTTAAATTTGCAACAGATTTTCATTTTGTGTGCATAATCTGCACTTTATGTGTTTTGTCGTAAAAACTCACAGCCTTGAGAGTTTCCTATTTCAGTGTGAGAGTATTTTTGGTTAATTGCTTTATCTATTTATTGGCTGTGAATAAAATAAATTTCAATTTATTTTTTTTTATTATTTTGCATTAAGTGGAAAGTAAGTTGATAATGTAAAATCGTAAGTACTTACGACAGTGAATGCAACTAGAGTGCACTTTCCTCTTGACTATGATTATGGCTGCAAAGACGAAGCATGGAAATATCTTCAATGATAGCTGTTTATAGCCACATCCGAGCGCTGGGGTCTTTAATTCATAGAGATTTTTCAAGCTAAATAGCGTAACTATTTATTTGCTAGCTGTGTCAGTGCTAGACAAATGCAACAGAGCTGCAGCGTGGAATCGGTAACTTCGACGAACTTACGATTTCGCGGCGTGTGCGCTAGCACTTGGCTACCGATTGTTATGCTTATAGCCGATTATGCTTTTGTTAACAAACAATAGGAAATCTCGTAACTGTCAAATAAGTGCAACAAATGCTCAACTCAAAGTCATATACTATTACATTAAATATATTTCAATACAGCCCATCACTTCATTCATTTCAATATGTGGCAAAATTTACATTCATGTCGACGTCCGGCTCCAATGTGGTGCCGGCACCAGCCCACTTCGATCTTATGTAAACCGGCAACAGTTTAATGCTGCAACATCTGAAGTTGTAACTCGTAAATTAAATACTTTGACAGTTTAGTATAGTAGCTGTGGCAATTATCTGACAAGAGTTGGAAGTCTACTTGATATGTGACTTGCTCTAGGCCCAAGTAAATAAACAGCGAATATTATGGATAGTTTAGTGAGAGCAATTCGCAGGCACAACGTAGTGTTTATGTGATCTTTGCTTCGACAAGTTTCGCAGCATAAAGTGGCTATTTTAAAATAATTGAATAAAGTTAAGAGCATGTGGGAATTTATGAGTACTAGCAACATATGTTTGCAACAAAAAGATCTGCGATATTTGTATTTTACTCTTTACGCGGACACACACACACTCCTGCAGTCGTCTGAAAATGGAGCACCTTTCTCTCAATTTATGCATCACTTGGTCTAATTATGCACACAAAAGTGTCAATTTATCATGGGTTTACACTCTGGCGTCGGTCGTAACCAAAAGCGGTTCCAACTCAATCACTGGCAATCGGTTGCAGCTGGTTCAGTTGCTCTGCTGGCTAGGTAACATTTAACAGGAAAATAATTTATTTTGCGTTTTCCCAGTGGCACGTTGCATTCCAAATTGTTGGCCTACTGGCTGATAAAAACAAGATTTGGATTTCTTCATTTTTATTGTACACGATGACAAAAGCCACCGATTAGCTGACATGGCTGGAATGCAGTGAAGCGTTTAGCTGCATTAACGCTTCTCAATCTACTGCGGTGGAGTCTGGGTGAGAAGCATGCACATTGTGTGTGTGCAGCACTATGCGCTTTTTATGATAAATGATTTGCGATTTGTGTGCATTCGTTTGAGTTTTATAGACGTTTCATTACCAGCAACAATTTCCCTAGTGGCTGTTTGCACATCAAGCTGGGTTATGGGCAAGGCGGCAGGATTGTGCACAGGTAAAATGAAATGAAAAATGCTGGAAATGCTGTTGCTCCACCTTTTGAATATTTCGCCAGTATGCTTGATAGTTCATTTTTATATTTATTAAGCCGAATCATTGAAGCGCAATAAAGTTGCTTTTATTGGATGGTTTTGATTTTGGCATACGTTTTTTTCGTGGCGAACGTAGCATGGAACTGGAATCTACAATGTCTTTCATTAAGAAGGGCACAATGTGAGATCCTATAAGAATTCAGTTGAAAATGCCGGCGGAGGGAGCTATTAACAAAAACTTGCTGCAGTCGGCGAAACAGCCAACAACTTTGGCTGCGACACGGCATACATAGAGCAAGAGAAAATCTTTAAGAATTTCAAATTATGTGATTCTTTATTCAAAATCAACAATTTTCAATATCAACTGCATTCTACGATTTGAATCGATTGATTGTCGCATCTTACTTGCATGCAGTTCGTCATTGATTCAAACCAAAGGTGTGCCACAGCTGCTGAATCTGATGGATGGATGGATGGATGGCCGCACACACACTCACACACTCCCACAAAGGAGTTTGGCATGCCAGGCTAACGTTCGCAGCAAATCACCCCTAAAGTATGCCACAAAAAACCGCAAGTACAATGGATCAGCACAAAGCAGCCATGTCACGGCTTCAGTCAAAGTTATCCCATTCAGTGCAGCAGACATTTGAGTGAGTGCAAACACGCTCAATGTCTTTTCAATTGCTTTAAAATGCAGCAATTAAACCGCAATTTCTATAAAATACGCCTCAATACAGTAGCCGGGCAGCAAAAGAAAACAATTAAGCCAACGAGCGGTAGTGTGGCAGCATGGTAGAGACTCGACGTCGCCATGACAACAATTACGAGATCCATTTAACTTTGGCAGGAAGCGAAGAATGCGACATGTGTCGCAAAAAAATAATACAAAAAGTGCACACAGCGGGAGACAGCGGCAAGAAGGCGGGGGCGCGGCGTCAACAAAACTGGCGACACACACAAAAAGAGAGATGCGGAGACGCATACATGTGCTGCGCGTTAAAAAGTCACAAAAACTTCAACACGGTAATGCGAGCGCCAAAAGCGCACAAATCTTAGCAAACGGAGACACTCAAACAGAGATGGAGAGATAGACAGAGAGACAGAGTGCACAGAGGATGCTTTTGCGCTCATTATGCGCCAGTTGCATACAGTGGGACAGCTTGTGCCGCCTGCCTGCATCCTTGTTGTTGTGCTTTGTGTTGTCCTCTTTGGCGTATATAAACATAAGGCCAAAGCTGAAGAAACGAAATGAAAGCCGAGGGAGGCAGTGGCAACATTTTTGTATGTAAATAAATAAAAGTGATGTATGTGTCTGTCTCTCGCTCTCCAGGTGTGCGAGTGTGTGTGTGTAATTGAGTTCCCCTTGGCGTTGCCTGACATTGACTTTATTCATGGGTTGGCACATCACGCGCTGCAGAACTTCACATTTTATTTGTTGAAGTGCAAGAAAGGCAGAAGTCAAAAAGCGCTTAATGCACTTAAGAATTATGCGAGGCATGAGCTGAGCCGGCATGGTGTGTGTGGGTGGGTGGGGGGATGGTCCTTGTTAGTGTCACATGTGCAACTGTTGTTGGGCCTGAGCCTAAAGCGGCTTAGGAATCTTAGGAAACTAACGAAAGTTGGCCATGTTGTGGTCAGAGTTGGCACAACTTAAAATAAATTAAGCAACGCAATCAAGCGCAAACAACATGCAAGCAATGCTTCTTGATACCAAAACCAGCCACACGCATACACGCGTGCATGGACACAGGCGCACTTAATACGCTTAATTGACTTTCATGTATGCACGAATGAGTGAATGGAACGACATGACGGCAGCGGCTTGCGTAGTCATCATTGCCTGGCTGGGAGGAGTGTCAGAGACAAGCGACATGCAACATGCAAAACGCAACACTCACGGCGGCTGCAACGTGTTGACCAGTATGCCGCATCGTTCATGTGGAAATGCGACACATCCAGCCAATTTTCAACAATGATACGGAATGAAAATTAGGCAGTGTTGCAAAGCAGCCAAAAGTTGCGCGCCTTTTTAATGCAAACGCTTAAAAATCAATCAAAGCGTATTAAGCACTTTGCAGGATTAACGACAATTGGAGGCGGCATTAACTTGTATCGCTTGGCTTGCCGGAATATTGTTTGCTGCACAGCTGCAAGTGAAATAGTTCAATGGCTACAGCAGCGATTAAACTTTAAGTCATCAATTGGAATGACATGAAAGGTGTACCAAGGATGGCAAAACTTGACATAATTGTGGGAATTTTTGCATGCATATATTTGAATTGATTATGTCGTTGCGCAGCGAGCTGGTGCAACAAATCTTTTATGCTTGGAATACATTTTTAATAGCGTCTCGATTAATTTATATCAAGCCAAAGGATAGTTATGCTATGCAGTGTTTTTGATATGTTTGGCTTGCAAATTAAATACATAATAGATTCAGAGTAGTTGAAGCGTATAGCAAAGGCTTTTCATTTCATTTGCATATTTCGGCAATGTCCTGCGTCCACAGTATTTGCAGCTGCATCTGTGTCTGTAGCTTTATCTTTATCTGTATTTGTTTGTATCTGTGTTGCTATTTGACAATGCAACAGCATCGTGTTAATTCATTTCACATTTTTCTGTTCTTGTTGCTTGTTTGGCATTGCTTGAAATTTCAGAACAACATCACGCATACGCAACGTCCTACAGGCGGCAACAGTAACGACTGTTGCATTTTCAAGTGAGTGCCCCCCCCCAACTCACTGCCACTATGACGACGCCCTTAGACATATGCCAACTCTGTGGGCGCTCTTGCCCGCCCTACTCCTAACCCTTGGGCCCGCCTTTTGGAGTGTTAATTGTCGTATGCAAATTTTTGCGCATACACAAAATGTAACAAAACACGATTTTGAAAGATGCAAATTGGGTGTTGCTAGGAAGCTGGAGTTGCTGTTGCTGCTGCTGCTGCTCCTGCAAGCTCTCCTTTCAGCTGCTGCTGTTTGTCCAAGCACAGAGTCAGAGTGTCAAAATAAGCTTTAAATTACGCCGCACTTCAGTCGCTTGCCCCTTGCCGCACACCCACCACGGCAGACGTGCAACGTAATTTGCAACTGACAAGAGTGAAAGTTATGGATAGACTGGTTGGATAGCATGGCAATGCAAGCGCTGCCGACACCACTGCACTCGAAGGGCAGAGATGGCCACCTGCCAAGCGCAGCCGCATGCGTGATTCTGACATTTGATTAGGTTGCCTTTGTCGAAATGTTAATTTGTCTATTGAAGGTGCACCTCACACGCACACACCCGTCGATGTGGATGAAAACCCGGAATGTGTGCTGCAGCGCACACACTCACACACACACACACACACACACACACATTTATCAAGTCTGCTAGCGCCAACGTACATTCAAATTGTGGCATATTGTTAGTGGCCACCAAAAACAATGGGAGACACTGTGAACTCACATACACTTGGGTGCAAAATGTACTCCTGCTCAATGCCATACACGCTCGTTTAGATGCCATACGATAATTATCGATTTAAGGCGCATTTGGCATATGCAAGCAAAAAGCCCAAAACCGAATGCCAGAACGAAAAGTGATGCAAATTTAATGACAACTCAAATACGGCAATCAAAAGTAAAAGACAACACATGACAAAAAGACAAATACAAGTGTATATCCGGAGCGTCATTTTCCAAATTGAGTCAAAATGCGGTCTGAATTTACTTAGCAGGCAATCACTTATTACAAAATTGACAAAGACAAACGCATAATTGCCATATAATAATCATAATCCAAAAAGCAAACACACAGTGCCTGCCTGCTCAGACAAGGATTACTGTGACAGTGCGACTGACTGTTTGATGGCTCAACGTTGGTTGGGGTGCGGTACTGCGGTGAGTTAAAGATGCAGACAGTTGTATGAGTGTAAGTGTGTGTGGGTTTGGCTAAGATAGTCTTGAGCTCCACTTTGCTACTAATTAAGAAGACAAACTATGAGCAGCTATGTAAATTTTTGGACTAAGTGCTACAGCTATATAACGAATGTAGACAATGGACTTGAATGTACACAGCTCATTCGAAGGAATGAATGAATGAAAGAGCAGCAAGTGTAACGCGCTAGAACACGGGTCAAGTGAGTGTTTAGTGCATTGAAATTTGCGCTTTCCGTAGTGTCTATTTTCTATTAACTTAAAATATTTTTTGAGAAACTTACGCGTTGCGTGCCTAGGCGTTTTCAAGCTACACTCAGAGTTGATTGCACGGCCATAGAGCCATGTGGCTATATATTTAAGGCAATCCAAACATGCTGCTACTAGTTGTAGCGTTGGAGTCACAAATTTTTTCAAACATATTTTCACTGGGCAAAAGTCTCAGCCGCCACATTTATACGTGGCAGACACAGTGCGAATGAGTGCCAGACAATCAAACCAATGGCTTTCTACACACACACACACACCTCCCTTCACACACCAAGCCCATATACCTCCTCTCATACGTACATACGTGAGCGCATTTCCAGCTCAATTGCGCGCTCAATGAATAATTTAGTTGAAAATTTCGGCGCACTTTTTGTGTGTGAAACATGCGGCGGCGGCAACGGCGGCGGCGCTACAGTTATTTGAGTGCAGCAGAGGCAGCCAACGAACTCGCACTGCTTCTGATACCATCGCTCATTCAGTCATAAAATTTATGCGTTTTTCCTTACAGTTTTTCTCATTTTCAAAAACACATAGTCGCCATTTGAGCTGGCTTCAGTTGGCACTTTTTTATTTTTTACAATTTTGCTGTACTGAGTTTTGCCTATAAAATGGTTAGTGCAACAGTTGAAAATTCTAAGCGCACCATAAATGCTAGACAGGCTCAGGCCCCCAATGCAGACCATTTGTGTAGAGTCATGCTGTGGCAGGCGGGGTAGTGTGGTGCGCCTTTCGTTGGCGTTGCCATATCAGCGCCATAAATAAATTTTCAATGTTTAACTCTGGCGAAATGAAAAATAAAAAAATAAACACGGCACACGGCAAGCCGTCGACCAAATCGACCAACACTTCTTGCAACTGCCGCCGCATCCGCACTCTGCAACATTTTTTACTGCTGCCCATTTATGTATAAACATTTCGAAGTGTATGTGTGTGCGTGTGTGCATTACTTTTATGGCGCCAACCGCTTTTTGTGGCTTAAAAAACTGCTGCAATGGCTTGAAATAAAAGTACCAAAGTGTACGAAAAAAAGTATGCGAAAAGATGGCCTGTGATAAAACTACAAATTAGAGAGCAATTTTCAAATTTGTTTCGTTTTCAAATTGCGCAGAAAGCCATATAGCTGAATGGAACGCAACTTTATGGCTCTGTTTGGTATTAAAAAATTGCATAAAATTTAATTTTAGATTAACCAGACATGTGTACACTGCTTTATGCTAAGTAATTAAATGCTGGCAAATCAGTTGTAAAAATTTTTACAACTCGTTTAAGGCGGGCCAAGTGGTTGCAGCGATATGCCCTGTGGTTCGTGTAAATCCCTAATTTCTATGCCTTTTGAACTTTAGTGCTTCACACTGATGCCACATGCTACGGGCTGCACTGACCGCAGTCAAGTGTTCAAATGGCCAGCCATATGGCATTGCTGGCATGAGCATCATATCAATTTGCTATGTCCTGACAGATTGAAGCAACAGACGCCATGCCGTCGCTCATAACTCAACTCTTTTACCGCAGCGACAACTTTACGCTTACAGCACTTGGTCACGCCTGCATCCTCCGCTCGTGCTGGTAGCAGCAACCATCGATACAAAAGTCGAAAACTCATTTATCAAATAGCCGTCGCCTGACCTAATGCCTGTGACCAGTGCAATGAGAAATGGCAGTGTAAAAATATCCCAGCGCCACTTTTGGGTAAAATCTGCCAGAAAAAAGAGCGAAAAAAAACTAAAAAAAAAACAGGCAAAGAAATGTAAGAAAAAAGTGAAAAAACGTTAAGAAAAATGCCTGAGCCACGTAGCTGCACTGGCCTGGCCGAAGCGCTCATAAATCATAAAATTCTTTGCCCCCAACACTGCATGCTGTCTCCGGCCACGTCTCCAACTCCGTTGGCGTCGTCATCTTTATAATCTGGCGGCAAGGCTGTACACCCCAAGCTACTAAGAGTCTAATGTGTGAGTGTTGGTTGAGGGAACGATTGCTAGAAGCCTGCCTAGTCCATTGGGCTATGATGTTGCAATTTGTAGCTGGCAAAGTGTGAAATTGCGTTGGCAACGCGAATTGTTTTTAGCCAACTTGTCTAGCCTTCCATTTACTTAGCCTAGCGATTGGTTTGAGTATTAACTAAAGTACGTTGTCTGCACCGAGAGAATTCTATAGGCGAAATCACTTACCATAATAACGGCAATAAAACGCGGCTCCATATGATTAATGAAAAAAGTACAAGGTAATTTGAAAAACTTCAGGTAATTATAAAATTTACTACACTCAATGGTAAACTTTTGCAAAATAAATCAATAAGCTTAGTGAGTATTTTTGTAGTCACGTGGTTAAGTCAAATACTGGACACTGCTGCTCTTGGCTCGACTCTGCGACGGTACTCCTGCCACTTGTGCTGCTGCTGCTGTGACACGCCAGACATGGTTAATTGATATAAACGACTGGGACTGTCTCCTACGGGTTTTTAATATGAACAACCAAAAAGTGTCTAGCTTGTACTGGCTTTATTTTGATTACAATTTATGTGGCTCTTGCTAAACTTTTGCTTTTGTTATTTTGATTTAATTTTGTTACTAAAATTTAAATGCTTAAAGTACAGCTGCAGGGTAGAGCGAAGAAAAGTGGGCAAAGGTCTGTCTCGAGACAGTAAACCGCAAAAGAGAGGCAGGCGTCAGCCTAATACAATTCGAGACATTTATTTTCGCCTGTCTGGCAGCTCTGGCAATCCAACAATGTGGCAACATTGAGCAGCTCCATGCATCTAACTAGGAAAACCACTGACCTGCAACAGAATTTATAATCGCACGCACACTCTCGCACTCTTGCGCACACAGAGGTACGCACATTGTATGTCAGCCATTGAAAAACCCACAAAATTTTGCGTGCACAACTTGGTGCTCAGCTCTTGACGTCATTCAGCCGGTTGCAGCTTATAGGTCCACGGTCGGATATAGTAAAGTAGGCGTGTCGATTTCAAAACCTCTGACACGCTGTAAGACCTAGTGAGGGCAGGGTGGCGGAGGCACAAAGTGCGTGTCTCGATTTCTACATAATTAAGCTTCATGCGACTCCGCTGCCTGCTACTGCATCTGCCGCCTGTATTTATGTATGTTGCAAGGACCGCTACTGTCACTTCCGTGTTGGCCAGCAGCAGTACCAACAACTTTGGCGTACAACTTTTAATGCACGTGCAACGAGTGACTCGACTGACACGACTGACTCGAATAAATCTCGGACTACCCGTAGCATGTTGCGTTTGGTAGGGCACATAGGTTGGTGTAAGTTTGTTTGGTTGAGGATCCGATATGGTCGGAGGTTCTTACGGTGTTTTGGTATGATATTGCGTTCTTATGATAAATATATAATCATATACCACTTGACTATGGGCAACGCTCCAAAGGCGGAGTATGGAGTTAATCTCTATTGATAGCTGTTCGGAGAGATCAGCAACCTACAACGGTCACAGCATCTCTCAACAGAAAGTTAAACTTCAGTCAAAGTAGTCACTGCAACTCGAATCGGCTTGCATCAACAACAAGTGTATCTCGAAATAAATGATTTTATTGCTGACTCCCCAGTCGACTGGTTATATTTCTTTTTGGAATTTTGTGTGTGTGCCTGTGTGTGGGCCTTGGCAATGGGTCGGTATTATTGTTGTTGTTTGGTGCGTCTGTCTCGTTTGCACGAAAATTTGTAGGAATTATTTCGAGTAGTTCTAAATTTCGCAATAACGAGGCGTATTTGACGGGCATACAAATTGCATTTGCCTTAACCCTCACTCTGCCACACTCCCGCGCATGCTACGGCCGATGTATTGTTAAAAGCATGTCAAGTGTGTTTGTATATGTGTGGGTGCTTGTGTATGACTCTGTGTCATGTGTGTGTGTGTGTGGATCAACAACTTCTTGGAGAAACTTTAGTTTTGCCATTTGCCTGAGGGCAGCAAAGTTGTGGCCGGGCTTGGTTAGGATAAGTTCGGATTTTGGCCAAGTTGCATGTAATTAAATACTTTAAGCATGCCATACACAACCAATTATAACGTTTTAAGCACAATTTAGCTCAGAAGATTACTTACCAACTTTAGTGGCCAAATAATATGCCAATTTTTTTTAATTTTTTATCAAAAAAAAATCCAACGATTGGAGCTAATAAATCGCTTTTCCATATTTCGTATAAGCAGGCTTACTTTGTAAAAGTCTTTTTGATGAGTTTGCGGTCGTCATTTGAGCAGAGTCAAATGAATAGTGTGACCAGCTGCTAAATGCAATTTTTGCTAAAAACAATATGTGATTTGAATGGGCACACTATTTGCTTTTAACTGTTGGTATTTTGACTAGTTAGCTTACTACTTACTCTCTGACTATCACCGGATTCACCAAGTTGGCCATGTGTAGGTCATAAACTACAAGCAAAAAATTGCACAAATAAAATATTATTTCAAATTTATTGATTAAACAGCAGAATGCAGTGAGGCAGAGTGCATGGGGCAACCAAAAGAGGAGGCAGCATGACCACATGGTATATTGCTGCTTGCATGCCACCCAACCGCTTGTCATGCTAATAAGAAACGCTTTGTTATGCATTTCCTTCCGCTTACGTGGCTTGACTTAAGGCGCATTTACAAAATTGAAGACGAAGTGAAGCAATTCTGGGGTTCCGGGTCGCTGGCTGGTAGGCTGTGGCTGTACCAAGCCTTAAAAACGTAAATTGAAAACTTTGCCATCGTTGTCGTTGGCCTGAAAGTATGCTACATAGTTTGACTGCAGACCGGCTGAGTTGCTTACCTCTTGGCAAATGGTGGGTTCTGCTGGGTTTTCGGTGTATTTTAGTTGGATCTGTTGGGCTTTGGTAGGTTCGGGTGTGCGTGCCTTGTCAACATAATTCAGCAGTTGATTGAATGTAGCTTCAGGCATAAACCGACAAGCGGCATTACACAGCTGCAGCCCAGCCCCTACCACATGGCGTGCCCAGTTTGGTGGTGTTGTTGTTGTTGTTAGTGGCGGCCGGTCGGTTTTGTTGGCAACTTTTGCTGTGCTAGTTTAAAAATCAAATGCTTCATTTGTAAGGCTTTCGGGCATAGTTTTAGCCACAGCCGCAGGCGCAGTCTACGTCTCTGTCTACGAAAATGCCTCTAACGCAGTTTAGGCTATACTTCCGTGCTGCCCTAACCCGGCTTGCGGCACAACAACCGCAAAGATTAATTTGTTATTGCTGCCATGCCAAATATGCATGCAGTCGGAACTAGTGAACAGTTTATACAATAGTTGTTCCTAGAGGCTGGCAGTTGGTACCAGACGCCTGGGAATGGAATTTTTAGCGCAGCACTAAAGGTGCAAAGGAATTTAATTAAATGTTCTTTGTTCCAACAAAGTTTTACAATACTGCAAGCCTGCAGTGGCAGCAGTAGCAGCTGAAAAGTGTTGGAACAAACGACAACTTGAAATTGTTGTTCCCGGCTTTTATGAGCAGCAGCAGAAATAAGCTTGACAAATTTGCATAACCCACTCGACTTGCAAATGTAAATGGCATGCCACAGCGTTTTGTAGCAGAATGGCCAAACGCAACTTAATAAAAACAGAAAATTGCCGATAAGTATCAATAAGTCTCTGGAATTAGCCACTACGACAACGATGTTGGAGATGCATCAACATGAGCAACCCAAACCAGCACAAAGCAGCGGATGAAAGAGTACTTAATCCAAAATGTACACAAAAACAGACTAGAATCTCGGCGCAGAGAGTGTAAAGTCTGTAAAACAAACTGATCAATGGGCTATAATACTTGGGACAGACAAGTGGATGGTCAGGCGGCAGATATAACACGGACAGCTGGCATGAAAAATTATTTACTGCAAGAAAAATCGCATGCAACATTTTTGCTCACAGGCACAAGATAAATGCAAAACGAGTAGGGGGTGGCAGAGTAGAAGCAGGCAAGAGGTGAATTTGCCTGTGTAACAGCTACAACATGGACGACAACGCATTTTGAGCTGTCTATGCACATGTGCCCCGTACTGATGACCAGTAGCAGTGGCCAACATGATGATGAAAATGTTGCTGATGACGATAAGAATGATGATGATGATGATGACGGCAATGACTATGCAGGCGACACTATAATGCCGCCATTAATCTTCTGGCACGACTGATTTGTTTGACTTACGGCTCAGGGCACAGAACAGTCAGAGAGAGGCAACAATTGGAAGAGTGTTTGAGCGACATAGGGTAGGTGGAGTGTTTGTTGTGTAGCTTTAAGCCTGCGACAATGCAGCAAGTTTCCAAATGCACGTTAAAAAATAATTTGTGTAAATCACTGTAGGACTTATGTAAGATAATGGCTTTAAAGCGGCTTTTGGCTTTTGGTCAGACATTAATTGTGCGTCCATCAGCAGCAATCATCGTCACAGCGGACACGTTGTGACGTTGACATTTGTCGCCAATGCGTCGAGCAGCATTCATAATTTGGTCTTGTTAATGAAAGGTTTGCCAGTTTACAAGTTTGCCAGGCAAAGATGTGAACACAACGACAAGGAAACCCATTATCAGCATCATGTTGCAATGCTGTTGGCTGCGTACGAAATGTTGCCATAACAAATGCTAGCGCTGCACTCACCTCGTTGCCCACTTGCTCCCCCCCTTCGTTTTTCATCTTGATCATGTCCCCGTCCATATTCAATAATCATTATGTCATGTACGCGTCTAGGCTTTCCCCCTAACCCAAGAGCTGAACAATTGCTGCGCGAACAGCATACCAAAATGGACTTGTTCAAGTCTCGATTGGCGTGATGGCTAGCTTGAAGCCAAGTCAATCCAAAGCCGCCGTGGCTCTCGTGGTGGCCGCAAATGACTCTACTTGAGTGTGAAAATTGCATGAAACCAGAAAGTCAGTCAAGTGAAAATATTTTTGCATTTTTTTCACTTTTGTTGCAACTCTTTTGCAATAGTACGAATTGGTTGCTTGGGGCTTGGTCAAGTTGTGCGTACAACTTGATTTATGAAGTTATTGATTTGGGTTTATGGTATCTGGCCTTGCGTCTTCTCAAGCATAAGCAGTTCAAGCTTTAAGGAAAAATGCTCTTTAGTGAGTTGGTGGTAGGTAGACAACGAGCCAAGTGTCGAAAATTGTGCAAATGGCGCCACCGGAACAATCCCAAGCCATCATACACAGCGCAAGTAACATGTTGGCAACGTCTAGAAACTTACAAACATGACATTAAATGTTACCCGTATGCACAACAACAGCAACAGCAGCAGCAGCATCAACGACTATCAAGGAGACAAAATCAAGACAAAATATTGTCAAATGTGTGGAATACGGGAATACGTGGAGGCTGGCGTACAACAAAAGACAGCGACGCAATGCAGCATTATCAGAGCAAGCGTCAGTGAGAATGACTTAGCTGCGAAAACTTTGGCTGCGTTGTGACGACGATGGTGACGCCGACAACGTGGGCTATGTGGCACTAAAGAGTCTTGAAATGCCTTGAAGTGTGCGCAAGTTGCACATACGCCACGTGTTACCGTTGGCAGTTAAGGTCTAACGTTTAAATGGTTCTACCTATGGGAATTTCATTTGTTGTTCATTTTTAAAAAGCTCGCGATTTGAATTTCTTTTGCATTTTTCCACTTTCTATTCTTCTTACACGGGTATTCCTAAGCTTGTGTGTGTGTGTGTGTCTGTAAGTGTGAGGCATGCCACATGCGGCCCCTCTTCAGCCGGCAAATGCCGCAGTAAATTTACACAATGAAATCTTAAGCGCTCCCCTGGGCAAATATTTCAGTGCGCAAAAAGTTTCAAGGCAAAAGTTTTTGCACAGACCAGAATCATATAACGGCATAGCATGTAGTAGAGTTGAGCGGAGACAGTGGGGCTGGGAGGCAGGGAGATGAGGCAAACACAAATACACCTTGAATTTGTAAGGCCCACAATGAGAGCTACTTGACTCTGCACTTGAACAATGCCACATTTATATGCTTAACTCGCACACATATACATAGGAGACATATGCTTGACGCCCACCAGCCACATAACACCTAGACACACACACACACACACACACACAGATATAGAGCCTCACAAGTGCAACATTTGACCGGAAGTTCGACAAAGTTCAAATTATGTGCACAAAACTGAGACAGAGATCTCCATGTTAGTGGCCAGCCTGATTGTTAGAAACAGGCAACAGTGCATTGTTTTCGAGTCTGCTCCGAATTCCGATCGGGTCGTTCGGTTAGTTCCAAGCTGAGCGGCACGGAAAGGGTCCTGGTTAGTTGACTGTTATTCATTCGTTTCTGCAAATAAATGAACCGTATACTAAAACAAACAAATTCAATTGAATCACTCTCCTGGGCATTACAATTGAATGTGCTGCCTGCGTACTCATTCACAACCCACATTAGTATGTGTGAGGATTGCGTGCGCGCGAGTGTGTGTGTGTGTGAGTATCTGTGTTGGTATCTGTATCTGTATCTGTATAAATTGACCAAAGCTCTATTGAACTTGTAAGCTCTGCGACGAACGATTTGTTGATTTGTCGGTTTTTGTGCGTGCCTGCGCCGAAAACAAAATCTAATGAAAATTTGTTATAAACAAACAAACAAAACCGAAACGCAAATACAACAACAACAGCAACAAAACGATGAAACTGTTTTTAAAATCTCTTAAAAAACTCACTTTTAGTGAATATTTTGCCCGCGTCTGGTAAATGTTTCAACTTTCTGTTAAGTCATTTTTAAAGCTATTCAAAGTCTAAGACAACGTTGTTTGTCTTAGCAAATCGCTTAACGAATTGCCAATGGTTTTGCACTAACTGCAACGGTTTAGGCCCATTTCCGGGTTATTGTGCAAACCAAACAAAAAAGAGCGACGCCCGCTCACATGCTCAAGCTCCAACCATTGTTGTTAGCCACCACACCTTTTTGGCCACGTTTTCTTTAACTCAATCATTTATTAAGCATTTCTTATGATTGAACCCGAAAATGCATTATTATGAGCTCATCAACAGCCAGCTGGATGCTTACGTTTGACAGACAGTTTGGCAGTCCAGGCAAATACTTGAGCCGCACTTGTCTCAGCAGACAACAGCCGGCAGCCGGCAGCTTTAATAACCAGGAAACTGCTCGGCCCATTATGCATTTATCAAGCAACAATCATATTCATCTTTTTGGTTATTATTTTGTTTTTGGAAAATTACACAATTTAAAAAGGAGAGGAAAATGGATGGAGTTAAGCCGCCCATTTTCGAATTAGTTAGCAGAAAGCAATTGCGGCAATAACAATAACAACAACTTGGCCCAATGGCAAGCTGACCAAGCAAACGAATAGTCACTCGCTGCTCGCTTAATTTGAATGTGTGCTATGGTGGAGGGGGGCGTATACGCAATGCACGAAATTAGTCAAACTCTGGCCAAGTACTGTTTGTGGCTTAGACGCCAGTCGTCCAGGCAAGGCAAGCACATGGAGGAGAGTCTTTTGCGATAATTATGAGCAATTTATTTAATGATGATTTGCACTGTGCAACCAACAAACATAATACACAAACAAAAACACAAATTATTGCAAATACAGCAAAAATTGTGAAATTTGCAAAAACGAAAAACAAAATAAAAATGAAATAATGGCAACTGCTAACTCTTGTTATTGTGCTTGTTGTTGTTTTGGTGTTGTTGCTGCTGCTATTGTGTTTGTAGCCATTGTGGTTGCTCTTGCTTTTTGCATTGTTAATTGCAATTCATTTGGAATAGTTACTTACTATAACCATTGGTGTCTCTGTCCATCTGGAATGATGCAAATAAAAAGTAAAAAAATAACATGTAAACAAATCAAGTAGCGAAATCGCCTCGAAATCGCCTCGAAATCGAAAGAAAACAGTCAACATGACCTTGATTTTGGCGCGACTTTGGCGTGATTTTTGCGGTCTTAAGCACAATATTCGCTCGATTGATCAGCTGTTTGCGGGTCGTAAGAGTAAATCAATGTCTCGTTTACAGTCATAATGCGTTTGATCTTATCTTGATAGTCAGAAAGTATGGTTTCACACACATCAACGCGACGCTGCTTTTGCAGGAAATTCAGTGTTATTGGCAGCAAACAAGCATTGACTTTTCGGAATGGCCCAAATGGTATTTTAACATTACGATCGTCAATTGATGATTTTCGAGCACTAATTCCTTAATTTCGTTGACATGTTGCTCATCAGTTGACGTGGATGGTCGGACGGGCCGCTCTGTGTCTTCAAAACCTTGTCGGCGCTCTTTGAACATTCCATATCATTCAAAAACACGGCTACTGAAATTTCAGTCTGAATACAAACTTTGACAAAACTTCATTATTGAATAAATTCAGACATTGTTAAAATCGATAAATGCACTTTTGCTTGTCAAAGGCAGTTTTGCCAATCTAAAAATAAAAGTATTTGTACGTATCGGAAATCAAATTCCGTTTAAATTCGATACTCCCCGATACGTTTTGCCCACAGCACATAATATATTGTAGTATATTATATCTTTCTGGACGTTCTTTCTGCAAATGTTATGGGAAACCATAAAAGGATTCACAAATAATTAGTGAATTGTTGCCTACTACTAACATGCAAACAGTTTTTCAAATGAAGTGTTTATTGATGTTTCTCAACAAATTACTTGATTGGAAAACACTTTTGACCACACCTGCAATAACAAACAACAGCTTTTGGCCATAAAGTCACGTTAATGAGCGCTTAAACTTTAACGACGACTGCCCAACAAGCATAAAAGTGATCATGTTGCAAGCATGCGAGCGAGAAGAGACACTCGACCCACTTGCTGTAAAATTGAGCAGCGCCCAACTAAATAATGTTGTAAGAAATGTGAAATTGTGCAATTTTTTACTGCAGATCTTAAATCAAATTTTCTTAAAAAGCCAAGGTATGGATTTTTTAAGTCTGCAGACTTGCGTCAGCAACTACGCTTTAGGTTGTTATCACTGCTAATCAGATTAATAGAAAACAATGATGGCAAAGGGCAAACAGCCAAAGTGCTGAGTAGCACTGAAAACCTTGGGGCCTGATTTAGAGAACACTTGGCTGCTTGGAGCAAAAGGATTGTTGCTGCTGGTGGTGATGGCAATTGTTTAGGGGCGTATGACTGCAATTGCTGCTGCTGCCGCTGCTGCTGCTGAACTGATTAAAAGCAATGACAATGCCAAGGGGCATAAGCCGGCATAATTGTGCTATACTATTTCAATTAAATCATAATATATCCACAACAAATTGCAGCAAACAAGTTAAGAAACATTTGTGACAAAATGTTTTGTGCAATTTGTGTGTCAACACACGTGTCGTAGCTGTAGCTTTTGTTTAAAGAAAAAGTTGCATTCGCTTGACTCATTAAACTCTCTGTCTGACTGTAATGTGTGTGTGTCGTAAGTTGGCTTTTCCAAGTAATTATTTATAAATGAAGTATCTTTGGTTGCTCTACGCCTTTGCCGCCCTTGCTCTCGTGCATTTTAATATACAAAAATATGCAAAGAATATGTTTCAAAAACTCTTAGCGTGCAAAACACTTTCTCCGCAACCCCCCCGCCTGCCTCCATTACGTTGAACTAACTAAACTTAAACGAACTAATTTCAAAAAATATTTCATTCGTAAAAAGTGTGCTACGCGCGTAATAATTGAAACAGCAACACCACAAATGAAGCCATAGAATGCCTGTTATGGTCTGCCACGTCCATTGACAATTGTTATCAACATGCATGCTGCTCGCCTCATGTTGCATGCCTCATACCGTAAATATGCGAAAAGCGCGCTTGTAAATGACTCACAAATAAAATCGATGTCGCTGCCATACATACACTTCCAACGTTGTCATGAAAAGCACAAAAGAAAACAAGCAACACTTGGCTTATGCGTTCGAAAGCGAAAGCAAAATGTTATTGCAACATGCAACGCCACAAGCTGCAACAACAACAACAACAACAACCACCAACTGACTGTGTGGTGTCGCGTAATTATTGCGAGCAAATATTACATGAAAGCGCAGACGTCGCTACGTTGGCCACGTTGGCAGCTTTTGCCGCTTTGCGCTTGTGTTGCGGTTGCAAGCGTATTATAATCGTTGCAGCCGATGACGATAACAGAGCGCAACGTAACGTCATAATTATCGATTATGCAGATGCCGCCGCCCCCTCACACTCTTATCCTGCATTAGACACTGCCGGCATTATTTGCTGCTGTGGTCTGCCAAGGTAATTATGCCAAAAACAAAAAATAGCCGCAGTCTTTTCAACGCAACAATAATATAGGATAACCGGTCAAGCAAATCGATCACAGCAAAATAATTTTCCTATTTTCTGTGTACGTCTTGGAAATGCCTACGAATAGTGCGGCGAAACTGCGTTTCCCTATAAATGCGAAATAAAAAAAAAACTTAATTTAAAAGTAAACCAGCAGTACTGCACTGCTTGCCAATAGCTGCTTTAAAGCAGTGCGTTTAGAGAGAGAATTGCAAAAAGAAACTGGAACGCATGCTTCCTAACACATGCAATACACTCCAGCTCGCACCAAGTGCAGTGTATTGACTGAACGAACACAAAGAAATCAAATATGAAATGTCTAAACTGGAAATAGGCAAAAAAGAAATAAACAAAATGTTGATTTGCTTATTTAGAGCGAATGGAGTGCGGACATGTCTTGAGCCTGTTATGAAATGTTTGGTCGCTTAATTACGACAACTCGGATAGTAATACCAATTAACAAATAATAGGTAATAGTAGAAAAAGGCAGTCATACCAAATTGAAGTCGTTAACAATCTTGGTTTATTCGATTTTTATCCTTATGGGTAACATTCAACAATCCGTGGTGGATTGGGCTATATACACGCACACATGCCTCGATTGATGGCATTTTTATCGATACCCTCTCGTCCACGAGATATTCATATTCGATATGACATCAAAGCTGTCATTTGTCCGCACTGCTGTCACTAAGCTTGTGCACCGCTAGCTGCTGGAAAATTACAAGCAATAGAAACAACTTTTGCATATTACGTTTATATATTTGGTTTGACTATAATACAAGTGATCCCCCTCATCGACTTGCAACAGTGCAACAACAGTTTAACTTTTGTGTATGTGTATGATATATGTATGGGTATGCATCCTTATCCTCTCAAACTCGCGAAACCATCGGTATGGCGGCTAGTTTGGTGCCAGAGCTCCTGGGCTTGGCACATCACCATCATCCAGCATAGGAGCTAAGAACTCATCCTTTAGGCCAGCATCGCCAGGCTGCGGCTCTTCCTTGTCCTCCATAGCATTTCCTGTATGAGTAAGCTTCACCCAAACGGCGTGAGTAGTGTAAGCTGCAACGGCTGCAGCAGTCAACCAAGCATTTGGACCGAAAAGAGCTGCGCCTCCAGTTGAAGAATGGCTACCGGAAGAAGAACCTGCAGCATCACCGCCAGCGTCACTCATGTTTGATTCTAAAATTATAAATTTTTACAATTATAAATTTTTATAATTAGAATTTTTTTTTTTTTTTTTTTAACTTATTCAAACTTACGTTTTGTTTAATTTGTTTAGTTTTACAAAAAGTAATAGTAATATTTGCTTTAATGGTTACTTCTACTAGTTCAAAATGTTTAATGAATATGTTGGAGTCTACGCTTTGGGTATTCAAATTTTTACCAAATTTGACCTACTATGTTTGAAAACAATGTTCGTTTCGTTTTAAGTACAATGGGCGAGATGTATAAAAATCTGAAAGAAAATGATTTTTGACTTATTTTATAGTGCTTTGTGCCACTGTAGTGCAAATGAAATCGTAGTGGGCTTTGCTGTCAAAGTTGCCAGCTTATTTTGAAAATATTTATACAATTTCGAAGCGTTTGCGCAATATCTGGTACCATTTGATGTAAGGAAAGGTTTCTTGCAACCCGACCTTGTCGACTATAAGCAGTGGAAAGGATCGACGGTATTGCAGCTACTTAGATATTTGCACTGCTAGTTTTTTTTGGTAACCTCAGTCTCTGCATGCTGGGAACCAACTCACAGTGTTTTTTATTCATTTTAATATTTTCGAATATTCTATTTCCCATAAGGGCATTCCTGCAGATGCATAAGCCTTGTTGTATCTTGTGCCTTCAGTTTTATACCCTTTGATCTAAGTAACAAAGGGTATAACACTTACAAGGAAAGATTGGAGGATGTCAGAATGTCAAGCGAACACATGTCCGCTTCTATGAACGCTTATGTTATAAAGATGGTAAGATGTAGAGCAACCAAAATTTGGAGATAACATTTTTTTTCCGCGGGATCCAAGTTTTAAATAAAATAAATTAAGTTTTGAATAATTCTGTTGTTTATCAAGATATTATGACTAAATTTGGAAGTCCACTTTTTCGGTTTACTATATCGCAACTCCCGGGCACTCTGGGCACCTATAGTGATCAGCAATCAATAGAAATTATGTATTGCCAATATGATTACCCTAGCAAAGCGTATCCTTTATTTGTCGAAACCATTTGTGAAAGCCTGTGTAGTCCCTCCTAGCGTATGTTTGGTTTTAAAGAAATTTAAAAATCAGAGTAAATTTATTTAAAAAATATATATATTTATTTTTAACTATAAAATTGGTGGTTTTTGTTATACAACATAATGGTTTATATTTATGCAAAAAAAAATCTAGTTTTTACAAAATTCAAAGTGTTTTATTTGAATTTCAAGTTAAACCTACCTAATCGAGAATTTAATCGTATTTTAGTATTTGCAATTAACGCGGCGAATTTCAAGATTAGTGCCATCATGGGGCAAATCGGTATAACATTTATTGTATTTTTTTTTTAATTTGAATACAATATGACCAATTTGGCGACTCTGCAAGGAAGTGGTGCATGGTATCTCAAAGTTATCGCAGCTGACTGTAACAAGAGTACATCCCATGCTTACAAAAGCACATATATGTAAATCCGAGCAAGTCAGTTGGTTTTATAGACAGGGTGAGCCATCTGAATCGGGTCAATAGAAAAGTCAAATAACTGACAATTTTAAACTGATTAGCTTAACATACACATCATTCCACTTTGAAAATAATCTGTCAGTTGTGCTGATCAAAAAATTTCGTGGCCATACTGCACCCAAAAGCGACAAGGGTCTGTACCCGATATCAAACCCTAAAAACCCTGGTCTTTGCTCTCAAACCGTCATTGCTCGCAAACCGCCGTTCTTCTTCAGACCTGGAAAGGCCATCAACGGCTATCGGTATATATGAATGTTAGCGCAAATGCTAGAGAATTTTTGGTTCCAACAACGCAACACAGTAACTGTGTGATCTTGGCCCCCAATCGGAGAGTATATTACTACAGGCCGATTCGCTACTAGATATCGAAAGCACATCAATTTAAAATACTCGCAGACGATTCGAAGTGAGAAACGGTGGTTATACATCGCATCACAAAAAAAAACTAGAGGTAGCGACCGAAAGGGCACTGGGATGGCCTCAAATGGCCATTGACACCACAATCCAAGAAACTGCAATAAAAACATACTTTTGCATACGTTTATTCATTTGGTTTGACTATAATACAAGTGATCCCCCTCATCGACTTGCAACAGTGCAACAACAGTTTAACTTTTGTGTATGTGTATGATATATGTATGGGTATGCATCCTTATCCTCTCAAACTCGCGAAACCATCGGTATGGCGGCTAGTTTGGTGCCAGAGCTCCTGGGCTTGGCACATCACCATCATCCAGCATAGGAGCTAGGAACTCATCCTTTAGGCCAGCATCGCCAGGCTGCGGCTCTTCCTTGTCCTCCATAGCATTTCCTGAATGAGTAAGCTTCACCCAAACGGCGTGAGTAGTGTAAGCTGCTACGGCTGCAGCAGTCAACCAAGCATTTGGACCGAAAAGAGCTGCGCCTCCAGTTGAAGATTGGCTACCGGAAGAAGAGCCTGCAGCATCACCGCCAGCGTCACTCATGTTTGATTCTAAAATTATAAATTTTTATAATTATAAAATTTTATAATTAGATTTTTTTTTTTTTTTTAACTTATTCAAACTTACGTTTTGTTTAATTTGTTTAGTTTTCAAAAAGTAATAGTAATATTTGCTTTAATGGTTACTTCTACTAGTTCAAAATGTTTAATGAATATGGTGGAGTCTACGCTTTGGGTATTCAAATTTTTACCAAATTTGACCTACTATGTTTGAAAACAATGTTCGTTTCGTTTTAAGTACAATGGGCGAGATGTACAAAAATCTGAAAGAAAATAATTTTCGACTTATTTTATAGTACTTTGTGCCACTGTAGTGCAAATGAAATCGTAGTGGGCTTTGCTGTCAAAGTTGCCAGCTTATTTTGAAAATATTTATACAATTTCGAGGCGTTTGCGCAATATCTGGTACCATTTGATGTAAGGAAAGGTTTCTTGCATGCCGACCTTGTCGACTATAAGCAGGGGAAAGGATCGACGGTATTGTATTATTGCTTTGACTAGAAATTAGAAATGCTTAAAAGCTATTTGTAGAGATCAGGCTGCGCATGTCAACATCGCGAGTGCTTGTGAGTTGATAGCCCGGGGTCGTGATTTATAGTTCATAAGTTTATGAATTCTGTAACAACTTGCCACATTTACTGCACAAACTGCGCTAGCTTACCCCAAACATGCAACCCATTGCCGTATTACCAAGATGAGACGGCAGCAAGCAAGCATCCAGGCGACAAATGACACAACGCAAACAAATGCAATTTGCATTTGCATTTTGACTGTATCCGAGGGAGTTCTGGTGTTAATTTCATGCGCATGTACATATAAATGCTATATAGCAGCATCCGCACAAGGAGCTGCAGAGCTGGGAATAGAATAAGAAGATTTGCATACGAACACAGATGGCAGGCTAAGTGCGAACTGCGCTGAATATGAGTGGGGAAAAACTAACTCCGCTTGTTCGTCTTAGTCTCAAAGTATAGTAATTATACTTCCAGGAATACCAACTAGTTAAGGTGTAGTCCACAATGTGCATGGTCTTTATGCATGATGTATGAGCCTTACATTGGTATTGAACTATTTGCCTGATTGATGTCCTGCACTTTACGCCTGTTGGCCATCATGCTGCCAGTGCCTGAGTCAGTCAATCAACATTTAAGAGTCAAACGAGCCAAAGGTAGAAGGAAACTTTTTTGCTTGTTGCCTTTTGTTGGGTGCTTTCTCCAGCTCCTTGAGTTGACAGCATGAACAGCAGAAAAAAAATGAAATTCAACTGAATGATGCGATGGCAATGCACACGTCTCTGTGCGCATTGGTTAGAATTGGCAATGGCATGTTTTACCTGTCAAAATGCTGCATGGCACGTACCGCAAATCCATCAATTTTGTGCTTGCTCGGCATGATTCATCGAGTGCATTGTATGGTTTTGTTTTGTTTTTCACCCTTTTTTTGCTGGGTGGGCATCCAACGCTTTAAAGTCGCCATTAAGTTATTGGCTGCATGCTTATTAAACTCATGACTGCAGGCCATCAACTCAATAAATTAAACGCACGTTGGCCAAAGTTCATAAATTATATGGTATATGGCGCGCCTGCAGGCTGCAATGTTTGCTGCTTTTGTTTTTAGGCGCCTGCACAAAAAAAAATACAATTATAAGCACAAAATAGCAGGAAAAATATAAAAAGAAAAAAAAAAATTTGTATATAAAAACAAAAACAGTGCCAACATAATTCACCACGCCGGAAGACGCTGCGGAAGCCGAGAGTTAAATGCCGCGCACTTGCCCCCTGCTTGGTGGCTGTGCTCCACTGTTCGCTCATAAATAGGCTATGCCTGCGCCCAATCCTGTACACAGACTTTTGTTACGCCTTTACTTTTATTTTGTCTCATTGCTTGTTTTTGCACGGCACAAAATTTTATTGTTGCACAAAGTTTCCCCATTGCACAATGAGCATAGCCAGCAGTGGCGGCAGCCCCATACAACCCGTGCACCGCCACAATGCAGTTGCAAAACTTTACCGCCAACACTTGCCACCGCTCATGGCAACGCCCCGCGACTTAAATTTGACGCTACAATTGCAAATGCATTAAAACAATAAAATTGTTGTATTCAGCACAAACAAAAAAATAAAATCTGGCAACGCCATTGCCTTTTGCCGGTTGAAATCTGTTTGGCGTTTTAAGCACGCGATCAAGGGGTGGTAGCATTAAATGCAAGCCTGCTCTTGCAGTCAGCCATGCCAGCGCCAAGAATGGGGTCAGCATACAGACGTTGTTGCAATATCCAGGACGCTTTGTGCTTCATTATAAGCAATTACATCATTTCAGTTACGCAACAAAAGTTATATACTGAACTAAGCGGCACAGACACGTGCCTCATATTATAGAGTATAAGATGATTCACAATGTCAGCCATACATACTGCTCAGTATGTGTAAAGCCTTGACTCTATTCCGCTTGGTAATCAACTTGGGGTTATACAAATCAGTATACCCCAGCTCTCTCGCAGAAAGTAAACTTTTCGCACGCAGTTTGACGGTTTATGTCTCTGTCTTCTATCTGTGGCACGATGTCGTCACAGTGTCTTCGTGTACCACTGGTGTCTTCGCCTTGAAAGCGCCATAAATCTTTTTATGATTTTTGTTTTTTCGCCAAAATGACTTTTCTCGCTCTCCCCCCTGTCCCCCCAGTCTGTGACGCATACAAATTTATATGTGTTTTTGCTAATACACGACGAATGACACATAGTATGCGTATATATAAACATTTTTACGAGAGTTGCCACGCTCATTGCTGACAACTTCAACATATAAAATTAATATAAAGAATATTTGTAGTATTAGTAGAGTGTTTTGTCGTGCAACTTTGGCCAAGACTAGAATTTTTAACACTTAGAGTGGCCAGAGAGTTGCCGCCAAGTTGGCTGCACAATGACAGGTACCGCATGATTAGAACTGCCCGCTAGTTCGTAAAATATAACAAATTAAGATGCCAACCCTTGGTACTATTGTACACAACTACCAAGGAATATATTTTATTTGGCTTGCTGTTGAGTAAATTTTTACAAACATTTCGTGGCAACACGCAACGCCATTTTGGCGGCGAATGCTATGAAAAACAACAACATAGACATGGCAAGTGTGGAGTGTAGCGCCAGTGCAAAGCCGCGCCAGCCCACCCGGCATGACATGCGAATGCCTGTAGCTTGGGCTTCCAGTCCAGTTCGGCTTAGTGCTTGGTTGGCGCCGAAAAGTGAGCCACAGTTGGTTTGGGTTTGGCATAAGTCAGGCGCCAGCAAAGTTGTAAAATCGGCAAATGGCTTATAGTCATAAAAATTGTAGAAATGTTTGCCAACAGCGCTGCTTCCACTTCCACTTCCAGTTCCAGTTCCAATTTCACCAACAGTTGCTGAGTTACGCAAAATGCTGTACAAATTGGAAAGGCAACTGCATTGATACTGGTACGCTGCATGCATAATTTGGGAGAATTGAGAGAATTTCAAAGTTAACTTAATGGACTTGTAAAAACTTCCGCACTGAAGTGTCAAGTAATTAAGGTCAACGTGTGACAAAATGTCAAACAGTTCTTGTTTCATAATTGCGCGTAAAATTTCTAAAAAAAAGAAAATCACAAAAGTGGCACAAATTGAATGCAGCTTTTTGGAAATCTTTTGAGAAATGCAAACTAAACTGTTTTGGCAACATTGCTTAAGGATTTTGTGTCAGGGACACCAAAACATTTCATATAAGCCAAGTTACCCATGCCAGTCACTAGGCAGGGGTAGGAATGCAAATTAACGTTGCGTTGTTGTGGAGTCATTAGCGCACATTGATGTGGGAGTGTTGTTTATGTGTCGCATTAGTGTCGCATCAACAATGGCTTGGTGTACATAATACAACAAACACGTCATGTGTGGCAGGGTGTATGTGACACACATTAATTGAAATTAGTCAGGTCATAAAAACCCGGGGATTAATTGCCTCATGCTGAGCTTTATAGCAGCAGAAACAACTTTTGGACACTTGACGCCATTTTGTTGATAACTGACAGGAGAATTGTAGCTGCATTTTTCAAAGCTGCAAATATTACGTATACGCCTATGGGAGCAGAGTCAAACTGCTGCCGCATTGAAAGCGAAAACTGCGAAAATGCTAAGAAAAATGGCAGGGGTTGTTGCTGCATGCTTCATGTGGCACAACATGGCAAAAATGCAGCTTGAACCTAATACCTACTTGCCTGCCGGCTGTGCTTTGGATCAACTCTGCTGATGATGATGACGATGACGATGACGATGATGGCAAGGACTACCAGCAAGCAACTAAAGACGATGTTGACAATGACGCCATTGAAAGTACTTTCGGTGCATTATGTGAAGGCGCCTGAGTCGACGCATTGCTCTACTGCTTTCGGGCTGGCAATCAAAAAGTCATCAAATATGAATTTTACGCTATAATTTTTCACCTGTATGTGCGCGCGCGCGATTGAGGAGCAACTTGCCGCAGTGCCGGCATTTAGGTGCTACGATTTCTATGGCTTTTCTTGGCAGCAACGCTTGAAAGCGCTCAACTACTGCTGGCTCCTACTTGCTGCCACACGTCTTTCAAGTCAATTGCACTTTTGTGCACATTTTTTTTCCCCATTGCTTGTCACTGTGATTGTGCCTTGGTCTCGCACTGACATTTGGTGCTTATAGCAAAGCCACATTAGAATTGATGGCCATGTTTGTGGCTTGTTGTAAAAATGTGCGCCAAGTGGAAAATATGTTGCAAGATGGATAGATTTGAATTTTGAAGAGGATTTCGAGTTAAAGCTTAGCTGTGAGCTACGCAAATTATGCAAAGCAAGAAAATAAACCAAGTTGTGACATATCGTTAAAATAGTTGGTTGATCTAGCAGATGCCATAGATCACGACTAACAAGACTTACACACATTTTGCTTGGCCAACTATTTTTGGCTATAACTTTTGACACTCCAACGCCGGCAGAACTGCTGTTGTACCGATGAAAAAATTAAATTACAGTTTATGCAAGCGTAACGACAGCAGCAAAAATCATTTTCCACAAAATCCACTAAAACCCAATTTTGTGCAACAAATAAAATGAAACAGACCAACAACAAGGAGTAACCATTATATAATGCACACACACACACACTCACACGCGCACACCCACATGCAACCATGTGAAGAAATAACAACGTGCTAAGAAATGAAATGGCGGCAGACAAACTGACGTTTTCAAAAAGAAAAATAACCAAAAGTAAGAGACGAGCATGGTAACACATAGAGGAGTAGGAAAACCAGCATTCCCCCAAGACTTTGCCACGAGACGCATGCGGCATTAAGTTTTGCGGGGTATATATATATATATATTGTAGATAAGCAAAAGTTGTCTTACTGTGTTGCAGCTTACACTGCAGTTGCAGCAAGTTCTTGAGCTCAACTTGAACTGAATCACAACTGAAAAATCATGTCATTTGGCAGCCACCGCAGCCAACATTTTACTGCATGCTGTCTGTTCTGTCTCTCCTGTCTCTCGTGTCTGTCATTGTTGTAGATAGTTGTTGAATAAATTTATTGTGGCAAACATTAAACAATAAAAACTATATAGTAAATATATATTCGATGAAGTAGTGCCCGCCGCTATATTGTTGCATGCAGCTATTTGGACTTTGGGAAGAGTTCGAATTTCAGCGACTGTGGGTAATTCAACGCTTTTTGCATATTTTCAAATAATTAAATATTACTGTTGCAACAAAACAAAAAAAGTGGCACGCAGCAAGCACTAACTATTTTCTTTCGCTTTTCATGTCAGTCGTCCGTGTCGTCCGTCGCCAATGCAACTTGATGCCATTTAGCCAACTTGAAACTGTTGGAAAGCAGCAGCAAAAGGTAACAACAGTAAGGCGACACTTTTAGTGTACTCTCCAGGTGACAGTGACTGTGTGACAAACCAACAATCCGGGACGGGGTCGTCAGATGTGCAGCTACCTGCTCATTGAGCATACCAAATATTGCCCATGCAGAGCTCAGCACATGACCCAGAGTGTGCGCGTGTGGGTGTATCTTTTGTCATCTAGAACGCCGCCTTGGCTTTTAAGTTCAGTCTGTCTGTCGTATGCTTCTTTGGCTTAACTTGGCGTGACTTGAGCTGTATTGGCGGCTTCTATTGTTGTGTGTGTGTGTGTGTGTGTGTGTGTGTGTGTTAATCGAGATTCGACACCTACGCGCGCGCAACATTAGCAAATGACGCATACGCCATGTTGTATGTTGCATAGCCATGGACATGCACAGCATTGGCGCCAAAAAGCCAATGACTTCCATTTTCACACGATCAAACGGAAGTGCGTGGCATAGACTGGGTACACCTGCGCTACCTAACGTGCAGTCATTTTGCTTTTGTGACGCTGTGTGTGCGCGTGTGTGTGTGTGTGTGTGCCAAGTAGTCTACTTCATTTCACTCATTAAAAGCACACGCATAGATTTTCACTTTTGAGCTGGTGGTTGTGGCTGTAATGCTGGCGCCAACGAGCTCCTGGCAAAGGCATTGATGAAATGCCAACACACCGTCGGGCAAAACACACCACGACACCACCACACCACCACCAAACTGCGACCCCACTTAAAGCACACACATATGAACCAGACCGACAGACGCATTCACAGATACAGAGACAGAGAGGCACGCATTAACGCGTATTGCCCAATTTAATGGCATGCGAAAATTTTTCAGGTATTTTAAACGGCCGCACATCGAAATGTGAACGAACGAACGAACGAACATTTTGCCGGCAAAGCGTATCCTGTAAGTTGCTTCTAATGGCATTTTGTTTGCTCGATATGCGTCTGTGCGTGTGTGTGTCTGTCTGTCTGTGAGCTTGTGTTTGGAACGACCGCAGCAGAGCCACGTATCTGTGCGTCGGTATCTCTTAATTACAGCGATTATTTTGTTGGAAATTGAATTTATTGCGTTGTGCCTAAAAAGCAAGCACTTTGAAATTTACCAAAAACCTTCCTACCTCCCACAGATACCGATAGCCTAGTTTTTAGCGCTAAAAATACATTCTGTTGTATAACGTTTCGCAACAATATTGCCAAGTTTTTGTTCTCAAGAAAAAACAGAGCATTTTTTGCCTGCAAAGTCAGCTATTTATGAAATGATATCTGCGACAAAACATTTGTTAATATTCCTTTCAACCTTTCAATTTCACCGTCAACTAGCAGTCACATTGCATCAATTAAAAAAAACATCTCTCTCTCTCTGAACTACAATTGTTTTAAATTTAAAAAAGAGAAAAAAGTTTGATTATGGCGGAAGCCTTGCTTAGTGATAGCGCAATCGCCTGAAAATTGGAAGCACGTCGATGGTTGACAAAACTAGCAGCAATATATACGCCGCTTACCTAGGAAAATCTCCATTAATTAAAGATACCGCCGTTCGGATGCTGCTATAAACTGTAGGTCCCCATTCTTTACAGCTATTGATGGATATATCTACATGCTACGCCTTTGGACTGATGAAAATAGTCATCTACTACTACTACTAGATGCATCCAAGATATGCTATAGATAGTATATAAATATCTTAATTAGTTTTTTTGTAATTCATTTCAATCGCATCGGCCGATTATAATCATTTCAAAACACAAGCAAAAATTTGGTTATTAGAAAAGCATAACTGAACAGAGATACAAAGAATAGGGACATTTGATTTTTGCTCATCTTAATTTAGGGTATTTCTACATAACTAAAGAGCATTCATTGTGTTCACTCCAAAGAAAGAATTGCTTGAAAAGCGTAAAAATAGTTAAACCATTAGTTGAGGTTTCAGTTTCTACCGTTTCACAGTTTTCATAAGAAGATAAAACATATTTTAAACTTTATTTTATTTTTGTGTCTTTCAGGTACGTTGATTTGCAGGCAACGCTTTGGCCAATACAAATGTCACGTAAGCTTCAAAACTTTTTTCCAATATCCTACATAGCAATACATATATATATATATATACTATACCTATATATGGTATATAGTGTATTTTAAGTCTGCTTTACAGTTTACAAACACAAAGCACACCAATCACGAAGTGGAAGTATTTATTTACCCCTTTTGACTTCTTTGCCACACTGATGATATTTTTTATTTAAGTTTTTCCCAGAATGTGACTACTTGGTCTTCTTTTGTTATCGCACCCTATCTCTAGCTCACTATCTTCCCGTACTGCTCGCTTCCTCTGATTCGGCTCACTCATGACTTGTTTGCTGTTGCAACTGATTTTTCTTTACCAAAAAGGCTACAGCAGCTAAAATCACGTAAGCTACCAGGGTGGAGAGGGGGGGAGGGGGCAAAGACGTTGAGCCAGCTTCAGTTTCAGTTCCGTTATGTGAGCGCATGTGTCTACGTCTACTTTGCTCTGATTACAAACCCAACAAAAGCAACAAGGACAACAGCAAATGGGGAAAAAAACTGAAAGAAAAAAATACCAAAAAAACGCACTGCACAATTTTCAACGCGACGCGAGCTTTGTTAACGCCTCAGCGGCCCCCAAATACTTCGTAGTATTCGCATTTTTTTGTTTTTTTTTTTAGTATTTATTTTTTTTTTGTTTTTGTGCCATGTGCCAACTTTGTTTTAAGTGAAAATTGAAACTCAGCTCAGCAACTGTCCAGAGCGTTCTCTCTACCAGTCGCCGCTTTTTTTACGCTTTTTATTTGGTGATTGCTTAGCTTGCCAAATCTCGTAACTGAAAACTCAAAGCAAACTAAAACACATACGTGACAGTCGGTTTAATGCGGAAAAAAAAACATAAATGAAATAAAACAAAAGTAAAACATTGAGAGTTTGGCGGCAGGACATGTGGCAAGTATTGGCACACCTTAAAGCATACCACAAGTACGGGTTTTTAATTTCAGACTTCTATTTTCCTACAAAATGCACAAAATCATCGAAAATAATTAGCAATTTAAAAAAAAAACTCATTGATCCTTGTCACAACTTCTTGGCGCCATCTATTGACAGCAAGTTACTTGCGATATACAGATGGAAAATGTATCGATAACGCTATCGATTGCTTGCTTGATTGTTTTACTTAACATTCAAATAACAGCAAAGTGATTTGCGATATACAGTAGGACAAATAATCGATAACAATTTTCGATTGCTGTACTGATTTTTTTTGCTAATATTAAAGTTTATCGCTTTATTCTCTGAAGTGACATTTTCTATTTGAAGAGCTGGTTCACTTTTCGTATTTGAAAATCCAAAGGCAAAAATACAAGAATTATAAAATAATTTAACTTCGCTAGAAAAATACCATTGAAGCTCAACTAATTATTGGCTCACGCGCACCCCAGCAGCAGCAGCAGCAACATGACGTATACGCAATTATCTTACTTGTGAACATTTTGTTGACAGCAGCAGTTGGAGCAGCTCAGCTGAGCTTAGTGTCCTGCACCTGCAATTGCATAATAATTAATAATCAACAGCAGCTTAAGGATTTTAATTAAAATCAACCCAGCAGTACGCCCAGCAGTCGAACTTGCAACGTCAGTATGAAGCTGCAGTGCTCAACTAATTTTCCAGCTACTCTATCTTTGGTATTGTCAACTGGCGCACCGCATGTATTCTCAACAGCGGCATGTATGGTGTGGCATGCAGCAAGGTGATTGCAACACAGCGTCAATTTCTTTTAATTTAGCCGCAATGACCTGCATCGAAATGCTTTGTATCCATTGCCCGCTGCTTATGGCCAGCAATGGCCAAGACTCCATACCAATTTGAAATTTTCGGTTTCGCTTTGCCCCGCACTCAACCTTTGCAAGTCCAGGGTACGTTTTAGTTTCAGTTGCAATTACTTGCTGCACCTGAAGTGGATGGCCAACCAAAGGTTGCCAACTGTTTGTTTGTTTGTGTTGCATGTGAGTGTGTGTGTGTGTGTGTGTGTGTGTGTGTGTGTGTGCGTTTGCCGGTACTTGGCAGTAGCCGCCTCAGTTACCAACTGGATATAGCGCTTTCTTTCTGCTTTTCCGGATTCTTTCTGCTTTTTATTTATTTATTTTTTTTTTTGTGTATTTGTTGACTTTGCGCTTTCTATTTACGCTTTGCTGTTGTTTGTTGAATTCCAACTGCAATTATGTGAATTTTTACCGTGCACAGCATAAAATATTTCTACTCACAACTACAACTAAACGCGCCCACACTGCGAGAGAGGGAGCGGGTGAGGGTGAGAGATAGTTACACGAGAAATCTATATATAGCTAAAATATAAGTTGGCACAAAGTTTTGCCAGCTCAAAGTTAAACGAGCGTTCCAAAGTAAACTACTGAGCTGAAAGTCAACTAAACGAAATCCGCGCAAAACGCCTGGAACGTCTACAGAAACCCACACATGAACATGCTATGTCAAGGAATATGCCATATGGTATTTTGGTTTCAAGTTATTGAGAATAGAGTGCTGCTACTGCGACGCGCCTTTATTGAAAAATATTTAAAATATTTAAACGGCAGCAAACTGCAATTATCATAAATTGTGTAAATATACTGAAAAAAAAAAATCCCATTTCACAAATGATCAGATATCTTTGGTTTGGTTACTTGCATGCTGCGACATGCGACAAGTTGAAACGTTGGCTTTTTGACTCCTAACTTGAGGCCAAAACTGTGCAACCTAAACAAACACACATTGGCTGGACGCACACACACACACAGGCACACACACGCATAGAGTTGACATCGGAGAGCGCACGTGAGAGTGAGAGAGACTGAAAGTTTGAGTGAGCGGCTGCAATGCATTAGAAAGCAAACATAGTTGGTGTATTTTTTATGCCTTCTTGTTTGGCCAAAAAATTCTGATATATTCACGTTTTGGGTTTTGGACACAACGAAAAAAAAAAAAAAAACGGAAAAAGAAAAAGTATCTGTAAAAACAGCAGTATGTGTTTTTTTGCCTTCAAACGTGGCGACCTTTTAACGAACGTTTTCGCCATTTGCAGTTTTTCGCCTGTAGCGCCACACACACGCTCACACACAACCACACGCACACACATGTAAATGTTTTGGCCTTTTTTATGCTTTAGTATCTTTGCGCTGCTGTCTACAGCGTGTGTGTGTGTGTGGGTGTGTGTGGGTGTGCTTGCTTGTGTTTTCCGAGTACTTGGTTATGGTAATCGAATTTCAAATTATTGCCACGAGCACTATGTCTGCCCTGGCCTGGGCGTAGTTGCGGGTTATAGCGGGTACACTGTGGCAGGATCTGCCATATAGTCAGTTAGAGGAGGCCTTTGTCGAATCGTTGAGGCGGACATGTCGCTGTTTGTGCTTTTTTCTATCGCGTCATTTTGTTTCCTGCATGTGTGCGTGTGCGTGTGTGGGTGTGTGTGTGAAGAAGGCTGTTTTTCATTTTTTACGATTTTGTCAGCTTTTTGTTGTTGTTGCTATTGGTATATTTTCTTAGTCTCTTTCTATTTTACCGGAAGATGAATTTGTTTCGGGTTTTCACATTTTGTTGCTATTTCACTTTTTTTATGTTTATGGTTTTGAGTGTGTTGATGTTGTTGTTTGTGTTGCTGTTGATATTGGTCGTCTATCTGTGTGTGTGTGTGTGTGCCTGTGTACTTTGAGGTTGTCTATCTGTGTTGTTTACATCCTGTTTTTGCCGCGTTTTGAATATTTTGTGGTGCATGTTTTGTCATGCAATAATTTAATTGTCGGATTTTGTAGCTTAAGCTTCCTACATGCTGCTACAACCCAATGCATGTAAATATGAGAGTGTTTTCAACTGCTTGTCTATGTGTGCTGTTGGCGAACTTGAAGATTTTTCGCATTGGAGCGCCAAGCCAAACATACAGCCCCTAATTTATTTAACTTCTTTAACAAACGCTAATCCCCCAAGTTAGGTTCAATTACAGTAAATTAGCTGCCCACTAAAAAAAAAGGTAGCATCGCATAGAACGAACAGCCAAATAAATTGTAATAGAAAAGTAGTTGGAGGCCTTCATTGCATATCAGTCCTTGCACACTGGTACGCATTATATTTGTTTGCTATTTTGAGTGTGCTGCATTCTCTAAGAGAAGAGTAAACGGTTCTAAATAAATGCGGCAGTTATTGTGCAGCTTTTGACAAAGAAACTCTAACTCTAATTGCCATTTTGAAAAAAATCGCAGACTTTCTTAACTTGCTCGTCTCACAGCTGCAATGGCTTTCAGTATCTTTAGCCCACAGTGCTCGCGTTCCACAACACCCAAGGAAGCGCCTTGCACACACTCACACAGATACCTAACCCACACACACACACATGCATTGGCTGCGCGCACCTTGGCAGCATTTTAATCGCCGCCGGCTGCGTTCGACGCTTAACGAAAACTTTTCGCAGCACCTCAGTACCCCTTCTATCCCAGCATTTTAATGTTAAAACAAACAAACAAATAAATTAGTGTTCAATCAGCGTAATTTCTTCAACAGTGCAGATGTCTGGTGCTGCCGCTACGTTCCCTTCCCGGCCCGTCGGTTGCCCGTGCATTCGTGTATTTGCTTTTGTCTTGGCTTATGCGAACAGTGTAACTTTCTTAATGGTTTCAATTGCATTGGTTGAGTTGAATTGCGGCAGGGTTGCTGTGGGAGGGTGAATTTGTGCGGATTGGCAATACTTGGTGCACTCAACGGCAGTTAGTTGCAAGTAATTAAAATTAAAGCAAGAAGAAAGCAACCAAGAAAATGAACAAATTTTCGGTAATTTGGTTAATTTGAATTCGAATGGAGTTGACTATAGATTTTTAGTTGGTGTGTGTGTGTGGGGTGGGGTTGGGAACTTTGCGATTTATCACAGATTCAAGTATTTGAAAATAATGGTTTTAATTGTTTCATTTGCAGGTATTTTGTATTAATATTATGCATAAAGGATTGTGCATGGCAAGCATCTTAAGCAATAGATTATGGAATATTGGAAAACTTTGTTTGAAATCTGATTAGTTATCAGAGCAATTTAAGTGAAGGTCTGTATAGGTCGATGTACCGCAGCAGCACTGAAGCATTTGCAGCGTTCCAATTCGGCTGTTCGCTTCCAAAAATTTATTAATAGGTATAATCTCCACATGCTACGCTTTGCAGCGATGACAGAGTGATCAAAGGGGATGATTTGAATTTATATATTTTTTTAAGTCAAATGCGAAAGAGCAGCTAAATCTGTCTATTCAATAATCCTGCACGTTCACAGCATTTATTGCTTTTAATTTAGCCTCGAAGAGTTGTTAAAGTTAATGAATTGTATAATTTCGAAATAGTTCTAAGAAACTCCTGGAGCACAATTCAGTTTTTTTAACGTTGTGATTAACACATGTATTTGCCCTTCCATCTAGAGTAACTCGTAATTTTCGAACTCCAGCACTACCATTTTGTAGATCCAATAATAATAATCCATACGATTTCCTATCCTGTGAACGGTCTATTCAATTTATCTCTTTTTCAATCTTAACTCATCTTGATTCGGCAAATCGAGCAGCTTTGACTTATTATTAAATGTTTAAACTTTTATGTAACTTGCTGTTTTCATCTTTCATATTGTAAATCCAGTTCCTAGCCAGTCCCACAGATGTGAGACGTTCACTCAACAGGCTAGGCAGACGCATTAATTTTGTATTACATTTTACTTAATTTTTAAGTTGTTAATTTACAAGCTCAACTGGACTTGGTTCTATCCAAACATTAATAATAAATCAAGAAAATTTAAAAAATTAGCTAATCTCGACATTAAGCCCGCTCAAACCCAACTCACATCTTTAACTCATTTGGGCTGAGAACACTCAAAATCCAAAGTAACTGCAAGATATTGAGTAATAAATGTATCTGCAAGATACACTCCAACTTATAGTCAGCTGATCACATTTTGACTCAAATCATTTGTCTCTGCTTGCATACTCTTAAAATGTGTCAAAGAGAAACATTTGCGATCAACTCTCTTTGACGCTCCAATTGGTATAGGCATGACAAAGGCTGAGTCAGACTGCAGCCGCCGACGTCATTGAAATGCGTTGCGTCTGGACAGACCAGGCCTGATGATTGTTTATCTGTTTCACTGTTGTTGCTCTTGGGTCTCTGCCGTGCCCGTAAACTGGTTTCTGGACTTGCGGATTTACGTGACTTTTATTTCGCCTGCATTTATGCTTGATTCACTCTCTGGCCAACAAGCTAATTTTAACTTATTCCATTTCAAACAATTTCGATGCAAAGCGCGTCTGAGACGCGCGTATCTATCAGATAAAAGCCGGTCTCTTGAGTTTGCGCTCCAATTGAACGCATGCCATCATCGCGCTGTATTGTATTATATATGTATGTGTCTCTCACTTTTGGCTGTGTTTCTAATTAGATTTATTTTATTTTTTTTTCGATACAAATTTGCTTGCTCTTAGCTAATGAAAGATTTTGCCAAATCGCGTGTTGGCCTATGGCCTAGGCCAAAAGGCGTTACCGCGCTGTCTCTCGGTCTCTACATCTTTGTAGCTAACCAATCCCTTGCTTTGTTTTCGCTGTCTTTTGTGTGAGAGTGGCTTTTGCGACCTCCTTTTCCTTTATTGTAAATGCACACTCATACACACCCCAAAAGCCTTGGGTAAGTCGGTTCTCGGAACAGGCGTAAAAGGTGAAGCAGATATGAGAGGCAAACCCGTTTTAATAGCTGGTCAAGCTACCGGCATCGGCAGCAGCAGCAGCGGCAGCAGCAGCAGCAAACAGCAACAGCTCCCAATTGATTTACCTACCAAGCTGGATGCTGTGTACTGTATATCGCTGTGAACGACAAAAACTTTGTTTTTTACTCCAACTTCATGCATTGAATTTTTTGTATGCCAACAGCTTCAGCTGCTGCGGGCGCACGGCGGCGTCTCTACGCAAGCGCAACTTTTGATTTTGCCTGAAACCGGTTCAGCGTCTGTGTAGCTGCTGCGATTTGTGTTTTTTTTTTGTGGCTGTCGTGCACACACACACACACTGACCCTACTCTGGCCCAGCATGGAGCACTGCGACCAACAGGCGACTTATATTTGGAAAAAAAAAACATTATCTTTAGAGTCGTCCTACGTAAAAAGTTTGCATATGGTTAGAAATAAATATAGTTATTTTAATGATGGCAAGGAATGAAAGTATCTTGAGATTTCTGGCACACTCCCGTTGACTTGAGAGTTTCATCAACTTCATTGTTTTGCCTCAGTTGGCTTGTCTTTGCATTCATGATGGTATTGTCTGATTTTCTAAGTCTACAACTTCACTTTATGCATTGCGTGCCACGGAGCTACTCAACTCTCATGTGCAGCATGTTCAATGCATTTTGCACGCGCGAAGGTGTGTTTTGTGAACATGTGCATTGAAATGCCAATGCTGGCGGCAAGTTTGCCGCATTTTGAGAGATCACTGTGCCCTAATAAGCAGCTGGAAGACCGACCGACCGACCGACCGACTACCTTTCACTTACACAGCCAACTTGCCGCCCAACTCTACACGCCGCCCTAACTCTGATTTTAAATAGTTTAAAAATAAAACACACAGATACACACACACGCACACACTCACACGGCAACTGCATGCTGTAACTGTATGTCGACGCTTCTAATAATAAGCCCCCCCTTACAGATACAAAAACAAAGCAAAGGCCTTGCGGGGGCGTCTCTGGATTTTCTCTTTGCTTTCACGTTGTAGCTATTGTTGTTGGCGCTGAACTCTAGCTCTGCAGTTCTAACTCTTGCAGCACAATCTATAATTGACATTTATTTTTTGAAATAATTTCCATTCACTTTTTTTACTTTGTTTTTTTTTTTTTGTTTTTGTAGAAATATTGCTAGATCTACGCTGCACTTACATAATGAGTATCCGAAACATGTTCGTGTATTTATAAGCACAATGAAGGCCATAAAAATGTTGCGTCTGTTGCTTTTCCTAATGAGCCCATGCCCATACCTTCGCCGACCAATGTAGTGCTGCTCAGCGCGTGGAGGAGTGAATGCACTAACATTTCGGTTGGTTGCTGCCAAAATCCAAACCAAAAACGAATTTATGACATAGAAATGTCAGAATGTATCTCTGCCTTGTGCCATACAAATATATCTACACTTTGCATTTCGGTTTTTTTTTTTGGTGCTATTTTTGTTGAGTCTGTTGCATGAGGCAGGCAGGCTGGCGGCAAAGGTGGCAGCGTGCATCTCTTTATAGGCTGTGTGTGCACATGCCGTTTGCTTGAGTTTATTGAACAAGATTTTTCTTCATTTATTACATATCGGTATTATTAGAGCCTGAAGGTGACTTTGGTACATATTTTGGTTGCTTTGCTTCTAGACACAAACACATACATGATGGATCGTTTGTGGCACAATTATGCTTCTGACAAAAGTGAAATAGCTGTTGTATTTAAACTTGAATGCATGTTTACTATAAAAATAGTAATGGTAACTGCAGAAAAATAAACTTTGCCTTTTTGTGAAAAAACTAAAGATATAGAAATACGGTAAATTGCTAAAATTTTGTTGGTCTTCATAATTAGCTATAAATTCAAATGAATTTTTGGTGCTAACTTAGATCGACATTTGGAGTAATAACTCAAGCCAACTGACAAATTGCTTTAATTTCACTCAAAGAACAAGCGAAGAAATTTGCGAATTTCTAAGAGCCGACAAACCGCAGTTACTTACTCTTAATAAACGCCACAGAGCATACAAATCCAATAAGAAAAACTCCAGCAGTGTTGGTAAAAAAGCATAATAAGAGCGCACATGGCGTTTTCAAGAGTGCGCAAGAGCGTATGTAAGAGAGCGCGCGCACACACACACACGCGCGAGTAATGCTCAAGAGAGTCATTTTGCTTGGCACTTTGTTGTTGCTGCGCACTGTGTTGGCTTGGAATTTCTCAATGGCTTCGGCCATGTCAAAATTTGTCGAAATCGGGCGAATTCATTTCGTTTGCGAGCGCCGTTGTGCAGAGTTGTGTTATTTCTGCTGCAAGAAAAAAGTGTAAAAGTGTTAAATATATCAAAGTAGTAGAACAACCGACAACCGCTTAAACCAAACAGAGCCAATGGGCACTGAATAAAAAAAAAAAAAATAATAATTAAAATAAATATAAATTGCAAGCGCCGCAAGAAATCACAAGCGAAAGATATTAAACATATTTAGTCATACGTTTGCTTAAAATTATAACAACAACGCCGCGCCACAAGCTTCCACAAGCCAACCACAAATTATGCAACACTTTTAGCATTAAACCAAACAAACTAAATTCTCAAAAGCAAAACAAATAAATTCAAAACGCGCGCGCTGCTGCTGCTTCTTCTTCTGCTACGGGCCAACTTAGAGCAGTTGACATTTGTGGCCATTTGTCAACGAACGCACGGATATTAGTAGGCTTTGCATTTTTTATCATTTCGCCTGCGTGTGCTGCGTGTCTGTCATATTTTTTCAAACGAGACGAAAATTTCAACGCAGTTAGTCTGTTACCAATAAAACAAAAAGATAAAAGTAAAAAATTAAAATTGTATCGCTTCGCGCAACAACGTTTTGTTTTACCGGCATTTTCCAATGACGTCACGCCGCCCAGTGTAACAACAATAAAGAGCAACAAATTACAACGCCAACGCCAACGCCGCCAGCCTGTGCCGTTACCTCTTGCGTCTTTGCGGGCTTACGTCGTCGATTTGCGGCATTAAACAAAAAGAAAAAAAAAAGATACACTCTCAGCTGCTGCCGTTGCCGCTGGCGCGTGTGCGTGAGTTTTACTTTTTTTTGGTGCGCTGCTGAAACAGTTGAAGAAAACAAAAAACAAACCGAGGTAAACATACATTTGAATTTACGAAAAGCAAGAAAATAAAACACCTAAAAACCATAACTTCAATTACAACAAATACAAAGAGTACAACAGCAGCAGCAACAACTACGCGGCTACTTGTCAGTGTATTTGTATATTTGTACGACTGCCGCGTGCGTGTGTGTGCGTGTGTGTAAGTGCGTCTCTGTCTCTCACACCGCCTGTGTGTGTGTGTGTGTGAGCGCGCGTTTGTGTGCGTGTGTGCTTAGCACACAGCTGCAAAAAAATACAAAAAAAACAACAACTAAGTAAAGCTACAACAACGCCAACGCCAACGCCAACAACAACGACAACGACAACAAACACAACGAGCTGAAGCTGAAGCTCATCAGCTGTGGATCACAAGGTGTTTATCTTCAAAGGTTTTTCTTACGACATTTTTAAAATTTAACTCACCCTGAACAAAAAAAACTTGGCTTATTTGTTTTAAGACCAAGTTTTAACACGTTTTTATTTTATTTTATTTTTTTCCTGGTTGTGTTTGTATTTGAGCTTTTCATTGAGAGACAGACACCTCTGCAATAATCGAAGCGCAGTTTTCTAAGAAAGTTACTTGTTTTTTTTTGGTTTTAGCAAAATACGCAGAGAAAGAAAGAGAAACTGTGAAGTTGATGCAGTGGCGTAGATTGCAATTTTTGCGCTAGGGTGAACTGCTGACTTGAAAGCGTATCAGCTTTTTATAACAACAAAAATTTGTTGAAAATTTCAAAAGTTGCTTGGTGCAAATTAGTTATTAACTTTTCAATCTCTTAGCTCCAATTCTTTCGTAGGCACACAATTTAGTTCAGTTGAGCTTATAATTAATTAATTTCTAAATTAGAAATCATTATATTAGAGAGAATATAATAAAAAAAAAACAATCCGTATGCGTATAATAATAATAATAATCCGTATAACCATTTATTGACAATAAATAAAATGGCATCTCCCTAAATGTAAAAATCTTATAAAAGTCCGACTTCTTTGGAAGAAGTCTACGTGTAGATCATCGCACTGCTGAAAATCAAAATAAAAATAAATAGTTACCAGAGTGAAACAGCTGGGTCCAACTTATATTAAACTAAGTTCAATACCAGATTTCAAATAATAACGAGGAAAATAAAGACAAGTGCCTATACTTAACTTGATGGGATGATTTTCTGTATAGACAGGCAACGTGTCACATCTGGGGAACTGGCTAGGAACTTGGATGTACAATAAAATAGATAAAAAGCACAGTAGCATAAAAGTTTAAATATTTGTTAACAAAAGTTGCTTGATTTGCCGGATCTAACGTTCATAAGATAGGAATTCGTAAGGATTATTATAGTTAGCGCATAAGACTTAAAAAGCAGCGTGCAATGCATAATTATAGCTTAAAAATGGTAGAACTAGAAGTCAAAGTTGCTCTGGATGGAATGAAAAACAATTGCCAGTTCTAGTCTAGGCTGTAATTATCTTTGCGATCTATTTAAGAGAACCTTTAACAATGCGAAAAATAAGTTTTGTACAGAAATTTTTATTAACAATTACTATTTATATTTTAAAGATCAGTTTTTTATTATCTACTTCATCTATCATCTACTTAAAATCTTTTATCGATTTATACTATTTGAAAAATAATATTTCTGTAGTTTTTACAATGAATTAAGCATTCCTTTTGTTAAATATTTTTACCATTTTGATATGAAACAATAAGTAAATTTTATTGGAATTTGCAATATAAAAAAAGCGACAAAATAAAGTAGGATAAATGTAGTTTTTGAAAATCAAGTTGGGAATTGCTACATTGACTTACCTACACAGTGATTTATTTATTAATTTATTTTTAAAATGTGAGAATCGTATTTTTTTCTGAAAATCAGTCAAATCTTTTTTTTTTTTTAAATAATTAAAATCTGTATTTTTTTTTTCATAAATTATAAAAAATGATTATCCAACGTACAATATTTAAGATATATCAATGTGCAAGTTTAATTGCTGTGAGTAGCTATCAAAATAATTTAGAGAGAAGCAGAAGTTGTTTCTTTTAAAAAATGTTAGGTTTTTCAACTTTTTAAAATATATTTTTCAGAATAAATCAAAACAAAGCAGTATGAAATCTCTTGGTATCTTTAAATAAAATCTTAAAGCAGAAGTGTAAACGAAGGGAAGAAATCGCTAAAAAAAAATGCATACACTAAGAAATCTCTTAATATCTTTAAATTCAAAATTTATAAATCAAAAGTGCTTGCCTGCAGATTCGCTTAATGAAAAATGTTTCTTTAAACTTGAAACCCATATTAAATCATAATTCGTCGTGCTCTTTCACTCTGAAAGACACAGAGCGCACAGGTCTGTTGATCCTAATGATCGATCCCCCCGCCAAAGCACTGCCACTGGAAACTTATTACCATGATCTACAGCTTGGCCCCCACACACACATACGTATGGACGCCCACACAAACTGGAGCTTGTGCTTTTTGGCGCCACGCATCGGTTCCAAAATTTAATGCAAATTTAGCAATTTTTATTCTAATGCCCGAGTTGATGAGCTGTGTGGTGTGGGGCGTGGGGCAAGAACCCCTTGCTGTCGAATGTTGGTGCTGCCTTTGCGTGTTACTCTTAAATTTGAAGAGTGCCGTACTGGCGTGAGATACAATTTGCACTCTTGTTGCGCCCTGCTTGACGTTATTTTATGAAAAGTCACGTTTTTTATGTTGTTCTGTACTTTGTTTTTGATTTTTTTTTTCGTTTTTGTTGTTGTTTATGTTGCTGTTGGTGTTGTTGGCGCGTTTCAAGTATCGCGTAACTCTGAGTCGTAAACATTAAATTTATAGACGCTTCGAGTTGTACTTCAAAGTGCTACAATTTCAATTTGCTATATTTACGTACTTTTACGCTCCCTTTTTTTTGCACGCTTCTGTCTTTGTTAACTTCTTCGGTAAACAAAAAAAAATGAATAAAAATAAATAAAAAACGAAACCCAAAGATTTTAGGCCATACTCTGTCACTGCTCTTAAAGCAGCTGTGCGTAATTTGTCTCACCTCAAGCACATTTTTTATTCAATTTTTTTATAACATTTTTTTTCGACTATTTGGTTGTTGCAAGAGCTACACTACTAACTGTCAAATTTTAATAAATGAGCGAAAGAAATTGCTTGGAAAATGCCAAACGAATCTCTTTAGTTCATCATCGCTCGTCGTTGTCTGGCTGCTGCCAAGTCATTCACTTTTAAAGTTTAAACAAAAAAAGCGCTTAACAAAAAAAAATGAAATGAAATGAAATGAAATGAAAAATAAAACATAAAACAAAATAAAGAGCGCAACCGCAGCAAAAGTTTGCTTGCTTCCAGTCACAAAATGAACTCAACTCTATAGAGCGAACGAACACTGAATGTCTGATTGTTGTTGGATGATCCAGGAAGCTGGCACGGGCTGGGGAGGCCAACGTGCGGCGGCATGACTAATCGATTCGATTTTTCGCCAAAAGTCATGCCAAAAACAAAAATATATAACTTTTTGCTATGTTTTGAGCTGCTTGCTCCTTCTTGCCCTCTAGCTGGAACAACAACAACAGCAACAGCAATAATAATAATAAATATCGATAGCAGCTACACTTTTGCTTTTGAAGCACTTTTTCATTTTTTAGACGCGAATTTGACATAACTTAAGTTGAAAGTCATTGGAAGAATTCGTAAAACCGTCAAGTGGTAGTAACATTTGAGCGCAGGCAAGTTGTCAAAGGTCGACGACGGCGAGACATGAAGTTAAAATTTTACCAAAGCCAAAATCATTCAAAATCATTGCATTTTGTATTTAGCTACCTAAAGGCAAAAATTTCCAACTTTTTGCGATCGATTTGTGTTAGCCTTGTTAGTACTTTGTGCATATTACGAGGGCTTGCTAATATTTTGCAAAAATCAGTACGAGATGATTGTGTATAATTTGTCAACTGAACTTGTTAGAAAATGAAGATATCTCTATTAATAGCAGTTTGAAGAGTACAGGAACATAGAGTTTATAACCGAACGGCTTTGTCTTTAATCAATAGAAATTTTTTCTGGGTAAATAGAACTAGAACGTCTATTTATGCATAGTACAGGAACCTACAGTTTATAGCCGCATTCGAGCGGTAGGCTCTTGAATTAGTAGAGACTGGAATCGTACCAGCGATCTTTCGATTTCAAGGCGATTACGCTGGAAATGGAAAAAATTCAGCGAGATTTCGTATTCTATAACAAATAGTTCCATTAAGTTTTACACATTTCAAGATTGCAAGTAGACAGACGATGCTTCAAAATTTTAAGGCAACCCTCGCAGTGCCGTCTCTGTTTTGTTTCGCTGACCGTTTGTGGTTTAGTTTAGTTTTTTTTTCATTTTTTCTTTTTCTCTTCTTTTTGGTAATTTATATAAACATTTTCATTTCCTTTCAAATTTGTATATTTTTGTGGCTGCTACAATGTGCTGGTGTGCGTGAGTGTATATGAGTATATTCAGTTATTTCGAAACATGTGCGCACGTTTCTAAAAATAAGTATCAAAATTTGTTTTTTTTTTTTTTTATATATTTCTTAGCGTTCGCTTTCAACAGAAAATAGCTTGAAAAGAAATATATAGTCTTGCCGAATTATTTGAAATTTAGAAAAAGCGTGAACTATGCGCTCTTCTGTCATAATGCTCTAGTCAGTTGAGATTTTGAGTTTTGAGAATTTTCCATGCCCAATCTACGTATACATATATATAGTGTAGTTTTGAGTGTAGCTCCGACATATGCGAGAATGACAGCTGCTGAAAGTTTTGTGTATATAAGCTTGTGCTTGCAACTGCTGCAGCTGTTCAATATTTTGGTCACTCGGCTACAATTTGTTGCAAGCAACGACGGCTGCAACCAAGTTATGCATGCATATATGAAAGAGTTGTGCTCAACGCTGCTACGGCTATACAATTGATATCAATTGAAGGCGAAATTGATTGTTTAACCTTTGCATACAGCATGAGAGTTTCAATCACACACACACACACACACACACACCCACAACTAGCGTAGTATTTGTGGCATTGCTCGGGTTAAAGGCTACACACACACACACACACACGCATTGGAGCGCCTGCTCTCACATACAAATTAGTTCAAAGATTAATTTAATTCCATTTCTCTAAATGTTGCTGTTGTAAACAGCAATTGTTGCAGTTGCTGTCTTTGGGCGCATTATTTTGTACGCACTTGAGATATTTTAATTATTTTTGTGTGAACAGAAGAACACGAAAGGCGATCAAGTGCATGTGTGTGTGTGCACATTTAATCGCTTTTTCTGTGAGTGTATTAAACAATTTTTCTATTTTTAAACAAATGTACACAAAATTATTTGCACATGCGAAATTTGTTAGTGGCGAAGCAAAGCAAATTCAAGCAAAAATTAATTAAGCAAAAATGATTTCAAAAATTAGTTGTGTTGTGGCTTTTGCGCTACATTTTGCACATATGTATGTACGTGTGCACAAATGTAAAAGCCAATATAGGGGTCTGCTATGTATGTGTTTGTGTGTGCGTGTGTGTGTGTATTGGTTTGTATTTTAAGATAAGCAAAAGTATAAAATTATACAAAAAATGCCAAATTTATGTTTTATAAGGCAACAACGCTCTCCCCTACTTGAGTCTCACTTGACGCTCTCTCATTTGTTAAGACCCACTAGGAATTTTGGCACTGCGCGCCGCTTGTCTGCTGCTTACGAGTGTGCCTATATAGTAAGTGAGTTTGACAAATCTTAAAATGTTTAAAACTAATAATTCCATTATTTTGCTGTGTTTCACTGTTTGCCGTTTTTTGTTCATATTTTGAAGAATATTCGCCTGAATAACTTTTGTAATTAAAAAACTGCGCAACTCGTTCGCGCGCTTTCCAATTGGGCATCCATTCATATACAGCTTCATTTATGAATTTTTAAATTTAATTTGAATTTTCTGGTACTCTTCGAGAGGCAAGAGACTGACAGCCAGCCGGCTGTTGCTTGAAGGGTGCATAAGTATTAGTGTGATCTATCTAATAGATTTTAGACTCTGACGTAATTTGGCAATCGCGCTTGTAATGAACTGTATTAAAATGAAATATTGACAACTGAAGCACTTAAGAAATTACAATTTTGATTTATAACACGCCTGCCGCTTATTGCAGCAACTAATATAAATCTCCTAATGTGGGCTACACGATACACACAAAATAAAAACCAAATTTGCATTAGTAACTTGACACCTTTTGAGTTCAAGTTTTTATTTTTTTTTTTTCGGCAAATTTGATATACATTTTGCAAAACTTTCCAAAATAAAACAGCTTGGCAGCTTGGCAGCTTTCACGATGCCAACTAATAGCTGTCAACGGAATCAGTTTGGTAACAAACTGCATAAAAATGGCTAAAACTTTATGACATCTTGGCCAGCGTTTTAGTTGCACCCACTCATTGGAATTGAAATGTGAAATAAAATTAATTGTGCGCGGCATTAAATGACAGTAAAAATTAATTATGCGCGCCAAGTTGAACTTGCTCAACTTTCGTTTAGTTACAGGCAGTTGAAGAACAATTTAGTGAGACTGAGCGACAGAGACTACGCCCACAGCTGCAGTCGTTGGCCATATAAGTGAGTTGTTGTGTGAGGCAAATGTCAAACGTGGTAACATTCAATGACATAATCTACAATACACGCCCCAAACTCGAAACGTCAGAAACCTTTGAAATCGGAGACATGGCATATAACCGAAACAAAATTGTTGCGCATCATTTAAACACGTTATCCGAGTCATCCGACGATCTCAACGATCTCATTGTGGTCTTTGCCATTTATGGGACGCTGCTATGGTCTTTGTTTAGTTTTTGGTGGGTTTGGGGTTTTTCTGTTTGTAGTATTATTTTTTGGCTGGCTTTATTTTTGCCATTTCCTCAAGCCACTTGGTAGTTATATGGCTTGGGTTATTGTGCTGGAAAGTTGCAGGCGAGTGAGTAGCTGTTCAGAAAAAACACAACAAATTAGCTCATCGATCGTTTGCCTGCAATTGCAGCGCTGACTCAATAAGTATATATTGCACGTTTATGTGTCTACAACATATATACATAAAGATACAAGCGGACGTAAACAGACACACACACCTACCCACACCTACCCACATTTACCTGGCTTATTTACCTTTTATCTAATCGCCTTTATTGATAGCAACAGCCGACAGTTTGTCACCCGCCGCTTGCAACAAAACTTTATGCGCGCTTTCATGGGCTTCTTTGCTCTCTGCGCTCTGGTCTCTGTTTCGTTTTTTGTGTTTTCTTTTTATATATATATTTATTTTTTAAGCTTTACGCTTTTCTGCGAGTTTTTATGTGCGTATCGTTAAATATATGTGTCATGCTTATATAGGGGTGCTGTTTTTGGGGGCGGCAACGTCTTTGGCTTCGATGCCGACTGCGGCTTATGTTGTATCCAATGTTGCAGCAACAACAGCGTTGTTGCACTGCACCGACTGCACACTTACTATTTTTACTAGGGCTTCGTGACGTCATTAATAGCCTCTTCGCATTAGAGTGGCGAGGGGTTATTGGTTACTCAATACTTTTGTTTTTTCCCGGCATGAGCAATACCCATAAACTGTATAGAGAAACTTCACAATAAGCTGTGAACTGGCAGCGTTGTGTTATCAACGCACAACAAGTGCTCTCAATTGTTCACAAAAGCAAGCACGCTACAACTTGGGGCATATGTCTAGCAATAGCAGCTTTGTTGCGCATTTTTGTCTAGTTTGTTGACAAGTCTTAGTCTTTCGCTCTTCGAAGTCAGCTGTTTTGTTTCTGTTGACCTTCGTGCTTAGATTGTGTTAACTTTTTAGAAATTAACAGTTTTCGATTTTCAGCCAGACTCTCTCCGTCTGGCGCTCACAGCTTTTCGGCTTAACTACTCTCTCATGGTCAGTCGTTAATTTTGCCAAGCTTAACCTTCAAATAATTATATATATATATATATATATATATTAAAAAGGTGCTCACGAAAAAATCGGATGCGAGTAATAACTTGTTGAACTTGTTTGGGCTGCGGCTTGGTCTTCAACTGCTGTAGCTGTGGCCCCTAGCAATTTGCATCTTTTTGTTGAAGTTTTTGGTCTTATGCCAGACCGCGACCAGTTGTGCTATATTAATCTGTTTTTAATAACTTGCAGTTAATTAATGAGCCAAAAGGTAGCCAGCATTCACCAAAGAATATCCCTGTTGAAGGTTACTTGTAGGTCAGCCAGCAGCAACTCAAATCAATATCTTTAAGTAGTTTCGATTTTGGCTGTCCCCGTTTTATAAACAAGCATACATTTGATCGCCAATATAGGCAGTTTATTTTAAAAAGCATTTTCCACACACTCGGCAGGCTATAAATTTTCCAAACCCTAGCGTCAAAATAGCAACTGCGTCACTGACGTGCCGCTAATTTGTTGCCAGTTCTCGCTATAGTATCGAAACTTTTGTTTCTAAATTTATATAAAACAAAAAAAAAGATACACTTGGTTCCTAACACGTACGCGTTGTTGTGTGGGTGTTTGGTGCGATGTTTAAAAGTTTTTGCCATTTGATTGCAACTAGACGAAAAGATTTCGCAAAAACATAAGAATCATTTTTAATACACGCAATAAACATTAAGCAAAGCCCACACAGCAAGGCAATAGGAAGAAGCAACTTGCAAATTGAGTTAACATTTTGAATATGTATATTGTATCTGAATCTTGTCGTTCGTTAGCGTCAGAAATTAACTTGAAATACGGAAAAACAATTTGCAGCTGACATCATGCAGCAGCAACTGTCCAGTAGATATTTATTGTTTAGTATATGCGGCGTATACTTAATCTCTAAAAGCAAACTAGATAAATTTTTAAATTTTGTATCTTTTTAAAAATAACCGAAGATAATAGATATATTATGCGACGCCACTGTGGGTGCTTTTGTGATAAACTTTGAAATGCCGCTGGTTATGACCTTAATATAATGTATAAAAAAAAATTTAATTATTTATGGCATTTTTTTTTGTAAACTTTAGAGGCTGAAACTAATTGGAAAAGCTCAAATACGCTAGAATAACTAACACATACATGCATGCATAGTATAATATTTTATTATCATTTAACTGAGTTTAACTGCGCGGAACTGTCGTCTTAAAATGGAAACTTTGATACATTTTTATGTGCTCGATAAGATAGCGCTAGGAGTGGTTGTTGATCGTTTGCATAAAGCAAAGGATGCGCCAAAAGTTGCATACGAATTGAACGTTTTTTATTTATAAGCCTTACGCACAATATTAATGTCTTTTATAACTATCTAGATCTAAATCTTGAAACACAGATACATAGAAAGCAAGCGGTAAGTCAGTTTGTACTTTTATGCTTAAAACAAATGCTAAATGCTATGCTAAGGGTACGAGCGTGCTGCAAAGCGCGTACATCAATCAAAAATATTTTTATCTTTCTAGTGCCATATACATATATCCTATATATATATTGTATTTATATTATAGTACATAAAATAGTTGCGCTATATATAGAACAGTGGCGCTCTCTGTCTGTCGCTCATGCTCTCTATCGCACTCTTTGAATGTATATTGCTTTTTGCTATCAAAAGAAAAAGAAAAATACTTTTGTATATTTTTTTTTTTTGCATTTTTAAAATTAATATTTTTTGTTTTTATCTAAATTGTACGCTGTACGCTAAACACCGCTGGCCAACTCGCTGGGGAAAAATGGTGAAATCGCAAACTTAGCTTACTTATTTTGTAGTTTATCTATATCTGTAGCTGTCCATCTACTATTTATCTAAATATCTATATATGAAATATATATGGGTACAACTATGTGTATATTGTATGTGCATTGCTGCTGATTTTGGGCGCTGGCCCGGCCGCATTTGGTTTAGTTTTAGTTTTATTGTATATGATTTTGTGCCTGTCAATACCAAATCGCACGTCTTACGTGTACTTGCAACTTATCAAGCACGCGAATGTTGCAACCTTTGGCGCGCTGCAGCCGTATACGTAACTGCGCCTGGACATTGATTGGCTGATGATGTTATTGCCGCCGCTGCCGCCAACGTCAATGCTGCAGCTGATGCACTGTAATTAGTATTATAAGCAAATAGCCAGCTCATCTTATATTTTAAGTTAAGCATTCATTTATTTTGCACTAAACAACGACTAAACTAATGTGAACATATTTTGCGCGCTACTAATCATACCAAACAAAAAAAGAGCACACACACTTGGGGTAAAAACATGCAAAATCTCCGTCTAATTAAGTCATATCTCTGTCTCTCTTTACCTCTTTATGTTTTACCGTCTTGCCTTATTTTTTTTTTTTTTTTTTTTCATTATGTCCATTCCAATGCAGCAAGTTATTGCTCATAACAAAATGTATAACTTTAAATTTGTATTTCTCTCTTATTCTCATTTCAGATAATGTAAAATCAGCGTATGCTCAAAAAAAATAAATCGCTTTGTTTAAACAAAAGTATAAAAGAACCATAAAACACGTTCAAATCAAAATTAAACTCTTGAAGTAGCTTAACGAAAAAACAAAAAAAACAAAAAAAAAAGCAACCAAAACAAAACACTAGCAACAGCAACTCTTAGTAAAGATCTCTTAATAAGAACTAAGAAACGGCTTCTCAAAAATATACCCCAAAAGCAGCGCTATCCCCAAGCTTTGTTTTCTAAGTGTAAACGCTAAAAGCACACAAAAATTCAAAATTCATATAAATGCTACCATAATACAATCTATATATATATATATCTATATATATCGCAATATCAACATATAAATGCTATATAGACCTTGCCGATTTGTGCTATACATTATATACTACAACCATATTTCTATATAATATGCAAGAAGCTTAAGCGTAAGCTGTTTAATTTTGGTGTGAGCAAATAATTTAGCAAACCAGCTAAAACGCCTAAAAGTAGACAACGCAGCGAAGCAACCAAGTCAAGGAGTACGCGTGCAAAATATCAAGTATACGCCAAGTAACAATTTCTAGTCGCCAGAGCTAAGCTACGTCCCTCTTGTACTGCACACGCTCGTGTACCCGTTTCAAATCGTATATACATACATACTCTATATATATATACTTCTAATACCCGTACAAACCCAACAACTTGGAACTCTCAACACATCGTTACAATGGCTAACGTTGTTAATATGAGCAGTCTGCTGAATGGCAAGGATTCACGCTGGCTCCAGCTAGAGGTCTGCCGTGAGTTTCAACGCAACAAATGCTCCCGTCAGGATACTGAATGCAAATTTGCCCATCCGCCGGCCAATGTGGAGGTGCAGAATGGCAAAGTCACCGCTTGCTATGACAGCATCAAGGTTAGTAATTTAATTGTATGTAAATTGACCCACCCAACCCACCCCACTCTCACCCCAGCCCCAGAACATTGATCAACTAAAACTTTGCTTCTTAAACTTGAATGTAAACGTAGTTTGTATGCATTTCCCCTACTTTTTTTTTTTTGTTTCCAACATTGCTTCTGATGCCTTACCACTACCACACCATGCCACAACAACGTATCCAATCCAGCTACACCATCTTAAGTTTAGAAACGTTAACAATCTCAGCCGCCTCAGTGTGTGTATATCCTGTTACCCGCCCTTCCCCCAAAAAGGCACCCGAAAAAAACTGATCTTGTCTTGCTTTTGTTGTTATGTGCTTTTGTGCTTTGATTATGTGTCTTACTTATTTTTTTTTTTGGTATTTCTGTGCTGCTTTGGTACCACCTAGTTGAAGGCTTAGTGTGACTGACCACAGCTCCAATTTCTGTGTGCTATGCTGAGCAGGCAGTGGTGTCAGTGCTCGGCAGCGCTTAAAATGCTTCGAAGCTTTTATTTATAATTTAGTGGAAAGGCTTGTGCTTTTGACTTGGATCATATGCGCTTTCAAATAGTTTATAGTTTATAGTTAGTTAGAGCAACGCTTGGCGTGAAGCGAGAGTCCTAAGAAAGTTCAAGTTGTGCTTAACGTTTTTCAGCCAAATTGAATTGAAAATTTGATAAAAAGTGAACATAAAAGTTATCGCTGCGTAAGATAAAACGATTACTATAAACACAAAAAAAAAAACAAATTATAATTGCTGTTCAGCGCTCGTAAGAAAATGGAAAAATTCAAGGTAATTAAACTGCTAAATATTATTTTTAATATAAACAAAAATATTGCATAAATTCGAGGTAGATACTATATATTAAGATAAGCAATCATGTGGCTAAGTAGAACTTAGTCTTAGGGCGCTTCGAGGGCGGCCTCTATAGAAGAGCTTCTAAAAAAGCTTTCATTTAATAAAAAAAAACGCCATTTCATAGTATACACTGTCTTCTCTGATCGTGACTGCTTTAGAAATGGCTTCTGTTTGTACTGCATTCGAGAAATAAAATTGAAAACATGGAAAATTAGCTGTAGCGAGGCGCCGCATGACAACAAACAAACAATCTTGAACGCGTTTTTTCTGCCCACTTTCATGCCGCTAAAAAACAATTGAAACAAGAGGTTTTGGTTTGGGAGAGAAAAGCACAAAAGTGGCTACTGTACCTGCGGGTGGCGTCATAAAAAATTAAGTTGCCTGGTTGTGTTTCCTTTATTAAGCTTTTGTTTCTTGTTTTTGTGGTCTTCGCAAGGTCATGGGCGGCATGGGGGCTGGTAGCATAAAAAAAGGCAGCCGGCTAGAGAAGCAACACCGACATCAACAACAGCGCCAGCCACAGCCGCCACAGCAGCAACAAAAGGCCACATAAAATAAAGTATTTTCTATATATATAACGCAACATTTTGTTGACAAAATGGCCTCCGCCGCTGCCGCCATCATGTTGGTCATCATCATCATCATCATCATCGTCAGCAGCATGATCATGATGAAATTTGTGACAGCATAAAAAAGTACGTTTGCATACTTTGTAGCCGCTTTTTAGGCGTCGCGTCGGCTGCTGCTTGTTTGGTTAACTGAGCGGCATTCCTTTGTTATTTTGTTATTTTAACAAAAAAAAAAAAAACCCCCCCCCCAACCTTCGTTTGTGCGCCCGCCCAACACTCTTAGCCTGCACTCAAGTGTGTAAACAATAGTTAAAAATTATGTTTGTAAGCAGTGCTTTAGGCAGTAGAGCCGCACCCGGGCCCAGACCAGACATTGTGTCAGGCGGCTACTTTGTTTTTGTGTTTCACACGCCCTGACGTCATGCGCCTCGCGCACTTAATTGAGCCACTGCCAGGAGTACAGGCAAAGCATAGCCGCACACTAGCCTTGGCTTGTTTGTCTTGCACGCCACAGCCAGCCATTGGCAATTGACCAAGCAGTTTACTTTAATTAATGCCAACTCTTAAAGCGTTTAAAAGAGTGAGCTCAGCTTGAAAATTTCAAACATTATGCGACTAATTATAATTACTACTACTTACATGTGTTGCGCAACGTTCCATAAATTTCGAGTTGGGTCCGCACTTGAGTTGAATTTTATGTGTTATATGCCTGAAATACGTTTAAGCCTTTGGCCATTACTCTGGCGGTAACCCGGCCGGCCCGAAAACCCAGCTGCGTTTGGGATAAGCATGCTGACACCAACATAAATGACTAGGCATAGAGACCCACATAAAGTGGCAGTCTGTAGCAGCTGCTCTGGCGGCTCGCTCGCTCTCTGTGGGTGAAATGGAAAGCCTACGCATACATGTGCTAGTTTTTGCCACTGCCATTGCCGTTGCCTTTGCCTTGGCAAATAAACCTCAGACATTCATTGCCCACAAATTAATTGTGTTATCCTATTAATTAACTATGCAGTAAAGTTGCCAAGCAATCGAGGGACTCACCACTGCCTCCGCCTTCTACTCTACACAGGCTGCGTCCCAGGCGTACAATATTTTTTTCTTCTGGCATTTCTGTTTTTACTCTCTTTGTGTCATCGTCGTTGTGGAGTAGAAGTGTTATAATTGTAACTGAGTGTGTTTCTACTCATTTTCACCTATTTTCTGTCGTGTTTTTTCACTGCTACCGCTGCTCTTGTGTGTGCTTGACATACAAATAGCAGCAATGCTGCTGCACGTGAAGAGCATGTGGAGGGGAGCTCCAGAGTCACTTTAAATGTATAACGAACTTAAACGTGCAAGTAACCAGCATAATGGTTGCCAAGGAGTCGCTTGTGTGTGTGTGTGCCAGGACATTAATGTATAGTTGAATTACCGACCTCTCTCTAATGGCAATGGCATTTGTTTTTCTTTCTTTTTTTTTTTTGAGGCAGCTCCTAGCAAGTGGCAAAGATGTAACCTTGGGGAAAACTTGCACAAAACGTGCAAATAAATATGTCATCAACAATTCACTGCTAATTTCCCGCGATTTAATTTCGAACAGCTTTGGCTTTAAGCAGCGCTGAAAAAAAAAATAATACAAAAAGAAAGACAAAGCAAAAATTAAAGGGAAAACCCTTGGCGAAAATCGCACAGCCACAACATAAAACATTTTCCGGTTTATAATTTTCTTGTCAACACAATTTTCACGCCATGCTCTGGCACCACCAACCGGCCGACCATTGTAGCTTGACAGCGCTGCCAACTGTTGGTAGCCGCCGCCGGTGTTGCCACTTTGGCTGGCTTGTCCTTTCGCGCTCGCTTTTGCGTTTTTGCTACTTAACCAACTGTAAAGCTCTTGGCCATATTGTGTGTGTGTGTGTGGGAGTACCTTATTTTTCTATTATATTCTCGGCACTGCCGCCGCTGCAGCATATTTTCCGCGTTCTATAACCGCGCGCGCCTCGTTGCCCCTCCAGGCAACAAAAGTCAAGTTGCGCCATGCAAATTATGAGGTTCGCACAGTGCACAAAAAACGCAACAAAAGCGAAAGAAAATGAAAATGGAAAATGTAAAGAAAAAGAATGGAAATATAATAAAATAAAAACTAAACAATAAGTACGTATACAAAGGCGCGCCACTTGCTCAGTTTTATTTTAGTTTTACATATTTTCATTTTGTTGTATTTATTACATGCTGTTTTATGTAAGTGCGGTTGACGCTTGAGTTTCCTGCAAATACGCCAAGCCTGTGGCATTTGAAAAAAGAAATCCCATGGGGTAGCGAAGCTAGCAGCAGTTGACGCTACTTGCGGAAATACTTCAATAATTAAATTTCCAGGATGATAGCACACAACTTAACAACAAGTACGCAGATATCGTAATGCAAACTGCACTCAATAGAATTCCACTGCACGAAATTCGATGTCATCCAATTATTTTTAATTATTATAATTTTGCCTTCTGTTGCAAAAACAACTTCACCAACTACTTGACCGAGTTGCTTTGCTAACCAATTTGCCATAAAAATGAAAGAAAAGAAATGTGCAAGCATTAAAATCGATAAGAAGCATTTGAAGTGCGGGAGAGGGCGAAAAAAAAAATGAAATCGGTAAAGAAATCAAATCAATTGAAATTATGCAGGATAGGGGGCAACTTGAATCGTCATGCTTGCGTCCTCGCAGTTGTCGTCTTACAAAAGTAATGCAATGATATTTATCGTAAAAATAAACAACTGCAAAAAATCCAATTTAAATAAAAATTTGTTGTTTATACGCAAAATAAAAATATCTAAATGGAAGCAGAGAATGGCAAGATACGCAAGCAGCAGCAGCAGCAGTAGCAGCAGCAATTCAAACGGTCAGCAGCGATTTTGGGTTTGGTCAAGTATTCAGACATAATGGCAACCGAAAGAAAAGCAAAATGATTTCTAAAATTCAAATGAGGCAGGAATTTTAGCATTTATTTAAGCCGCAGTTGAATTTCGGGCTTAAAGTCACGGCTCGCTATGTGCCACAAATGCCGTGTCTTGGAGTAGCAATGTTACCCTAGCGCCTAATTTGTTATGCCTTACACACGTTGCACTCTCAAATTCCGCAACAAACTTCAAGTCAATAACTCAGCAACTTACAAGCCAAGTCAAGCCAACTCTCTACCTCCCGTCACGAACGAACCACGAACACTTAATGCATTATGCAACAGCAAGTAGTGGCATGTCCTTGTTGCAACGAACGCACACAGACACAGACACGGCCCAGCCCGGCCCGGCCCGGCATATGTACACGTATATATGGTGCACATATGTGGCAGCCATTTTGCAGTTGTTGAAACCAACACAATTCATTCGCCGCTGGCGTCGCAGTTGCTGGAACGTGACTGCAGCGTCAAATTGAGCGCAAGTCTGCAGGACCTCGTCGTACGTCGTTGCATGTCTTAAATAAAGTAAATGGCACATTATCAATATAAACAAGAGTACGTAGGACGAGAGCAGAACGTTGCTGCAGCAGCGTACGCGTGTTGCAAGCGTAAAGTTGTTAAGTTACTTAAGCCAACAAATGAAGCGGCAGCGACTAAGCACTTCTTCTGTGCCACACGCACGAGCCTGACAAATTGCACTTGGCTATACTTCGATGCCGACTCTAAGTCTGACACTGTAACTCTAATACGTAATTTCGCCATTCTGACCAACAAACAAATTTTCCGACTCCATTGTACGGTTGGATTATTTTTTTTGCGTCTATGCGCCCATAGTTGGCGCCCAACCAAGTTCAACTCCAAGTGCCAGCAAATATTTTGCAGTTGAAAGCGGCATAAAAAGTAAAAAAGTTTCCAGTTCTGTCAAGAAAATAAAAACTAATGTACGGGCACGATGAATATAAATGTGTTCGAGTGGTACTCCTGGACGACCAGCTTCAGCACTCGAAAACTTTTTGCACGAAGCGAAATGTCACAAGTTCCATGGCTGCGCCACTTCTTTTGCTACTCAAAAGGACTCCTCCGGCTGAGGCTGCGGCTGAGGCTGAGGCAAGTACAGCCCGGCCCATGACTGTTAATGCAGTGAGCTGTCCCTAAAGTGCATATGAAAATAAGTTGGCAGCTTTTTGTTTGTCTCTCGATTGCCCTGCACTCGAGCTTTAGTGGATTTGGAATTTCACTTGGATTATATAATATATTCATATGATTGTCAATCACTTGGATATATATTTATTATCTGATGACAGTTGTTGGTGCTGGCTGGCTGGCTGGCTGGCTGGCTGGGGTTCTTGTATAAAATAAAGTTGTAAATGCCTTTTGGAGTTTTTTTTGTTTTTTGGCCAAGAGAGCGCAGTTTAAGGAGTAACTGCAACATCTTCAGACACAGTGTGCTCCAGCTGTTCTAAGTTTGGGGTAACCAAAGAAAATGCTTGCAGCCAGTGTCAACGAAAATCGAGATCAATAAAAACGTCATTCAATTTATTTTCAATTTTGCCGAGTTACCAATAACAAATACAAAAAAAAACGGGAGAATATACGCGAATGAAATGGAATGTGGCAAGCAATCGGTGTGTGTGTCTAAGGAGTGTGGTGCCGATGAGCGCCACACAAATAATGGTAGCCAGAAAATCCAATAAATTTAAAGAAAAGCAAGCATAAGAAAAGTGTGGAAGAAAGCGAATAGACGACCGCACAGACAATCCCTTTCTTGACAAACTGCAGCAAGGATACGTGTGTGCGTGTGTGTGTGTGTAGGTAGCTGCGTGTGTGTGTGTGTGTGTTTGGGTGTATATATCAAATAACTTTGACTTTACACATTATTAAACCGCAATGTCGACGACTGTGGCTAGGAAAAATAATGCGAGACAAACAAACAAAGCAGCGCCACATTTGTAAGGATATAAGCGACGACGACGAGGACGACGACGAGGACAATAAAAGCAACAACAGCAGCAGCGTCGACCTCAACGATGACTTCGAGGACCACCACAATGGCAGATTTAGCCAGCGCTACCAGAAGACTACAGCAGCAAAGGACGAACCTATACAAAAGTTGGCGGCTGTTGCACTGCAGCAGTTGTTGTTGTTGCTGCCGCTGCCGCTCTTGTCGTTGTTGGGTTAGTTGTTGCCTTTACACTTGACAAACTGAACAAACAATTGTCAAGCTGGTTGTCGTCGTCGTTGTTGCAGTTGTTCTCTGGGCTCTGGGCTCTGGGCTCTGTCCTTAAGTCTTGCAGCCAGCAACTTGCGCATTCATTGCGCTGCTGCTCTTTGTTTTGTGCTTTAAATTTTTGAGCAGCAATTGATTAAAGGCGTGAAAATTGTTTACCAAGTCAACTTTAAGTTGCGCCTCTACCTCCCTCCCTCTCCCTCTGTCTCTCTAATGTCACTAGCTGTGTCTCGCTCTGCTGCGGCATTTTCTTTTTGCCATTATCGTTGGCGTTGTTGTTGTCGTTGCCGTTGCCTGCCGCAGTGGCAGAGTCAATGAGTGGCAATATGCCACCAATAATTCAGGTCACGCGAAATGTCGTCGCCACCGTCGGCATTTTTACACTGGTACTAAGTGGTAACTGACTGCGTTGGATAGACATTAAGCTGGTACAGTTGATTTTGTACCACTGTGCCAGCATGTCTTGGCATTGCCTTGAAGGCATTCGTGTAGTCCTTCCTTCCTTACTGCACCAGTTTCATGTTGTGTGGGTGTATTGTGGAATTTTCTATTGCCATTTTTTGTTCTCTATTGTTGTTGCTGCTGTTGTTGTAGTATTCTTAGCTGCAGCAGCTCCTCACATATTCCGCAGTGTGCTCTCATTGTGTGCTGTAGTCGTCGTCGTCGTCACCGTCGCGTAAGGCTGCCGTTGCCGCTGCTGCTGCAAATTTAATGAAGCTGTGGCATGCGGCAAGCAGTTTCGAGTTGCACGCGCCATTGGCGCAACTTGCGCTTTTTACTCATATTCGTTGTTGTCGACAACGTTAACATAATACCAGAATAGCAGCTGATGAGGTTTTCGGTGTATCCTAAAAGCAGGCAAAAGCGAGTGAGTATTATATGCAAAAGCAAGGATACTCGGTGCTTGCAACCAAATTAAATTGATTGGAAGCAAAAACTGCAACTGCAAACAAAAATTGAATTCCTAGATCGTCGAATGGACGAAGCAGTGGGGGTAAACCACTGTCGAAGCACTGCATGGTTCAATGGTCAAGGGTTGGAGTCAAACTTCAATTGCATTCACTCTGCAGAACTGTGAGAGTTTGACTGTTGGGATGACTGCCTGAATGACTGCCTCGATGCCTGCTGTGGCATGTCAATTGGGAGCTAAGTTTTGGCTGTAGTGGCTAATAAATGAATGTGCCCTAAACAAACACACATACACAGAGACAGCACGAGAGGGAGAAAAGAGCGAGAGAGTGAGCGAGAGAGAGAGAGCGCTGGCATGTCTCTATAACATTTTGATGCTGCTGCTGCTGCTGCTACTTCCGTTTCCGCTGCTGCTGCTGCTGCTGCTGATGATGATGATGAGCAGCTAGCTCAACCAACATGTGGTGTCTGTGTGCGTGTGTGTGTGTACGATGTTTGTCTGCTCGGGTTTGCCTTTGAATAAATGCCATAATTTATGGTCAAAAGTTTGCTTGTGGCAACACTTGAAGCGCAGCTATTTAGTGAGCTCTCCTCGTAGCTTACTGCTTACTCGTGCCCCACTTGGCTTTGCCCATTTGATGAGACTATGAAGTCCATTGCAAGTGAAAACTTTGCTCGGTTACATTTCGGTCTCCATTAGTGTAATTTAGAAGTCAACTCAACTTTACTGCCAAACTTCTTGTATTTAAGAAAACAAAAAAAACATACACACACACACACACACAAAAAGGCAAAGGATATGGTTTTTAAAATCCCATTTCAATTTACTTAATAGTTGAGAGACGACTTGGGTATCAAATTACACCATAGGTAAATAATCATTACGGGCACAGGGCGCAACTGCTTCTGTTGGCAGGTAGATCAGTTCTCTGTTTAGTTTAGGGCAGGTTTGTCAGAGCCTTGTTTGCTCTGCTTTGCTTGCCTTTTAATGAGAAACGTATAAAAGCGTTGGCATGCTGCTAATCAACGTAAGAAATCGATAAGTGAAAATTTCTACTCGCTGGTAAAGTTGTCAAAAGCTAATTTGCATATTATGAGAATGCCATAAGCTGTGCGAGTGTTGTTGGCTACAGGCATCAGTAACAGCTTAAAACGCAACTAACCGACAATGTGACTCACTTGAGCAATCAGCTTCAAAACTGGCTCAATGCAGCTCAATATGCACTTAGCTGGCCACTTGGTTGAGGCTCTTATGGCTCTAGTAGGTTTTAGACAAAAAAAAAATCAATACACTACAATTGAGTAAACTCAAAAAGCCTTTCAACTGTGGCACAACAATGCATGGCTAATGCCCTAAGCTCGCACACACACACACACACACGTACTTTTGGACTGTGCCACAAATACGAGGACGACGACGACGACGACGACAAAAAAAAATGAAACAAAATACAAAATAGAAATCTCTTGCTGCAAATGGCTTTGCTTATTTATCGTAGTTATTGTCGTCGTCGTCGTTGTTGTTGTTGTTGTTGTTGTTGTTCTAGGAGCTCTTTTGTTAGTTTGGCTGTTGTTGTTGCTGTTGTTGCTACCACTGCTGCTGCTCAAATCAAGCGCGACTGCACGGCGCCAACATGATATAGATATGTTTGTCTATGTGTGCGTGTTGTTATAAACAGTAAACAGCAAAAAATGTCTAAAACGGCAACCAATCCAACGGCGCTTTAGCAACCCTCAAAAGGATAAATATCTAGATGGCTGGCTGTCCCTCAGTCCCCCGTGACTCTGCTGCTGTCTGCCACGTCTACAACAACAAAAATGTAGTAAATCATTTTGATGCTGCCTGCTGCTGCTGCTATTCCGACTAGTTCGCAATATTTCTATTTCCATTTTATTGTTGTCGTCCAAGTCCTCCCACTGCCCAGCCCATCTCACGCAGCAATCACACCCACACAGCCACACACACACATACTGACAGCCATCAGTGAGACACTTTGCCTACTTTGCAGCGGTAGTAAACATACCAAAATGCTTTTTGAATTGTAATTTTTTTTTTTCGTCCTTTCTGCTGCTCTGCTGATGTTTGCCGCTTTACTGCTGATGAGTTCTTAGTGATAAGCATGATTGAATTGATTTTTTTTTTTTTTACACTCTCCCTCTCTGCTGCTGCCGCCACACTTAGGGGACTCTCGCTGTGTGTGTGTGTGTGTGTGTGTGTGCCACTTTGCTGATGGATATCAATTGAAATACTTAAAATGGCGCTTTGCGCATTTTCAATTTGAGTTTTAGCTCGAAGACGCAATATTTGTTGACTTAAAAGCAACTTGTTCCAGTACGCTGCCTCATAGACATTATTTCTTTGACAAAACCATTAGCTGCAGTAGCGCAATTTGAATATTCCACAATCTATATTGACATGGTTATATTCTACTAATTTTAAATACTAATATTATGCAGTCGATACGTAGTATGCACGGCAGACTCTCGAAAGCAAGAAATCCTGCAAGTCAAATTGATAGTAATGCCATTTGTGTGCATCTTTGACAGTGCTTTAGCTTAGTCACTTGATGCTCTCTGACACACACTCAGACCCATCACACAGACATATCCAGACATTGACTTATAGCCAACTTTTCCATCACTTTCCAAGCGATTAAACAATCAGCGGCATTATAATCTCTGCGCAAAGTCATGTATCATAGATACTATATGCCAAACGCTTTTGTCTACAGAACTGCTGCCTGTGTGTGTGTGTGTGATTTTCTTTTTTTTTTTTTTTGTTACTGTAGCGTTTTTCCGTGCCATTTTCATTCGTCGTTTTCGTTTTCGTTTCCCTGTCAAACATGATTTGCATATGCTTTGGCGCGAGTAGCGCAAGAGATTATAGATTAACTGGCTGTCTTCCAACTCTGTGGAGGGAATCAGGCAAACGACTGGTATAAGAGTGAGAGATGCGTTGGGTATATTTGTTGCGCTTCCCTTGTCACTGCCATCTTTTTTAGCCGTGTTATGCCACTTGTAAGCTTTGTTTGCAATTAAAACGCGCCCGAGCCATATCAATTTGATATGTGCACATAATCTTTGGTTTGACTTTCGCCGTTTTACATACAAGAAATGTAGGATTAGCAGCAAAAAGAAAAATATGAGCAGTAGAGCTAGACCCGTTGTGATATTATGGCTAAATTGTTTCCTACTTTAACTAAATGTGAGCGTATTATCTAATCGTCTAAACGACGGCGACGCAGAGCAATAACACTGTGAACTGGTTGCTTTAAATGCCAACGTGTTTCATTGAAGGCGTTTGCAAAGTGTGTTGTTTGAAGTGAAATTTTAATTTACACACAGCACACTCACACACACACACTCTCTAAATACCACATACATCAAAGTGACTTATTATGCATTCATTTAAATGACATTTATTGTCAACACACACACGGTAGTGGAAAAAAACATTATGAGAGAGCAGGCGTTGCCATTTAATGTGCGAGGAAGCTGTTGTCGGCTGGGACGCATGGTAGGTGCAAGAAATAGGCTTAAAAAGCCATTATTGTCAACATTTATAATAGTTTGAAGAGAAAAGCACAAACACAAACGTAGACACGAGTGAGCAAGGTAAGGCAGGAAATATGTCTTGCCACTTTGCCTCACAAACGTTTCTGAGTGTCTGTGTTTGTTTACCTTACACTTGGGCGGCATAAAAACACACACACACGCACACACACACACACACACATGCACGCACACTCTGACTTGGCTGGGGAGTTTAAGTGCCTGACAGTCTGCCTTGCCGCTGGTTAAGGACTTGAGTCGAAACAATTTGGTCCACGTTGCGTATGAGTAATATGTATGTTGCATGTACATGGGCGGCGCACAATTGACAACGACTGAGTATACCATAAGGCTCTGACATCATAAATGTCAACAGCTGTGACTGTGTGTGTGTGTGTGTGACCTTATTTACCGACTAGATCGAGCTGCCACGCCTGCAATGCACAACGCCTACTGACAGGTGTCAGTCAATTTCATTAGCTGTTTGCTTACGCTTTGCGCTGTCACAGCCATCGTTTTAATGCAGCGATGAGGGTTTTGTTTGACCTCTCAAGGTCATGTTGCTTTTGCAACATTGGCGGCGTCTCTGTCCAACAACTTGTGACAACTCTGAGAGCCCGGCACACTCGAAACGTTGTCCCCAGTTCATCTCCATTTTCATATTATTATTATTATTATTATCATTACTTTTGGCTTAAATCCTTTGCTTGAGTTCATAACTCGCTCGTTCGGCGTTGACAGCTAACAGCTTTAAGCTTAATAGCCAAGCATCATCAAGTAAGTTTGTGTCGTCCCGTCCCGTCCCGTTCCGTCTTGTCTCATTTCATTTTTAATTTTCATTTTGTTATCTGTATTTTTGGCTGGTCGTACTTTTTAATTACTTTCTTTTCATTCATCTGCTCCCTCCCTCTCTCTCTCTCTCGCTCCTCGAGAGCAGCTTTCAGTAATTATTTCTCCACTTTTGTTTTATAATTTTTCGTTGCACAAATTTATCATTGCGGCAATATGTTGCAAATGTCAACTGAAATAAAAACATACAGTCTGTTTGGGATTAGTTGTGCATGGACGTGGTCGACTGGTAGGCAATTGGCGACACTTAAGCCACAAAATTTCCAAGTAAAAAAATTAGAACACCACGCATCCACAAGTGTGCCACTTCTTATATTGTGCGCCCTTCAGCAGCATTGACTTGTTGTCGCATTTTGCTGCTCATATAAGGGAATTTAACCTATTTACAGAGTAATTTATTTGCTTATAAACATAAAACCACTTTCACTGCCTGCCATGGGTGCAAAATGCCGAATCCGCCTTGGGCCACAACCAGAGAACAATGGCAAAAAAACAACAACAGACAAAATATGTTGGCGCATATGTTAGGCTCGATGGCTGGTCCTCTTTGCTCCTGCATTGTAATGAAAAGAAACAAAGAAAAAGGCAGCCACTTAATTTAATAATTTTCACATATATTGAAACAAAATGAACAAATGTGTGGGTGGTGGGAATGGTGGGGATGGTGTGGATGGACGAAGAAGGAAGTAGACGACGAGTGCAATATATTTTTGCTTCATTTGTGTCGGTTTTTAATTTTTCTGTGCCTCGATTGTCAGGCGTGTGTGTGTGTGTTGGTGCGGGTGTAAGTGTAGGGAGTAAACACACTTAAAACTCAAATATTTGCATACACTCGAGCATTGTTTGCATAAAAATACCAAAAAACGAGCACAGCAAGGAACACACACAGTACGGCAAAGAAGACAAACGAATCGAGGAGAAACAAGAAATATATAAAATAAAAGCGTCTAAAGAGAGATCGGAGTTGGTGCAGAGGGGGGCGGGCAGATTGTGTGCTATAATGCAAGGCAGCAAAAGGCTGACACGGACAGGCACACACACACACACACACACACACACACACACACACACACACACACACACACACACACACACAAATACACATGAGCGCATTTGTGCTTTGAAATCCCCCTGTTGTTGCCTTAGACCAAAGCAAATTTATTATCACACAAAAGGCAAGGCAAAGACGCAAGCAAGCTAAGGCACGAACCCAGCCAGAAGTCGTGCCCAAATTGGGGGATGGGGTGCCAGAGGTTCCACCGCCGCCGCCGCCGCCGCCCCGCCACCAACAGCCAGCAATCTATAAAAAGTAACAGCCAGTCAGACACATGCGGCAGGCGGTAGCAGCAGCAGCAGCAGGCAGCACGAAATCAAACGAAATGAGGCAAACACAGTGCTCAGTAGTGCTGAGCCAACGAGCGTGCAAAGGACGACGCAAGCGGCGCACTCCGTGTGCAAATAAAGCATTTTACAGTGGGGGCTGCCAGCTAGATTGTAACATTTACTGGGTAATGTATGCCAATGCACATGAGACGACACTGCCGCTCCTTACAACGAGCAGGTGCGCCAAAATTTGCATAGCTTTGTAAGGGCAAAGAGCTGGCCGGGCCAGATTGTAGGAGTGCGCTGTGAAGTATGTTGTGGCAGTTGGAGAGTCGGGTAACTGCGATGTGGGGCAGACAAACAAAAACAAGCCAAGCCAGCAAAATACGTTGCCGTAGCCGTTGCCGTTGCTGTCTGCTACGGCCAAAAAAAGGAAGGCAAAGAAAGCGTTAAGTTTAGCGCAAAATTAAACAATCTTATTGTCAGGATTAGTGACAAAATTATGTAGCATACGCTCAGGCGACGTGTGTGTGTGTGGCTGTGTGTGTTGCCAGGGCAGCTAAGTAAGCAAAGCAAACCCCATAAGCCGTAGCCAAGGCAATACTTGGTCAACTAGTTGTGCCACATACAGACGACTGCTGCCTCGAAACACTTAATTAAAGTTTGTCAAAATATTTAAACATAAAATTTAATGCACAATTAAACAAGTTTCAAGGCAACCAAAAAACCATAATTATGCAAATTATTGCAGTAAAAAAATATATATTAAAAGCAAAGATAACATATAAAAAAAGGCGGGCAAAAAAATGCTATGTGCGACATTGTGGCTGTCGGAAGAGCTCATTGAGCGGAAAAGCGCATAAGCTGCAAGTTCCCTGTTGCAAGTTGCGCATACGCCGCGTAAAACACATGCAACATAATTTTGCTTAACTGTGGAACGAACCAACCAACCAAAAAAAAAGGAAAGAAAATACAAGTAAAATGGAAAATGCCACGACACTAAAACCGCAAGAATACTTATGTAAAAAGGAAGTTGCTATGGAGTGTCAGCGCATTGTCGGGTCTCTTCTGTGGCTTCATTTCCGCTTTTTGCGCTCTGCTGCCATGACACTTTGCCGCACACACACAGAGAGAGAGAGAGAAAGGCAACCTTTGGACTTGGCCAACTGCTGATTTAGTGAAAAACATTTTTCTTGATTATTATATATACTATATATATGGGCATCATAGAAAGCAGCCTGGCTGTAGTCTCCCGTATCTGTATCTGCACAATTTTATTCGTGGCACTTGCTTACCATTGCATAAATGTTGTGCTGTCGTTATGTTGCCTGAGGTTGCAACGTCTTGCTCTTGCTTGTTGCCTCATCCGTCTGGGTGTGGGTGTGCGTGTGCACCCGCTGCGTGAGAAGTCATAAAGCGATTTGTCATATTTATACAAGTTGATAAAATTATAAACAGTGCCGTCTTGCAGCAACTCAGCAAGCGACGGAGCTGTATCTGTTGCTGCTGCTGCTGCTGCTGCTGGAGCTTGCTACTTGCCTCTTGGAATTTTAAATAATTTGATTGCTGTACGCTGGCAAAGAGGGTCGACAAGACGCACAAAAGCATGCAATTGCAAAGTTTTATACAATTACTACCAGCAACTACTATCATTTGGTATGCAGTATTTTTTCCCTATCTACGGCTGCACTTGCAACCAACCAACTGTTCGTAAGTTTAATTTCCTCTCGTAAATGTAATAAATGCATTGTGTTTAGGTTATACACCAATTGTTCCACCCACACGACAGACACCTGCGGACTCCACTCACAACAAACATTAAAATTATATATAAAATAACTGCCAGTCTGCTTAAAGTATTTAACAAAAAAAATAGAAGCATTCAATTTAATAGTCGTTCGGCAGGAAGGATTCTCTACTGCTGCTGGAGCCTCACATAGCACATTTTATTTTAATATTTATTGTTTTTCGCGGAAACCTGACAAAAGCACAGCTCAGTTTTGCCCCCTCAGTCGCGTTGTGGCGTTCCAAGACACCAAATTGAAAACGAAAGCAATGCAAAATAGAAATGTTTTGGCCTGGCTTGGCGGCGTGTCGTTAGCAGGCGCCTGTGGGCACCCTTACTCCTTCTGCTACTGCAAGCACTCCCCACTCCAGCAGTGGCAAACGACATTGTCAGCATTATGTGCCCTAAAATTGGAGTTAACCTGAATGCTGCGGCACCCGCATGCCTCTTTGAGTGGATTTGTTGTCTCGTTGTCTCTTGGCTGCTGTCTATTGTCTGCTGTCTGTTGTCTGTGTTGTCTTACTCAAAAGCGTAATCATTGTCGTTTGTCGCACGTTTTATGTATACCAGCGTCCCGCTGTCGCGCAGCTCTATAGTGTCGGCTGCTGCCAATGTAGCCAGCCACATGGAACTTATTACTTTCATTTGCCTGTGCCGCCTATCTGGCTATGCGCCGCCACCCTGGCGCACAGGTATTGCCAACAGGCTCTAAAATAAATTCATAACAAATTCATTGCGCGCAGCGAGGCATAAGAAGTAAGCCTGAGAACACAAACAACAAACAGGCAAATTAAAGCTCTGCCAAGCATCGCGGGTGCAAGAGTGTTCGCAGAATTTTGGAACTGCTTCTGATATTGGCAACAACTGCGTCTAATTTAGATGTTTGCTCAGTCACATACGGCGTATGCGTAATCTTTTGTTTAGGCTCATTGCTTCCCCTACCACTCAACATTGGGAGCCTTGCGGGAATTATCAACGCATATTTATGCCTAACTTTATTAAGCATGCCCGTTGTGTCGAGGTTTTGTTCAAGTTCGCGTAATGATATTGAAAAGTTGTCTAAATCAGGGCAGACGGGCATTTTCTTATGAATGCCGCCTCCCCTATCCTGTTGATTTGCATAATGACATTTAATGATAATGTTGATAATGCTCTACCTATACCTGTAGCACCTTTATGTGTTAGGCGTTTTCTCAATAACGGCTTGGTCTTCAGTTTATGCCAAATAGCCGCACGCAGCGCATACAAAGTTATTCCAATTACGGCATACTACAGTTTGGCATATTAATCAGTGCACAACCCACGCCCCCAATGCTGCTGTAGTCTGCCTGCCGCAAGCGACTGAAACGCTTTAAGTAAATATTTCATTAAGATTTGCTTAAACTGAAAAGTCAGCAAGCGCTGAGCTTAGCGCAGCAAATGACTCGCGTATTAACGCAAATTTTCTAAATGGCCAGTTGAACAGCCAAAAAAAAAAAAACCTTCATCCTCCACCAAAGTATACAGGCACTTCGGGTCACTGTGACGACCCTTAGAGCGCCCGGCGCACAGCCGCGCTAAGCGCAACTGCTGTTGTTTATTATTATCTTTGTAACGTAATTTGGCGCTTATAAAATTAGAAAATATTCCATTTACTATTTTGAAAAATGATTGCAAGCAATTTCATTTCCGCTTGCGCCAAGTGCGGGGGGAGAATCCTGCTGCCCTGCACCACAGCCGCCATGCTGCTAAAAAACTAATTACAAACACATAAAACGCGGCGGGCGGTGCGTAGTAGCGTGTCGAAACGTAAGGGCGTTGGATAATTCGCAAAATGTATGAAACTTGCAACAAACAAAGTTGCTTGGAGCTTCTTCCAGCAACTACGTCAATAATTGTTGAAACACAGACGTCGCAACGTAGCCGTAGTCGTCGTGAACAGCACGGCAGTTGTTTTGGCTGCTTATTTCATTTGATTTTTATTTTTTGTGTTGCATGGGCGTGTGCCACGCCCAAAATTGCCCAACACGCCCATCAAACTAAATTACACTAAGGCCCGAGCAGCAGCCAATAAACATAAAAATAAAATGCAGCAAAATATGCTGCCGGTTGCTGGAGCTGGTAGTGGAGTCACAGTCACAGTCATAGTCATAGTCGAGAGTCATAGTAGTCGTCGCACCGATTGCCATTGCCGCGTGCAATGAGCTCCGAGTGCCGCGTCCGAGTTCGTGCTCATGTCCGTTAGCTAGCAGTTGCTCCCAAGTTGACCATTTCGCATGAATTTGAAGCTTGTGGCAAGTTGCTTGGGCACATTAAGACAATGCGCGTTGGATGCGCCGCCATTTTGTGGCTGCTCAAATGGTTTTTAAAGTGTTGCCAGTGTGCTGGCCAAACTTTTCACTCACACTCCTTCGGCTGCTGGCGGCTTCTTGCTATTTTTGCTTTTGGCTCGTTTTATTTTACGACAGTTGCTGCAACAGCGAAAACTTTTTAAGTGTCTGTTGTGATTTGGACAAATGTGCCAGCGCGTCGCAGCGACCACCCCTGAGGGCATAAGTTGAGGCATTGAGAGAATAAATTTGATGATTGACACCTTTGCTGTGGTAAATAATATAAATATTGAAATTACATGAAAATCTCTGATGGCAGGCACTTTAAGTGACGACATTCATTTGCTATTCCTGGTAAAGTAAAGTAAAGGGGCAAGCATGACGTGATCGTGGCCATGTTCGTGGTGGCAAGTGATAAAAGTAGGCGAATCTGACTACCTGATGACATTAATGGCATGCTAAGCGTTTTGTGCCACTGCCGGTAATAGCCATGAAGATGTTGTTACTCTTGGTTGCTGTGGTGGTCCTTTTGTGTGGGTCGTTGTGGGGCGTGTCAGTAAGGGCGAACCGTGTGACCCGAAGCAATTACCAATTTTCTTGTTACATTTACGGCGCGCGTTGTTGGTCATGTTGCAAGCTGCAGCACTCTTGGCACAGTTACTTGCACATTAACTCGTCTGTGTGCGAGTGTGTGTGTGTGGGCGTACATTAAGTGCGCTTAGGTCTTGAGAGTACAATGCAAAAGGCATAAGAAGCAGCAGAAATTGCCAGCCTGTGTTGACAACGATGAGCGCAAAAGCTGAGTGCATAATCTGCCTTGTCATTTGCGCGCCATGTGGCTGCAACCATTAGATTTGGCTTACGGCACAGTACGTGCAACATGAACGCTGCTGCGCGGGCGTGGCATTACAACTACTACCACTACTACTACCACTACTAGTATGAAAAAGCAAACGGAGCATTTCCAAGCCGTAAATCAAGTGCACATTGCTGATCGAAGGCAAAAGCATTTACCGCATAAATCTCAGCCAATGAGCCAAATAAGCCATAGAAAAGTGCTTAGAACGTTTGAGTCATAATAGAGCATTATGTGAGACGAATGACTAATATTACGCTTGTTAACTTCTTTTTATTGCAGTTATGTACCAATATTTGCACGTTTTATGACTATAGAAAATAATGCAAGTGAAAGTGCATAACTTGCATAACGTATACGCCACATAAGCCGCCACATTTTAGCCACTTTAGCGACAGCCAAGAGGCATACAAGTAGACACTTGACAAACGCAAAGATGCTTCATTAAAATAATCACCAACAAAGTGACAATCATAATAATGAAGTTTCTCACATTGCAAGTGCGTGCAGCAACACTTTGAAGACACATCATCAATCGTGTTTGCAGCAAAACACTTGCTTGACGGTTTTTTTTTTTTTTGTTAGCTGCTTTGGGTTTTTGGTCCTGCCACAATCACTCGTTTTGATTTTCTCTGCTTTATTTTTCACTAATTAATTATGCAGTAACAGCAAACAACTTGAAATGTAAAGAGATTAAAGTGACTTAAAAGGCATTTATGCATTTGCACAAGACAGAAGGCAACAGCCAAACACTTCACACAGATACTAAGCACTAGCACATTGTCAGTGTGTTAGTGTCAGTGTAAGTGTATGAGTGAGTGTTGTTGCTCTTTCTCTTTTTGCAAAAACAAAACTGCTAGACAACTTTGACTTGGAAGGGATGTGTGTTGGGGCTTGTTTACATTCTTCAATGGCTGCCAGCAGGCATTCGTAGAGCTCTTGTTGAAGGGACGTGTGAGGACATGGTCTTGTATTTTATAAAATTAATAAACAATTTGTGTGTGTGTGTGTGTGTGTGTGTGTGTGCGTGCAATTATGCTAAATTTAATTAAATATATAAAACAAAGGCACACGCACACCCCCACACACCTGTCAACACCGAGTTGCGACTGACTTGCATGTGTGTGGCAACAAATGTCGCTTAATTGTTGCAGCTGTCTGTCAAGTTGCAAAACATTTACTTGCCACAACAGACAAGCTCCAAGCCAAAAAGAAATACAACATATTTCGTTACTTTTTTTTTCTTTTTGCTCCAAAATAATTCCTGCTTGACATTTTCCAGCAAAAATAATAATAATAATAATGCAACAAAAAAAAAAGTTAAAACAACAATGTCAACATTTTAAACTCTGAAAATGGCGCGACCAGACCAGGCAGCACACAAAGTCGTCGACGTAGACATAAAACTGCAGCCGCTGTCTCTGTCTAGATACTTAACCAACACACAGGTCTCGCACACCTTCACACACCTTCACACACACGCATGCCTGCACACAAACGTGACAGCCGCAAAGCTGCCGCCGGCATATAAAATACTTCAAAAAATGCTCAAAACCCGCTCGTCGCATGTGTGTGTGAGTGTGTGGGCGAAGCTAACACTGTAACTTGCAACTCGTAACTGTTCTCTGGTGGTGTTAGTGTCAGGGTGGCAGTTGCGGTGGCAGTTGGCGCGTCGCTCAATTGTCTTACCTTTGCACCTGCTGCCCCATAACAGCCCATAGGCAGCCAACGCGCCGCTTTTTGTCCTTATTGTTGTTGACGTTGTTTGTTGCTCTCCTGCAATTGTGTATCTATGTGCTTAAGTCGCACACTTACGCATGTCGCGCTGTGTGTGTGAGTGTGTGAGTGTGTGGCAGTGTCTATAATTCTGTCAGCATTTTGTAACTTAATTAGCATTTTTATAAATAGCTTGTCATGGCAAAGTTTTTTTTTTTCATCTTCTTTGGGTCTCTGACTTTATGCTTTTATTTATATTTTTTCTTCTTTTTCTGCCAAGTGTCAGCCATGTTGGCTTTTAAAAATGGCGAATGCTTTTAAAATTGTTGTAAATTGATATGGGCAAGACTTAATTGCATATTATAAATGTAGAGAGTGCTGTGCATAGGTAACACGTTTATGCTTTAAAGTTAAGAAAATGGAAACATAATGTTTTGCAATTTATGCATAATTTTTGAGGTAATTCCCCATCTACATTAATTGCTGCGCTTGTTATCAAACATCTAAGGCGGCTAACTTAGTTAGAACAGCTTACTTATTTGCCTTAAAATGTTTACATATAATTTAGTTGTTGGCAAATTGCATATAGCTGCACATACAACGTAAGTTTTCGTCTCAATGACGCCAGCTGGCAGTTGGCCAATATTTTTGAAAATATCTAACAGGCCGAGAACTATAATTTGACACAAATTTATACTTTGCTCCCGCTCTTGTCTTGTACTCTTATGTGAAATATTTTCAATTTAAAGCATTTAAATGTTGTGCATATATTATTTTGTCAAATTTCTGCTTTTTCATTTGCTTTTTGCCTTAAGTTATGAATAAATGCGAGAAAGCTATGCGCAATGAAAGAGAACGCATTTGTGACGCATGCAATGCAAATAGCAAAAGAAAATTAAATTAGGCAACATTAACTGAGCATGACAAATGTTTATAACGTAAAACAAACAAAACTGCCGATGTAGGCTTTTTGGGCGCGGTTAAGACCACAAAAATGCAAATGCAATTTAAGCATCATTTTATAATTGAATTTTACAGACGTTCCAAGCTTGACTTAGGCAACTGCATTTACCAAATGAACATGCAACTGCATGGAAACTAAACTAAAAATGTTAAAACAGCAAAAACAATGGCCAAAAAAAAAAGCAGCAATAAAACATTTCAAATGCGAGAAATATGCAACAATTTAAATGGCGGTGCGTGAAATTAACTCATTATAAAATTAATTAAACAATTGATTGAACATGAGTGCCGCGCGCAACTGTGTGCGTGTGTGTGCGTGTGTGTGTGCTCATATTTTGGTGTTGCATGCCTCACAGATATTGCACTCAACGATGTGTGGGTGTGGGTGTGTGTTTGCAATCAGTTTCAAATCAGCAGCAGCAAAACCAACAAGCGACAACAAACGACGCCTACAGCTCATTGCCTGCACGTTGTTTGATAGGTGGAAACGAGACGCGGAACGTTGGCGCACTCGTTGTGTGCGGGTCTGGCTGAGAGTGTGTGTGTGTGTGTGTGTGTGTGTGTGTGTGTATGCTCTGTGTGCGGGTTAAAAACAATAATAAAATCAATTTGTATTAAACCACATGAGACGCATGAAAAACGCAATAAAAACGAGTGGCAGCCATTGCTCGCGCGCGCTCCATCTATCGCACATCCCACGTCTGTGTGTGTGTGAGTGTGTGTTTCCATATGTAAAGCAGCCGATGTATTAACTTTAATGGTTGCATACTTTTTGGGGCTTTAAAGTGTTGCCCTAGCTTGGTGATTTAAAACTGTGCTGCTTTGAGCAAGCTATTTTTGTGCCCCTTAATCGGAAGTGCAGATTTTTGCAATATGTTGCAGTTTATCGACGACCATCTTACAATTGTCACGCAGTCTTTGTACGTTTGAAGGTTTTTTGATAAAAGTCTGCGCCTTCAAGTCAGTCTTCTAAAGCTCGCTCTTCGTATTGATATTCATTCACAGCTCTGTGCCAACTCTCTTGACGTTCAACCTAAGACACTTTAATAATTAAAACGTTTCGCTTCGAAGCAGCAACACTGATGACAAAAAATTAAGTATTTCGTATTCGATGTTTGAAACATACAAGGCAGGCTTTTATGCTCTCTTAACCACCAGCTATGCAACACATTTTCTTTATTAGCCACAAAAGCACTTGCAAGCAAATGTTGCATGGGGGCGCACAACCACGACAACAACAACAACAACAGCAAATGAGCCAAAGAAAAGCAATCCCCAATTGGGTTATTACGCATCTAACTGCGCACCTTGTTTTTTTTTAATACGCACAATGAATTGCGTTGTTGTTGTTGCTGCTGCTGCTGCTGCTGTCATTGGAATGCGAATAAGTGTCGTCGTGCAGTGGCTCACTTTTAATTGTTGGCAACGCAGCACTCGCTGCTTTTTGTGGTCACCACCCTGCCGCACAATCCCACACAGGGTGTCAGGCAGACAGCAGACAAGCGCCAGCCAAAAGACGCATTAAAAAAAAAGGAAATACAAAAAAACGGCAGAAAAGTTTACCGCAAAAAGAAAAACGTTTTCCAACAGGAAAATCACAAAACAAAGTAGCTGAAAAAAAGTTTTTAATTAAAAAGTTCTGTTAAATCTATGCCTTGGCGCCATCATGGATTGTGAGGTTAGCTAAAGGTTGCCAGTAGAGCGAGCGACAGACTGAGCTCGCGGCAATGTGGCAACTAACTTCAGCTGCACGTGCAAGCATTTTAATGCTACAAAGATGATGATATTTGAAATGACAAGTGTTGAGACTTATGTACTAGTATATATATCTCTTTTTATATATGCGCAAAAAACTTTCAAGTGCCGAGAGCTTACAGCAGGCCTCGGACTTAACCCGACTGTTGCGAATTGTTGCAAATTTTGTAAAGAAATGTTAAATTAAATTACTCACTAATTACGCACAAATCCATCAAAATTAACCACAATTAAGTGAACTTTGTTATAACAATTCTGTTGCCACCGCCACTGCCACTGTGGACTGACACTGTCTGCTGGAGTGCTGCTTTGCAGTTCTTTCAGCACAGTTCTCGCTTCATTTCAATTATTCAATTTTACACCTTGTGGCATTTCGCACCGCAACAACGTCGAAACCACAAAAAACACAAAAACCCAGCTAAAGCAGCCAGAGCAAGAATCCCAAGCAGCGCTGGCTGGCAAAGGCTCGTCGTCGCATTAATCGCAAGCCGCAAAGGACCAAGTTTTGCACTGGCTGCTTGGAATTTGGCTGTAGAAATAATTCCAACGACAAAGACAAAAAAAAAAAAGGGGGAAGCAGTGAGGAAAAAAAATGCGAACGAAGAACAGCTGGAATTTACAGCAGCGCGAAATGAAAAATAGCAAAATGCTCCACTGGCTGTGCAGTTCCAAGCAAAAGCTAAGAAAAGCTTTAACGAAGCATTGCTGCGCTTGTTGCAATCTTGCAGTGGCGGCTGCCAAGTGTAGGCGTGTGGTGCGCGCTGGTCAGCATAGCGTAGCCCCCCGGCTGTGGCATCTAAACCACCAACAGCAGCAAGTAATGACAATTGGAATTTTACGAGTATAAGACGCGCTTAATGTGCAAGTTATCTGCGAATATTTGCCTTTAAGGAATTTGCACTGCAGCATTGATTTTGCGAAGCGGCTTTTTGTGCTTTAAATGAAGTTGTGACTGGAAATTTATGAGCAAGCAAAAGTCAAACAATCGCATGCAATTTAAATGCAATTGTTTTATGTACACACGCACACACACACAGAGAGAGAGACGTACAACCAGCACTCACATACACATGTGCGTTCACGGTAGGCTGCTCGTTCAGCGGCCAACGTGGCGTATACGTTGTGCAAATGCAAGTACCCCGCAGTAAAGTTGCAATAGCAGCAAAGCCAATTGCGTATAGTAAATCACACACGCGCACACACAGATACACACACACACACTAATAAATTATTAAATGCATGCAATAAATTTCAAATTAATCGCTGATATTTATCTCTCACTGCTGCGTCGTAGCTTTGAGCTCATCCAAAGCTTGGTGTGTGTGTGATGTGAGATGTGTGTGCATAATAATTATGTGCCCCACACAATGTGCCAGCCACGCCCACTTCAAACAATTTCACATAAAGCATTTTACGGCAATCTGCGCATTTCACTTTTGACTTTTTACACATTTGCTGCTTTAAATGCCCTTTCATTTGATGCTGTTGATCTGCATGAATACACTGCACTTTGGTTGTGCACATTAGATGCGTGCACAATTTAACAAAAGAAGTGTGTGTTTTCAATACTGCTTTCACAGTGCAGTGCATTTTAAAGTCGTATTGTATGGCATGTAATCGGGCCACTTGTAGCAACTTTTTTATTTATTTATTTTTTGTTTTCCTTATAAGTTAATTTCTTTTTTATTGTTTGATGTCATGTATAGCCGGCAACGCTGTTGCAGCTGCATATTGAATATTATAGCATGAAATGCATTCTGTGGCGTTTTCGGTTTCAACTACAGCTTCATATTTTATATTGTTTCAACAGTGTTTTTTTTTCTCTTTTTGTGATTAATTTATTTATGCTGCGCACTCGTGAGGTAGATTGTTAATTAAATTATGATTGCCATAGCCATATATTTTATGCTTTTTACAATTATTTAATAATAAAAATAATAAAGCATTAAAAAAGTACTGAGCTATTACTGAAATATTAAAAATTTACCATTATCAGCGGCATTTGGCTGCAACTCGTCGTTGACTAAATACACTGCAAATAATAATATCGTATGGATATGATAATGTTCCAAGTGAACTTATTGAAATATCTCGAAATCAGGCGTCACTAAGGGAAGGGGACCAACAAGCGACAAATATTTGGCATTGTTTTGAATTATATGCGCAACATTGGCAACAATAAAAACTTGTCAGCCAACATATGTCCACATAACCGCACACACACACGCAGAGACAGTTGTGCAGTTTATACCAACTTGAAAATTAACACAATAATAGCCAGCAAGTCAGTGCAGCAACAGAGCAGTGGTAGAGTTCGAGTGAGTGTGGGGAGCGTGTGGGATACTGCGGAAGATGAGATTTATTCGGGCATATGCAAATGCACAAAATGGCATAGAAATGCGCAACATTGTGGTCGTTGTCGAGGCTTGTGCCCAGCCGTACAGGATACGCTTGCATATAAATTATAACACCGGCGTGTCTATTAAAATGATTGTATCCGCTCGATTATGCACAAACACACACAGAGAGCCAGACAGACAGACAGACAGACGGACAGACACACACACACAGATAGACTATGGAAAATATTGTCGTTCAAAACTTTTTGACTTGCCACAGCCACAATGCATACAACTACATAAACATAGGGTAAAGTGAGACAGTAAGAGAGATGTGCAGATATAGAGATACATTTGTATCTATGAATGCATTTGTCTGTGTCGCTTTATTGTTGACTTTTCTTCCTAAATGTCATGTGCATAGAAAGGGTGTTTGGGTCGTCGTCGCCGTCGTCGTTGTTGTTGCTATACGCTCATTTTTTGGTAGGTGTGTTAGGTGTGTGTGTCTATCTCTCTCGCTTTGGCTCACTTGCTCTCTGCTAGGCGCTGACAAAACAAATACATAATACCGTTTGACTTTATTTGCATTCACTTCGTGTGTGTGTGTGTGTGTGTTTGCCATCTGTTTATATAGAGTTGATATTATGCTATTTTGACAGCTAATTAGTTTCGTTCAAATATGCACGTGTCTCTCTCTCTCGCTGTCGCTTCGCTCATTTGTTCTAGTTTGCCTCAATGGCAGCACTAATTGACAGCCTGGTTGAAAATTTATTTAGCCATTTTGGTATTGCATAATACACAATGTTTTCTATGTAAATTGGCAATAGAAATTGGCATTGATGCGCTGTTTGGCTTAACTTAAGAGGCAACCTTATAAATGCCCAAAACAACTGAGCAATTAATCTCTTTTGTTTGTGATGAGATGAGTCTTGCTCGCAGACTTCACTCCCTGCCCGCACACAATTGACCCAATAAGCTGAACTGCAAATTAACGCACAAGTAACCGCAGTTCAGAGATAACGGCTATCAAATGGCTATAACTAACTGCATATTGGCATGCAGCAAAATACCGAATACACAAACACAACTAAAAGCATATATGTGTGTTATGTATGTAGAGTAGATAACCTGTGTCGATAGATATCTGACAATTAAGTTTATGCAGGTAATAGCAAGCTACTTCAATATGTTAAACAATGAAAACCGCAGACGCATTTGTGTGCGTGTGTGTGTGCTGCTAAGCTGGGTGGGATTGCAAATAAACTGCAAATAATTTAAACTGCAGCTAATAAATTTACAAGGGCAACAGCGCCAGAACACAGCAGCCAAGATATATGATAGGCAATGAGCTGTATCTCAGATAAGTCAAATGTACAAGGCGCCCAAAAGTATGCAATGGCTGCATGCATGTGCTTGTGTGTGTGTGTGAGTGTCGTAATTTAAGCCATTTATACGATAGCTTAAATTAATGCAGCTCATGATGTTGACGTGCATGTTGTTGGCCATGCCGCAAGTGCATCAACTTTTCAAACTGTCATTCACAATAAATGAGTTCACAACAATAAAAACAGCCGCCAGCCGCACACCACACAACCAACACGCTCGGCTCCAAACCAAACCAAACCAAAAGTTTTCACAATTTGCAGTGTATGAGTCTCGTTATAACTATCAATTAAAGCTGCTATTGCTAATTTTGTTTGTGTATCCTTGTACGCCTAGAGGCAGTGCTTGCCTATATAGCTTTGGCATAAGGAGCAGTGGAGCCGAAAACATTTGCTGCTTACTCTCTAGCTCCTCGCTCGCATGTTGTAGGCATTTTATCTACGTCATCGTGTTGTCTTGAAATTAGTCAAATATTTGTTCTCTTTGTTCTTTCAGACAATAGTTAGCCTGAGTATGTGTGTGTGTGTGTGTGCGTGTGTGCGTGACAGCGTGTAATTTATGCTTGTTATTTGCTTGTGTTGTTATTGATGTGCATAAATCAAAAGGACACGGGCAAACAGGCCGCCTGGCACTTGTCAAATTGCATGGCAAAAGTGAAATTTTTATACGACAATTGATGGAATATAATTGATAGCTGGCACGCTAAGTGCCGCTGCATAGCCTTCAATTGTTGTCTGTAGTGCATTGACACTACACACACTCGCAACTCATTGCAGCTACAACATAATCATTATTTTCCTACGAGAATTTATGCTAAGCTAAATTGTTATTTAAAACACTAACACTAGTTACACAATAGCAGTGTATGTAGTGTGTGTGTGTGTGTGTTGTTTTAAAATATTAATGCACAACATTTAAATGATGACGACAACAACAGCAACAACCAGCACACACAAACAAGTCAACATACCAACACAACAACAACAACAACAATGACAATGACAACAAAAACAACTGCATACTGACGAGACAGTTTAACAATTACAGTGAAACTTAGTTAAACTGAACTTAAGTACTCTTAACAATTTTACAATAATTTCTTCAGATGCGATTTTTCCTATTAGCATAAAAAATTTGAGTTTTGAGAAATTTGAAAAATGCATAATTGCTTCAGAAATCAAATACAAATAATTGCATTGATTTCGTGCTAAAAACAAATGTTTCGTACTTTGATTTACAATAATATAAGAAATTTTAAATAAATTTCTTCCACTTGAAGTATGTATCGCAGCATGTAGATATTTCTATAAAAAGCTGTTCGAAGAGAACAGAGGCGGTATCTTTGTTAAAATAGATTTTCCTATGTAAATGAAGCAACTATTTATTTATTTATTTATTAATACGTAAGGGTACAACTAAGTGCAGTTGACTTTAATATTAGACAAGTTAAACATTCTAAAATTAGGAAATAAAAAATGATAACGAGGAAAAAGTATAATAAAACTAATTCGTATTCCTAGCCTGATGGGTGAATTTTTTATAGATATGCGCCGTCTCACATCTGGGGCTAGCCAGGAACTTGGATTTACAATGTAAAAGATGAAAACAGAAAGTAGCATATAAATTGAAACATTTTTTCCAAATAGCAGCCAAAGAACAGCGTTGAACAAGTTTGGTTTTTATTGTTCATGATTGGTCAAAGAAGCTCGATTTGGGGAATCAAGATAAGATATGATAGATAAAGAAATGGATTGGATAGACCGTGCAAAGCAGACGAAATTATAGAGGTTATTATAATTTACGCATAGCACACGAAAAGGATCGTGTAACGCATAATTAGTTCTACAAAAAGTTAATGCTAGAGGGCGAAAATTACGAGTTAATCTGGAAGGAATGATGAAATAAATTTTATTTAGGCGAGCGTTGGAGCATTTATTTGCTAGCTTTGTCAGTGCTAGACAAATGCACCAGGGTGCAATAGAAGCAGCGATCTTACGATTCAACGGCGAGTGCGCTACCACTGCGACGCCGAGAACCAAAAATAATATGATAGATTATATTGTTAACTTTAAAAGAAGATTTTATTTGTATGAACAACTATAAGTAATTTTTATAAATTAACTCAGCAACAAATATATGAAATTATGCGTCTGCAACAGTAATATTTTGAAAACAAATTTTAATAAAATTAACTTAAAATCATTATCGCAGTAACTCAATTGCTCACTTACGTGTTTGTTACAACGAGGCACTACTGTCAAAACCAAGCAATGAACTGCAGCGCACTGCACTGGGCGGGGCTGGGGAAAGGTCGAGTTGCAGGAGATGGTATGCAGTTTTCAGAGTGCAGGCAACTGCAGCAGACGCCACACGCAATGATCTGATTAAACATGGTAATGAAGTAGTCAAAATGTGGTGCAACGTGGCGTATGCGTAATTTTATGTACATATATAAGGCAAGCTGTGTGTGTATATACACACACTTGCAGTATGTCAAATAGGTGTGTGTGTGTGTGTGTGTGTGTGTGTGTGTGTGTGTGTGTGTGTGTGTGCGTAGCTGGTGTTGCTGCTAATTTAAATTTACGCGCTTCGTATGTGTGAGTGTGTGTGTGCACGGCATACCCCTCCACCCGTTTTGCTGTGTGCTGGCAAAAAGTAAATCCCAGTTACAGTGAAATGAAAATACAAACACACGCACACACACATACGCAAACAAGGACATGCATACGCACACGCGTACACACACACACACACGCTGATGCCATTGCTGTGGCTATTGATGTAAATACAGAGCTCACACACACTCGCACACACACACACGATAGATACAAAACCGCCAATATAACATGAGCCAGAGCGTTGCGCTGGCCATGCATATTAAATTTTACGTTCCACACGCCACTTGCCACTTGCCAGCGTCCAGCCAAGCGTTGCTGCTGCTACAATGCGGCTTAAAGTTTTTACAACTCGGCCGTTAATTTGTTTAAATAATTTAAAAATTGAGCACAATTAACTTTGATGTGGATACCAAGTGTATGCAACTATTTGAATTTTTCATTTCCGTTTGGCATTGCTATTCACCATCCACATATGTTTTATTTACTTCTCCGTTTTGTTTTGCTTTTTTTTTTTATTGATTTTCACAGCAGCATTTTTTATGAGGCGTCACAAGCTTATAAATAAATTTTGCATTTTATTCAGAGCTTGTTATTTGGCGATTTGTAACTAAAACTGAAAAACTGCAATTTTTTCTACCGCTTCGTTTTTGACCATTTCAATATTTATTAGCTTAGCCGGCCCTGCATTTATTTACCAGACACACGTTGGTTGCATCAACCCCTGGTGGTGGGGGCACGGTTAGACGATTGCTGCAACTGGCTGGCGTCGGCGGCACGTTATGCCATTATTTGTTTTCGCTGATTGCATTTGATTTTTGGCAAACAGCAGAGAGTTTACTTTTTGGCAACAATTCACAACAAACAGTTGCCCAAAAAAAAAAAAAAAAAAGGCTCTAGAATAAAATAAAGTTAGCTACGGCATACAGTTGCAACATAGTTTGTTAGCTAAACAAATATCACATGGCTCTGGTGCTGCAAGTGCTGAGGCGGCGGGGAATGCGTACTGCTACTATTGCATATAGTTGAAATTGCATTTGTTCAGCGAATGCTGTGGTTTAGCAATTTGAAGGCTTTAAACTTACATTAACGATAAAAATTTTTGTTTGCATTTGCAGAAATAAAAGTTGCATTATTAATACAAATACATATTTCTTCTCTTCTCTCTTTCTAGGTAAGCGTCAAACAAGTGAAATATGTTTTCTACACTTAATACCCTGAAAATTGCGTAAGTGCTAAGTTATTTTAATATTGTTCAAAACTATTTGCTGCATTTTGCTTGATACTTGCAAAAAGCAGCACTAAATGTCGTAAGCGAAATATTTGCAAACATTTTTCATACAAGTCAAGTTAAAACGACTTTACAAAAAACGCTTAAAGTTGCTTAAGAGCAAAGAACACAAAAAAAAAAGTAACAAGAGTAATGACATTTGACAAAATGCAACCCACAAGCAGATACTAAGCGTACTTACGCTGGGGCGGGGTGGGATACAAAGCTGTGCTAGAGTCATGGCTGCAAAAAGGACATGCACCCCAAGGAAAACTTTGACTGCTTTTATGCACATTGACGCACGCACGCACACATATTGGTATTGGTTATGTAGCCGGGCTAAACTTTGCGCTGATTTTTAAGGGTTGCGCCAGCAAAAAAAAAATACGAATTTTACAAGACAAAATGACAATTTTTTATTTCATTTCTTGCGCTTTTTTTGTATTTTTTCGAGTGCTACAAAGAAAATGAAGTAGAAAAATGGTAAAACTTTAAACGGTAAAAGTGGCTGACTTCGCGAAGAGGTTGCACATTAAGTTGGTTGCCGCCACACGCAAACTCTGGCAAAAAGCATTAGTAAAAAAGTTCATAAGCAAAAGTTCGTGGCACTGTGGGCGTTTTGTATTTTCACGAGGAAAAAAATAAAAAAATGGCAGTTCAACTTTTGCAACATCGACGGGGGCTTGATGTGTGAGGGAAGTGCTGGCTGGCAAATACATATTGCTAAAAACTTGCACTTTTTATATTTTTCATGTGTGTGTGTGTGTGTGTGTATCTGTGTGAGGTTTTGCCCTTTGGTTACGTTTGCATAATGTGTCTTACAAGTCACATAACTCATAGCGAACATAATCAATGTTGCTTGGGTGCAGCAATATTTTAATACGTTAAGTAAACGCATTCAAATGCAAAAACTTTTTCAAATACTGTACACACGCATACACAAAGTTGCAGAAATAGTTGAAGAGCGAAGAAAAAATGTGCAGCATGCTTCATGGCGCATTATTGCCTAGTTCCGTCGATTCATGCAACTTACTCCATCTGCTGGCAATAGTGCAAGTGGAATGGCTTCTAAATGCCAAAACGAGCAAAACTTTGTTAATTTAAAAAATGCACTTGTTGATTTATTGAAATTAATATTGAAATGGAAAAAGACTTCAGTGCTGGCAAGTGAGTGGTTGCAATGAAGCAAAAATAATCAAACTAAGTGCGACACACTTGGGCACACTTCTAAGGTCAATCAATACCAATGCCAGCAGTCATTAAAATGCGTTAGACGCATTTGATTTATAGTGGCTGGAAAATCCCTTGCAACTCAGCTGCGCAAAAAAAAAAAACAGTTGTCAACTTGTGGCAAAAGTCAACACAATCTACTCCAAACCAAATCAAAGCTGTGCTGTATAAAGCTATCCAGCAGTTTCAGTTTTGAGTAGCGTAAAAAATTATGCTAAATTTTGATTAATTGTGCTGTCAAAAAGCCAAAGCCACATACTACTACGGCTGCTCAGCTTTCAAGGATGTGCGACATGATGCTTGCCTTGTTTTTGACAAGCTTAAAATGCTACAAATGAGCTCCACTGGGAGGTTGCAAGTAGTTGCTCGATGGGGGCGCGCACAAACCATCTTTCTGACGGCGGGGGCAAACGAGTTGACACCAAGTTTAGACGGCACGAGGACAACAATTTAAAAATATTAAAAAAGTTTTCACTTGACATGTTATTGACTTGTTAAAATGTTTTTTGGCCCGTTTTCGTTTTGCGTAATATCATTTCACATCTCTCAAGGCAGTGGCTCCCTCTATCTACAGCAAGAGGGTTGTTTATTTTTGTCATGCGGGCCGTGGCTCTTGCTTTGGCTGGCTGACTGGCTGACTGGCTGCTTATTTATTTATAATGTGGGACTTACTTGGATATTCCAGCCACGTTTTTGCGTCATGCACGAAAATTGCATTGCCACATACGCAGAGAGAGCTTGGGTTGTCGCGGGACTCAGTTGCAAAAAGTAAGAAAGAAAGACAAAAAAAAAAAACAGGGACTAACAGGGCAAGACAAGCAGGCAGGCAGGCAAGCAAAGGCACAAAGGATCAAACTGTGTATTATTTGCAGAGGGTTGAAAATAATGTCGACTAGACTTTTATTAGACAAGCTTTTTATGTTATGGGCCTTCGTGTGCCGCATGCTACATGCTCTTTATTTCACATTTTTGTCTGCCTTAGTTGTGCTCGGTTTTTGTACATTTGCCAAATTGCTAAAAGCAAGTACGGTTCCAGTCAAAGTAACAAGATCAGAGGCAATTTTTATAGCTGTAGTTGAGCAGCGATCTGCAGTGTTTACAAAGTCGAGATCTTTCACGCGTTAAATTCGCCTCATCTTTATAGCAATCTATTTGCTATATTACCAAGATTTCCCTAGAATGCAGCAACGTCAACAGCTCCCAGCCACGTGCGTGCAACGAGCTGTGGCTTTATGCCTGTCAACATATTTTCTATTCAACTGAGGCATGCTACCATAACTGTTATCTAAAGCTTTTTGCTTTGTTGTTGCCACTTTTCCACTCAGGAATACAGAGACACATGCAACTTGGCAATAAGTGCAAAAACAACTGCAAAAAAAAGAGCAAGCTGGAAACAAAGTAGTAAATTTTACGCGCATTATTTAAATTTACTTGCTTCTAATGTAAATTTACATTTTTGCTCGAGTGTTCCTGAAGAAATCCCCCAGAGCGGAGTGTTGGAAAAAAAACAAAAACAAATCCAACAACAAAGCAGACAGACTCTGCATAGTTGTAGTCATCGTCATCATTGTCGTCGCTTGGTCATGTGTGGGGTAGGGTATGCGCTCTCTATGCCTGTTTGGTGTGGGTTGAGAGGCACTGAGAGCATCAATGCCGGCATATGGTTAGCTGAATTGTTGTTGCCATTGTCGTTGTCTTTTATTTTTTGTTTTGCGTTTTACTTCCTTTTTTTTTGGATTTTGTTCTTTTTTTCGGGGTATTTTTTGTTAGTATTTTGTGAAAAGACGCAGTAAACAAGTGCACGAAAACAAAACAAATCTCTTGAGAGAGCTGCAAGAAAAGAAGAATTGTAGAGACGCACACTTCGAGTAGAAGTATTTTGGGGCACCACAATTGTGGTGTAGACAAGCCAGACAGTTGGGCATATTTGCATATATGTTGTGTGTGGCTTTTAGTTATTAAGCTTATATTGAAAATTTTACAACTTGCATGCTTTGACTGTAAGCACTGCAGCAAGTCCAAAGCAGAGAAGGCAAAACAAAAAAATTAGAAATGGTTTTGCGTTCTGGACTCCCCCAAAGTGAGCTACGCGAAACAACTCAGCTGGCAGCAATGGCGTCATCGTGCGGCGCCACAATGTCTGACTCACAAGCGGTCTCAGTTACTCATTTGTCGCTTGTCAGTTGCGGCGCGTTGATTTCTTGTCATTTTTTTTTTCTTTGGCATCCAACATTGTAGTTCGCAGTGTCTTCTGCTCCAGCTTCGTACATTGTTCTTTTCGAATTTGTCGCCGGCAATGTCGTTCTTTCTATTGTTGTTGCTGCTGTTGTCTTCTTGTCAATATTGTAAACGTTGCTTTTCTATTACCACCCCCCTCAATTGGTTTGTTGGCTGGCGACTCGAATGGCATCAAGAGAAACAACAATCGTTGATTGGTTTTTCGTGTTTATTTGCCGTACACAATATTGGATTTGTGTACAATTTGGAAATACACGCATCCATTTATTTACAAGTAGTATGCATTGCAATGCCCCAAAGCTGGAGTAGCTGCTCCACAGTTGACTGCTTGCCATTGCCAGAAGTAGCACATAAATTCTAATAATTTGTTGTAGCTTTGCTGTAAAGCATAAATTATTAAGCGCATAATTACGGGGCAAGGGCGAGCGCGACTGTAGAATAATTGAAATGGCATGACAAATTTGCTGTTTAATAAACTTTAAAAACAGACACCGGCACTTGGCGCATCATTGCCTCATCCCGGCGGCTGCTGTACAGTGGAATGCAATCCACACGCGCGCGCTTGCCACAAAAATAAAAGTAAATTAAACTGTCATATGTTCAAAAAACGGACAGAAGGACACAGCAGACAGACAGACAGCCAGCCAAGAGAGAAACGACAGTGTGCAGTGTGGACTGAGTAGTACTAGACCTGGAGCTGGTCCACTACTGGGCATGGAGCACATGCACGGGCTGCAGACAGTGGTTGTACCATGGACTATGTGTTGTCTGTCAGAACGAGCTGACATTGTCTGACTGTCCTGTTCCTGTATGAGTGTGTGTGTGTGTGTGTGGGTGTGTGTGTTGATACAACTGTCAGTGTGGAAGATATGTTGAAATACGCCGCGCGTCATGATAAAGTATGTCGAGTGTATCTGTGAGTGGGCAGCAGCAGCAGCAGCAGCGCGCGAGGTGGGCCGTACTTTAGTGTCAATGAGTGTGTATGCATGTGTGCGTGTGTCTGTGTGTGTGTGTGTGTGTGTGGTAATGAAAGCTGCAACAGCAGCAACTGTAGTAGCAGTGTGGCAACTAGATTTATAGACGGCAGACAGCCGGCAGCAGCAACCACAGTGAAGAAACAAAACAGCAACAAAACAAAAAAACCAACCGTTGATAATTAAGAATAAATGCGAAAATGTTTCAAGCGCATGAAACACAAAACAAAATAAATAAACAGCAGACACTGTAGAGATAATGAGAGTGAAAGAGCAGGGAGCAAGCAAAGAGTCGTGGCAAAAAAGCGAGAGTGTTGAATCAGCAAAAGTTCTTGCCACGTTTACCCCAAAGCAAGACGCAGCCACAACAAAATCGCCATCATCATCATTAACTTCAGCAGCAGCAATGCTGCCAGTAGACAGACAACGAGCGAGTATGTGGTACGCATCATCAACATCATCAACAACATCAACATCATCATCATCAGCACTTTTTAAATGTTATTACGTGTTTTGCCGCAAAAGTTTATTTTTGTGGCACATTTCTTTTTACTTTTATTTTATTTATATTTTTTTGTTTTTTTTTTTGAGATTTGTGTTTTGTAATTTTGTCTTTGAGCTTTCATCTTTTTAATTTTTGTGGCAAGCAGTTGCTGCCATATTATATTTGTAATTTTTAAACAGTCATGAATTTTAAAGCATGCCCACAATATCAACTTAGCATCCAATTCACCACAAGAATCTTTTCTATGCCTGGACTTGTTTTTTGTCCACATTGTTGGTGTCGTTGACGTTGTCGTCGTCGTCGTTGTTGTTGTTGTTGTTGTTCTTGGCGCACTCGGGCACTCAAAACAAATTTGTGTTTTGGCCAGTTGCCAGCAACAAAGAACAACAGCAGCTGCAGCGGCAGCAAGAACGACAACGATGACGACGACGTTGCCGACATCCGTGTCCCATACACCAAAAAATGAAAGCACCAAAAAAATAAAAAAAATACAACAAAAATCAATCTTTTGTGGCATTTGATGTGGCAACAGCCAGGAACTAGATTTTATACAAAACCAACACACACACATAGCAATGCCGAGATATGATGAAAGGGACAGCGCTACAAAAGTGCAGACAGCTATTTCATGCCGCAAACAAAATGAGATGAAAAAGTATAAAATAATCTTAAAAAGGAAAAACAACTCAAAAATGAGACAGGCTGTGGAGTAAAAAGCCAGCCGCAGCCAATGGCAGCCACATTAAGTAATGCGCTACGATTGGAATTTCACATGAAAATATAAGGACAACGAAATCGCCGAAAAGTATTTCAAGAATTGGTCAGCCCATGAGTCATGGCAGACAACATGACTCGATTGAATTTTTAGTATTTGGAACATGTGAAATGTGCGTGACAAGGCAAATGCATAGAATTTATTTTGAACTAAAATTGTTACAAAACATCAAAAGTTTCGCAAGCTTGTGTGGAAAACATTATACGCGTAAATTTCCACAAAGAAAAATGATCTCTCAGCTCTCAGAAGACTACCTAGATTTGCTGCGTACGAATCGCAGTTGAAATTGCTTGAAATGAACTGTAGATGTTGATGAAAATAAGGATATTGCCACAACTGTTGTGAAGATAAGCATATTGTTGCGATGTCTAAATAAGACAATGTTGGTGCTGCGCTTACACTTCAGTGCTGATACCCCTGGACAAAACTCAATTTTCAGCCGCAACTCAATTGTCAATGAATAAATTTACTTGTGTTGGTGCGGCTGCTATTGTTGTTGTTGTTGTTGTAACGACAGTCCGAATCCATTATCCTTATCAGTGCCTGGCCATCAGCGGTTTCAGCTCAACGCATTGCCGCGAAACTTTTCCTGCCATTATTTCCAGCAACTTTTATATATTTTTTTTTTTTTTGCGCATGCCATTCAATGAATTGGATTTGCTTGAATTGCGTGATTGGAAGGAGCTGCAGCTGAAACTGGCTTGTTCGCTTACTGACTCTGTTTGCTTTTTCTCTCGTCTTTTATTTTTTTTATTTTGAATTAATGATGCAAACGGCCGGAAAATTTAGTAACTTTTAGTCATGGTGTAGTAGCACGGCATGTGGATCACTGCAGCGCCTTAACCATAACCATGAAATCGATATTTATGAGCTTTTGTGTGTGTTGGGTCACCACTTTTGAGCACCGCTACATAGATATATGCGTGCCGAATCTCAAGAGCTTCATAAATTAAGTAAGCCAAAAGTTTGCGTTTATTAAAAAGTTGAATGCCGTTGAGTGGAAACCAGCTGAAGTTGGCCAAATAAAATGCCACAAATCATACAAAAAAACATGTACAAAAATGCAATAGAAAATTGGGTTTTTATTTATGACCCCAAAGTGTTTGGCACAATATGTTGCACACAAATACAAGTGGAAGTCGTGCTGGTTGTAGTTGTAGTTGTAGTGGCAACAACAAAGCCAATTAGCATAGATTTTCATGAACACTTCATAATGGACAAATCAAACAAGTTTTGGGGCACTTAAAATGTATTCATAGCATCCACAATGTGTCAACAAGATGAGGATTCTGTTTGCTTACTTACATGCACATACAAAATGTTGCATAAGAGCGGACATGTCAACAGAACAACAAACTACTCGGTTTACATTCTTCCATGTTTTGTGTTGATGTCTCTGATGCTGGGTAAGAGCTGCTGGCCAGCAGAAGCACCATTGCCATACTACCTACTACCTACTACTACATATCAAATTAACAAAACAAATACAGCCAAGTTGGGTGGCAGCAACTTAGAAACTACTTCAAGCAGCAAAATAAACTAATAACTAAGGCAAAAAAAAGGAATAAAATAGAAAGAAGGAAGCTCAAGATGTGTCCTTGCAAGTTTCAGGGCAGAACGTAGCTAACTAGCTAACTATGTGGCACTGTTGAAAGCACTGGGCCAAAAACTGACAATGCCCAACACACGACGCACTCGGAGCATGAAAGAGACACAGGCACAACTGAAACCTACAACGCGCCGCCCTTGAATTTTGAGAAACCAAGCAAGCCTCGCCCCCCACCAAACAAGCTGGTCGGCTTCATCTTAATAAGATAAATAGGCACTTGAGTGCAACTTCTGCTCCAGCAGTCTCTGCCGTCTGTTCTGCCTGTTGTGCTGTGGCATCACTGTAGTAGTTGTAGCATAACTTGAAATGTAAACCCGAGTCAGCAGGAGCTGAGTTGGGTGAGTCTTGCGTGGCATGTTCAATATTTTGTTTGTTAATGATGAGCAAAGTTTGCTTGCAGCTTTCGGGGTTTGCTTTGCTTTTTTTTGCCTCAGTAAGCTAATTCTTGCTAGTGTCAGTTGATACAACGATGATGATAATATTCCAACTACTATGTAGTTTAGTTTTGTGTAGGTTTGTTAAGCAGCTGCGGCCTGTAGGCTGTTCCCCATTGTGTGGGCTTCGATGATTTATCGAGTTAATTAAAGTCTAGCAAAAAAAGAAAAAGAACTCGCCCAACTTCTCAATACTATCCAGCAACAAATTTACATAAGTGAAAAACAAAAGAAACTCGACGGTAAACATTAATTTCCACATCAACACCCCGGCAGTGAGAGTAATCGATGAACACAGCATCAACTGCCATCGATTGCTTTAGTACAAGTGCCATTTCATATTATCGCCCCAAAAGAGAACGACGATGACGACGACGACGAAGACGCAGACGCAACTGTGATTTACACTTCAAAAGCCGGCGGAATCCTTTGAGAGCATTTCTTATACTGTGATTCCTTCTTCTTCGTTGCGTTTTACAAGACATTTTGCGGCCGGCAATTGCAATTTTTCAATTTATATGCCAAGGGACCACAACTGATAACCAACCGCAAAGACACAGAGCATTGAGCGAGAGAATGGGAAAGCATTGGTTTAGGGCGACGGAGCGGTGCGGTGCGGTGCGTTGGGTAGAGAAACGCGCTCAAATGGGGTTTGCCACTTGTAAAAATATTGGCATAAATTATGAGAAACGCGACGCCATCGTCAGCGCACAACATCAACGACAACGTCCATTCGAACGAAGCCAAAAGGCGAAATGTTTCCGCTTAATAAGGCTTTCCGTTTCCGCTTGCGTTGCGTTTCCGGTTGGCGCTATGCGGCGCTGCACCGTGCTGCAGCTGCAGCTGCGGCATTTGCGCCTGGCCGCTTCCTTCCGCCACGTTGGCCATGCTCTTCTGCTGAGTACTTCTTCGCTTTACTTCAGTTCACTACACACACACACACACACACACACACACACACCAAATGCACTTCACTTTAACTTTGCCTACTTGCTATGCGTCTTGTGCGCCATTGTATGAATGGTCGTCGTTGGGTTGCATTTGGGTTTTGTGTGCTCCATTGTTAAGCTCGTTGTCAGCGCTGGCAATTGATAATGATTATAATAGTCGTAGCCATTTCCTCGCCACCCATGCCACCACATACTTCGCTGCACTCGATCACGATGACTATTTCTTTGCGTCTATTCAAAGCGCATGCAAATGACTTTGGATTTTAATTAAAAAGCAAGTGGCTGGTAGTGCATTTGATGAGGAGAGATTCGTTCCTGCGCCCGCTTATTATTTCCCTACTGTTTCCATTTTGCCGCCATTTTGTACGTACGCTGCGTGTGTCAAAGTAAGCCAAATGCAAAAGCCGAGGCGGGCAGAGTAGCAAAGTAAACAAAAAAAAGTTGCCTTTGTGTAATGTGAATCAAGCCTAAATGCTTGCAAAAATAAAGTCAATGATTTTGTCTTTCAACCGCTGTTGCCGTACCCACCCGCGCTGCTGTTTCGCATTGCCTTTTATGAATTATGCTGGCAATTATGCAACAGCAAGCCACAACAAAAACAAGAACAACAATTGCGGGGCACAACAAATGCTTTCTTTCTTTTGGCAAAGGGTTGTTGTCAGTAGCAAAGCACTGTAGCTTCCGCTAGTTGCCGCCTGCCGCCTGCCGCCTGTCGCCTGACTTCCTTTCGGTTTATTGAACTTGCTTAATTAAGCATGAAATGTGCCATTATTTGTCAATTTGGGCACAACATTTTTTTTTGTCTTCTTCTGGGTATACTTCCCACACCCGCAGCAGCATCCTACATAATTAGCTGTTTGGCTGCTTTTCAAACTGTTGTCACTCAATTTGTTTTAATAAAAATGGCGGACTTAAGGCATTTCCTTGAGAGAGCGAGAGAGAGAGAGCAGCCAATGCTGTGCACACGTGCATAAGCTTGCTTACACCTTGCGGTGGCAAGTGAGGCGAGCGCGTAGCTGTGGCTTGTTGTTTTTCTTGTTGTGTGGCGCACTTTATGGCTGTGCAACACGCGATGCTGCACGCACACATATAAACAGCATTTTCTGCAAGCAATTTTGTGCAATAAATAAAATTAAAGGCACACGCGACGCTGACGTCGTCGTCGGCGTTGACGTCTGGCTTGTAGGAAGCTGGCAAAATGTAATTAGAATTGTACAGTGCGGTTAATATTTCCGCCTGCTTGAGTGTATCTACGCGTGTGTGTGTGTGTGTTGTGCATGAAACAATGCCCACAATGCGGTCTGGTGCTTGTACTTGCTGCTCCTGCTGCTGCTGCTGCTGGTGGTGGTGGTGGTGTTGTGCCTCTCCCAGCTGTTGGACTCTGCGTGTAAAATGCAAACGCGTCGCGTGTCAAGCGCTCGTTTTAATACCCTCGCATACCACGCACACCTGAACACCCACTCACCAATACGAGCACACCACACACACACACACACACATCGCGCTACTTCAGGCCAGACATTTGCAGCAATTCTTTGGGCGGTTTGGTGTTGTTTTTCGCCTGCATGACGCCAAGACGACACTAGGGTAGACTTTGTTTTTTTTTTGCTGTTTTGTTGCCTTTATTATTGTTGTATGTGTGTGTGTGTGTTGGTAAACAAAATTAATTTTATTTACTTTATGCTGCCTTGTTGGCCAGGAGGCGTAGCGGCAGCTCATACTTCAAGTGGCCACTTGCTGTATTTTTCTTGTTGTCGCAATGAATTTGCGAGTACTGCATGTAATTAGTGCCATTTTTCCTTAGTCTAATTGGAAAATTAACATATGAAGTGTTTGTTTTTGTAGCCATCAACAATAGAGGAGTAAATCTGCCAGCACTTAAGCACAATTGATGCCTGGTGGTAGAGAAAGAAAGAGAGAGAGAGAGAGTGCGACTCTTATCAACTGTCAGGCCGTTGCGTATACTTTATTTTTAGTCACTTTAACGGTTAGCCGGCAACTAAATATCCAGCATTGTCATGCAACCTTTTGCACCCGAAAACTCTGCACAAGCGGGGGCGGCAACAAAGCAAATGTGAAAAAAAAGATAGAAAGGACTTAAGAGGAGATGCCGCCGCAGACAAGTTGTAAAATATAAAAATTTCATAACAGTACAAAAATGTGCCACAACATCTTCCTGTTATTTTGTTGTTGTTGCTGTTGTTGCTGTTGTGGTTGTGTTGGGTCCCGTCTGTAAGAGATGGTATCTTGTAAGTCGAGTGGCTGTGCTTGTGTGGGTGGATATGTAGCTGTTGTTGCTGTTGTTGTTGCGGTTATCATACTTGTTGGCATTTGGGTTATTGTTGTAGCCTTAGCCGCAGCCGTGGCTGTTGCTTCTGTGGCTTTTTTTATGTTCATCTTTGTGCTGTGACCCGCCGCCCAGCCAAATGTTGCTGCTCTGTAGCCAGCGCACTCTATATAGAGTACTACATCTCCGACTACCATTCTTCCATTAGCTGCAGTGACGTTTTCCTTTTCGTTTTTTTTTTGTGTTAGTACTTATGTGTGAGGGGTGTGTGTGTGTGACAGCATATAAAACAAATTTTTATGAAGAGCGACGCAGTCGTCAGACAGTGGCAGCAAAACCTGGCCCAAAAGAAGAAGAAAAAAATCGCTCTACTAGGAATTTTTATGTTTTGACGCCAAAATTTAATAACAGCAAAAAAATGTTGCGGGCTGGCAACATAAAAGACGCAAATGGGTTTCGGTAGCTGGCCAGCTAGACGTGACCTGCCATCTAAAATTTTGGCTATTTATTAGGCTAATAAGTGGCCCTTTAAATTTGACATAGACGTTACGTACGTTGTCCATTCAATGTCTTGCATAATTTATGTCCGCCTGGGCATTTAAAGAGCACATAAAAGTAAAGTAACTTCGGGAAGAGTGTGAGTGCTCTTCGCTACCACACCCCACACCCAGTAAGTATGCTACAATTTTTTGGTGCAACATTTGAGAAAGTTTTCTTTGCCCAACGGGGCACAATAAAATCAAATCAACGTGACAGTCGTCTGTCTCTGGCTTGCTGCTTGGGTCATAAAACTCACGCGTTTAAATTAAAAATCAATTCCAGCTTACCATGGTTTGTACCATTGTACCATCCCCCGCCCTTTTGGCTCATAAAATGTCAAATTACAGTGTTTGACAAGTCCGCATACAAATCTATTGCCTTGAGCAGTTAACTGTTATTTAATGCACATTTAATTTAGTCGTAAGCAACGAACCCTCGGCCAAGTTCTGGCCAAATGACACACGCGGGACTTGCATACTATATACTTATTTTTACTCACGTTTTGCAGCTTACAGTCACAAGAAAACTCGTAAAAATGCGAAATGAAGTTGAGGCGGGGGTTATTTATTTAACTCATTAGGAATTTAGAAAGTAAAACTCGATTGGTTTAGAGAGTCACGAGATCAAGAGTGAGCTGAGCAGTGAGTGAGCCTTCATATCGATGTTTGCAATTATTTGTGCTAAGGGTTGCAGCTAATTGCTAATTGACATAGGGGTTACACACTGGGGTGACTATTGCAGTTATTGGGAATTCTATTTTGCTGACATAAGCGTGTGCTGCTATGGGGCTGGCTTAAAGCGCAGTGAGACAAGTTACTTACAAGTTCTTAAAGCTTGAAAAGCGCCAAAAAAAAATACGCAACGTAAATCTTACACAAAATCTCAGCAGCTTAGCAGCAGCAGCAGGAGCCCAGGGCCGGGAGCTAAAAGCAGCAGCTATAGCATGAACAGCGAGAACAACATCGACAGCCAAAGAGGTAGAGTGGTGAGATGCTTTGGTAGTGTAAAGAGCAGAGCAGAGGAACAACAGTATGAGCAAGATGCTCGCGGCAAATTGAAGTAGCTGTGTAAGTTGCCGCCTAGCAGATGGGACTGCTATGGTGACGACGACGGCGACGACGATGATGACGATGACAACCCTGCTGACAGACGGCAACTGTTGCCGGAAGCGTTAGCGGAAGTAGTCGCTAAACCAAACGGCGTCGGATACGCGGACGGCAGGAAATATGCCACAGCATGAAATTAAAATGCTTTAAGCAAAAAGAATACCAAGCAATCTTTTGCTGCATAACATTAGGCGCTGTAAGTTGGAGTATATGGCGCAGGTAAGCTGCAGCTTAGTGCTCGACAACAAGAAACAACTCCACTTTGATTCCTGTCGTCGGTACGTCCTTTTGTACATGTAATTTTTTCTCGCTGCTTTTGTGTTTTTGGGGCAGCCATCAAAAAAGGATTATTAGCTCAGACTGACTGCCAGTGTTTAGCTCGGCATACAAATTTAATATTGGCTGATTATGTGCGTTTTATTGTCAAGTAGCTGGCAAAGCATGGAGGCAAATTGCCACCTTCAGGGTTGGCCATATGGTTTGTGCTGGGGGGGCGGGGGTGGTGGAAAAGTGTGTGAACACACACAAGTGACGGAAATTGCTGCATAAAGCGCGCTTGATTGAGTTGACAAGTTGTAATTTCGTTGCCGGCAATATGTACTTTGGCGTCGTTTTTTTTGAGGGGAGCACTATGGAAGCTACTATGGGTAAAATACGCTTTGGGACTAAAGTTGTCAAGCACTTTAAGAGCAAGCTATAGCTAGCAGCGACCTTGAGCATGCTCAAGCAGCAGCTGATATGATCTTTGTGTACTTGAAAATGTACTTTTTTTTTACCTGCCAGGAAGCACCTGTTTCGACTCAAGTTACGATTTACGCGCGAATCAACACTTTCGCTCTTATATATATTTTTTTCTTGATTTTTTTTGGGTCTAAAAGCACAAAAAAACACCAAAAAAGGTTCTCAACAACAAATAATGCGTAAACACTTGAGTGATGCCGTGTATGAAGGCGGAAGGCGGAGTATGCTTTGCTTTTGTTCAACCAAACAAAGCATTTGAATTAGAATGAGCACTATGCCCGACACTAACATGAAGCAGAAATCTGTCAAATTTATTCATTCTTTTATTTGATTGCCCAAATTGATTCACTTTGGCCTGGCTAATGCGCTGCACTTGTCAGATACACGCAGGAAACTGTGGCGCGCTCTGCCGTCTTTAGAGCTCCAGCCTTTTTGTCTTTGCCGCAACTGGACGCCGACAGCCGGAAGTTGCCTTTTTTACTGCTTTGTATTTGCTTAACGAACTTTAAAGCGACCCATTCGGGCTTAATAATGAGACCCAAAGAGAGTTCCCATTGCTACTTACCCGCTTCCCCTCCCCGGTTTGTGCACAGAAAAAAGCCAATTAAATGTATAAAGCTATTTGGCTTACAAATTGTTACAAGCCAACCCTTGGCGCAAGACGTAAACTTGTTTAAACAAATGTGTTAATTTTCTTAGCAGGCATTAGAGAAGCAAGCAAGCACAAAAAAAAAAACAATATCAACTTTTTTTTTATAAAATTACAAATTATGCAACATATGTGTTGAGCATGCCCCACCCCCTTCACCCACTAAATCCAGTACTGCTGCCGCACTCGACCTCCGTCAAAGTTTATGTTTACTTTACGCATGATTTATGCCCGCTTTTGAAATCCCCAGCCTTTTGTTGTGCCGCTTTCTTTGAAACAAACTTTACAACAAATAAAATTAGCAACATGTAAGCTACACACGCATACACACAAAGCACACACCAAAAAAAAAACCGAGAGAAAAATAAAAAGTTGTAAGAATATTTTGTTGCTTTGTATGATGGCATATGTCCTCTTGTTGTTTTGAAGCTGCAGGCGGCAGGCGGCTTACATGATATCGGCATGTTTAACATATCCTATATCCTGGGCAGCATATCCAAAGCAAACGAAAACTTATTAAATTAAACTTCTACACATGTTTTGGCCTGCTGGCGTTTTTTGTTATCCCCCCCAGCATGAACTGCTACGGAAATGCTCAATCTATTGTGCAAAATTGTATACGCAATTCGCTACACTTCTTCAGTCTATCGACGATAAAACATGAACTGAACGCGGCACGTGGTGGAGGCAACTCTCGGATTCCGGTTGAGTTTCAAGTTTCGCTTTCTTTCGTTTATCGACGTGGAAAATAAATCATTTTTCCTTGTACTACAATGTGTGTGTGCCCGTGCGAGCGACCGCGTGTGTGTGTGCACTGCCAGCAGCTTTCATTGAAATCTCAAATGTGGTTCCAGATTATTACGGCACAAAGCCTTTGATTTGGTTGCGCTCTTCCAAGCGGCTAGTATTGCTCTTTTCTTTATTTTTTTTTTTGGTTTTTTGTGCGCGCTACGGTCGGTTCTCTCAATTTAACATTTTTCTTATACTTATTCTTCTTCGGAGTGCTCTAAATCTTGTAGTAGTAGTAGCCTAGACGTAGCCACTGTTGGGGCAGATAAAATTGAGATTGGATTGCTGTGCAGTTGGCAGTGGAATTGAGCTTAGTAGCTGCGATATTTATCGAGCTATTGTAGCAGAATAAATAAACAGACAAACGGACAAGGGCTTAGAATAAAATGAATTGTAGGCCCCCCCCCCCTAAAATATGAGAAATAATGTGCTTGAAGTTGCAGATAAAATGGCTTTCACACGCAACTTGGCTTGTTGGTCAAAGTGCTAAGAGCTGGTTTGCGACATTTTGGTAATGGAGAAACAAACAAACTCGAGAAGTTAATGATTTTTTCTTGGCGGCTTACCACTGGCAAGCCAACTCGTTGCATAATGGCAAGCACGTTGGCCTAGGTGCAACAACAGCTGCAAGTGTGACACATGCAGACATGCAGTGGGTGCAGTCGGCGACATTATGGCGCCGCCACTTAGTCACTTTTTTGCACTGTTTGTGCAGCTCCTTTGCTGCCGCTTTACTTCAGACCCTTTGGCCTTTTGACCAATAAAAAAAAACAAAACCAACAAATGCAAGCAACTGCAGGCAACACGATGGCACATGAAGCTTGTCAATGGCATAGTATGAGGGGTAAAGGGTTTGCGTAATTGCACGTAATGTCGCAGAACATGTATGCGTCATTGGCATGTGTATGGTAAATGGTAAATATTATAGCGGCAAGTTGCGCTCTCTTGGCAATGGTGGCGTATACTTACTCTCCACAGCAGGCCCTATATATATATATATATATATATGTGTATATATGTATTTATGCTATATATATAATTTTATTTAGCTAGCTAAGCTATAATTTGTGCTGCAGTTTTTGCCGTGCCGTGTTTTAAGTTTTTATTGCATTTGTTGTTGCGCAGCTGAATAGTGGTGCCTGCCGCGGAAATGTACCGCAGACATGCAAACAAAACTTTTTCCCTGCTCAGGATCGAGCAGGCAGTCAGCCAGCCAGCCAGCTCACACATATAGCAAACACTCTTACAAATACTATATATGCTAAGAATATGAGAATTTGCCTTGTGTGTCGACTGTCGACTGACTATGGAGTATTTGCCTGCATTCTTTGTTTGTTGTGCTGTATGTATTGCTATACATATATATATATATATAGATATATTGTATATATGTATTTATATTGTATATGCCATATAGCATTTGTTTGCGCTATGTTATTTTTCTTTTCTTTTTCGTATTATTACTTACTTCTTTGCACTGGTACGTAATGCATACTTGTTTATGTACGTGGTGGCAATGGCGTCGTGGCATTTCACTACCTTTCTCTTTAGCACGTCCTCCTACTGCTCGGTTTCATTGTCCTCTTTTTTTTCGTTTGTGTTTTTTGCTGCTCTTGGCCATTTTGCTGGTTGTTGTTACTTTTTGTTGCCGGCACTGCCGCTGGAAGTAGGTGTGAGTCAAAGTGCTTTTTCCCGTTTTCACGCTGAATTATAGTTTAATAAATTTATATATTTATTTTTGCAGCTGTCTGGAAATAAACAAAAAACAAAAGTAACAAAAAAAAAATGTAAATGTAAATGAATATATTGCATTTTCGTATAATTTTAGTTATGGCACTTTATAGTTGCTGCACGATTTTCAGCACATAAAGCTATCTTTAAGTATGCGTTGTGGTGTATCTGTGTGCGTCTAGCGTTGTTTCAATCATTTATGTGGTGCGTGGGTGTGTGCGAAGAAGCAGAAGATACTGCACAAACCCTAAACAACAAGAAGCAAAAAAATCGTAACATGGCCACAAAAACCTCGGCTACATTCAGCATAATGAAAACCAATTTAAAACAAGAAACAAAAACGGCACCAAAACATACGTAAACGATACTCTTACGTAACAGTGTGATTGTGTGTGTGTGTATCTGTGTGACTGCGTGTGTGTGTGTGTGTATCTGTGTAGCAGAGCCTTTTCAACTGACGCTCTTTGTTAATTGCATTTTCACCACACTTATCTGCTATAAATAAAATTATATAATTACCATGCATTGTGTGGGACAATGAATGCCATACCGCCCGCTTGCCACACAGCGCAACCATTTGGGCATGGCCAGAGAGAGAGCGACAGAGAGCTCGGGAGAGAGGGAGCTACATAGAGGTTGGTTTAGATATGCGGCACACAATCCACTTAACGTTTTTGTAAGCGTGCTACGTTCTTTGCCATTATTTAACGCGTTGCCATGGCAAAAGTGGCCAAAACAAAACGGCCAAGTGAAACAAAAGAAAGACAAAAAGCGTACACTCAACTAAAATGCGCAAAGGTGGCCCAGCCAAATAACAGACAACAAAGCACGAGGCGAGTGGGCGAGAGTGTGGGGCTGGGCACATTTGCATGCAGCAAAGCGCCTTTCTAGATGTTTATCCTTTAGGCCGCAATAACGTAGCCAAAAATACAACACAACAAAGCAACAAAAAAAAACCGAGCTAAATGTAACTTAAATAGCAACTAAAGGCGCCACAACAAAACACCAGCTACATTATGATATATATATACATTATTTTTTTGTGTGCCACAAAAATTAAGTTCTACTTGGAGCATGGTGGCATTTAGATTCTCATGAAACAATTGTCAAGCCATTGCTGTTGCAAGTTAAAGTTGCGCTGAAAAGTATGCTTTGAAAAGTGCGCGCACTCAACTAGTACAGTGCAACATGAAACAAGCATTAGCCAAATGTAGCAGACATAAATGTTGTGTTACGCTGACTAAAACTACTTGCAACATGACGGTGGCCTCCCTTCCCCTCCCCTCCCTCCTCCCACTTATGCCTTTTTCGCTCTATTAGCAAAGTGCAAGCGCCTTTAAGTAACTGGTAGCAACTCACCACTCATACAAACGCGAGCGCTGCCCCCCGGTTCGTATGTCCATATGTGTTTCCAACTATGTATTTGCCTGGTGCTATGAATTTTTGTATTATGTTGATTTCCATTGGGGATTCCTTACACACACACACACACACACATGGACAAATGCACTTCACACACACACATATGCCATATGCTGCTAAATTATTTATGCAACAATTTTACTTGCTCTCTCTCTCTTTCTCTGTCTCTTAAACATTTTGCAACATTTCCTACACATTTTTATTGCACACCCATAGCGCATGTTCTCTATCTTTCTAGCTCTGTACAACCTACACCCTGCCCGCCAACCTTGCCTTACTCTCTGCTCTTTTTGCTTTTTTTATGACGATTTCGTGTTTAGCGCATTTCAATGAACTTAAAGTAATTGCAAATTGATTGAAAACAGTGAAATGAGAGGGAAAAAAAACGAGCAAAATAGAATGAAACGTTTTTGCCATTTTATACGCTTTGCGTGGGTTCGGACCACCTTCTAGCTGTACTCTACCTTATACATAAGCACTATTATATTGTATTGCAAGCAAATTACTTGATTATAAATTGCTTGCGTTTAATGTTTACCATTAATTTAATGCATTCCTATTGGTATGGCGCACGCTCGTCAAGCCTTAGGCCAAACTCTCTATAATATTATTATGGGTTTTCTTTTTTTTTGCTGTAATTAAAGCTTGGGTATTATAGCATTCAGCTTCAGCTTGAATGCATTGTTGTTTACGTTCTTTACCGCTTAATTGCTTGTAATTTGCGCTAATGACGTTTACCACCAAGTACAACAACAATAATACCAACAACATTAGCGCCAGCTTGTACTTTAATAATGACATGATCCATGTGCATACTACATACATCAAAAATTGTATTTTTGTGAGTTAAATAACACAGTCATATGTTTAATAGGCCGTTAAAAATTGGAGTTTATCGATAGTACTATTTTGAGACAGTTTTTGTATGTATCTGTTACTATTGTTTAGATAATGAAATATGTATGAGATGTACTGTTTCTCTCTAGGCGACAGGTGAGAGAGAGATACTAAAAGACACCCAATCGTCTCGAAGTGCCGAACCGAATGTCAACGTTTGTACCATGACAGAGTCCGCGACAGTTTCCGCTTTAAATTGCTTAATATATAGCTACCAGACGGGTTGGGCAGACGTATTGACTGACCAAGAGCCCACCAGAGTTGCCATTCTTGTTTAAAGTCATTTTGCTCTTAACATAAGAGCGCTTACACTGTATTTAATTTAGAAAATTGGCAAAAATGCTAAAATAGAAATGGCAAAATTACCAGCTTGAAGCACCTCCTCATATATTTCACACAACGACAACGCCAACGCCCACAACATGTGCCACACACACACACACACACACACAAACTGTGGTTATTTGTTGATTTTGCTGTTGATTTGCTCTAGTAGTAGTTTTTTGTGTTTGTTGTTTTTCTCTTTTATTTTTGTCTTTGCGTTTTTAACTCACATCAGCTCACCAGCTCACCAGCCATTGACCAAACCAAACTGTACCGAACTTCTGGCTGTTGTGTCCTTTGTGCAGATATGTGTATGCTGTGTGCATTTTTAGCCACCATTTTTGTTACGCTTGCTTGCGAATTTAATTTTGCTAATTGAAAAACGTAATAAGCCCGCCGGTTAAGCAGATGGACACGTGAAATTTCCACTTTACTATATTTCTTTTTTTTGTTTTTTTTTTACCAAGTGCTGTTTAGCCAGAGCATAGGAAGAGAAAACCGAGTGGAGTTCTGAACATCATCATGCAGACAAGTGTCTTTGACTGCTGCTAAGTGCTTTTGACAGTTTGCAGTTACTTATTAGTTTATTATGTGGAATTGGGGATAAACATTACGTACAATATACAAAATCCCCCCAAGACATTCAATACACTTTACCAAGCACTGGAAAATAATTGAATTTAAAACAAAACAAAACAAGAGAAAAAACGTAGTTGCCCCAGCCTGCCTGCACAAGTGCAACTAAATTAAATTTTAGACTGTCTGTTAAACATTTGCTTTTAATTTCTAGAGCTATCTGCATATGTAGATACAAGCAGCCAGTGTAGATAGACCCAGTTGCTCTCTTTGCTGACCTAAACTTGCCATTTTAGTTAACTACAAAAAACGGCGAATGGTTTAAAAGCAAAATTAAAATAAAACAAAGCAAAAAAAACAACATTGCTAGCAAAAAAGTGCAAAAAATACTGGGCCAAAATTGTCAGCGTAGCTAAATAAAAATTGCCAAAAGCAACAAAATGCAGGCAAATGGCAGTAGCAACACGACATATGAGGCCGCCGCCAGTTTGGTGGCAACACTGGCTGACTTTACGTCTCCCTCTCTCTCGCTCTCTCTCTCTCTCTCGCTCTACGTCTGTGTTATGTGGCCAAAAACCCGAGAGTCCATGCAACATCCATTTTGAAATGCATTTTGTTGATTGTCTGGCTAATGAAGATTGTACCGGGCCAAAACTAAACACAGGTAGACGGCAGACAGAAAGAAGCAACACAAAAAGTACATCAAATTCTAGTCAACTTTATTAAAGGCTTAGTGCACTTTACAGCTTAAAGCCAATTTGGGCCAATGCACACACACACACACAGGGACACGTTAAATGAAAAGAAAAAAATACAGACATTTACTACTCTCCTCTGATTACTTTGCCTACTGATGATTAATAATGATGCACTGGGATATGATATAGCTGACTACACTGTTGGTCGCTACGCCGGCCTTTTTTGTTTGCTTTGTGAATTGGCATATCGTATTGTTCGAAGCAGCTGCTCCGCTCCATTATATTGCGGTGCGCTTCACATTGCCAGCTCAAAGCTGCCTTTAATGACTTTTATAGTCCAGCTAGCTACCAGTCATCCAGCCAACCAATATGTACGTAAAGCTGTAGATAAAAAAAATCTGCTTGTATTATTGAAATAATGGCCAACGCCAGTAACTATGCTTTGAGATTTTTTTTCCTTTTTTTTTGCTATTTTGTATTAATACTAAGCTATGAGTAGCTTGTTTTGTCCAGAGCTGCTGCCGTGCCACCAACAACTACCAACTTTTATGCAGAGTGTCCGCTTTGTCCCTGCTAATTAACTTGTTGCATCGTTTAATTATGCACTCCGACCCAAACCAGAGGGCACCGTACCAGTGCAAAAGTTTTGCACAGCCGGGCGGGCTATAGTATCATAAATGTGCGCTTAAATGCAGCTTTTAATTTTATTTTTTTTTTTAAACCGTGGCTTGCCACCACTACTACTACTTTAGCTTTTCTTTTGTCTGTGCCATATACTTTATCAGCGTTTTAGCTATGTAAATTATGAAAATTAAACAAATTGCTTAACTTTTTTAATTAACCGCATCAAAAGATACGTTTTTTTGACACTAATTAAGCATTTTGTCAGCCAAAACATAATATGTATACATAAATCGAATAGAAAGCATAAAGAAAGTTGATTGTGTTAGCCTACTTGCAATAAGCGAATGCCAATTTGTTGTAATTGCGTAATTAAATTGTCCAAAAAGAGAGCAACACATGCCGCGAGAGGCTGACTGACTTGACGTCACATGCATACATTCAAGCATTTTATTTGCCATGAAGTCGAGTAGTCTGCGTCACAATCACCGTCACCGTCACCGTCACTGTTGCAGTTGCAGTGGCAGCGGCAGTGGCAGTCACTGTCACGACACTTCTATAAATAATTGCAAGCGAATTTGTCAAGCGTATGCTTGTCAACCAGTCAACCAGGCAGCCAGAAGGCAGCCCGAACACATGAGTATCTTAAGGATGCGCATGGAGCTGCGACAAATTTGCGCATATTGTATGTGCTAAGTAGAAGGCGACTAACGAGAATGGGTCACATCATCTTTTGCAAGATATCTAAAGTGCGCGCAACTTAAGTGCAAATGTCGCGCCACGCCGCCGTTGTATATTCAACACAGATACATACACATGCATACGTTGGTAGAAATACACACACACACACACACGGTCAATAAATTTAAAAAGATACATCTGTTAAGCACATGATGATGGCATAGATATAGTATCTGAAAATAAATACCTGCTGTGAATGTATTCAATTTGAGCATAGTTTTAATTTAGTTAAAGAAAATCACCAAAAGTTTGGCACAGCTTAAATACGCTCAGTTGCTGTAACAGTTTAGACATGTGCAGTTGTCGTGCCTCCCCTGAAAGAAAAACTAACTTGTCAAAATGTCGTAAGCGCCACAAGTTCCCACGCATAAGTTTGACTCTACCTGGTTGCTGTTGTTGTTGTTGTTGTTATTTGTGGATGATGATGATGTTGTTGATGTTGATGCCGCGGCATCAACGTTGAAAAGCGGTAAACAAGCAGAAAATGTCGCGCCTGTCAAAACTCACAAAAAGGGTTAAGCACGTTTACCACCTCACTCGACTTGCAGGATAAGTTACCAACGCGGCGCAGCGTCTGCTAGTCGACTGCCAACTTTACTGTATTACTTTTTTTTTGCATGAAAGTGTTGCTGCCAATTTATTGCTGCAGTTAATTTGCATGAAATATAAATAAATGGCAAACAACTTGAGACACTTTTGCGTCAAATTTGTTAGACATCAGTTCGGTTGGTGGAAACGTAAGCAATCTCGCAGACTTCTAACTAAATTTAATTTAAATTTGAATATCTCTGAACTTTGCTCGTAGCGAGCCAACACACACACACGGCCTATGTAATTTAAAACTATTCCAGCATTATATATAATATAGAAGACTGCGCAATGTGTGTGTGTGTGTGTGGGTGTAAAATAAGAAAAAAATCATTGCTGCAAGCTTTGACTTGCCGCTGCTGCAGCAACTTAAACTTGTTAAGCTTCACAGAATTTCAGCTCACAACGGAGTACAACAACCACACACACACACACATACATACGAAAGTAGAGCTAAAAAAATGAACAAAAAAAATGTATATACTAGAATATTCAAACTCAAACTTGATATGCTCCTGGGAGCTTACTATGTCTTCTGTTGTATGTGTGTTTGCAGCTTTGTATGAGTGCATCTGTGTGATTTATAGTGAGCTGGGATTAAGCTGTCTTTGTGCCCCAAAAGAATGTTGTTGGAAATTTTCCATATAGTACTTTAATGCGCAGTGCCGCAAGAGCCTAAAAAAATGAAAGAAAGAGTATAGAAATATGTAGTAGTGCCCGCCCAAAGGCTATTTACACACTGTGCTTGGGACTAGATTTTTAAAGGGAATAAAAATCAAGGCACTGACAACTTCAAGTTTGGTTCAATGCACTTTAAATCTAATTAAGCGTAGGCCAGCTGAACTCTGGGCGGAAAAGAAGCAAAAAAAAAGCCAAAAATCAATAAAACACGCAACAAACATATGAAAATGGTGGCAAGCATAACGGTTAATATGTGTATATACAATACAAATAACTGTATGTGTGTATGCAGAAAAAGCTCAGCCGACGCTGACGACGACGACGCCATTGTTAATAGGATTAGGAAGCACAACAGCGAACAACGGGAATGGCAACAACAGCAACAACAATAAATACAAGCGGTCGCCATTGCTAAAGCAAAGCTAACGGCATTAGTAACGGCAAAACCCACAGCAACTACAACAACAATTAAAACGCAAGTGAAACACACAACAATAAACAGCGAAAAAAAGAAAACACAATCGTATATATATATATAAATAGTAAAAGCAAAGCCAAGACCAGTGAGAGTGAGAGAGTGAGCGAGCGTGTTAACAAGCGAGCGCAATGCTAAAGCTACTTTGAGAGAAAGAGAGCGGCACAAAACAAACAAAAGTAAATTAGATTGTGTGGCCCATTAAGGCATTAAGATTTCTCAGTTGTTGTTCTTGTTGTTGTTGTCGCTCAAGTCTTTTGTAGGGACGACCACATGGGACACCATGCCGCCAGTTAGCCTCTGCCTCCGCCTCTGCCTCTGCCTCTCTCTCACTCGCGCAGACGTTCCAGCTACGTAGCCGCAACGGCACTTTAAGGGTTTCACTTAAGTCCCACAATAGCCGCGTCCGCAGTTTTGGACGAACGCACGAGCGTAGGAAGTGGGCTCGCCATATGTGTGCATGTACATGCAGTGCTACCACCATCACTACTACCACTACCACTACCCAAGTACATACTTCATTTTCATTTTTTCACACTTAAGCATTTTGTTGACTTGTTAGGTTGCCGCTGCATGGACTTGCCGTCTGAAACTGATGCACGGATACGTGACTTTTTGTGGTTTACTTGGATTTTGGTTGTACGCTTTCTCAGCAACACTAAAAGTGCTAAAAATTGCCCGGCTTTGAGTTCTATTTGTTTGTGCGCGCATTTAATGACCTTGAAGCGTCAGGGCAAACACAAACCAAGTTGAACAACAAACCAAATGTATCTTTTAGTGGCAGCTAAATTTAATGGCCCGTAGCAGAGATTTCTACAACGAAAAGTAGTATTGGTTTAGTCTATCAAGTTTAAGATACAAAAAGTATTTAGCAGATACAATTAAAGCTAACTAATAACTCACTCTCTCTCTCTGTCTTTTACAGGTATGTTTCGTAAACCACACTTGAGGTAACTTCTTTTTTTTCTTTTGGAAGAGCCGATGCCAGTAAGTAATTTAATGAAAATTGTAGCAACGTCATAAATTTATACCAGCAGCGGGGTAAATGTGTTTAGGAAATTTCAATTAAGAAGAGTTTCTTTCACACACACAGAGAGACAGACAGACAGACGCATACGTGGTGTCAGCAACAAGCATAAATTGTGCCCTTTAGGAATTTATAATAATTTCGAAGCAAACAGCACATAAAAATTCCAAGAAAGCAAATAAAATTTACCACAACTCTCGTCGGGTCTCTGATCATCATTAAGCGACAGCATGCGCAAACCCAACCCTTCTGCCAACTAGCGTCTTGACCATTTTGCACAAAGTCAGCGAACAAGAAAATTAATTTATGTATGCATATAAACAGTAGCCAAAGTAAGCCAGTAAAGGGTTGACGGAAATGATAAAAAAAAAATTACCAGATTTATTTAGAAGAACTTTTTGCCTATAAACATTAAAACGCTGATGTTGCTGTGACAAAGGACAACACACCGAAATGATGCATTATAATGTGCTTATGTTGTTGCTTAGATACTTAGAAACTGAAGGGTCACTTTGAGAAAAAGGGGTTTGCGCCTGCGACTTTCCCATGCCAAGATCAACTCAGCATTAGAGCTGAATTTTACACGAGAATAAAAAAATGCAAAGAAATACATGAAAAACTTGTTTAGAATTTCTGATTTTTGCTGCAAGCTGTTGATAACAAGTTCAGCTGCAACAAAAGCAAAGTTGTCTGAAGGTCAAGCAAAAGTCGTTCACACGTTTCACAATTGTCAAATTAGCAGCTGCCAAAAAATACAGAGAGCCAAATACTAACTTGTCTATTGTGTATTAAAGTACTGCTGCATATGGATCTAAAAGCGATTTAGTAATATCATTAAGTTTAGGGTTACAAAATCATCAATCCCCATATCCCATACTGCGCACATCATACACTCGCATACATGTGTTTGCATAAATTGACCCCTGTCTCAGCCCCCCGGGGCCAGTATTATCATTATTATGCCTCAAACCATTTGCGTTTACGAGCATTGTCCTGTCAAAGGGCAAGCGTACAGGATAGCGTACACTAACCATTCCAAAATGGGACACGCGGCTGCCATGCGACAAACTTCTGGAACACATTTTTTTTTTCATCTATAGTTGTAGTTGTCGTTGTTGTTGTTGCTGCTGATGTTTATCTCTTGGCATGTTGTTTATGCACTCTTTCGATATATAAACAGTCTATATATGTGTGGGCTGTGTGTAGGTTTCATAGTTGTGCGGATTTTTGTGTTTTATTGAGATGAATTACATGTGTTTGTGTCGCTGAAACGTATAAATGAGGGTCAAATCAACGATTGCGTGCGTGCGTGCGAGCGAGCGAAGGAACGAACGGACGTCAGCTCATATATATTAATGATTTTGGATTTAGGTTTATGTACTACCAATGTCCATCAATGTGACTTAGTGCCAGCTCAAGTGGCTGGAGGTTGGGGGTTGGGGATTGGGGGTTAGTACGCACAGAAATCAATAAGAAATGCTAAGAGAGCCGAACCAACGTCCATTGTGGCAGCTAGCGCAAAATTTTAATGCGTTTTGTGCGTTCATAAATTTTTATTACGTAATTGAGGCAGATTGGGGCTGCTTCTAACTGGGGTTGCTGGTTGGCTGCGTATATCGCTGTCAGTCAGTGCGCAGTACAAGGCCAAATAAAACAATAAAAACAAATGACAAAATTGCAAGGCTACATACAAACAAAAAACGACGCTGTACTTGTGTATTAATAAATAAAATAGCTATAGATGTGATTTAAGTCAGGATGGCGGCAGCAATGGGTTTGCTGATGGTGTGAATGAATCAATAAAAAGCATGCGCTATAAGCAGACAAACAGCAGCTGTGCCTGTTCCCAATAATACCAATTGCCAACAACAATACACACCTCATTTAATAATTGATTAAGCCAGCGCGCGCATTACAAGTCATACAAATAGGCATTCAGAGCAAATACCAAAAATATCCATAAAGCGTGCCATATTTTGACAGCAAGCACGCGCCAAAGTAAAGTATAAGTCGGGAATAAGCAGCGGGATGGGCTCTCAAGATAAAGCACAATAAATTTACATAAATTACCCGCATGAATGCTAAGAACCCGAATAACAACAGCAAAAAAAAAATTGTAAAGAAAAGAAAAGTGTCCCAAATGCGCAGCGTATTGAATACAACGATGAGCGCAAATGAGAAAGGCACAAACCTGAAATATGCGGCACGTACTCGACGCGTGTGCAACATAAGAGCGATAGAGAGAGACAACTGCGAGGTCCTCAATGCAATAAAGTGGAAGCTCGCCCAAGTAGTAACGCGTCGTGCAATTAGCATGCCAAAAAGATGAGCGGCAAATAAATAATAAAAGCGAGCCACACGCCCATAAATTCCTCACTCAACTAATCGCAAAAAAAAAATTACTATATATATAAGCATACCGGTTTTGTATTCCGAAACGGGATACAACAAAGCTTTCAAAGCGTATAACCCTTTTCATATCTAAAATGCCGGTGAAAGGTTAAGGTGCCGATACACAGGCGCATTCTAAGGCTGCTGCTGAACGCTTGACAATGCCAAAGGGCCGTGACGGCGGCAACAATAAACAAATTTGTTTTCTTACACTCTCTCGACGATTTTTTTTTTTCTTCTTTTGGTCTGATTATTGAGGCTGCTCGTTATCCTTTTTGTGTGAGCTCTGTAAAGTGTCAACCCTTAATCATATTACTCAGCCAAAAAAAAAAAACAAGCACTAAGAAAAAAAAACGCTCTCTTTACGCACATTTGACAGACACTTGAAGTTTGGCAAATTGTCTGTGTGGCGGCCACTGCTTTCCATAGACGTCGTCCTTGTTGGATGCTGCTTTTACCAGGAATTTCTTTGCCTTTTATTATTATTTTATTTGGTTGTGTAAATGTTTTTGTTTTCACTGGTTTGGTGTGTGCGTTTTTGCCTTTCGTCGTTCGTCGTTCGACGTTTTTTTTTGTTGCCTGCTTCATGCTTGCTTCGTCCTTTATGCTTTCTTGCCTTTCTTGCTGTGCCCCCCTGGCTTCGCTTGACTGCTGTCAAATTGCTGTCAACATCAGCCAGTTCAAGTTTAATAATGTAAGTTGTGCTTTTTGTTGTTCTGGGCGATTCCCTTACAGATTTACACTTTCGCAAATTTCTCAGCTTATTCAGCAGTAGGTGTGTTTTGTGCCCTGCTCGTTGTTCTGCTTGTTGTTGCTGTTGTTGTTGTTGTTAAGTCTCATCTTTGGCTTGTTGTCAATCGTGCAAAAAAGTTTTGCAACAAAAAAAGAAAAAACGAAAACGAAAACGAAACTTGTTTACTTTCCTTTCTGGCATTATATAAAGTTTTTCCTGTTAATTAAACTTGAATGTGCCAAATTGTGGTCTGGCGCAAATCTTGATGTTGGTGCGGCGTATCTTCAAATGTGTATGTGTGGCAACATGCATTCAATCTAATAGGATTGTCACAACACATTTTTACCCCAATCGTCTGCAATCAATTGCTAAGCTCTTTGACAACTTTACTCTTTACTCTTTTAATGCATGCCTCACTCTCTCACTCTCTCTCTCTCTTCTACACGAAAACGCTCACAGCACAGCTTTGCTCAATGCGGCTTGAGTCAACACCCTACTAGTCAAGTTTCTTATACTCTATACGCACTAGGCCCTTTCCAATATGAAACCACTTGGCGCTCTGATTTGTGCTCGACTTTTTGCCTAAGCGACCCTTGGGCGTTAAGCTGACGTCATCAACACCCAGAAATGTGTAAATTGCATGAGTCACTCGCACTCACACTCGCACTCGCACCCTCACCCTGCTGGCATTCAACCACTATCAGATTTCAGTAACCCCAGCCAGCGCGTACTGTGTGTATTTCATGAGTGCCTTGGCAGGCAGACGCCCACGTAATTGCTTCCTGGACATTGGGCAGCGTTTTGCACTCGAGTGCCGACTATGCTTTGCATAATTAAACGTTTAAAAACAAAAAAAAAGTAATAATAAAAGCACACAAGTTTTTTGCAAACGGAAGTGCTGGCTGCAGTACAACCCTCGAACCAAACACCTGCCAATTTCAGCAAAAATCGAAAATAGAATATAGCTGCGCATACGAGTATTAAATGTCGGCTTGTATCGCTTATTATTAGCGCCCTCTGGCGTCAGTTACTGCTTGCAAATATCATATAATATAATTCATCATCATAATGTTATATTGCGACACGGGGGAGCGGCGGCGGTGGCCCAGAGCTAGCTAGCTCTATGTAGCGGCGCATTGGAACTTTCTACAACATTCGCCGGCTGTTTGTGACATGAGCTGCCAACTCGTTGGCATAGTCAGTCTATGTTTGTGGGTGGAGAATCGATATATTTTTACAGTTGTATTTATTGGCATTATATTTATAAACACGCCAATGTCAGCCTCAGAACGAATGCCTACTGGTGTGCGTGTGTGTGTGTAAATGTCACTTTTTTGCCTGACATTCTTTTTTTTTGTTTTTTTTTTGGTTTCTAAGCAGCGACAATGACAGAAAATAAACTCATGACAAATTCATTTCACTTGGTGGGCCCAGAAAACACCTAACCTAGTGTGACCAAGCCATTTTTAGTCACATTGCTTTGGTTCCTTATACATTTGTCATGGTTTTACCATAATAAATTGTTTTTAGTCAAGTCATAAAGTCAATTACGTGGAAATGGTAAATAGTGTTCATATATTGATTAAATAATCAAAGTTCATTTGTGGTTTGCTTTGTTGCCAACTATTGATGAGTTGAGGTGAGGTATATATATATAGCTGGCTTTGTTCATTTTTAATCAACTGCTGGCACAGTGAACTTTACTATGCAAGAAAAAGGTCTCTCATTAGCATAACTCTCTCATCATCAGTTCGAGTAGTTGATTTCATTTTTAAGCGCCAAAAAGTTGACCTTAGTAAACAGATGTTGCCACTCACTGATTGAACAAAAGTTGTGCAGAAACTAAAACTTAACTACCCTACTTAAGCAGGGAAGACAAGACGAGTACTGCCAATGGACTGAGCGCATGGACAAGCTAACAACTACGGCTGATGACTTGACTACCCCTATAGCTACCCCTAGATGCTGGGTCTATGGTTTTTGCTCTATGTTGGGCTGATTACAAATAAATATCTTTTACTATTTATAATGCCAGCAGGAGTTGTAGTTGGCCCTCTTGCTCGCTCTTGGTCTGCACAAAATTATGCAGATTAAGGGGTCAGTCTCAAGTCCGCAGCTGGCGAACGTTAGAGCAAAGCACCTGGTTGCTGCAGCAGCAGCAGCAGCCTAACATCACTGCCGTGCCGTGCCGCCTACCTCGTAGTGCCCTTAAACTTTTGCTCAACTCTGACCCCTTGGCAATTGAGCCTTTGTGTGTGTGTGTGTTGGCTATGTTTGTGTACATTTTTGGGCACTTTTGGTTAGTTTTATTGGAAAGCCAAGAGTAATAAATGGCTACAAAAGCAAACGGAAGCTAGCAACAAATTTTTTCATATATATGTATATATAGATTCTATAAATTTGCATGAAAATCAAATTTAATGTTTGGCTTTTAAGGTGCATAATTTGCTACAATTTACGACCATGGAGGCTGTTTGTAGGATTTGCTATAAATACGCCAGAGTGCAATCAAAAAAAAAAAATAGGAAAAAAAGCGCCAGCATAATATTTGTTAGTCATATGGAAATGTTAGGCCATTAAATTTAGCATGCCAAAGTGCTTCCATACTTGAATAATTCTTTTGTTGCCAAAAAGAGCGAAATGGTATAATGCAATTGCCAGACATTATTGCATATCATTAGGCATTTTATCATAATAACAAAATTATATTTTTGGCAAGCAAATGGCAAAATGGTTTCATAATAAAGTTCAAAAAAGGCATATGGAGCAGAAGCAGCTCGTAGCTCCAAGTCACATGTGGCAGATGGCATTGCATACTTTGTGGTGCCCACTCAATTCACACTGGGCGGGCGACACAGTTTTATCGCTTACGACTTTCTGGGTCACATGTGTTAAACATAACTAGTTAACTTTCGCACTCGAACCAGTCCCGCTGCAGCCCTCTCCACCCACCAAAAGCTGCCGCCCTACTGCGTGTTTGGCTTTGTGCTAATTTACCCCGCACGAAACTTTTATTTAATGATTTCAAACCACTGTGTGGACCCACAAAAGTATGCCACACACACACACACATATACACATACGATCTGGCAGTGTGTGCTTGGGTGTGTGTGTGTGTTTGGAAGGGTGTGTATATTTAGTAATGTTTTATTTTTTTATGCTTTCAATGCCAAATGTGTTCGTTAATTTGGGGTTTTCTCCACTGTGGCTTCAACAGCTGTCTATACAAAAAGCTGTATACACTGTAAGGAGTACATGACATCCCTAGCTTGTTATGTTTGACCGTATTCAAGAGATACTCCCAATTTTCTGCATTCGATTTTATGTAGATCGTATATCGTATAGCGATAGTTTTTGTTAAATCTGTCTACTATATCATAAGAGAAGACAAAACAAGTACTTAGGCATTGTAATGGTGCAGGGTCTACCGCAGGCGACCACGCTTCCACATTAACGTACGCCAGAATTTTTTTTCCAACTGTTTTATTGGCAGGCAGCGCATAACGTCGACTTTCGAGCTTATCAGCCGCACATGCAAAAAAGTTGCAGCTTTGTTTAGTTTTCGTTATGTATTTTTCGTGGGATTTTAATTGAGTTTTGTTTGAAAGTTGGCGCTGCTTTTGTGTTGCTGGCACATTGTTTGATTTTAGCTTTTTATTGGTATTCTCTAGAATTATGGTAGCAAGGATTCAAAGCATTTGACAATAGCACGTACAACTCTATGTACAAACATTATCTATGCAATATGTCAAGCCAGCCCAAACAGGCAACTTGCAACAAAAGGCACTGACATACAAGCGCTGAGAGACTTGTGTTGCATAACAAAAAAAAAGAAGAAAATAGACGAATCCAATACGGCTGGCGTACAACATTTTGACATATTGCAAGTTAAAATTTACTCTTTTTTGTGTTTTTTTTTTTAAGCTTAAATGTTGCACGGTTTGCTTTTTGGCGTATATGCGTCAATGTCAACGACACGCTTTATGTGTGCGTGTGTGTTGCCTATGTATTGGCGTTTTGCATGATGCTAGATAAATATGACAATAAAATAGTCACAGCTTTCACAAAATATGCATGCATGTTCGTATGCGCATTTACTTTTATTGTATTTTGACTTTGAAGCGCCGCAGTAAGCTTAAAATAAACGAAATATTTCGCCATTTATAATGCATTGTAGTTGCAACGCCGAGCAGTCTATACAACAAACACAGCAAACCACTACATATAACGGCACAGCTGTGACGTGTGAAAATGCTGACAACAACAAAAAAAAAAGTAAAAACTTTTTGCACAATTTTGTTGGCAATTTCATTTTTTTTTAAGCATTTTGTATAAGAAACGCCAAGTACAGTCGCCAAAATACTTTGCCCAGGCGCCATGTGTTTGTCTGTCTGTCTGCTGCTGAGTGTGTGAGAGAGAGCGAGAGAGTGCCTTTGCTGGTGTTGGGTTTGGTGTTGCCAGAGCGCACGTGATAAGCATATGAAATTTTATGGCAACTCTATTTGTAACTTTCACTGTGTTGACTGAGCTGCTGGCGCACAACTTTTGCTTTGAAGTTTGCCACACATGCTCTCTCTCTCTCTCACTCTCTCTCTCTGGTTCACACACACACCTTGGAAAATCTGGCTCTGTCTCGCCTGTGCATGTGTGTGCATGTATTGTTGCAAGAGTTTTTCGCTTGTGTGCTGACTTGGAAAATACTTTTTGAGATAACATTTTATGGCATGACATGTAGCAGCGTTTGCGGGGACAAAAACTTAAAAAAAGAAAAAAATAAAAATAACGTAAGACGAACGTTTTTAAAAGCTGTAAAAAGTATGCAGTAATGCTGTTAGTTTCAGTCAGACTTGTTACACACTCTCCCTCTCTGCATGCATAGTTCTGCGCTCTTGACCATGTGATTAAGCGTTTGTATTGATTCGGTGCTCAGACAGAATACAAATGCAAACAAATATAAAGCTGAAGAGTAGCGCTAGAACAAAGGAAATAAACACGCATGCTTATGAGGTCATCAACAGTCCTGAAATTTTGTTTGGGGGAATTTTGTGACATTTGTCGCAAAAACGAAGCAAGCGTAAAATGCGCAAAAAGCATATATGTGTGTGTGCGTCTGTGCATTTGTGTTTGTCATTGCCACTTAGCCTTATTAGTATGTGCAACAGCGATGCCAACAAGCACAACAAAAGCAATGATGGCCACCACACTGTCTCACTCGCGCTCGCACTCTCTCTCTCTCTCTCTACGTCTCGTTTGCTGTGCTACTGTGTGGCATGTGGCAAGTGGCAATGATGCTTGCAAAAGTACATGCCATGCATGCAATGCGCGTAGCATTACGTTTAAATGTATGCTACGTTTATTTTTTATTTTTATTTTTTTGTTCGTAAAGCGTAATGTAAGCAAAACACCCAAAAAAGTATGCAATATTAAAAATATATATGTACACACGCACACACACATATTGTTATGGCTCAAACGCACACATTGAGCCAAACAACGCCGCAATAACTGTACATTAAAAGTCATTGCATTCATAATATCATTTTTTTTCTCTCTCTCTCTCTCTTCCCCCCCGACCCTCACTTATTTTTAAAGCAACGTGCAGTATTTTTTTGCAAACATTTAGAATCTCGCATAAAAAAAAAATGAATTTTTTAAATTTAGTAAAACTCGGCTTGTTGTTGTTGTTGGGTTGTGTTGTGTTGTGACGTGGCAAACCTTTGATATGCGCCAGTGGCAACGGCCGCCACACAGCTGCTCATTGCCGTTGTTTGTGCATCATGTTGCCCTTTGGGGCTTTCACATGAGTGCTTGCGTTGGTGGCAGCCCCACGCGCACATTCAGCTTGCCAAATATATGCATTGTTTGTGTACACCGCAATGTGCAACGTGCTCTCCCTCTCTCTCCCTGTCTCTCTCTGGTTGTCTCCCACTCACTTGTAGCTCAAAAAAAAATAGCTCGTACTAATGCTTTTATGATGAGTTTTTCAAAAATAAAGTAGAAAAGGCAACAGAAAGATATATTCTTATTTCATTAACTTGGCAGTTTTGTTTCGTGTTTTTATGATTTGTAAAGTATATTTGCAGCAGAGATCTGACTGCGATCTGAAGCTCAGCACAAAATGAATGTCAGTCGAAGCACGTAATCCAGGCGACTGCTACCCATAATAAAACGTGTAGCGGACCTTAATCAATTCTATACAAAATATGCCTTTCAAAGCAGCAGCAGCATAAAAGATATACTCAACAAACTTCAATTCTCAATGTCATGCATAGGTTCTACTCCAAAAAGCTTTCAAGAAGCAACAATTATTTGTTGTCCATGTTTCACATAATGGGCTACGTTTTTATATTCACTTTATACGTTTATTTTATAAAAATAGAATTGAGTCATAAATTTTATCTACAATAATATAAATTCATTACACTTATGACACCTGAAAGTATGCTGCTTTACTCACTCGCAAGTTTTATGCACTTAAGCTGCTATATTGTGGAAACGACAGAATTTATGTTTTCCAATTTTGGTCTTACCGAAACGAGCAAATTAAATGCAATTCAATTTACCAAATAAAATTCTCCAAAAGCACACACATTTCTACATGGAAATAAATATATACTAGTATACAGCTGTGAGGTAAATTCTATAAAGAAACACAAACACATAACATATGTTGCGCTATGTTTGTACACAGAAAAAGCAGCAAATAGTATATTGTATCTATGAGATACATACAGCATATGATGTAACTTAGCCGCAAAAGATTTGCCAGCTGCAAAACAAGAGCAGAGAGCGAGATTGGCAAATAGAAGTGGTGGGTGTGGGGCTGAAGAAGTGGCGACGTTGCGAGTGTTGGAGACGAAGACAATTTTCCACTTGCTGCCTGCCGCCTTTAGTTGCTTCATTTTACGCAAACACGGCAAAGATGTTATCCTTTTTGTGCAACACAAGCAACAACAGCAACAACAGCGACGGACGGCAACGGCAAAAAGGGCAAAAATTCAATATTTTTCAAACAAACAACACGAGCAACAACAACAACGGCAACCACATTGAGGGACAACATATTAAATTTGCTAACAGCACAAAAGTAGTAAAAAGAAAAAAAAACGAGCACAAGTTCTTCATTGGCAAGTTGTGTGGCTGTGCGCGTCTGTACGTCGAGGACCAAAGGACAATGCCATAAAGACAAGAAATCAATTTTTGTGCAGAAGAGAAAACAATTTTCGAACAATAAAAAATTGCCAAGTGTTGGGTCTAGGCCGGCACACAACGCCACGCCACGCCATGCCACACATATGGCCTAGCACATACTCTTTGCCTTTTAAACTCTAAAGCAACGGAAACGTAACCAAGTGAAACAAATCATAAAAGCGGCACATAAAATTCCAGACCCTCTAGGGCTAGGCATTACGGATGCTCTAAGACAAGCCAACAAAGCAAGCCGTAAAAAAAACGAAAACAGCAAAAACAAAAGCAAGGCATGGGGGGGAGCAAAGGAAATATGAACGAGTATGGCGGCGTGTACGAAAGGCAATAAAAATGGATGGCGATGAGCAAAAGGCAGTAGTTATCTTCTATCTGTCTGTATGCATCTACTACTATCGCTATGACTAGCAATAAGTTACGCTTGCTGCTAATATTAGCAACAAGGATTAGACAGAGTGTTGACCAACCGCAAAGGTCCTTTCGTATCGCTAATTGAGGTATAAAGTTGTTGACGAACTGGGAGTATCATCAGGCGCCACTAGAGTCTACTAAATTGCCCCATCTCAAGCTGCATGTTTGTGTCATCTTTGCCGTTGAGTTGCCAATTGCAAGCTAGTTGTTAGTGACAACCGTCGACTACTTCTTTTTCTTTGCTTTTGCCCAGATATTGCATGGCTTATTGTGGCCGTTGTTGTTAGCCACTGGTTTTCCTCTCAAGCTACTCGTACGTATCCTTATCCGTATCCGTAACGTAGCACATATGCGACCAATAAAAGAGCTACTAATAACGAGCCTCATTTTGTGTAAATCGATAAAGTTGTTACTTTTACTCGTATATTACTACTTATGCCATGGCCAAAGCATTCCATGTATCTGTGACACCCAAGCCATTGGCCCCACAAACACACACGCACACCCATTTCGATAGTGACGCCCATAAAGTTTTGCCCACCAGGAAAAAGTTTTTGCTTGGCCAAGCCGACAGCTGCTGACCGGAAACTGAGACTGATGGAAACTAATACTCTGCTGGCTGGCGGAGAGCAAAAAAATAGAATTGGAGAAAATAGCATAATAAAAAAATGAGAGAAAAAGCAAAAAAAAAAAGAAAAAAAATTATCGCATGTTGCGCATCATGTTGACAATTGAATTATTTATGTGCGTTGGCGATCTGCTGCTTGTACGGGTATCTCTCTTTATAACTCAAGGCATGTACACTGCAAGAAAAAGTAACTGAAGTACAAAAAAAAAAATACACACAATATGCCATATCAGTGGCTATAGTCGTCTGCTTGAAGCCTTTGCTTTAAGACATTTTTAAGAAGTATTGCAAATTGATCGCAGTCGACATCAAACCTGTTGTTCGAACATGTTGCAGCTGAAGCGATCCATCTTGTTATCGATTATTTTTCTTGGTGTATGAACATAAACGAAGATAGATATACGCGTGTGTGCATACGTGTAAGCTCTGGAGTAGAGAACAAAACTGCATGTTTGGCTTTTTGTTTGCACATTGATTGAATCCTTTCGGTTTTGTCGTCATCGCCATCATCATCGTCATCGTCGTCGTCATCGTCATCGACGTTGTTTTTGTTGCTATCGTTGTTGCATGTCCATTGTCGTGCAAGTAGATCCTTTCATATGCGCTTTATGCACTTTATTGGCGATTATATTTACTCAAACGCAGATAACGTCAAGTACGAGTACGTAAATGGAAAAGGACGAGCAGCAGTAGTAGTATTTTATCTACAACGCAGAGAGCACCTTCTAAAACCTCAATCATCTCGTCATCATCATCATCATCATCTTGTTGCTACTGCCACTCGGCGTTTGCTTGCCGTCTTGTTTGATTGTCATCGTTTGTGGAAATTTGATAAGCGCTTTTTGTGTGTTTGGGTGTGTTTGTTGCATGTTCCTGTTTGCTAGTTGCCTTGTTTGTTTGCCAGTGTGAAACTTTGCTAGTCAATGCATGTGTGTGCGAGTGTGTGTGCTAGTGTGTGTCTTGAAACTTTTTAATAATGCGGGTTATGTGATGGATTTATTAAAAGCGTGTGTCGCTTTTGCTGCTACTACAACAACTATTATGTACTAACATGACACACATACACATTCGTGTATAAAACGATAAAGTTTGTCCTTTAGTTTAGTCTCTGTGTGTGTGTGTGTGAGTGTGAGTGTCCTTTTCAATTAGTTTTCCTACATACTATTGCATAAGAGTTGTTCCTTTTTTTCTTCCTTTTGTTCAACCATAATCGTTATCTATTGAGCAGTTAAGCGTTCGAGATACTTGTTGTTGAAGGAAAAAACTTGTAAAATAAATATTGCCCCATTAAAGCATAAAAGGTAACACAAACGATAAAACTTTTATTGAGCCACGCTATAAAAAACTCGACAGACCCATAGGCGGCATACATTTATATACAAATATAGCGTACGCCCACGCACAAAATCTAAATCATAATAACACCGTAGATAAACGACGTACTGCTCGAACTTCAAATGCCTAGAGACTCGGAAGTGTGTACGTCCTGTGACAATAGGGCAGCGAACCCATTGACCGCATTGAGTATACGCCCCCGCTGTCGCTCGACTTTATAGCTCATTTTATGAGCATGCAAATGGTTAGAACGCTACGACAACAACAGCAACAATAACAACAACAATAAAAAACGCCGTGTATTTGCTTGGCGCCAAAAAGTCGCCAACATTTACATTTATATATATATATATATATATATATATATATATATATATATGCAATAAAAAACAAAAACCAAAATATTGTACTGCTTTTAGCCAAGTCGCACGACCTTGGACACATGCCCAGCAGCATATGGCTATACAAGTGTAGCCAATGCGGCTGTGCTGTGGCATGCAACCAAATTATTATGAGCCTCATTAATTTGACTAAGCTACAAAGTAAATCGCAAATAATCACATTAAATAGGTGCGCCCTGCGCACGTCCTTTTGACCTCCTTAGCTTAGCTTGGCTTGGTTGGCTTGGTTGGCGTCAATGATGCCTAAAAGTATGCCGATGCCGCCATTTAAAAAAAATAAACAGAAAAGTTAAACGCAACGCGAATAAAGCGGCAAACAACACAAAAAAATCGATTAGTGCTTCTTTACTTAACTTTAGCTTGGCAGTTTGGCATTTATTTCTTCGTCCCAGCGACCAAGTCACTTGGTCTTTTATATTATTATGATGATTATTTTTATCGCCAAGTCACGCGATGTCGCCGCAATATGTACCCTCGTCCCTATTACTCTCTCGTTTTCAGCTGCCAGTCATAGGGAGCAAAGTTGGCTTACGTATGCGACGGGTAAAGTGGCGTGCGAGGTATGGCAGGGTTTCTGCGGTGCGCGCGTGTCAGCGGAAACGGAAATGCTGCCAGTGTTGCCAAACACATAGAGCCACACACATACACAAACGTGACAATGTAGGTGTGAGTCTAGCCAAAATATTTTCTCATATCTTTGGGTGTGTGTGTGTGTGTGTGGAATGTATGTTCCATATAAACGACGCCGCTTGCAAATGACTGCAGTTAAAAAGTCATCAATGTCTGCCCAAAACGGAGTTACCATTAAATGTTACCGCAATTTATGTGAATGTGTGTTGTGTTTAGCGCCGATATTTAGCGCTGATAAACCAAGCCAAATCAAGTTCCAACTCAGTTGACATTTAAACCGCCTAACAGACAACTTGGTAGATCGTTGAATATCTTTCAATAAAATATTGTCGATCCATTATCGTTTTAAATTCGCAATTTGAAACTCCTTTAAATCGAAATCTGCAAAATTTGGTACATTGCGATAGGCTGCGCACATAACATTGCATTTTAATCATTAGTCTATAGATTGTTTCCCTGCACTACGACTCAATAGATTTTACATAAAAAACTAAGGGGCAAAAAAGTGCTGCAATGTGTGTGGTCATCAAATGCTCACAGTGCCAATGCAGTTGGTTTGGTTCGGCTGCTGCACAAAAAAGAAAAAAAAATCAATGGGCCCCCAACCCTCATTGCATGGAGCGCCCTAGCGTGCATTTTGCGGCCATATGCGAAATTCCTGCCCCGTCCGGCCGTGTGTGCGTGTGTGTGTGTATAGTATATACATTTGTATACAAATAAACACGGCAATGCAAACAGTGATATGGGTAGTTAGGGGGTGAGAGGTAGGGGGCACGAGGCCTACGTGTACGTGTATGCACATACGACGTTCCAGTGCACTGTGCCATGCCACTCCTGCCGTCCAGTGTACGTACGTTTAATGCCCATATATTGTTGCCTACTTTTAGGCGCCGTGCAGCAAGTGAGCTGGGACGCATTTTTAAAGCCCTTTAAGTGTAAGCAAACTTTTGTACGTGCGACACGGGCCAACCACGGGCACACGAGCCCACGGGCTTCAGGTTCGAGTCCGGCTACGTCCAGTGTAGCGTCACGTTAGTTAAATGTATGCGAATGAATGAGCTGTGTGTGTGTGTGTGTGTGTGTGCGCGGGGTATGCTGCACAATATAACGCTACGTTATACGTACTGTGTATTGAAAATTGGATTTTCAATTGGTTTGCAAAACGGAAATTAATTCGGGGGCGCTGGTTGGCAATGTGTACGTACTACCAAGTGAAAATGAAGCAATGACGTTTTGCAACGACACAATGATCATCATGAATGACGATAATGATGAATGGTAGAAATGGCCAGCAGCAGCATTGCATGCTTAAAATATCATGCTTTTTATGGCAAGAATTTTATATATATATATTACTCATTGTGTTTCTCCAACGTTCTCAATGTGAACTTTAATTAAATTAACAGCATTGAGCTGATAAGCGCGAGTGCACATCAAATGGCGTACAATTTTTGAAGGTTATTAAACTCAGTGTTGCCCGCAACAATCAGTTGCATGTTCAATGTGCATTTTCAATTAACACAATGTTGCCACGATTAGAGCTTTTTTCCTCCCAAGTGGAGAGAGAAAAAACAACCGTGTAAAATGAAAAACTAATTCAAATGCATTGATAATTGTGTGTGTATTTCCGTGAAAATCAACTGACAGTGGCAAGCAGATTGTTGGCATACAAAAAAAAAAAAATAGTCGTGCAAATGTTTTGTCGCACACACACACGCACGCACGTTGCACATGGAACATATTTCGCGCGAATCTGTTGCAAATCCCCCAAAGTATGCAACCCAGCGGCAGCCGCCATTGCAATGAATGAATGAACGCATGATTGAAAAAAAAGAAAGCGAAAAAATGGCAAAAACAAAAAAAAAAAGAAATGCTAGCACATTGTTTGTGGCGCACAGCATGCTGTTGCAAGTGAGATAGCTAGCATGTACAGCTGAAAGGCAGGCAACTATAGAGGCATGCTTATAGGCGGCAGAGTTCAGTGACTGGCAGCGAACGGCTGTTGCTTTTCCTGCTGCAACCATTTTGCCATTGTCTCTGAGGCAAGCGGACGGCGGCACTGGTCTCGGCCACAGTCGCCGTTGTTTTCTGCCCAACATGGCCCATTGTACGCACACACACACATACACGCGCGTTTCGTTTGTGTTGCCGTGTTGCATGCAACGTGCGTTGTGTGTTGCAGAATAAACACAGCTTTTTCTATGCACAAATATTGACCATTTGCCTTTTGCCAATTTGTTTGAATTTTACGAAAATATTTTCATTTTCATTGCAACGGCTTTTCAAACGCTCGTTTTACTTTTTAAGCACAACAAGAACAACAACAACTAAATTGCAACAAAATTGTTAAGGCAAAGTGGCATTGCAGCCATGTTGCAGCATGCCTGATTGTTCGATTTTATAGTTAGATTTTCGGCGTAGAATTTAATTTATTTTTTAAATATAAATTTTAATGTAAAAAAAATACATTTGAGTGCGGCAACTGCCAGGGCTGTCGAAGCATATAGCTATGGAACTACTAAAAAGAATACCGCGAGCTAGTTCAGTTGCAAACGCTGTTGTGCTGTTCCAAATACGAACTAGTACAATGCGAGCAAAGCTGCGCTGCAGCCCTGTTAAAAATTGTTCCTGAATTGCAATTGCCAATGTTCGGTTATTGTTGCTGTTGCTGTTGTTGTTGCTATTATTGTTGCGTTTGGCATTTCGTTATTTGCAATTGCTTTTTGATTATCTTTATTTGCACTGTTTGTCCATTCTCAACACTACACTCTCTCTCTCTCTGTCTATCTCTGTCCGTCACACACGTTCGTTGTGTCCGAGCGAGACAAATTGAGTTCTCTATGTTAAGCACCGAAAATAGTTTTCAATCGTTGCAAGTGTTTGTGTGTTTGTTGTGCATGTGTGCATGTGTGTGCATGTGTGAGAGTGTTTAAGTGAGGATAAGTGCTAAAACATGTAGTGCTTTTTTTTTGTTGTTGTTTGTTATGCAGTCAATTTTCCCATTGAGTTTATTTTAAAATATGCAAATAGAGTGGGAAGTGCTGCAATGAGTGTGGCCTTTAACTTTCTGTGCGATATGAGAGCAAAGTTCTCGTTTTTGGAGGCATTGGCAAAGGGTTTCAACATTGGCATGCCACGCGCCAGCCGCTAAACAATTTAAAATTTGCATAAGAATCCATATGATTAACATTCAAAGGCGAAATGTATCGCCAGCGAATTGAAGTTATGCAGCAGCAAGTGCCAGCAGACTCCCCCTTTCCCCCCTGGAAAGCATGGGAGCCAAAGAAAAATGGCATGTAAATGTTGGCAAACAGAGTAAGTAAGAAAAAATGCTCTTGCACTTTACAAAGAAGAAATAAATAACTTTCGAGTCAGATTAGCCAACTTGTCACGAAATGCAAAATGACATTTAATACCCAACGTCGCTATTTGAGCAAATGCTGAGAGAATGAAGAGAGTGAGAAAGTGAGTGAACCTAAGTAGCAGTTGTGTGTAGACGACGGCAAGCTGCGATACGACACGATATACATGACTGGACTTGACTTGGACTTGGACTTGGCATGAAAACATGAAAAATTCCTTAGTCCTGTGACAACGCAGCAACGCAACGTAACGCAATGTTAGACGCTAAGCGTAGTAGTCGTAGAAGTATCACCACTGCTAGTGGGAGCTGCTGCCAGCAGGCAGGACAACATCAGGACATCGAGGCTAGACGACAGCGACAGCGACATTGTTTCGAGCGTAGCGAATAAGAAAAATGACTCTAGCTCGGTAAAAAGCATTGGGTGCAAAAAAAAAAAGAAAAACACAAAAAAACTCGAAAAACAGAAAACCCCCAGAAGTGAAAGGCAACGAGCATAAAAAGGAAAAAAGTAATCATTGCAATTTAAAGCGGATAATCTGTATGACTAAAAAAACGAAAAAAAAGGGGGAAAGGGCATGGTTACAAAATGCCACATGGGGCAGCTGCTGGGGGGCAGGCAATGTCAATGCAAAAATGCAGTAAAAATTCAACACCAGCACACACACACACACACACACACCCAACCAGCCACTCACCCGCACCTACACTAAGACACAATGCAAATATGCTGGTTGGAAGGGATTGTGCAACTCTGTATGTATCTGTGTGCCGCCAGCACCGTAGCGCGTGAGTGGACAACATTTGCAATTTTCACACTCACTTTTTATTTTTCTGGCACTCGTGCTCTGGCGTCACAGTGTGCAAGGCATTCATGCAGATTACAATCGAAATGACATGAAAATGTTTAGTGTGGCGTATAACATAAAAAATAAAAAACCAAAAAAAGAAAACCTAGTGCACGAAAAAAGTAGAAATAAATAGTCGAAAAATGAGTTAAAAATGGCAAAAAAAGAATAAAGTAAACCCTTGCGTAGTCGTAAAATAGCTACGCGAATGCGGCGGCTGCCAATGTCAAACTGTGCAAACAAAAAAACGTACCAGAAATTTATACTACTTATATAGCCAAGAGTCTAGAAACTGTAGCATAGCTGCAGGCGTGCAAGGCGCGCGTGCAACAGCAAAGCCAAAGAAATTGGCCAAAGGGCGGACGCCAGTGTTGCCATTTGAGATAATGTCTGGGTCTGCCGCACGGCGTATTTTATGCAAAGCACTAAGGACAAAACAAAAAAAAATAAATTTAAGTAGAAGTTGAAACTTTAGAAATGCAATGTATGTGTGTGCGCGTGTGCGTGCCAAGAATAATGTCTTATTTGATTGTAGTGCAAATGCAATTTAAATTTGCAAATGACATACGAAATTTACGCAACACTTTTTTTTATTGCCACAAACTTAAGGCTGACAAATTTCAAGGCGAACTTGAAAAACATGAGTTGTGGCCCTCCCCCCCCCCCCCCCCCCCCATTGAGCGAGTCATTCATATGATGCAATTAACCTAATGAAAGGCACACTCTGGCCCGCCGCTCTCGGGCATGCTCTGCTAAAAACATTCTGGCAACGCTGCCTGCAACAAGTACCGTTATAAAAATCACATTACTATTTAATTATAGCAAATTAGTACAAGTGCCTTCAGTTGTAATGACATCAATACACACACACACACACACACACACACAGGCACACATACAGCAACCTGCACATAAACAAGCAAACAGACACACGGTGGGACGCAGAGATAAACAAACTAACTGACGGCAAACAGCAAACACGTTAGAGTGAGAGAGTGAGAGAGAGAGAGAGAGAGAGAGAGAGAGAGTGCAGTGAATGAGGCTGACGTCCGCCTGTCTGTCTGTCTGTCTGTCTGTCTGTCTGTCTGTCTGTCTGTCTGTCTGTCTGTCTTTCCGTCTGCCTGTCTGTCTGGACCGAGAGACAGTTGTAGTGACATTTGAAAAACATTTAAAAATAACAGAAAGAGCAATGAAACAGTTAGATATATACATATACGAGAAGCACAGTTAGCTGTGGAGCATGGCAAGGAGCGATGTGGAAAGCGTAGGGTGCATGGTTGGTCGTGGAAGTGGAAGCAGATGTAGCTGGCCCGCCTGTAGTGCCATAGCATTGAAATTTGCTGCAAGTTAGTGTTGTTGTTGCTGCTGCTGCTGCTGTTGAATAAGCTCAATCGAAGCATTAAATTACAGCCATTGGCGCCACACAAATACACGCACACACACACACACACATATATGTGCATACACCCACACATGCAGAGAGACAAAATCCAAATACAAATACAAATACAACTCAGAAGGCAACATCGCATTGAAAAGCTAATAATGCAAATAATGAAATCAAACGATCCATGCGAATGAACCATAATCTCATTCTCAATATCTAAATGTGCAATAATAATTAAATATTAGCTGTGCCATTGATATTTGTTCCTTAATTGATTAGAACAACATTACAATAGTTTTGTAAAATAACGTTAGGTAATACAAAAGGCATTGTATTGTACCCTAAGCTGTTTGGCTAATTAATGTATAAGAAATGGAATAACTTTTAAATTCAATATCGGCAATTATCAGTGCAGTGAAGCTTATAATTAAACAATTTTAAAATTGAGAAATATTAAATAAAAGTGAGTTTCTTTTGAAGATGTGCTGTGGCAAACAGTCCCTAACAAAGCAACCAAAATATCAGCGTTGACCAAGTTGGGTTGCCATTGTGCTTGTTCAAATATGCTCGATTTGATGATTCAAGATGTGTTAGAGTTCTATCATGAGTAACTCGTAATTTTCGACCTCTAGCATTATACACTTCACGATGCTTTTAGCGTTTATTGTATAAATTATGGTATAACCTTTACGATTTTCTATTCAATTCGTCTCATTCTCTATTAAAGAAGGAAATCCTAAAGGTTATTATAGTTTGCGCATAAGAAGCGAAAATGATAAAGTATCTAGCAGATACATATATAGTGCTAGAGTTACTCGGGATGGAAGGACAAAAGAAATTGTATAAGGAGTGCGTTAGAGTCTACAAAAGCGAGTAGAATGACAAGCCGTGGCATGTTCTACGATCATTTAGAACGGGTAATTCTATAAGGCAAAGTCTACAAGTATAGCACGGGAATGGGCAATGCTAATATATTGTATATGGAAAATAAAAGCCATTCGTGTAAAAATCTTTAGCTGCTTTTTGATTTTTGGAAAAAAAATTGCAAATAACAAATATGGCAAACAATTAAGTTGAATGCACATGAAGAAGTAGTTGGCATTACAATGCAAAATTTTTTGCAACCTCTGAGCAAATCATGCGATATTTTCAGCTTATGGCAAGTAGGTCTTAAATAATTTATTTATACTAAATTTGATCATGGCCCATAAAGTGGTTCTCTTTTATGAAACAAATGAATACAATTACAAAACAACAATTGTTGTAATAAAAGTGCAGCAAAAATTGTTATAAATTTGTAAAAATATTTACAATTTATTTCACACTTTATGTATGTAGAGATTTTCATTGCATTTAAGCAGCTTTAAAATTGCATTACAATTTTCAAGCATTTTTATTTATTTATTTGTTTTTTTTTTGTATGTGTAAACTATAAATGTTTTATATATACATTAAGTGTTAATCCTGAGTGCCTCAAATTTATATACATTTTTGTTTTGGGCCATTTTTTTGTGTATATTTTTGATTTACAAACATTTGTCAAGTTGATTGGACCACCTAAGTGCCCTGACTACAACCATCTATGTATGGGAATGTATGAATGAATGAATACGAAAATATTTACGCAAATATTTGGGCAGCATGTTTTCATTTGATTCTAGTGTATTTATTTGTAAACATTAAGAGCAAATAGAGCTTTATGGCAGACAAATTCAATAACAAATTTGCGCAATTTCATATTTAAGTTACTTTTATCAAGTGACAAAAATAAAATAAAAAAAAACCCCCATAAAATACCCGCAGCGATAATAGACTGAACTGCATGAGAATAGTGCAGAATAGAGCGCTGGCAGCAGGGGAGCAGAGCGAGTGCTTGAGCGATGTCCAGCGTTGTATAACTTTTTTGCAGCAACTTTTTTGCAGCTTTCATTGCGTTATAAATTTTAAATGTAATAGCAACTTCAAATAAACGTTGTGTGTGCTGGTGGGGAAGTGCAGCTGCCGAAAAAAACAATCAATTTATGCATAAACAAACACACGCACATGCACACACATACACACACATGGTATATATGCGTGTGCTTGTGTTTATGCAAGGATTGCGATTTTTTTTTCTCGCATTTTAACCATGTCGACCAAGGTGCCACTATGGCGCTGCATTGGCCATTAACATGCAGTCTATATGTAAATATTTGTTAACTTCATTTTCTCTGAATTAAATATAGTTTATATACATATTTGTGGGCGGGTGGGGATCGCCTTTGTATTCCGTAAAATTACCTACTGCGCGACCTCGAAAACGAACATAGCCATGCAATGTTGCATGTAAAGCTGCAACGTGCACTTGCAATTATCAGGCTTTTGGGTCTTTCCAAATAACTTGAAATTGGCTGTAATTGCCTTCCAAAATCAACAAGAACCTATATTTTCTACGAAAAGATACTTTCAACTTAGCCAACTATTACATTATTGTTTTCTTTTTACAGGGACGCTGTAATCGTGATAAGCCACCGTGCAAATATTTTCATCCACCACAGCACTTGAAGGATCAGCTGTTGATAAATGGACGCAATCATCTGGCCCTGAAGAATGCACTGATGCAACAGATGGGTATTGCGCCCGGCCAGCCGGTTATATCGGGGCAAGTGCAAACTGTGGTAAGTATCGTGCATTTAGCCATAATACTTTAATTGAATTTCTAAGCTATACCACAACTACCAACTGCTGCTGCCCCAAGGCTAGCCAAGCTCAGCTACACAGACGCAGACACAGACACACACACAGACACAGTTGATACATAAATACTCTGTGGGAAATATGAATATTTATAAATGGCGGTGGCAAACAGCAGCCAAGAGCAGCTTCAAGCGCTAGGGCACTACTGTTAGTGCTGCCTCTGACCGCGGCGGCCACTATGAATATCAAAACCCGAAAAATTGTATTCAAAATGCGCGTAAATGAGTAGCGGGCAGCAGCAGCAGCGGAAGAAGCATACCCAGGAGAAGTACAAGAAGCAGCTGTAGTAGTAGCTTTAACCCCAATTCGCATGCATTATTCATAGAGCGGGCAGCATAACGCCAATGCCAAACGAGCAAAGATATTCCAGTTTTCAGTTAGGCATTTTGTTGGAATTTTATAACAAATCGAAAATTAATTCTCAAATAATTTGCGACATGGTTTTTTTTGGGTGCCAAGTTAAACGACAACGACTATTAGTGGTAGCGTTTGTAACAAAGGGGGTTGATTCACTGGTGATGGCAATGGCGATGGCGTTGGTACCTCACGTCCATAGTATAATGCTGCTGCATCTCAAACCACCGTCCTTGCCTGCTCATCAATCTGTTTGTCCGTTCTTGCGTTGGTTTTGCATGATTTTTCATTAGACCAACGCCGGCCGCAATTTAAAAGGATTAAAATGTTTTTGTGCCAGCCCAACAGTTCTACCATATTTTCAAATACTCATCAAAGTGTTTATGGACTGACTGATTGACACCGTTGACGACTGACTGTAGGCCTTCGGCAAATTTGTAGTAATAAAAATTCCAGAATGATTAATAACCATAAACTGCCAATACCAACTGTCTGCCATTTACAGGCCACAAACCCCTACTTGACCGGCATACCAGCCAACACATATAGCCCATACTATGCACCCGGACACTTAGTGCCTGCTTTGCTGGGACCCGATCCCACAGCCGTTGCCTCACAGCTGGCCCCTGTGGTGCCGCAGGCCGTGCAGGTGGCACAACAGAAAATACCACGCTCCGACAGATTAGAGGTAAGTTCACACATTTGTATAAATAAGTTTCGATTACTTTTAGTTAACAGCTGCAAGACCAAACTATACAATATTTTACATAAATATTTATATTTATATTTTTGAAATGTTTATTGTACTTGTACTTGAATGTACATACTCTAATTATGCTTTAATTTACGCTTTTGATATTTAATGTTTAATTTACTTCTAATTTTACAACTGACACGCAATGAAACAATAAAATTGTTTTCTACTCATGATACGCATGCCAATGATTTATGTTTTTATTTGATACAAACCAAAAGAAATGTTTTCAATAAGCATTAATAATATTATCATAAAGATCAAGTATGTATTAATAATTGCAACTCAAATGATGGTAAAGTGTTTATGAAAGTTCTTTGAGTTTGCAAAAGAGAATTCGCTGCTAACAAAAGTTGCAAAAAAGAAAACACAACAAAAAACAAAATACAAATTTAATTTGTCACACATATGCGTATAATAATAATAATTGTTCACCTAAAGAGAGAGTATATATGCATTCGTTTTTCTTAGTTTCACAATTACGATTTTTATTGTTTTTTTTTCTTCTCAATGTGTACATAAGCGACAAAAGCTACAGTGCAGCTGCTGCAAAGCTTGAACGCTTCCACAGTGCACAGTGGGCTGCAATCTGCTGCAAATAATTCGACAATAGTTACTCAAGTTTTATTTTGACAAACGGTAATGCCAAAATTTCATAGTATATGATTAATTTGATATTATTATTTGTAACGATCTCAACTATTTTCAACAAAAAACAACAAGATATAAACTAAACACAATTTTGTACTACAGCCAGCTGCTCTACAGCGCCACAACGTTGCCTTCTCTTATCCTTGTTGATTTGTTTTGTTTTTTGTTCAAGAACTCTGCATTCTTCTTTTGCTTTTCAGTTTGACTTACATTCTCGTTTTGTTCAAGTTTTGTTTTTTAACAATATTTATTGTGTGTGTTCCGTAATTTTTGTTGTTGTTGTTGTTGTTTACAGCACTAGACTTTCAAAACAAACTAATCGGCACGCACAAAATTCGAAAAAAAAACTAAACCAAAAATAAAACAATTACCAAAAAAAACCAAGGCAAGTAAAGCTCAAACTGTTCCTACTACCACTCCAAAATAGTAACTGCCACTAACACTGCAAAATGACACAATTGGCAGCTTGTACACACAGCATGACCCAAAAAATTAAACACTCCAAATCGGCTAAACCAAAATTAAACCCCAAAGCAAACAGCAAAAGCAATTTGTTGCAAAAATTAACGGAACAATATTTTGCGTAAATAGAATACTTACTTTTCTTTAAAATACAACCAATGAACTGTTACTGAATATCCTTCCATTATTTCCACACACCACACACACACACACACACACACACACACACACACACGATCTACAACAAATACAATTCTGAATCTGAAATCTACTGCAACTTTTGCCACCAACCAAAACCAAAACCAAATCAATCCACTGCCTCTCTACACACACTACGCCAAATAAATACACACACAACACACAACACACACACACACACACACTGAACTTCTGCTGCCACTTTGCTATCTTTGCTGCCGCCCGCCAAACAACCAACAAACCAACCAACCAACCAACCAACCAACCAACCAACAACAACTACAACCAACCAACCAACTTAAATCAACTCCAACCAACTCAACTGCAACTCTCTGCAACATCAACTTTTATGCTGGCAAATCAATCGAACCAAAACAAAAAATAAACTCAAAAAAAAAAAACCGAAACCAAAAAAAAAAACAACATCCAAAAAATGTGTTTCCAGGTCTGTCGCGAATTCTTGCGCGGCGCCTGCAAACGCGCCGAGTCCGAATGCCGGTTCGCGCATCCGCAGGAGAGCGTCGCCAGGCACGATGATGGTTCCATCACGGTTTGCATGGACGCCGTGAAGGGCAGATGCGCACGTGACCCCTGCCGCTACTTTCATCCCCCCCTGCACCTACAGGCACAATTAAAAGCGGCGCAAACACGCGCCACCGCTGTCGCTGCTGCAGCTGCGGTATGGCTATTTCTATATTTACTTTTACACTTTAATTTTTACACTTTTCTTTTGATTTACATTCTCTCGTATGCGAACAAAAAGACAAAGCATAATTCTTACGTTACGCTTTCTCTTGCGTTTTCTTACGTTCTTGTTGTTGTTGTTGTTATGCCAACGCCATTTTTTGTTTTTGCGCGTTTTTTACTTTTGATTTATTCCAGTTGCTGATTTGATTTTGCTTTCTTTTCTGTTCTTGCTCTGCTCAATTCGTTGTTATTGTTTAGCTTACTTTGTATGCTGTTTCGCCTAATATAGCAACTCACTATTTTTATTTGATGTTTTTTTTTTCATTTTTTGTCTTTTTGAATTCTTTTAATTCTTCAGTTCGAAATACCAAATACAACTTAAAAAACTTAATGCACCAACACACACGCACACTCACTCAAACCCACAGATATTGCTCACATACACACTGTGCGAAAATAGTTGTTTAGTACGCATACATATGTATATGTATGTATGTGTGTAGTAGTTGTATACGTATTGAACAGTTTAAACTTTAGAGATATACCACGAAAATTTGCTTAAACTTTTGCTTTAATATTTTGCAACGAGTTAAGCGAGAGTGTCAAGTCTATTAAGACGAGACAAAGTCATATGACAAATTTTAAGCAAATTTAATTAAAACTCAAATGCTGCATGCGCAAACAATTTAATTAACTTTTTGCTCACACACGCACACGCACACGCATACACAGACATATAGATTACAAAAAAAAAAAACAGTCTATATATATATATAGTTAAAATGTGTAAAATAAATCGTATTTACATTGTGTTTAAATGACATTGCTACAGGCTATGTGCAATAAATGCTTAAGCGCTTCAAATTATGCAATACATAGGCAGACGCACACACAGATACACGCACGCACACACAGATACAGATACACAGATACACAGCTACTCGCACGTAGTTACACATGTATTACTGCGTGTAATTTTAATTAAGTCCCACCCAACTCTGTTGCCGCCTTTTTACATAAAATTTCATGCCTAATTAAAAACGCATTGATGATGTTAATTATGTTTGTACAAGGCAAATATTTATCAAAGGTTCTCGTAGAAATGATGATATTCATGAGCCACGGCACATTGCCATCATCGGCATTAAGAGCAGCAAATTAAAGTTACTTTCTCAGCTCGAGGGTTTTTCTCTGTGTAGAGCTAATCAACAACAAAGAAAAAATAAATAAAGTGTCGTGACTATAAATTATTTAATGCGAGAGCAGGCAAAAATTAGAGTTTAAACAATATTCTTCGCCGCTGTGAGTTGCCACACACGCACACATAGTAAGCGATGGCGTGGGTCCACCCGCCCGCACCGCCCAGTGGCATGCAACAAACATGGAAAATGGAAAATATGTTGAAGCTCACATAAAACACGCCATAAATGTTGATTTTCGTTGGAAAATTAACATTTATTACAACACGTTAAAACTTTAAGCACGCAGTCAGAGCCAACAAGCGAAACGGGGAGACACACGTCAGCCTCGGCTGGCTCAATATGTGAGCCAGAGAGGGCGCCCAGCAGCCAGGTCACACACACACACATGTACACAAGCATATGTTCGTGCGGCAGTTTGCGTGTGTGTGTGTTTGTGTCTATGCGGCGCACTTAATTCGCGACTTAATTGCTTTCTGCTGAAAATTTATTTGATGCTGAAAATAACATTGTTTTTTTGCTATTGTTGTTGTTGCTGTTGTTGTCATTGTTGTGTGTCTTTGTTGTTGCCGCTGCCACTGCCACTGCCGCCATACAACATAATTGCAGCATAATATCGTATAAAGTGAAAAATTGTTGCAGCATTTTAGGCGTAATTCAATCGAGTCAAGCCGGGTCATGCTTCCCTTAACGTCAAAACGACAAACGTGATTATTGTATAAAATTGTCCTTTGATACACATGCCACACACACACGCACACATCTAGCACATAATTTTCTTTATGGCCTCGATTTAATGCGATTATGGCCAAGCCAATAGCCAAAGCTGTATATTGTTTACACCTGCCTTCAACATTTTGTAGCCGTCCTTTATAAGTACAACATGTAATATTTTTGATAAATACGTAAATATATTTATTTGCATTCATTTTATATGTTTACTTTGTTAAATGTACTTAGTCCTCCCTCCCACATGCTGCTCATGCTTTTAGCCTTTAATTATGTCTATAATATATGTATTTATATTTAGTAAACTACAAAATATATATGTACCAAACAGACATAAGCTTTTGTAAGTGAATTGTTTGACTGCAAATTTTAATGCAACAAAATTCGCAAAAACATGCATTTAAAATTCGAATCCCCTTAACGAAGCCCGATGCAACGCTGCCAAGTCAAATACATGCATTAAACTGTCTTATATACGAGTTTTTATTTTTGTTCTTTCAATATTATTTTACGACGCTTGTATAAGTCTCGCTGAAACAGCCTAGCCGTATCGCAATCACTAACGAAACTTAATAATTCCACAATAAAAATACCAACAAGAGTCAAAATGCTTTGACAAGTTTCAATTTAAATACGATAGCCTGCGTTAACGACATCAATTGTACGAAAAAAATATATATAGTAGTCAAGCCTTAAGCTGTCGCAAACTATCGATATTTATGCTATCGTATATCGATGTTTAGATAGTTAAATACACATTTAGAAACAATTTTTTAAGTAATTGTATTCCCTGCATGTTGCTCTGGTTGAAGCTTAAGTGAAACAATTCCAATCTGCCTTAAATAATAAGCTGTTTCACTTTAGCACCAAACTATCTTTGATGTGCAGACCCATTTAGTATCTTGTAACTACAATTTTTTTTTACAATTTTACTTTAAAAGCTATTTATTGTTGTTAGTTTACTCGTATCTACATTTACCATACGTATAACTTAAACTCTATATATAAATATTTATATGCTGTATAAAATTCTTTTGTATAAAATACTCTACGTCGCACACAGAAAGTAGAACAAAGTAACCACAAGCCTAAAGCAAACACTCACACAGCTACAGCCACAGCCGCAGACACACAAACACGCACAGGCACACGAACACAGAACTAGTTGCGTATACGCCCTGTGAGCTGCACACTGTACCAACAACGCCAAAAAGACACAAACAGATTTAGTTTGTTTCAAATGTTAATTTTCTTCTTTTTTATTAGTTGAAATTTTTTGCGAGTTGTAATTTTTTATTTTATTGGGCAAAATATATAAGAAAATAGCTAAAGATATGCTTGTCCCCTGTACACATGCTGTACTGCTGGCATATGTCAACTGAAAAAATAAAAAATGCCCAAGGCCGTAAACTTGGCTGACACTAAAATTGGCAGCATATTCAAAACGAGACCCAATACGTTGGAGTGGACGGGGGAGGGCAGTGTTTGGTGCTACAAAATGTCATGTTGTGCACCACAAAACAACGGGTCAGCGGGGCATGGCTGTACTAAGGAATACAAAAAAAAAAAAAAATAACAGCAAACTAACATGCTCATGTGAGCGCAGTCTGACACCAAGAAGCAAAAGCAACAACAAGCACAACAACGACGTTTTGGAATGGTTGACAAAAAATGTAAATGTCAACCTGGGCCGTGGGCTTTTGTAGCTTGCATGCAGCCGAGAAGTAGACGTCGAGGTCGATGTTCGTACACTGGCATGACGATGACGCCAACCAGCAACGACGACACGGATTAGTCGGCAGGATAACGTTTGAACCGGAAAATTAACTAAAAGCAGAGATTTCCATGCCAATGAATTGTCCAACGGCATCATGCCTGGTCTTTATTTCCCCACTGTTTTTCTTACTTTTTCCATTTTTTTTTCTATTTTTTTTTTGTGGCCCTTAATATAGACCGACTACCCAGTCTGTTGTTGACCCCAAAAGCCAACATACATACAACACGCACACACACACACACTCACCGTCTATCCTTCGCTCTCTCTCTCTGCCTTCCACACTTTTACCCACATATACGTATACAAGGCAAAGTGCCGCGCCCAAGCGAATTAATCCATTTGTAGCATTCATTGCCGGTGACATGAACGGGAGGAGCAACCGTACGTACGTACCGCTTGAGGCACGTGTGCATATGGCCAAAACTTTCACTGCGACCTCGCCATACTTGCGCTGGACTACGTATTTTTAAAGCCATTTAAATGCAAATTTTTTGTACTCTTTCATATGCCGCCACCTTTGCACGCCCCGAAATGTATGCTAAGTTATGTTTGCTCCATTTTATTTTCGGATGATTTTTTATGTATGCTTGGTTGGCCGCTTAGTTATTAGCACATGTGACCCAACCGAGCAGCGTACGGAATGCAATCCGCACAAACCGAGGCAAACATTTTCAGATTTTTGTGTAAATTGCGGTGTTAAACGTATTAACGTTGAGCTCTGAAAATTTACGTGTGCCGCTCGATCCACTAAATGGGTGCAGGGCTCTTGAAATGAATATATTATAAACTCAACGTACGTTCAACATTGTTGTTGCATTGTTATTATTTTTTTTCTTTTTGCTTTGTGTAATTTGATGGTTTTGTCTTTTTTTTTACGACCGCAACGCTGCATCGCTAGCTGGTGGTACCATGGTACCACAAAAAGGCAAGATAAGTTACTCAAGCACTTTTTATAAGTTACTGACAACTACGAATATGTGTGCCTTAAAGTGTACAAATAATAACATAAACATTGGCAAAAACAAAGATTTTGTTGCGTCTCAGCTAAGTGTATTATTATTAAGTTAGTTTTAAGCTAAGTTTGACATAACTTTTATACAAGAACTAAGCCTACAAAACGCTTACTACGCTCGCTTAAGCAAGCTTCTACTCACACTCACACACAACTGTTATGGCGTCTATATGTACATATATTTATACATATATATTCCACACTATAATTATTAACAAATGTTTTTTTTTTCGCTATACTACTACTTATGATGTGCTTAACTCTATAAACTCTTAATAGATAACACAAAAATTAAGTTGTGAAAAATTAAAATATTGCAATAATTTTCGCCAGACTGAATAAATGAATTTTTATCTAATTTCTTATATAACTTTTTTGCATACACGTACAAAAAAAAATTTGATTTCCATACTTTTTTTGTTTTTCTTTTATTTATCCGAACAACAAAAAAAACCAAAAAAAAAAAAAAACCAAAACACTCGATCTCTTCTACTATTATGTATTTCATCTGTTCGCCTGTGCCACACTGTAACTGCTTCTTCGATGGATGGTATCAACACGCACACACACACGCACACACATACACACGCAACGCACATACATGCACAACTTTTGCACACCAACGTACATGAAATCAAAAAAATTATATATTTTTTTCAAATTAAAATGCATAATTTGTCAATGGGCAAACATAAAATAATAAAAAATACAACCAACAACAACATTGCCGCTTAAATTATTAAAAATGAATACCAATATATAAATATTAAATGAAATGGTATTTCTATATATTTTATGTTGCGCGTATAAATATTATTTTATGATTGCTACAATAATTGACTTGACGCAAAAAACAAACACACACGCACACTCACACAGACCTCACCTGTGACGGCTGCCACCTTGACACAACACCAACAACAACAACAACACCATCACCACCAACAACAACAACAACAGCATCAGCAACAACATGCCAACAACACCATCCCAACGACCGGCGGCGTTGCTGCCGCTGGCACGGCACCAACAACAACAACAACACCCACAAACAACGCTGCCGCTGCTGCTGCTGCCGCCGCTGCCGCCGCCGCTGCTGCTGTCATGGGTCATCCACTGGAGGTGGGCAAGAAGCGTGCAGCGGACACTGAAATGTTTCCACTGGTATTTTGTTTTTCTTCACTTTTACTATAATTTATTATTGTTTGTTTGTTTGTTTGTTGATTTCCTTTTGGTTTATTTGTTTGTAAAATTGCTGCCTCTCTCTCTATCTCTCTCTCTCTCTAACTGTAAACAATTAGAGTGGAGTTGCCCGCGCTCTCTCTCTCTCTCTTTGTGTCTGTCTTATTAGTTACTAATGCCTAAGCTATTATCGATTGCAACATGTTTATCGATTTTTTTGTATTTTTTGTTGCATGCTTTTAGGCTGCATTTGCTAAAATCAACTGCAGCGCAGTCAGTCAGTCAATCACTCAATCAGTGAGTCAGTCAATCAGTCATTCATTCAAACGCTAAGTAATTTCATGCACATCAAAGTGCCATCAATCAACGTTTATTATCAGCTGTACTGCATCTGCAGCACACACACACTCACACACACAGATACGCAGCTACATAGATACACTTACATAGATGTATCTATGTACAGCCACATACTAACGTTTAATTTGCAAAATGAAGTCATTATCAGGCATATGAAAAGCGCAAACACACACACACACACACACACACCAGTACTACACGCTAATCAATAAGCCAACACACACGCACAGTTACACAGCTTCAGATACGGATACAGATACAGATACAGATGCAGCTACGCCTATTTGAATTAATGCTCCATTCACCGCCGCAGTTTGTATATCCTTAACACTTGGCATCGCTTTTGCGTGCAGAATTTAACCAATTAAACGTAGCATATGATAAATCACATTTGGCTGGCACTGGCAAGTGTTAATTTAAATGATTTAACTGATAATTGCCAAAGCGCCAGCGCCAGCGTTTCATTCGTTTCACTCGATTCATTTTACTTCCTTTTTTTGGCTTTTTGCTGCTTTTTCTGTTTGTTTTGTTGCTGCTGCTGCTGCTGCTGCTGTTGTCGTTGTCGTTGTCGATATATATTGACGTAGCGCAGACTGACTCGCTGACGTGCCAACTGACTCCTTTCTTAATTGTTTAAGTGCTTTTCCAGGTTAATTAACAAGAACTTGCTGGTTCAATCATAGAAAATGCTCTTAGCACACATACGCACACCCACACCCACACACACTTTGTTCATGGCTGTTCGCTTGCTTTTGCGCACACACACACACACATACCTTATGCATTACCTTACTTTCTCACTAGTTAAGCTAAGTAACTTACTGCTAATATTGTATATTATATATAATATATATGTATCTCTCATACTTTTATCGCCCAGAATAAATCACTAATTTTTCTTGTGTTTCTCTCTTTCTTCATTTGTTTTTTTTTATTATTGAATTATTGATTGCTCCTTTGTTCGTTTTGTGTCTGTGTTACTTGTTGCCAACCACAAAAATCGAAATCGAATCAAAATACGAAATTGAAATGTTCAAACAAATGCCAATATCTGTTAACTAATCCAAAACTGTAAAAAAAATTATAATCACAACAACAACAAAAAAAATACTCAACAATCAACAAAATGCCCCAATGACAATCGTATATAAACATCATAATAATTGATATCAACTAATATTATAAATATATAAACATAACCATGTACAAATAATAACAACGATAACGTCCTTATGCACAAATACCAAAAAGATGGATGTTAAAACGATTGGTTCATTTTACTATGAAAATTTCGTAAGTACTTTAAAACAAATGAACAAAACCTATTCTAGACACAAAACAAAACAGAAACATTAAGAATTATAGGCAAACACAAAACCAAAATTCAAAAAAAAAAAAAAAAAGAAAGGCTGTGTATGCAGATAAGTTGCAATCACGCCGAAACGCATGGCGCTCAATTGAGCAAATTTTCAATATGCAGCGCATGCATTTGGTAAACGAAAACATATTGGTCTGCTTTACATTTAACAAATAATTATATAATTTTACGTCAACTTCATATGAACACGCCAAAAACCAACTGGCATGATCTGAAACTATCCCAAAAGCACAGCTAAAATGTTTACAATATTTGTTGCAAAGCATTTTCGGTTGCACGTAAATCTTAGTGATATTTGTTTATTTTAAATAATATACACTTTACGTTTACTTTTCTCCTTAATTTTCTTTAGAAAATTTATATAATTTGGTTCATTTGTTTTTTTTTTTTTAACATAAGTCTACGAAATATTGGCGTTAAAGTGACGAATATAGTAAATTCAAAATTCTATTCTGGCAAGTTTCGTTTGTAAGCTATTATTTAATGGAAACAAAGCATAAGCTAGTCAAATACTGCAAATACTAAAAACAAGCACTATATCTAAACTTTTATCTGCATTGCAAATATATTAATTTCGCGTTTCTCTCTCTCTCTCTTTCTCTCTCTTCCCTCTGATGCGCTTACGCACTTCTACTTTAGCAATTCTCTGGCATGGTACCGTTCAAACGTCCAGCTGCCGAAAAATCTGGCATTCCAGTGTATCAACCCGGTGCGACAACCTATCAACAACTAATGCAGCCCTACGTGCCAGTGTCATGTGAGTACCCACTACCAGTACCAATAAGTAGCGCCATTACTACTACAGCTACTACCAGTAATAATACTACTGCTATGACTACTACTACTAATGATAACGATAATAATAATAATAGTAATGATACAACTACAACTACAACAACAACAACAACAACTGCAAATACTACCGCTACTTCGGCTATCGATTGTAATACAACACAAACAAATACCAATACCAATACCAATACATATACAATTGCAACTACAACAACAACCAACACTACAACAATAGCAGCTGCATTTTCAGCTACAGCTAATGATCCCCCCACAAATCCATTTGACACAACAACAACAACCAAATCCCCCCCGAATAGTAATGGTAGCGCTAGTCCTCCACCACTCAATCATAATCATTCATTTCCCTTACAAAATGGTGGCAACACCTCCGCTGTCAGCGATAACAATAACTATCTGTCCTACATCAATAACAATCTTAATGGCAGCACTAAGTCAAACGCCGAAGAGACCACCACCAATGAGTCAAGTAGCAGCAATGAGACAAGCCTTGAAAACGAAACCGCTGCAGGCAACAACAACAACAACCATAGTAATAATAGCAGCAGCAGCAGCAACAACAACACGAACCTAACAGAAGATTCGTCGCATCATTCTTCCGGTTCTATAAGCAGTGCTTATGCACCAGCAACTGCCGCACGTACCACATACACATCACCACTGAAACAGAACGCAGACCAAAGCTATCAGCTTTACAATGGCGTTATAACCGGCGCAAGCTCCATGTATTTCAATGGTCAGCAGCCACCTAGCGCTGGTATCTTACCCACTCCCAATAGCACCTCCTCGGTGGTAACAAACGCCTATCAGGCACAACAGAACCTGCAGCGTTTAAGCTATGCCATGCCCTCCTATAACTATAGCAACTTATATACCAGCTATAATAACGCTGTTACTCCAGTGAGCAGTGCCGCTCCCATTGTCACTATGTCTAGCTCGCAAATGCAAAGCTCCTATGCCCAAGCCCATGCGCAGCAGCAGCAGCAGCAACAGGCTGCTCAAGCTCAGGTACAGGCTCAAGCGCAGGCACAGGCTGCCTATGCTCAGCAAGCCTATGCTGCCTACGCAATCGCCGCAGGTCTACCGCCCAGTAGTCCCTACTATGCCGATCCCGGCACCCTTGCTAAAGAGGTTGCTCAAAAGAATTACGCCCTCAAGGTGGCTGCCAGTGCGGCCAAACCGAATACTTCAACGGCCGCTGCCTACACCGGCATGACACTGAACAAAACATTTGTGGCTCCACCGCAACCGGTGCAGCCGCCAACACAGCACACAATATCCATGGCACAATTACTTCAAATGCAAGCACAGTCTGCTGCTGTGGCACAAATGCGCCAGTTTGGCTCCTTGCCGAACTCCGGCATGTCTACACCCGTGGCACCCGGTACTCCAGTGCATAGTGGTACACGCCCAGCTGCACCCACTGCAGGCTACCTACAGAGTGCCTCTTCCAACATGTTACGTGCAGCGGGTAGCGCCACTCCCATGCAGCTGGCCGCTGCTACCAATGCACCGTACTCCACTGCTGCCGCACCACAGGGTTACTACTATCCTGGCATGATGCCCGCTGCAGGAGCTGCCGGCGGCTATGCAACCTATGCAGCCATGCCAACTGTAGCATCCAATGCTCAGCAATATGCGGCAGCGGCCGCCGCTGCAGCTGCAGCTGCTGTAGCACAAGGCACTGTGCCTGCCAACAATGGCAGCGCCATGGTGCTAAATCCCTACAAGAAAATGAAAACGTCCTAGGCTGTTGCAAAGCTGCAACGCCATGACTCACGCACACACACACACGCATACACGCACACACACACAAATGTACTTAATTTTTAACTTGTTTTTATTTTATTTTATTTACAAAACATGGAACGACGACAACGTAAGATTATGTGCCTCATTTGTGCTGGCAAGATGCCAGACAGCTTAGATTTTAGTTACATTAGTTAGAACCGTAGATTGAACTCAAAAAATAGGGAATGACCATGACATGAAAGCACAAAGCACAGACTTGAGAATATAATACTTAACTTTGCGAAAACAAATTCCTTCAGCTTACAGTACGAGTTATATAGATTTTAGAAGAATTGTCACGGTTGTCACGATGTTGAACTAATATTTGCCATTTTTTGTAGACTTTAAACGATGTGAACGAAGCTTTTTAGAAAAGCACAAAACAATAAAAATTTATAACTTAGACATAGTTAAGTTCCTTTTTAGTAGTAGTAGCTTTGGTATTTATGCAGATCAACAAAAAACACAAAATACGCAGAAGAATTGTTCAAAAAAAAAATAGAAAATATATAGAAAAACAAAACAAAAAAAAAGCAGAATAGAGTTACTGTGATAGCACAACCAACTCAAGAAGCAAGCAAATGCAAAACAAATGCTCTCTCAGTGAAAATATTAATCGATTACGTGCCTATCGATAATAATGCCATAACGTTTATGTTTGTTGTTGTCCTTGTTGTTGTTGGCTGCAAACGAGAAAGTTGCCATAAACAGTTGCTGTCTTGCTCTAACTCTGGTTGGTACTTGCCTTTACACCTTACGCCCCCTTCCCCACGCCATTAACACAAACACACCTACACTCCCAATTGGCTAGCCTGCTAGCTCCTACTATCTATAAAGAACTAGTCTATGCGTTAGCTAGATGTGAATGCTGTTGTAATTTTAATTGTTTAAAATTATTTGTTGAAAACAACGAACATGCTTAACGAATATTTCTATAAATTGCGATTGCATAGTTCATCATAGACTAACTAGACTAGCTATACTATATAAATCATAAATATATATATAGATGCATATGTATATATGTATGCTGCTATAACGTATACGATTTACATCAATACTATATGCTATAACTCACAAGCTAAGCGTAAACTGTACACTACACTTACTATATAGTATATACTATCTGTATAATAAAAAAAAAACAAACAAACTGTAAATCGTATAGTCAACAAAACAAATAAATAATTCTTCAGCAGCTAGATTTATTGCGATCCCCACTAACACACTCACACACACACGCACACACATTCTCTCTTTTGACGCTCTCGCTCTCTACATTTCACTCAATTTCACACTCACATACACATATACACACACATACACGTATTTACACACCAACCACTTTCACTGTTAAGCAATTGAAATTATGTTAATGTTATGTTACAAAAAAAAAAAATTTAACCTTTATGTTGACAAAACTATGTAAAATTATTGTGTTTCACTCGCTCTCTCTGTCTCTCTCTCTCTCGACCTTAAATATAATGTATTATACATGTTTTATGTTTTGTTTAAATTTATTGAAAAAAAAAACACAAAATTGCAAAAAAAAAAATGATAAATAAATTACATATATTTTAAACTAATAAATTGTATGACAAAAATAAGTTTTTAATTTTAGATCTCGTGTGATTTTTCTCTGTTTTCTCTATGTAATATTTACGTTATGTTTACGCTACGTTTACGTTACGTTCGTTAACTTTTATGCTATACAATATCTTATTTATGTATCGTACTTATATATTTGTTAGTGTAGCTTATATGTTTATATGTTATTCTTAAACAAAAAAAAAAAAAAAGATTATAAATAAAAGTCAACAATACATAATGCCGCTGACTTGCGCACTTAAGCCACTTATAAAAGTACTTAACGCTCTTTACATACGTTTTTTTTTTTTGGCAACTTAAGCAACTATTACAATTCAAAACTCTGTAAATTGTATAATTTTTAACGTATTTTACACACAAACAGCTATAATATTTTTATGATAATGTTGAAACAACTTTATATGTTTGCCACTAATTTAGTTCTTTTTATAGTTTTATTAAATTGTGTTTTATTATTTTAAATATAGTTTGAGCCTTATAAAGAGAAAAAAAAAACAAATACTTTTTATGTGTTGGTATTTATTTTTGGTTTTCACATAAATTACACAAGTTTATTTGTTTTTCTGTTGTGCCGCTTTCTACATAAATGTATACTATATATGCCGCTGCAGACCATATCTACACACACTCCCCCCCCCAAAAAAAAAAAAAATGAGTACAACAACAAACACAAAATGCACCAAAACTGCGCTCTCTCTCTCTCTCTCACCTCTGCCATCTGCAATATTTACACTGCGTACCTGAAATCTGCTTATTTCCAACTGTTGCCATTTATTTCTGTGCACCCTCAAGCTTAGTTCAGCAAATTTGCCGCCTTTTTGATTATATTTACGAATACTACCACTACTACTTTACTTTAACTCATATCAAATCAAACACCATTTCCAACAAAAAAAACTATACTACTCTCTAACTATCTAACTGCCTGATTGTGTACTTACTATTTATAAACTGCTTCTCAAACTTTTGCTAATTTCATTACCTACTACTACTACTATGTCTTCCGATATGCCCATTTGAAAGCTCTAACTCTTAGAGTTTAGCTCTAAAAATTAAAAAAAAAAAAAAAAAAACTCACAGAGAGTGCTCTTAACGCAGTTTGTGTGTAACAGTAGCGTTGTTTCATACAAACTATGCAGCTTGTATGATGAATACATCTAGTTAGTACTACATAGTTATAAAATAAAACATAATGCTTGACTTGAACTAATTTGTTATGGCAGGCTTATAAAACACACACACATATATACTTATATAACTTATATAGCATATACTATATGCCTACCTTATATACATACTCGTTCACACACACACACACATGCAGAGACTTAGTGTTGCTAGTCATTGAAAGCAAAAAAAAATCTTAGCTATGTACAATACTTAAATACAACTACTCGTTAGAACGATCGAAATAATAACTATATATATATATATCTATATTAACTGTGAAGTTCACTTGATTGTCGTATATGTATTTCGTAGTTTTGTTGCTGCTGCTAGCAATTTAAACATAATATAATTAAGTTTAAGATACTGAAACTTACGTAAGCATAAAGCTGATTGCATGTTATGACAAAAAATAAATATTTCTTATATTTCATAAAAAAAAAACGAGATAATTATATTTTGCTTAAGGAAAAACTGTGCTTTTTTTGCAATTTACGCGCATAACAGCAAAATGTTGGCCATGCTTAACAGCGATAACTAACAGCAGCAGTCTTAGCAGTGTCATGACAGAGCTTTAACAGTATCAAACAAAACTAATGTTAACTGCAACGAATTATATGCAAAAAAAAAAATCTGATTTACCAATACATATATATAGTAACTTAGGAAAATATTTAGTCCCGACCAATAGTGCGTCCAATTGATTAACTAGTGCAGTACAGTACCGTCCAAAAAAAATAAATAAATAAACAAATCAAACATGATAAAAATGCATAGATTTGTCGCCTAGTTGTGCCCATAGTTACAAAAATATTCCAAATAGTGCAGCAAACAAACAATAATAAAACATTTTTCATGAATTTCTTTATGATTTACAACTAAACTAACCGATTTAAATTAAATATTTGCTAAATTAAACACAATTAACAACAACAACAACAAAAAAAACAAAATAAAAAGTAAACTAACACAAAATAATGAACAAATGATATTGCATGTATGTTCAAACAGCTGCAAAATGCGCAAAGCAAAAACAAATTACAAAAATACAAAATAAAAACATATATATATATATGAAGAAAATGTTTTACAAATACAGAAGAAGACGAAGCAGAAGCAGCAGCAGTTCTATGCAGAATATTACACAAACACACTCAAGCAAGCCAATACACCAATACAAGCAAACACTTAATGAATATGTTATATGTGCTATATACAAGTTAAACTTTATCTAAAATTAGTCTTATATATCTATATATATATTCTATGCGTTATGCTAAACGACTACAACAACAAAAACTACAAATTATATTGAAATTATATATATACGTTTTATTGTAAAAACCGTAAAAACTTGTTGCTTTTTTTTACTCAACTTGGAAAGTGCTAAAAGAAAATGTTTATCACTAATATATACTACGTACATTTTGCTCATCACCTTTACTAATTAAATGAAACGAAATGTTTTTTGGCTGTCTCTTTATATATTTGGTTTCTATGTTGCCTAGTACATATGTTGTTTTTTTTTTTCTAAAAATTGCTTTCTAAGTAAAGTTTATAATTTGATGTGATTATTTTGTTTACATTTTATAAGCTTTTCCTACAAATTTCTTCATATTTTTCTATGTGAGTTGCGCCAGCCTCGTATTTTCATTTCAAATCACTTAAATAAATTTTTAGCAACTACTCGAAGACACACGTCACACATGGCTTGCTCAAGCAAACTTAAGGAATATTATGGTTTTTTTTTATTTATTAATTTATTTGTTAGCAGCAAATATTACTGTAGTGTTTATGTTTAAGAACAATATTGAAAGGTAAACTTTATATATATATAAAAATAAACACAGCTTTTATAATGAAATTCACCAAAAATTAGCGCGCTTTTGTAATGTCTCAAAGAAATGCTTCAACAATTTTCATTTTGCCTAAATATTAATACTCTCTCTCTCTCTCTCTCTTGCTGTCTCTCTGTTTCCCCCCTGTCTCTCTCTCTGTTCAGCGCTACACTGCCAACTACAAGCCGTTGCATGCTCTCTCGTTGCCCGTTGACCGTTTACTGAAGCTTTTCTTTGAACATTACAATTAATCAGCCATAAAACGCTTTTTTGAGCGCCTCTGAGACAAACCTAAACACATTGCAGTAATATAGCTGTCTGTGTCTACTCTATACAAAACTCTGTATACTCTATACACTATACTTGCTCCCATGGGCTGTGCTTGTAACTCGTAAAGGTTGTTCATAGTTCGCAACTCTTTAGTGGGAAGTACGTTTCTTTCTTTCGTTCTTTCCATAAATGTATTGTATGATTAGTTTTAATCTCTTCTACATCTAGATATATATTTTTCTTGTGTTTTTTTTTTTTTGGTATTTTTCTTTTTTTGGAGCGTATTGTATTGTAATTTTTCAGCATGTGCTCAATGAAACAAGAACTTTTGTAGCAAGTATCCAAAAAAAAAAAACAAAAAAAATAAAAACGCAAGCACGCGAACACATTTGAAGTTGCGAACTGGCTGTCTATCATGCTCTTAAAATACAATGTACGAGATCGTTCCTAAATACATAACGTTTGTTAACCATATAAATGGCTACTGCGGCATGTGTGGTATGATGGTAAAGCTAAATGCGCACTTTTAAGGTAAGCTGGTGCACTGCCCGTTGAGCTTTTGTCTTAACTACTATAATATAGTTTGTACTATAACTATTATGTGCTAAGTATCTCTGAATATGAATTAGCTATAAATTTTTTGTTTTTATTTTACTTATTTTTTTTTTTTATTATTCTAAACGCTTTGGCGAGATCTGAGCGCTGACAAAGCAAACAAAAGCAAAACACTCCGATCTCGTTGAAATAGCACAAAAAAAGTTTATACACCAAAAATTTATTAACATAAAACTATTATTTCTTTTCATACACATATTTCTTTCTTTTTGTATCTACAGGATTACAAGTAAAATATGTATGACTGTTTGCTGATAAAATGATAACACAAAACGCCCACACACAAAAAAAAAACATACAAAACTTACGCATCTAAAAAAACGATTTAGATAAAAAATTTTAAAGGAACGCTAATGTAGTGCAATGCAACTTGAAAGCTTTTTTTTCTTTAGGTAAAAACTAGTCAAATGCTTAATTAGCTAGATAAGCATAAGAAAAACAACAATGCTTCTAATTTAAGGCAACAACGAAACGCTTGCAAAAACCCTCGCACATACACACACACACATACAAACGCAAACCGATAAGCAGTTAAGTTAACAAAATCGATTTATCGACTGTTGTTTGTCGATTAACTCTTGCTTGTGCTGGATGCCGAAATCGTAGTTACACGCACACACACACACACCGTTAAGCAGTTCAGATAACAACAACGGTTTATCGATTGTCGTTTGTCGATTAACTCTTGCTTTCACTAGCTATTCATTTACTTGTGCTGGATGCCGAAATCGTAGTTACCTCTGGAGCGCTGTACAATCTACGCACACACACACACATGCACAAACACACACACACACCGACACACGCAAATAGAATGGCTAAAATAATTAGTTTCAATGTTAGCAAAATATTTCAGATTGTATACGTTTGTACATGTATTTTCTTTATAGTCATTTTTTTCAGGATATTTTTGTAGTTTTATATATCAAATACCCATATACATATATAACTCTAGTAAGTATCTGTGTTAAATATAAGCCATGTTTTGTGCCGCTTTTCTATTATTGCTGTTGTCTTGGCTTTAACTAACTGCATAATGAAATTGTCTTTGTTTTCTTTTTTTTCTTATTACAGCTGCTGCGCCAGTAACAATTTGAAAACGCTTCAAATAAGCTGCAGTGCTGCAAATTTTATATTTATTAATAATTTTTATTTTATTTTTTTTTTTTCAATTTATTTCTTGCATTTTTCAGTTGCTGCCTTTATTTTGAGCTTTTGTTTTTTGGCTTACACCGTGCTGCGCACGCCAATCATATACACACTTTATGACTTTTATTTACAGCAAGCAAAGCAAACAGCTACTAAGGCTTTTTAGTTGCGCTCAAAACAAAAAATAGAAAACCAAAAAAGTATGCTACACTTTTGAGTAATCAATGCACCTACTAATCCCCCCGCCCCTAAGCCTCAGCTAACGCCGCGCCTCCCCCTGCTTACTTAGCATATGTTATTTTTAAGTGCTTTTTGCTTGCATTAACAACAAACTTACTAACAACAAAATTTAGTACAGCAAAAAAATGAAGTCAAATTAGCGTAGCGCAATGCCATGGCCAAGCGCAGTCCAACTTTGGCCCAAAACTTTGGTGCAACAAGTTAATTACATAAAACAGTGTAAAACAAGGCCAACTGAAGCAGCAGCAGCAGCACAAATGTAAAAACTGCAAAATGGAGGCGTGCAAAAACGTTAATTACGCTTGCCAAACCACATGGCAAGCAGTGCCACTGCAAAGAGCGCAAAGAGCGCGGCAACTGTGTGTGTGTGACGTCATTAATTTACATTTATTAACTTGTGTTTTTGTGTGCTCAAAAGTTTTTTCTGCGCACAAAAACCAGTTAAAAGCATTATGGATTGTGCTAAATTTTGTTGTTAGTTATGCTTAAGTTTGCTTTAAATTTTATATTAATATATTTACATACATTTAATTATATTTTTTTTTTACTAATTTTCTCCTTTTTACATGCTTACACACATAAATGAACAATCAAAAAAAACAAAACAAAAAAATAATCTATACAAATAAAATCAAATTAATTTACACATATTTGCATGCAAAAACAAACCAATCAAACGCACGGATTTGGATTAAAATGGCAAAATGCAACAAAAACAAAACAAAAAAAAAAACCAAAACACTTGCAACAAACAACACAAATGTTGCATGGAACGCAAACAACTGCAAATCAACTAAAATACAACAACAACAACTACTACTAATACTACTCTCTCGCGCCCTCGCTCGCTTCAAACACGCTTTGTACAAAATCTCACATTTTATTTATTTATATATTTACGCAAAACTTTCGAAACAACAAAAACTGCAAACTGCATGATTACTGCTTTGAAAAATAGCAAACAACAAAATACCCTTAAACGCTTCCTGTGTCATCTATACCGACGCAAGTGGGCAGGTATATATATATATATACAGCTGCCCCCTCCCAGTGACAGCTTTGCATGCTGGCCGCTACGCTGTATTCCCCTTGTTTTCTATAACGATATATACATTTTTTTTTTACTTATAATAATTTCTACTGTTTAAAGGAGTTAAATTAACTTAAGTTTAACTAGAAATAAAACACATTTAGAGCAGCAAGTATTAGCAAATTAGCGTCAAGCGCGCGTACAAAGAAAGTCTTACCTTATGTATTATATATCTAGTATGCGCATATTTTTTTTGTTGTATAAATTGTACTAAAGCGAAGAAACTAAGCAAACAAATTGCACGTCACACATTGTCCTTCATCCAAACGGCCGGCCCCAAATTAGGTTAATCAAATTAAATGCCTTGCCGCGCCTTACTGACGCCAACCAGCCAGAGTGACTTAAGAACGGAGCAGCAGCAGCAGCAGTGGCAGGGCAGCGGCAGCGGCAGGGCAGCGGCCATGTTGATAGCAAGAAAAACAATGGCGCCTCTTACAATGCGCCAACGAGCATTTGGAAGGCGTTGCCAACTTGTCAGCGATGATGTCAGCTGGCAACACGGGAGTGACATGGACACACCTTTGAGTGCGTCGTTCAACGTTCTCTGTCGCGCTGTTTGTTTGACTAGCCAGCACACACATACACACACACACGTACACAAATACACAGATACACAGATACACACATCATATAAATTTCTGCTCCATGAATGCGTCAATATTTACCAAGTTTGTCGTAATTGCGCCAGCGCGCATAGTAATGCCAAAAAAAAGAAAGAAAAAAAACTTGATACCAAAAACTTAAGATTTATAGCTATACGCGCAAAACTTATTGAATATTAATTTACGGCATTTTGTTTATTGAAACAATTATAGCTAATTTATTATCAATTCTTTCTTTATTTTCTAAACAATACCTTTGGTGTACCACTACTACTACTACTACTACATAGCCGCCCAACCGGAACGGGGCGTCCTATATACTCAGTGTCCCATGCTTATGAACGGCACATTTTATATAATTAGGTAAAGCGGCTTTAAAATACAAATACAAATTTTTAAAACGTTTATTTATATATGCAAAAAAAAATAAAAAAAAATATTGTCTGTGTGCTTTTTGTACTGCCGCCAATTGAAAATCTAGACACTTTCTTTTCACTTTTTTTTCCAAATAGAAATCCAATTAATATTATGCTTCTGTGTGCTTTAGTTTTCATTTATGGCAAATTTTCCATGTCCAAAGCTTAGACAAAGTTAAAAAAATATGAAAAAATTAACAGGCTCTTGAAAAACAATTTTTTTTTCCTTTCTCTTTTCTCTTTTTTCTTATATTTCTAGTGCCGCCTATTAGGATATGTAACTGTTACTGCATTAAACAACAAACCATTAGAACTTAAGTAAGACCCCCTCAAAGAAACTTGAGCTACAATCAAACTTGCAACAAAACGTAAATTTCTTTAGCGCAAACTTAGTTAAAAGTGAGTGATACTCTCTCTCTCCCTCTCTCTCTATATCTATATAAATATATATACATGTATATATATGTGCATAAATTTATAAACAATAGCAAACTGCGTGATTTGCAGGCTTTTTCGGCTTCTCCAGCTTCTCCAGCTTCTCTTACTCTCTGTATTGTTGGCTTTTTGAAGCTTAGTTTAAGTTAAACAAATACTTGCTGCTTTAAAGGTGTTTTATTTTTATTTAATTTTTTTTTACCAATACTTACTTTAGCTACAAACGCCTTGGTTAAGTTTTACTTAATTTGTAATTATTTTAAAGTTAAGCAATATTTATGTTATATAAAGCAGGCTCATTATAATTTAAATACTTACTGCCTTTTATTTTTGAAAATTTTGTGAATCATGCAATTTACAGTGAAAAAAAAAAAATCCCAAAACGAAAATAACGAAAACCACCAGCACCAAATCCACCAAATTCATGCATTAAGCGAGTTTTACATTCATTTGCGTCGCCATTTTTTAATTTCTCCTCTCGTTCTCTTGCCTTTTAGGTTACTTAAGCGCGAACTAGCTTAATATGTAATTTATTAAACAACAAACAACAAAGTCTCTAGTTAGTAAATTTACAAACATTAACAATTTAAAAAAAAAAACTTGCCAGCGTGGCTCTTTAGCAGGCCTAATCCAAACAACTCTAACAAACATTAACAATTCTAGTGATCATATACCAACAGTATTTCTTATTATAAGAATATAACTAATTTGTACTCTTTTTCTTTTCTTTTTTCTGCTCTTCTCTTTTTTTCGAAAAAAAAAACAAATATAAAAAAACGAAAATTTAAATGAAAATTTAAAAAATAAATGTATTATTTTCATAATTGGTTTATTTACTGCGTTTGCATCCATGCCATAAAATCCAAAAAACAATAACTATATATAGTTACTGGACACCCTCCCGGTGTGCCAAGATTTTAATAGATCTATGTGCAGTCGGTTAAATTGTAGATTCGTTCATTTAACTGAAGGTAAGTGCATGTGCTTAGTATTTTTATTTATTTTTTTTGTCTGTGTATATACTTGATGCTTATTTAGTGCTTTTGCGATAGCAATTAAAAAAAAAATCGTTAATTTTAATTTGTAGTTAGGTGAATATATAAACAAAATTAATCGTATATGATTTTATTCAAAAGATTGGCTGTGCGTATTGCTGCTAGTTTTTAGGCAACTAAAATATTTGAATTTTGTTTTTTAGTTAAATTTTTCCTACATTTTATTGTTTTTTTTTAGGTAAATGATTTTTTTAAATTTCAAAATATAACACAAACAAAAATACACAAATCAGCAAAAAGAAAAAATTAATATTTTATGCAATTGGTTGAGCAGAAAATACTTGTCAAAACTTCATTTAAAGCTTCATTTTCGAGCTCAGTCAAGTTCCAAAATATTTTCACAGGCATCAAAATAATTTTTTTAAGGCTTTAAATGTTTTACAAGCACCAAAATCCTCTTACTTATCTACCCTCTCTCTCTCTCTCTCTCTCTCTTGTTCTCTGTCTCCCCCCGTATTACGCAACAGATGATAAGGTCGAGGTAATTGATCAACGTGTTGCTGTCTGTCGGGATCATGCCAATAGTCAATGTCGCCGCAAACAATGTAAATACTATCATATACCAATTGTCTTGCCACCGGCCAATATAATGGCCGCCATGATCACCAATCCCAATGAGCAACAGGCCGCTGCCAATGTTGTGGCCAGCAGCAGCAGCGGCAGCATCAGCAACAACAACTTGATCATTATTGAGCCACAACAGCAACCACAGCAGCAGCAGCAGCAACAACAACAACAGTTCGCCTATCACACTAACAACAACAACAATTACTATCACATCAACAACAACAACAAAGCAGTTGCAACACACGCCACCAACATGTATCAGCAGCTGCCACCGCCACATATGCACCAAATGAGCGCCACCTATCACTGCAGCTCACCCTATTCACCCTCCTCGGCCTCGTCTTCATCATCCTGCTCGATAGCCACCTCACCTACGCTCTCCTCAGCCACCACGCTCTCTACCACATCGACAGCAACAATTCCCACAGCACAGCAACAGTATGCAGCCGGCGGAGCTGCCACATTTCTGAAAGCAACACCAGCCGGTGCAGCCACTATGGCCATGGCACCAGCTAATACCACCACATACTATGATGCCACACCCACGCTGGTACTGAGCAGCGACTACAATTCAAACTGTATACCAATTTTGACAGCGGCACAGCCGGGACAGGCTTCGTTCATCTCGCTACCGGCCACTCAACAACATGTACTCAAGTACGCACCACAGCCGCAACATGCCTATCACGGTTATCCCACACAGCTGGGCACCGTTGTGGCCACCACGGTGGCTGGTCTGCCAGCCACTACGATCACTATGACACCGGCAACAATGGCAGCTCCCTCGACTTGCATCTAAGGGGTTGTACATATGCAAGAGCTTCTACTGTATTTTATTTATTTATTATTACTATTATGATTATTATTATTATTATAAATAATACGCTGACATTTTTGGAAACTCTACAATACGTACTGATAAACTGATATTGAATGAATACGCCGAGAGACTTTCAGCAGTTGCTGTTGCACTCTACGCAGAAGTCCTAGAGTATACAATTCGCATAGCATAAGTTTTTATGACAATTCTTTACAAGCTCTATTGTTGCCGGCTTACCATATAGGCCCATAGTCAGTCAGTCAGGCGGTCAGTCGGTCAGTCAGTCGTTGAATCATGCAACATATAGACACATGCGCGCTTGTTTCGCATTTGCATAGACGAAATCCCAAGCTTTGAAACTTATCGTTTATCGAAACGAAATTACGATTATCTATGCAAGGCAAACTGCAACACAACAACAAAAAATATATTGAATACATTTAATAATAACAATTAAAGGTTGATATGAACTATTTACATCAGATATTATGTACTAACACATTATATTGAGAACAAATCTTTTTCGTACGTATAGCCAGAAGACTTGAGAATCAGCGAAGAGAGTGTATAGCATAGAGGCCATACAATATATTAAAGTGAAAATATTGAGTGACAACTCTACAATATTAGCAGACACATAAGTAAAAATAATAATTATAATACAAAAAAAAAAAAACAAATGTTTAGTGTTGTTATTTGAAAAAATGAAAGATTAGCAATTAAAAATTGAACTTGATATGAAATGAGGAAACGCAATTGCATTAAAATTAGTTACAAACTATTTTAAACTCTAGTGTTCCATATTCAATAAAAATGAAACAAAATTAAATAAACGAGAACTAGCTGTTAATATTAATAAAAACAAAAAAAAACACAATAAAAATCAACAATTCTGCAATAGTTTTTGAGAATGAGCATGTATGTACGGTCAAAATTAATCAAAAAATAAAACCAAACAAAATTCTCTATAGGCCATAGTTAAACAATAAGCAAAATGAGCTGCATTATAAAACCAAAAGAGAAAAGGTATAAAAAATTAAAGTACAGTCACGTCCTATTTTTGCAACAACGATTTACTACAAAAAAAAAAACAAAAACCAAAAACCAAATGCAAAAGTTTAAAGTGAAAAATTTGCAAAAAGCATGATACAATTTTTTAAAGCCATTTTCCTTTTTTTACATTTTATAAATACGACGATAAATGAGAATCAGCAACTACAGCAAGAGCATATTTTTTTATATACAAATACAAAGTAAAGTGAAAATTAAAAAAAAAAATAAAAAAAGTATCAAAAAATTAAAACTAAAAGAAATCAAATTTAAACTTTAAGCATTTTTGCAAGAAAAAGAAAGAAAGGAATTAATTAAAACACTTATAAAATATATATATATATACATATAATAAAAATAAAAACACGCTGAAAACACATTTTTTTAAAAAATATACTCGTATATGATTAATTTAGCCGAAATCTTTAGAAAAATGATACTTTAATATTGAAATAAATCACATACTTAATATGAAATTACTAAACAACAACCATGTTTTATTAACAATTCAAAAAGCGCAAGCAAGTTTATGAACATAAAAGAAAAACAAAACGTACTGTATCTTCCTATGCAAAAACAAATAAGTAAAAATAATAATATTATAATTTAAAGTTTGCGCTATTTTTTTATGTACATTTTATGTCTTGTATTTTTTTAAATGTATTTAATCGCGTAAAACAGACACAAACACACTTAACTCTCACATCATTTAACAATTACAATAATTATAAAATATTAAAACTACTTAATATATACAAGAACAACAACAACAACATCTTATACATATACATACATTTATTTATGTATATATAAATAACAAATATATATATATATAACAAATATATATATATATGAATGAATAAATATACTTACAATATATATTTATTAATGACAACAAAAACATGAAATGTGATCTTTTAAAGAAACAAAAAAAAGCAAAAAAAAAATCATTATTAAATTAGCAGAAAACTTAAAACTTGACATCAATTGGATGTATTAAACTAAAATAAAAATATATATATATATACATTGTAGTAAACAATTTACTAAATTAGAGCATTACATAACAAGTTTCTGACACCATTTAAATATAAAATAAAAAATAAAAAATGTTTCCATAAAACTACACAATGTAATGCTAAAAACAAAAAATCAAACAAATTATATATATATACAAAACGTATATTAAATTAAAAGTTTTCCCAAGCGAAAATAAATTATACATGTCAAAGAAAAACAAAAAGTAAATATTATTATTATGAAAAAAAAACAAATATATCAACATAAGCTAAGATCGTTCGTTAATGCTTTATCAAAACACATATACATATATTTAAGGGCTGGTTATAATATACGGAAATTTGTTTTCTTAAACTTGCATAGTTTCTCTCTCAACTTTACCCAGTGCATATTTTCATAACCGAGCGCCCTATATGCTAACAATTTATGGCTATTTAACTTCCTCGTACTAACTTAACTCTCTACCCAAAATACACCAAAAAAAAAACCTTACATACATTAACTATCAAATCAACTTGTACTTAGCATAAACCCATAGCTCAGTAACAAAGAATAAAAATAAAACTTTTACAAAAAGAATACTTAAAAAATAATAATAAAATACCAAAGTACTCCAACAAAAATGCCTAATAAGTTTCCGTCCATTATAAGCAGACCTTAAATCTATGTACATGACACGCCTGCGACAACAACAGCAAGTGGAACGACGAAAGCCAAGTTGTGTGTGTAAAACAAAAACAAAAATAAACAACTAACGCAAAACATTTAAAAAGTATTAGCAATAAAATAAATTTAAAAAAAAATACGAAAAATACTAAATTTGAAAAAGAAACAACACAACATTTTAAACAGTTACTAACATTTATTTAGCATAATATACGAAAGCTAAACAACAATAACAATAAGCTGTGCAGCAACTTTTTGTGTAAAAAAAAAACAAAGATATAAATAAATAAATATTCTATTATAAATGAAATTAGCAAAGTAAGCTTGAAAACAGTAAACAGACACACACACCCACACCAAACATTAAACAAAACTACTAACTAACTGTAATGAAACATTATAGAAGTCATTGTACATTGCGTGTTTATTGTTTATTGTGTAAAACAACAGCGACATAACAGCTAATGCAATGTAACATGTACTTAACATAGCGATGTCATGTTATGTTACAGTGTTTTTGTATGTAAACTAGAAACGAAACATTTATTTGCCTTCAAAGTTAAAAATTTGACATCACCACTACTACTACGACTACTACTAATTAATGCTAGTTTTTGTTTAATTCAATTACAATAAAACACTTAATACTAATACATGACGCATGTACATGGCGCATAAGTTGTAACAACCAATAATAATTGTAAACAAAAATTATATAAAGTTATGTGTAGTCTCTTTCGAACAGTGTAACAATAAGTAATAGTTTTTATTGTTAATTTTAGTTTATATTTACACATATACTATATTAGATTATGATTATTAATTGTGAATATGATGTGATGTGTTTATTGAAAAGTAAAGAACAAACAAACAAAAAAAAAAGAACAAAAAAAATAAATAAAATGATAAATGTTGCAAAGTAAACGATATAAAAATTTATTGTACTCCTATAAAAAATCGATAACAAAAATATATAAGAAACAAAATCAAGCAAAAAAAATCGATAACTACCGCAACTAAGTGTGAACAATTTAAGCGTGCGTATATATAAATAATTAATTTTTAATTTACTTGCAAAGCGTGGGTGAATGTAATTAATAAATTAAAAAGATATATTACAATTGTACTAGGTATATAAATATGTATAAATTCTAAGTAGATCTTCATTATTTATGTGTCAGGTGATATCAACGAATTTTTTGATATGTTTTCTTTTGTCGTTATAAACGTTTTGTAAACAAAGCGCAGGCAAATGTTCATAAATGTTTATTGTTTATTTTATTTTATTATATTTATTTATAATCGCCTTTAGTTTTATCATTATTTACGCATTATAATTATTATTATTACTACACTTTTCTACATTTTTAATTTGTGATAATGTTGTTTGTTGTTTTGTGTTCTAAAACCGTTTGTATATTGTTTATGTTTTTAACATTTTTCATTTTGTACTAACTAAATTAAAATATTTTAATGTATTAAAAAAAAAAAAACGAAAAAAATTGTAACTAGTATAAACAATTACTATATAAACATAAACGCAGCTAAAATAAAAAGATGAATTGAAATAATAGTTCTTAAGTAAGAGTAAAAAAGCAAAGTTTTTCGCAAAGAACATTAAAGGACAAAGACGTACGACAACTGGGTACACAGAACGGACAGAGCGGCACGTTAAGTCGATGGCAACGATTATGATGATGATAATTATACTCCTAAAACAAACATTTTTTAAATATATTTAATGACGAAATCATTATTAACTATTATTATATTTATTATTATAAAACAAATTTAGTTATTATACATGTAAAGAAAAGAAGAAGAATAAAACAAATATGTGAAAGAATCAAGCGCCGCATTAGCGGTATAAGCGGAGAAAGCAAAAACAAAATCCATAAAACAAGCAGAACAAGGAATATGGTAAAAGAAAATATTAAAAAAAAAAATAAAACATTTAAAGTTATTTAGCATTAAAGTAAAACATTAAAAACCAACATCAACAACAACAACAATGAAATACAATAAAACACAAGAAATTAATTAAAAAAAAAAACGAGTCTTTTATTTGCCCGCAATTATGTGAGCTTATTTTCAGAAGTATTTGCAGAGTTCCGTTTAGTGCAACGCCTCTCTCACTCGCTCTCTCTCTCTCCCAGAGAGTTCTCAGACTCTATAGTAAAATTATTTATAACGTTGTTGATCACTGCTGCTATGGGCTCAATACTCTACTGCTGCAAACTAACAATTTTGGCTTAAATTAAAAATAGCTTAGTTACCGTGAAAGGACACCTCGGAGACATGTGGTGCCAGGACTAAAGGAAGTTTACGCATTCAAAAAACTGACACACGCACACATCCGCACACACACACGTACACTACTCACGTACGCGCATGCAGATTGTCAGGTAATGTGTCAGTGTTGAAAAATGCCAGCAACTACTAGCTGCCTGCTGGCAGTGAAAAATGTTCAAATGAAAAGCAAACTTTTCCGCTGCACTGTGCGACAATTTTTCTTGCAAGCTAAGGACATTATGAGGAGGCACACACACACACACACGCAGCAACATTGTCTATTTCACACACCAGCACCTTGGAAAAGAGTCAGCTACAGGGATTTGGGGGCTGCAACAATGGCATCATGGCAATATGGCGCTTAACTTCTACAATTAGTTGCCCCCGAAGTGAAATTAATGTAAGTAAATTTACTTTATCTAGATTTATAGCGCAAGAGAGATAAAGAGAGGGAGAGAGAGAGAGAGAGAGTCTTTAACTACGCAAGGACAATTAAGGCAAGTGAGGTTATGGTCACGGCGTAAGAATAAACACTGAAATGGCTTTATTATCGGCCGGAACTACAGTGGCTACATGTGTACATAGAGACAGCTACACAGGTAAGATAACCTAGCCACACTCATATACAGCTTATACTACAGGACAAGGGTGTCCGCCCGTGTTGCTGTCACGCACCAATTGACAATGTTCACCAAGGCAGGCTGGCATGACGAACCTTTTTGCATTTGTTATAAAGCAATGAACGGCATGGATGGGTTGGGGGAAATCTTTTACATGATGTTGTTAATGATAATGCCGCCCGACACTGACTGGAGAGTCTCTGACAGCCTCTGGCATGCTAGTACTAACGGGGGTTTGGAGGTTTGCATTTTAGCTGCTTGCTGGCTGCTGACATTGATGAGACATGTTGTACGGTCGAGCATCGTAAAAATCATTTCACGTTACGTATTACACGTAACGTAGCAGCTAGCGCAGCATTTATGTTTACGTCCTTTGACATCGTTGTCACTCTCGACACATGCATGAAAATTTAATTGTCACTTAAAGTGAGTTTAAAAACTCAAGCGTTGAGCTCATTAAATTAATTTAATCACCTTAATTAAAAATAGCTCAACGCACATTTACAGCAAACCCCCCGCCACCGCCACCGCCACCGTCACCGCCCTCACGCAAACATTACAAATTGTTTTTACTAAAATTTTATAGTGTTTGGCAAAATATTTACACAACACGTTGCATACCTGAAGGCTAAACGCTTAAAAATAAACTCGGACATGGACTTAACCAGGGCGAAAGCAAGTAAGAGAGTAGCAGCAGTTGTGGGAGTTGTTGTCGAGTTTACGTGTCAATAAATGCCCTCAAGGGCTTACCAAAGCTTAGTAGAGTTTAGTTGGCTGGCAGAGGCAGCATAGACTCTTATTGAGATTTCATACACTAACTTAACAAAAAGCTTTTTAAAGTGGCAAAGCTGAAAACTAAAAACTTCAGTTGGAAACCACATTGACCGTACGAACGACCGTAGCCAGAGTTGGGCTCTTAATCTAAGCCATGCAGACAACGTTGAGGTTATACACGGCGTGTGGCAATGTCATAAAAATTAAGTTGTAATTATGCGCTGCAGTCGGCCAAGTTTGGAAGCGAAGACTAAGACTTGCCAAAGAATTGAGGCAAACAAAAAATGCTGAAAATAATATAACAAAAACCAGACCACAAACTTAATTTTGCAGTAACCAAACGCTTGAATTAACAAGAACAACAACAAGGAATGTCTGTGTGTGTGTGTGTGTGTGTGTGTGTGTTTGGGGGGGTCAGTGACCAGCCAGCCACTAAATTCTGTTAAGTTGTAGCAAACTTTTTGGTGAAACTTATTGGGAGGCATTGCTCATGAAAAATTAAACGAAAGAGCTAAAGGAAGCAGCATCCAAGAAACTTAAATTTTATTGCCTATAAAGACGCATTAACTTATGCCATGGTGGTGGTGGGGGTGCAAGTGACATGAAGTTGGTTGCACGCAGCAAACGGAAACGGATGTGAGCTCGGCGCGTGAGCGAGATAGCGAGCGACAAATGTGTGTGCGTAAATTATGTGCAACTTAAGCAAACGACCTCCCACACACACAGACACACACACACTCGCTTTCTCGCTCTCTCTCTCTCTGTCTTGCGTTGCTCGCCCAGGCTCCCTTGATAAAAGCAAAGGTGAAATGAATGGCTGGCCTTGCATAACGACGACAAATTAGTGCGGAGCTCAGATAAAGGCTGAGCATGTGGGGAAGCTGCTGGCACTGCTTTAAGAAAACGCCAAACTATATATCTATGTATGTATGTCAGCGTGTGGGTTGGTCTGACTTTGCCTCAAGTTCGCTTGCGGTGCGGTTGGCCAGGTTTTGGCATAAATTGTAGTTTTGTTGTAAACGTTACACCAACATCATCATCTAAGCATAACATACCATCGAAGTGGAACCGAGTGCTTACCATTGTTTTGTTAAATGCGGTTAAGCCGGCGGTTAAGCAGTTTTCGGTAAAGTTTTTCTCTACTGCCAAAAGATTTTGATCAGCATAAAAGTATTCGTTCTCTCATCTTAATTGAATAGCAAATGCGGCAAGTGGCGCCTACAGCTATAGCGTTGCCTAGGTCATAATTTGGCCAACACAAAAAGCCATATACTTTGGTTTGAGCGGGGCTACAGGCTGACGAAAGTATGCCGATAAAGTTTTCTTTAAGCAAGCAGCTCGAAACTTTGTTCAAATCGTCTATAACATTATACCAATTGTATTAGACTTCTTGCAACCATTCCAAGGACTAGCACAATTATACACGTTGGCAGCTTTGTTTGTGGGGCTGCTATGGGCTATAGCTAAAATGACTTGGTATAACCATAAATTTGCATTTTTTAAATTTGGTTCCCACACACACGCGCATGCATAGTGCAGTTCGTGTTGGCCGTGTTTGTCGTGTTTGTCGTGCCTACCTGAGGTCTGACCTCATATTTCAGCAGCACCAAAGTGAAACCAAAAAACGCCCCACTCTTTTAAGTGGACATAAAGTTTGCTTAGACAACAAATTCAGTTGCACTGCCTGCATATATACAAAATGGCAAATAAATACAACGCAGGCTGGCATGGTGCTTGCTCCAAACACCCAGTGATTAATGTTTGGCGATACGAGAATTGCACTGATTTAGTGCGCCACGCTGCATTCCATTTGTTCTGTCATTTGTTTTATAGCGACAATAGGTTAAATATTGGGGTTACCCCATTGTCGGCTGGGTGGTGCTCACAAAAGCTGGCTACACTTTTCTTTAAAACAACTCAATTGCTTGACGGTAATTTTAATGCAAGCTTAATTAAGGCCAAACAAAATGCAAAACTGGCGCGCAGACTCAAGGCTATTTAATGAACAAACGTGCATGTTGGCCTGCATTTTGGTTACATGTTGTTTGGGGGAATGTTTTACGTGCATTATATGTGGCGCCACTTAAAGTGCACACCTAATTATACCCAAGTAAATGAAAAGTTTACGATCAGCAAAACTCACATTAAAGCTGAGACTGCATACACTACAGTGCTTAACATTTGAAGTCAGCAAAAAAGCGAAATATGCAAATTCAAACCAAACCAGTAACTTCAATTCCACAATTTAGGTACGCAGTCGAAGTCGTGGCAACGCTGCTTCGTGCCACATGCCGTTTGCATTTCCATGCTGATGATATTTTAATCAGCTGAAAACTCACTGCAGTCAAAGTTAAGTAAATTTTCTGTTGATTTTGTAAAATTTTCGCACGCTCGGCACCGTGGGGGGCGCGGTGGTAGGGGCCCGGGCAAGTAGGCATGCTCATAAAAATTGCAGCTTTCGCATAGTGCTTGTGATTTTTTATATTCTCCTACTCACTTACATTTCCAGGTAGCTGAATTGACTAAATTAACTGACGCTGGCGAAAACTTTGTTTGCCTTTCAGCGTTTGCTTCACTGCGTCCACGGCTGACGCAGGGCTTATAGGAACTAGGAAGGAAACTTGAAACTTTGGCTCTGGACCAAAGGACCAAAACTGTTTGATTGTGCAAAAGATTTGCGTTAAATATTTGACGGTGAAATTATGCAATGCAGCATTAGGTAATCGTCCAAATGCACAAAATCTCTTTCAGGTGTAGGTAGCCAGTCTGGCTGGTCTATGTCAAAGCGCAAAAGTCAAAGCCTTTAAAAAATAGCCATATCAAACGAGCGTCCATTTCCGTATGAAACTTGAAAATGTATATTTAATTTTAAGTGAGTGTTTGTAAGTTATGAATTTTAATGTAAAAAAATAATAAATAAAAATGGTTTACCCGTGAGAATTGCATGAGCTGCAATAATCATAAAACACTTCTATTCTATGTTCTGGGCGAACTGCATTTTGGTAAACGCCACAGTTGCAGTGTATAAACTTTATGCGGGAAACCCCAAAAAGACTGCAACAAATAAAACATATAAAATCCCAGCCTCGTATCTGTGGGTGTGGTAAGAGCTGGCTCCAAAGAGCGTATTGACTGTTGTTGTTAAAGCAATGCGAAAATCCCATTGACAGTCAATCCAAGCAACGCATCAAGCTTGTAGAGACTGCAAGAGACCGACGTCATGAGTGATTCAGTGGATTTTCACGGGCGAGACATCAATGCGTGTAAAGCCTTGTGTAGCATAGCCAGAGTTATTGCAACTTGCCACACAGGCAGACAGGCAGACAGGCAGACAGACCAACAGGGTGAGAGCGTGGTGAGAGCTGAGCTACAACAGAGACAACAGCGTTACATTGCCCAGAACTCAAGCCATGCTACTTTTTGGCATTTCCAACGAGTATTTTGCATAAAATATTGAAATTTCATGTTAAGTGGCACTTAATGCAAATGCGTCGTGGAAGGTCGTCGGGTCGATTGAAGTTGCTGTTTGATGCGCCGTTACGGCCCAGAGTGCGGCGGAGATGGCCCTGAAATGAAGCTGGCTTCTATCAACCGCAGCCGCAAGAGTTAAGACGCGTGCGTTTAGACGGTTTTTGTTTTGTGCGGGTTGGCATTCAATTGTAATGCGTATGCAAAATTCAACAGCCTGCTTGCGACTAGACGGCTTACTACTCTACACACACACACACACACACAGCGAGAAAAAGAGAGAGAGCAAGTATCAAGTAAACCCACAGATGTAGCCTCAAGTTAATGAATATACTATTAAAAGTAACATATCAGTAGCTGCCAAAAAAGAAAACTCCCTTTCGCACTTTACCCCAGATGGGACTCGAACCCACAATCCCCGGCTTAGGAGGCCGATGCCTTATCCATTAGGCCACTGGGGCGATGTTTTTTTGGGTGTCGGAACTCACATAAAACCAAAGAACACCTCAACGCATGCAAACATATTTATAAATAGAAAATATTATTTTGTTCGAGCAGATAGCAGAAAATAAACAGTAACAATTGTATAAATAATCAACAAAGCAAAACAACAAAACAAAACAAAACAAATAAGCGACTTAGCAGTCAAACAGACGAAAACTAAACAGACCCAATTTTTTGTAGCCGAAACTATGTAGCAGCATGTTGAAACAAGTTTTTGGGATTTGACAGGGTCAACAACAGGGCATAAAACGTTCTCCGCCCACTCTTTATGCACAGGTCAAGGGACAAGAGCAAGCACCTCGTAAAAACATAAAACCACACAAGATTTGCCAACTATGTACTACCTTGCATGCAATTCTTTCAGATGTTGAGTATCTGCAGTTGTCAAGTTCGCATACAGTGCCCCAAAACGGACCCAAACGTACAGGAGCAACTGCAACTATCCTGTGTGGGGCAATGTGTTTGCATTTCAGGTGTCAACAACAGCAACAACAAAACAGCTTTGTTACATAAACAAAAACAAAATCATGTGCCAGCATTATATATATATATATATATATACGTCTGTCTATATATACAATAAAAACATTTTACTTAACTCTCCGACGAGATTGTGAAAATGAAATTTATGCATGAAAAACAATGCTACAGACAGACACAGGACACAGAGCACAGGTAGACAGACGTAGGGCACGGAACAGCAGCACCACCAGCAGCAGCAGCTAGGGCAATAAGTGTATTGGCAAATGCTGGAAAATTTGAAAATTTAAGCAATCGAATATGCGATAAATTTCTCTAGGTACTAGTAGCTGACTGATAGGCGCCGCCACACCTTGTTACGTGTATCTAGGGAAATGGAAGCTTATCTAAAACTAAAAAACCAAATGCAATATAAAAAAAAAATAATAAAAATAAGCATTTATTTCTGCAGAGTTGAGAGAAGTGTTCAGATAGCAGCTGTGACTTGCAGTAAAATTAATTACCAGTTTAGGCGCCAGAGACAACAGTCCCTAACCTTCCGACTGCAAGGGTCAAACGCAACCAAGCAAAGCAACGAAAAATGGCGACGAAATTGCAGCAAAATAAATTTCGTTGGGCGACGCCTTGAAGTATGCTATGAATTTCACTATTAACTATAACACAACCAATGGCAACTTTGTGCTTACGAGGTTCTCGGGTTTTTTCGCCAGGCTAGACAATTTGAGGCAATCATGCACTCGTTAATCTTGCTCAGAGCCGAAAATTAATAGTTAACCTGGTCGTAGCTGCTCGTCGACTGGGCGGGCGCACTGCCGAGAGGATTGCTAAAGAAAAGTATGTACCAAGTATCAAGGCACAACAACGTTACGGGGGGTCCATTCAAGCTGCACTCACCCAAAGATTCACCAAACAAACTGGCGGAAAGGTTGATGTCGTTTCGGCGTGGGTGACAGACATCTGGCCGGCCAACAACTGTCGCACTTAAATTCTCACAGAGCAGCAGCACAACAACAACAAAAGCTAAACAAGATTAATTATACCTGAAAGCTAAAGTCAGTTAGTCGCAGTGTGGCCAGCCGTAGCCTTTTGACTTTTGAGCAGCAGCAGCAGCAGCTGCAAGTCCTTGTCAGTGGTCCTTGCTGTTGCCCTCGAGCGTCATTTGGATGTTGTGTAGTCCAGTGCAGTGGAGTAGAGTAGTAGACCCTAGATCTCTCTTTTGTTTACTCCTGTTGTTGTTATTGTTGCTTAAACGTTCGGAAAATCGAGTCGTAGATAAAACGTAGCCAAAAGAAGTGTCCTCGCACAAATAAACGAAAACAAACAAGCTAAAAACAGCAAAACAACAACCCAAAAAGGACACCAAGAATTCGCACAGAAAAGAAATTAAACGTTGGGTGTGTACAAAAGTAGATCAATGAGTGGGATTTCCTTTTCTCTCAATTTTTTTTTTTTTTTTGCAAAGTCTGCTAAAAGGAATAGCCACAAAACATATTGCACAAGCGATGTTTGTTCAACAGCGCTCTGTTCTGGTTTTCTCTTGCGATACAATTTCTTCATCGGCTTGGATGAGACTCGCTTAAGTTTGTGATTATTAATAAGCTTGGGAACAGGCCTGATAAATTAATACAATTTCTGGTCTAATTCAGTTTATGCCAATTGTAATTTAGGGTACTTGATGTGTCTATTAAAGCCCCATGGGGCAATGGGACACATGCACATGTATGGCAACGCACACAAAGTGCGTCAAAACTAATGGACATGGCCAACAAAGTAAGTCCAGCAAAGCTTCAGGCGCACAGTAGAGTGAAGGTCCAAAAGAGAGGTCCTGGGCCTCTGACACGTAATAGGCAAAATGAAAAATCTATGGAGTTAAATGAGTGAAAATCAGGAAAATGCATTAATGAATGAATGACAGGAGTCGCTGTCAGCAGCAGCAGCGGCAGCCGGACGATGTGCATCAGGTATATGCCCCACTAGAGTATCCCTGATGTTACCTGCTGTTAACCACTACTTGACCAGCCGACTGACTGCCCGGGGGTTTTGTGCGCGCGTACGTGAGTGAATGATCGAATGAATGTGCATGCATGTGTGTGTCTATGTGGGGGTAGCTTGGATTATGGCCAGATTGTTGTTGCTGCTGCTACCTGCTGATGCTGATGTTGGCTCGTTGAATGTCTTATTTATGAATGCAAAAGTGTTGTGGGTAAGGGTAATACTGTTGGGTTTAGCATGTACTACACACCTGATATGATAACCGACGTTCAACACGTACACCACCCTCCACGCTCATCCCCACACACATTCATACCATGTTGGCATTCTTAATAGCCATGCTTTCAAACAGTTGCAATCTCTCTTGTATGCGTCTGGGAGTAGGTTTTGCATTTCTAGGGTTGCCTCTTGCTTTAGTTTTTCAGCAGCAATGACAGTTGATGTACTTGCACGAGCTGACCATAGTTTCTTCCAACAGCCGGTACCAAATCTCAGGGTGCTCAAAACGAAATCGGGAATGCTAGTGTTGGCAAACTATCAAGCAAAATGTGACAAAAACGAGCTTTAGCCACAAATATAACGACAGTTTAGTTTGAACTGCATTTGTAACATCTTTTGTTGCACTGGCATAACTTGGCATAACCCAAAGCCGGCATTGCCACGCCTCCAGCTGGCCATACTAGTCTCACTGCAGGATACTGCAGTGTAGTCAACATTTTTCGCCCATGGAAACGTTGTCGCATATTAACGTAATTAGTTCATGCGCTCCATAGAACTCGACCTAACTGCAGCAAGGACGACGAGCAAAACAAGGATGCAAAAAATTGGGCGGCAAACGGCGAGGAAGACAGGGTTCGAGAGAGACTATGGCACATGCGGTTAGTCTATGAAGTTGCTGCAGTACAGGCAGCCGGCATAAAGCCCGACATTTTGGCTTGCTCCCTGCTGTTGTTTTTGTGGTGTTTGGGAATTGTGGCCGGAATTATGATGTCCAGGCAACAGCCAGGAACACCAGTAGCTAGGCCGCAGCCGCTGCTCAGCCCATTAAGCCAACTGAATGACTGACCATTGCGTGCGTGTTTTACATATGAATATTGCACACTCGACGGGTGTGTGTGTGTGTGTGTGTGTATGGAGGGGGTGGGACGGAGTAGCCATTGTTGTGCCGCTTGTTGTTGTTACCAGCTGTGTGTGTGTGTTAATTGAAACGTGATTGTGTGGGTAAGCGGAAGGGCAAATGAGCAACAGAGTGTGGAAGTGAATGAGTTACTGGGGGTCGGGTAGGGCGGGTGGTGCAGTACGTGTCTAAATGAGTGCAACGCTTTGCTACCAAGGTTGGTTTTCCATGCGATCTTTCTTTTTGACACTTGAAATTGTCAACGCAAATGAGCGAATGGGCGGCTGTGTGGCAGCAGCGTAATCCCCATTGTGCCACACACACAGCTAGGTTAGAGAAGTAGCAGAAACGGTTGAGCAAATTCCAATGAAGCTGTCTTTGGCATTAAAATTTTTTGCGTAAAATAATTCACTTTATGCTTTTGGGGTTTTGGGAATTGAATTTGCACGCATACACAATTGAATTTGAATGTAAAGTGGCAACGATATCAAATACATTATTAATTTTAAGCACACACGCAGGCAGGCAGGCACACACACTCACACACACACACTCAACTAGGCAGAGGTGAAAGCAGCGGAAATATGGTTTTTCACTTTCACAAATTTCCAATTTCCAATTTGAAAACAGCATTGATGCCGAAAGAGAATTTTAAATGTCCATTAAATGTGATTAAGTTGAGCTATGGGTGTGGGTGACTTCAAACTTTGTCACCCGCTGTGTCTCAAAGTCCATTCACTGCCGCCCGGCTTAAAGTTATGCCAGACTAACTATACAATCGATCGGATCAACTTAAATGCAATTTTTGCAATTAAATGCTGCTTGCACCAACAAGATACACTTATGTTCGTAGCTAACATTTTCCACATCAAGTGTTTGAAAACTTTTTAACAACAGTGTACATCTTCAAACTATTCAATTGCTTATCTCAACAGTTATTGTCTTATTGTGTATATGCTGCCTTTGATTGCATAATTATAAGCTTTACATTTATTAAAATTATATTTACGAAAAATATTAAAGACATGCAATTGATTTCACTCAATCTTGACTGCCCCAAAACAAGTCAAGTAGCTGGCACACAGAACAGATTCATTTGGCAAGGCTGTCACAAAATGAAAGTTATGTCATTTGTTTAGTTTGTTGCCTCAATTATTTAGCGCACACAAATACCCAGGGAGCATGGTTGGTGCTATAAAGAGAGTGGGGGGTGGGGGGACTTAGAAACTTGAAGCGTTTTATGGTCTGGCCATAAACAATTGTCACTTAGACCTTGTGGTGTTTATGCAATTACATAAATTTTCTGTGACAATTTCGATTTCCATTTTCTTTTATTTAAATTATGCCTGAGAGTCATTGGGACTTGGGTTTGGTTCGTTGTTTCGATCTCATATGAATTTGGCTCTTTGCAGCATTTGTGATAAAATATTCATTACATTTAGACTGGAAACCCACACGCAAACACGTATATACCATAAACATGCACATGAACACGCACATATGCCGCATGCTTTGGTAATTAATTTCAATATAAAATTTCAATGCATATTTATTTGGGCAACAAAACCAGCTAAATTAAGTATGTATTCGTGTATAATATATGTCAGCTATGGCATTTTGTGATTTTCGTTTGGTAATTGATGACCAGTATTTAAATCAAATTTAATTTGATGTATGTCAATTACAACATTAAGTCATATTGTGGGTATATATACATATATATCAACATTCTAGACGCAAAGTTTTGAAAGTGCAAATGTTGAATGAAATTGGCATTGGGCTAACAATTGACAAATTTACTTAACAATATTTTGCATCACTTGCCAAGTAATCGTAAATATTCCATAATATAGATTGTTAAACTAAAATGTTCAGAATTTGTTGGTAAAGTTGGTAAAGTCTGTTGATTAGCTTCAAATCATGCAAAACTTCGCACATCACTTTTTAAGTGGAAAATACGAAATTCCTTGCACAAAACTACTCCACCAATGGTGTCTTATTTTTTTTACTTAAGGTATGTCTTTGACATATTACAACTGAGGCTCTAATACGGATTTTCAAATATATACAATTTGTTTTCTTTCGGGAACTGTTATTAGTAAAAGTTGAAAAACTTAAGTGAAAATCAGCAAATGCTTAAGAAACTAGTTGTCCAACAAATAAAAATAAAAATAACTTTCGTTGCTTAAAATTTGATATAAATTTAAAGCATTTTATAAAAAAAAACCAATAAAGAAATAATGAATTCGAAATAATGAAAAGTAAACTTACCAAAAGAATTTCATTTAGCACAGCTTAGTTTTTTTTTCACTTTTATATACCCTATAATAAACACGCTTGTAATTAAAATCTGCAAACATTAAATGCACAAAACAAACAAAAAAAAAATAAAAAACAGATTAAAAATTGCCTTTAGCCTCATTTATTTTGCGGTGTGCCGAAACTTAGTTGAGCTACTGTAAGCACCGCAAGATGCGCTCATTTTATTCATGTAACGGCATCAACAAATTTAACACAACATAAAATGACTATTATTGTTAATAGAAGGCACACTTATTGATAGAAACATAATACAAAGCACTTGATTTATTTTTAACACTTAATGAATATATACAATATTTTAATTCGATATTTATTAAGACGCGCACGAAGTTAACACACTTTATTGCACCCCCGCGCTGCCAATTGAGGAGCTAACGACTGTCCAGTGCGTAGGTCAATGTCTTGTTGCAGACTGCAAGAAGCAGAGATTCGAAAGAGAATAAAAAACAAGATGGATCAGTGCAACAACAATACCAATATCAAAGCAACGGTAAATCTCTCTGTTAAACGAAGTTGTTGTTGTTTTGGAACAGTAGAGAAGGCAATTTGGGGCAATTCTCTCAATTATGCAGGTATTTGTATTGGGCATGCACGATAAAGTTCCGATATTTGGAATATCGAGTATATCGAAGTCGATTTTGGTATCGAAAAGTTTAGAGCCGAACTTTTCATTGCGGCAAACACTGCACTTGGGTATATTTATTTTAAACACTTAGCATTTTTTTTAAAAACAGACAATGTATAATTATGCATGTTTAGTATAACGCATTTTGTTTGTGCAGTTCACACGCATTGCACACTTATTAACAACAAAAAGGCAACTGCGTGTAAACATAACTTTAAAAAGGCATTGTATGTGCCCACCAAACCAAGAGCTTAAATTGCCAAATAATTCCTGGTTAGGTCCTTGCTTGCTTACTCTGACTACACGCTACTTGTCGTACGAAAATCAATTGACTAGCTCAACATTATTTATCCTACGCATATGTGGTATCCAAATATATACAATACTTTAGTATTGCAATATAAACATTGATATGTAGGGGTCTCAAGTCATGCAAAATTTAATTTTAATTTAAACTATGTGAATGTTGTGAAAGTGAGAACTGGCAATTTCCTTCCTTTCAAAAACTGAAAGCAAAACAAAACCCGTAACCGTAAAACTGCCTGCCCCGTATCGTTGGCATTGCAGCCAACCCGCACCGCCAAATAGCAAACAAACCCAGGACCAACATGCTCAAACGTTTGCTTGAACATTTCTGTGCAAAACTCGAATAGATGCATGCATTGCCTAACACATTTTAACCACTTGACTGCATTGTGGCTTAAATGGGTTTTGTGCCACATAGTCGACGCTGTCAGAAGTCAAACCAGCCAGCAAACCAACCCGGGGCCAACCAACCATTGGTGCTGTCAGCTGTATGAAGTCGTCATTGCAACAGCAACAGCAGCACTAGATTTCCCCCCCTGTTTATCCATGCCCTCCCTATGCCCTGGTCTACACTTTCCTTGCCAAGTAACAATAGTGTTTTTGCCAATTGACATGCAGACCGACCTGCTGCAAGCCGTAAATCGGCATAAATAATTCATTATTGCCGCCTCGTTGCGCATAAATCAACTTGACTTGGCCACACAAGTGGAGTAAGCAGTAGTAAGCAAGCCAGCCCCCCAGCGCTAACTTGAACTCCACATAAAGTCAATGGCGTCTTGACATCGACTAGTTATAACAAACGCAACTACATGACCTGTGCCATGTACAGCTACTACATTTGGTCCAAAATAAATATAAATTGAATTTCTATTTACAAAAAATAAAAAAATATAAAAAAAGAAACTGGAGATGCCGGGGATTGAACCCGGGGCCTCTCACATGCAAAGCGAGCGCTCTACCACTGAGCTACATCCCCGTTGTGAATTTCTTGGCAACAATCAATATTTCGCACCAACAAACGAAACGTAATAAATTTTAAAGATTTGCTGACTTAATTACATTTTTATTAAAATACAATACCTATTTTATTATTAACATTATATGTTATGAGTAAGAAAAAAAGTAAAAAATGGGCAACATATCTTAAGTCAATGAATTTACGAATTTTTTTAATCATCAACACATATTGCATCAAAAGTTATTTTTTAACTTAAATAGGTTGAAGTTTATAATTTATTAAACAGTTTTATATTTTAGCGCAAGAAATTTGTGAGCAGCAATGTTGCACTTTCGTCTATCTAACTTGTTAGTCAAAATTTTATTAAATTTAAAACAAATAAATTTTAAAAATAAATTATAACTAAATCAGCTGCCAACTGCTCAAATTTGTTAAGATTTTTAGTTTATATAAAGCAAATAAAATTAAAAAAAAAAAAAAGTAAAAAATGTAAAAAATTGTTTCTAGCAGAACAAGGTTTCGATCCTCGGACCTCTGGGTTATGGGCCCAGCACGCTTCCACTGCGCCACTCTGCTGTTGTGTTCGACCGTAACAAACAGTCTTCTTACATGAAATCGATTTACTCAACACTGATTGTTGGTGTAACTTTGGCAATGCCTATCTAAATATTAAGTAAGAAATATATATTCATCTACAGGGTTGTTTTGACTTTAACAACAATCACAATGGCATGTAGTTCTATGGTAGAGCGCTCGCTTTGCATGTATTTTGACTTATACAAAAATTGTGTAGCAACATTCAACAGGGGATGTAGCTCAGTGGTAGAGCGCTCGCTTTGCATGTGAGAGGCCCCGGGTTCAATCCCCGGCATCTCCAGTAACTTTTTTTACATTTTTTTATATTTAAAATTAAATTACCTTTTATACTCTTGTTGTTGTTGTTCGCATTCCACACAAGTAAGGCGCCGCCGGCTAGCTCTGCTTTTGTTGGTTTGCATTATTTGTTTGAGTTCTCAGCTATATTGATTGCCTCGCAATCAGTTATCGTAATGTAGTTTTTGTTTGTAGAAGCCAAAAACAGGCACAACTTGGTACTTTTTTTAAGCGACGAGATCACAATCGATGGCAATTTTGTCTTCTTCATTCGAAAAATCGATAAAGTGATCCATGCAACTACCAGGCGTGCAGAGGCACTTAGCATGCCGCATGCGTTTTGCCGTTGTTGCTGTTTGTCGTATTCACACTCTGATTCGCCCGCATGATCATTAAAACGAAATTGTTTTACGTGTGTTGAAATGAGACAACGCAACCCCTGTGATGAGAGAGCGAGTCGAATAGTATGAGGCGAAGCCGAGAGCCGTGACAGCGACACAGTGAGCACAATTTGTACACATTCAGTGGAATTGCTTATAAATATAGGAAACGTGTTTTGCATGTAAAAATAAATGTATAAAATATTTGTTTTGCAACAACTATAAAAATTGTTAACTATAGAATCATCAAAACATGCTGTATACTGTGTAATTTTTAACAATTTATACAACTTATATTTGTTATACCAAAGCAAAGCTTAGCAGCGTGCGTGCTGCTTGAACTATTTATGAGAAATTCATTGCGTGTTTGAATATTTTTTGCAAGCAGTGTTTCTTAAATTATATATGCGAGCGTCTGCGATGTTTATGTGTGTGCGTGCGTGCGTTCGCCGCATTCTACCTACTCGCTGAAATGCTGAGAAATGTGTTTGTTGTTGCTGGCCGCGCGTCGGCACGACAAGCCCGTTGGATCTGTCGTTGAATTGAAATTGCCGCTCGCTCGTTGCTGGCCGTGCAGCGCTGCGTGCCTGGTATTTTACTTAAATGATTGAACGATTTTTGCACGGTTTTTTAAATCAAGTTCATTCAGTTCCGTTCCCAATCAACAACAAAATAAGATCGACCGATCCCGAGGCAACTGACTGATGCTCAGTAGAAATAGTCGTCAACGCATTTCAGTTTTCCTGTTGCTGCTGCTGTCTGGAATTTGTTGAATTGTTGGCTTTACTTACGACTATCCTCAATATGCAGTTAATTTAGGACTGAAGCATTCAACTAAAATTCGTTGAAGAATAATTTTCAACCACCAGCAATCAATGAGAAAACAACAACAACAACAACGAGGTAGACATTTCGCTTTGAACGCATACGCTTTGTGACGTCATTGCCTCAAGTAGCTGCTTAGTTCAAATGAAATCAACATCCTCGATAGTATAGTGGTTAGTATCCCCGCCTGTCACGCGGGAGACCGGGGTTCAATTCCCCGTCGGGGAGATGTTTAATTTTTTTTTTTTTTTTTTAATTTAACAATAAATTAGCAAAATGGCTCTGGATTAAATTAGTTTGGATTTTTTTTTTTTTTGTCTGCAGTTCTTTGCAGCTGAAAAAGTTTTATCAGTTGGCTGCTGCTGGCCAAATCTCAAGTTGCACTTAGTTGCATATAAATTTTACGAAAAGGTATTTTGCTTCTATTTTGCTTAATCTCTGACGGTCTTGCTTACGCTTGCATTAGGTAATAGCATTGCATTTGCCAGGTGAGGGCCATTTGGGAGTTGCATTTAATTTGCAAGAAAATTCGCGCAATTTCCTATAAATATGCATGCTGCAAAGGTAAAAAAAAGCAAAACCTAAAGAAAATTCTCAGCCAACTGGGCCATAGTTTTGTTTAAGATAAACAAAGTCCCACACACACACACAAACCGATATAGGTGGTAGCTGTGTGTTGGCCTGGTTTGGTTTGGTTTGGTTTGGTAGCTCAAGTTTAATTAAATGCAAAATAAAATAAAATATAAAACGTTAACGCGATTTAAAATTCAGCTGGAAAGCTTAAATTTCATTTCAGGACTTTTGCACTTGGCTTTCGTAAGACCGACCCTACCCCATGCAACGTTGCAGCAGTTATTAGCAATTTTATAAGTTAATTGCAGTGCACACACACGCGTTTGTTTTTTTGGACTACGCTGTCGCTGTGGCCGGTTAGTTCCGCAGCCCTACGAGTTCTTTGGTTAGTTAGTGGTTTGGGTGGTTGGTTGGTTGGTTGGTTGGTTGGTTGGTTCGTTGGTTTGTTTGTTTGCTGGTTCGTTTGCAAACTTTTTCAAAACTAATTAAAACGATAAGAGGAACACAGTGCAAGTGCACCGCCGCCAAGAATACGTCCAGAAAATTTTGACTATGTATTTTATTTGATGATTATCTGTGCACGGTTAAATTTGCATTCCGTTGGCGGCATATTTGCCGTACCGCAACGCAAACGCATGCCATGTACATGAGTGTGGACAGAGTTAATTTACTTTTCAAGCAGCATAAGCATCAATGGCCATGCGGAAATTAAATAAATTTCATGAGCCCCCCACACTGCCGCACATACAACTTTCAATCATGGCTGCTGCCATCAAGCCACTCAAAATGGCGTCAGTCATCTGTCAAAGCACACACACACAGCGAGGCAAACACTCGAGTGTGTGACAACAAAAGGCGCACGCATATTGACCAACATCAGCAAAATTTTCATCATTTTTTAATCATCTACAGCATTCCGCTCTAAAATCGACGGACTGTAAGAATTTTTAGGGAAATTAAATATTGTATGATTCCTTTAAAGGCTTTGGACACGGTCTCGTTCATGCGGTCGTTCATTTCATTGTTTTGCATAAAATGCAATTGTTTTTTATTTTGTTTGCCATTGAGCACACTGTGGCATATGCTTGGATTGCTTGGACTAGCAAGCATAGCATATGGTATGATTTTCATACAGGTGCACTCGTTTGGAAGCAACAGTGGCTACTGCTGATAAGCACCCCAAAGTCCATTCATTCAGCACACAACATAACGTGGCCACGTGGCCAGTGGGTAAGAATCAGCAATGTTTCAATTAAAAAGATGTAGCAACTGTATGCAGCGCTCTTGCGGCACTCAAGCATTGGTCTCTGTTCAGCATTCACACTTTACTTGCATGCATTTTTTTGCTTGGGCATGTTTAGTAAGAATATTTTTAAACATTTTAAATTTCAAGTTTAATGCTTTTGTTATTTTTGAAACACAGCTGCCTGTGCAAGTTGAACATTTGAATAAAAACTGCAAGAACCTAGGGAAATATCTCTAGGAAACCATCTAGCGTTTAAAAGTAGCAGCTTATAGACATAAAGTTCGTTAGAATACGCTTTTTTTTTCGCTTATGGCGCCATCTATGAGAGACTACAAGCAACTTGTGAGCTTTCGCAATTCAATAATTCCCCGATTTTGTAATTTTTGTATTAATTAGAAAATAAGACTTGAAGTAAATAAAAGGAAAACAGGTTTAACCTCATAGATAATGCAATTAATTTTTTGAAGCTTTTTTATTGTTTTTATTTTAAACGAATAAAATAAGTTTTTACACCTATGGCGCCATCTACTAAACACAGCAAGCAACTTGTGAGCTTTCGTAATTCAATTAATTTCCCCAATTTTGTCATAGTGAAAAATTTGAATTGTTTATGAAAACAAGACTTGAAATAAATAAAAGAAACAGGATATAGTTAATAGAAATTTCAATTTATTTTTGTAGCTATTTTATTGTTTTTAATTGTCAACGAATAAAGGAAGTTTTTGCATTTACGGCGCCATCTAGTAAACACTGCAAGCAACTTGTAAACTTTTGCAATTCAATTAATTTCCCCAATTCGTGTTAAAATGTTAAATTTTCGGGAAATTCCCTACGCTGTTTACATACAACATTATCTGCTGTTAAGCTTAACAGCGTGCGCAAACAACTTTACCTCCAGCAGATAAAGTTAAGGTAAACCCGTGTTCATTTTCAAAATTGATGTTTTTTGTTTTTACGCTGCGAACACGTTAAAACGCAAAGCAAACGGCAGCGCGTGAATAAAATCCAAAAAAAAAAATAACTAACTTACCCGACGCAGATAAACGAAAAGTGCCACGCTCCCGCCAGCTTGCAAGTTACTTGTAGCATTTTTGTTGTTGTCGCTTTACTTTGGTTTTTTTTGATTTTAATTAATTGCTGCAACTTATGCAAAATATAAAACACGCGAAATAATACTAAATAGCTTTAAATTATTGTATTTACGACGACAAACAGTCAGTCAACGGTCAGTATACGGCGGCGTATTTGTTATTGTTTTTTTCGCACATCGCGCGCGCGTTTTGCTGAGCAACAAGGAGCACGCAAAAGTTGGCAAAAAAAAAGAAGAAAAAAAACAATCATAAAAATAAAAGTTAAAAGCAACAGTCACAACAACAATCACAACAAGCAACAAAATAAATTGCTTAATAACAACAACAATAACTACAACACGTTAACAAATTACAGCAAGTGGTAAGTAAGTATTATTAAAAAGTAAATAAATTAAACGCAAAGACAACAAGCAGAGAGAAAGAAAAGTGCAATGGAAATGAAAAGTTTATGCAAAAAGTAATTGTCAAACTGTAGCTGCTGCAATAAAATATTTAAATATAAAATAAATAAACTGTTAAAAAAAAAGAATGCAAGTTTTCCTTTAAGCCGTAAATGCGACGGCCACAGCTGCCTCTCTCCCTGCTTATATAATAAATGTTTTTATTTATTTGCCGCTGCTCCTTGTGCAGTAGTTGTTGCCTTTGTTGTTGTTTGTCTTACCGCTGCCCACTTGTTGTTGCTGTTTTTGTTGCTTTGGCACGTCTTGTTAGTTTTGCATTACAGTTCATGTTGCATAAGGCGCCCATTTTTTAGCCCGTGCTTTTTCTTTTATTATTATTTTTATTATTATTATGTATTTTTTTTTCAAATGCGACATGCATGCAATGTTTGCATATATTTTTTATTTTTTATATGCATGTCTTTATATACTATTTATTATCGTTGTTTATTGTTGGGTTTTATACGCTATACATAATTCGCTTAAAACTTGCTTTTAGCCAACTTGGGGTTTTTCATACTCTACAATCTCTTAGGGTCAAGTGTATTGCAGCTTTTGTGTAAAACTCAGTACAATGCGAACGTGTAACAAGTAATATATTTGTACACTTCTTCAAAACAATTTTGTGTACTTTGTTGAAAGAAAAATTATAGTAAATTGTGTAAAAAAAATGTATTGCTCCCAAAAAGCGTTATGAAGAGATAGTATATAGTTTTTATAGCCAAAGTCCAAATCTTAAATTACTAGACGCACTTGGGTGGTAAATTGCGATCGTAAATTGCTAGCTAGATAGTGCTGCAATGTGGAATTGAACCGCCGACCTTACGATTTAGAGGCGAGTGCGCTACCACTACGCTAACGAGGCACACAAATCGCTTCATATTGGATTAGGTCACAAAAAAAAAACGCAAATTTGAAACAAATTAAAATTTTTAAAAATTCTTTAATATGCTATGCGATTTATTACGTTTATAAAAACAACTTAAATCAATTAAATAATAACGAAATTTAGTCTTAGACTTCATGCCATGAAATGAAACTTTTGCTGTTTATACAAAATATGTTTTTTTTGAAATAAATAAATGTATTCCCCTTGACTACATCAACGCTCCAAAGATGCAGCATGAAGATAAAATAGTTGGTTTAGCAATAAATGATTATTAAAAGTGAAATTGCTTCGAAATTCGGATAATATTAAGCTGACAGTGCTCTGAATAAAAATTTTCAAATAAAGTAATGAATACATATTGTTCGAGAATATAAAAGCCCTTATCGATAAGTACTATGTAATGTATGAATGCGTGTGGGCCTACGCCCTTCAGCACTATTGGCTCTATAAGTACTATGCTTATATGAGTTTAACTTAGATAAAAAAGTCAGTGCCTATTCATTAAAATAAATGTATTACCCTTGACTACAACAACGCTTCAAAGGCGTAGTATAAAGGGAACTCTATTAATAGCTGTTCGACGAGAACGCTCCTTCGCCTTTGGAGCGTTGACCATAGCCAAGCGGCATAAATTTAATTTTACTTTACTTACTTTCACTTAAAGTAGCAAATTTTACTGGTAGGATGACTTATGCATCTTCTAAGCAATTGTACATTTATTTAGCGAATTATTGTGTGATCATTATTTTTAGAAAAATTTTAAGCCGTTCTGCAATAAATATAAACGTTTTATTTGCTTAAGTTGCAAGCGAACAAGTGTTTGGAAGTTATGCCAGCTGCCTATTAATGGATATTAATTTTTAAACATTAATTTTTTTCGCCAACTCAAATATACCCAACACACTTAATGATGACGAATGAAATCGTAACGCCAAAATGCAACAGGACATACATGCCGCGTACTCGAACATTTTTCTAGAGTATACGCATGTCGCGCATTGCTTAGATCTTATCACATATTATTTTCATTGCATTACATTGACCATAGACGTGCCGTTTCGCTCACAAAAGGGGGATCAAACGTTGCCCACTGGCAGCCTCCGGCGTAACGTCTATGTTTGTTTGTTGGTGTGTGTGTGAACTGACTGGAATTTCAGTTATGTTCAAAAGCAGGTTCCACAGCAAAAGGCAAACGTAAGCGCTAGCTTGATGTAAACTTTTATTTTTATTATTAATTCACCGGTTTACTTCACCTGATTTCTTGTTGTGCATTTTTGTCGCGTGTTTATTTACTTTGTATTTAAGCTGTTGTTTCTACAATATTCGTTGGCTAGAGAATCGTATCGCGACTTTGGGGAATTTTTTCGTTTTTTTTTTTTTGGTTTGGTATTATCCAACGAAATGCAAATTGAATATTTGCCAAAAACTTTGGCTGCGTAATTGCATATTTTTGTATTTTGATTGGCATGTGAAGCGCTAAACAATTGCATTGTCTAGCAACAAAATAATGTAGGGAGACACAATAGTCGTTAGTTATAAGTGGGAGCAGCATGTATATAAACATTGTATATTTTGTAGTTATAGAGTCATGTTTCTCTGTGTGTGTGTGTTTCGATGTTTACTACGATATTTCATTTGCGCAAAAGTTGTTAATTTTGTGTTTTGCCGCTCGAGCAATTTGCACACTTGGGCGCATTGTTAGAAAAATCATTTGATTTTTTTTTTCTATTCATTATTATTAATTTATAATATTTTCAAGGTCTTTAATTTGCGTAGTGTCTGCGTGCTATCACTTATCAGTAATTAATAAAAAATTTGTTGCGTTTATTTTTTCTTGCGTACAACTGCTTTGGTATATACATAACTTGTATTGGATTAATAAAGCCTGCCCAACGCATAACTTTCGAATTTCTTTTTTTGAATCTCAAAAAAAAAAATGCATAATTTATGTACAATATGCAGCTAATTAAAAGCTACGAGGAAAGAAAAAAATACAACAGATAAAAGAGGGAACATTTTCTAAATGCGGCAAACGAAAACGAAAGCTATGATAAAAAATAACTCAGAAATTGCCGTAGAAAGACGTAGTAGCTGTCTGACGGTAACAAAAGGGTAACCGAAAACACAAGCTGCTTTTTTTTTTAATATTTTTTGTACAAAAGGAATCCCAGCAGAAGCAAACGCACGCAGGCAGAGACCAGAAAACGCCTAAAATAAAGAGAAGCAACAAGTTTTGAACGCAAACAAACATAAGACGAACACAGATACACTCGCACACACACACATACACAAGCGCACGAGAGGAAAAAGCCCAGTTGTGGCGAACGTGAACCAAAAACAGGTTCTAAGCATGTAGAATCAATTTTTATTTTTCTCAAGCTAAGAGATCTGCGGCAAACTGGACGCACGAAAAATTTTGAGGCAACTTCGAAATGAATTTTTTTTTTGTTTTTTTTTGTTAGCCAGACTTGCTCAGTTATCGCTCACTGGCTGGGCAACTTACAGAGATACAGAGATACACACACACACATGCACGCACGCGCATACTCAGAGATACAGATACAGACACAGCATCTAAGTGGCTGGCAAAGACAGCAACAACGACGACGACGACGACGACTATGACAAGATTCTTATATGGGTTTTTTTATTTTTATTATAATACCATTTTTTTTTGTTATTATTTTGTTGTTAAAAGTTTTTGCGCACAGACACAGGCACAGGCCAGCTTGTCTATTGTCATTACGAGTATCTGTTGGGTTGTTTGCTTGCTCAATGAATCTGTGCTCACACTGTATTTGGCTTACAACTTTTTTTTTAGCAGCACCTTTTGGCCTAAAGTATGTACTAACTGCTTACAACGTTTCTGATTGCTGTCTACACGCATTTATTTATTTCGTTTTGGCTTATTTCGTTTAACACTTTTTTGCGATTTTTCACAAGTGTATATATTTTTGTTAATGTTACTTTTGTGTTTATTCACAAAATATATGTTGTTTTTTTGTTGTTGCTTTCCGCGAATTATCGAGTAACTCATTAAAATTTGATTAATTGAGAATCAAGTTTTTGTTAAGGCAAAAGCAAGAAACTGAAATCTTGAATTGCTGCACAACTATGTCTTTCTTAACGAAAGAATAGTAGCTACAACTACAGCTCCGACTCCCACAGTCTAGACGTTTCCCCAGAGAGAAAACAACGTTTAACACTTTTCTCTACCAACACTTTTTGTCTGTATAAAATAAAAAGATTCATCTACGTTTTATTATTAAATTGCATTTATTGTGATGATCTCACCCAAAATACTTCACAAGTTATTAGGCTTGCGTCTGTCACTGACAGACTGTCTCTCTGTCTATATAAAGATGTGAGTGAAGCTTTTCTCAAGCGTTTTGTAGAATTCAGCATACAGTTTGTTAATGACTATATAAATAATTGCAATAATGTGTACTTAGCTTAGCTGTTTAGTGGGTTTAACCCAACAGATTTTCTATGGGTTCTAAAACGCGCATCAGCAGGTGTACATACACTGCACAGTCGTTACTTTTTGTTTTTGCATGCAATTGCTAAGAATAATAAATAAATAATAAAAAGATAGTACAAAAAATTAATTCATAACCAGTTTTGCAGAGTTTTCCCAAGTGTGTGAAAAGCTTGCCAACAATTCTCAGCAACTGCAATTACACGGACAACGTGTAGTAAGCTCGTCTCAGTGTTTGTTGTCATTCAGTCATTTCGGTCAGTCTCAAAAACTTCATTGGGCGCGTCTTGAAAGCTGCTAATGAGTTTTTATTTACTCAGCTCGGCTGTGTAGATATCTTTGTGGCTCTATGGCGCTTTCTAAGCCAACAAGAAAACAAAATAAGAAAAAAATAAAAAACTTGTACCCAAACTCACGATGCTAATCAGCAGCAAGAGACTCTGGCACCAAAATGTCACGCATTCTTTGACCAAAATGAAATTTGTATTTAATTTTGGCAACATCATTATAAAAAAATGAAATAAAATTCATACAGAGTTTTGGCTTTAATTAAAACAAAGTACAGATAAGATAATTTTGACTATACAAGTTAATAAATAAAAATTGTTAAGCCGATAGTCACCAGCCAGTTAAATTAAAATGTGCATTAATATTTCAAGATACGCTAAGCTACGTCATACATTTTTATGTGAAATATCAGTTCGAAGCGTTTTTTTTTTTATAAATGGGCTGTTCCGCAAACATTTACCAATTTTGGTTGTTAGTTTATAAATTGTACAACTTTTGGTTTTGGCTAATTCTACAAACAACTGACAAAACTTGCCAACTTGCGAAAATGGGAGCAGTCGTGCTAAAAACCCTAAGATTAGCTGATTTAAGTTCTACAATGCGTAAGTTAATAATAGTCAGTAAATTTTCCTGGGCACTTGAAACAGTAGCTGGCTAGATTCTATCAACAGCACTGATTTATTTATTTTTTTTTTTGCAACTGCCCGCGGCGGCTACTACATTATTAGCTCGCTCTTGACGTAATTTCCGATAAATTTTTGTTGCTTGAGAATATGTGTGCTGTAAGCTCGTTGTTACTAGAACCTATAATTAGTCACGGGAATACAAATTATCTCATACTTAAGTACATTATGATTCATAAGTAATTTCCGATTTTATAGCCAGTGTCTAGCTTATCTTAAGTCAAACATTTGTTTAGCAACACTATGAATGAATTAAGCAGCTCATAAAATCTATTTACTATTTAAACTTTAAAGCATTTTTTTTTTTTTTGCAAATATTGTGCACAGAATACTTTACGCTTCTTATCAGTAGAGAGTTTCGTACACAACGCCGCTTATCTAGATATTTCGATTATTTTAATGAATTTCTGTTCAACCTTGCGAAGTATTGTAATTCTGTAGAAAAAAAAAATTCGAAACGTTGAAGGCTACAACCTAAGCTAATAGAGCTTTCTATACCCTGGGAACTAAGACTCCACAGTAGTTTATACAGCTGGATGCCCTACTCCAAGTTACCACACGGAAATCGTAGTGTTCTCAGCTCTATAGTAGCTAAATCTATAACTAGTCTAATCAACGATCTAAGCTCTAAGCTCTTATTGCATAATACTTAGACAGCATAAGAACAAACAACGATTGCGCAACTTCAACGTTAAATAAGAGAATTAAAACATTCTATTCCATTTATTTGTCTATTTGACATTTTTGATATTTGCTTTGAACGTCTAACGGCTAATTTGCTTTAATGATGAGAAACCGTTTAGGTAAACAAACTCAACACAACAATGCCCGGAATGAGTTATATATGTATGTATGTACTTACTCCCATACCGGGTCTGATAAAGTATTTTTCACTTCATGCTTGATTGCAAATTCAATTAAAGTTTACATTTGAGGCAGCTAAAAGTGAATAATATGATAAAACATAACCTTAAAAAATGAAAAACGAAACAGTTGAGCTGATATACATAGTTTAGTTGTGGTAGTAACAACGTATACATAATATTGTTAATAAATAAATATTTATTCGTTAATTGTGCTGCTGCTTTATGCCTCTTTCAATTTCCGTCTATCAATGATTATTGTTATTATATCTTTTTGTTGTTGTTTTTGTTGTTGTTATGTTTTGTTTGTCGCTCTTTGAAATGTCAGCACAACTTCCTAATATTAAAACGTATAAACGAAAAAATTTGAAATAAAAAATAAAAACTATGCACAATTATTTAGTTGTCTTTCTTGTTGTTGTTTCGAATGTATTACTTTTTTATTTATTATTTTTTTTTGCATAGCTTATTGTTTACTTTGTTTCATTAAATAACACTTACAATTAAAATTAAAGGTAGCTAGCAGTCAAGGTTATTCCATATGGCGAAGCTCATCTTGGCAGCAATATTATTCTTAACAACAAATTAAGGCTGGGTGCACATTAATTCATATATTTGCAATTACGGTTCGTGTTCGTTCACAAATCTTCCAAAACCAAAGTTGATGAATCACAAAACGATTTCCAAAAAAAATCGCGCATATACATAAATATAATAAATAATGTATATTTACTTTGTATAAATAAATTTTAAAGCAAATGCGGAACACAAAAAGGCTTTTGTAATTTGCAATTACATGCATTCGCTTAATTTATTTGAAATATTTTTGTGTTAAACAATATAATATAACTTTGAAGTTCAGTGTCGTTGGATCTTGAAATACTTTCAGCTAAACAAATGGCAAAACATCACGTTGACTTATAGTATAACCCTTTGGAAAAGACGAATACCGCCGCATACAATATGCGATAAGCAGCTCAAGAACATTAATTTTGACCCATGAGCGCATTCTCGAGGAATTTCTACTCAACTTGGCCTGTTCGCATTTCCAGCATTTAAGCACGGCCATAAACATTAGGCAGCAGCAAGCATTTAGCATTATTTACTACAATTCCATATAGAATAGTAAACAAAAGCATTTCAAATACTTTGTAGATAAGCGAAGCAAAGTTTTGACTGCTAGCAGAAATTGGTCTAAATCAGAATTATAGCTGGTCAGCAGTTAGTCTGGTACAAGTAGTATTACCTCATAGTTGGGGTTGCACACACGCGGCACAGTTGCTGTTGTATCTCACGATAAGCACTTCCGATAAAGTCAAAATATTTCAAAGTTACATATATGAAAAATTGTTCATGGTAACAGGGCGTGCCGTTGATTCCAGAATCGCTTTGCGGTATTACGTTTGTTGACCCTCAAAGTACAAAATCTTGAAATTTATCAGCAACGACTTTGTTTTTTTTTTTGAGCAATCTTGACTAAATTGAATTTTTTTCGTTTTTCTTTTATAAACACAACAGCCAAGATGTCCACACCGACTACGCCGAAAACACCCACGCCGCCCACACTTCCGCCTGGCATCACCAAAGTTTGTCACATAGTCAAACGGCCCGATTTTGATGGCTATGGCTTTAATTTGCACTCGGAGAAAGTAAAACCGGGCCAGTTTATTGGCAAAGTCGATGCAAATTCACCAGCCGAGGCAGCCGGACTCAAGGAAGGCGATCGTATACTGGAGGTGAATGGTGTTTCCATTGGCAATGAGACGCACAAACAGGTAGTGGCACGCATTAAGGCAATCGCATGTGAGGTGCGCTTGCTGCTAATCGATGTCGATGGCAAGCCCATCGAGAGTACACCAGCGAGTCCAGCAGTGGCCGCCAACACTAATGGCAACAGCTCGCCCGTGCCGCCAGCCTATGAAGGCATTAAGCAGGAAATACCCGGCGCCAGTGCCAATATAAGCAGCATCAGCATGGTGAGCACAAAACGCTCTTCCAATGCGAGTAGCAATCAAAGTGCAAGCACTATGAATGCCAGCGATGTGGATGTTGTGGACAGAGCAGTGCCAGCTGCAACAGCGGCGGCGGTGCCCATGCCGGCCTCACAAAACGGCACAAAACCACAGGCGGCTCTAAACAACAACACCATGTTAAGTACGCCACCGCCACCTTCAGCAGCCGTGGCATCCATTAATAACAATGGCAGCGTTTACACCAGCTCGAATGGGACCACAAATGGTAGCAGCACACCCACATCTCCAAGCAGCCCAACGAGCGGTATGAATCGTGCTGGTAGCTTGAACTTACCGCTTACCGCAGCTGAAATGCGCGCCAAGTTGGCATCGAAAAAGAAGTACGATCCCAAGAACGAGAGTGTCGATCTGAAAAAGAAATTTGAAATTATACAAAAGCTCTGAGCAGTAAAATCAACGTCTGGCACTTTGTTTTAACTTTACACAAATACTATAAAACGCAGTAGGGCGGCACACTAGTGTTTTGTTAGATGACTTAGATGACACTTGGCTGGCAGCACACGGTGTGCCAAGATTTTGGTTATACTGATATACCTATACCATATACACATACATACATATACTATGCATATAAATATGTTTTAACTACCTTTATAGTACGCAAAGTCACTTATTAATTAAGCAAATTTTTAATTATTTTAGCCTAAGCTAAAAGGAAACTGTTAAAATCCCAACAACAAGAAAGAAACGATAAAAATCTTTTGATAAAGTATTTTGTAGTTATAAAAGTATTGATTGCACTGTACTTGATGAAATGACAAATTTATGTAAAAACACAAGCATACATATCATTCGTATGTAACGGATATTGTGCACCTTCTTTTCGACAAAAATTATGTTTTGGAATATTTTTGAAACATTAAAAATCTTTGGCAAATACATTTGTGTGTTTAAATTTGAATATATATTCTGCTTGGCAAACAAAAGAAAAGCAATACTCCAGCACGAGTTAAAGCTTATAATCCACCGTACATAAATTTAATAGTTCAAATGTTTAATCTAATTCGCTTAATATTTAAAACAAAATATACATATACATAAAGTAAAAAGGCAAAGGCAAATCGCACCATGTAGCAGCTGCGCAAACATCCCGTGCTGTGACGTGCTGGTTTTTGTCCAGGCTAAGTCAACGTTGTCTTGACTGAACCAGTTACTAAGGCAAAACTTTGCCAAATTAAAACAAATTATTTTTCGGCATTAAACGTTGTTACGTTCAGAAAGACGACAGCAACAAAAAATGTAGAGTAATTAAATGAAAAGCGGTAAGCTTCAAATGCCATTAACATAATTGGCTCACAATACAAGCTGGGTTTGTACAAGGACAACGACTCGTTCGTTCCCCCTGTTGCATATTTTTTTACTTATTCACTCTATTACACAAGTTTTGTATTAGAGTATATAGTGAAATTTTATTAACTTTTCGTCTTAAATTACTAAAAATGAAAAAGTAAAACCTTAAAACAGGTTGAGGCGGGATCTATAGGCGGCAACTAACGCTGCAGATTAACTAACGCAGCAGCTACAATAAGCATTTCAGGCAAATAGGCCAACAGTGAGGTCTCTTGTATAGCGGAGTTACCCAACATTTTGAACTCGCGCAGCGCATCTATCATTTCGCGCATTTGATCACGACAGGCGGGTTCATGTACATTAAGTGTAGGAACATTTATACTCGGTGCTCGTGTAGAAGATAGTATACCGTCACTGACTGTAAGGGATTGCATCGATGCTAATTCACCGGCAAAGCGTTGCGCATCATATTTGTGCAATTGCAATGACTCTCCCTCGGATTCCTTTATATCATCCTCATCGGCGGAGTCTGTTAAGGAATCAGTATCAGCATTTGAAGTTATTTTCGAAGTGTCATGTGAAGCCTTAGAGCTGCGTTTGCGTTGCACACCTATACCGGGCTCGCTCACTAAGTTTAGGTATTTGGGTATGATATCCTGAAAATTGCTAGCTTCAAATATCTGCAGGTCGTCGCAATCGCAGCGATAAGCATCCGAAATGTAGCTGATTATGCCTGTGAATATATTGCAATAAGCAGCGAATCGAATTGCCTCTTAGGTACTTGAGTACTTACCGTTCGTATTAATGCACAGAATAAACTTGTAACCAGGGAAGCCCAGGTTGAGCTTGCTGTCGAGGTCTGTCTCTACGCACGAAATCAGTGAGCGTACATTTAAAAGATTGCGTCGATATGCCATAGGCACGTACTTAAGTCGCTCGTAATAGTGCTTTGAGTCTGGCCAACGTATCAAATGGCGTAGATAGCATGCTAGCTTGATGATCGTCGTCTTAAAGACCTCCTCCACTTTTGCCTCGCTAAGCTCAAAGTATTCGGCCAACAATGCAAAGGATTCGTTTTGCCAAAGCTTCTTGAGTGTTATGCAGCAGTCCAGATGCGACACATTAGCTGCACGGCAAATGGTACGTTTAAGCAAGGGTAAACGTTCAGCGAGTACACCCAGATGAAGCAGAGGATTTTGATCAATTAAGCCAAGGGTCATGCTACGTATTGTTCGTTGTGGCATTTCACGTTTAATGAAAACCGCCTGACGTACGGGTGATGCCACGCTGCCAACAGTTGGTGTCCCAGAGGTGCTCGATGATGACGTTGGTGTTGAACTGGGTGGAACAGCATTGCCTACCACTAAATTATTATTACTATTGCTGACTGTTGCTGAGGGCCGAGTGGTTGCCTTGATAATCGTATTAGGAGGCAATGAGATAGCTGTGCCAAGTTGATTCCTCTTGGTATCACCAAGCCATTGAATTGTTGAGTTTGAAGTTGTTGAGCCAAGTGAGGATTGTAGTAAGTATTTGGGTGCTTTTGGCATGGCTGCATTGGAATAGAAACAGACTTGTTTTTAGAATTTATTTATAAATAACAAAGCACACACACACACCTGTAATTGTCGATGTCGTAGCACGCTTCATCGTGGGCTTTATGGTGGCGGGTATTTGGTTTATGACAATACTTGTGGGAGTTGCCGTTGCAGTTGTTGCTTTTGCATTGGCGCCACTCTCTTCGATTTTTACAATACGTTTCTAAAAGAAAAACACATTTAGTTTGTGTCCACTTTTTAAAAGTTTGGAGGATGACGAGCCGCTGAAAAACAAAACAATTTGTTACCACTGTTCGTTTGCAATGCTTTACAGCACTGCCAGCTGCTCTGATAAACATAAACAACACTGATGGCCCAAAAAGTATGTATTGTTTATATAGGAATAATCGCAGCCATTGCATATTTTAGTTATCTGCTAATAGCTTAACTTATTAATTGAAAAATAACTTTAATATGCTTAGACGTTATTTTCATATACTTCATTGAGCGCACTGACCGCAACCGGGGTATACCATTATTTTTTCGCAATTTCTTTGTTTACCTTAATTAATTGCGCTGCTGTTGTTGCATTTGTTCGATAAATAAATGAAGGCGACATTGCTATGTTGCCCGCGGGCGTTTTTCGGTATTTTACAACAGTTAAAGACATTGTTAAATTTAATCGTTCACACAATATTTTCTGTACTTGCAGAATTTATTTTTTTAAAGATGCATAAAACAATAATTTATGGGCACCATAAACACACCCACACACATACACACACACACACACGTAATACATATTTGCACTTGAATTTATTACATTAATATTAATAAAATTAATCTTTTAATACAATTATTATTTGTAAGTTCTGCTTTACAATTTTTGCATTATACAAATGATTGTGGTAGGCGCTGCCACTCTTGGCGTTACTCTTTGTTTTACTAAAAAGTGGCAGCACGCTTTCGCACAGCTGGCAACACTGCGGCAAGAGAATTCAGTTGCAAAGAGCGTTGTCGTCAGCCCAATCGTGCTTGGCTAGTGCGGCTGGTAACATTCAAAACGAAAGTTAAGTGCGCGCGAATTTGGATTGTGTCGTTTATTTTCGGTTAGTTCATAAATTATATATTTTTGTTTTTTACTACCTATTTTGCGCAATGGCGTTAGATGTGACTTTGTATAGTCACTGTGTATGTTTGTATTTATTTATTGTGTTTCGTACAAAACCTTAACAACTCATGTTTGTGGACCGTGGAATTAACAAGCGAACAAAAAATAAACAAAACGCGTTCAAAATAAATAATTAAGCCATTATTATGCCGTTGCTAGCCCGTTGGCTTATTTGTAGAGTATAAGATACAATACGGCTTATGAATGTTTATCAATTAAACAATATCCATTATCAGTGCACGAACTGCGCATCCCAGAAACGATAAAAATTAATACTCAATGAAATTGTGAATAATTTGTAGATAAGAAATTCGTGCCGAATTTGTATAAAGTAACTTTACGCGCGTGGGTGTCGCTTGAGTAAACCCCCAGCATAAAATTAGGTCGCTAAGCCGCTCCATTAAGGTCACTTGTTGCGCACCCCAACAACAAATAGTTGAATGGCCTGCAGTAAGCCAAAGCGCTTTTTAAATTAAATTAAATTTTCTTGTGTCCGTAATTTACTTCCCATTGTGCTCATTGTTTGTTTGGTGTCTTTTTAAAGGCGCGCACAACACACCCACAAAGCACAGTCCATGTGGCATTGTGTAGGTTACCGGCGGTTTTGGATTACTCATTTATTAACAAACGCGGCGCAGCTTTGATTTCATTTTATTATTTATTTTTATACAATTTGCAAAATTATTAATTATGCCAATATTTGTTTGTTCTTATTATCGTTTTATGCAAGTGTGCATAACTCGCAAAGTACTTCTGAAACTTATAGACGCAATCCACTTGCAAGTAATTCAATACTTGGAACCAGCTATGTATATACTCCAAGCACATCGCTATTTAGTCATTGGAATTAACAGACCAATCGAAGTTAGAATGACTTGCTGGGTGCATACAGATATGAGAATGACGCAAAATGTCTCGAGACCCCTTAGCGAAAAGTGTAAATCTTAGCGGCCAATAATAGTAATAAAAAAATGCAGTTAATTATCTTTGTGTCATTAACACCTGTACAATCGGCTATACACTTTTGCATCTATGCACACAATGAAAACACTCCATATTATTTTTCGTTGCAACATATGCATTTTGTTTGAGCTAATGTGCTTTCAGAGCACAACTTAATTTTAGGTGCCTCTCAAAAAACAGAATTTTAAATAGTAAAATTTATGGCGATTTTCAACTATTGACGTCAACGCAAAAATTTAGCAAAATTGTAAAACTTTGTTACATGGAAGCTGGACTTAAATTCTTTTGTTTTGTAAGCATAACATATAAGATGCCTCAATACATTTTTTTGCTCCAAAATCGACACAAAACTATAAACCACTAGGATTGGATTTAAATGGGGGCCTAAAAGCTACAAGTGTATAATATCTTCAATGGATTTTCATTTTTCTCTAATGTAGCTCTTTATTGTGCTAATCAGTGTGACGTTAACACCTGTTTACAGCTGCACAGAACCCGTATACGTTTCTTTTCGAGATTTAGCTTAGTTCTCAAAGCCGCAAAACTAAACCGCTTGAAATTCAAGCTTAAATGACGGCTAAAAGAAAAGATTAGCAATGCTGCACGTCGGTCGAAAAATTGGACATTAGTGAGGTGCTGAAGCATGCAATTCGTCAGTTTAAGGCACATTTTGTGGTTGACTTGATTAAACGTTAGAGTATATAATAAATGGCAGCAGTCGTAGTATTATAAATGCAATTACTTTTATTATGGAATTTTAATGAACTTTGATTTGATTAACCAATCACAATCGGAAAGTCAAATTGCTGAAATTGTCAATGCGGCTGTGTGGCTGAGCATTTGGCTTAATCAGAGCAAAAATGTGCGTCACTGTACATGGTGGGCTGTGGGGTAGAGAAGACACATATACAAGTCGTCGATAGCCTGCTGCGCCGGCGCAACTGTCAGTAAATGTAAAAAATCAATACATAGTTTTTGTTTTTTTTTTTTTTTATTTAGGCCAAGCAAGTTGAAACGACCAAGTTGAACCAAGTTGTGTTCAACAGCCAATAAAAAAAAACAACGTATTAGCCAAATGTTTGACAACAATTTAAAGCAAGCGCTTATAGACCAATCGCAGCGTTTGGAGTGGCAAAAAGCTAACACATTTGGCTAATAAAACTTGCTAATGAGTGCACAAGGCGTTTACTCGTTGCCAAGTAATTGCCGATAGCCAATAACAAAACGATTCTGATGCAGTATCTAATCAACAGATGGCAAATCCACTCGCTGCCCATTCATAGAATCCATTGAAAATCATTAAAGAGCATGTTAAAAATGCGTAATCAATTTATAAATATTTATAAGACATGGCTAAATTGAGCGCTAAGTAGTGGTAGTAGCTGCAACTGCTATCATTCTTCTTAACAGCGCATCAAAAAATAGTTTGGACCAACTAAAAGATTTGGCCACTGGGCCATAACTAAGTGTAAATTGCTTTAAGTGCACAGTGTACAGTACACAAGTCCATTTGGGCTTAAGCGCCAGTTGCCAGTTGGTAACGACATGAACATGGACTTACACATGGACTTGGATAGCGGCGACAATGCGACAGATCTTTTAGACACTTAATTTATGTGCCACTAAACATTTTGCCTGCCATTTTGCGACAAAGACAAAGTAGTTGTCACAGATGTTGTTGTTGTTGCTGCTGCCGTTGTTGTCATCGTTGTGGTTGTTGTTGTTGTTGCTGCTGCTGCTGGGAGCACATGCGAACGTGTCGGTTTTATTAATTAGCCTTAAAGTTAAATCGTACAGGCCAGCAATGCGGTAACGCAGTGTTGGACTATGTGTTGCGATCGAGATGTACAGCAATCTATGGGAATTGATGGGATACGTTTTTAATGCTAAGTGCAATCCCTTTGAAGTCAATTCGTTTTACATGAATGAGCTTTAATAATACTATTAGATAGTTTTGTATAAATGCATCCACCACATCAGCACCCACTCCGACGGGGTCTAGACTACAGCTCAAAAATGCTCTTCCAATACCAGACAGTGGTAATTATACCCACTTGGTGCATAAGTCATGCTGCTAATTGGCGGCTGGCATATCATGACCAAATCTTGCTGCACTGCACAAATTAACATAAGAAGTGACTACAAATTGCCACAAATAACAAAGCCAAAAATCCAAAAAAAAAAATCGAAAAACAAAATGCAAGCCAAGCACAATTCGGCTGGGTTTTCATTAAATGCGCCAAGCGTGAAAACGTGATAAAATTTAAGTTTGCCATAAAAATCCAAAACTCACATTGCAAATCAGTCAAAACTGCGCCTCGACTTGGCTTGGAGTTGTTTGTGTCTCCGACCATAGCCAAATGTAATTTGCAATACTATGTACAAAGCATGTACACTTTGCTTTTTTTCTTTTAGTTCTTTAAATTTATTTAAACTCTACTCGCGAGTTGGCCTATTACATGCGAGCGACATGAACATAAATAAGATTTTATTAAGTGCTAATTTCTGTAGAAGTCCGTCCATAACGGGTGGGCAAACATTTGGTGTTTGACGATTTGGCGATTTGGGGGCGATAAGTCAATTTGTGGTCACTTGTCAGACAGGAAAAACTCAAGCTGCCGCCATTGGTACTAGTTATGCATCTTTAAAGCTGCGTATATGGCTAGAGCGACGAGAAGTGCGACAAAAGCCAAGGAGCCAAATAATGCCCAAGACTTTGAGAGTTCTGGCATAGGCAACGCAGCCTTAGGCCATTGCTTATTGTCCTCGGGCATAATGACGCGGAATTTTATAAGCGATAACTCGGAAGCTGCTGTTGCGTTGCTTGTTGACTCTATGCCCGTATCCCGTCTGCGGCGCTGATTATGTGCTTCCGTACCACACTCTCTCGCAGCCAGCTGGCAATCTTCACGTTCTAAACAACCGGTAATACGCATGGACATGACCAACACATCACCACTGTGCATGCCCTGAAACATAACCGCCTTGAAGGCTAAACGTTGTCCCAGCGGTGGCTCAAAGCTGGGCGCATGCGCACAGACGCTCTGCATGGCAGGATTCAAACAGCCACGTGAGGTAATCAGTTGTGCGCTATTAAGCAATTCTCCGGTGGGTGAAATGCGCTGCAGCTGCACGTCACTCAGCTTGGTGTAGTTCCAACCTAAAATTGAGTGTCTATAGTGACTTCTAGCAATGACACAATTATACCTAACGCACCATCACCAGCTAGGACATGTGCGCGCAGCAACAGTTCCTCGCCCAACTGCACAGCGCCATTGCTCTCCAGCTGACGTGTGTAACCACTAGCACCTCGTCGCAAGAGCTCCACATGTGTGCGAAAGGCATTCTGTATGCCACCATGGGCATAGGTGCCACTGTTGCGTGCTTGCCTAAAATCAATTCCATTAATGCCAAATTATGCGCCTGCAACCTAATTTACCTACACATCATTTGCCACGCCCATGTGCAGCGCATGTGTTTTAACCGCAACACGCTCCTGGGTTTTGCAGTGCAAAGTTAGAATTCCATCGGTAGCGGTGCGTAGACCGCGTATGGCAGGAAAGCGCAGTCGGAGGCAAAGATCCTGTCCACAGGCGCGTACGCCACATCTGTCGAAATCCGCAGCTGCAATATTCAGCAATAAAAAGCTGCGTGATAATTTTAGTTCACAACGCTTATCATTGGCATCCGTATCAACAGTGGGAACGGCACCAAGAAAACTGTCCACTTTGATAATGCTACGAAAGAAGCCGGCATGCAGGCAGCGCAGCTCTTTTAGGCGTAGTCTCAGCTGTGCATCGAGACTGCTTTCGGTTTGGCTGGCTAGCTCAGGTGGCAAATAGACGGGTGCTGGCGTTGAAGGACGCTGTGGCGGCGCATTATAATCATAACCTGGTGGCTGCAATTCATTATCATCACCGGGATCTTGCACAATTATAGGCTGTCGCGTTGTGCTGCTTGTTGCAATGGCAGGCGGAGCATAGTTGTAGCCAGCAAACTCCTCGGCGCTGCTCTTATAGAAAACGAACTAGCTGTAGGGATATTTATGCATGTGAGAAATAATAATTGGGCATACCTAGGTGGCTTGGGGCTCTCATAGTTTGGACGTTCTTCTGCAGGTGGCAGATAGTGCTGGGCAATGGGTATAAAGCTGCCATGCTGCTTTACGCTGCGATTCTCAATTATCTCCGGCAGACTAAACTCGGTAGTAGCTGGTGCTATGGGCGCTACAGGCGCTGGCGTTACAGGTACAGGAACGGGTGTAACAGGCACGCCAGGTAGACCATAATAACTGGATAACTGAAATGGATGGCCATGCAAATAGCTGCCAAACTCTGTGGGTGCAAATAAATGCGCCACATCCGAGCGTCCAGCTCCAAACAGAAGACAAATATCAATCAATATATGCACCCAGTAATCCGGCATTATGTGCGTAAACTAAGCCAATTGTCCCAGTGTGGGCGTTCTTTTATAGTTGCGTCTGCGGGTCTCTTTCGAAACATGATTGCTGTGACCCGCTTTGGGTCTGCACACACTGATCAGATTTACTTTTCCAGCTATCACTTTTATTGGTCAGACAGAAACACGATTTTAATGTTTTGCTATATTTAACTTTCCTTGCTCACGAATTACGCACATTAGTGGGCCAGATTAAGTGCACGTGCGCTGTTTAATAACGAATTGGGCGTTATGCTTACTTGGATACATTTAATTGTCACACTATACTTCACTGAAACCTAAGCCATTGGTCAAACGTACAAATCATTATCCAGCTGACATGTGACATGCTGACAACTAATGACAACATGCATCCATCCATCTATACACATGGACAGGTACAGCATTTTGGCAGACGTTGATAATGCCAACAATATGTCATCTTTATGACTTTGCCCAAAGTGGTCAGCTAAACTGTAAAGTGATCCAAGAAGCGAAAGAAGACAATTCCACAAATGTACGTCTGTCTTAAGACCAGCAGTATTATCCTTAAGTCCTCATCCATTAATCATTTGAATTATAATGAGGCAACATTTATATAATTTGACATGGCGCAATTATTTGAGGCAATTATAATTTATTGTATCACAATTTCATCTTGCTGTGCTTGCATCATTGTGTGGCCAGACAGACGAACATTTGCACAAACAGACCGGACTGACGACGACCTTGTCTCTCGTCGACCGTGTTTGTTGCTCGCTTGCTCATGTTTTCAGCAAACACAAAAATCCCATTTTCATGAGAGGCCATGCATCAACATGGCGGCAGATGGTTGATAACAATCTGCAGCCAAATCTCTTAGGGGCAGGCAACAAGAAATCATTTGCCAAATCAACCGAAACGAGTTGCACTTAATTGAAAGCACCTACAAGACAGCCAACCATTAATGAAATCCAAATAAGCAAATGCCTGCATTTAGTGCAAAAGATCGAGATACATTGTGGCAGCTCGATCTGCTGCAGATCACTGCAGGCAATTAGTTTACGCGTTGAGCCTAATTAAATTATACGATGATTTTATTGATGCAATGTCGTATCTGGTTGTGTTGTAGGAACTCGCTTGGGACAATGCCAGGCAGCTCGTATCCCATAAATAATGACAATTTCAGCAACGGATTTCCCATGGCCACAACACCAAGTGAACGGCTGCTGCAAGCGCAAAATCGTCGTAAGTTTAGTTTTCCTGCCACACTTCATTCGGCCTCGCTGCTGGAGGTGAACCCACGCGATGCAACACGCCGACGGCTGAGCAATGTCAGCGATGTGGTCACACGCAAACTTTCCTATACAATTGGCTGGAAGGCAGCGCAGATTCCTGCGCAGGATATTATCACACAGGTGGCTGCAAATACACTTGGTGTATGTAATGAAGCTCCACTAATTTTACACACAATTGCAGGGAAGATGTCTTTGCGGGCATTACATAAAACGGCGCTTACGACGCTCAGGCTTGTTCAACAAGAAATTGGGACTTCAGCGCATACGCAGCATATTGGGCAGCACTTCAATGGGCATAGTGCGAGAGGTGTTTCCAGCCGTACAAGTGGTTTGTATAACTCATAGTGTATAACTATAGTGTCCTGCATAATTGTGCGTTGCTTATAGTTAGGTGATGAACTGGAGCGTATGCATCCACGCGTTTATACGGGCGTAGCGCGACAGATTTGTCGCAATCCAGGCGGTGAATTTCATACAGCAGATGCGGTAACGTTACTCTTGGGCGCCGTAGGTCGAGAGCTTTTTCGTGTGGAGATCACCTGGAGCAAAGTAATCTCCTTGTTTGCCATAGCGGGTGGTCTGTCCGTAGACTGTGTGCGCCAAGGGCATCCAGAGTATTTGCCAAAGCTAATGCAAGGTGTGTCTGATGTTATTGAAGATGAGCTAGTGCCCTGGATTAATGAAAACGGCGGTTGGGTAGGACGTGTATAAACAATTGTTAATAATTACTTCAATATATGCTTTGCTTGCAGATCGGCATCAACACACATGTGCTGCCGACGACAAACAGTCTGAGTCCATTGGAATGGATAACGCTGGTTATTGGCGTCGTCTTTGGTCTTATTTTAATTTTTATGTTTTTGCGATTTATTATAAGCACATTAATACCGAAAATATATCAACGAATAACGACATAAACAGCAGTGCGTTTTATAAATATTTAAAATAATGCCAACACAATGCAATAGAGGTCGCTTTAAGCGGCACTGCCAACACGTTACTAAACAAATTAAGTGTGTGCACACTGCTCTGCAACTTAACATGATCTTTATTGTAACACTGTTAAGTGGCTGCGTTTTTTTTTAGTTCCTTTTGCAAATTCATTCCATTCCCAAAATCAAATCAGACTTTAGCGTTAGAACCGCGCGCATTGACAGCTGAGCGGCGCGGATCGCTCGACTGTCGTTGTTAGTTCGTTTGCACAACATTTTCTGTTTTAACAGATTTCTCGGTTAAAAGTTCAAAGCAAAGTCAAGCAAAAAATGAAATAACAAAAATAAAAACAAAATAAACCAAAGAAAGCACCGAGAGCACAGTAAATCAAACGAAAAATCGCGATCGAGGCAAGAGCAACAAGTTTGAGTTTAGCTTTCAGCTGTGCGTGTGAGTGTGTTGTTGTTGTTGTAGTTGTTGTTTTGTTAAGTTGTTGGCTTTACGCTTTCGCGCGACATTTATTGCCGATTTTTTATTTTGTTTTCTATATTTTATCAAGCCAAACCACCTCCAAAAAAGTGCAAAGCACAAATCGCGCTTAAAAGGCATAAAAATTGTGCTTGAAAACATTCACACACACACACACACACACGCGCGTACACTCACACATCGATACATATATGTATGCATGTATCTGACATACGAAAAAATCATATAGAATTTCACAAATTAGAAGTACGCGAAACCAAATGCCAGCTTTGCCGTGCTTCAACTTAAGCTAGTCTTTGGGCAAAAACAAGTCAAGATTTACACTGTTCACTCCCCTGCACACGCAGCTGGCCGCAGCGAAGCCCATGTTATTGTCGGCAATTGTGAAAAGCCAGCCAAGCAGTGAAACAAAAGTCTAAATGACGACCATGGCACCTACTGCCGCCGGCGCTGCTCCAAAGCTGGCGAAATTTAAATCTTCCTCGCTGGATCACGAGATCTATGTGGCCAACAGGCGTGGCACCATAGCCACAGCGGCCGAATGGAAAACGTTACGCAGCTCCCCAAATGGTAGAACTGCTGGTATGACTGCACTTGGTCTGGCACCAGCCAGTTCTAGTTCCAATGCAGGACAAATGACTCGTGCTGCCTCCACATCGTCCTTGGCCAGCAGTACACGTACTACCACACATTATCAGGAGTACAAAATGGAAATAATTAATCAAGTGAGTACAAATTGGGGCCTCACTTAACAAGCTGTATAAACATTTAATTCATATTTGTTAATGGCAACCATTAAAATAACAAAAAGCGCGATAGAGAGAGATAGAGAGAGAGACACGGGGCGCTATTATTATTAATATTCAAACTCAGCTGGTGGTGGTCCCATTATTATTTATTTTGGCAACATTTCGAGCACCTAATGTTTGTTAATTTAAAAATTAATTTTTTAATTACTGAGCTGCCAGGCGATTTTGTTAAAGTTTTCTTTTTTAACGATCTAATACTCTGACAAAGTGTATATTGCATAGTTACAGCGCTTAGTTTACGTTTAAGCTTAAAAACAACTGAGATCTAGAGCATACAAATATTTACTTAGATTAGCTTGCAAATAGGTAGTAAGGAAAATGCAAGAAACTTGGGTTTAACTTAACGGTGGAATAACCACATTTGGTAATATGTCCATGATTTACTAGGCTTGCAGCTAATTTTGTTGCAAATAATAGAAGCTTCAATCGGCGCATTTAGTAAATTTGTTGTAAAATTATGCTAGGGTATGAAATTTTCGGCCTACTGCCCAATGATATCACCTTAGCGAATGATTAATGGCGAAAATAGTTTTACATACTTTAATTATTTATTTTTTTTTATCTTCTCTTATCTTTACTGATAAAATGCAAAATGCATTGTTTGTGCTTCTGGAAGGTAAATATAGAAAACTTAAATATTTACTTGGCTGCTTTAGAGAAATGCACTTGGAGTAGTCATAAAAAGATTATGCAACAACAATTTGGTCAAGAAACTGGGATAGTTATAGAGCACGCCAAGTAATAATGTGTTATATATGTACATATGTGTAGACCTCCAGCAACAATGTCAGTTTGTGCGATTGTTATCTGAATATATCGTGCATTTAAGGCTTAGGTCGAACTGTTGTCAATTACGTTTCGTCACGCCAACCAACGCTTTGTCGACAAACAAATAGCAACAAGTGTCTTGACTTGTGACATTGCTAGCTGGATAGTAGTAGATCTTGGCCTTGGGGTTGCTTTTGGGGGCACACATCTACGCCGCTTGTGGTTCAGTTACCTAGAGAGTAGCACAAAGACTAGCTGCTCTTTCGATGGTAATGATAGTGTACGCCCAAACAAATGAATCCATCAATCTGTTTACACTTTAATTTAATGTTATTTTAAATAGTCTATTTAAGAGCCACTAACGTCATTTCACTTAAATCTCTTGCGTTTTTTTTGTTTTTTGTTTTGTTTAAAAGTTTGCCTGAAATCCGAGCAATTCACAAGCAGTTATGAAAGTAGAAGGGCGAAGGTTGTTGGACGCCTGATATCCGGGCGAATATTTTCTGCCAGCATTTTTATGATAATGATGTACATACATACGTGTACATATGTACGCACGTCTGCTTGTTATCTGCAGTGCAGCACGTGTTTTTTAAGACCAGCGAAGAAAAATCAATAAATATCATTTTATTGTTGGCCAAACTCTAAACTTGTTTATTATCTTTCGTCTATATATATTATTATATATATTTTTTTTTGTTTTTTATGTGCTTCGTTCGATCGTCTTCATTTTCTTTATTTTAATTACTGCGTTTCTCATTCTTTCTACTAAATGGTGTGAATGAAATTGAACAGGTGTCACTTGGTCGAACATCAGTCAAAAGATTTCGACGAAACCAGAACGAAGCGTGCACATATCCAGAATACATAAATTGTGCACGCTACGTACATGGCGAGAAGTGAACGGAAATTTTGACTAGCAAATTACTAATAATTTGTACAGATCAATAAAGTTTCTGGCATTGATGGGTGCACAGTTTAGAGATCAAAGTGGGTGCAAACAGATAGACTATATGCATATATGTATGTACAGAAAATAGAGGACTCTGCCACCTGCGCGCTTCACACGACAGCCATCTATATAGTCTTGCTTAATTTAATTAAGATCACGCAGAGCACAATTTTCTTGAATAATTATCCAGAAATGGGTTTCACATAAAATTCTTTCAGTAATACAGAATGCTACCATTTCTACTATATTTTTATTTCTTCAATCTTCTTAATATAATACATTTGATATATTCTGGCGGTTCAAGTGAAAACCCTTACCCATACGTCCATTTAAATTAGCCAGTTAATAGTACTGAATATATAATTTTTTTTGTTTCACTTTAAAAGTCTTTAAAATTGTTTTTTTTTTTTCAGGGAAAATGCCTCTGTGGTCAATATATACGAGCACGACTACGTCGAGCGGGCGTACTAAATCGCAAAGTGATACAAAGACTGCGTACAATACTGGAGCCATCATCTCATGTCGTTTACGAAGTGTTCCCAGCGCTCAATAGTGTAAGTTTCACAAAGTATTTCAATTATTTACTAATATAACTGCTTTTACACACTGTACAGATGGGCGAGGAACTGGAGCGTATGCATCCACGCGTATATACAAACATTTCACGGCAATTATCGCGCGCACCCTTTGGCGAACTGCAGGACAGCGACACTGCGCCCATGTTGCTAAATCTGGTAGCCAAAGATCTGTTTCGATCAAGCATCACCTGGGGTAAAATAATATCCATATTTGCCGTTTGTGGTGGCTTTGCCATTGACTGTGTGCGTCAGGGACATTATGAATATCTGCAATGTCTTGTTGATGGCTTAGCGGAGATAATCGAGGACGATCTAGTTTACTGGCTAATTGACAATGGTGGCTGGCTAGGTCTGCAGCAGCATATAAGACCACGCGCAGGAGAGTTCACTTTTCTTGGCTGGCTTACATTATTTGTGACCATATCGGCAGGAGCATATGTCGTCTCCAATGTGTGCAAGCGCATAGGCAGTCAGTTGTATTCATTGTTATTTTAGATGCGCAGTCAACAAATGTTTTTTTAATTTAAGTTTATTTTAATGTGTGTGTAAGCATTGGTCGCAGTCAGTCCAGTCTGTCAGTCCATGACTGCGTTAAATCATTCCAGTTAAGTTGGTTTTAAATCAAAAATCCTTTTATAAATAGCTGTAAAGAAATTGTTTTATTTTTATACCTGTTATGTTTGCTATTGTACATAAAAAGTAAATGTCAGATTTGTAGCGTTAAAAAAAAAATAATAAAATTTAAATTTGTTACCATTTTAAAACTAATAATGAAAAAAAAAAAAAAAAACTGTCGAACGGCCTAATCTTGTGCCAGCCGTTCATTTATGTGTTCCATCCTTGTCTAGGGGAGTGCTAACTTGCTCTCCTTTCAAACAACACGAAACAAGCAGCGCCCGAATTTCTACTTAAACAGAGAAATTGCAGAAAAACAACTTATGAATTATAAGCGCAAAGTGAGAAAATTATATTTTTTTAACAAAGTGGCAACCTTTTGAGCTATGTGTATCGATAACAACACAAATGATTAGTCTTACAGCTGTTGGCATGTTTTTATTTTAAAGACACATTTTTGAAGTCGCAGGCATTTAACAATTATTTCCATGGCGAGTAAGTATATATTTACAATAAAAATATCGAGTGCTGCTTTTGAGTTGTTAAATATTATGCGTATAGCTCACGACGAAGAGAATAATGGAGCCATGACGTTGCAACATGTGCAACAATGTGCTGAATCGGAAGAATATTTTATAATCAATTCAGTGGAAGATGAAAATGCATCTAACACAGAAAAAACGACTGCCACACAAGCTGATGCATTGTATTTCTGCGGCCTATGCGGCTGCAGTTTTGATAGCATCGATTCCTTTACGGCCGCTCACAATGGATCTGCGGATGCTTGCAGTGGCGACAATGGCGTCACATCCGAAATTGATATAATTGAAGAAACTTCGCCATATCACAGCGACGTAGATGAGGAAGTCGTGGAATCTATGGACATGATGATAGAGAAAACGCTTTGGGAGCCAATAGACATCAAATCGGATATAAGCCAACCGGAGCAGTCGAACAACAATATAGAAAAATACTTCTGCTATGATTGCCGCTGCATATTTGACGATCTACAAAGCGCAGAAGATCACGTTTGCAAAGCAAACACACAGGTCGAAGCAACAGATGAAGTGGCCTTACTAGGGCAGCACCGTCCTAAACAAACGGACAAGCCACAATTAAAACGAAAAGTACAAAAAAGCTCTGTCAACAATACCGAAGTAGTTTGCGAAATATGCAATACTATATTTAAATCAACCAAAAGCCTTAAGTTCCACATGCGCATTCATGCTGAACGCGCTGACAAGAGCATACAGGATGCTCTACCCATGGGAGCCCATAAGCAATATAGTGAACTGAATCAGTTTCACTGTGAAATATGTAATAAGAGGTATGTACGTTGAGTATGATACACCTACACATTTCAGTCAATATATTTTTTTGAAACCAGCTTCGAGGAGAACCTTCTGGATGTTCATAAGCAAATGCATCAAAACCACGAGCAGCACATGTGTGGCATTTGTAATCGCCAGTTCGATAATGTTATAGAGTTTAATATGCATCTTGCGATACATGACAAAACACAGGAAGTACAATCAACCAAACCTATTCGTCAGTTGGATGGCAAAAAAAACTTTCCTTGTCAGTATTGTGAACGAGTATTTGCACGTCCCTTTGAAAAGGTCAAACATGAACGCGTCCATACCGGTGAAAAACCCTACAAATGTGAGGTATGCGGCAAAACCTTTCGGGTCTCCTATTCCCTGACCCTTCATTTACGTACACACACAAATATACGGCCATATGTATGCGCAACATGCAATAAGCGGTGAATACACAATGCTATTGATTAATTGGTTCAAATAGAATCTAAAATGTCATATTTCACAGTTTTAAATCTCAACAAGTCTACTCGACTCACCTACTCAGCCATGGAACTGATCGACAGTATGCCTGTGATGTGTGCTCCAAGAGCTTTCGTACCCCTGTTCAGCTGCATGCTCACAAGAATACCCATACAAAGCCGTACCAGTGTGTAATATGTAACCGACCATTTGCTTCCTTATACGCAGTTAAAGCGCATATGCGCAAACATAAAAAGCTGGAAACCGGCAAGAATAAATGCGACTCATGCGGTGCAGAATATTCTCGTCCCTTTGCCTTGCGTCTACACATGGAGACCATGCATGGCCAGAAACTCGAAGAAACGTCTGGGTTTAATGAAGCAGCATTGATGCCAGAAGTTAATACTGAGCAGCAAGAACCTGTAGCAGATGGCGATACAGCAGTGCTTATTGCCGCAGCTGAAGCTGATGCGGCGTATATAAATGCAGCGGCTAATGATGTAGATGTTGTGAGTCTAGTCCCAACGTACGAAGATGGCATAGAGGTGTCGGCGGAGGTAATTTTTTGTGTACGTGGATATAACGAATTGCGATTACTAAAATTGTTTTCAATTACAGTTTGATGTTGAGAACTTTCACAGTGAGGAAATTATTACAGATTGGCTTAAATAAAATACAACTTTTAATATAATTTAAACAAGTTTTATTGACTGAACTGGAAAAATCTAAGGATCAATTAGTAAATATTGCTGGTGCATTGTCAAACCAGTCCTTTGGGTGCATAATAATAACATAAATAAAATATAAACTCAATACGCAATTACAACTAATATATAGAAATGCAGCTAAATAAGAAAATAGTAGGTATTGTATGATAAAGTCATATTGTTCGCACTGTACTATTTTGAGGCTGATAATGATTCTGCGTCATAGTCAGCTTCGTCTTCTGTTAAATGGTTTTCTTCCTTCTCGTCATCAGCCTTGCCCTCATCGACTATTTCCTTGAGGACTTCAACGAGATATTTTGTCTCCGTGAGTTCGTTACGTAGTGTACCCATTTCTTCTTCAAGGCCCTCGATGCGTTCATGCAAATGACGATTTTCATTGAGGGTCTCTTCCAGTACTTCGCGACGCTTCTCGGCCAACCGCTTATAATAATTTTCCCCTGGCTCGCAATCACCAGTTAAGTCGTCAGCGGTTATCGCCTTGTCGGCATCGCAGAGCGTCGCTTCGGTTTGTGTATCGGCATCCTGTGTCTGCGGCGGTGTTATGCTGCCTGCATCTACGCATTTACGTTTTCCATATATGGGCGTTGTGGTGACGCCTGCTTTCAAGCGACTCAGTTGATCCACGATGGAAACGCGTCCTGTAAAATTCTCTTTGTCGTTGGCGTTACCTTGAATAGGCTTCAAGGTTTTGCGTTGTTGTTTAAGATGTTCCTGCTGCTCGGCTTCGCTCTCTATCTGTATGTAGACTTTTGCAGCACTCGCAGACATTTTCGACTTTTTAGTTTCACTCTTTTATTTCTTGTTGGAGAGCCCAGAATTTGTTAAATGCGCGCAAAAGGTTTACACATTTGTTTATGATGTCGCTTTTTTTTAGTTCTTTCCGCCAAAAAATGCAGCGCGTGCGTAAGTATGCAATTAAGTGTATCGAAATATCGATGATTGACGCTGCCATACAAAACAGAACGGAAACTATCGATAAGCTTTAAGGCACGTCTCCTTTGAGTACCGACTACTCAAAGGATCCAATGGATACAACCCTCCACTCCCTATAGAAGAGAAAATCATGTAATTGGCAAAGTGGAGTTACGTATTTAAATCATTTTAATTTTTCATCCATTACAACGCACCCTACCCACCCTGAGCACTCATTAACCACCGATCAACATGGACCACAACGAAATTTGCATGTATATGGATGTTAAGTTAGACATTCATGGCGCCTTTGCTCAACGCTACAAGAAATGGACAAGATGCCAAGTAAAAATCGAAGCCGTCAAGTGTGTTCCTTGCTTTTTGCGGCTTAGCTTCCAGACTGCTACGGGTAACACAAATGAAGAGCAAAAGCAGCAAAAACCATTTACTGTGTCTATAAATGTGCCAGGAGTGAGCATAAGCTTGGCCACTTCACGCACAAAGCAACATTCGTATGGACTCTTTTGGACACAAAATCGACGCGATTGTTTTATATATTTTGCGTTAGAAACTGAAACCGGGTGCCGACAGCACATGAAGTGGATGAAAAAATCCATTAAGAACCTGGAATTGTATAGGCAGGTGTTTTTAGAAGAACGTAGGCTAAGTCGCGGTCCCAGGTAAGTTGTGTAAAATTAATTTCTCAGTAAATGTTTGGCTCTACTAAAGTTTTTCAGTGTTTTCGGCCCACTACCAATACTGCCTGATACATTGGAAGCTAGTTTGTTAACATCGCGGATCTCACGAGTTTCAGAAATTTATGAAGAAATATTTGAAGGCAGTCGCATTTCCCGTGCTTCTATTGCTTCAGGCATTTACGAAGAAATGAAACCGTCCACCATTTTTGAATTTCCACCCGTTTTGCCACCTCCGCTACCTGCACATCGCAAACGCATCAACACATTCGAAAGCTCGCAACAAAATGTCATCCTGAACGAAATACCTCGCTCCAGTACCACGCCCGAATCTGACCTAGCAAAGAAGAAGAAATACAAAAATATGTTGGACAATTTATTTGGCAGCTCACGCCAGAAAAGATCAGGCAGTGTCAGCGAAAATAAAACAAATGAAAAGCCCACCGTCAGTGCAGCACCTTTAGTGAACCAAAGTTCTACAAAATTTATGAAATCGCAGCGAAACAGTTTCTCAAGCCCAGATCTTTCGAAACTAAATTTTTTGGACACTTTTGGTGAAGCATACTTCGCGGACTTGCAACAATTGAATTCGGATGATTCCTGTGGAGAACTTAATGTCAGTTTGGATGAGTCAGCCATCGAGCCTGCAGCTCGTGACGTTTTGGTAGCTAAGATATCCAATCATATGCACAAAGCCGACTCCTTAGAGAGCCTTAATGTGTCTGAACAGTTACCTCATAATTTTAACTTCTCCGCCTGCAACTCGTCTACAATCAATCTCATAGGAGCAAACGGCGCTGTTCCTCACAGTACGCTACTGAATAAGAATAAAATACTGGTTGATGATCTAACCGGCTACTGTGTAATGGCGCCAATTGTTAAAAAAATCAGCGAGAAGTTACACAAACAACCCACCGCCAGCACCGCATCAACATCATCAGGATATTCAACAGGTTCCTATTCCTCATCCACCAGCAGTTGCAATACCGAAGAGCATCAGTCCAAAACTTTAGTTCAGTCCGTTCCTGTGACTTTCCCGCCACTGCCGGCTCAAAACGAAAGTGACATCTACGAGCCTATGCACGGCTGCGCTTTAAACATATCGGATGCTCAAAACAGTTGTTTTGCCGAACATCTTTATGAGAATTTGCTGGCAGTTAAAGCGGCTCAGGAGTTGGAGCAACCGTTGAGCTTTGGGCTCAGCACTAGCACACCGACAGAGTCGCCTCTATTGCCGGCATTGCCACAAAAAGGAACACCGAAACAGGTAACTCAACCGTTGGACGCCCAAGAAGAGGATTACTATCAGACACCACGACGATCCATTATAAGTGTGGATGAAAAAATACCTTCTTACTATCCAAATAGTTGTGACACTTTGAAATCGAGTCGGCAGAGTCCGCACACAGAAAATTCCACGGGCCTACGTCAGCTGGTCAATGCTAAATTGCGGCGCGAACGTAAAGAAAATTTGTACATTTCTTCACCACAACAGATTATTGAACATCGGCAAAAGAAATCACCTATTATATCAAGCTCATCCGCATCATCGTCGGCAAACAAGACTAAAACGCAAACTAAAAAGACTGCTGCACACAAAATATCCGAGGGTGTCTACGCTGTTACACATGCGGCCAAACGCCCTGCAATTAATAATAACGAAACTGACAGCGTAAACGGTCAAGTGCAGCACAAACTAGAGGAGGAACTGCGGCAGTTGGCCGTGCTGCAAAATATTGACTTTAAATTCGATGATAACCAAAGGCCCGACCGACCACAGTCAGCCAATCGAACTGTACAGATTCAACGGGCATCACCGAGCATTGTAAATCCCAAACTGGAAGAAGAATACGAGCACTGTTATCAGGCGGCTGAACGTGCCACACGTTTGTTGCAAAAATACGCTACTCTTGCTAAGTTTGGCACATCTCCTAGCAAGTCGGTCCTAAAACAGCATCAGTGCGTTAATGTTGAAGCAAATAAAGCAGCTAACATTGCAATGACGCAGTCGGTTGCCACGCCCGTTGAGCTACAGCCTAGTGTCATGAAAAAATTTGCTTCGTTGCCACGTTTTAAGAAAATTGACTTTTCACCGTTGAAAATGAGGCTTAATAATGTGCTGAAACGCAACCAACATCAGGCACTAGCCACATCCTCACAGTCGCCCCATTAAGCGAGTTAAATTCTCATTGTCTAGCAATTATTATAGCCATATTGTATTTTTTATGTGATTTCATATCAATTGTGTATTAGAGCTTTAAAGCTGAGACTCCTTTTTTTAAGTTTTTGATTGCTGAAGTTTTATCACACATATCCTGTAAGTCTATATAATTCCGGGACAAGTTGGCATAAGTTCATATCAACGGCTTAGTTTTAAGTGCAAGTATTATCTGTGTTGTGTCTTTTGGTTGTTAAACCTATGGAAAATTAATTGTTTAAGCTTGTTTTATGTGGGCCAGAGCACAGTTCAAGCTACTACTATACATAAATGTCTATAAGAGTTATAATTAAATAACGCATGCTCAATAACGATATTAACGCTTTTATACAATTATAGCAAATAAACATATTGTTGAGTTATTTAGGCGCCACATTGTTATATTAAATTTAGTTGGTAATAAATATTACGCTTTTCGGCTTTTGCAAAACTGCGGTATAAAAACATATCAATGAGCTTTGCGTGTATTATCGAAAAATATTAATTTATGTATAAATTGGCTATTGCAAAGCTTTTAACAAATAAACAAAAATATACATTTACAATATACATTTACAAAAGCTCAATTGTACCATGATTAAATTGTAAGCTTAAATCTTTGCTGCTCAATAATAAAATCTAAAAGTGCTTTGTTAAATAAGTATATAGAGTATTCCCTTATTTATTTATAAACTAAAGGACGTCGCTGTTGATGAATGAATTCCTGCTCGATGCTTGACCCAGTCGGTACAATGTAGAAAAGTAAGGATCCACCGGTCACAAAAAAGCCTTTCTCGTTTATAATTTCGCTTAGCGTCTTCTCCATGTCGATTTTATGCACACAGCCAACTTTTCGGTTCTCGTAATAAACGCTTACGTTGCCCTTGCGATATTTGTGCGACTTGTCCCATGGTAAAGGTTCGGCAAAAAGTGTTTCGCAACATTCTGCCATAGTAGCCGACTCGGGTACTTGCTGATGGAAATCACTTTGAAGAAATTCGGGATAGGAAAAAGCAACTGGCCAAACGAGGTCAACGCCATTATCATCCAAATGCACAGGGTAATCTTCGAGCGGTAAAAATTTGGGCCGCAGTAGATCCTCTGTTATATTCTTCTTGGCCTTTAGATCATCGAATTTTACTGCACGCTGTTCCAAGGCTTCGAGCAGTTTTTGAAACCGCACCTGCGTACGCTTTGCTTCCGCAGCCTCCTTACGCATATTTCGCTCAGTTTCCAACTGTTTGGAAATGTTGAGATTTCAGTACACTTTATTATTTGCACAATTACAACTTACTTTTTTCATTTTGTTTTTGTGCAATAATGCTTTAGCATCTTTATGATCAATGTCCACATCAAGAAGTTCCTCGCAGAGCTGTGTGCACACATCGTACTTTTCCAGTTCATACGCACATTGTGCAGCACGCCAACGAGCCTTGGTGTAATCCGGTTTGAATGTAAGAGCCCGCTGTGCATCACTTAAAGCAGATCTGTAGTTTTTAATAAAATAATGGGCTGCCGAACGATTGTTATAAAGTACTGCCAGCACATCCGGATTTTCGCACTTTGTTTTAATGCCTTCGCTGAAACTATAAACGGCCATGCGAAACTTTTTGTGTTTCATATAGAAATTTCCATCTTCTTTATAATTAAGAGCCAGCTCTTCGTGGGTATTTTCCTCTGGGTCATATTTAAGTTTCTGCAGGCCTTCAAACATGGGATGTACTTCGTCGCCAGGTTGTGGTGCACGTTTCATAAAAAACGGATGCTTGTCCATTTCCTCCTGCCAGCGATCTTCCGGCCAGCCTTCCTCGTAGCGCTTCTTTTCGAGGCCATCGATGAAAGCATCCAGTTCAGCATCCAGCTGAGCTGCCAGTTCCAAACGTTCGGCATCCGTCCAGTTTTTCTTCACTTCCGTCAATCCTTCCATGCTTACTCTTGGCCGATCAAAATCAAAACAAAGAAATTATTCACATGTATTTCCAAAGCGTTGCCACTCTGTTCTTCGGAAAATCAGCTGGCAATATTATGCTAGTTTTTGGCGCGTTAAAGTATGAACAGCTTGGAAAGTATGGAGGTTGATGAAAATACTCCGGATTTGTAAGGAATCTAAACAAAGTTGTTTAAAGTCTCCTTCAATATGTACAATAAACCAAAATTTGTTTTTCAGATATGTACGCACACCAGAGGATGTAAAAGCGATTGTAAAACACGCCAAGCTTGATGAACGGCAACTAACACAACTCACCCAGGCGCTATATTATCCTTCAGCGAATGTTATTGCTGATAATATACGCCTGCTTGAACTAGATAATCACATGTTGCAGCAAATACGTGCCGGCCAGACGCTTCATTTCAAAGGTGGTTTGCACGAAAAGGTAGTGCTTTGTACTGACGAGCGCACCTATGATGTGAAAGCCGCTGAGATTTCTAATAGCCTGCTTTTGGTACCGGATCTGAAATTTGCTGCAGCTACCAGCACCTCGCCCTTGAAGAGTCCACGTACAGGCAATGCAAATAATTCTTTGGAGCGTAGTCTCAACGATAGTGCGGATGATAATTTGGAAATGCCGCGAGCTTTGGAGCAGCGCAAAATACTGAGTGTGTTCCATGAGTACTTTGAGTGCCGCGAAATACGTCCTCGATACCGGAAATTGGGAGAATTGTTGCAATTGACACGCTTTTCCGGGCCAGAAAATGAGGAATTCGTTGAGCGCAAGCTACTCTTCAGTTTTCAGCAGTTACTTGATACGGTGCAGTGCAGTCGTTCACAGTTTGTTGAAGGTTTAAGGCAATATCGTGCCATCGAGTTCGATGGGTATGTGCGCATGCTAGAATACGATTATGAGTATCGCATTGTGAGTTTCATGCTCGGCCTTATAAGCGAAAACTCTTGGGCCCTCGATGAAGTGGATCGCGAGGAAACTATAGCCGCCTTAGAAGGCATATCACCGCAGCCTATAGTAGCAGGAATATTTGATACGTTTACAAAGCCTAGTGATCGTTGTCCTGACAAATTCAGTTATCGGGAGGATTTGGTTGCTCGTGTTGTGGCTCAAAATATACTACAACCCGGTTTAAGATTTAGACTTGATGAGTTTATGAGCACTTGGCAGGAAGCGCTGCCAGAAGGCATGGGCACTTCTTGTAAATTGGAAAATTTGCGCGGTTTGGGTATATGTGACAAGGACGGATCACAGGCATGCATTCGCTCGTTGGCCGAGGACAACTTACCAACAAAGATACATGAGCGCATGCAGTTTTTGTTCAAAACGAAACGCAAGTGGACACTCGAAGAAATGGAACCTTACATAGAGTAAGTTATTTTCTTCTCCTTTTTTTAACCTTAACCATATTCATTTATTCTTATAGCTGTTTTACAACGCCTACTCTCTCAGTGTCTACAATATTGGCTAAATATGCTCGCTCCTTGACTGAAGCTGGCCAACGGTTTTACGTTTCCAAGCATTAATAGATACGTACATCTGCATCTTTGCAAGGGTAAAATGCTTGAAAGTGCTGTGGTCTCCATACTTAGTAAAAGTTTTTTTTATTGCTTTATGCTTCTCAAGTTTAAACGATTTAAAATGCAAAAAGTGTGCGGTACAGAAATTGGGAATCGTTAAATTGGAAATATGGCAAGATATGTCAAAATATTGTTATTAAAAAACTATGGAGTAATAAGTTCGCAATTAATTATTAAAATAATAATTGTTTATTATTTACACAAAAAAAAAAAAATTACGCTTTACGCTTGCGTTTATTGCGCAGTATCTTGGCCTGTTTAATATCTTCAATTGAATCCTTAAGTGTTTCGACAGCGCTTTTTGGATTCGATGTTGTTACTTCTGAGGCAGGTATTAGTTGTCCGGTACTTGTGGGATAGCTGTTAAAGAAAATTTATAAAATAAATACATACATTTTTTAATATGCATACGATTTTAATTAAACCAAAAATAACATACTTGTAGCTAAAGCCCTTGGGAAAGATTGGCTTTGATAGCAAAGCGTTAAGCTGCGCTCGCACCGATTCAACATGTAAACGATTACGTCGTCTTTCAATGACAAATGCATCCTCATCCTGATCACTGCCACTGCATGGATTGAACGTTGACTAAAATGCTATTTATAGAAAACACGTATAACTTACGATTCGTCATTGTAATCATCAATAATTATGTCCATTTCTTCAGCATGTTTTTTCATCCAACCCAACTCGCTTTGTGTGCGTCTCAGTTTTAGTTCTTCCTTGTCCAAATCACGTGCCAAATTAACACGCTCTTTAACAGCTGAGAGAAACCGCTCGGAAACCGGAAACAATGGCAAATCCTCGGCTGAAAGTAGTAATTTATAAGATAAATAAGTCAAAAGCTTAATTGTGCTTGTATTGTGCTTACTTCTCTTCAAAGTCTTGTAAAGCTTTACGTAGTTCTTTATTTCGCCAGGTTCCATAAACATGACCGTGATGCCATGTTTATTCGCGCGTGCTGTACGACCTGAGCGGTGCACATAATTCTCACTGGTGCGCGGAACTTGATAGTGTATAACATGCTCTACGTTGGGTATGTCCAATCCACGGGCTGCAACATCAGTAGCAATAAGCAGGCCCATAGAATTATCACGAAATCTCTCAAGATTTTTTAGCCGCTGTTTTTGTATCATATTGGCATGCAACGGCAACGGATTGCAATCGAGCAGTCCGAAGAGAGTTGCCAAACGCTTCACACAGTCAATAGAGTTGCAAAAGACAATGGTGCGTCCGGGATGTCGCTGCACAAAGTAATACAGATAATAGTCCTTGTGATCAATAGAGCATATCAAACGGCTTTCGGACAAGGTCTGTGCAGTTTCTGAAAGATTACAAAATTAAAAGAGTAACATTTAATTTTCAGTTTCAGACTACCTACGTTGACTACTCGTTATGTCCACAATTTTCGGCTGGGAAATTCCCAATTCCTCAATAAGGCTTTGAATTTTCTGGTCGACAGTTTGCTTAACAAACTTGGGTCGCTTGCCCAAATTGCGTTCTGTAATGATTGAAAAAAAAAATTAATTTAGATAATTGCTAAGTATATAAGCTAAGCGAATATTTACTTTGCATATGCTCTGGCAAGTCATGTACCAGAGTAAGCGTTGCGGAAAAAACAAAATTCTGTCGTGTCTGCTTTTGCTGCTCGTCGGCATTCAGCACTTTTAGCAAACTTCGAAGTTCTTCAAAGTGGCCCTTCTCCACCATGCGGTCGGTTTCGTCTATGACCAAGAAACTTACTTTTTCTATCTTGTTTAAGTGCTGGTTACCTTGCACATATAGCTCCCACAAGCGACCCGGCGTGGCCACTACAATCTCTGGACATTGACGCAGTACTCTCTCTTGTTTGGCTACTGACAGGCCACCAAATATGGTCGCCACTTTAATTCCAGTATATTTAGCTGCTGCAACTAAATGGTTCCGGACTTGCACAGCCAACTCACGTGTGGGTGTTAGCACCACGGCGTAGAGTGGTCGATACTTGTCACCGGATCGTTCATCAACATCGCTGTCCTCGTCGCTAGCGCCAGATACGTAATCCAGTTCTTCTGGAGGAGGCGTCAATTCGTGATTGTGGTCAACAACTGTTGTAGGCTGCACGCTTTTGACGGCAGGTGCTTTGCGTATGCCCGTATTTGACTTTCGCAGTTTAAGCTCCATAATGCCTGCTAGTAAAGGTATCCCAAAAGCTAAAGTCTTACCGCTGCCTGTTTCAGCTGCGCCAAGAATATCCTTTTTACCTAGTATAGCAGCTGGCAAAGTCATTGATTGTATTTGTGTGGGAGATTTAAACCCCTGTTCCGCTAATGCGCGTAATATCGTTGTTGGTACTCCAAGTCCATTCCACCCAACTAATTCATCCTCATGTAGTGCTGAACCAGACACCAGCTCAGGTTCCTTATCGTCGTCTTGTACGTCAATAGCATCTTCGTCGATGTTATCGGCAGGTGGGCGCAGTAACGCAAATCTGTCTGGTGCATAATCATCATTGGGAGTGTACTCTACCCTACATACGCCTATTGGATTTTCTGCCTGCTGATTACCTTCAATTTTCGGTTTATTTTGTTTTTGTTGCTTGCGTTTCAAACGCTTTTCACGTTGCTTTAGCACCTTACGGGCGTAGCGCTCTGCTAATCGTGCTTTTTTACTCGCTTTAGTGTTTAAAGTAGTCTCTGTTTCATCGGAACTTTCGCTATCTGGATCCGATATGTCAGAGCGCTCCTCCACAGACTTGCCTTGCTTTGCTTTCTTTTTTGCGCCTTTGATATTTTCGCGCAATGATGACTTAGTTTGCTTTTGTGACGATTTCACAATAGAAGCATCATAATCCTTTAAAACCTCTAGTCCAATGAGCCCTTCGTAGCCACCAAAATCATCAGAGATCACGTGGCCTTTAATTTTCACTTTTTCCCAGTTTTTCGATTCCTCATTTTTATTATTTATGAATTTCTTTGAACTTTTTTTTTCAGTCTTAGCTTTCTTGGGCTTACTGGTTCCCATTGTGATATATTTTTTATAAATTAGACCAGCAATTATACTGCTGCCGCCGACGAAGCGTGTTACCGCGTGTTTATTCTTCTTCTTTCCCGTATTTGTTGATATTTCGCACAATGTCTGCTTTGCAATCATATGTTCAACAAGCAATTACTCTCAAACTGTTAGTTGTTCTCAAACTGTGGCCTTAGTGTTGGTAAAAAGTTTAAATTAAAGTATTCGTTAATATCTCTTTTTGTTTTTATTATTAATTTCTTTACTTATTACTTTTACAAGTGGTGCCAAATAAAGTTAAACAATTGGTCCGCATAAGGCAGACGCTTAATTAAAACACGTGTTAAATTATTTTCCCTATTGGTGGCCAGTTGCACCCAGCTTCTTTTTGAGAGATTCAGGCATCTCTGGTGGTGGTGGGCGCGGCATGCGTAGAGTAACCTTTACAGCATCATAAATGAACCACTGTGCTGCAGTAAGAGTACCAATCATTACGATCCTAGGCAATAGACCTCCCCAAAGTCCTGAAAATGGGTAAATCATATTAATAGGAAACACTCTCATGTATACCTCAAAACTTGTTGCCTTACCTGCCCAACCCAACTGCTTGGCCACATCCAAGGCGGAAGCGCCCTTGGCCTGGTTCAATTTGGAAACAACTGTATCAGCTGGATGCGAAACAATGGCACAGAATACGCCGGCAATATAACCAGCAGCAAAGGTGACAATGAGCTGTTCGCCCTTTGTGCAATCAGCACGTGGCTTAGGCACGACAAATTTGTACAACAGCTCCAGTGTTCGCTCGAAGCAAGCGAACTTCATCATGGTGTATGGAATTTGACGCATCCACAATGGCACTATGCCTTTGTAGAAGGCCGAAATGCCCTCTTGAGCTGTCATCTTAGGCAGAGCTTCACGCAAGGTGTTGGCAAAACCAGGCGTTGTCTGTATCTTAACCTTGGCTGCCTCCATAGGCGCCAGAGCTATATCAGCGAAGAATTCAGCTGATGCCGAAGCTGCCAGGTAAAGACCGGTTCTGTAAAGGAAGGCGTTTTCCTCGCCAATAGCATCGCCATAGATCTTCTTGAAGACTTCATATAGGCCAAACTTGCACAGACCCTGCATTGAGTAGCCAATAAAAGTTGGCGCCCAACCCTTGGCTAAGCCTCTGACACCTTCCTCTGCCATACTAACGCGGAATCCGTTGACGACGCTCTTATACTTGGCTGGATCGACTTGCAAACGGCACTTTACAAGATCAAGTGGCACAACCATTGTGTGTGTGGAGCCACAGGAAATAATACCGCCAAGACCGCATAATAGGAAGTATTTATTGGAGCCGAACTCACAGGAATCTGAGAAGGAAAGAAATGACTTTTAGATAATGTCATGCTTGTAAAAATGTTCCACAACACTTACCACCTTCTGGAGCGGCAGTGGATGCAGCGGCAAAGTTATGGTATGGTGTCAGCTCACGTGTGTTCGTGGACGGTACTGAAACTGGTGTGGCAGCTTGGCAGTTCACACTGGTGAATGGCGACTTGAACGTTGAGTTCTGCGCAGCATCAAGTAGCGATTTAAACATATTTGTTGGCTGCTGTTTAAAAAAAAAATTTTAAATTGAAACCAGTCAGTTTGCCTAGATGTTTCTATAAAAATACTTTTTGGTGTTTTGATTTTTAATAAAATCCAATAGTCAAATGTCAAGATAGAGAAATAATATTAACTGACATCGAATTTATTAAAGACTGTGTTATTTTAAAATAATTTCAGTCTAAGTTCATGATGTAACGAGCACTTTGTTCCTTAAAAAATTGCATTAGTCTAAAGTTTGCATAACAATTGACATTGAACTTTGTGGTTTCGGTTAAGAACGATTTACATAACTTTATATGTTCTTGATCTGCACATTTTTTATGCCTTGTACGGATATTGCGTAATATTTTACATACATATTTTTCTTAAAATATTTTCGTGGAGAGTTTATTTTTAATTTTCAACAACACACTCACTTTAAAGTGGTGGGGCGAGAAGCTGAAGTGTAAAGATGAGTAAAGTCGAGATGAAGTACAAAGTTGTAGATGATGTTATTGGGTAGATACTCAAACGAAGAACCCAAAACAATGTTCGCAGTACGCCAAACCAGAAAGCCAAATGCAACAAATGTAATAGTTACGCGAGCTATAGCACCAATTTCTCAAAGTAGGCAAGGAGAGTTGTCGAGCATTCGACAGTCGTATCGGATATGAAATGGTTCTGAAACGGCTATACAATGTTTCATATTAATTCATTTGAATGCTTGGCTACCCTTAACGAAACGGTTGCGCTTTTTTTGTAAGCGCTAACTAAAAATAATTTTTGGACACTATCACTAGTGAAAGCGGTCTATGGCGTCCTATGCTTTTTTAAGTACTTAAAAATAAATTCATTAACATGTTGCTGCTTGTTTTCGACTCTCAGCTGATCGTCTATTTGAGGCCACGGGCAGTGCCATGAGTTTATTGGTGTTATCTTGTTTGAGTTTTTGGCAATCAATCGATTGGTGTCTGGATCAGGGTTAGAGCCAATTAAATCTATTGATTCATTTAGTTTATGCAAAATTTAAACATTTTATTGGAAACATACGAGTTATATACTAAAATTGTAATTATAATTAGTAACTTTAAGACTTACGCCCTATTACAAAAAGGTATACTCTTAGTTTGAGTGTTTGTAAGTACAAAAGGGTATCAATATATTAATAGTAAAAGGTGCTTAAAATAAATGCATTTAACATACTGGAAGTAGCTGTATAATAATACTTTTGCAATAAATTACAATACATACATAGAAAATGGCAGAAAAAAACGATTCAAAAACTAATTGGCTGGCAATGTTGGTATAGCGAGTTCTCCACGTCGCTATCAATTCCCATTTTTTCGATTCGTTTACAGTTCAACTGCCTTTTAAAAACTAATTGGCAAACAAGCGGACCTATGTATTAAAACTTAACAAACTAACTGCTTAATTTCCTGGACAATGGGCTACGAATCAGCAGTCTCCATATGCCTATGCACCGTGACTGGCGCTAGTATATATTGTGGACGTTGCTCGTCATCTGCAAACAAAGGCAGCGTCGTCTGCCCGTATACTGTGCCACCCCGACATGGCGAGGGACTGGCTTGCTTGTAACGCTCCGTCTTCGATGTTGGTTGATTGCTAAGATATGGATGTGTTGATGGTTGCGACGCAGACTGCTGTCTATTCGTGGGACTTGATATGGATGTAGATATGGACATCGTGTCCGATTTACTATGTCGTTTGTCGTGCAGCAGCAACGGTTCTGCCAGCGTAAAGCACTGCTGGTCGGAGCTGTCCTCATGAGGCGTCATCGTGCTATAGCCATGATCGGACTCACCATTAGGAGGTCGCCGATAGCTACTGCCGGTTGACACATGATATGGCGATATATCAGCTGGATGCATTAATTGGCGTTGCGCGGCCGCGTGGTCATAGCACAACGGTGGATCGTCATGTCCCTGGCAGTCGTCAAAATTAAAGCGTGACAACGGAAGTCCGTAGTTTTCCTCTTGCATAGAGTCCACATAGAAATGCTCCTGAGCTTGTGTGTCCAGATTATGGCGGTAACAGTAAATTGCAAATCCCATGACTAAGGCCAGCACTACAATTGCACCGCCTAGTGGACCAAAAGCAGAATATGCATGTTGCTCTCTTTGCGGATTATAGCCTTGAGCTGCCAATAACTCCATGTCATCCAACTCACCATAAGGCGTAAGAGATGCAAGTACTCCATTAAAACAACCCGCTTGAGAGGTGCAAAATGCTGAATCAAAACTATTCCCATCTACATCTTGCTGGCACCACTCGCAACCCATGACAGCCAGGCACTCCTCATGTGTTGCGTGAGTTTCACAGCCAATAGCCAAACAGCTGGGCAGTAAGTTTAAAGCCTGCGCTGTGGGTGGCAAAGCTATAAAATGTTCTCCTGGTGGTGAGCAGTAAGGAAATTGTTGTGTATAGTTGGTATTAGTGTCAGGTGCCTGCATTGGGCATTCACAGGGGCATTCACAATCCGTTTGATCCATTCTGTTGCAATTAAGGCAGACGCGGTCAATTGTACTACAAGGGCAAAAGGCGCCACCGTCGCAACTGGAATTAAGCACCGCCGCGAAAAGGTTGCTGCCGCGTAGCAACGCAATAGCATACTTCGTACGTTCGCCATGTACTACATTGGTTAGGATTCCGGCTAGTGATGTATTAAAAGCGTAATAGCGTTGAAGGGTTCTGTTTTGATAACTGGCGCAGCCAAGCTTGCGCACAAGGGTAGCATGATTAAGCATGTCGTTAGCCAGATACGATTCCTTGTGCGTAAGATGTTCGTGTGGACGGCGTTGATTGCGTATGGGTGTGGATGGTTGGAGCATACTAGGATGAGCTAGTAAATAGCCTTCATGTTCGAAAACCAAGCACTTGATATGCGGCAGCTGACAGAGCGGTGTGCTGTCTAATATAAGGCGATAGTAGAATGCGTAAGGGACATCGATAGCTACGATTGCAACTGGTAGATCCTGTTCCGCGGAGTGCATAGCGTGGGCTTTTCCTTCAAAAATTGTGTGCGCTATGGTTACAATATAACCAGCACCACCCGCGTCTAAGTATGGCGCAGTGCTTACAATTTTGCCAGGCTGTGCTATTGCCTGCAGAAACCACGGACGGCGAGTGGCATCATAGTTACTACTAAGAAGGCAACCGGGATAGAGAAGCAGGACGCCGCTTACACTGGCTGTAAATGTAAATGTTAATTTCAGCATTGGAATATTTTATACTTATTAAAGCTAACTCACCTATATAACGACGAATGATATAACTTCGGAGGGATCCACGTGCATCCTGATGGCGCTTTCTTAAATGTTGCATAGCTTCGTACAGTGCACTGACTTCATGCCGTATACGGGGGCGTAGCCCAGGAGGGACAATAAAACCACTGGTGTCTCTCAAAAAGCCCATGATTGACTCCATATAAAGTCGCTGCGTTTGTGGATGACTGTTATGTAAAAACGCAAAAGGCGAATCGAATGCAGCTGCACTCAAAAATAACGTGGGAGCATCTGAAAAATAAGTATATTAATTTTATACTCGCTTAAGATATGGATTGAGCTATTAATACCAAAAGTAGCCAGTTGCCTAAAATAGCGACACACTTTAGGGGCCTTTCCGCCAAGGGTCAAATCTAATCGATGATAAAACAAATCCATACTTTGGCTGCCTATTTCACCGTAGTATGGCTCGAAACTGGATGCCTCTTTAATGTTGAATCGCTGTAGCGTTAGCGGCAACGTCAAGGGTGGATTATTGCTTGATGCATTGTAAACAGTATTACCGCTGCTCTGAGTCTGCTGTATTTTGGTAGTGCAGACCAAGCACAGTACATAGATATCACGCACAGATTGCCAGTAATAGCTTCGTTGCATTAATTCTTTGCCCAGATATATGGTACTAGTGGCATTTCCACTTTTGTCGTGCAGTAAGCGCTGACGAATGTTGGCAAATTCTGTAGAGTTCTCCAAATAGGCAATATCAACGGGATATGCCGTCGAACGTTGAGTTAACGGACGTGGAAAAGCGGGATGCGTCAACGTGTTGCCAGTGGCACGATCCAATAGAAAACCAAAGCTGCGAGCTTTCTTATTGGTCGTCGAGGGCTGATAGTTAAGCAGATCCTCTATTAAATCCGCTAGATACAGATTGACGCCTACAACCCCATAAGGTGCGACCGAATGAGTCACAGAAACCAACACATCTGTAAAAAGACAATGAAATTGAATGCATTTACTCACTTAAAATGTACTTACCACTACTTTCTGAATCTAAAACGGGTGAGTGCACCTCTAGTGTATCCGCCAAGTAACGTTCCGCAAAGAGTTGTCCAAACACGCGAGTACTAGCCCTAGGCAAAGTGTCTGCATGCATTCGGTTTAACACAAAGAATTTGCCCGTCAACTGTTGGCCTACCGCAAGCCAAGACCGAACATCAATATCGTACTTCGTATAGTTTTGTGTGGCTATGTCGCTTAGAAACTGTTTCTCGTACATAATACGCTTTTCGTCCAAAACTACAGCGCAGGTGTTAATTATCACAGGTGAGCCACCTTCTTTTTGAAGATTGGCTTGACCTTGAGCTACAGCACGAAGCACGTACATGGCGTCCGAGAGGTTTGTAAGTAGTCCACGGGTAACATAAACAAACTCTATTGGTTGTGCGCTGCTAATTAAATTGGCATGCTGCAGACGTTTTAGGAGTTGGAACGAATATTCAAAGCCCAATGTATGGTTAGTAAGTGCGCGAGCTAGGCTAAGACTGTTTAAGTAGCTCAGTATTTCATCTTTGTGGCCATGGGTAGCACTGTAGATGCCATAGGCAGCCTCTGCAGGATATGAAACTAAATTCATGTGATCCGCTTCACTCGAAACTGTGACTATTGAAATATAGTCACTATCTTCTAGAAGTTGTAGCAGTTTGCTGACTACAAATAAATATGTAAGTGGGGCGTTGTACGAAAGTAATTAAACATTAACTTACCAAAGGTCTTGCTTATCTCGAATAGCTCTGCGTTTAAAGCAGATCCCACGTCAAGTAGGAGGAGCACATACTTTCGCTTGATAGCCGATACATAGAGCTGGCGAAAATGAGGACCAGCTGGGGCACCATCACTATTGGACAGAAAATAAATATGCTTAAAATGATTGGCAGAGTTGGACCGATTATCTCCAGCCATCTTGGAGCTTTGTTCGTCATTTTGCGCGACCCGCAATTTGAGCGTAGCTATCTGTTCCGCTATGTATGCATTGGCGGCCATTGATCGTGCATTGTTTTCATTAAGAAACGTAGCACGGCTATCGTCTGTCTTTAGATAGTTTAGTATTTGAATCTGTTGCTTGTTATAATGCGTTGGGTTCGATGCAGCATCGTAATCTGGCTGACAGCTTTCTATGTATGTATTAAGGTACAAATGTTTGTGGTCGTGATTTGGGACTCCACCATTTGAGCTGTCTGTATCATCCGTTTCAAAATCCAATTCGGCTTCACTTTCGTCTTCGTCATCGTCATAGTTGTGAAGCAATTTGGTTAAATTAAAACGTAGTAATTCACGCAATTCAAAAACTACATTTGTTGCTTTTTGCAGCTTCTTTTCAAGACGCTTGCTAAAAAATTGCAGATCCTGCTGCAACTGTGAGTTGCTATGACTTTGCTGGTGGTTATTGACTGTGCTGGCATTGCTGCTGGATGTGCGACCGTTCGAAACAGTGGTGCTGGCAAAGTGCATAGAATCAAATATTTCCTGTAAAATAGTTCATGTTACTGTAAGTATATCGCAAATATAAGCGTTTTTAACTCGCCTGTATTTTAGCCACACGCATTTCGATATTGCGAATATGGCGCAGTTTGCCATCAATATTGCGAACCAACTGCAATACATTCTGTTGATTGTTGTAGTTGGTAAAAAAAATGCTAGCAGGTGTCTGCTGCAGTTGTGTGTAGGCAGCAGAGGCAGCGGCGACATTAGGCGTAGGCACTTTGTTGGCGTTGCTAGTAGTTGTAGTGGTTTTGGTATTTGCACTTGATTTGTTAAGATTACTTATAAATAAAGGAACATGTTGACTGCTATTAGTGTAAAAAGGTTCTATTGCTGCCACAGCCACAACTAAAACCAATATAGCCGCGATTATCATGCTGCTGAGCCACATAATGCTGTTTATATTGGATCTGACGATGATGCCAATGACACATAATAAAAGCTTTTACAGCATGGTCTAAAAAATAAAATGTATGCTTGAAAATTATTTGCATTTACTTTAATACAAAGGCGATATGCATTTTATTATTCTACCTGGTATGTTTGTTTATAAAAAGCTAATTTTTTTTTTCTTTGCCGACGTGATATAAGCGTGTTCTTAGGCGTGGCATGTATATTTGCAGAAGCTGCCAACAGCGACAGCGTGGATAAAATACATTGAAATGCACTTTTTTTACATTTTTAAGTTAAAAAATTTATAATTATATGAAAATTTTCACATTCACATTCCAGCGCAGAAAAACATGCAAAGTGTTGTACAACACACTGAAGCAGTGTTGTAAGGTATATCGAATACATTTTACTTCGTTCGATAGCCGTATTTGTAGTGTTATCGATATCATTCTAAAAATAAGTATCGCGGCTGTCAGTTTACGCTCCGAATTCAATCTGTAAAGGTTAAAGATATGCCTTTTCTTTGACAGTTGTTACAAACAAAAGTCAAGCAAATAATTCAGAGCGCTACAATTTTTATTTATATTTATTTTGGCAATATGTCTAAAGCGTGAGTTTTGTTTATCAATTAAATTCATCTATACATGAATGATATTTCCGTTTTGATGAACAGGAGTAAGAAACTGTATAACGAGTTGGCTACATGGCTCGTCTATGAGCATGGAGAAACGTTCTTGTGTCACATGCCCCTGAATTATTTGGCCGATTCTTCTAATTTAAGAGGACTAGAGACATCGATGCCCCAATATGAAACTCTTCTAAAATCAATACTGTTCCAAGAGGAAGGATTATCTGTTGTACCAGAAACGGAGATCAATAAACTTTATGGGCTTATTCATGCCAGATATATAGTCAGCAATTTAGGTATCGAGCATATGAGAGAGAAGTTTGAGCGCGGCGACTTCGGCGTATGTCCGCGCTTTTATTGTTACAGGCAGAAAGTGCTGCCAGTTGGTCCAAGCGATGTTTCTGGCGAATCCAAAGTCATGGTATATTGTCCAAACTGCAACGAAACTTACGTTCCGAATTTAGACTGTATACTGGATGGTGCATGGTTTGGTACTGGCTTTCCACACGTGTTTTTAATGCAGTTTCCACACTTGCGTCCAAAGCAATCTTTGGTTAAATACACACCTCGGTAAGCTTACTGATCTAATATTTACATCTTTTTTGCTTTAATGTTTTGCAATTGTACGCAGGCTATACGGCTTCCAGCTGCACAAGTCGGCATTGGAGTGAGTGAAAATATCAGCGGCGAGAAAGTACTTCTAGTCATCAATATGCCAAATTATAAACTGATTTTTAAGGTATTGCAATACTTTCATATACACTTTAATAAATTTCTTGTTTTTAATTTGCAGTTGCAATAGTTGGATTTGTTTAAATATCTTCTATAAAGTATGTTTGGCTATTGATATACCAATATGAAATACCAGTGATTATGGTGCGATTTATAAAAGAGGAAGTATTAAGCACATGCTACGGTTCCTCAGGCAAAGCCGATTTGTTGAAAATGGCATACAGCTTTCAACTGCGCATTCTCCAAAAGAGGAAGCTCAAATACTGAGTTTATTAATTGTGTTGCTGAAAGAGCAAGCGTTAAGAAAATTAATTATAATCTTATAAAAATAGTTTAAATTTGGCAAATATTTTAGCACACCATTAACTTTTGGCTAAGGTGGTGTACGGTGTACCATGAAACATCTTAGGCACCACATGGGGTCGTCAAAATAGCGTGATCATTGTATTTCACGTTGCTCGCTTCCGCACAGACACCCAAAGTTCCAGCTTAGCATTGAACTTGATAAACTATGCTGGGCGGCTAAAATAATACATATGTATTACATATAGACTTTGCCAACAATTGCTTAACTGGGCTAGACTCGAAACAATCTTGTTTGTCTGCCAATTATGTGCTCATCCGTTGTCCCATTGCTTGATTTCAATGTCATATGCATGCGATTTTGTTTTTTAATTTTTGATTATGGAGTACGTGACTATGAGGTCCGAGATGTAGCATCAAACAGATGCATATGTGTGTCACCCAGCTTTGGCAAATGCGTGCCTGGAATGCCTTATGATGCCAGAGTCAAATTTTTTGATATAAAATGCGTAAGTGCAAAGGTGGAGCTTGCAGTTAGACTTGCATTGTTGTAAAAAATGTTGCTAAAGGTAAGTCTGTCGATATACAGCAAGTTTTAATTATTGTAAATACATAAAGACAATAATTTTATTTCTAGGCACATTTCTTGTTAATTATTATTGGTGTTACCCATGCTGAAACACCGCCTTCAGGCTTTAACGGCCGTGCGCCGTATCCTGCTGCTGGCTGGCGTCCACAAGTGCCTTTCGATTTACCTGGAGAATACTTACCGCCAGTCGAACGGCAGCACCAAGGACTTGGACCCATGCCTAATGTTGAGATCACTCAACAGCGTGTAGAGTTTGCTGGAGCTCTAAGTGCAAGGCAGTCAAGTTACTTGCCAACGGAGTACGCTTTGCCGAATGAGCAGTCATTGCCAAGTTTCAATAAAGCAAATATGTTTAACAAAGAAACAAGTACTCCAAAGCCTGCAGCACAATATGGACCACCTGCTGATACAGGACTTATTGTAATATATAATGAAGATAAGGAAGCTAAGGAGGACAACAGCTTGCGGTCTTTGCCGACACAAACAGACTTTAAAGAGGGTCGCTACTATATAGTCTCCCAAGATAATAAACTGCAGCGTGTTATCTATCATACGACACAGGATAGTGAAGACAAAGCATCCAGCGATGGCTTTACAGCACAGTTACAATATTCAACTGTGGGAGAGCTGCAGGATCCAGTTTACAAATACAACAACGAGGGCCAATTGGTACGTGTGCTCAAGTGAATAGGTCCTAGTCGTATTATTTCGAGTGCATAAAATGAAGATACTTGTTGAATTAAAAAAAAAAATATATAATTTACGCATTTCAGCAAATAGTTTTTGCAATTTATTTCTTGGTCCAAATTATCAAGAGGCTCTGATAAGTCTAGCAGCAATGCCTAGGGTAGGAATATAGGGTCGCAATATTCGCGCCCTGAACCCAACTATCAAAGACACAAAAGTTGAATTTATTTTTGACTTTGTTTTATACAAAAATGCTTCTTTATTTCTTTATTAATACTAAATATACACAAAAAATCTCATGTTTTTTTTTACACATTTTTTCTGCTGTTGCTTTATGCATTTTTCAATTATTTAAAAACTAAATACAATGATTATGTATGCATGATATATGCATATGTATGCAGGGAGGTGCATACATATACTACAAATGAATGCATGTTCCTTATGAGAATGATGTCACGTTCAATCAGGCACACTCCCTCCACCGAGAGTGTTTGGTGTGTGCGTGCGCGCGTGTGTGCGTGTGTTTTGATGTGTGCATGGACTTACACAAAAATGAAAGCGCTTAACAAACAAAACAGTTTAAGTACAGTATAAGGCCGTAGATGTAGACAAGGTAGGCGGCAGGATTCAGTGGCTTAAGCAGCATTGAAAGAAAGCATAGAACGCCAAGGGCTATGGCAAAAATGTTGGCGTTCAGTTGAAAAGTGCAATTACGGTGCAGAAGAACAAAGAGAGCAGGAGAGACCTGTCCAGAGGCATGGCCTCTAAAAATGGTAAGACTTAAAGCTTTCAAACTGTAGACTGCAGCCAGAGTTGCCAAAGTTGATTAGACAGAGAGACGATTATTTCAAGAATGCTTAAATTGGAAAACGTAAAATACTAGAACACGTCACGTATCTACTTATTGGTAGCCACCGAATTTGCCTTGCGCGTTGTTGTCATAACCGCCGCCATTGTTATAGCCGCCGCGTCCATTGCCAGCGCCGTTGCCAGCACCGTTGCCATTGCCAACCTGCTCGTAACGAATGGTTGGACGGTAGCCATTTTGATCTGCTTCGTATTCGACGATCTGTTTGCGGCCATCAGGCAACAGTACGTAATAACGACCTACGGCAAGATCACCATCGCGCGACTCCATATGTCCAAAGTCATTGCCAGACTCATAGTCTTGTACGTCATACTTAAACTCGTACTTGGCTGGGCCATATTGTTCCTCATCGCGCTGGCCATAGCCTCCGTTGCCGCCGCTGCCATAGCCGCTGGCAGCACCGCCGCCATTTTGACCCTTAAAGATAGCTGAGGTCAGACCAGGTGCACCGTAGCTACTCTGTGGTGGTGCAATTGGCGCTGAACGCTGTGGTGGCAAATAATTACTGGATGGTGACTGAAAGCCTTGTGTAGGTGGCAGATAATTGCTAGAAGGAGGCGTCTGGCCGTTCTGGTTTGGTGGTAAATACTGATTCTGGGGCAATGGTGGTTCGGCTTGCGCCAAAGCGGCCAAACAGGCGAATACGGCAATTGCTGCAAAGCACTGCAAAGTATAATATAATATAGTTAAGTAGGCTTGAAAAAGAAACGAAAAAAAAAAAAATTTTAAACAAAATTTATAGTTTAAAAATATTCCGGAATTTTGCTGCTAGTAAAATGAGCGACTCAGATGAAGTGCCCTGGATACATTGGTTCTGCAAACAGCGTGGTCATGAGTTCTTTTGCGAAATCGAGGAAGACTACATACAGGATAAGTTCAATCTGAACTTCCTGGATGCGAATGTAAGCAACTACAGGCGTGCACTCGAGGTAATACTAGATCTGGCTAATGATACTGATACGGATGCAGCAATAGCGGCGGACATAGAACACAGCGCCGAGAAATTGTACGGTCTTATTCATGCGCGCTATGTACTGACAAATCATGGCATTGATCTGATGTTGCACAAGTTCAATAAGGGTGTATTCGGTTGCTGTCCACGTGTATACTGTCAACGCCAACATGTGCTACCCATTGGATTGAGTGATATACCGGGTGAGGATATGGTGCGTTTGTACTGCCCGAAATGCAATGATGTCTATTTACCCAAAGCCAATCGTCATGCCAATATAGATGGTGCTTATTTTGGCACTGGCTTTCCGCATATGTTTTTCATGGTGAATCCAGATTTACGTCCAAAGCGTTCCAAGCAAAAGTTTGTGCCAAGGTAAGCAGCTGGTTTTGCCAGATGACTGTCACAGCTAATAAACCGTTTGTGTCTGCAAGACTTTTCGGTTTCAGAATACATCAGGTGGCCTATCAATCGTCCGACGAAATTGATGCCTATATCAGGGAGCAGCACGCGGTTCTGGCAGAAAGCGGTGAAAACTAAACTATGCATTTTGTAAAAGGAAAATACTTAGTGTTATTGTTTTTTTCTTGCAAAATGCCGGCTAAGATCATAATTAGCTGAAATTAGTATTTTAGCTATGATGAGAGAGTACGGTGACAAACGCCAATTAAGTCAAGTTGGCCTAATCTTCGCAAGCTTTTGTGCAATTCGTTATGAAAATAAATGTTGCTTTTGTTTGTCTCTGAAGTGTTCAAAATGAACTATGTAATATGCAAATCTCTGTTAATTGGGTCACTTTTTGTGCGCCCCAAAAGAGCGAAACAAGTGAAGTGAGTGTCGGTCTGCGCTTGTGCAAGCTCGATTCTTGTATATTACGATATATTACGACGCGTTGCTATGTTGCTGCCACATAAATTGAGTATTGTAAAATAATTAAATGACTTTAAGAAAATTCTTTTGATTTTTGCATTTATTTGCCACAATTAATGCTATAAAACTTTGAATGCTATCAACTTAATAAAAAATACTTGGCACCGTTGTCCAAAGTTTGACTATAAAGTAATATCTTTACTTTCGTAATACTCTTAGCCAGATACGATTTGCACAATGTACTACAACTGAAATGCCTTGCTCATTTTCTGGTCAAAGTTAATTTATGCAATTGTTTGTTGGTTTGTTTGTTTGTTTATGGGTTTATCTTCTTTAGCTAGCAACAAGTAACTAATCCCAAAATAGCCGTGTAATATCTTTGTAGTTGAGATGTTGGCTGTTTTGGCTGCTGCTGCTGCTGCTATCGTCAATGACTTTCATGCTTCATTGGCGCTAAAATAAATACAACATCAACAACACAGAAATAACAAATGTTTTGTAAACGTTTGTCGCTGCTGTTCGCTATAGCTTGTATATCGCCCCTTGGTCATTTCTCATCTTGTCCATGCCATACTTGGGCATGGATTCTTCCGCTGCTTGTCTTAAGTTTTAATTTATGCATTTCAAAATACTGCAAAAACATACAAAAATAAATTGCGAACAAGAAATGTACACGCTTTTTCTGCTACTGCTTCCTGTTCGAATTTGGTGTAAAAAACTGCAATTTATGAGTTAATGCATAATGTGTCTGCCTCTAAGCACATTATCCAAACTCATTTAGTATTCTGCAGCACTGTGCTGTGAGTTTGTGATTGGACGAATGTCCATGTTGAGATATAACTGCAATCCTGATTTGATAATCACAACACTCATTTGCTTACAGAATATTCTTCATTGCGAGTATTAAGAATCTATATTTATATTTTAAAATAAAAATTTAGAAATATATATTCAAGCTGGTGCTTATGCAATTTTTTGCAAAAAAACACGTTACAAATATCCTGTCACTATTCAGATGGCTAATAAAAACCCAAAGTAAGAATTCGAGCTATATATTTTTGAGTTACTGCAAATCCTTTAATCAGGACTCCAACATAGACAAGCACTCGCACACTTAACACATTTTTTTTTCGTACAATGGTTACAGACACACTAATAATATTATTTAAAAGTTGCAAATTGCTTTTGATACAGTTTTGTTTGTCGCTTTAGATGTACCTTCATTTTGGGTAGTCACTTGATTGAGATGAATGAAACACACACGAAACGGTTTTAAAGGCACAGCACCAGATGCGTTTTTGGTGTTCTTCTTGCGAAGATGGTTGATTTGATTGTGATACTGAAACAATTTCGTAGGCCAGTATTTATATTTGAAATGGTGCAGTCAACGCTGACGCAGCCGCCACTGGCAGTGGCAGAGTTACCAGCAACAGCAGCAGCCGCAGCCGCAGCGGCAGCCAAAGCAAAGGTAACAAACAAAAATTGCGCGCCAAATATTTTGAAGCCAAAGAGCGTGAGCTTCACATACGTAGAAGAAATATACAAAAACAACAACATGCACAAAGAGTAAAAAACATTACAAAATAATAATAATAAAAAAAAACACTCACAGAGAGTCTTGCTCCAAGCTTAACTGTTATAGTAAACTAGTTACTTTTAAATTAAAGCGTCAAACATTGATAATGACGATGAACAAGATGATGATGGTGATGATGATGATGAGGATGACGAGTAGAAAAATACTGACGAGAAGCTGGTAATGAGACAACGGAATGGTGGGTTGCGCGCTTGCTCAAAGCGAAGATGAGCTCCGCACATTCAAGCAATTGAGTAACGCGGCAGTATCGCATACGCTCCCAAGCAGCAATAAATGCTGCACAACACAGTTGTTTCATTATACTCATTACTCCTAGAATACAGAAATGTTTATATTCATTAATTTTAAAACTTGACTGTATACTCGTCTACTTTCGATTCGAATTCATTTTAAAAACATTCTAACAAAGATTTTGGTGTCTTTTTCGCAAGATTTTGAGTATATGTAACTGAAGAACTTTAAAAAAAATTTGTATTCTATGATTTTAGAAAAATGATTACAATATTTTATGTTCAAGTAGTATGCAAAAAGAGTATGCCAAAGTCGATTAGGTCAGACTTGAAATTAAAGATTTTTGCTGTAGTTGCTGTCATGCATGTCATAGACGTAAAACATTTGTAATGGAATTAATCAGACATAAACGTGGTAGCTCCGATGAAGAAGACTGCTGAGCGTGAGCGAACATACGTGAGAGGAACTGGTGCAGCTGGAACTCGAAACAACTTGAGCTCAGTCGTATAGAGCCTGCGCTGCAGCGCAGTTCGCAATGCAGGAAGAAACAAAAGACTTAAGACACGAACTTGTGTGCAAGAGATTCTTATTGTTCTGCGTTTATTTCAGCTTTGCTATACCTCTCATATTTTTTGTAGTTCCATTGTAAATTAATACGTTTTAGCATCTTGGGAGTGGGAATTTAAGCCAATAATTCGTTTTATACCTTTTTATATATGTACGTTTGTGCAACAGGGCTTAATTAGCCAACAAACTGCAGCTCTAGTAGCTTGTTGCTTGACCCGCTGAATTGTGGCTTAAAAAACAAACAATATATGAACGCAATTAAAGGCTCTCTGTGGGCTTGGCTAATGTTACATATTGGCCGCAGTCGATTTTGAATAGAAGTCAAAATATTTTTATTAAGTTACTGGGCGTGGGTGTAGTAGCAATTATCGGCTTTCAAATCGAATCAATCCACAAAATAACCACTTGAATGCCACTCATTCATTTGTGACTTTGCTTTCACGTTCAAAAAGGCTGCAATTTTGTTATTTGAGATACTTTAATGCGTGCAAATTGTGTATGATTGGCAATAATATTTGTTTATAAGTAGTTATCATTTGACTTTCACATTTGTTTTTACTGTACCAACTGCTGCTGCTGTAAGCTGCTCTAAATGAGCTACCATTTGAAAGACTCAAGTACATAAATGTACTTTGAAAAAAAAAACCTAATAATATAAAATATAAATGCTGTGCTGTTCATTCTTTAAAACCAATTAAGTTGGTATTAGCCTGCAAAAAAATGCAAGTAATTTTCTGACCTTTGCCAATGAGAGGAGCTTTAAGAGGTTAAAGCATAGTAGGAAAACGCACATAAATAAAGCAATAGAAATAAAACAAGCATTAATTAAATTTTTTGAAAAAATTAATTTGCCAGAGCCTAGGTCATAAACTAAACTGCAAACATTGCAATATGTCCAGCAGAGACCATTAAAAAAAATGTATATAAACCCATTTTGGAGCAACAATTAAAATACCAAGTTTAAAAGATGATAATAATGCTACACCACCTTAGCAGTGTTTTAAGGGTATCAACACATTTAAAAACTTATTAGACGCAACTTTTCCGGCTAATTTACATATGTATACCATATAGCAGTTAAGGGGTTCCATGAATTAGGTACAATTTGAATATGAGTTGGTTTTGAAGCATTTAAACCTTGAATTGCGTGTAGTATTTGTATTGTAACCTAGAACCAAGATGACGAGTGGAATGTAAGCATATAATTTAAATTAAACTACAATAATCACAATTTTTTTTATTAGCATTTAATGGCAATGCATAAAAGCCCGCACGCAGACGAAGCTCTCAAAATCAATTAAGGCATTTCGTAGTAAATCCAAAATGTACAGGTAAATTATTATTGTCGATAATGATGACGCTCATGATCATGGCGAAGATGCTTAGTATTTGTAGCGACGCAGGGGAGCTGAAGCTGGAGGCGGAGCAGTAGGCACTTAAAAAAAATAATCGAAAGTGTTTTCGAATGTGCGGCGAATTCTTAAGCTGACTATAGCCAACTTTGACTGCATTCTTGTAAGGCGGCCTGTTGCTGAAGGTCGAAATCGAAATCAAAATCTTGTTTGAAAAGTTATCGTCTGCGGCACTGCAAAATCAGTGCATTTAGTGCAGTTTTGGGCAATATATTGTACAACATGTTGTACCCTATGGCATTTGATTGAGTTGAATGCTCAAGATCTTCTCTGTCTCTGGCTGGCACTCATAAAGTGTGTACACTTTAGAACTAAACTTCATCATGATGGCCAAACAGGCAATAATAAAGTGCTGCAAATTAGTGCAATGTCCCCAAAATGATTGATGTACAATGGATTTTAAGTGCCAAAGTAAAGCTATTAACTAGTTTATTACGGTGTAACCAAACATGGGCAGCTCGTAAAAATATTTCCCACTAGTGCAAATATATCTATGCAGAGGAAGAAGCAGCAGCAGCAGCAGCGGCAGCGGCAATAGCAGTCAAAGTAGGCGCCTCTTTGGCCAACTTGAAACTCATTTGGGCCGACAAGAGGCCAAAAACGCTTAACTCTTACACTTGCATTGTTTGCAAAGTTGCCGCAGTGGCTGCTAAATTGAAATGATTATGTCTGGGGCAGCAACATCAGCCATCCACCAGCCGCCATCAGCATCATCATGAGTTTTGTTGCTACTGCAAGTCGCAAAGATTGCGCAAGTTGCAAACAACGCTTGAGCAAGATTAGAAGGTGCGCATGCACCAGTGTAGACAGTAAGCAGTAGTACACACTAGTAGTGCATGGGTTGCCAATTCCGCGAGTGGCTAAGTTCTCGCTCATTAAGGAAATCCAACAAAGGAATATTGCAATTGGGTTTAGCGGTATTCAATGCTTAAAGAAATTCGCTAACAATTTGTTTATTTTTTTTTTATATTAACTGCTGTCGAATGTACCATTGTCTTGGCCCTGATGCAAGTTCGTTGCCTAAGTCTTTTGTTTCACTTGTGTGGCGGCTAATCCGCTTGGCCAGCGTGTGTCTGCTTGTATGTTCATACATGACATACATACAAGCTCAACTTAACGCCACTTGTAAGAATCAATTGAACTCGGCTACATCCTCCTTGCCTCAATGGGCATGTCGCGGCGTGGGGGCTAGAAACGTTTTATCAAGAAACAGTAAATGATGTTAGCTTTTTGTTTGTATACACTATGTACATATTTTAGTTTTTTTTTTGTTTTTTGATTGGCATTTAACGGCCTACCCACACTGATCACACAATTACTTAATTTTATGATGAGATGATGAGCTCCAAAATAAATCAGCACATGCTCACAAAAATAATTATGTACAGAGTCTAAGTCGTCTAACTCTATAAATGATGTTTAAGAGTCACAGCTTGCTGTACGTCGTCATTGATATATTGATAAACACTCTGCATACGGCCAACTTCCGCCTTGGCTTGACGCATACATATTAAATTTGGAAGACAGATTGGAGAGACAACGCCAAAAGGTTAACCACAATGGCCTCATCCTTAGCGCATTGACATTGAAAACATTTACACATTGTTTCGTTGTAATTAGAGGACTTCTTTTTTTTCTTTATAAGTGTATGATGATGGCTTTTATATTCAAATAGGTTTGTTTCTAATTACAAGTGCTGCTGCTTCGCTTGATATTATAAATACCATTCTATCCAAAAATATAATCTATGCCCAATGTGCTCTATGCCACAATTAACAATAATCATAATTAAGCACATTGAATAGCAGCAATTTATGATATGGGTAACTATGGGGTCAGGGCAAGTGCGGGTCAACATTATGCATGCATACGTACTATAATAGTTGCCCCCTTCAATCGAGAGTCTGGCCTGCTCTGCTCAGTGTTGAAAACACTTTCGATTTTCCAGCTGCTGTGAGCATGATTGTGCAAGAATTCAAAAATTATGTCAGTCAGTCGCCAGTCAGCAAGTGAGTTCAGTTCAGTTGAGTACAGTTTAACTACGGGTTAGCGAACTTTTCTTTAATAGAACACGTTTCGTTATGCGCATTAGCAGCATCTGGAAAATTGTGGGAGCCAAGTTTGCAATTGCTGTCATTTGCATATGACGGTTGTACGAGGCACCAAAGCCATGTCTAGGCTTTGTTGCCAACCTGCTATTGAATTTTACGCTATCTTTCAAATGTTTGTCTCTTTTAAGCGATTTACTAACTTACTTTTTAAACGGCCGGGTGGCAAATGTCAAGGCACTTCATCCTTTTGTGCTATAGAATCTCCAATCATTATTAATTAAACCAAGCTACAAATTGCTTAGGCTGTCATTTTTCGACAAAACCAATGCTGCCGGACGACTTAAGAGCGAGCAATTTAACAGTATCCAAAGCTATAACAATGCTCAAAGTGCTTCAACGTTGTATTGAAGCTAGGCGCAGGTTGTAGCCAACTCTGAATGCTGCATCTTCGATCTCATTGTTTTTCAGGTACTCTGCTTCTAAGTCTGAGGGGCTTATGAAGTTTGTGCACAAAAGAGTACGATGTTAGTTCGACAGAAAATAAGTTTGGTGACAAAAAACTTTAAAACATAAAATGCTTTGAGATTTAGACCAATATTGATGAATATTAGAAAAATTTACGATTGCATATTTTATATCAGCAACGCAAGAGTTATCGATAACTTGCGATTGTCCTGCCAACGATCAGTGTGACAACACAAACTTAAAATAAATAAACAACATTTTGTTCCTGTTACCGGTGAAAGGCTTTCAAATTTGGTTGCGTACCTTTTAAATCCTTTATAAACTTCGCTACATACATATGATGCAGAGTATCTTTCAGTCGCCATTGGCTTTTTACTTGCATTACTATTTTGTAGAGCAAAAATTTCAAATCAATTTAAATCAAACAAAGCGCCAGTTATCAGCCCGCAGCTGGCAATTTTTTTTTTTTTTTTTGCAAATTGATGACGGGACGGATTGGCCTCCGTTGCCAAATTCAAAGGTGAAGCGGCTTTTATCTTTGCTTTAAGCGTACGGCCAAGTAAAGGCAAGACTTTGAGACTTCGATTAGTTGTGGTCCTAACTTTTAGTTTTGGCTTATTTCAATTGCCAACAAATAATTATTGCCATCATTTCAAGTTAACCTTGAACATAGTGATATCAAATGTGAGGGATAGATACAAGTTGCAGATACTTCAGTACTTTGTTGTTTTGTATGCACGATAGTTTAGAGCAAGCTATAATACAATGTATGCCACTTAATTATTTTTTAATGAACAATTGCATAAAAACATAAATTTGTGCGCCGCTTATGGCATTTGGAAAGTTTTCGCATAATTTTGTTTTCAATATTGGACAAAAATTATGATACATTTTGAGGCATAAATCAAACGCATAGTTGCGCGCTTCCTTAAAGAAGATGCAACCATAAGATTTTGTTGCCTAGACCAGCGCATCCTACTGCTCTCAAACTGCTTGAGATCTATGGGACTATGTTGTAACGCACTGTGATGTGGATGATGTCACGATTTGTAACATAAATTTATGATTCTTCAGTGAGGCGCACAATTCGAGCGCTTTTGGTTGTAAAAACTGATGTAATAATCATGTGCAACACGGGCGACAGGTGAAAAATTGTTACAATTTGGATGGTGGCAGAGTCGAGTTGCTGCGGCATTAAACGTGATGTGGTACAGTATATCAGTATGCCAGTGCGCTTGTCAGCCAGTCAGTGGGTTTTGAGTGTAGTCTCAGGAGGCTCAAGGTGTTGCTATTGTTAGAGTCTTAGAAATCTTGTAGAATGTCAACTAGTTATTAAATTTGTTTCTTGTGGTTTTACAAACTATGTGCTTGGGAACGAACAAACCAGCAGTATATACATAATTAATAAGCTAGAGTCTAAGATGACGCCTAATTGGTGGCCACTTATACCTTAAAAAGGTCTATGAATGTGCTTGATTAAGTTCTTAGTTTGCTAACGCGTTTTATGCCCTGACCAATCTCATCTAACCTATGGTATTAAAGAGTAACCACTCACATACAAGTTTACTTCGCCATCTTGAGCAGTTTCGCACAATTTTGACAAGTAATATCCAATATTGATATTTATTGCGGCTTTGTTGGCTCTGATCTTTTCGATACTTGTGTACGTACCTCTCGAATGCTCGCATGCCAGCACACATCTCTTAGATTGCATTTGAAAGTCCAATATGCAAGTGTCAGTGCAATTTGGCAGCGCATTATCAGAGTCTATTTTTTGGGGGGCAGAGCTGCCACAAACTACTTTAAATTGCTGCAACACGCAAAACGCCAAAGCAGATTAATTATGAGCCAAAGCTTGCGGCTAGAAGTTGCGCTTAGGAAGCTTAGGAAGCATCTTGCGGCATGTGGCATGCGGCTTAGCGGTAGTGAATGTGTTGATGGGTTGCAACGACAACAACGATGGCGACGGCAACTGCGACGTTAAATTTTGAAGTGTTTGACATATGATTTTTGTTAAATTTTTGGTTTTGGGTTTACTTGTGGCTTTCGTAATGATGAGCGCATTAAAAATATTATTATTTTTTTGCGACGCTCGTTGCAATTGCCAAATATGCTTCAAAGTAGTGCCTGCAAAAATGTTGCGACTGTTGTCTCTTTTGCTATTATATGTTGCAAATACAGGGACGACAACAATAAGATACAAACTTAAAGATCAAGGCATATACATAAATAAAAATCGTAGCAATCAGATGTAGTCGACCCTGCAATATTTGTTGTTGTTTCTGTTATTGTTGTGGCAGGTTGGCGTGTTCATTGGAAATGTGACGTAAAAATCGCTGCTAATATTGGCCACTAAATAGCAGTTAATTGGCACTAGCAACAATGGTTGCTGTCTGATCTCAGGCAGCTGCTAAGGATGGAAACGCAGACGAGGAGCTGCTTTGGCTGCGACCGCACTGTGATGCACTCATCTACACTGCATATGAAAATATGTACTTAATTGCAGAGTGACGTGGCAGATTAGGCAACAAAAATGTGTGTTTTTTTTAATGTTGTGACTTGGCAAACCTTGCCAAACCTCTTTGACTGTATTTTTATGTTTTCTACGTTCTTACGCATAACTCACCTTCAGTAGAAGAAGCTAGGGCTACATTGTAGCACCTTGGAACTCTTAATTTGCAGTAAACTTTATGTAGACTATGAAGGTAAGCTTTGCCAGCTATCTAAAAGGTTATCTCATTAAATACAGGACTTGAATATGTTTACAAATAGTGCTTATGGGTTGCTCGATGTGCTGCATGTTTTAAAGGAAGTGCAAAGAATAATCGCAGTTTAAATACAATCGGCTCGACTGGGCAGTATGTCAACCTTACTACTGTTGTATCCTTGCATGCAATACCTAGCCTTGTCTGAGCGCAGTTAACAAAATTTACCAATAAGTGGCTCAATCATTTTATACAACTTGCATATATTTTAAAGTGACTTTTGAATCAGTTTAAACTTTCCGTTACTGCAATACAAGTGTTAGTTAGAGTAACACTTACGGAGTATTGTATTGTATTGAGGTGGGAATGATTGGGCTGAAAAGGGCTTTGACGACAACTTGAAATCAAAGTATCCGTTGTTTTTGTGACATCCGCCAACAACTCACAGTTGACTTACTAAGTATGTTGTAAAATTTGTTACAGTTCATCAAAATAGCGTTGACTTTCTATTGTTGTATGGGTATAACATACAGTGGCACGTATACTTGAAGCATTACGTCTTACACGGCTCCTACACAGCAACATTTTTTTTCCTTTGATTTTCCAGTCTTATTGTGCTGCGTAATGGTACGACACATTGAAGATCCCATACATATCGATACATTGATGAGATTTTTGGGAATTTGTACAATGACTTGAGTTTGAAGTATCATAAACATTCACTTTTTTTTTCCTACTTTTTTACTTTTGGCTAACTCAACGCGTCACCTAATTTCCTGCTACTTGATACAGTTTTTGTTGTTGTTGTTGTAGTAGTAGTTGGCAAGGTCGTTCGAAAGCCCCCTAAGAGACGTAGCAGTTTGTGGCTATATTTACACTTGTGTAGTATTGCTGTTATTTGTTATCTTATGCAATGTACCAACAATACACATATTATCAAAAACAAATTGGTGCAGAGCTTTGTCAGCTTATTGAGTAATTGCAATTACTTGTAATGAACGTCAACATTTTTGACGTCGAATTCATCTGCGAACCATGCCTGGTAATAATATACAACAATCGACACTCAGCTGCCAGCACTGTTTGCACTTGCCACTGCAGTAGTGGGGGTCGTCGCAGCAATGGGAACCAGTGTGTACATATTATCTGCAGCATTTGACCCTTTGCAGCTGTCAATTGTTATTGTATCGAAAAACGCTAGAGGGTAACACTTTTACTTTTATTGCAAAATTCACGCAATAAACCAACAAAAGGTACTTCATGCCAAAAACCAAAAATATAACACAAATATCCGATACATATATATATATTGCTAGGGGGGTTACGATCAAGTGCGCTCAAAGACACACGACGATAATAAAAATAATAAAATTGAGTGAGTGCAGCAAAGACTGAGTAAGAGATTCATACAAAGCTAAAACAATGTGTGTAAATACTTACGATTAATTACATTGGAGCAGATTTTGACAAGCTCAATAGCTTGATGAGAAATTTTTATGGTCATTACACACACAGCGCTTGTTGAGGAAACCCTAGTCCATCTCGAGTTTTCGAGCAGCGCTAAGCGGCAACGCGTCGGCCTTTTGTGCACCGATAATGGAGCGTAAAATGGGCCAGGTACCACATCAAAGCCGCACAAACTACAACAATGCCAAAGGCCACAATAAACAACAAATGGCAAAAAAAAAAAAAACTGCAAAACCGCAAGTAAAAATATGTGAATTATATTTTTGACGAGCTCGTTGCTTCTTAATACGCTTCCCAACACTTCACCAAAAGTAGACTAAAAAATGCGTCAGACAATATGAGCCATCGTTTGCGCCAAGTGTTTGATTAATTGCATGCAAAAAGTAATTAAATTTAATAACTAATTCAATTTAACGTATTAATTTGCTGTTGTTATTTTGATGGGGTCTGCTAATTGAAAATTGTGGCGCATGCGGCGTATGCGTAATATGTGATAGTTTAAACAAAGTGTTGTAGAAAAACAAACAAAAGAGAATAAAACAATAAGAATTAGTGGAGTTTTAAACTGTACTAACGTTAGGGATATTCATGCTTGTTAATGCGTTAATGACAAAATTTACTTCATATACATATGCATAAATATTTTCGCAATGTGAAACGAACACATAGCTCCCGTGTTAAGCCAAGAAGTACTTATACGCCTATAGAATACAATACGTCTACGTAATATGCTTGTAACAATATGATTAATTAAGAATTTACTTAATATAATTTGCAAGGAAACTCGCGCAATTGCTGGGCTAAGACTTCCTTATATTAACACAGCACGATTTCCCATTAATTTGCTCAACATTCCGTTGAGCACAGCTTGAGCTGCTTTGTGCTCGAACTACATCTTTGCTAGCGCAAACTTCTTAGTTCAGGTCAGTTCAGCACGGTTCAGCTTAATGTGCTTTTTATTTAAATTTATTTGCACTCGACTGGCGGCAAATTCTTTGCAACAATTTGCCGCTCCAATTAAAACCTAGCACTTAGCTTCATCGCACTTCTAGCCAACACTTTGTATGCTCACATTAATCATGCCGTGATTTATGGGCCTTGCAGCGCCCACGCCGCAGCATAAAAGACGCATGCGCGCACGTTTATTGAATTTACTGGAGCAGCGCGTGTGAGTATGTATGCCCCATGCCACCACCCCTGACCAAAAAACACATAGTTAAACATTTGCAACAACGTACTACTCAGCTCCGCAACACCTACTAAAAGTGATGCGCACTGACGGCCGACCGCCCACCGTCCATTGTTAATGCAGATTTAAGAAACGTAAGCTTGGCTTGTTTGCGCCATGTGCCTATTGCAAATGTTGAAAGCTTTGTTGAGTACTCAAATTAGCAGTGGGGTAAAGAGTTGTTGTAAATTTCAATTAAAAGAAATATGGCAATAACATGTGATAATGCTTTCAAAAACAGCTGACAGCATCGTACAAAGAATTGTAGGCACAAACTTTTTGAACAATCTGCCTTACAACATTATGAGCTGCAACTTCCTCAATCAAATGCAAAGTAATACCAAGATTTCTTTGCCACAAGAGTTCAAATGCACATGGTCAAAACAAACCAACAAACAAGTAAACAAACAAACAAACAACACGGGGTGCTGCTAGTTGATGGTTTGATTAAAGCTGCGCAGCTGCTGTTTGTCGCCGTTTTGTCATTGGGCCATCTCCGTCTGCCTGAACTTGTCGAAAAGTCTCGGCCGTGTTGAGCGTTTTAATTGCAATTGCCGCTAAACCGCATCGTTGCATCCGCTTGTGGTCGCTTCTTTACCCGGTCATTTCATGCTAACTTAGAGACATGAGCATACATATGTATCAGAGTAATACTTAAAAGTGCCACGCACGTAAATAGTTTGCTCTTATGCGCAGGTTTCTGGCAGATACATTGGTACGGTGATTAATATTCGAGCTAACGCAACGGCCACAAATTGCGTGATCATTGTAACATGTATATACATGCATACATATGGCTGTAATTTGTATATAGCAGTTGCTGGCCATTGCTGGAGCTGCCCCCCAGAGCAATTGCTGCCGTTTGTCGCAAATGTCAGAAGGTTAATTGGATTGTGTGGCACGGTGGCGCTTTACGGTTAGGCTAAGCCAATGTTAACGTTGCGCCTGCCAGCAGCAATGTGATGTGCATGCGATATGGATACAATATTCGATATGTGATATGGATGACACGATATACAATAAGATTTGACTACTTACATGGAATGTGAATGTAAACGATATTCGAATTAGCCGATAATGAGCATAACTGAGTGTGGTTTTTGATTATGTGGTAATAAGTGTATATTCGCATAATGGTATGTATTGTTGTGCCTGGTATTGTACACCATCAGAGTATTCGAAAATATACATACAGAAAGATTCAATCAGTTCCTTGTAGCATTGCATGAGGTAAGCAAATTTGAACATAGATTCATTTTGGCTGACAGCCTGGGAGTTTAAGGCACTCCGTGTTGCTGGGGTTGTACATCTCCCTTGATTGATGGCAGCACCCAAGCCACAACAACAACTTCAGAACAACTACAAGTCGAAAATTAAAATCAACAGCTGTCGCGCTTCACACATTTAAAAGATATGCGATGTGCATTAATTTGACGCAGCGTTCGTTGTTAGCTTTGAAGTTCAGCTGCCACAAAGTGATGGCAAACTCGTTCTTCTCGTTATTATTGCTGTAGCTGTGGTGGCAGTGGATACAGATAGGATACACCTACCTGCAAGTCGATTAAAATTCCGTTGCAAGCGACTCGCAGAAAATGTTAATCGCTCATTGTGTTCGACAAATTAAATTGTTACTTATGCTTGTAGTTGTTTGTATTTGTTGACATATTGCATTTGATTATGATTTGTGGTTGCTGTTGTTGTTGTTGTTGCTTTTAAGGAGCCGCCAAACAGCCCAGTTGCAGTTGTTGTTGTTAATTGCATTTTAGTCACAATCTTTAAGTAGATGCCTATCACTAAGAGACAAGTCAATTACAAGCATTTTATACAATGCGACTTTCTGTACATGGTAAACATATGCATAATATATATAAATATATATTTTTTATTATATATTGCAAAAGAGACAATTTACAAAATGTGTTGCATTGTATAAAAGAGCAGTTGTGATAAAAATTAAGTACACTTGTGGCTAAACGCCAAACTGTTTGATATTAAGCAATTCGCAAGAGAATTGAAATAATTTCTCGCATTTTTCAGGTACTTTAGCATCCGCATGCATGGGTCCTTTGCCGCAATTGCTTAGATATGTGCCGCCTTGTCCCTCGATGGCAGGATCGATGGCTGCATAGACTACTGTGCGTGAGCCACGCTCGGGCGTCTTAAAGAAAAGCTTTTTCATAAATGGCACCGAAGTGGTAGCCGAATGTTCAAACAGATCTGTATCTACAATGCCTGGATGCACGACATTAACCTGCACTGGTAGCTGCTGCTCATTAAATAGACGCTGCAAATGACGTGTGAACAGTATTTGCGCAAGCTTTGATTGACTGTATGCACTGCCAGGGTAGTAGTTTTTGCTAAAATAAAAGAGAAATTATGTAAGCAAAGCTGTGACGCCTCAATTGCTAAGTGATTTTTGGCTTACAGTCCATTAATGTCCTTGTAGTTAATACGTCCAATTAGATTGACACAGGAGGATACATTTACAATGCGTGCATTCTTGCCAGGGCGACCTGCTGCACGCAGTTCTGGCAACAGCAAATGAGTGAGCAGAAAATGTCCCAAATAATTGATAGCAAAGTGTGACTCGAATCCATCAGCAGTTTGTTTAAATGGAGCAAACATAATACCCGCGTTGTTTAGCAACAAATCAATTTTGGAGTGTTTGTCTTTAATGCGCTGAGCAAAGGCACGCACGGATTTCAAGTCTCCCACATCTAACTGCTCACAAATGAGTTTTCCATTGCTTTTGCTGAGATCAACAATATTACGCACGGCGGTCTCAGCACTTTTTGGATCACGCACACCTGCGAAAAATAAAAATAACAAAGTTTAAAGCAATTAAACATTTTCCATAAGAATAAGACTTGTATCTAAGTCAGGTATGGGCAATGTCAATGTTTGCAAAATATGCGATTGCGTTGTATTTAATTTAAAGCTGTTTTGTTAATGTATAGTATTTTGCAAACAAACTATTTATTTATCGTCAACACATTTGAGAAATATTATTAGAAATATTATTAGTGGATGTATATTATCACTATTAGTGCTCTCATCAAACTTTCAAGTTTCTTCTTGATGAGGAAACATATATAGATATAAATTTATAATCTTATACGGGTAATTGTACCTCTTGACAAAGGTAATTGCTTTAAAATTTTAACAATATCCCTATCTTACTTCTAAATCAACCTGGAAATAAATTCTATAATCAAAGGACATTTCTATAGAAATGTCTTTGACATTATTATTCAATAATTGCTCTTACTTCATATAGAAAATTGAAATATTCTTTATAAGAGCTACAATGTCTTTGAGACTTTGGATTTGTGGCTACGCTTAGCATTCCGTTGGCATATTGGCTCCCTAACTTTATTTTGCGTACGGTGAGTTCGCGGAATTTGCGCGCATGAACCCACTCGCATGAAGTCTGTGCAACGACTGATCAACAGCATGGTGTCGCATATGCCGCACAACAGCTATTTTCGCTCGTGAGCTCAAGAGCTGCCCAAAGTTGGATCTGAATACATATTATGATAAATACTTTTAGGCGCATTTGAAACAATTCCAACGGACAAAAGCTCAAAAAAAGCTAAGCTGCTTCTACTTAGTTTTTTTCCCTCAGCGAAAAGTAGCTAAATGCTACATGACTACTTCTACTTACACGTTATTTCTTTTTTAAATTTATTTGCCCTCATCGAAAATGCATTGCACGCAAGCGTAAAACATTTGTGTGTCTTTTCACTGAACGAGAACAAGCCAAATGTTTGAGGAATATATAATCAAATCCACTTCAGTTAAATGAGTGCACAACTTTCTTGGGGTGTTCATGATGCATAACATCGCTTCTAAGGTGATAGTTCGAAAATATTAACTTACCCATTATGACAGTCATATCACAGTCTAGCAGTTTTTCCACAATACGCAATCCAATGCCACGATTACCGCCCGTAATGACAGCTATGCGTTCAGGTTGCTTATATAGTGCTTAGATAAACATCATAATGAGTTTATTTAGTTTTCTTAAAATTATTTAACTTGTTACTTACTCACACGATCGCGCGCTGCAAATTGCGCGTCATGTATAAGTCCCACTATGCCCAGATATTGGTAGCGAAACTCTGTTTTCCATTCATACCAGGATTTGGGCATTTCTTTGGTGGTCTTTGAGAAAAAGATAGCACACAGCAAGAGCGCCACCGAAGCCAACAGAAATAGTATGGCCCACATATTTAAGCCGGCTGAGTCTTTGGAATGTTATGAAGCCTCGCGGGTGTGGAAATCTGAAATTTATGTATCGTTGTTAGATGGTATATAAAAAGATAAGTCGGCACACCCAATAATTTGGGCTGTATAGTAAGCAACACTGATTTATTATACGATTGATGATAGCATTTCAGTATATATACGATATCACTATAGTCCAAACAAATCATTAAGCTGAAAGTACTGTTTAAATTTGCTAAGAGCAATGATATTTCCAATGCAATGCTCGCCATATCATGTGAACAATTGATTACTTGAACTTTGGCATTTGTTAGCTATTGTTAGTAATTTTCTAGAATGATGTTGCTTATTAATTATAAAGATTACACATTGCCCAGTTAAAGCTTTAAAAATTTAATAAGCCGACAAGAGACTTTAAGGTTAAATAAGAAGCTTTTAAAATAATTACTGCCATAATTGAAAATAATCAAGCAAAGTCAAATGCATGGCAGCGTTAATGCCAATCGTAACTTTGAATAATAGTCGGAAAAAGGCAAATTAAAATAAAAAAAAAAAATAGTTTACTCAAAGAACGAATGAAAGTTCAAGACTCAATGATTGGGGCCAAAAAATGGTATAAATGGAGAAGACAAACACAAATCAACATAAAGACCTTATGAAAAAAAAGAAGTTATGAAGGTGGGAAGTTAAGGTAGCAACAGGTGCGAGTGTGAAGAGGGCTACCAATATGACTGCTTGCCTTTTCTAGGCATGTGTTTGTATATGTATTTTTTTTTGGGTTTGTAAGAGGTCTTTATGTGTATTTGAAATTTGTTTACGTTGACACAAAGTTCGAGCCACAGACTTCCGTCAACAAAATTGAAAAACGCTGCACTTTCTGAATCGAACTCAACTTTCTATTTCTTTTATTTCTGTTATGGTTATAGTTATTTTTGCTTTGTATGCGTTTTTTATGCCACACCAGTATGCACTGCACTGTGTATTCGTTGCAATGCTAAATGAAACTTAACTATGCTAATATTGACACCTTTTTTAAGTCAAAGTGTAAATAGTTTTAATTTTGTGTAATGTAACCGACGGACAGCACGTTTAAACCACAGTCACGTTGAAGAATTGTAAAACCGGTTTCAGTGTCGTACCAAAAACACAACCGTGCACCGAGAAATTCAAAGTCAAACTAAACTTTTGGTTGCGCGCGCGCTTCTGTATAGAACTTGATTTTAATTATTCCAAATTGTATAAGAACTCTTGTTTGTTGTGTTTTTCAGGTGGGCAGCATGCGCTAACTTGGCCAGCTCAAAGTCGCTTGCTCGCATGTTTATTTACAACACATCTGAAAATGCATTGTTAGCAACATTTTTACCTTGATACGCGACGGTGCAACGGCGAGTTAATATTTTGAACATCAGCTAATAGGGAAAACAACGTACCAATTCAACAATACAAACGCGCTGTCTCAATGCCGCACATATGTTCACATCGTCCACATGTTTGCAACAGCTGTGCTACAGAAGGCACTTATCGATTCATCGATAAGTGCTACGTTTCGATAGCAATAACCATATAATACAAAATCGAGCTGCTACAACTGCTAAAGTCACTATCCCTGTGTTGCTTGGTATTCTATGTCATTGGGAGTAAATACGTGCATTACAAATATTCTTGAAAAAAAAAAAAAACGCAAAAATTAAAAACTTATACAGTGTTTATAACTACTTTGTAAAAAAACGGTTTAGCGACATCTACGGTGCGTGAAATTGCTATAAGGGCATACTGCATTTTTGAAGCAAAATTGTATTCTTGAAAAAAAACTTTGTAACTAAACAGATAGTGTTTATAATTATCTGTAAAAGAAAAACTCATCCGGGTGAACGGAATCTATTTTGCGTAAATTTGCTATAAGCGAATATTGCATTTTTAAGGCAGCAATCGAAAGAGTAAGTGAATTTATTAATTACATTTTTGTTAATATCGTATTTGTATTGGTACGTATGTAATTTTGATTATAACTATTGGATGGTATATGTATTTAAAGCTACATACATAGTTGTTGCATTATATTTAAAATGTGTTTCTATTAGTGCCAAATCGCTTTACAATTTGCAATAAATTAAAAATATAATATATTTCTCGGTAGAGGCTGCCATAGCCACGGAAGTCTCATTATTGATGTTGATGTTCTTCTTCTTTGTATGAGTCGACATATTCGCAGCAACGTTCTTAGACTCCTTAACCTGTCAATTTTCTGATATAAAATATCAAACATAACTAATTCAGCTCGTGATGTGGTGTGTTTAGCTGTGGTGCCAGTTTTCTTACAAGTTGTTGTTTATTAGAGCCATCGTAGAATAGAGTTAGGTAAGCCTTGTGGATATTGGGTGCCAGCGGAAAATAGATGCACGCATTGCCGCGTCCCTTAGCATCGCGCTGCGACTGCGAGCGAACGTCGTAAAGATCGCGACGTACGGAAACAATGGCCGTCACTTTTTTCTGAGGCATATAGACAAGAAATGCCTTGTAACAGACCTCATTTTCGCGTATAACACCTTTTTACTTTGCATACTAAAAATTAGGTGTTACGCGTTTCTGTATAGAACTTGAAGTTAATTTTTCCACATTGTATGAAAACTCTTTTTGTCTGTTTTAAATGTGGGCATTGTGCACGATTGCACGGTAGAGTGTTGTGTGTATTTACAACACATCTGAAAATGCATTGTTACGTGACGGTGCAACGTTATCATTTTGAATAGCAGCTAATAGGGAAAATAATGTCCCAATTCCACATCGTTCACGTATTTGTAACAGTTGTGCTACGGAATCCATATCGATAAGTGCTACGTTTCGATAGCAATAACCAAATAATTCAAAGCGAGCTGCTACAACTGCCAAAGTCACTCTCCTTATATTGCTTGGTATTGTATGTCATTGGGAAAAAATACGTGCATTACAAATTTTCTTGAAAAAAAAACTTTTTAACTAAATTGATTATATCGTGCTAATAATTACTGTGTAATAAAAAACTTATCTGGTTTAACGACATCTACGGTGTGCAAATTTTCTATAAGCGCATATTGCATTTTTAAAGCAGCAATCGAAAGCGTAAGTGCATAATTAAGTGCGTTTTTGTTAAAATCATATTTGTATTGGTTGTCGTTGTTAAATTGAACAAAAGTAAATTTGTATTTATAAGGCTTTGCAGAATATTTAAAATATGTTTCCCTAACCGCCACAGCGATTTATAATTGCAATAATTGAAAAATAAAATATTTTTCATTAGGGGCTGCCATGTCCACGAAAGTCTCATAATTGTTGTTCTTTGTAAAATTTTCTGACAAAATGTTGATCGCATAACTTATTCAGCTCTTGGTGTGATGTGTTAAGCTGTGGTGTAGGTTTACTTAGATGGTGTTGTTCATTAGACCCGTCGTAGGATAGCATTATACAAGCTTTGTGGACTTAAGGTACCAGCGGAAAATAGATGCATGCATACACTCGTCCCTTAACATCGCGCGACAACAGCGACCGAAAGTTGTAGACGAGATTGCGACGCACGGTCACATCAATGGCCGACATGTTTCCCTGAGCCACATAGACAGCAAATGTCTTGTAACTGCAAGTTATTATTTTGAACAGCAGCTAATTGAGAAAATTCCACACCCATCACATATTTGTAATAGCTGTGCTACGGTAGCCATATCGATTCATCGATAAGTGCTACGTTTCGATAGCAATAACCATATAATTCAAAATCGAGCTGCTACAACAGCTAAAGTCACTATCCTTGTGTTGCTTGTTATCGTATGTCATTTTATTGAATTCGGAAAAATTACGTGCATTACAAATATTCTTGAAAAAAAAAAACAAATTTTTAACTAAATAGATTATATAGTGTTTATAATTATTTTGTAAAAGAAAAACTCATCCGATTGAACGGAATCTACAGTGTGTAAATTTGCTATAAGCGCATATTGTATTTTTAAAGCAGAAATCGTAAGAGTAAGTGCATTTTTTGATTACATTTTTGTTAAAATCATATATGTATTGGTATGTATGTAATTTTGCATATGGCTATAATTTGTTGGTATATGTAGGTTTAATAGTTGTTGTTGGTGTATTAAATATATAAGTAAATACGTGTTTGTAAAAATTTGCAGAATATTTAAAATATGTTTCTATGCGCATTAGCGCCAAAGCGCTTTACAATTTGCAGTAAATAAAAAATAAAATATTTCTAGGTTGATGCTGCCATGTCCACGGAATTATCATTATTATTCTTCTTCTTTGTATGACTCGACATTTTCGCAGCAACATCCGTAGGCTCCTTTATCTGTCAATTTTCTGTCGACATATTGCCAATGTCATCGTTTATGGCCAGTACTTGACTTATAAAATTTTGATCGGTCACCACCTCGGCCAGAGATTTGCATAACTCAATCAGCTCTTGATGTGGTATGTTTAGCTGTGGTGCCAGTTTTCCTAGATGTTGTGTCACACAATCGGGTAACTGTAAGAACATTAAATTTATATTAGTTGATGTATGGTGCAACTTGATATAACTATTTAACCTTGTTGGCCTTGAATGCACTAAACATTAACTTGGATTTCACGCGTTGTTCATTAGGCCCGTCATAGAAAAGTGTTAGATAAGCTTCGTGGACATTGGGTACCAGCGGAAAATAGATGCCCGCATAGACTCGTCCCTTAGCATCGCGCGACAACAGCGAACGAAAGTTGTAGACGAGATTGCGACGCACGGTCACATCAATGGCTGTCATATATTCCTGAGCCACATAGACAAGAGATGTCTTGTAGCTGGCCTCGTCTCCGCGTATCTCGCGCTCTTTCCACTCCACAAACTTTTCGCTGTAACTGCTGTAGTTGTAACAATAGTCGCGTTGTAAATGTGTCTCCTTTGACTGATTGAACCAACCTGCAAGCCATAAAAGATATGCGTTATGAAAAAGTTCTCCTTAGTGGGAATATTTTATAACTTACCCGTGTGTGGATAGCTCTGATCATGCATAACTGTAACGGCACGGCCCACATGATAGCCCGGATCTAATATCAACGTGCCTTCGCGTCCTCCAATAGATATACGCATAGCCACCATAGCATGTTCCTTTTCCACGCCTGCGTCGGCCGAATTCAAGCCACACTCTTCATCCAGTTCAATATAGTCGCTAACTTGTACCACTTGCTCCTCGCAGGATACCACATAGAGGTAGTGTGCGAGAACAGGAAATAGCTGCACAAGGCGCGCCATAATCTCAAAAGCTAGCGACACGCACATATGGTCGCGCCTATTGATTGGTACATCATAGAACTGAAAGAAGGAGCGTAAATCGGAACGGCGAGTGCGCTTAAAGCTGCGATAGAAGTCAATAAATAGATTCACTGTATTATAGTGGGTCTCCTCCAGCATGCGCTGCAGCTCCGTCTCCACAATAGCATTGAGATCCTCATACTGCCAGACGTTATCGAAGTGCAGCACACCCTTTGTATCACCGCTTTCCCAGTCGGGTAGCGGTAAGGGGTGGCCAATAGGCCACACACCGTTAATTTGGTTATAAGCTGTCAAATTATAGCCATTGCCCACAGCCCAAGCCATAGCTTGACGCCGTTGGCCACCTGAGGCGATCCATTGGCGCTGCTGCTGTTCGAGCAGCTGAGCAATACCGAAATATCGCTCCGACTTGGCCACTGATGTCAAATCACTTTGGCATGAAGCTCCATCGTCAGTGTCGGAGTCTTCCTCCTCCTCCTGCGTAACGGCTGCTTCCTGTTGCAGTGGCTCCAGTTCCAGTTCAGCATTTGCAGTGACGGCGTTCGTAGTCAATCCAATGGCACGCACCGTATGCAACGGCGCTGAACTCTCCACCACGGCGGCGGCACCAGCTGCGCCAGTGTCCCGCCCTGCGCACTTGAAGTGCGCATCGACATCAACATGGAGTGCGGCGAGTCAACTTGGCCATTCGGAGCCCCAGCGGCCCACTGTGGGCACGTAGCCACTTTCACAGTCATTTAACGTTGCGTTGGCTTCTAGTTGAATGTTGGCGAATTGTCGCGTTGCGTTTTCGTTTGGACTTAAAGTTGCGTACGCTTGAGCGGCGGTGGCGGCTCCAATGTTAAGCAGACTATTCCGGCCCTGCGCTCGTTTGAACAGGAGGTCCGGCTCGTCTCCAATTTTCGTTGTGGCTTTAGTAAGATCTGTTAATGGCAAAATGCAAGAGTTTTAGGCGGTTTCGATTCAGTTCTAGATTTTGTGCCACTACCTTGATATTTTAGCTGTCCGTTAAAAGCTAAATAAGCAAATTTCTTTTGGAAAGCTGAACCATACTCATTTTCTATACAAAATTATAGTTGTGGCACATTTTATTGTTCTAACATTCGGCAGCTTTATACAATTGCTGCGTACATAATAAAATGGCTTATCACATCTACCTACGGTTGACGTTTAATAAACCCTCAAGTCCATAATAATAATAATAAGCAGTTTCAAGTACAATCTAAGATAGTGTCCGCTGATAAAAACTTGGCAACTAATCTAATAGTTAGCAAAACAAGGTTATGACAAGCTGTTTGAATACCACTGACGCCAATTCTCATGAGCTTTTTGTTGCCTGTGTGTGTGTGTGTCATAAGAGGGCACGTGGACATGTTCATTTATGGCTGCCATATATATATGCCATATAGGTGCACGCAATTCATAGAAATCCCCTCGTACACTTTCATTGAGCAAAAGGCTAAACGTTCTCACATGTTACAGTTTGACATGCATAGTGTGCGTTCAGCCAACGAAAACAGTGGTCAAATTTCTTTGTTTTTAAATCTGGTCAAATTGACCCCAAGCGTTCTATTCGTACTAAAGTAAAAAGTTTAAAATTTTCTCATTTTTTTATAAACATTCGCAACACTGTGCGCCTGGGGATGTTATCGTTTGCTTGATTAGAGCAACTGCGTAGTCTGTGTGATCCAATTATTGTAATATAACACGTCTGTACATAAGTCACTTGGGCTCAGCGTGACTGTATACATATGTATACAAATATTTTTGCATTTATTATTATTAATTTTATTATGTTTTTGCCAAGTTGTGCCCAAATGTTGCTAATTGATTGTGAGTAATCGTTGGGAGGGTTAAACTTATGAAGAATCGTGAACATATTATGCATACATTCCTACAATTATATGTAGTATATCTATTTTAAGATTGCAGCTATTGTGACTATTATCAGTTGTTGTTAATTGGTTGCTACGCAGCTGAAGAGCATGGCGAAATCGTAACGTAGAGCGGAAATTTGAAAGCAACTACAAGTGGCACTTTCAAACTGTAAGTCAGACTTCAAGGCGAACTGTGCCTAACACAAGTGCTGCTCAAACTGTGCGTATATCTAGCTTCGGTTTCACTAACCTTGCCTAGCTTTTTGTTAATAGTTATATATGTATGCTTAATGTTAAATATGCTAGAATAGTATAGAGACGTATGACATATATCTCTCTACCTCTCTGTCACTCTCTCTCTATCTTGCAGTCTTGCAAAATCTTAGACAAAATAAAAATGTACTTACCCATACAATGGCCTAAGCCCAAAGAACAAAATTGTTGTACAAATTCGCTTTGTTGTTGGGTTTGTTGTTGTTCGTTTGCCTGACACACAAATCCAAGGTATGCGCAGTTGTTCTTTAAAAGTTTACAAATAAATTTGTAAGGAGGGAGAAAAATATAACGTTTGTCACGTTTACACTGTCACAACTGTTGACGCCAGTTGCTCTCAAACTGTTCAACTAGCAACTGTTGCTACTGTTGCTGCTGCTTGCTCGAAAGTATCTTTTACACTTTGAATTTCACGCGCGTGCGTAAAAAACAAATAAAAACAAATAAAATAAAGGAAAATAAAAACAACAACAAATTGTTGTTTTCTAACGTTGTTGTTGTCGCGGCTCCTGCTGTTTATGTCTGCCTTGTTTGTATCCCTTGCTCAACAAGAGATGTTTTTTAAAATATATATTTTGTATTATCAATTTAAGCGCTTTGTTTTTTTGCCTGTTCAATGCAGGTCCGAGTTTTTTAACAATATTGGCGAATTAATAGACATCGAAGTGGTTTTTTTTGCGCACTTTTAGTTTCTCAATTGTACAGTTAGATACAAGAAATATTTGCGAGTCTGTAGTATCTGGCGATGATGCACTTGCACTTTTACGCTATTTTTTGTTTTTTGTTTTTTTTTTCTGCTGGCGCTCTGATCTTTACGTCGTACAATGTGGGTCGAACGACTGACTGGCTACGAATAACTCGGAGAGACTGAAATCTTTTGTATTTGTAGCTTGAATACGTATTCGCGCTGCTGTTGCTCTGCTACTGCTGCGGCGACTGCTTGCTAGGTTGATTGTATGCGGAATGCACAGTTCGTTGATACGTTCGCTTGTTTATATACAAAGTACAGATACGTATTGTGAGCTCCTCCTCTAGTGCTCTTTAGTTGTATAGAGATAGTCAATTGTTGTTGTTGCTGTAGGCCACCAAACCACTGTGATCGCAAGAGCGGAAGCCACCGCTCTCTAATTGTATTGTATCGAATACCAGCGATTGTTGTTGTTGCTGGCACAGTTTGAGTTTATTTATTTTATTTGTGTTTTTGACAAACAAATATTACAATTTATGACGCAAAATGATCATTGAAATATTCCAAAATGTTGTCGAATATTAACGCACCGTTTGTTTTGCTACGCACTTTCGCATATTAATGCGCTCGATTTATACAATGTAAACAGTTTATTGTTTATATTTTATCAACTAAAGTTTTTAACTAAAAGGAAAAACTTCTTGCTGCTCTTCCGGCTTCTGGAAAAAAAGAGAAACAAAAATAGAGAGCGCATTAGTTGCTTCGGTTAGGCTTTTGTGATAGCAAAATTGTGAAATCTGTTGAACGGAAATCAGTGTTTATTTTGATTTATATTCTGTATTAAGTTAATAAACAAAGTTTTATATCATGCGCATTAGTACTCCTCCTCTGTTTGTTTGCTCGCTTAAAATGTTGACCGAATATGTCTTGAGTTGAACTGGTAAACAGCAAAAAATGTAAATTTTGCAATTTTTTGCACTTGAGGCATAATTAAAGAAATTTCCATTAAAATAGAGCAATGATCAATAAAATTTTTAGTTTACCACTTAGAAAGCTACAGAGTCGCTGAGTGTAAAATCAAAGTGTGTAAGCAATAGAAGGTACATATGGTTTGTATATACAATATGTACGATCGATTCCTGTGATAAACTAAATTTCTTTGGTGACTAGTACCATTATTTATGAATCAATTCAAGTTCCGCTGAAAGCTGACTGTAGCTATACGAACTTTTCGCTACATCTGTGCCGCAATTTAACTAATTATATACTTTATTTTGATATATATTTTATATATATGCTTAGTTCCTTGCTCCAACTGAGACGCAATATGCTAAAACTTCAGCTTAAATTCGCAGAGTATCGCTTAGTCAGTGTTTTTTTTTTTCTTTTCGAGTTAACGAACAAACATCTAAAACTGATTTGATTAAATCGCTTAAGATCTAAAACTGCGGAAGTTGTAGGGCACTTCATAGTCGCTAGTCGAAACCTTCAAGCTTCTATTGCCAACTACTCAACTAAGCTTCTTGGAATTGTTTTGAAAGTTTTTTGCTTATCGTTATGTCGTCGCTTCTCTTCGCATTTAGGGCCCTTGCGTCTTAAAATAATTTAAACTATATTATGTACAGAGTTGTCTGTATTATGTACATACATATGTACATACAATGCACATTGTAATAGCCTTAGTGGAAAAATTTCTGATTTGCGTGCGCGCTTACAAGTTTGTTTTTAGCTTTAATCTAATCAATATGAGGCACAATCCCCTACAAGGGTTTATTGTTGGGCGCGTTGTGTTGTTGTTGTGAGATGGAGCAGATGTGGTAGTTAGAGTTGGGTGTAGTCCGTTGTGCCAGGGATTTACATACACATATATTTTAAATGTCACAATGTGCCCAGCTATGCGCTGAAGCTTCAATTCAAGGTTGATGAGATTGCTATAATTAAACCTTGGCAAAAACCACAATCTAAGACAAATAAATTAAATGCATACAAACATACATATGTGCCATATACAAAATTGGAGAAGATATCATATATTACGAGAGTAACTTGAAACAGCAAAATGCAATTGTTTTGTGGTCTTCAAGTGAAATTTCTAGATACCAAATCTTATCTATTGACAATTAGATCACGTGGTGCTGACCCCCCCCCCCCCCCCCACAATTTGTAGTCATAAAATATTGTCGCAATTGTTGGCATGCAATTGTTTAGATCTACAAATATTATTTATAGGCCTAATAGGCTAATACCCAAACCCCCAAGCTTGTTTACAAAATGAAATCAGAACATGCTCAGCTGTCCCAGGTCTCTGATACATATGACTGCTCTTATATATAAATACATGTGTGTATGTATCTGGGTTGTGGGTATTGTTTATGGTGTTTGTTTGTTGTCGTCGGAGGTATTATATATTTTGTTTTTGTGTTTTGCGTCGTAGCAAAATTGCCAGCAATGAGAAGCTCATTAAATGCAGCGGACAAACATTTGGCATTTTACAACTACAAATTAAAATAAGCATCATAAAATAAATATTCTAGACTATGTTGCATGCTGCCTGCCTGCATGCCCATATCTCAGGGTCATACACTCTTGTTCAAGTGTATACGAACGCTTTAGTAGTTGGTTGTACGTAGAAGCTACATGTCTACCCAAACTAGGGCAAAGGATTACATAATTCAGCAATGCTCTTAGATTTTTAGAGCTTTTGACCTTAAATATGCCATTAATACCATAAATTTCATTAGGAGACAGACACAGCAAAAGTGAAATCTTCGCGTCTGAAGGGCAATACGCAATTATGCACAGCAGCAGCGATAAGCGATAAGATAAAAATCAAAAATTCATCGTTTATAAATATTTAATATTTTCTATACGTTCGACTTAAATTTTAAGCCGCTCTTGAACTTCAAGTCAAACGTTGGCGTTGACATCCAAACTCAGCCACACACATACATACAGTTTGTCAAGAAAGTGTTTACACATTGAAAAAAATTTGTATTTTTTGACTTTCAATGTAAATATAAAAGACTTTTGTTTAAATTCATGCAATTTTTTTGATGCACATCTATTTGTTTATATGTTTTTTATTAATATGTAAAAAAATAATTACAAAATTATTTTCCGTTATCGAGAAAATCAACAAAATCTAATTTATCATACATGCGCTGCTGTCAGGAAAGTGTTTACACTTTTGCTTTGTTTGTTCTCTTTTGTTGGTATATCAACAAATATCGACAAGCTAACGGTACATTTTCAGCATGTACACTTTTTGCGTTGTTTGTGTACCTGATTTTTGCGCATTTGAGTTCGTTTTGTTGTGAAATTAGTTAAAGTGAGCATGTTTATGCAAGTTTAAAGATATTGAAAAATGCTTGGCAAGAGATTAAGTTTTAAAGTCGTCCAGTTGAAGTATTATAATAACCATTTGGGCAAATCTGTCGCGGAACTATCAGAAATGTGTTCCGCATCGCGTAAGACTATTTATAATATCAAAAATCGCGGAGAAAACGAGAGCTGATTGGAGTTAATAAGTATAACATCATGTACAAGCTAAATTTGCAACCGTACAAACCGATTTACCCTGGGAAAAATAGATTGAAATCCCCAAATTTTGTTAAGAACAGTTGCTAAGGAGGTTAATGAAGAGTGTGATCTGGATGTGCCACTCGAAACAGTGCGCCAGGCCATACTCCGGCATAGGTCCCACTCACTAGTAGCAGGACGCAAACCGATGCGTTTGGCAATCAATATTGAAAAGCCGTTTACTTTCGCTACTAGGATGCAAAATGAGCCAGGAGATTACTGGGATCCCGTTATATGCTGCTATGAAACCAAAATAATGTTGTATTACAACGATGGACCCAACAAGGTGTGGCGAAAGGCAATAAATTCACTGGAATACCGCAGCATCATACCGACAGTAAAATCTGCCAAATTGTTGGTTATTATTTGGAGGTGCAAATAGAGCCGAAGGAGTTGGAGATTTGGAATTTTTAGAAAATACTATAAAAGTAGATCAATATTTAGTGTTTTTTAAATTGAATTTAAGATCGAGGCCCCAAAAATTTGGCTTTTATAGCAACAATAAGCTTGATTTCAATTTTTATCAAGACAATGACCCTACGCATATGGCGTTTAATTGGAGGAACTGGTTCCTTTACAAGTGCAGCAAGGTCATCACTACTCCACCTCAGAGCCCTGACTTGAACCCAATTGAAAATTTGTAGGCCCGCAAAGAAAAAAGTGGCAAAAAGGTCGCTTAATAACCGAGCCGCACTGAAAGCTGCTACTCTAAAAGAGTGCCGCAAAGTCCCAGAGGAATATGACCTTAAAAAGCTAATTTTTTTAATAGAAAAACGCCCACAATGTGTTGTTAAACCTAAGGGAGGGCATGCAATATATTAAATTTACATAATTTAATCAATATTCGTTATAAACATTAATTTTAAGATACCTTAAGTATTTTGTGTAAACACTTTCTTGACAGCACCAAACATATGATAAATTAGATTTTTTTGATTTTCTCGCTAAGTGTACATAATTTTGTAATTATTTTTTAAACATATTAATAAAAAACATATAAACAAATTAATGTGCATCAAAAAAATTGCATGAATTTAAACAAAAGTCTTTCATATTTACATTGAAAGTCAAAAAATACAAATTTTTTTCAATGTGTAAACACTTTCTTGACAGACTGTACATGCATATAAAACTACTATATAGAAAACAAACATATGGTTGTCCCAGCAGCTAAATTCCAATTTTGTTAAGGACTCAAGTGTGTCCAACTTTTGACGTCATACATACATAGTACGTACATTTACGCCAAAAATAACCTTCCTTTGCATAGCTTCTAATATTCCTTACTCTGCTCGGGTAAAAGTAGCTCAATGCCGTTTAAAGCTGCTGACGTCATCGTGCATCAGAAGCATGTTGATGTGTGTAAGAAGCAGGTACAAGAAGCCGGCCGGTGCGTAAATCCCGGTGCTCTTTATATAATATGTTTCTTCCAGTGCACATAATTGCTTACATTGCACATGGCAACATACGTATGATATATGGTGTGGGGAGGGGGCAGCTGGAATCGTGTAGCACGCACGTGTCTTTCGCAATGCGTATTTGTAAACAAGTTGTTATTGTGGTTGTTTTTACTATCAAAACAATGCGACAAACGTGCAAAGCGCATGCGTGTTACACGGCTGGAAAATTCCAACCATTCCAAGTTGGAAAGCTGTATACTGTGTATTTGCTTTGTCGGCTGCATGCAACAAGGACAGCAGATATAGCACAAGAGGCGACAGCAATTTTTACAGTGCAAACGAAATGTGTGTGCATGACTTGCCAAATTCAATTACAGGTCAGTTAGAAACTTCAAGAAGCATACAACATGCACATGCATATGTTTATTCTTTTCCAACACTAAACATTGTTGGTTTATCGAAAAGCTTTTGCAATCGATTCAGTAGTGTGTGCGTAGTTTATATTTGGGTTGTGAAAAAAAAAATTAATTTTATTTTGCGGTGAGTTTTCAAGCTAAAACAGCTAATTAAAAATTGTGAAAGTTTAGAAATGTGTAATTTTCATATAATACGAAAGTAACAATTCATATTCGTCTAAAATTGTTCAAATATCAATATGTAGGCAACGCCAGTTCACCGTCACTTCTGCAACATGCTAAAATTTTTAGAGGAGCATACTTTTGTTAAGCACTATTGGGGCACAGATGTTTAGCTTATTTTTATTGACTTTTCATTGTTGTCTACGTTTCGTTGTATTTGTTGCTGTCACCCCCAAAGGCTTTCCTTCGTCGTTGTTCTTGTTGCTGTTGCTGTAGCCAAGTCCTGTCAACATATTTTCGTTTTTTTCTTTTTGTTGTTGACGTTATTGCGTCGCCATTTGAGTTTTAAAATCAATAACTACAAAAAATCACATATATTTACTTAATATTATTATGTACTTACCCTTTACATACACACACAGTCACGCACTCGCGCACACACACACACACAGGTAGTTAACGATTTCTAAAGATTTTTACTCCAATTATATGAACCGTTGTAGAAAAATAAAATCAATATTATCGTTTTGGCGTTCATATTGACAGTCATAGCAGCTTTTTCTAGATTATTTAAACACTTTAAAGAGTTTCTTGCAGATATGAAACGTTAAACTAGTCTTTATGCCTTTTGCGTTTGTATGGCATTTAAATTTGGGACAGACGAGAACCGCACACAATAGCCATGCAGGCAAACCAAGAAACGAAATTCAAATCTAAATTCGACGAGATCACAAAATTTAAACGAAAACTGGGCAGAAAACCTAAAGAAAAGGAACAACGTTAAGTTGTTGAATTCTTAAGCTGCAATTTTTTTTCCCAAAGATTTTTAGTCCGCTTGCTTTGATAATAAGCACAGAGAGGATATAATTAGGTACTGTCTAAGTATCCGCTTGAAAATCACGGCACACACACTACGCCGTACTCGTAGCTCGAAGTGGAAAACTTGACTGCACGGGTTGGCCACGACGCAACTGAAATAACTTACTGGCAATTTTCAAGAAGAGCTTTTCCAGGCATTTCCAGTGTAAAAAATACATATGTTGCAATGTGTGCGCCATGCACAAATTGCAAAAACAAAATTTAAAATGGCTTTCAAATTGAAAACTATCACAATAATTAATTTTCCATCGACAACAATGTCATTTATAAACGAAAATATTACCATATTTATCATCATCCTCTATCTGCTAAACTTAAACTTTATTATAGCAATTGAAGCGCCACAAAGTGAATCAGTAACGAATGCGAATCAGAATACTATCTTAAAAAAAGCCTTGAAACTGGCTAAAATGAATTGGAATAAAGTTAATGCACCTCAAAATTCTCAAGTTTTTGACAATTTAATGAATCATTTTGATAAGACGGCTTCAAAAACCCCTTATATCAGCAACTCTTTGCCAGCTCCGTCAAGGATACTAGCAACATGTGAGGCAACTACAAGTGCTCCTATTCGAGTCAACGCTGTGAAAAATAGACAGAATAATAGCAAGAGTCAGGAAAAACATAGAGCAATTATAAAATTGCGACTTAAAATTATAAATAATATGAAAAATGAAGCTCTGCAAATCTTGAAATATTTAGAAAACATGGAAATGGATTTGTTAAAAATTTATATGCGCAGCCATAAAATTGGCAAACCAAATGTTCAAAACAATTACCAGAAAACTCACGAAAGCGCTGATATAAAATGTAACAGCAATGTGAAGGAACGGCTGGAAAAACCGCAGGCAAGCAAGTTATTTTATTTTGGTTTAGTTCCGCCGAACATTTACGACTCCGCGGTTGATGAAACTGCAGCGCAAGCTGAGGAACACAAGCTTAAACAAAAGGTACGTGAGGAGTTATTAAAACTAACACATGACGAGGAGCAAAAACTTGAGCTGAGGGTGCGACAAGAGTATCAAAAGAAAGCCTCCCAAAACAGTGACCTTATAGCAAAACTGCTGCAAAGGCGTAAAGTGCAGCCATCAGCAGAGCAGATACCTTGTTGGTTATCAAAAGTTGCATTATCACAACAAGCGCGTTATCCATTCCATGAAGCTATGCCAAGTCAACAAGATGCTTCTGATATTGCAGACTATAAATGTCTTAGCACTAAATTACATGCAAACAGCAGTAAGCCAGTGCACAGAAGAAGATCGAGTAATAATCCAAATGTGTTTAGGTCATTGCTAAGCACATATGCAAACGCAAGTATGTCCAAAAGATCAGCAGCTAATTTGAAACCATAAAATAAAATTGCCAAAAACAATTTGAGTTAAAGCGCCAGTGATTTGAAATGCAGCATAGCAGTGAGAGTTTGACAGTATACGCTACAACTTCGATAAGCTGTGAATGAAAAACTATCGATAAAAATTTTGTTTTACCCAACACTGTTGTCAGTACTGCTGTCAGTGTTCATTTCATTTGCCTTTTCAAATTAGTTGGAAGCAGTCGAGCAAATAAATTTCAAGCAAGCAAATAAAAATAATTTAAAGCTAAAGCAAAAAGTGTACAACTATAACTAGTAAGTAAAAGCAAAAAATAAATAAAATACAATTACTAGCGCGGATTTTTGTATCAACGAAACAAAAACTACATGCGGCGTCGTGCGTTTGCTTAACCGTTATGTGTGAGGGCAAAGTGATTTAACAGAATATTTTGTTGAAAGTAAAAACTTTTGTATGCGATTTAAGAGCTAAACAAAAGTGGGAACAGCAGCGACGTTGCTCTTTTAAATATTACCGAAAGTTGAACAAGAGCGCTATCGCCGCGTTATCTGCAGTTCGCTTATTGTGCCAAAATTTTTTTTCTTTTTGCAAATTTCGTTTTGTCTTTGTACATGTGTGTGTGTGCGTGGTATATATGTACGTTCGTTCGTTGGTACGTGTGTGTGAAAGACAACACAATTGCTTTCGTAGTTAATATTGCGGTTGCTGGCCAAATGTGTGTGCACTTGCAAAAGCATTCCATAATATTTAATCATGACCCATTTGCAATACACCTGATGATTTCCATATTCTACAGAAGGTGTAGAAAAACCATGTATTATATTTGATTGCAGTGTATCTCTATGTCGAACAATATATATTTACTTATATACTAACTTTCTCTTTTCTTAACTATCTTCTCTTTATAGAAATACGCTAGTGTAAAAATGGCGCCATCAAAAGCAGATCAAAATAGTGTTATTATAGTGATACGCTCACTAATAACGTCCGTAAAACCACCGGTTGCCTTGAAACAAATCTTGCGTGATTTTTACCAGATGGAGGGCTATCAGGTGCCATATCGCAATTTTGGTTTTAACAGTGCCCAGGAGTTTCTTCAAAGCACAGGCGGCTTTACTTTCAATACGATTAACAACGAGGTAAGTCAGAATCAATCCCCTCCTCCAACACAACTCAATGGAATTTATGTTTATTTACCGCATCTCTGCACTCTTACGTTTCGACGTTCTCTTTGTATGTGTTGGCTCTCTTGGCGCCAAGCTTTAGCTTTTGACTGTCAAGTTTTTGTATGTGCAGCTCCACAGCTCATAGCTCATAGCTCAGTTCGTTTTGTTGCGCCAACGTACTCGGTGTGTGTGCGCGCGCTGCTGCTGTCGTCGTCGTCGTCGTCGTCCACGGGGTTGCTACAGAGGCAACGTGTCAACGTCTTCGTCGCCGTTCGTCCGTCTTTGCCTGCATAACGAAAGTGTAAACAATAACATTTATGTACTTGCTTTATATTTATTTATTTATTTATAAGGCCCCCTCTTTTTGCAAATGCGTTTGTGTGCTGTTTGTGCGCTGATTAAACTAAAAGTCATTCGCCAATTGCAAGGCGGTCAGCAGAAAAATAAATAATATCGTTACGCAGATATCGCAGAAATTTTTAGCAATTAAAAATGCTGCTGTCTATTATCTATTTCTAGTATATCGTCTGTGAATTAATGAATGTTTGTTTCCCAGTGTAGCTCTAAAATTGCTCTGGTGAAAGTGAATAATTTTCGTGTGTCCGAAGCAGCAGCACCAGCACGAGCTGCACTGCACTTGAACTTTTTCACATTTTTTTTCGAATATTTTCATAAATTGTTTAAATTATTATATAGTATAACTCTTCGACAGCGCTGTGTATCTATGGCATGAGGCACACACATATACACAGTATAGTATGCTTTATATGTGCATTGGCACGCTTGCTCTTTTGACTTGGTTTGTGAATTGATTGTCAAGCGTGCGTCCGTCCGTTTGTTCGTTCGATTGTTTGTTATTAATAGAGGGTGTCTTTTTTTTTGTGTACAGAGAGCTTCTTGTAAAACCGGTCCTTAATTGGCTAAGTAAAAGTACATTTTCAGAGATATTCTATTCTAATTATTTTGTATTATTTTAGGTTTACATTACCGCGCAAATAAATCCTCTCTCCAATCACATTGTCACAGCTGTGCGGCAGCAGAAAAAGAGCAAGGGTAAAGGATATTACCGACCATCTGTGCCGCCGGTACGTTCCAAGATTAACGTTTACGCTGGTAATGGTTATAAATCGAATCGTTTTAATGGAGGAAACGCTGGTCCTTCAAAGCCACCGCAGCAGCGCTTGCTAACTCAGTGCAAAATCGAGACAAAGTATCTGCGCCCAGTCGAATTGAGCGTGTCTGAGCGTAAAGATCAGGAGAGTCGAAAAGCTCTAGAAGAGGAGCATAAAAAACTCGCCGAGGCGATTAAAGCTCTGGAAAGGGAGAAAATTGCCTTCGAAAAGGAGAAAGTAGAGCTGCAGAAAAATAAAGAAAATATTCAAGGTCCGGACATGGCACTTAACTCGAAAGTGTCAACTCACAGACAGAGTGCATCATTTGCATCAACGCCACCATTACGACCAATCTTTGGTCAGAATGCAGATCAGCGCATGCACAAAGATTGCGAAGACCACAAAAAGCCGGCAGCCACAGTTTTATTGCATCAGTCCGTTAACACTAAGAAGTCTGTAAATGAACGGCTTAAGTGTAAACCGCCAATGCACATACTGACGCCGAACAATATTGCTTTAAAAGCAACTGTGTGCCCGCTAGGCGAGGTTGAGTTTGTCGAAAATCTGTACCAAGCCATTCTCAAATGCCCCAATGGAATCGTGTTCAATAAATTACCCGAATGGTACGTCAACCATTTCGAACATCACGTCCATTCAAATTGGCGAGCACTTGTGGCTGGCTCAAACAAATTTTATACTGAGTGTATTAATAACAAAGAGATACTCTACGCCTGGAATGCTGAAAATGCACAATCTACAGCTGGGCTGTATATGAAAGGCAATAGTCCGACGGCAGAGTTAGTGCTTCCCTGGAAGAATGGTGCAGGTGGCTGGCCGTTTTACGTAACTCAGTACTGCTCTACATCGGTCATCTGGGGTCAGCTTATTGACACACCTGAGCATGCGATGTTCAAAAAGCTTTGTGGGCAAGTAAATGAGGTAATGGCAAAGTTAAGCAATCGTCGCAAAGTAAAGGACATAATGAAGAATCAAATTTACCTTGTCGAAACTGAGTGTGGCTGGTCTCGCGTGCGTGTCGTGGCCTTGGATAAGGCGCAAGGCAAATGCAGTTGTTTCTTTGTGGACGATGGAGGCACAGCATCGTACTCGTTTGACGAAATTTTTATGTGCGTCATGCCAATAATCGGATGGCCGCCGCAGGCGGTATGCGTGTCTATGTACGCGCTAGAGAATTTCGATGGCCATCCATATGTTTTGGATGTGTTGGCGAAACATCTCGAAAATCCGGCAGTTATTGCAAAAATTATGACAAGCGAGTCACAATTTAAAACTTTCGGAGGGCGTCCTGAGGGTGTGATTGTTAGTGATATTTTCAGAGCCTGTATTAAGACTGTGCTATATAATACATGGACTGAGGAAGACATTAACATCAATGAACGTCTGCTTGCGGAAATCGAGTTTGCAACGCCTATTCCCAAGTTGCAACTAGATAACAGATCAAATCCAGTGCAAGTTACGCACATTAATGATAATGGGGACTTGTTTGTGCGTCTTGTGAATGAGGATTGGGGTTTTGTACAAAGCAGTATTGCAAAAATTATGGATGGAGGTAACGGACAGCATCGCGTAACCTTTGCAGACCTGCAACATGACAATGTGTTCTTTGTGTGTGACGAGTCGTTGGATGGCACCAAGCAGTGGTGCCGCGGAAAATTACTAAGCAAACCTAAAAGCGAGGATGAGGAAACTTTTGACGTGGAATTTTTGGACGATGGTCGTACACGTACAGTTCACATTTCCAATTTGTTCCTCCTGGAGGCTCTTAATATAGCCCTCGCCCGTTTTCCAGCACAAGCCATACGTGTGCGGCTTCATGATGTGCCTCCCATTGACGCTGACATGTTGAGCCGCCTGCGTGCTCTTATGTCGCCACATCGTGAAGTGCTTGTAAGTTATAGTTACCATATCTAATTCGATTGCTGCTTGTATATGCATTTTAATATATATTTATTACCAGATGAAAGTGGTGGTAGCCAAAAGTGTGGAGTCACAGCTTCCATTGGTGACAATACATGCGCGTGGCAGTGATGGACTTTATGTATGCTTCAACAGTGCCATACGCATGGAGTACGAAGTACAAAGGTTTGTTTCTCACTCTTAAAATAAGGAGAACAAAAAAAAAAAACACGGAATTGGGCTTTACACTCTACATACGATCATTTCTAAACTTTCACTAATTACTGGATCTCGACAACATCAAATCATTTTTGCTTTTTTTTTTTTACTACAAGTGAAACTTGTAAACACAATGATGCTTTAAAGCATCACTAAACACTGAGATTATAAAATACATTTTAAATGCATTGTATCATTGTATTAACACATATTCATTTTTAACAAATAAATAAACCAATGACATTATCATATAAAAATATCTCAAATATCCTGACAATGACAACGCCTTGCCATAAAATATAGCGTTACAAAAGTGGACACCCTTGACGAAAGTAATCACCACACAAGTTTACTGCGTCGGAGCTCATTTAGCTCTACCGTCTCGAGCAACAGCAGCAACAGCTCGGACTTGCTCAGTTCGGCTAAAATCAAAATGTTTGAGGCTATACCCGCTGTAGGAGCCTACTTCGAGGTGCGTGTGGCCCTGTCTGTAAATCCTGGCAATTATGCAGTAAGTTGCTCATCAAATTTGCCGCTGTGTTTTCTTTTTTTGTTTGTTGCATTGTAAATCTTGCTTTAGATTCAGCCATACAAGTTTTATAATCAACTGCAAAATCTTATGAAGGAACTGCAGACGCTGTGTAAAAGCGCAAAAGCGGAGACTGTGCAGTCTTCTCAGCTGCTAGCGGGACAAGCCTACGCTGCACCAGCTGAGGATGGCGTCTATCATCGGTGTGTTTACTCACCTAAGAACAAAAAATCGTATAGCGCTTTCTAAATCATGCCCTTCTTTTAGCGTAATTATTTTAAAGACTTATGACGAAATGATACATGTTCGATTTGTTGACTTGGGCGACGATGCCGTCGTGTGCTGCAATCAGTTGCGCCAGCTGCCATCGAAAATGATGGAGTTGCCAAAGATGGGACTGCCAGCACAGCTTTATGGTGCGCTTTAACATTTATTTATTTCATTTAATTTACTTTTATTTTGACTTGGTTTTAATATTATTATTTTTTATTTGGAAAGGCATTAAATTGCAGGATGTAACTTGGACGAATGAGAATTGTATGCGCTTTCGCGAGCTGACATTGGGCAAAAAATTTATAGCTTTTGTGCGCGCGGTGGAAAAAAATAAAAATGATAATGTCACAATAACAACTGAGTTGATAGACACATCAACGGACAAGGATATCAAAATACACGAGGTGCTTATTGCCGAAGATCACGCACAGCCTTGTTAAACTTATTACACTAATTTGTTTATTTTATTATTTTACTTATGCTTAATAATTTATAAAATATATTATATATACATTCCCAAACTCCACAATTAGACAAATTTTGTGGAACAAAATGTAAAAGCGCAACAAAAATAAACTGATATTTTACATGCAAAAAATGAAACTATCGCGAAAATGGATGCACTTGGTTGGCGGATTTGATGTTAGTCTTTACTGCCGATGGTGCTTTACCCAATTGTTGTTGTGGCACATTGCCAGGGCTCATTGGAGAGGGCGCACGAATTGAAGGAGGCACCATCATGCCGGGACCTCCCATTGGTGGCATTCCGCCCATAGGCATTGTCATCTTTAGGCCTTTGCCCATGCCAACGGCGGCCACAAGCAGTTGTGTGTCGGCCATGCTGCTCGTTTGTTGCACGACATGTCTAGATGACGATTCCATTTCCCATTCTTCACGTGCTTTCGTGACCATATCCAGTACATGCGAAATTACTTTATTGTACTGCGTTACTTGTTTCATCGCCGCATCATTGGTTAAATTTGATGCTTTTTGCTCATTTTGCTGAATTTTCTGCTCAGTTATTGGATCGGGGCGTGTGCGCAGATAGTCCGGAACAATGTCGTGAGAAAAGACTGGAACGCGTCCTTCTGTGATACCAACAAGGGCCTCATCGCGGTCCATAGAAACAAGTAAGGGTAAAACTGTACGATTTCGTAAAGGCGGACATTGCTCTTTGGCGAGAATTTTCGTAAGGCCGGTAAGATGACTGGAAATTATGGCGAAATTGTCGAGGAAACTTGGCCAGTTGATAGTTTCGTATTCCATTTCCAATTTCTGTATCATAGCTAGAACGGCTAGCTTCAAGTCGCTCAAACGCTGCAAGACAGCATCGAGCGTCATTTCAAAGTGTTTTTCCTCCCGCTGCATAATTGAGATTTGCAATTAATATTCACTTTTAATATTATAGTGCTTTTTATTATATTGTCTATTGCAAATTCTTGTATTTGGGTTTTGTTAATCAAGACTAGTGTTGGGTAATGCCATTAGTTTAGTGTTATAAAGTGAAGCCAGTCATCAGCTGTTGGCTTTTGCCATTCACATGCACGTGCAGTTAGTTCACTTGTTGACACACGCGGATAAATTGTTTGAGCTGCGTATTTAAAGCGAAATAATTATAATGAGCAATAAATGTGACAAAAAAGTTATAATTAATAAACGCCTGAAAGGCTTGCCAAGGGAACAACTGGAACAGCTAAGCAAGACAGAACTAATCGACAAAATAGCGCAGCTAGAAGCCTATAACTTTCAGCTGAGAAATTTGTTGAAAAAGAAGCTTACAGAAAATGATAAAAACGATACGGAATATGCAATTCTAATGCAGGAACGTAGTGATGGAGTCCCTGCAACTGTGCCCATAATGGACCAAAGCTGTAAACGAAAAAAACAACGCACATTTAATTGGGCAGGGTAAATACTAGCGACAATTTAAAAAAAAATTCAATAGCAAACATCATACTTTTTTCTTAGCGCACATCGACGCCATGTACTACTTAAAGTACTTTACTTTGGCTGGGACTATCAAGGATACGCATGTCAGGAGGACTCTAATGAAACAATTGGTATGGATGTAAATATTTTGCATAAAAATAACTCTCATTGCTTTTATCATTTAGAGGCACATTTATTTCGAGCTCTAACACGTACTTGCCTCATAGAGTCAAGAGCTAGCTCCAACTATCATCGATGTGGTCGTACAGACAAGGAGGTGAGCGCTTTCTGCCAAGTGATTTCTATCGATTTACGTAGCAAGCATCCTCCATCGTTACAATACGATACGTCGGCATTGTCAAGCGAAATCGACTATTGTGGCCAGCTCAATCGTGTCTTACCCAAAAATATACAATGCATAGCCTGGATGCCATTGCGCAGCAATGTTTACAGCGCAAGATTTGATTGTATTGCACGCACATATCGTTATTACTTTCCTAGAGGCGATTTGGACATTAAAGCAATGCAGGCAGCTTGCCAACTACTGGTGCATCATGGAGATTTTCGTAATTTTTGCAAAATGGATGTTCACAATGGCGTAACCAACTATGTGCGTAATTTGCAAGCAGCTTGCATAGAGCCATGCGAAGTAAAGGACAATAATACAGGTTTGTAACGACAACCATATTTTCTATTTAATTTCATTGCATATTATTTACTGTTAAAGGCTATGCAATGTACTATTTGGAGATAAAAGCCAATGCATTTCTATGGCATCAAATTCGCTGTATTATGGCTGTTTTGCTGCTCATCGGAGAGAAAAAGGAGCAACCAGCTGTTATCAGTGAGTTGTTGGATGTGAATAAAAATCCTTGTAAGCCTCAGTATACGCCTGCACTTGGATTGCCTTTAAATCTATTTCATTGTGATTTTCGAAGTCATACCACTCGTAGAAAAGAGTTGGACACTGAGGATAATGTTATAGAAATGTCAGAAAATGACATTGAAAAGCCAAACACAGAGCCTGATATTTTAGACTGGATTTACAATGAGGAAAATTTACAAAAGGTTATTGAAAACGTGCAATGTGAGTGGACACAGTTCAGTGTCAAGTGTACCATGATACGCAATGTGCTGCAGCAGTTGGAAACTCTTTTACAAAATACTTTTGCGCCACAAGATGCAATACACGCTCAGTTACTGCTGCTGCAGGATGGCGTCAAACCACGACAATACCAACAGCTACTGCAGCGTAAGCGTTGTGGTAAGTATTTAAAATTGATAACAATATATTTAAATAAACAATTTTATTTTTTGCCTGCAGAAAGTTTAGAGAATCGCATTGCACATTTTGTTAAAAAACAAAGATTAATTGTTGAAAAAGAAACGGAGTAGAAAGTATACATAATCTGATAAAACACATAATACATAGAGGTACACAAGAAACAGTAAGTAATTAAATTGATTTCTCTAAACCATTTTTATTGTTTTATTTCCATTTTGTGGAGCTTAACTTATACAATTCAGGCAAATAATTTAAAATTCTATAGCATACTTAAAGAAACCTTTTTTTCTTTTAAATACTTATACATATCAACTTATGTACGAATATTTGAAGTTTGTACGTTAATAAGAATTTCTTAGGGTTTAACATCAACTTGCTGAAGGTAACTTAGGCTAAACTGCAGTTGCTTCTTTGCCTATGTGCCCATAGATTTGGCCTTCTGCAATCTGTAGGATAAAGTGATAATATTAGAGAAACGTCGTACATAAAACTGCTTATGGACTTACTTTCTACGTAATATCTTAAGCATAATTGTGCCCTCACGCACATTTTTAAATAGACCTATAGTCTCGGCATGGCTCATGCCCTGTACAGAGCTGTTGTTGATTTCCACAATCTCGTCACCTATATACAAACAAAACTGTAGTCGGAACGCATGGGATTAAGTTAGTCAGTTGACAAACGTACCGGCTTGCAGCGTGCCAGCATCTGCTGCTTGTCCCGTAGGAAAAACTGTCTTTACAAAGATGCCCATATTTCCTTTTGGTGAGTCGCGTCCGCCAACAATGCTAAAACCCAATGACTTCATGCCTGGTCCCTTATAAAACGTTATAGTCTTAGGCGTGCAACGACCACTGCCTATAAATAAATTGTAAGAAAAATTTGAATATTGCTCTGACTGTGGTATTTAGAATTAGAAATGATTGCAGTTCGCGAAATGAAGGCTTACCATCATTCATTGAGGCTCGTATAACCTCGGCCATTTCTTCATCGCGTATTGTTAGCTTGGCCACAGGCAAAGACGGCCGATGATGCATAAGTGATGCGTTAGGTGGCGCCAATGAGCTGGAGGATGATGTGCCTGCTGTTACGGCTGATGAGGCATTTAAAAATGGATTAGGCGCAAATAATGACATTGTTTTTGGCGTGTGCTTTATGTATAATGGAGAATGGTGTTGTTGTGGTTGCTGTTGCTGCTGCAGCGTTGCACTAGTGAGATCAGTTGTTGTTGTTGTTGTTGTTTTTGCTGTAGTATTGCTATTAGTAGTGGTAGTAGTGGAAGGAGCCGTGTCAGTTGTGCTACTTGTGCTAGTTGTGTTGCCCTCCTCTGTTACATTGTTAGATTTGGATTCCGACGCTGGGTTCTGCATAAACAAGCTCAGACGAGAAGAGCTTAGTCGCGAATGCGCAAAACGCAGTGAGCGATAATGCGAATTGGATAGATTAATAGAGTTACGGGCATAATGTGTACGTGGGCCAAACTGCACACCTGCATGACCATCAACCACATCAGGCGCAAGCGAAGCGGCATTACCCACACTGCGTCGCTGTTCTAGCGCGCATGTAAGTGATGTGCTACGCTGACCTGTGACACGACTGGTCACTTCTGCAGGTAGGCCGCTGCCTTCCGAGCAACGTTTACGGGACAGCATGTGCCACTTTTCATCGTCACCCAAAGGTGCACAAACGCTAGCCGCTCGATTTGCATAAACAGGCGTGTAGGAATCGGGATTAGCTGAGCTGTTAAAAAGCGGTGTTAGAGCCAAGCTTCGCTGACCTGAAGAGGATCGTGCGCGCCGCCTCAGCAGTTCGTGTTCCGGTGCGCCCACGTCTAGCGAGTGGCGTGGCGTGGAGCTACGTCGATGCTGCATAAGTGGCATAGGCGTCGGCAGTGTGCTGACACTGGCCAGTGAGCGTGCATCGTCGGTCATTTCACTGTGGTCATCCGTATCTTGCAACTGCAGGCTTTGCAGATCGTAGGCGTTGCTGCTGTTCAGACTGTCGGTGCTCTGAGTGCGTTGGGTATAACTTAAGCGCTTACGCTGTTGTTGCTGCTGTTGCTGTTGCAGCGCTGTGGTCAATCCATCGATCTTTATTTTGGTATAAAAATCAGTAACAGTGGCAATCTCATCATGGGCTATGACCAGATCGATACTGTTGTCTACAAATGTGCTTAACAGACGCTGTACCTCCGCAAAGGATTGTATGCCGCGTAAATGTTTGCCATTGACATTGACAATCTCGTCACCCAGCCGTAGACGTCCATCTCTGTAAATAGAATCGTGACAATAATGCAATCATTTATTAGTATGCAGCAGTCGCTACTCACTTTTGGGCCATGCCATAGGGCTCGAATTCGACAATAAGATATCGATATTGTTGCTCATTGCTGTTGGTTACCACCGTCTTGGGAGACAGCACCAGGCCAATGTAGTCTTCTTGGCACTTGCGCTCCAGTTTTATCTGCCGAAAGCGTCGTCGAATTGTCTCCGTTTCATAGTCATAGTTGTAGCCACCTAGAGAAACGGGCGCACTACATATGCTGCTGTTTCTGCCAGCACCCATGCCTACTCCCACACCTTCAGACGAGGTCAGCGAGATGAGTGAGTTGCGTTTAAGCGTGCCTGAAGCAATAGATTCTGTATCTCCGCCGGAGATGCTTAGATTATTACCCAGGCGCGTACCTCCGCCACCATCACTGTCGTAGCCCGACTCATTTGAACTCAGACAACTACTTAATCTTTGGTAAAGTGGTTCCCAGTCCTTGGACGAGATGCTGTTATTGCGCGATACGTTGGCCAGTGATTCAAGCTGTTGTGGCGTGTTTAGGTAGCCAGCATCGGGTGAGCGTCGCTGCGGCAGTGGCGAAGATTCAACTGCATTGGCTTGTAAGCTGCTTAACGTAGATTGTTGCTGCTGCTGCTGTTGATGATGCTGATGATGATGTTGATGGTGTTTCATCAGCACAGAACCGTTGTTCTCCTCGGGTAGCACTGACAAGCGTGAACGCAGAAAAGCATAGGGAAAAGCGCCTCTACGCGCTTCCTGTGGCTGCTGCTGCCCGTTGCCGTTAACACCCTGCGGAGAGCCGTCGGCATTTGGTGAGCTGACGCTAGCGGCGCCGCTGCTGCTGCTCGTGGTAAGGCAGCTGCTTACCTTGGCTATGTCATCGCAGCTACTTGATTTAAGGCTGACCGGATTGCCCATACGTGGCAGCCGCTGTTGTGTCTGCAGATTGAGGCCCTCTGTTGGATCGTCACACTTTATGTAGGAGCAGCTAGAAAGCTGACTTGTGGAACTGCTGCGATATAATGTGGTGACGGCAGGAGATGCCTGCTCTGCTGCCGACGCCTTGACCAGATTGTGTGAGCGATGATTGAGCATACCGGTGGAACCGATACGATGGAAGAAATTCCTAAGCGCCTTTTGTGGGCGTGCCACGTGCTGCTGATGCGTGGGCGTGGATTGTGCGCTTTGGCTGCCTTGTTGTTGCTGCAGATGTTGTTGTGGTTGAGAAGGTTGGCTCTGTTGTTGTTGTTGTTGTTGCTGTTGGTGGTGGTGGTGCTGTGACTGTGACTGTGGCTGTTGCTGCTGCTGCTGCTGCTGCTGAGTCTGCTGGTGTCGCTGCTTGATCGTCTCTATGGGGCCTGATTTGCATTTCTTGAGCGTGTTGCTTTGGAAGCCAAGCGGCATGGACTTGCCATTGCTATTGCTGCTATTGTTGTTGTTGGCATTGGCGTTGGCGTTGCCATTGGACTTGTGATGAGTTGGGGAATGAAAGAGACTGCGCAGATCCGTATGCGATTTGTGTGTGTTGGCGTTGGCATTCTCGCTGCGCTTCAGCAGATCCAGTTTGCGGCTCATGCGCTTGCCCCAGGTGAAAACTAAAAAAAAAAAAAAACATAGTGTTCAAGAGTGAGATATAGTGGCTGCAAGACGGGAAGGGAAACTCAATCAAAAACCGATTTCTAACTTAATTATAACGCTTCAATAAATCTTAACGCCTCAGAGGCGGCGATCGCAGCTGCAGCCACCGCCACATTGACAGCTCTGCTACATGAAAAATGTCCATGCATCAATATTGAATTAGTACTGACATTGTCTGGCAATGGACGCAAACCTGGACAAGGTAGTTGTTACAATCCCGCCATTGGCAATGACAATCGAGCTGCAGTTAAGGCTTTGTGGCCAGAATGTGTCGTTGGCTTGCCACGTGCTTGTCTCTGTCTACTCTGTCCCCACTACAAGCCATCGCATTACATTGTGGTTAGAAGCAGCGTCGTTGTCGTTGTCGGCTAGCACTCAAATGACTACAGTATGATGATCTGTGGCCTGTGGCTTGACCTCAAATAGGAACTCACTGGGGCTTGTCGTTAACTAAGTAAAAGATTAGTAAGTGCGCTGTGTTATCCTAATCTAACTCGTAGTAGAGCTATCTCGAATATGATTACCAATTTCGAATCTTTGCTTTTTGCCTCCTTTTTTTATAACCGAATTTGGTCTAAAAACATAAAACAATAGATTCACTCACTAAGTTTTGCATTCATGTTAAGAATCGCCTTATGGTATTCATAAAATTTTGAACTATGTTTCTACTCTAGACATCAATTGTGCATTAAGCGTTTTTCGAAATTTTATATCGAATTTATTGCAGCAATTCAGACTCATACCTACACATGCAGCTCATATAAAAGCTGTTAAATAGTGCTTGCCTGCAGAACTATAGGAAATTGGCAGGCCTATTGATATTTTATCCGCCTTAACCGCAGGCGAGTGCTCCTACTCCTGCATTCTACATACTTCCAAATTGCCATGGCTTATGTGTGGGCGCAACGATGATGCCGCTAGAGTTGACAGTTGCTGTTGTTGTTGTTGTTGTCGTTATTTTGTTGTGCTCCTATGCTCTGCCAGCCAGGAAATGGCAACAATAACAGTTGGACAGAGCTGATCTCAATGCCCCCCTGCCTGTTGACTCACCCTGGCTATCCCAAGTGCCAAAAGCATTTTTATTTTTTAAACCAACTAGTTCGCGTTTGATTAAAGTTTTCAGCACGCGGCCAATGCAATCAAAAGAGCCGTACTTTTAAACAATAATTGAGAAACGGCTCATGGGGCATCAATTATATGACAGCGCGTACATACTCAGCTGTCTGACCCGCGTCTTAATGTCCGCATGCCACAAATTCTACACCCACTTAACTGTGAAGACGGTGTCAAATGCCCGCCAGCGGTTCAGTCAACCAACTCCAAAGATGACTTTGTTGCAACATGCCGTCTCATAGCGCATGCTATCCAAGACGCGTCTACAAGCAGTCTTTGCACTTAAGCAGCGTTGCCAGATTGCAAAGAAATTGAAATATGTTGCATTGAATCGCAATTTAAGCGCTTTCTGAATAGTTGATTATTGCCATCTTCAATTATTTTGATCAATAATTTGTTCACTCATTTGAATTATCTTTACTTACGTTGCAACTCGCCCAGAGTTACCAGAGTTATGACAGCAAGGGAGACAGGGAGCACGCTAAAGCAATACAATAATTGCTTAATGTTGCATTAAGTTTTACCCAGTTTGGCCAACATGTCGGCCAAAACCCGTACACTGACCTTCGTTACTGGTTTCTCCTCTAACTACGCCATGGCACGCTTTGCCAAAGACTAATCTAACACAGCACAAAGTCAACATTGTTGCCTCCTCAAAGCATGAGGTATTTTATCAGGTGCCGCAGAATGTGCAGCTGTTCGAGTCTACAAGCACGAGATGATAATGCTTTTATGCCATGGTAGAAATGATTGCTAGCCCGTTTAGTTGAATGAATCATTTAATGGCAAAAAATATCTGCGATTTATTTAAGATGCAGCTATAGAGAGGGTCAGAGGTACGTACACAAATCTAATGTAATGTAATGATCAGGCGCTGCTCTGCTGCAGCTTCATCTACATACGCATAAATATTTTATTTGGCAAAATCGGCCAAAATGATAATTCTTGAAGAATTCCTAAAGCTTGCTGAATGCATGTTACTTGAGCTTCAGATCATAAGAGTTGGCTAAACTAAAGTTGACTAAGTTTGCAAATTGCTTTCATCAGTTTTAAATTACGATCATTGCATGATTGGCTGAATGCTATTGATAGTAGGAACAAAAAAAAAAAAAATGCAATGAGAAGAAAAAAGTGCAAAAACGCGATTTGTAAAATCAATAAGCGCCAACATCAAAACTCTCGCCCAGCTGTCGACACATAAATGCTATAATTTTGCAGACAGGGCGAGCTGCCATCTCGTCACCGATTCCCACTTCCCATTGCTATCGAGCATGAGCCTCGCTTGTTCTTGTGCAAGCATGCGCATTTATTGTGGATTATCGCTTATTACATGTTCTTCTTGTCTTGAATTGATTCTTCTTCATTTTACCCGACGATTATCGATCTATCACTCGGCGCCGTTTCAAGCCGATCTGGTTCACTGCTCGAATTAAAGAATTCTGTGCATATTGAAATTTTGCAATTCGTACGTGAGATTAATGCAAGAGAGCAAGCCACCGTTTAAATTGCAAGTTTCTTTGTAAATTCTTCGTTTTTTATTTGTATTATTATTTTTGTTTGCATGGGTATAGGTATATAGGTGTGTGTGTGTGTGCGTGTAAGTAAATATTTCTCATTGCATGTTATTGAACTTTCGGGAAAGTTGGGGGTACATTTCTCACAGTCATTCCAACGCGGCAAATTTAGAACAGCGAAAGTTAAAAGATCGTTCTTCCGATATTAAGTTCAAATGAAAAAAAATTTTGTTATATTATTTCCAAATACTCTAACAAATATTGGACTAGCTAGGGACTAGCTTTCGTGCCACAAGCTGAGTACAAGTAGTACTCACGCACGAATCTCTCCAACTAACTAACTTCGTCGTATACAACTGATTGCGCGTCCAATGGCACATAATGCCTCACTTTGTCACACTTGGTCGCTTATACTACTTAGTTAGATATATATGTAAGTCCCCCAACAAACCGCAACTGCACACATGCCATCCAACAACCCGACAACCCAACAACCCAGAGACTGACTATTGCTCCTCATATCACATTACTCCAACCAACGTGGTATTCAACGAAGCAAAATCGGGTCAATACGGCATTTTGGATGCGCTATATAGAGTACTGGTTTCGTATAATGGTATAATGGGTATCCATATCGATGGCAACGCTAACCGCTTATGCCGTAACGGCGCCCGCTTCAATAGCATGCAGCGACAAATGCGGAAGTGAGATTGCTGCGACCGAATGAGTACGCAAAAAGTAAAAACAATCTCGACAAAGCGTTTCCAAAAGTACCGATGCCGCCATTGCTAGCTTTATGTAATGGGAGACGAATTGCTATTAATATTATTATATTAAATGGTTCAACTAATGGACAACAAATGCAGTGGTTAGATGATGCGTGAAATAATTTTGGAGCAATTTGGTTAAACCTTCTAAATACACTGACATTCCCGTAGTTTTATTTCTTAATTATTATTTAAAAGACAATTTCGAGCGTGCGATTAATTTCGTCTCCGACTGTTGGAACACTTAAGGATACATAATTTATGATGCTGTCACAGTCACAGCTACTCCATGGATAGAAAGATGTAAAAACATTTGATAACACTTAAGCCAACGTTTTGAAATCAATTTCAAGGCATTTAGGGTCTTGGGCTATTTCTGTTGGGCGAGGAAGGGAGTTGGGGTAGCATAGTACTTACCGTTGCGCGTTGTGTTGGCTAGGGAACTGGCGCTATGATTGGAACTGGCGCTGGCTGCGTGCGTTGCTGCCGCTTCCAACATTGTAACTGCTGGCTGTTTCTGCTCATCATCGAGTACCACGACGGGCACAGCTGTGACCAGTTTGTATTCGGGCATGTGACCTTGTGAGAAAGACATTAAAAGCAATCGCTTAACTTGGGCGTAAACATGCATAAGTGAGTTTTGAGTAGAGCATTGACCTGACCAAAGACTGTATGCTGATTGCTGATTACTGGGGTTTTCAAGATAACAAACTGCTCTGCAATTTGGCAAGCAGCATCATAAGGAGGAAGTGTTTGTAAAACAGTTGGGATTTATATAGCCAACGCGATGGTTGTATACCTGCTGCGAGTTGGGCTGTACACCATGGCCGTGCTGCAGCTTATCCAAGCCGAAGATCTGCGGCAGGTTGGCACTGCACTGCAGCAACTGCAGTTGCAGCTTAAGCAGGCTCACCAGCTGAACGTACAGCGTTTGGCTGCAAATCTCAGCACAGCTGAGCAAGAGCGTGTGGCACAGAATGTACGCTGGTTGGAGACGCCTAAAGATGCGTTGCAGCTGCGGCACTTGCAAGCGCTGCTGCAGCCAAATAGTGACTTTAAGCTTTTGCTCTGGCTCAGCTACTTTTGGCAGTTGCATGGAGCACAACGTTTGGACAGCTTGTTGCTGCGGCAATTTGCTTTGACATTGCGAGAGCTGCGCTTTGGCCAAAGCAATGTAAAATGGAATGCTAAACTGCAGAATATGTTGCAGGCGTTGCCGCGCCCACTTAGAGTATTGCTGCACAGTCGTCGACTGTGTGTGCTGCATGACCAGCAGTTGCTGTATGTGGGTCCAACTGCATGGCAGTTACAACTAGGCGCCAACAATTGCAGCATGTGGCAAACGGCGCACAATGTGGAGCAGCCCAACTGGCTGCGCCTGGAGAACGTGTGTGACGAGCAGCAGCACTCGATGTGGTTTATAAACATGTCGCAGCAACATGGCAATCTCTATATGCTGTTTACACAGCCAGCTGAGGGCGGACGCTGTCTGTGTGTAGAACAGCGACGCGTTTACTACGTGGACGCGCAACATGCAACGGCGGCCTGCTACTGGCAGCTAAACGATTGCAGCCAGCTGTTGCCTAATAAACTGTAAGCGAATCTAAACTAATCTAATTTGGCAATATGATGTGGTCATGTTATGGGTTGGGAAACGTAGCTGCGGAGCGTGCATACATACCATTGGGCGTTAGCGAGATGCTGCCAGCTTGGGTTGCATGTTTGGGCTCATAGAGGCAGCTGCTGGAGGCCGATGTGGCATGCATGCGTTGCGCCATAAGTGTGCCATTGCTGGCGGCCGCACACATGTATTGTTGATGTTGCAGCTTATTTTGTTGATAGTTGAGCGCATGTTGCTGTGCCTGCTGCTGAGCGTTGGCAATATTGTGGCTGCTGCCACCATAGCTTAGCAACAATGTTGCAGTGGTTCTTTCATTGTTGCACAGCTGTTTGTTGGGCACATAAATGGTTGGTGGCGGCTTGTTGTTACGTAGGCATGTTGCGTCTTGTAGCGACATAACCGATAGCGCCGAGGGCGTTTGACGTCCACTTATTAGACATGTGGGCGTGGCCGTGCGTAACGGCTGCTGCTGATGCAGGTTACCGCTGTTGCTGGTGCTTATTGTTGTGGCATTTGTGGCAGCCGCTGCTACCGCTTGTGGTGCTGTAACGGGGGCGGCTGTGGCCACAGCGCTGCTTGTAGTGGTGCTGCTGCCGTTGGTGGTCAATGTGGTGCAGCTAAGTATCATGACTGGAGAATTGTCGTGCAGATCAGGCAGAGATGAGAATATGGATGAGCTGCCGACAATGCTTTTGTTGAATTTGTTGCTGCATGTTGCAAATTTGTGTTTATTTTTATTGTTATTGTTTTTGTTGTAAGTTTGCTGCTGCTGCTGTTGTTGTTGTTGTTGCTCGAGTTGTTGTTGCTGCTCCAGCTGTTGTTGTGCGGCGGCTAAAGTGCTATATGTATCATTGGATTTGCGCGTTTTAAAGAGACGCATACTATGTGCTGTTGCTTAATTATGCTTCAAGCACTTCGATTCCGAATTGTTTGCTGCAATTAACAAAAAAGAAAAAATGGGAGAAAAACAAATTAGTTAAATATGTGCTACGTTTTGTTGCAACATGTCAATTAAAAAGCAAAATCGGTTAAGGCCTAAAAACCTAATTTGTTGTACTTGTAATTTCATTAAGCGTCCACGATTCAAGTTGCAAACAATGCGCGTCAACGGAGCGTATAATTAACATAAATTGCAGCTCGTGGCGCATCGAATTTTGTGGCACTAGAAATTGGCTATAGACTTAAGCTGGCAACGCGGCTTCAAGTGCGAAGTTTGAATGGGCACGGAGGGGTAGGCACAATAATGCCTCAGTTTGTCACACTTGGTCGCTTATACTACTTAGTTAGATATATATGTAAGTCCCCCAACAAACCGCAACTGCACACATGCCATCCAACAACCCGACAACCCAACAACCCAGAGACTGACTATTGCTCCTCATATCACATTACTCCAACCAACGTGGTATTCAACGAAGCAAAATCGGGTCAATACGGCATTTTGGATGCGCTATATAGAGTACTGGTTTCGTATAATGGTATAATGGGTATGGGTAATGCTCCAGCTGTTGTTGTGCGGCGGCTAAAGTGCTATATGTATCATTGGATTTGCGCGTTTTAAAGAGACGCATACTATGTGCTGTTGCTTAATTATGCTTCAAGCACTTCGATTCCGAATTGTTTGCTGCAATTAACAAAAAAGAAAAAATGGGAGAAAAACAAATTAGTTAAATATGTGCTACGTTTTGTTGCAACATGTCAATTAAAAAGCAAAATCGGTTAAGGCCTAAAAACCTAATTTGTTGTACTTGTAATTTCATTAAGCGTCCACGATTCAAGTTGCAAACAATGCGCGTCAACGGAGCGTATAATTAACATAAATTGCAGCTCGTGGCGCATCGAATTTTGTGGCACTAGAAATTGGCTATAGACTTAAGCTGGCAACGCGGCTTCAAGTGCGAAGTTTGAATGGGCACGGAGGGGTAGGCACAATAATGTGCCTACAATGGACTTTACGGTCAAGTGAATCTGGAGCAAGCGAAGCTAGAAACTGAAAAAGGCCAAATAGTTGGGGGAGTGCAGTAAATTATAGCAAAATGATAGTATGTTGATTTTATTACTTGATTTTGTCTTTTCTTTCTTTTCATATTTAATTTATTTAACATTTGTTGACAAAATGAAGCGCAGGGATGCGGCATTTCGTTGCTGCTGCAAACTTCAACTTAGTACGCCTCCAAAGAGGGCACCTGGCGTTGTACCTGATCGTGTTTCTCGTCTAATTCTAAATGATTTGTATGCCGCCATTATGACCAAGTCATTCAAGCAACCATACGAGCAAAGGGCATCCAACGACATTGCCAAATACAACAAATTATTTTTAGCTTGTCTGTCAAAATCTTATGGGTTTTCATGTTCTGTTAAACAAAGTAACTTTATTTTTTCATTATTTTTAAAGGGAAATGTAGAATTCCTAGATAAAACGCGTATCCACAGGATATCGTACAAAACGATTTCAGGACTGTTTTTTGGCTTAAAAAATAAATTTTGTGTATCTCCAAGAAAAATATTACGAAAGTATAAATTTAAAATAAAAACAATAACAGAAACATTATTCATACGCAATGTGAGCAATAGGCACACATCAACACACACACACACAGTTAGTCAATAGTCTGTTCTGTTGGCTCTTATCAGTCTGAGAGAATTGTTATATTTACTTGCATTTGTTTATAAACAAATATTTATAGCGTAGATCTGGTTATCGGTTCAATAAACGCAACCAGGGTAAAGATTACCAGAGACAAGTATATTATATGCAAACGTTTGATGATAACATAATATTTGCAGATCATAATATTTGATTTTATTTGTTTAAATTTATTGTCTTGTCAAAAAAAGTAAAACTTCCATAAGCTGAAGCCTTCCACATGCTTGTTGACTCTCGTGTGGGTGAACTTTGCACAATGAGACAGCAATTAATACGACATAAACCGAAACAGATATCAACAAATGGTTGGCGGGCATGCCATAATCTCTCTACAAGCAGCTGCTACTTTTCCAAGCTAACCAGCACAAAGTCAATATCGATGCTAATTCGAAATGCTAATGGTAATGGCAATGTTAAGTGGCCAAGCATCCGACTACCACTTTTATGTGCTCCAAACGTACCAAAACAAATCTGCAACTGCAAGACACGATGCTGGCTTAGAAATTCTATCGATAAATGTATTCATAAATTGTTTCAGCCCACTGTGCCGCGTCCAGCCAAGACTATGACGCACTGTTGGCACTTAAACGTGCAACCCATGGCGTTGGCGCCTTGTGCTGGTACAGAGCATCTGCTGGCCTGGCCTACTGTGTGCTAATCATTTTTTATTTGATCAGCCTATTTGAAGCTTTCGTTTGGGGCGCTTGCCTTAGGTTCTGTTTGACTCAACACTTGCTGCTAAAGTTACGTCAATATGTCGCCGTAATGTGCATTTAATTGGCTCGGCAATTGCCGTAAATCTTAATCTGTTGCTGGTTGTTATGGTTGTATGCGCCATAGTCATCTAATTAATAGTGCAAAGTTTTAATAGCTTAGCAGCAGCGCACAATGTTCGAATGTGCATTTGTCTGTCTGGTTTATGGGTCAAAACCAGTTTCAAGGACGCGACCCATGCACATTTCCAAGAACACTCTTGACTCTGGTATCATTAAGCCGCGACAGACGCAGCCACACAAAAAGGGAGACGCAGTAAGAAAACGTGACTGCCAGTTGGACTCGCGACTCTACTAAACTATTTTTTTAACTGCCTGCGAGCTGATCTTCTGCTGCTGCTTCATTTTCTTCCTTTGCTGCATGCCTCTTCCTTTCGTGAATCTTTCATTTGAACTCGCATATTTTTCTACACTTAATTTTATTTTAATTTGCCATGCCTGTGCAGCAAAAGTCGATAATAGTAGCAACAGAGAGCTCTGGAATTGGAGCCGGCTGCTGCCGTTGCATAGTTGTAAAATTCCTGTAAACAAGCTGCCACAGCTGTGGCATGTGGCAAGTAACCCGCACAAATACAATACACACAATGGCTTTGGCATTAGCGCATGGGTTGCCACCAAAGTTTGTAAGCAACTTGCAGCACATAATTTGCACGCAAAAGCCAAGCAGCAAGAACCTTGGTGCCCACCCACGCATCATGAGTTGCCTTTTGTTGCCACAAGTTTTGAGTTGGTGTTTTTCGTTTTGTTGTTTGTGTTTTACTTCTTGACTGTGCAACGCCCGTATGTCCGTGTGCGGCAATGTGGATGTGGTTGTTGTTGTTGGAGTTGGAGTTGTTGTCTGTTTGTGTGTAGTACTGGCAAGTCCGCATTCTTTTAAAGGTTGCCAGCTTGACCAAGACGCCGGCCCGCAGCAGATTGAGTAAGAGCAAACCAAAATGTTCGATTGAGCGAGAGAGAGAGGGGGAGAGGGGGAGAGCTAGACACCAAAGTGGGTACAGCTTTGAAATCAAAAATATGTATCAGTCATAGCTATGCCCGACATGGGGATACCCTTTTCGAACAATTTTTCCAAATTGCTGTTGATCTTTGTCAGCAGCTTACCACAGGCCAGCGATTCCAGCATTCTGCAGCGCATTAAAACGAAACCACAGCCAGAAACATGCGCCTGCGTCACTGCCACTGCAGCTGCCACAGCTCCAACTACGTTTTAAGTTTTCGTTTTCGTTGTCGTTGTCGTTGTACTTGCGCCCACATTTTTTTCTTGTTCTTTTTCTTGTCATTGGAGCTTCGTAGTGGCGCAGAGCCGGCAAAAATATCTTTTTTGGGTATTTTGTTTTTTGTTTTTTTGCCAACACGAGGCCGCAAACCGAACGGGCTAATTGCAGCGCCACATGTTGCATACGGCATGCCGACACCAGCCGAAATTGAGCATTGTGCCGGTAATCGCAGCTAGAGTTGCAACTTATGGCTGGCGTTGTTGTTGTTTTTGTTGTCACATGCTAAAAAGTTGCTGACCTTCATGCAACGGCAGTGTGAAATGTTGCCACCTGTTTGTTGCTTCTTCGTTTTTTGTTTTTGGCGCAGTCTACGCATTGCAAATTAAGCATATCATTATTATCATTATGTTGATGATGTTGTGCTTGTTGTTGTGTTGGCATGACTCATGCTGACTCGGTTTGCATTGGATTGAATCGGCTCAGCTCAGCTTAGCTCAGTTTTGCTTATGTTGCATTAAAAATGTTGCTGGAATGTTGCTGTTGCAGCAACAACGTATCACATGCTATAAATAGTTAACCTAATCAAAATGCAGGCGTGTAAGCAAAGCAAACTATTTGCATAGTTGTTGTTGTGGTTGTTTGTTGCTGTTGTTGGTTCTTGTCTGTCGAGTGTGGTGTGGTGTGTTGCAATTAAGTTTAGCATGCGCCGCCTTAAACTTGCAGCAACATATATCCAAGCTATTTGCTATTTGGTATCTCGCTTGCTGCATTGGGCTAAATGTCATGGTAAATTATGATGCATTCAGTTATTACGTCTAATAGTCAAAATTGTATGCTCATGTTGCATGTTTTGCTGGGCTGGCTGCACAGCTGCTACTTGCCGGCTACTGCTGTTGCATGTTGCACTGGGCGCAACTATTTTTAGATGTGCGCAATGACAGTTCATTTGAGCAAGCACAAAACCTGCTTCGCCACACATTTGATGCATGTCTCTAGGTGCGCCCTTTTCTACGCTAATTAAGCGTTGTTGCGCCTGCTCCTGCAACTGCTGCTGCTGCAACTCCTTGCTGCAACTGACCAGACGAGCCGTGTATGCAACTCTAATTCTGACTGCAAATGCAACTGAGTTTGACTGCCTGCAGCGTTTGCAACATTTAATCATCACATTGCTGCAAAAATCGTATCATTAGCGTTTTTACGATTACGCGCTTTATCAAAATAGCTGCAACAACTGCAATAACAACAAGCACAATAGCCAAAGCAATAACTGCAGCAGCAACCGCCACAGGTTGCATGCATGTAGTTGCCCGTTTTGTCTTAGCTTAGTAATGGGTCACCATGGTACGAAGTGTGACATTAATTGTGCATAAAATCTTTAGTTATTTTAATCGTTTTTCCTACGAATTCAAAATATAGAAAAAAAAACAACGATTGAGAGCTTGCAACATTTTTTTTTTTTTTTTGAATAGATTCGAGTTGAGTTGTCAGTGCACGTTATGCAGATTTGAAAACAAGCAGAGTTTTTTCAAATCAGTTTTTATGCCCTTTTTGTCATTTCTGTCCCATGGTGCGTCAGTTGATTAAATATTTTGAGCCTTTTCTGTGGAAAATTGCGCAACATACGTCGTGTGTGCTGCTGCAGCTGCGCAGCAGAAAAAAGAGAGAGCAGCAAAAGAATTCTAATCAGTGCTATCAGCGGCCAAGTGGCTGCTACACTAAGCTGCAACAACACACACACACACACACACACACACAGAAAAGTTGTCGTTCTTGCAACAGAAAGCACGAGAGTGAAAGAGAGTGGCTGACAGCGGTGGCACGTACATGTAATTTTTTTAATTGCACAGAACAATTTTGCAATTGGTGCAACAGCGCTTCGCGAGTGCGTCAGAGTATTGCAGCTGGAGCTGCAATTTGGTTGCAACAATTTGCAGTTGCTTGACAGTTATATTTCAAGCTTGCTTGGGCACACATACACACACACACACACACCTACAAGTTAAGCAGTAGAAGTTATCAAGACGCCCGCTGTTGCAAGTTGCTTGATGGATTAATGTTGCATATGCGATGTGCATGTGGTAAGATTATACTTTCACTGCTGGCCAAATTTACAGGCGCCTCTCTTGGCCCCAAACACCTGAGCTGTGCACACATTTCTGCCCATATGTTCTGACATATCCAACCAGTGGTGCGCATTTAAAATTGACATTTAAAGGATGCAGCAGCAAAAACATCCTGCACGTAACTCAATACCATAAAAACAAATAAGAGTTAGAACATGTCGCCTATAATATACCCTATATATATACCCCAACTCTTTGCAGTCTAAATCGTTTGCGATTTACTCATGTTACATGGTACAAAACGTTTGGCTATATCCTTGTAGCTCGAGCTGGCAGGGTATCACGCCGACAACAACAACAACAACACGAACAACGATAACATGTGACGCAAGTTTTCGTTCGTGTTGCTTTATTTAATCAGGTGTTGCGACTGATCTGCAACGACAATTACATACGACTTGCCCCTTGTTACTGTTGCAGTTGTTATTGTTGCATGTAGCAATTATGCCATGAACTTGTTCTGACTGCGCTGCGTGCCTTGGCGCACACTCTATGTGAAATGACAATTCCATTTCCAACTTGCACATGACTGAACTGAGAACTTTGGTGTTCGGCTGAAAGACGGACCGATGGGTGAGTGGCCAGCAAGCTTTTGGTTCAGTTGGGCATTTGCTAGTGAAGCTGATGAGCTGCTGCGCTCGAAGGTTGTTCAACTTTCCATATGGCGGCGGCTATTTCATAGCTTGTCATTAGTTAATGTGTGCCGCATTTGGACGGCTGCTTGCATAAGCCATAAGCTATGAGTCTGGGTGTAATCTCAGGCCCGGTAAACGTCATTTACATGCACAGAAGTTTAGCTTCAGCTCGCATCATCTCCCCATTCCCCGGCGTTTCGTTGTTATGATGTTAGCGATTGTCTGTTTGGTAATTATGCTCTGTGGCTTTCTAAAAACCGCTGCATCGTTTGCAACTCCCAAACATCCCAACTTCTGCCCAACGCTATGCTAGGTGTGAAATGCTTATTCCAACAGGCCATGCTTATGGATCAGCCTCAGTCATTTCATTATTATTTTCAATAATTTACAACTTTAATAAAAAACTTGGCTTACGTCTTTTGTTATGAAATAATACGAAACTACAATACTTGATGTAGTCTGTAGTTCGTAATTTGTCTTTAGATAAATTGAGTTTTTCATAAAAAAATATGAAATAGACAAAAATTGATGTGTTTTGTTTTTTTTTTTTGTTATGTATTAAAAAATACACAATTTTTTATTTCCGTATTTTTTAAGCGTAACTTAATGAGACGGTAAGTTTGTGGAAATATAATATTCATTCCTTTACCAATTAAGCAACAAAAAATTGATGAACGGCGGCGTCTACCAAAAATAATCACTTTTACTTTTCGTTAGTAATGCCTCTAGTTGCTCTCTCTCCCATAAATATATATTTGTGAGGACTAACCTCATACCTAAGTATTCCGCAGTTTTGAAAGAGTTGCCCTTGAACATCATCAATGTCTTGCACAAACAAATAGGTGACAAATTCCACTGTACTGAAGCCATCAATATTTATGTGCTCAACACATAAGATACTAAGCGAACCCTGCAAAGTTTTTAACAATTTGTTTTGTAGATTTCAAAATTATGATAAAACGCAGATGGCACGCGCAATTGTTGGCGATCTCTTGTCGCAGTTTTCAAGTTTTCACTTTTTCTTCATGCCGCCGAGCGCGTCGACACGCAAACTGTCAACAAATTGAAATCTGCGCTTGGGGAATGTATGCGATATTTTTAGTTGGGCCTGGTTGGCTTGGTTGTTGGGGATTATGAATTTAAAGGTTTGCCTGTTGGCACAGTCTTGATGGCTTACTAATTATTCTGACAGTTGAGCATACGCATTGAATGATTTGAGGCCTGCGCATTGGGAATTTCGTCAGTGCGTTGAACTATTGTGACTGCTCATTAGACAAAATGGAAGACAAATCAAGGGAACAACAGTTGGCCGGTTGGTTCCGCAGACGAAGGTTCTCACTAACAAGCTAAATAATAAGTCACCTAACAGACAGCAGCAGCAGCAGAACTGACTCATATACGTGATGATTGTTTGGTCTGCGCCGGGCGGCCAGCATCATTGCACCTTTGGAGCACTGCAGGCAAAAGCAATTTCCTTGGAAAATTGCAGCTGTTGTTTAACTTACGGCCGGCTGAACGATCAGTTTAAACATCAAGATGGCCATCAAGTTCGACTCGAGTTCTATAGTGCATCATCAATTTTTATCGATGAAGACCCATTTGGTTGATAACTCCATTTGTGGCAAATGTTGCGCACGCGCGTTTTTCTCTTTCGACTGCATCGCTATGGCGTTGTTGTTGCTGTTGTTGTTGCCGTTAGTAAATTTCGCGCGAAAAACGCCAAAGTTGGAGCACCTTTCGTTGCTGTCGCTGTTGCTGTGGTCAGTGTTGTTGTAAAAGGCAATCGCACGTGTTGCTATGCACGCTATGAGGATGTTGTCGTCGTCGTCGTCGTCGTAGTCATCGTCGTCGTCGTCGCCGTTGTTGCTGCTACTGCTATTGCCGCATGTGGTAACAGTTGCAGACTGTCACTCGACAGTTGGCTTATGGCCGTTTAGGCCAAACTTGGTAAATTGTTTTGTTGAGTGAGCGAACGCAAACATTGACTCCATTTAACTCTGCTCCTGCCTCTATCCTCTGCACCCCGTTCTGTGTTGCTTAATCAAATTGCTCAGCCTGCCACCCCAAACCGCCCGTGCGTCCATTGCAAATCTTGACTCACCTTTCTTTCTTTACTGCCTGACTGCTGCTTTACCTTACCATACCACCAATATGGACAATCAACTGTGGTCTCGGTCTGCGTCTCTGCAAAAGCTTTGACTGAGTGAGAGTTGCATACTAATGTGATTCGTTGTTATTTGTTTTCATTGCTGTGAACAACATAACGCTGATTGAAGGAGCATTATGCGTTTCTGCAAGTGCTTTGTAACATGGACTAAAAATCGAGTACGAGCTTTGATCACTTTTGAAGTGATTCTTTTGGGATTTATGTATGAAATTGCTGCTATTAGAAATTATACTTTTCGTTCATAGGGTATTTTGGTATACAAAAAGTTATATTGTTTTAAAGTCTCTATTTTGTAAGAATTAGAATCCACAGAAGACACTGAAGCAACTTTCAAGTCAACCTATCTACAAGACAATATGTGATCAATGTGATGAGATTGCTATAGTTTTGTTAGTTTGTTAGTAGAGCATTTGCTGTTCGATAAGACTTGTTGTTTTTTAACTCATTTTTTTTGTGATTGCAAAAACTGAAAAAATTTTAATTACTGTTTGACAGAAATGCTTGTAAGAAATTAAAAAAAAATAAGATAATAAAAAATATAACCCAAAAAGCAGAAGGCGGTGCAAAAAATAGCGATATTAGCGCTGATTTGAAAAAATTTACATATCAAAGCGGTAAAGTTGCCCCCACATATCAATTGCAAGAGGAGGCAGCTTGGGCTGTTACGTGCTTCATCTTTGCCGCAATAATAACAACGCCAACAACAACAGCAGCAGCAGTTGCAGCAGCAGATGTTTGGGTCAAGATGACCGGCCAACAACGACAGCGGCAACAACAATAACAACATGGCTTTTGCAGCATCGGCGTCTGTTGCACTCCTTGTGATGGCTTCTTGGTTGGTGTCGTTGTTGTTATTGTTGTATCTGCTGTACTTTGTTGCAACTTTGAGTACATTGGCCTCATGCTGTTTGTTGCACCACTTTTTTGTTGCCACATTACGTGCTGCATGTGTGTGAGTGTGTGTCCACAGTGCGTATGTGTGCTTAAGTGCGCTCATTGCATTTGGCTTTTTCTTCTGTAGGTATTAAAATTACTTGGCATGTAATTAGTTTGCCTTTTTGTTGCCCATTGCTACCCATATTGTTGTTGTTGGTTGTTGTGCGTTTCATGTTGTGCCTTTGCCGCTGCGTGTGGCCAACAAATGTTTGTAAACTTGTAATGATTGATGCCTGTTTTTTTTTTTGTTTTTGCTGTTGCTGCTTTTTTTTGTTTAAACTTTGCTGTTGTCCCTTTGAGGTGTTATTTTTATGACTTTATAACTTCAACTTCTGCAACAAGTCAGTTACATGCATTGTTTTGTAATCGATATAAAATCTTCGTTTTGTTTTGATTTTTTTTTTTTTTTGTGCGTTCCATTTGAAGAGAGCTCTTGAGCTGCTGCTCCAGCTCGTAGAGTCTCTTGTGTTTGACCAAATTGCTTGTATATATTATTTCGTCTTTGCGTTTCCGTTGTGTGGCACTTGAATATATCATTTGTCGTTAAGTTGAGTTGAAAATTATTGTGTTTATTATTATAGAAATTGTTTTAGTTGTTGCTTAAGTTGCACCTGTTGTATTTGCGGTTAACGTTTCATGCAAAAACACACGAAGCTGCTCTAACGCGAAACACTCAACACGTGTTAGTTCTTAGTGTGACCAGAGTTGTATTTGACGTTAACGCAGTTGCTTGTTATTTAATTGCCCAACACTATTTATTTAGCGCTTTGGCATGACACTGTTAATTATTGCTTGCAGCTGCAAGCCGTTGAGATTCGTTAGTTAATTAGTCACACTTGGTGTTGATTTCTTAATTTGAATTAGAACATTTCACTGTTGCGTGACTAAACATAAGGCATGCAGTGCACAGACTAGACACATACCACTCCTAAGGCATCTACGGTAGTAGTACTTCTCGAACGTAGCTTCACACTTGCATTTTTTTAGAATCCTCAATAAAGATAGCGAAAGACTTAAGTGCCTCTAGTTCGTTCTGCATGGCAAGCCGCAATTAGCACATATTAAGTTTATTTTATTTTTAAACTTTCATTTCTTTTTGTTGCCCAAGTTCTGCTGTTTAATGTACAAACAAAAAAAAAGCTTAAAATGCTGCCCACACTTGACGCCTGCAAGTTTGTTGTCTAAGTCATTCGTTGCATGGTAAATCTTTATGCCACTTGTGGCCAGGCCCAAGATTAAAGCGTGCCACCGTTTGACAAGTCAATGTCGATAAGCTGTAACCACACATTAATTATTTGGGTCGTCGTCGTCATCATCATAGCCGTCATCATGATCCTCAGCCACATTGACATCTATGCGCGTAGTATTCACGTTCATTGTCGCGCCCAAAATATGCAGCATTTGTGTCTGCCACTCCGCTGCGCTGCCTAAATGCTGTCTATTCATAAAACTGGCAATCAAAATTTTGTGATTTTTGAAAAGTCTCCAAACTGTTTACTATTGCACGTGAGCGTCAAACGCTGCACAAAAACGCAAAGTTGTTGTGGAATTTCTGGCACTTGGCTTGAAATTATTGTAATTTTGTAAGCCCTTGCGAACACTTGCAACATTTGAAACAAAAGATTAAGACAAACATCATTCATTGTTAATAGACATTTTTTGTTTTGTTTTTTGTTTATTGCAAGTTGGTAATTTAAGTGAACACAATTTGTACGTTATGCGTGGTTTACATGCCAGCAGGCAGCAGCTTTTGAAGAGCAATTTATATATGTTTTTCCAAATTATTTTATTTATTTTTATGGAAACCTTTAAAGTGCTACGGCAGAAATTGACGTAGTTATGTTACTTACACAGTGTTTGTCAAATTTGTCACTGTGACACAGTGTGGCAACACTGGTGTGTTGCGTTAGTGTAAACCTAGCATGAGGGGGCAACTGACAACAGCTGTTTGTGTTGGTTCAAAAGCCACAGTGCAGTGGCTAGGCCCAAAATTTTATGTTAATTGTATACAGTTTGTGCGTGCATTTGGGTTTTTCATATTAATGTTTGTATCTGTGTGTGTGTGCGTGTATGCGTCTGTATATTGTTTGACCTTGGAAAGACAAACGCCAAAGAGGCATTTAATAAACATTTTATTAAATACACGAAAAAAAAAACAACCAAATGTGGCTGCCATTTCACTGGCCAGTTGAACAAAATCTTGCCGAGATTTCTGCCTGCTGTCACAAGTTTTGCGCATCAGCGTCGACAAGCAGTCCATCAAAGATTCTTCTACTTGTTATTCTTCTTTTTGTATAGTCATCTGTATAGTGCTTTATGGCCCAAAGGCAAGCTAAGCAGAAAAAAAAAAACTGAAACAGACACAAAATATTTGTGCAAAGTGTTAAGGCTGCACAACAACAGTAGCAGACACAACAACAATAAAGCAAAACAGTAGCGGTCAAACTTGAACAAAAAAGTACGGCAACAATAACTAAGCAACCATGGGGCAGGCAGGATCAGCAGCTCAGGCTTAGATGGCTGGCACAGCTACAGCGTTTGTTGCTGCTACTGTGGCTGCGGTGGCCTCCTCCTACTTCGCAGACGACAACGTTTTGTTTTAATTTACTTGCAGCCACCGCCGCCGCCGTCGCCGATGATGACGATGAAGATGAAGCAGCGTCCAAGTTGAACTTGTTGTTGTTGTTGTTGTTAGGTTTCCTGTTTAGATAGTTTTTGTGATTTTATGCGATACACCTTCATGTTTACACTGACTGCTTGCTGCCGCTGCCGCTGCTGCTGTTGTATGACTCCCTCGGTCTCTGGCACTTTGATGTACGTACACTTTGAAATGTTGTTGATGAGTACGCGAGATTTTAAAAGATTGCCAACAACAAAAACAACAACTGCAGCTAACATACTGACTAACTCCGGCTTACATAATAAATTTTAATGCACGCCTGCCTAACTGTCAGCCGACTAGTCGAGTGGACCAATGGCTGTTGACAGTCTTGCTGCAAAGTTTCTGCATGAGGTTAAGATAAAGTTTGCTAAAACTTTAAACTTACAGCTGAGGCACTTTTCAAGGGGTAGGTGGTAGCTTCATTAATTGTGTGTGACCTATAACCGTAACATGTAATGTCTCAAAATTCGCCTAGGTGTTGGCCCACATTCTTAGTGCAAGTGTGCGTAATTTTTTGAGCCATAGTGTTACCTGACTTATGCAGGCAAAACCCAACTGCTTGCCGCCCAAGTCAGGAGGGACTAACTCAGATTCAAACTTGCGGCTTCACTTGTGTTTTGTGTTTTATGTTGTTTGTTACTTGTTGCATGTAGCCTGTGTGGTGTGGCTTGTGTTAAGCTGACACTTAGCTAGCGACTAAGAGATATTCATTAAAGTTGCCATGAGCAATTGCATAATTAATGTGTAGCAAAACACAAACGAAAGACTTAGGCAACAAACTCACCTAAATGGTGCATAAAGCGCATTTGGCTTATGCCCGAAAAGAAAATAAGAAAAAACGCAATAATGTTCATAATCGTCATCATCATCGTCATCATAATCATTATAATAATTTAGAATTTAGTTGAACTTGACAATTAAATCAATTAAAGCAAAGCCGCTTGGCACGCACTTTTGATGACTGCCGGTAAACAGAGAGAGAGAGAGAGAGAGAGAGAGAGAGAGAGTGACAGAGAGAGAGAGACACGAGTGTCGCTTTGTGCAGACCCCAAAAGATCCAAGTCATGAGCTGGCAAGCGCAAACGTGCAGGCAAAGGCAACGTTCCATGCCAAGTCGGCAATTATAGAGCATAAAACATCGATAATCATAATAATTAAGCATGACTGGCCAGAATGTGGCAAAGCGGCGACTGCTGTTGTTGCTTGCTCCCTGCCCCTGCCCCTGCCCCTGCTACTGCTGCGGACATTATTGCTGCTGGGTTGACAATACTACAAGATCAACAACAGGGAGTACCCAACAGTAGCAATAGCCGAAAGACATCGGTAGCGTCTGACCAATGTCTCTCAGTCGACGTAGATTACCGCTTAGAATCTCAGACACGCAACCAACGCAGCAACTAAGCAGCCACTTGGCATAACTATCGACTACCAACCACATCAACATCCACATCTGGCAGCCGATGCACAACGTCATCGACATTGCCACTGACAGACTGCTGTGTGTGTGCAGCCATGCAGGCTGTATCTGCATCGACATCGTGCATATAGATTTGGGAATATTGAAAGTAATAAAAATAATAAATACTAAACGCTGGCCGGCACATAAATTGGTAATTAAGTCTATTTAGTACTTATCCCCGCGAATGACCAACGAAACTTAAGTATTCCATAGCCAGCATCATCATGATCGTCATTGTACGCCTACCTCTACGTAAATCTTTATGCGTGGATGATTTGTGTTTTTAGAAAGTGTTCTGTATTGTTAAGCACTGCGAGGGACGAACTTTTATTTCCAAAATGCCTAGGTAAATCAAAAACGAAACAGTTTTCTCTCCGAACTTAATTTCACTGTACATTTGAGACTTTTCGACTTTTAAATTATACTTGTTTGAGTACAATCATGCTTCTGACGCAGTACAGTCAGCATAAAGCACTGCTATGCGAATTTGTTCTGATTGTCGCTCTCGTGCTCACTTACGCTGTTGCTGACTGCGCCGCGTGCTTGGATTAGTGAAGAAAGTAGCGCTGAAAGCGCTGGAAGCTCTGCTCTGTAAGTACAAACCTTTCAAGGTAACCCTCGTAGATGTGGGCTGTTTTAATGCTCTTTTATTGTGTGCCAAGAGCGATGTGTGAAAGTCTGCGTGTAGTACAATGGTCACAACTGTTCGGGGGCTTAGGGTCGTAACTATTCCGTAATATGCCATTAAATCGCTTGGTTATGTCAACATTCATATATCAGCAGCATATGCAGCCTCTAACATACAAACAAAATAGCTATATGGTTCTTAAGAGACTTTCAAATATTTTTCTATACATATTTGTTCTATTCTCTTTTTATTTTTATTTTTTTTTTGTATTATTTATTGGTATTAGCATTTGCTGCGGGGCTATGCATAGAACTGTAACAAATTATTTATGAATTTATGTAGCAAACATATCGTAAACAGTACGAACAAAAATTATTCAGACAGTTCAAAATGTCTATGTCTGGCAAAATGTGAGTTTTTCGAGTTAAGATAAAATTTAACTTACAAACTGAGAATTTTTCGCACGAAAATATTATATGGTTATGCGTTCAAAATTTCAAAGTGTTTGAATAATTTCTACTCTGACTGTAAGGCATTGTTGTTGTGTATGCCACGCCGTCTATTTATGTCAAAATACGGTTAAACTTGCAACGTATTGATTCTCTTCATTGTTGTTGCTGCCGCTGCCGCTTTTGTTGAAGTGACAGCAAAGAGTGACAACAATTGGCAATTTGATTTAATTGTGTTGACAAAGCACAAAGCACCGTTTGTTGAGAATAAGATTGAGATTGGGTTTGTTGAGAATGACAATGAGAATAAGCTACAAAGGAGAGCAAAACAGAAGCTGTAGCTGAACAAGAAGAACAGATACTTTTACAAAAGAGAAACCAAAGCAGATCTCTTTTTACGAAATCCAAAAAAGAAATATAAGCGATCCATCACAATGCAAACAATCAAAATAAGAATTTAAAGTTTAACAAATTGTGGCATATACAAGAATGTTCCAAGAATGGCAATTCTGGACTGAAGATAAACGATGTAGACGCGAGCAGCAAAGGAATCTTTAAAAAACTCTGCAACAAATTTTAACTTTTCTTAAGATTAAACTGAACAGTTTTTAAGATTTCCTGAAAGTTAAATCTATTGTTCAGTGAGCAGAAGCTATAGTTAGTTGATTTTCCTATTTAAGGACTGAAAATATTTATAAATATTTGCAGTGGTGGGAAAAATGCCATAATTCTGAAATTGTAATTGATTCTTTTAAAATTTCCTCGGTTTCTTTCAAGTGCCTACGTTGAGGGACGAGAGATGTGCAGACTCTAAATGAACATCGATGCTTGCATTATTTCAACATTTCCAATTTCAATTCTTTTCATAAAAAGTAAGATCATCAATGTTACTTGCTTTCCCAAGTGCACTAGTGGCAAAGTTTAAGTTTCTCTCAGTGCATGAATTTGTGTGCCCCTATTTCATGGCTGATTTGGCAAACAGAGCATTGAGCTCAATAATAACTTTTGAAGTTTTTTATTTCTCAGTAAATTAAATTTTTTCACTTTCGCCAGACACATTTTCGCTGTCATTTTCCACGTGCAAACTGACAGTTTTTCCAGCAGCTTTTCATTCGTTTTGTTAGTCAGTCATTTGTCAAGTTTTCTTTCAATAACCAACCAACAGCCCGACTGACAGACAGACAGGCTCTTTCCCAATCTCGGTCCGACTGCCGCTAAAGATTGATGTGAGGCGCGTCCATAAACAATAAAAAAAAATAATAACAATAAAAAACTATAAACTAAAAAAAAAAAAAAACGAAATAAGCGGCTAAAGGCAGAATGGCAAGCATAAAACATTTACAAATATTTCGGCTAATTGTTTGGAAAGTCAAGCGCTTCGTATGAGTTTTTAGTTTTATTGTCTCTTAGCAGATACACAATAACGATTTCCACAACTGGAGCATGAAATACGTATTATAAAACATGGGGGCCACTTTTATTATGGGTGGTCGTTGCCATCGTAGGCAGGAAAATTTTTAGAATGCGCTTAAAAATCTATGAAATTTAGACGGGCATAAAAATGTATCTATTAAACTATATGGCATTTAACGTTTGGGAAGGTCTTGGTCGTAAGCCGTGGCTATGTTTCCGTTTATTTAAATATTTCCGCTTTAACAGCGAATTGCCAATAATTGCAGGCTACAACTAATGGTCATAATGAACGCTGGAAAGTCGCATAAAGTTTTAAACTTGTTTGCGAAAAAGATTTGAACAACTAAACGGAAACACTTGGACCATGGGTATGTTCTATGAAATCAATTGGATGCGGTTCAGTCATTGTCAGGCTTTGCTATTGACACTGAGATGGTCTTAAAGCGTTGACAAGTGACACAAGATATGACACAAAATATATATATTTTTTGTCTTTCTTACCTTGTCAGTGTGAATATGCCGGTAAATCTGTAAAAAAAAAGAGATAAACAAAGCGTTAGCAGAGCGTCAGGCTTTGAAAGTTCTATAAATTTGGGAAACCAATGCTATCGATAACTGCTCGATAAAAAGCAATGCTGCTCTCTATCGCTAGTCAATAATATTCCTATGCGATTGTAATAGTTCATTTACTTTTAGATCAAATGACTAAACAAAATGGCGCGCAAAATAAAAACCAATCATAGCGATAAACTTTAACCAGTGTTGATCAGCTATTTAATTTCCGATATATTTTTTTTTGATTTTCTGCTACTCTCTTTCCGATTACAGGCCATAAATCAGCAACTTCATTAACCAGACTGCCTAAATCTATGACAATAAATCTAAATGCAATAGACTTGAGGTAACCTGCTAACAAGTACATTGGCTGAGGAAACAGCAATACGTGACGACTTCGTGTGCCGCAAAATTGTACGAAAAGTGCAACGACACGAGGACGCTTGGACTGGCAGAGAAGTGCAGGAGTTGCTCGGACAGCTGGCTGAGAAATAAATAACTCAATTTGGGGGAAAAAGTGTTAACTTGAAATTTGCCATAAATCAAGGGGCAGCAACTTTGTGATTAGCGCCGAAAATGCTTGCAACAAACCGCAAGCGAGTATTGAGAGATTGCTTATCTATACAAGAGGAGACGTAGCAGTGCACAAATCGTTTGTAAGTATGAGCTTATAATTTGTATTTGGCTGGGAGGGGGGAGGTAGCAAAAAAAAACAAGCGGAAGACTTTTCAATAAGTTTGGGCCAGCAGCAGCAGCAGCAAGTCAACCAAGTTAACCAAGTTGTGAAGACAACCACAAAAACAAAAAAATGAAAAAATTTGGACTGACAGGCAATAAACTGTTTTGCAGTTTTAAACTTGTATTTTTTTTTTTGTTAATTCTTTGTACTTTTTTTCGATGTATTTTGCCAAAAGCGTTGAGTTGTTTATTATAAATATTAAGACGCGCTTCATTTTTGGCATTTTTTTAATGGCTTAAGAGTATCTGACATGCTTCACGCTTGTCAGCGTCAAGTCAAAAGTAAAGAGCACACACACACACACATATTATTTATTATTTTATGTGAAAGCATAAAAATAAATAAATCAATGTCTTCCTCAATTAAGTTCTAATTGAAATAGACTCGTCTGCGCACAAACAATAATGCTATAATTGTAACGATTCTACAGACTTTGGTTCCGCGAGATACAGATACAGATGCAGATACATGGTATCTGTGTCATGTGACACATTTTCGAGTGCTTGGCAATTTGCATAACTTAAATTGAAAAATTTAAATAAATTCCTACTTAAAGTTACATGATTTTTTTTTCTTTTTTTTTTTTGGTTTCTTGTTTGTCAGTAACATGTTGCGGTTATTAGTCTCTGGCGGCAGTCCGCAAAATGCCGATATTATATGTACCGACCATACTATATGCATATATGTACTACCAACTATATGGTTATATGGTACATGGGGGTTTGTGTATAAATTTTTTAAATCCAACCGGTTCTCTCGCCCCTCACGCTCTGTCTCTCTCTCTCTCTCTCTCTCTCTCTCTCTCACTCAGTTGATCGCAATGTGTGTGTGTGTTTGTGTCCCTCGAACTCTCTGATAATATTACGCTCTAACCGGTTTGGGTTGCTCTTTTCAAAATGTAGTATTCTTTGCGCCCATTAAGATTTTTACTGAAATATTTGGTTTGCATTTTAAACGCATTTGACACACATGCTGGTTACTAGTAAATATTTTGCATCTTACGAGTTTCAGTAGCTCCCAAAAAAAAAATTACACTTTGGTTGCTGCTTTCGCAGATACGTTGGATTAGAAAATCTTATCATTGTTTTGATATAAATGAGAAAGAGCATTTATTTTTACTTTCTTAATTAAAAAATAAAGTAAATACGTTATTTAAATAATGAGACTGCTTATAAAACTAGAATACAAAAGCTTTCGAAGGGGAAGTACACGTTAGACAGACAGAGAAAACAAAGAGTATTGATTCGTTTCGACAAACATTCACAACACTTAGCATACAGCTCCTTTATTATTATTATCTAATTATTTTATATATATATTATTTTTATATAATTAAGCGCTTTATATTATAGAAGATTCATCAAATATTTAAATAAGATTTAAAATAAAATCAATTTTGATTGGTTGTAAGCATTTATTTGTAAAATATTCTTTAAAATCAACGTATAAAATTATGAAACACAAAAAAATATTTCAACAAAAAGGCACTTAGATGGAGTGAAAATACCACAAGAGTAGAAAAAAGTTACCTACTCGTATAAAGACAGATAGATGTCTACTAAAAATAACTCAAAAAAATATTTTATTTTAAATACGAATGGCAAGGAGTTGTATTTTACATAATCATTGTATTTGTTTTTATGCCCATTCAAATGCGCTTTTAATTATAATGATCTTCAGTTTTTGTCTCTTGGACATTACTCAATCGAATCGAAGTCATTAGCCCTTCGAATGCAGAGCCATTAGGGAACAGTTCAATAACCCCCTGCTGCCCAAATGCGATAATTGCACTTTTAGGTGATAATAGAGAACTTGTCCGAGCTATAGATTTCACTCGATTTGAACGTTATGCGCAAATATTTGCTTATGCTTTAGATATTCAAACATTATTTATTTAACTATTAATTAGATTTGCTGTTAGATACTTAAGGTTGACGGTGATGGTGATGATGACGGTAAAATAATAAAATGACTTTCACTATGTATGCGAGATGTCTGGCAGAAATTATGGAAAAAATTAATTAAAACATTAAATGCACATAATTAACGCAACATTTTTTTGTTGTGCGAAATATACGTTTGCTGCTTCAAGCGTCTTAATGATTGTTTTCATTTTTGTACATGGCAATGACTATGTTTGTTTTGGATTATAGTTTGCTTTTTTTGTAACGTCTTATGGGGAAATGGGAAAGCCAGGAAAACATTGAGGAAAAAGTCAACTGCATGATTGCCGAGAGTTAGATTTTGAAAGTTGTTACAAGTAACCTTGACTTTTCCGTTAAACGCTGGTTTGTCCAAAGCGCTACAAGATCTTTGCGGCTACATTCCAAAGTAATTCGTATATGTTTTGGAGCAACAATTTATCATGGTCAGCAGCAAATTTAAATGTATGTTTTATTTATAACTCAATTTATTCTATGCGCAAATCACAATACAACTAAATGCTGACAAAACGAGCATATTACACTGCCGCTTAAAAGTTATGCAACACTGCAGAGTTGCCTAATTAGAACGCTTTGTTTTCAGTATTTCACCGTTGAGCTCTATCATGGCCAAAATTTTGTAAATCGTTAGATAAATGCTTAAAATGAGCGTAAACTTTTGTGCGTCAGTGTTGCTTAGCGCCATTCCAAAGGTTTGTGACTTAAGTATAGAGCCACAGTTGAAACAAGCTCCATTTAACGCTGCTCGATAAATATTTAAATAGATGCGACAAAAAGCTTAAAATGTTTTAGGGTCTTTTGTCTGCTATTCTCTGTTGTCTATGGTTTTTTGTATTTTGTCTTATTATTATTATGATTATTTGAATGCCTTTCTTTGACACGTAATGCCAACTTGACCAAAAAATATATTATATATCTTTTGCTTAATATACTGTATCTGTAGCTGTAGCTTTTGACTAATTTTGTTCGCTCAACGTTCCACTCACTCACTGCTAAACGCTTGTTTGAACCTTAAAAACTTATAAAATGTCGCCAAAAATAAAATAATATTTGTATATAGATATAAAATATTCAAAAACCTTAAGTGATTTGTTTGTTGTTTTTTTTTTTGCATTATAAAACATAATTTACAATTCAAATGGCATAAACTGCGCCAAATATGTTTTTGAACTTTTTCCTAACGGCAGCTCACTTATGTAATCCGCATAAAAAGGCACTAAAATTTTGCAGCTTGTTTTAACCGCAAAAGCAAACCGGCCAAGTTACAAAAGCCACAAGTACAACAAAATATTTATAAATCGCTTGAGCTGCACTTGACTTGTCTGCAATTTCCTGCGTTGTACTTTCGCTGCTCTTTCGGAATTCGAGACTTCAATTTCCAACTAGCAATTGAAACATTTTTAACGTTTTTTTTCTAATCTTCGATCATTGCATATTTCTTGCCACATTTTGCAAGACTGTCGTCCATTAAGCAATTAGCTTGAAAAAACTTTGGTTGGATTTAGCAAATAAATCGTAAATCAGAAGCTACTAAAAATTATGAGAAAATTTTGCTGTTTTAGCCTAAAAAAGTTTTAATGCTCTAATTTTTTGCCAAAAGGCCAAAAAAAAAATTATAGAAATTATGCACTTAGTATGACATATTGTCAATTTTGAGTATCGTTTGTTAATTGCTGAACGTTTATAAAAAAGTTTAAAGTTCTGCAATATGAATAATTTTTATAAGATAAGATAACAAACTTTAAGTATCAGTTAAGGGGAAAAAAAACACAAAATGTCTAGTCCAGCACAATTAATCCGATAATAAAGTAAATAGAATATGATGCAAAAACTTGCGTGCGAGGAATTCCTAAGGTTAACGCTAGGATAAAGCTTCATGCCATATAGTACTCACTTGGAAGCGTATAAGTATTACATACTATTTGCACCGGCAACATGCGGCATATGCAACATCACGAACCGGTTGCCAAAAAAAAAAAAAAATTCAACTAGCCAACTATAAAAGTGCAACCAACGATCATAGCAACAACAAAAACTAAACTACAAGTGGAAGTTGTTGGCGACTTTCCATTTTCAATTCGGTATTGATACTCTTCATTGTGGGCATGCGCCCAAACTGTAATACACTTTGAAGCAGTTTCTCTGTAGCTTCAACGATCATTGAACCGTTTTATAAACTTAACTTAGTTGCCAACTAAGATTTTAGATAATACTTTTATTTTAAAGTTTAGTCTGCAGAAATTTTCATTGCTTTCAAGCTGACAATTGTTTAAACTTTTGTGCAAAGAGTATTTGCAGTTCGTCTACGACTTTTGCTAACTTCAATTTTATCGCTTACAAAAATTTAAAGTTGCTGCCTTGACGGGATTGCGAACAACTTTTCATTTCGTTTTTCGCGCCGAAAAACATTCCAACAACAACAACAACAAGCGGTCGGGACAGTGTCGATTTTCTTTCTTTTTTTTTTTTTACAAGTTTTCCAAATTGAAAAAAGTGCCAGAGTCGACGACACTGGTGTTGTCTGGCCGCTGTCTACTACGCAGCTTGCGCTTTGCTGTGGCGAATTCAATTCGGTTGAGTATGTGTCGCTTTGTGTGTACGCGTGCGTGTGTGCGTTTGCGGCAAGTGCAACAGTGCAACTTGTTGACAATTTTTAGCAAACTGCAGAGGCTGGCGGCGACTCTGTGTCTTCGTGCTGGCTTTCAAGTTACTACGACGGCTATTTGGCCATTTGGTCAGCCAACCGCAACCCATCCATATAGTCATGCAGTGAGGCGTGTGTCCGCTGCCTCTTGCTGTTGTTGTTATTAGTGGGCGCAATGTTGTTAGCTGATTGTTGCAGCAGCAGCAGCAGTTGTTGTTGTTGTTGTTAGACTGATTGCCGCTTTGGCACTTTTGCTTTTCACATTTAACCAACGGCTAAAGTTAATTTTTCAATGCCTTTTATGTGCGCTGGCAAAGCGGAAATGTTGTGATTGCATTCATGTTAACATTGTGTTGGTAGTTGTAATTTCTTTGAGTGTATTTGTTAATACATTTAACTGCCCACTTATGCTGGCTGGCTGGCTGGCTGGCTGGTCTGGTCTGGTCCGGGCCATAAGCTCATATTTGAACGCAGCAAACGGAAGCAACAATACAGCCAACAAGTCGACAATTTAAAGCGACAGATACAAAAGTATCTGATGGATACGCACACACAGTTACCGCAATGGATGAGTCAAAAAGCATAATATTCTATAGAATATACATTGGGCTGAGCTTTTGATTATGCGCAGAGTGTTAAGGAACTTCCGTTGCGTTGAATATGAAATTATTATCGTATACAATGCATAGATGGGCATGTTTAACTAGATAAAATGCACGAGAATCTTTTCTACAATAATTACCAAACAAAGTAAAAAGCTCTTTCAATTGAAGAGACAGACATGCTTGATTTTAAGATAAAAGCGATTTTTAAACGCTTCAAACTAAATAGTTTTAAGTAAGTTTCTTTTTTTGGTGGCCAGGGGCTGCAGTCTTTGCACCCTTTGGCTGACTAACTGCTAAGCGCAAACAAATTTTCCTACCAGTCGCACTGGCAACGCCTTGGAAAATGTCAACGTCATTAAGCCCGAGGCGTTGTCTAGCGTTTGTGTGGCAGAGTGAGCGAAGTGAGCCAGACTAAAGTCAGAAAATTGTATACTCTAGAGAAGTGACTTTGAAAGTTATTTGAATCGACTTCAAATTTCAGTTCTGCCATGGTACCCATGGTTATGGACTATGCCAATATAGCTTGATCTCAACAAGTTCGTCATTCAGCCCCACTGTGCATTGTCTTCGTCGCTTTGGCTGTTCTCCTGGATTACTTAGACATTAGTTTTACCGTTTGTAAACTGTCATAATATGTAAACTGTTAATTTGTTATTATTCGGACATTAATTAGTTGATGATTTTGAAATCGCTGTTGGCGCTGCATAATACCTATGTGATTATAAACAAAGTTCTTACAGCTCGACCCGGCTATAAGTTAATTCAAACCGTCTTTGGTCTTTGAGAATCCCTTACCATTTTGATTGATGACTTTTCATGATGAATGAATGTTTATTTTCATTTTGTTCTTTTTTTGTGCCCACGTCGTCTTTCAAAATGTAATTCCATGGATTCTGAATATTTGGCATTCCCGTAGCAGCGCAGACATAACACAGACTGAATGGTGGACTGGTTGACGCTGCGCTGCCTTGACTGCATTTAAGTAAACGTAAATTTCTTGCTAATTACGCCATTCACTATCATTAACACATTTCTCTCTTTGTCATTCTGCTGACCCAATTTTCATGACATATAAAATAACAGTAGCCAGTAAACGCCGCCCATCTCTCTCCCTCTTTACGCGCATTGAAATTAAAATATTTCTTTTTAAAATGTTGGCCTACTCTGGAAATTGTTCGCTTAACTCGAATGCTGACAGTTGCAATTGCTTATAGCCGGTAGCAGCCATTGGCTTGGTAGTTGTGGCTGTTCGTTGTCATTAGCCATTATCCACTCCATTGGCATTTTGTGCCTTGTAATTAAATGCAAACTGAAATTCTTGGCAGTTGAATATTTTGCAACTTAAGTTTTGTGCGACTTGAGTATATGCTGTGCGGCATTATCTTTGGCCATGAGTGGATATCATTTAAGAGATGACATCTTGACTTTGGGCATGTACTTAATATTTGAACACTTTAAAGACCAACAATTTTAGAGCAGAATTGACCAAAAGTTTTTAGAGCTGATTATGAAGCAATGCGGCCGCCATATAGACTTTGAATTCCAACATAACTCTATCATCTATTCATATGCTAAACATTTTAAGCTATGACAAGCGGGCATTTGCACTTAAATTCCTAATCATATTGTATTTCCTTTTTGGCTTAAGACTTTACTTCTTTGCGATTAACTTAATTAGTTATTTCCCAGACTCTTAATTGGATGTCTCATTAGGATTAATTTGGGCCTTGAAGCGAACTGAGCCGACTCTTTTATGGCAACAATTTGGTAATAAACTGAAAGCAATTAAAGCCTATAGCTCATTTAACAGAAGCAAAAATCATACAAAACTTGTAGAAAATAAAAAAATAAAAATTAAGTAAAGCACAAAAAATTAAACAAAAAAGAAGTGAAGGCCATGGAAATGCGTACATTTTATATTTCCATTTTTGGTAATGAAGTTTCTTTCACACGCTATCTAGGCACATTTACTTACTACTTGACCAAGTTTGTTGCCAAGTTTCTTGTTGTTGTTGTGGGTCTTTTTGTTGTCGTTGTTGTTGTGGCTACTGTTAGTAACCTGCTGCGCAACAGCTGCGCATCTGCTGCAATTAAGATGAGCGCGAAAGTAAAACGTTTAACAATTCACACGCACGCATACACGCACACACACACACACACTCAAATAGTTTTAACAATTATTTAAAAGCCATAAAACAATCCAGATTAGAGAGTAACAACAATAACACAAATCACATTGCTTATATGATTATTTGTTTAATTGTTTTATTACCCTTTTTGGACGAGTATATTAGTTCATTGCAGCAATACTGCCAGAGTAAGGATTTTTTGGTTGGAATTATTTTTTTTCTTATCAAAGAACTTTAATATAAATCTTCTTTTTTTATACTGTAGGTTTTTCTTACGCATAGTTAAGAGATCGTCAGAGATTCTCAAAGGTTACCCTTAGAGTTATGAAAGAAATTTCTGCGGCTGTTCGTGCTTAGTAGCGTCTCAAGCTTAAGAATCTCTCTAAAGACGTTGCTGGAAGATATCTCTGCCAATAGCTGTTCCAAGCGTACGTGTTTGCAACATCTAAATATTATAGAGTATTTTATGGACGGTTTGCAGCCACAGCACTTACTCACTTTACTTAACTTTCGCTGCATGTTTGCATTTTAGGTAAAAATAAAACTTTATATTGTTAAATTTGTATGATTTTTTTGTGTTTAATTTTGATTTTGCAAGTATTATTTTTTGTAAAAAATTAAAGTAATTAAAATAAACTGTTGTGGGCAGTTTGATTATGAACATAAAATAGAAATTACAGTGTAGCGCCGTTTATTAACGTTTCTGTGCGCCTTTGCCGGCAGCCAAACTCAATTAATCTTTTGGCATACTTATGCGAAATATATCTCAGTGTCATGACTTTAATTACTTTATTACAAGCTGCAGCAAGCAAGGGGCACAATATATCAATACATTTTTTTTTTTTTTTGTTGCATTCATGTGTGGCAGGCAGTTTTTAGCGGTACTCTTGCTTAAGATACAAAAATTAAGCAAAGACAAATCGCATACGCCCCGTAAGCGCGACGAGCCCAACGTAACAATTTAAGGTATATATGCAATATATATAGGTATATGGGCAGCGCAAAATAATTTAATTTATAACAAAATCTGTGCGCGACTGCGCACAGTGGTTCAGAGGTTGTCGGCATGCAATTTGTATCTTTCAGTTTAATGCATTTTGCCTGAACTTCGGGTTTTATGCACATGTGTGTGTGTTTCTTTTTAAGTAAACTTGTTGGGGTTCCACAGGCTTGTTTCAAAATGAAATTTGATGATGACCACACAACGCAACTTGAGACACGGCCACACATAAGGGGCGTGCATTTTGGCTCAAAGCAGGCCCCCAGAAAAGGCCGAGACAGGCCCAAAAACGTACAAAATTAATGCTGGCCGAGTGTAAGCCAGGAATGAGTTACTGAGTATTGTACTCTACCCTGTACACTCATTGTATATATAAGAAGAAAATTAATTAAAAATGCCGTAACTGTGCCTCAAAGAAAGCGCACTGTAACTATTACTCTAGCTGGGTCGCATCGCAACGTAGTGAGGGTATAGAACCTGTCCGTTTCTACATATCTACGTGCGTTGCACAGCAAAACAAAGCAAAAGATTTAGGTGCGGCTTCTCGCACTCTCCCTATCTCTCTCGAGAGAGTTATTGCAGCCCAAAGAGGTGCTACACACATGCCAAGTTTATGGTTGATTACGAAATGACTGGCTGGCCATAGCTGCTGGCAACAAATTGATTCTAACACTCTGCTGTTGACCTACTGCTATACTTCCAAGCAATCTCTCAAACTGTATCTAATAGAAACACACTCACACACACTCCTAACTGCTCCACTAACTGTGGCAAGACCCCAATCTACTGCTCTCTAAGCCAGAGCCAACAACAGCAGCATATTATGGTCAATATGTTCTTGGCCAATTTGTTTAATTAGCGTGGCTATTATACATACATTTAACAATTTACCAAAGTCTTGAGCGGCAAAACTTGTGCATTTGGAAAGTTGGCACTTGAATTATAGTCGCTTTGCATGAACAATATGGCAAGAAGGGCAGTCACGAAGAATGCACTGCTAGATGAGATCATTTTAGCAACTTCCTTGCCTGAGTGGGAAAGAAGGGGAATAGCTATTCCCATTACTGCAACAAGCAAGTCTCTCAAGTCTCTAAGAGCAACTGCATGCTCTTGCCTTATATAGTTGTGAACAAAAAGGCAACATCTTCACTGGTAGTAGCTAGGTGCTGCAACCTCTAGTAGCTGAAGCTGCATATTTGCTACACTTGCTACGCTCTGTGGAATGCAACACCAACCATAAACACAACAACAGCGACAACGACAGCATAACCTCATAACAACTACAAATATTAACTACAACTCGGTAACCAACTGAAAATGAAATGCGTACTACCAGATGGATGTTGAATAGCAACTACAGAAAGTAAAAATCTTGGGAAATTATGATCTTCCGGCAGAGTCTGTTCGCAACACACTTACAATATCTACATAGTTGTTATCGAAACGTTTGATGCAAATATTTGCGCTATAACAAAAAGGGTGCCGAACTCAAATAAAAACGAAACTTTTGCAGCTACAGAAACAAACATATACTTAGATGTGGCAGATAAAGGAGAAGCAACACAGACAGACAGACAACAAGACAAAGAAAGACCTTTTACCCGGAAGCATGCAGTAACTTTTACTTAAGAGCGCTTGCATAATACAGCTACAGATACAGCCGATACAGATGCAGATACTATTTTAGATACATATTCCACGCCCAAAAAAAAAATTGCAGAAAAAAAAGCCAGCTACAGTGACAGTGACAGTTGGCGATGCAATGTGCGATCGTGCGCTAATTCAAACAAATTGCAGCATAAATGCATTATGCCTCCCCACATGTGGCAGGAGAAAAACAGGGAGAGAGACAGAGAGAGTGAGGCACACAGTGTGACATTAATAATGGCAACAGAAAGAAAGAACACAGAACGACAGAACACTCTCCTCCATGTTGATAAATGGCAACAAACAAACTGCCCATGCACACTGACGTCACATAGCATTAAATCCAAATGAAATCTCAACTAGTAATAGTTTTGCGCTGTCAAAACCCACTGTGCATGTGGCACAGACAAGCAAGTGTTTTGTTGCATCCCTCTCTCTCTCTCTCTCTGGAGCTCCAACTCTGGACTGCAGCTAATTTGATTAATGATAAGCCGAGCTTAACTGACGACGATTGTGATTCATTATGTGCGCACAGCCAGCACACTTAGCGCAAAAGATGCAAGTTATTATGGCAACATGCGCAAAAGCCAAGAGCGATTGCAGCTGCTGCACTGCAGCGCACTGATGCACTGGACAGTAGCGCTACATATCGCCATATAGAATATCATTTACTTGTAATAGAATGAAGTGGAAATGGAATGCTGCGATGGCACAGAAGACGCCTTTATTGTTAGTCAGTCGGACAAGTGCTATCAAAACGTATCTTTGATGTATTCGTTGTAGCAGCACACATGCAACTCTGCATCCATCTATCTATGCATTTTGGTTGCCTCATTTAGTTTCAATTGGTTTCGTGCTGTGGCCACATCATGAATGGGCATCACACATTGTGTGTGTGTGTGTTATCTATCATTTACAATTTGGTTAGCAATGCGGTAGCCGGCGTTGATTATATGCAATGAGCCATTTCCTTTGTACTGGAATGACACTACGCATGCAGTCACTCATCACTGGTAGAGCATCAAGCTGGCTGGCTGGCTCTATTAGATTAACGCTAGAGATTAAAGTTAACGAGTTGTTGTTGCTGGGACATATTTATTCTATTGCGCAAATAACTCATTATTTTTGCTGTTGTTGTTGTACATGTTCGTGTTGTTTGTACAGTGTTTATTGTAGTGTATAGTCCTCATTGTTGTTGGAAAGTTGGTGGTGGTGGTGGTGGTGCAAGCGTACGTTTACTTTTTGGACTTTTGTTTCATCGCTTCCTTAAGCTCCTTCTCCTTCTGCTCTTGGACTTGCTTAAGACGCTTTAGTTCCTCGGCCTCCCATTTCTCAAAGTCTTCGCGTTGCTCTGCCAGCTGCTGCAACTCGGCCAGCTCATCATCATTTATGCCCTCATCAATGTCTTTTTGCATAAGCGCCACCTCACGTGCCATAGCATCCTTAGCCTTGCGTCGTCTAATGCTTAGCTCACGCGATTGCACCAACTGTTCATGACGCTCAACTCTAGCCTCGGCCTCTACGCGCTCCTGTTCCTGCTCCTGTTCCAAGGCCTTGCGCTCTTCATCAGTATACGGATACTCGGGTAAAATGAAACAGTAATGTATAAATTCTTTGGATATACCAATGGCGCCAATGGCCGCTATCAAACCGCTTAACAATACTAGATTATATTTTCTGTTTTTGGCATTCCAAGCCTCATAAAAATCACCCTCCGGCTTGGGCAAATCACTAAAGACGGCATGTTTACCACCGCTGGGAAAGTAGCCCGGCTCGGGTTTCTGTTTTCGATCATTGGCAGATTGACTTGGTTTCGAAGCCAACTTGCGCAAACTCTGCAAGAGCATTGTATGCATGCGAACTTGTTGGCGGAGTTTAATAAAAGTTTATTTCGAATGCGAAAAAAGCAATACTTACCACCACGCAAGGCCATTTTGCTTAGAAAGCTCATTTTTGTATAAATAAACTAAATGTTTTTCATAGAATGTGTGACAAAGTAATGAAATTTCTAGCCAAGCTTACTGGGACTCTTTTGTGTGTGTGTGTTTTTTTTTTTTTTCCTTATTCCGCTTGGGAACTTAGGGCCTCTACAAGAGCCATCTATCGAACCCTAATTTGCGTCGTCTGTTTAGCTCTTGTCCCATGTTGTGTTCGCCTGGGTCAGTTCTTGGAGGATGGATCTTCTCCAGGTCGCCTTGGGTCTGCCGATCCGTCTACTGCCTTGTGGATGGATGCCAGCTATCGCTATCTGCAGTTTCTCCATTTCTTCCTCGAACTGTGCTAATCGTGATGGTTCCTTTAGAGTTCTAACGTTCCATTGTCCTATTCGTGTCCGTTTTGAAAATGCCTTTGGACGTCATCGAATTTGGGGAGCCGTTTTATGTTTAATTCGCTTGTGTTGGTTTCTGTAATCTGTTGAGTTTTTCGATCGAACTGGTGATTGGCCAGATGCTACTTATCCCAGTGATAGGGCTGCCACCAAACGCCTTCTGGGAGTGGCGTCTGCGCTTGGCTGCGCGGAAAGGCTGGGCGATACAGTCTTTTAAATTCTTGGCATCATTCTAGCTGGTCTTGTGTTGTTGCTGTACGCCGAAAAGCTATGAATGGCGCTTGGTTCTATGGTGTATCCTCCATTTAGCGTGGGGGGGGGGGGGTGAAGAGTGGGGCAAGGGGGATTGCCGGAAATTGTTGAAAGGCATTGTGCAAATGGAGAAAAGCTTTCTATTAAGTAGAGAAGCAATTTTTAAGAGGGACTTTGGAGTGGTCATGCCTCTTGCCATGAATAGGATTCGAACCCACGACCCCGCGTTTAGAAGGCAAGTGTATTACCCACTAAGCTACGAGACCCCTCTCTGTGTGTGTGTAAGTGTTGGAAAATGTTGAAAGAAAAAAACACTGATAACTGAAAGCTACTAAAGCAGCGCAGGCAGCAAACAGTTACCAACAATATACACTCTATTTACATTTATCTGTTTGCGCCTCTACAAGATAAGCAAAATGGACCCGGCCCAACAACAACTAAGTTCTCTCATTAGCATGTCAGTGCCCAACGCATCCAAGAAAAAAAAAAACAACAATTCCATGAAATTTATGATACTCCAAAGCACAAATCTACAAATGTGTCACGTGCGCTCAAACTATCATCAAACAACAAGTTGTCAAAAAAAAAAAAAACAACCTACAACAGAATACAGAAGAAAAGTAGTTCAGACAAACTGAAGACATGGTTTTTAAGCAGATAAAGAAGCTAAAGCTAATCACGTCAGTTGCAGCTACAAATTTCCCGTTCAGTGGGAGTAGGAGGAGCAGCATTTGAAATGCGGTCAACAAACTTGTTCTAATGCGATTGCATCCCGAACGCTTTGCAGCCAGCCAGCTGTCGAGTTGTCTGCTGCAGACGTGGGTGTAGCCTCAAGAGCCACTTGTAGCTGTTGTAGGTGGCTGTAAACTTGGCCGTTTGTCATAATGTAAAAGTTGAAAAAAATACAACAACAAAAAAACAAAGACCGTTACAATTATGATTATTGTTGTTGCTTTATTATGGCCATAATCCTTGTAGGAAATTGCATTTACAGCTTGTAAAGTTGGAGCTTCTCCCTCTTCTTAGCCCTAGAATAGCACATATAGCTGATGATGCTTAGAATCAAATAGATTAATCCGCAAGCAAAACAACGTACTGCCACCATGGCATACATCCTGTCAGCTTCGCTGCGAAAGTCATTCAGTGTATTATATTGTCCGGCTAGCGGCAGATCAGATAATAAGACGGGCGCATTCATATAGAAGAATATGCCCATAAGCACCAACTGAAAAGCTCCCCACAGGCATATGAAAGTGCACAAAAATGAGTGTTTTTTGCTGCACAGAACCATTTTGATTGATTTTGTTTTTGTTTTTGTATTTTTCAATTTGCGTAATTTAAATTCAGTGCAGTTTATGAAAAATAATTTGTTTGTTTTAGTCGTCAGATTTTGTGATTGATAAAGCTCAGACACACACAGCAGGTGCGCGCCGTGCACAGTTCAGTCAGTGAGTTGAATTGCTGCCCACATGAAATGAAAAGTTTTCAATTTGGCTTAAAAGTCGGTCACTCACTAGCTATGGCTGCGCTAACCTTGTGCAAATTTAATGACATTAGATCTTTGAGCCAAGATTGCCGAAGTTCATGAGCCGCAACAACATTGTAGCATTCACTCACACTTGCACACATTCGCTTTCGATTGCGGTTTGTTTTGGGTTGTTCAACCTTTGGGGGCTCAGATGTTGTTTTGGGTTGATCTGCTTGACTGTTGGCTTTTGTTTTTGTGGTCGTAATCAATGTGGCTTAAGTCGAAACACGCTGCGTATGATTCATGTCAAATTAGCGCGTCAAGTAACAGCAACAAAACAAAAAAAAACAATTCTTTCTTAATTATAATTATAACGCTCAATAAACAAAACAGTTAACACATTCCATAACAATTACGACTTACCTTTTCAGTGTTAGCCACATAGAACGAAATGGAACTAAGCGAAGTGCTGAAAGTCGCTGCTGCCCTTAAGATCCAAGTCGTGATCCGCCACAGAAATTGTTCGAGTTATGTGAAAATCCGTTAGACAAAATCAAGTTGTGAAAATTGGTAAGTCGCTTTCACGCTTGCAAAATTTTGTCGTCGTTTTTTTTTTGTTTATGTTTTTTTGCTTGTAAACTTTTTTACAAGTTTTTAAATGTTGTTTTATTTTTTTTTTGCTTATGCATAGAACACACACACACACACACTCACATGCACGCACAGAACGTTTTAAAAAGTTTCGTTTTGTATTTGCTGAAAGTTGAAGAAATTCGCAAAAAGTTAGAAACAGCAAATGCTGCAAATGCTTGAAACAACATGAATATTTTGTACTATTAGGGCCAATATGGAACGCTTTCAAGGGCAGAAACGCTTTCAAATGCACAGTTGTAAGCAGCAAATGCACAACCTTGACTTAAGAGCGTTACGTTTCGAACACTTGTTCGCCGGCGACAAGAAATCGTAATATAATCGAATCAAAAGATTCAAGAGCTCCCCTCGCTATCTCTCTTCAGACTATTACGTATTGACTCATCTCTGCATATCACTTTTATAGTTCATACTTTATTTTTGCATTATTGTTGTTTTATTGGCTGATTTTATTGCAATTCGCTTGGCTTTGCGCAGTTTTGTTTTGCTTAATCATTTGCAGACTTGGTCTCGATCTTAGGCTTAGTCTCAGTCTTGTGTTTGTTGCATTTTTCACGCACGCATCGTTGCACACAGTGCCCAACATAATTTCATTTCGACATTAAAACGTTTTTATTTTCATATATATTTTTTTGTTTTTTTTTGTATTATTATATTGCGATTTCTGTCTGCAGGTGCGTTAATTAATGTCTATAATTTAATGGGGTCTTTGCTCATTCGGCGTAATAACGCAAGCTCTTATTGTACAATGCAATATGATTTATACTAATAAATGTATTTATCGTTTGGAATTAAAACAATAATACAGCTGGGATTCCAGTTTAAAAATATTTCGCTAGTTTTACAATAATTCTAGAGAACAAGAACAACAACGACGACGACGATGACGACGACGACAAGTTGACGCCAATGTTATCAGTGTAGAATGTCGCGACGACTTTTCCGCAAATGCCGACAAATCACAATTTTTTTTTAATAAATTATGCAAAAATTATAAAAAAAAACATTTAAATAAAATAAATTTAAAAACAACAGCTATTAAAAGCGCCAAGTAGACAAAAAGCCGCGACAACAAAAACAAACAAAAAATGCAATGTGCAGCAGTTTTGAATTTCGGCCGAAATATTGAATGTTGCTCAATTTCGGGCTTGTACGAGTTAATAAATGCGTTTTAATTAATTTATGGGGAATAGCTTAGCTGTAGTTTATTTGCATAAATTGCTGCCTAAAAGCTTTTGTTGTGGGTGCTCGAACATTGTTGTTACTTGAGTTGAAAAATTTTCAAAAAACATAATTTTCACATTTTATTTTGCAGCATTCTTGCCTTTTTTTTGCACAACAAATGGTGTGTGTGTTTTTTGTATTGTCACACTACAACAACAAAACACGACTTTTGATATTTGAATTTCGATTACGCGCGCGAACGTCCGTTTGTTTGGCGTACGAAACAAGGAATGAAGAAATGATTAAATGAGCGCTTGAGTTCTGTTTGGCTTGCACTGCTTGTGCGCTGTTAAAAACAGTGTGTGCACATCTGTTAAACTAACAGCAGAGAGTAGCAGTTCGCTCTCTCTATCTCTAAGCAGGCTGTTAAATAACAGCGCGCTGTTGCCGCTGAAGTTGGCCACGTTAAGTGTTGATTTTATTTATAAAAATACTAATGCGAGGGTTGGCTTACGTATGCTGCTAGTAGCACATATTATTTAGTAGTTTAAAAAACACTAAATCAGTTTTAGAATTAATATTGCGCTGGCACTACTTGATTGCGCAGCAATAGGCAAAAGTACAGTTGTTAAAAATGGCCAAATTTTTAGCTTAACAATGAAACTTAAGCGGCAACCCTCGCTACAATGCCACAATCTATTTTAATAATACTTTTATGTACATCGTTCATATATTAAATGTATGTTTCGCCTGTTGCGCAAGTGCAGCATAAAAGCTGCTAGAAGCAACAGTTGGGCTTATTGTTTGCCTTAAAAATGTCAAAGGTGAAGGCTATTTTAAGGATTCGCATAGGAGCTCCATGAATCAATATTAAAGCGAGCAACAACAAGATATATACACGAATTGGGTAGCGGTCAAAGTGTTTTTTGTGCCACTTGCAGCCTCTAGCTGAAGCTATTTATATGGCACAGTGAATGCGCGGCATGTGTAGCTTTCTGGCAGCTGGTTGCTGCGGTTGAAGAACTTTGTGTTGTTGCAATGTCTGCTGGCACAATTGAATCTTCACTGTAACTGCCCCAGTGGTGGCCACTGCCCGGACAAGCTGCTTTTACATTTATAATGCTGCGCGCCGCCAAACACTCGCTTCCACTTTGCCATTTGGACAATAAAAACATAATAAAGTTATTCACAAAACACCACCCAACGTAATTAAGCTCAGCATTTATGGCAAATTAATCACAAAAGAGCTAGAGCTCTTAATGGGCCCAACTAGAGCAGGTAATTTATGTACTGAGAGCAGCATTTCAATGCGTCTTTGGCATCATTCATTAAAATCAGTTCGCCAGCATTGACTAATTTGGCCACAAAGCCGCTTAGCGAAATCAAAATGCGAGCACAAAATCATGAACATGTCTATAAATTAGCCCAAGAAACACAACTAAGCCATAAAATTGGCCAAAGAATTGTTTGTTATATGGCTTGTCGTCCGCCTATGCCTAATCATAAAACATGTAGAATTTTTGGTCATAGCCAGCTGATGGCCAATTTGTGTAGCGCTCAGTATTGACTGTCATGCGGATATCCGTCGTTGTGCTGGTATCCCAAGCTACTAGAATTTCCAAAATGAAAACTTATGCGCTTGATTAGATTAAAGTTTCAAATGGCGGCAGCGGTATTGGCAGCTTAGACCGCTGCCGGTCATTCGATCCGCCTCTAGAGAGCGTACCGATTAGCATGCTCAACAATAAATGGCATCTGTGGCGGTTAAGGGCTACATAATTAAGCGACATAAACTTGGGTATTAGGCGCTAAACATATATTCTCCAAAAAGTAAGAAGAATAGAAAATTTGTAAGCCCTAGAGGCGTGAGACATAGCATTTGAAGGGGGGGCGCTGACTGACTGACAAATAGTTGCAGCTAACTGGGCACTGGGCCGGGCATAATTTGCATAACTGTGTTGGGATGCACACACAGGTTGGACAACAACACATGCTCCAACGCGCTGCTCCATACGAGACAAACTTGCGACACACGAAAACGGAGACAAATAAACACACACACACTTGCACCTGTCTACATACAAGACAAAGTTTGAAGTGCAGCCGGACAGTTGCAGTTGTGGATTGGGAATTGTTGGAGGGGGAGTTAGTAGGCTTTCATATGTTGTTTGTAGAAAGAGTAAACAACGCGTATGTCGCTGCTGCTTCTTCTTCCTCTTAAGTTGTTTTATGAAAAGAACACAAAAGAATTTCCATCAATAATGTCAATAGTACAACGACAACGACAACAATAATAATAACAACAATAAGAAACGTTATAACTACACTTGAAGAAATACTCAAGACCTCATTTTCAATATAAGACTTTCGTCCCCAGGTAGTCTGACTTTAACTTAGCATCAACATACCGACAAGTGCGTCTATCTCGAAGATGTTTAGAACTTATCCACGTACGTAACGTAGCAGATCTTAACTTTGTACTTCTAATATTGAGCACGGTCTTCGGTGTCTTTCGAGTGGCTTATTTGCAAAGTTCGGCTCGTTTTGCCTGTTTTTGTGCTATTTGCCGTAAACCTTATTATTCGTGCTGGCAGAAACAACTGACTTTTGTTTAATTTTGTTTGCAGTTTTTTTACGAACTTTAAACCCCCTAAGTTGTTTCATGTATCTAGAAGATATTTCGAAATTGGCAAACATACACCTACGTCAGAGCTGGCACATTTCTCAATTTACATAGCACGCATTTTGCTTTATTGGCGCTCTCACACACATTTACGCTCTTGCTGACCCTGCAATACTGATACCATAGCCTAGCACTGCTGCATTTGCCTAGCACTGAACGCTATTTGCCTAAGTAAGTGCGTCTGGTAATTAAAGATACCGCCGTTCGGTTTAGACTATAAATTGTGTAAGCTTCCAACAACTATTAATAGAAGTATCGCCATTCTGCGTCTTTGGATCGCTGACAGCACAGTCAAGGCGCGCTCACACAAAGCTTTCAAACTTTGTGAAACAAAAATAATATACTCTAAAACGGAAACGACAAAGAAGTCTCCCGATTTCCGCAATTGTCGCGCAAGATTTCTTTCCTCTACTTAACATGAGCAAAGCCTAGAACAAAGGCTGACTGCTTCATACCAACAAAGGCACCAAAGTATACAACTTTTCGTGTTGTGTAGCTCAGACAAGCGTACGTTTGACATTGCGCGTCGTCGCGGATCGCTAAGAGACGAGACGAATTATGGCCATTAAAGCTGCTTGGGGTTTTAAGTTATTAGGTAACTTGAATTTCAAACTGCATTTGACAGGCACTTACGCTGTGTGTGTGTGTGTGTGTGTATCTAAGCACTTGCACACACTCCCGCACCCACATATCCATAAAGTCATGGACTTTACGAGCTTCTATGTAATTAGCTAGTTAGCAGCTTGAGGCAGCTAGTCGGCAGTGGTACTTCTTTTACACTATCAAACTGGACTGTCAATTAGGCGCTAATAATCATCTGCATATACAGTGAGCAGCATCCTATTTATTTCAATGCCTGAAAATAGATTTTAAGGTCACTAAGCAAGCCACACACACACGCAAAGACTAGCTTGAGTACTGGGTCAGCTAGCTTTAAGGCTTAATTGTGGCAAGTTCCAGCTGAAATGTCTTCTTCATGTTGTTGTTGTTGTTGTTGTTGCTGTGGTTGGTTTTGCACATTGTACAATGTGTCTGTGGTGGTGGTATCCTTTTTTACACGCCAGTAACTTTACTGACTTTGATCTAAATTTAAATGGCTAACACAAAAGCTTTTATTGATTTGTATTTCGAATAGAATGCCTTGGATGGCACGCAAGCTGTGCAGTAAGTGAAATATTAAATGCTTTGCATGTTTTTTAAAGCAATTTCTACGCATTTTTACTTAAAAATACATTTTTCACACACTAATAACTACTTATTTGCCAATTTTGCATTGCATTTAAAATTCACAAATTTAAAATTTTCAACTGCTAAACGCAGCTGGCCTAGCGCCATCTAGCGCACGTTTTGCTTGTAGAAAGTACAACACATGCCACTGTGCCGTACACTTGAGCTTTTTGTCATGCTGTATGACAACTTGCAAAAGCTCGCGCAACCAAAGAGGCAGTTGCACTTTTTCAAAATCAAAACGCAGCAATACGTCGACGCATTTGATAGACCGTCATTAATGGTATTGCCAAATGTACGGGAAAAATGCCACCGTAATTCCCCGCAGTCTTTGGCAACACTTGCAGCTAGCTTTCGGTGTGAGCGATGAATGCTTGTTGCATTTTTGAAATTTTGACTCTTTCGTGGCTGGCTGCTGCAGCGCTCATTTTGCTTTTCATTCATTCATGCATTCATTTGTAATTTAATTCATACACGGTGTCGCTTATTTTCTGTAATTAAGCTTATTTTGGTTGTTTGTGTGTTTGTTGCATGCTCAAAGCAACAAGAAATGGCCTCTGCCAAGGAACTTCACTGCTCTGTTCAAATATCAAAGTGTAAGTCAATTTTTTGTAGCTGCCACAAATTGTTGGTGCATTTTGACATTTGCAATTCAAATTGACGAAAAACGCATAAAGTGTTGGCAACGCCAGCGCTTGCTGCTCGTCGTTAATTAATTAAAATAAGGCAGCACAAAACACGCATACGCACCGTGGAACATTTTGTGTATGCGCAGTATGCCAAATATTCGCAGTCAAATAGTTTTGGCCAAAATAAATAAAAGCAAAAAAACTCGTTGCAACTTTGTATTGGGCAACTGCAAATACACAGCGAGCGAGATGTGTACGGCCAATGGCCGTTGGCCGACGACAGTTGTGACGGTTAATTAGGCGTCGTCGTCGTCGTCGTCGTCGTAGCGGTCAACATTGACGCCACAAATTTTCCGAGGCATTTTGCACTAATTTGGAGCGCGAGCCGCCCGTTGGCCAAAAACGGACGCTTCATTGGCTAAATAAAGTAATTTGGAGCGGCAGTTATAGCTGCAACAGTTTAGAGTTTTGATATCGCAATAATTTGGCATTTAAAGTTTATAACCCTTCTGGAGCAAGCATTTTGGCCATTTTGAGTGCGAGCAAGTTTCGCATGTGTCTAGCATATACAATTTTTTGTGCGATAAATTAAATTGAATAAAATCTCGACTTGACATATTTTTCATTAGTTGCATGCAAGTCTCTCTGTCGGTCTGCCTGGCCTGGCAACTTTGCACATTCACCAACAACAACAAACTGTTAAAAGCAATTTTCACGTTTGTCAGCGCTGCACATTTAGAGCAGAAGCATAAAATCTTTTATTTATCAACTTGGCGGTCTCACTTCGCGTGTCCAGTGCAGTCCAATAGTCGGCATTTCCGTTTGCCACATCACCAACATCCAAAAAAAAAAAGTGTATTTGCTGCAATTGTTTTGAGTGCTTAATCTGTAAGTATTTTGCTAAATAGTTTTCACATAAATCAAATATATATTTTTTTTTAGTTATTTCTTTGCCTTTTTGTTGGCTTTTTGTATTTTTGTTGCATGATTTATTCATGAATCTTAAGCACAGGTGTTGTTTGTTGGCAAGTCTCTTGAAATCTGCACTCTAGGCGTCTACGTTGTTCTCGAGTGGTCTACGCAGTCGTGTGCTTAACTCATGAGCAACTTGAACACATTAATAAATGTACTTTACGATAATATCGTAGGTAATGGATAATAGGTTCAGTCATTTTGGAAAAGCATTCGGCGTGGCCAAAACAACATTTTAACAATCGCTTTGTTAGACGTTTTTATGGGTAATAGTTTAAGAAGTATATGAGTTATGGCAAAAAGTCAAGGCAGATATTGCTCATTTATGAGCAAGAAGATATGGCAGAGTGTTGTTATGAAAGGCTTATTTCGTAACAACCAAAAAGGAAATCATTCTTTGAATTATGTAAACTTTAGAATATCTTTTATGCACAAAACCGATTTATTAATGGAAGTTGCTCAACTGCTCAACTTTAACTTAAAAGTAGGCAATACGTTGAATGTATTCAACATATTGATCTCAACTTTACTCTAAAGATCGTTGTTTTTATAATATCGTTTATAGTTTAATATAATGACAATTAGTTTAAAAAAAACAACCCATTTCAGTTCTAATAAATAAAACAAAATATTGCCCTTGACTACTTGTTGATTGCTTCAAAGCGATATCGCTATTTAAAGTTGTGTGAGGAGAATAGGGATCTACAGTTTATAGCCGATTCCGAATTTCGTCTTTTTGTTCGATTTTGTGCATTTGTAGGGATTTTCCTTGGTAAATAGCGTTTATTTGGTAGGTATGCCACTGCAAGACAAATGTATGATTTCTGCTGGGAGGTATCCAGCCACCGGTATCGACCCACACTTGCTTGCTATACATAATTCCGATTATTTCAGAGTCGCTGGATACCGATAAATAAATAAATAATAGTTCCGTCAAAGTCACTTTCGTATCTTTGGCAGATGCTTCGTTTTTCTGGTATACAACTCTTAGTACCTAATTGAAGAGTATCCAGAATCGATATGGCCAATCTTAACTTTAAACTTATTTATGAGTTAATATTATAAGTTTCCCACAACATTTTATATTGGAAACAGAAATTTCGGTTAAATGCGCCACGCTGCGGCACTTCGCATCGCTGCAAGCGTTCATTCTTTTTAGAAAAGTTAAATATTATTTTAAAAGCATTTAAACAACTTATGAGTGAGCAAATCCCAGAATTTTCTATACAAAAAAAATAAACGAAAAATCGCAAGCGAATCTCAATCATAGACTGACTGAACGTCTGTCTGCGTGGCTGTCTGCCTGGCTGTCTATCATCGGCTAACGAAAGCCTTTGAAGCTGCGTTTTTGCAAACGATTTACAACATTCTTTTCGCCAAAGCTAATTAAGTTGTTAGCTGAAAATGTTAGCCTCGTCACCAATTTGGTTACAATTTTAATTTCTAATTAATGCAAACAATTTGTATGGGGCTGGCTACTTGGAGTACCCGACCCCGTGCTTTCTAAACAAATCGTAAACGAATCAAGACTAGCGCTGTGTCCCAGCTGACCCAATGACTGGCGCTGGCTACGACTCCTAATAGATGTCAATGCTTGGTGTGTGTGTGCGTGCGTGTGTGCGAATCTAGGTGTTTATGGTGATTCCGTGTTAGAGTTTGGTTGTCTAAGCCATTGACGGCAAGTGGTCTGCCTTGCCATGTCCACGTTGCGTCATGCGTTCGTTGCGCACAGATACCAAGAATCGATGCTTGGTGGTGGCGAGTGTGCAACAACTTTTGCAGCCGAAACAACAAGTACTTCACAAATTGGCGCTGCTGGCCCCGCTTTGTTGCGATGAAAATCGCTTGGCTATCCGATTGTAGCTGTCTGTCGCCTGTCTGTATCTGTATCTGTATCTGTATCTGCAGTTGTGTGTGATGCTGAGATACTTTTGTATCTACCAGATGCCATGCACTATAAAAGTAACGCAATGCACGCATTTGATTTGCAGTCGCAATTCTCATACAGTTGGAACACACGCAAGCCATTGCACGCAACTCGCATCAAGCATCCTCAATAATTGTCACCATGAAACTGTTGGTGAGTAGGTTGCTCGTTCATTTCAATTTCAATTTCGAGCTAAACAACTGTGTTTGTGTGCAGATCCTTGTTAGCAGCTTGTTGGCCATAGCAAGCGCAGCACCAGGTCTACTGGACTATGGCATTGGTCATACGGCACCGGCTATTAGCTACTCTGCGCCCACAGTGTTGAAATCCTATGCTGCACCAGCAGTTACATATGCCGCTGCTGCGCCAGTTTATAAATCTTACGCCGCCCCAGCCATAACCTATGCCGCACCAGCTCCAGTTATTAAATCCTATGCCGCGCCAGCCATTACCTATGCCGCACCAGCGCCAGTCATTAAATCCTATGCCGCTCCAGCTGTCGTCAAGGCGGTACATGCGCCAGCCACCAGCTACGCGCACTTTAGCTCGGTAGGTTCTGTTTCGTTAACACAGCAAAAGTCCATCTTACGTTTAACTACGTTCTCAACGTATATCCTAGGTTGTTACGCATGATGCTCCTGTAATTAAGTCATATGCCGCACCCATTGTCAAATCGTACGCAGCACCTGCCATAAGCTATGCAGCTCCTGCGGTGGTCAAGTCTTATGCAGCACCAGCCATCAGCTATGCGGCTCCTGCGGTAGTCAAGTCATATGCCGCACCGGCCGTTACCTATGCAGCCCACGCTCCTGTCATCAAATCCTATGCCGCTCCAGCCATAAGCTACGGCTACCACGGCTACGATGATCACTACGGCTATCACTAAGCCACCGCAGCTTAGTTGTATAATTTGAGAGGATGAACAGCGCCAGAGAGTAGTATTCCAATGCAGCATAGGCGTTATGCCAAAAAAACAAAAAGTAAGAAAAATCAGCCGACGCACGTTATCAAAACTCCTGCTAATATCTAGCTGGGGCAATTATAGTCCCGCAACTTTCGTATTTATTTAAGGCCCAATAATTCACAGCAAATAAAGAAAAATTGCATTTTTCAATAGCTGCGTCTTCTCTTGACTTTAAATGTCCTCCAAAAGCACTACGTTCAAGACTACAAAGTACGCATTGATGATAATAAAGCTAAGATTATTAAGCATCTTGGCCAGCTCATGCCAGGGCCTTTCCTGTATAACGCAGTAGTCGCTAGCCTACAGGATATACCAATTGTTAGGTTTGTAACATGTCAAAGAATTTCAAATCTTACATCGGCAAAGCGCAGACAGAGCAGCAGACGTAGTGGAGATAGATTAATGAGGGTCATGATATATCCAGGTGCCTTAGCGCGCGGAGGGTAATGCTCCAGCCACATGATAGTTATGTGCAACAGGTAACAAAATGTGGCAATGCGCATCATATGCACATAAGCCGACACTGGGTGTAAAAATAAAATGAAAGTTAAGAAAGTTAAGTGCTTGCACTGGAATCAAGAAGACACTTACTTAAAGGCGGCACGTAGTGAGGCGTAGCATGTTTGGTCATGTACATGAGACCAGAGGCTGTAAGAAGCAGCACAATTAGAGTAAGTGCACCTCTACGATATCCACGTAGGAACAACGACAGCACAATAAATATTTGGCAAGCTTAAAGGCAAGGCAAGGAATTATTAAGTCATAGTGGCTTAGAACATATTGATCTTTTACCAATCAAGGGCATCATATAGATTTGTTTGTAGTAGGCAGTATTGCGTTGAAGTATAAATTCAATGGAGGCATCTCCAGTCATGGTCTTGAGCATACCCTTGGGCGTATAACGTTGCAGAGTATCGTTTTGCATATGAAGTACACCGATTTTAACAAATGTCCATGCGGAAAGTGTATTCACATGCTCGTATATGCCCAATGGTGCGGTCTCATCATGGGTTAGAGCTAAACCCTGATTAAGGCCCATTTCCACATCACATGAAATGCGTTCGTTTGGCCAGTTGCGAGCAGTGTCCACGCACCAAGTGACTAGCTCTAGTTCGTTGACTATAAGTGTGACTTGGCCATCGAAGGTGATTATCACGTAGTAATCTTTAATGGCATTAATAAGTGTTTCCCAAGCTCCGCTAAGAAAAATCAGTTGTAACAAGCATGCTGCGCAAGTTTAGGTTACTACCTACTTGAGCACTATCAAATGTGGCGTCCAGATCTCCAAATTAGAATTGCCAATCAATGAAATGTTTGCATAGTCCTTAGCAGTCCATACCAAACGCGGATCAGTCCATTTCTGTGAGAGAAATTGTAAAATATAAACTTTCTTTTTTACATTTATAACTTAAGATACTTACAAGTGTCAGCGACAGACTGGTGCGCAGCAATGCACTTGATTGTTCATAGGACAGGGAACGCATCTTAAAACTGAAAATAACTTCATTCAGATACGATGGCATGCTGCGATTATCTGATTTATACAGCAAGTAGTTCAACAATTCCTTTTCAGGCGACAACTTTGCCAGCTCTTGCTCTAACTCATTATCTGTTGCAATCATTTCGATTAGGCTTTTGGTACAAAATTTAAGTAGTTACTTACTATAACCATCAAAGGCGCAATCATAAAACCAACGAGCGCTATTTTTTCCAAACGTACTGAAGCTTATGTAGTTTATAGTTAGTGGCGAGGGATCCAGATATTGCAAAAGTGGTTCGGACTTAAAGCCCGGTATATAAACACGTACTTCGCCATCTACAAAGAATGTGTAGCATATATTAAATTAATTAAAACTAAGTTGAGATATAATGTTTTGTGTTTAGTAATTTACCCTTTGTTTGGATTATTTCAATCGGCGTAGGATCGTATGTTGATAACAAGTTTAAGTCTTGGTTTGTGGAAACGCGCCGCATGCCCATTGTTGTGCGTATCGCCGAGAATGTGTTTCCGCCCGCGCCAATCACTGTATGCAATTCAAACGTTACAAATGTCTAAACATGTATTTATCTCTAGTAGCTCACCAATCTCGTATACTCGATCGTTTGCGCGCGGTCGATCTGTTACCGAAAGTAGAATGTGTGCATCCATGCTCGTCTGCACATAGAATTTTAAGTGTAAACGTTCATTGGATTTAATATTATTGTTATCCAAACTGTGCACCATAAAAAAATCTGTGTAGGCATAGGCGCTATCTGTTATTTCATAGTTATCGCATGTGTCCAATTGTGCAAAGGTTAAATTGTAACGGCCTTTGGCGGTCACTGGAGAAATCCCGAGTGCAAGCCAGTATATATAGCAGCTGATAAGCCACAAACGATAATTATTAAATATGCTGCACATAATGATGCCGCGTCAGTTACAGCAAAAGGCCAACGAGCTACTAAAACTCTGTCCGGACCCAAATCGTCTAAGCCAAACAATTTGAATCCCGTTTTATGTAAATGTTAATTTGAAAGAAGCAGAGCAGCCGTTCAGCGTTGCCACACAAATCTAAAAAAGTAGCTTGGCAACACTTATCATTTCATTTGGCAATACTCCCATCACTAGGGTGGTTTTTGCTGTCGCCTCGGTCCTAACATTATTTAAAAAAAAAATTGTTTAATTAAACTTTAGGTAAGCAACTGGAATCAAAAACAGTTGCCCCATAACCATGCCGGACGATGCGCAAGATGCCAAATCCCAGAAGTTGGCTGCTGCACGTAAAAAGGTAATACAAAAGAGGGTTTGCCTGTTGTGACGTGGACACGACATAAATATATTGATTTAATTGTTGCTCCAACTAAACTAATATTGTAACAGCTGAAGGAGTACCAGCAGCGTAATAATAACAGTGGCGCGCCTGTTTTGGAAGACCAGATTGGCAGCGTTCTTGGCACAAATACGAATACAACATCATCGACTGCCAGCATAGCAAGCAATTCCTCTGAACGCTCCGAGTCTGAGCTGAATGTTGGTATTGCTGCAAATGGTGGACATCAGGCGCAACAATTGGCCGCTAGTGAGGTAACACCTGCAAGCATAAGCGTCAATACTCCAACTGTACCCACAGCAGCGTCTTATTTTGGAATACCTGAAACGGAGACTCCTTTAGCTCCATTGGCCACCGTTAGTTATAATGGTGACTCTTTGCCGTCAGCAAACTTACATGCCATACAAGTGCTTATTGCCGAAAAAGCCCAGCTGACTACGGAATTAAGCAAATTTCGACATTTATGCCGTGAACGTGAGCTTGAATTAGAAGAATTACGCACTGAGCACAGCAGTACCATACAACATCTGGAGCAGCTGCAGCAACGTTTTCTCGATCAGCAACGTGGCAGTGAACAACAGCGCAACCAAAATGCTGAGTTGCAACATAAGTTGGCTCAAGCGACTGCAAAAACCGACGATCAACAAGCGCACGTTGCCGAACTGGAAGCGCAGCTCCAGTTGCTCAACAAATCCGTCAGCGAACTGACACAGCAGCACACAGATAAATGCAATGAACTTGAAATGGCACAACTGCGCATACGCCAGCTTTCTGATGAGTCGAATATCAATGCCGACAATCGCGTAGAGACTCTAACGCAGACACAGTACATGTATGAACAGCAAATACGTGACTTGCAGTGCATGGTTACACAGCTTACGCAGGACAAGGAGCAGGCCAACACGCAGTATCAGAATTATGTGCAACACCAAAGCAGCGAAATAGCCAAGCTTAATGAGCGCAACAGCGAGCTAAGTGAAGAGTGCACACAGTTGCAGGAGCGAGAACGTCAACTGGTGGAACACGTAAGCGAGCTGGAGCGTGATATACAAAAGAATTTGAGCTTGCAGGCGCAATACAAGGAGGCCAACAAGCAAATGGAGCAGGCGGTGAGTAAACTAGAGTGCGTTGACATTTTAAGCCATACAATAAGGTATATTGTTCCATTTTAGTCCGAGCCGAATGCGCAGCTTAGCGAAGAATTAAAGCATTTGAAAGAGCGCCTAAGTGATTTAGAATTTGAACGGCATGAGTTTCAATTAAAGATAAAATCACAGGATGATCAGCTGCAGCAGAGCCAGCAGCAACTCCAAAAAAAGGATTCAGAACTCGAGGATTTGCAAAAACAGTTAGAGATGCTCCAAACAGAGCAACCAGATAAGATAAAGCTTTTGGCCAGTATTGAATCAGACAAAGTGGCGGCGTCTCGTGCTTTAACACAAAATATGGAAATGAAACAGCAGCTCGATGAGCTGGAGCAACGCTTTGTACAGCTGACCAATGACAAAGCGGAGTTAATGAATAAGCTCGATGCGGAGGAATTTAACAACCGTGAGATACGACAGAGCTATGCGACTATGGAGCACAAGTTGCAGGACAATGAGGAGCGTTACAAGTTTAAAGACGAAGAAATGATACGACTGTCACACGAAAATGTTGAGCTGACACGGAAACAACTGATGTTGCAACAGCAGCTTGATCGCTTGCAGCATTATGAGGTAGTCAAGGCGCTTGGGTGATTTCGATTATAATGCTAATTGGTTTATCCACTTTTAGGTAAAGGCATATGACAGTCAATCCGAGGCAGGAACTTGCCCAGAAACTAATGGAACAGACAATACCACGGACGGTGCAGTAGAGGCCACTGAGACATGCGCAGGTCACGATCATGAGCATCATGAGCATAAACACAGCCATCACGAGCATTCGCATGACGTTCCACAGGAGCACTCAGAGAGCGCAGGCATACAATTGCCCACAACTGAGGCTGTAGAAAAACTGCAATCCCGTTTTACACAACTTATAAGCAAAGTCGCCGATTTGACCGAGGAGAAGCAAAGCTTGGAACACTTGGTACTACAGCTACAAAGTGAAACGGAGACTATTGGCGAGTATATAGCGCTCTATCAAAATCAGCGACGCATGCTGAAGCAACGGGAATACGAAAAGGCCACACAGATGCGTCTGCTGCAAGCGGAGCGTCAGCAAATGCGTGAAAAAATCGATATGCTTAACAATCTTGTGTCGAGTTTAGGTGTGGAGCTGCCACAACATCAGCAGCTACAGCAACAGTTGCAGGCAGCAACAGCTGCGGCTGCTGCACATGCCACCGGTGATACAACGTCAACGGAGCAGCAACATGCTCAGATAACCAGTAATAATGACTCACAACAAATACTGCACAAGATCCAGGACATCATAAGTGAAATCAAAGAGAATACCGAACAGGCGCCAACAATTCCCAACACACAGCAGGCAGTAGACCATTTAAATTGCTGCTTGGGCAAGTTTGAAGTGGTTTAGTGGCTCCATGCTCGGCCTAGTTAGTTGTACATATAAATAGTGTATAATCGTATCCTTGGCGCATGCGTACAGCTCTTGTTATTCCTTTAAGTGCAATTATTGCCAGCTGCAAGACAACAGACTTGCATTAAGTTTTGTAATTTGCTTTTGTACATGTTATTTCAACAAAAAACAAAATATATATATTTAAATTATATGTTGGGCCCATTATTGATATTTATTCCAATTAAACAAACGAAAATACAATAAATTGAAAATAATGAAATTACTTAAATTATTTGAAATGTACGGTTAATTACTTCCTACCCAAGGACTTTTCGTTAGATTCGTTGCGCAACTTGCAGCGAGTGCTGGGTTCTTGAAGTGATGAAGGTCGACAGGATCGACTTGGGCGTACCAAAGACTTGCTGCTAGTAGATGTAATACTTTCAGTCACTGATTGGTTATGTTTTGTTTTGTTGCGATTTGCAAACGCTTTTTTAAATTTGCCTTTTGGCCTTCCAGCTCGATTTCTAAATTTGGGGACAGCTTCAAATGTTTCATCCATATCGGTAGGTTCATATGTGGTTTCCGTTGTTAATGCTAGGGGTGTGCTTCCAAGAGCATTGGCTATGCCATAGCTTAATTCCAGACTGCTGCTGATACGTCGTGGCGATAAATCCGTAACATTGATTGTTTTGCTTAGGCTGCATAGCATATCTACCGAAGGACTTAAATGATGATGATGATGCACTGCATGACGTCCCTGCTGTATGCTAGAGTCGTCCATTGATTGGAGCTCGTAATTCGAGGCTTTTGGCCTACGGCTTCGGCGTGTGAGTGTTATTTTTGGTACATTGGCTTTCGTCACATTAGTCACGTCCCGCAGTGGAGACTCTGTTGTCAATTGACGCTTACGATAGATAACTGGTGTAGTTAGAATAGTGATAGATTCAACACATTCACTACTTGTGTCACAAATGACTGGTGATGAGTCCTCTTCGGTCTCGCTTTCCTCTAGTATGGAGACGAGATTCATATTAAGAGATGGGTCAGACTGTACCATGGACATTTCGGTTTCTGTTTGTTCTGGCTCTGGTGAAATATTAATGTCTATAATGCGTTTTGGCGGTGGTGTCTTTGTTGTCACTGCGGGGCCAACCATGATCGCTGAGACGAGCGATTTTTCAAGAATTTCAGTTGGGCTCGTTTTGCTGTGGACAGTGCTACTGCTACTTGGAGAGCTGCTGCTGCTGCTGTTGCTTTTTCTTTTGCTGCTGCTGCTGCTGCTGCGCCTGATTGGAGATTGCGCATATGTGCGATGGGTTAAGGTGCAAGAGCGTCGTAATTCGACGCACAAACGGCTACTGCGTCGACTCTGGCTGGTTCTTTCCGTCTGAGAGTTGGATAACTTTGTTGGTGTTACATCTTCTGCATTAACAACGTCTATATGCAAATCATTTAATTTGATGTCCAAGCTGCGCAAAAGAACATCAACTGCTTGCTTGACTTTTAAATCTGTGTTTTTGGCTTCAGCTAAGAAATGGCTTTTTTCCAGTACTCGTGTTTCGTGCTCCTCAAGTAATTGTGTTTGTAATTTTATAACAACTTTGCGATATTCGGCTAATTCCAACTTTTGTCTTTGTACTTGTTCCATTAATTCAGCATTTATAACTTTATAGTGCTCCATTTTGCTTTCGGCAATTCCAACATAAAAGACGCTACAACAATTTTCATGCTCGAGTCTAACTTTAAAATATAAATCGAATGTGTCTCGATATATTATCGAAATGCTATGGTACTGCCAGACTGCAGTACAAATATGGCAACAAGCGAAACATATGTATACACTGTTTTGTACAATGAAATTATTTTTGTGGCCAAACGTAAGCTGCTGCTGTCTTTAATTTTTAAAAACTATTTCATACTGACGCGTGTAACAACGCGCAGTTGCTTAAAACATTGCCAGCAACTTAAACGTTGTACAACTACAAAGTGTTTTTCAGAAATAATTAAGTGAAAGCCTTTGGTCTTTTAACAATGATTCAATTCTGCACATATGATGTCGCGCGTGTGTATGTGTGTGTAATGTAAAAAAAAAAATAAAATAAAATTTACTCAAACAACTACAGTTTTTAGATAAAAATTACAATTATTTTCATTACTTTGGCATTTGAGTAACTAAATTTTTTCATCAACAGTTCTTATGATTCGGAATAAAGCAAAATTAAGCGATGTTGACTAACTGATGCATATGAAATATACATAAAACCATGCAGTGCTTTTTTGCTAATGCTGTATGTATTATATACATAAAATATAAAAAAAATTATACAAGAAATCAAATTGCATAGCTATGCATGCATATGTACATAAGTTTGTGATATACAAAAGTGCTGCTTATATTAAAACACGCGTAGAGCAGAGCATCCTTTAGGCTTAAAGTGCGCGCGTGTTTTGTCCCCATACCAATCACATAAGGCTGACTAGGCTTATCAACAGCAACAAACATAACAACGAATTTGCCAAACTGACGATGTTTTTCTTTGTTTGTTTCAATTGAAATTATAGCTGATTAAAAAGAAATAGCTGGCCAAAAACTGCAACAAAGCTGGTAGTGCGCTATTAACTAACACTACGCCAAGCTTTCGCCGCTGTCCAGTAACCAAATTGTCAGCCGCCATCGCCGCACGAAGAGCAGCCAAGAATATCATTGAATTTAACAGCTGCAGCATTAAGTGTCCAACAATTTCAGCACAAAAATAAGCGAACAGCTACTATTCAAGGTGAGTTTGTTTGTAAATTAACTTGTTTTTATTCATGTACATGTAATTTTTTTGCTGTTGTTGATTACTAAACCGGGCTTTGTTATAAACAAAGTAAATCATTTAAGCAGCTCTCACATTTCTTCTATTTTATTTTTACCTAAACACTAGAAAAATTTTATCATAAATATGTGTGTATTCGTGCTTAATCGCAAAAGCCTCAAGTTCAACCTAGTCGAAAAAAAAATGTACTGTGATCGGCGTTATAAGAGGTGCCCCCTTGGTTCGTATCTTATCGCACGCCATATGAGTGTATGTGTGCGGGCTACCAACCAGCGCAGCCCATGCAATAAGCTAGGAAGGGCTTTTCAGTACAAATCAGCACAAAATGATAAACATAAAATGTTGTCTTAACCAGGGGCTTGTAGCTTTCCACCCCTGTTAAGGGTGCAACAAACTTTTAACACTTTTTAAACTGATTTTTATCGTTGCATTTTCCGTGTTGTTTGTTGCATTTACGCTTTTGAGTGTAATCACATTAAACAATACTGAAACTGACCTACAAAAAGTGCAATGCGCTTGCTGTCGTCGTCGTCGTCGTCGTCGTCGTGGGGCAAGACATATTATCGTTGGGGTAGCTCTGCTGGCGCAACGAACCCCCACACGCACCACTATGTATGCCATTCTTTGTTGTGGAGGAGCTCCTAAGAGTGCCACAAAGTGCCTGAAACTTCAGTTCGCGTTTTTGGTTTTTAAGTAAATTGCTGCATGTGTTGTGTTGTTGGGGATGTAGACGTAAACGTAAACGTAGACCTTAACTTGCATAATTTTCTTCCGGCAAGCGAGAGAAATTGTTGATTTTGTTGCCCCCTGCCGTTGCACGTTAGCAAGCAGAGCCAGTCGAGTTCAATGTCATTGCTGCTGTTGCAGTTTGAGACAACGCGGGGCAGGCTTTTGTTGTTGCCTAAAAAGCGTTTGCTTTTTGCCATGCAACATCAGCAACAACAACAATAACAACGACTGCAGCCGCACTTGATGAAAAGGCTGTCGTCGCCGTTGTCGCCGTCGTCGTCGTCGTCATTGGCAACACTCACACTCGCAATATTGTTGTTGTGCTATTGTCTGCTGCATGCCCCATGCAGCAGCCGGCAAATGTAAAAAAGAGGCATCAGACAATGCAAAAAAAAGTATTGAGAACTTACATATACCCCCACAGACATTTCTCCACGTGGTGAACCTTTTGACAATGCACCAGCGCTGCTCACTATCGAAGTCTCTTCAGTTGCACTGACAAATCGAAGTTAAAATTGAAGAAAATAATAGAATCGCGCAACTGGCGATGCGAAACATGTTAGGTAAAAACAAAAGAATACAGGTTATAAATAAATTATTTTGATACATAAATAAAATAGCTTAGTAATTTTTAACGGTTACAGTTTTCAAAAAAAACTTTTATTGAAAAATAGTTTTAATTGTTTTCCTAAACTAAGAGCGATAGCGTTGCTTTGTGCTTCATCGGCACAAGTTGCTGCAAAATGTTTATTTTAAATTCGTATTTTAAAATCGTTTATGATTAAACAGAGTCGACGTCAAAAAAGGCTTTAGACGATATTTGACTGTAGGACGACAAATTTCAAATATAAATTAATAATTTATACGTACATGGACAGCTCTCTTGTATGTGCATTGAAGGCATTTACTTGAGATCTAAATTACATTTTTTCAATGATATCTTCTGACTTTTGACATACGCCTTGCGCCATCAAATGTACTGCTTACCCCATAATTAATATGAGAAAAAAAATGCCATACTGTTGTGCCCTTTGCCCATTGCCTTTGAGCAGTTTTCCACGTAATATCTGATTTATGCGAGTTGCAGCACAACATAAACTTAACTTCCTTTATGTTGTTTTATTGTAAAGTGCCAACCCGCACTTCACTTTTTTGCTCTGAATCATAATCATGCTCCCATGCTGCGACTGACTACATATCGATGCATGTATGATGACTCATTCCAAGTTGCATGTTGTTTACGTCATTGTTGCTGCTGCTGTTGTTGTCGGCAGGTCTGTCATGTTTATTTTGTTGCATTTGTTGTAGCTGTAGCAGTTGTAGTACATTCTGTACTTGTGATATGTGCGAACTCGACACCATTGTTGTCATTGAATGATCATCAGTTGTGTTGTTTGCATTTCGTTTGCTTTTGTTGTTTCTGCTTTTATACGGCATTTAAACGATGTGCGCTGAAAACCGCATTTACATTAGCCTCGAGCGGCACGACTTTGTCGCGGCCTAGCAAAAAAATAAAATATATATATATATATATATATGTTACGAATAATAATAATAACGCATATAGTATTATGCAATGCACGTTGTTAAGTACTTCCTGCGCCACCTAGAATAACAATTTATGTTATTAGCTGTTAAAACAACTTATTTATTAACTAAGGACTGATACATTAACTTGAACAATAATGAATCATTGTTGTCGCAAAACTTAAAGTGATTACATCTAGACGATATGTTTTTTACAGCGATTTTGGAAAAGTGTGTGATTCAGCTGGCAAGCTTGGAAATTCCGTTCAGTAAGTTAAAGGTATCACTGAGTCCTGTCCATCGTTGCTTGATTTGTGACCTTATAAGAGTTAATTTCCTAAAGATTTGCGTTCATATTCATTCGTTTGGAGATTTGATGAGCTTGTGATAGAAATGTTGTATGATGTCCATTAAGGCAAACGTAATTTTCCATTCAAGTGACTAATTTTGAACGGCCTTGTGTCTGCAAGATACATTTGTTCTATTTTATTACAAGAGTTACATTTGTAATTATCTCTGTTTTGATTTTTAATGGTGTACAATATTATAAAAAAAAAGGCTTAACTTAATGCACCTTTTAAAAGATGACGCATTTGATTTGTCTCGTCATATACGATCTGCCAAACCGGGAACACATTTGTAAATAAAAATCTACTCGCTAATTTCTTATAAAATGTTTTCTTTTATTGGTCTTTGTAGTTCAATATGTATTTTGCTTTTATAATTTCTTGTTTTGCTTATTCTGCAAACATATTGTTTTTTTGTTTTTGTTTTTTAACAATTTATTTAATTACCCTAGTGTGTGTGCGTGTATGCGTGTGGTTGTTTATTTTTATCTACTACACATATGTATATGAAACAGACCAAACCTACTATATAATGGTTGATAATCATGCGCTATGCGACGCATTTGTATGAGCTTTTGGCTTGTTTTCATTTGAAATCGAATTGGGAATTGAGTGGTGGTCTGCCATTGCGGTGATTGCTTGTGGACTTGGCTTACAGCTGTGGTCACAAGAGTCACAAGTTGCTACACCCCACTTGTTGGCATTGCAGAAAATGCAAATTTATGTGGCCATTGGCCAGAGAGTTTGCTGCCAACAACTTTGTCCAAAAACCAAACAAACCAAGATTGAAAAACCCGCAAGACAGAGAAAAAGAAAGAAATTGAAAGCGAAAGTCTGTGAATATGAAATTACGAGGCACGCAAAAGTTTTTAATGATGGGGCTGCACTAGCGGACACTCATCTCCCAATCTCTGCATCAACTTGTATGATAGGCAATTGCTAAACTCTATAATTTCATTTGCTGCAAGATCATTTCATGAGAAGAAACTCATACTAAGAGCAAATCATGATTTTGCAAATCTCGCGCAGCAGACCTTTTTCTTTTTTTTTTTTAGGGAATGCTCATTTCATATCATCATCTTGGCACAATAGTCGGCTGTACACGCTTTAGGGTATTCAAAAAACCGGCTAGCTAGTAGAACCCACAATTTAAATTTAAATGCGTATAGGTTGATGTGTATGGGTAAAAGCTCAAAATAATATTTAATAAACCCCGAGTCGTCTCGCTGACTCACAAATATACAAACACTTGAGCACTTGAGTATACCTACAATACCATATATCTTATCTTGAAGGCGACAAAATATTGTGCTTTTTTTCTATTACCAAGTACAGCGAACAAGCATAAAATCTACTTCACAAGTCTTGACCAATTGTAAGGTATCTGCGATTTGTGAGTGTTTTGAACTCTTTTAACTCTTTTTTTTGTTGGAAACAATGACCTCCCAAAACATTGTGGCAAACTGAAATTGACATTGTAACTTGTTTCATTAATTTTTTTCAATAAAACGCAGATTTGAAAATGACTCACGGTCATTTGCTGTAAACTCGATTGCCTAGAACCTAAATAATTCTTGACATCACTTGCTGGCTTTAAGGGCACCCGCTCCCTTCTAAATGTTGCTACAATATTCAATTTATGTGCTTTTAGTTTTGCTTGAGGTGTGTCCTTTTGGCAAATGTTACTAAATTTATATACGTATACGTAATATGTGTGCCCCCTACCGTATTACAACTGTCCATTCATTGCCCCCAATAAAGAAGAGGAAGAAGAAAAAAGAAACGACTTACCCAAAAGTTAATTGCCCCAAATGCACAAATAAACAAGGGCGTGTCCGAGGCACCTCGGGGCAGTCTGGGGCTGTGCATGGTGTGTATTTTTGTGGCCACTGTGGTTGAGCCCATAAAATCAAATTCAATTTGACAAATAATTTCAACATACGACGCGCAATGTCTTCGATAGTTTGCGTTCAAGCTATCAAAATTGCGACTTTAAATGTGAATGCGAGGGTGGTCTGATAAGTACTTGAGCTTATCGGCGCGCGATGAAGCGTAATTTTAAGCGAGTTCTACTAAGAAATACTTTATACTATTGATTAGAAAATGCTTATCGAACGACCCTCGCAAGGCCCAGAAAACCGACTTCAATTCAGCAAATCATTACGACATCCGACGATAACTTGCAATGTTTCGTTAGTGTCATCGTGGTTGCGGTTACTTCTGCGCATTTGTAACTAGAGCGCCGCTGCCAAGGTGGAAAGCCGTACGTACAACACGTACTGCCATTTCCCTACGAACACCATGCTAGACACGCAACGCACCACTGGACGTGGTAGCTCGGTGGCTAACACTGTTTATTGTTGCCGTACAAATTGGTTTGCTGTCAAAATTAATTTTACTGTGGTTGTTGGAGAGATATTATGTAAGCCTCAAACTAGTAACTGCTGTCAAATTGAGTGTTAAATGTTTACACGCCCCCCACTGACACACACACACACACACACAGACACGTGTGCAACATAGATTGATATTCTTGGTTGTTTACCTTTTATTTATTTATTTTCATTTTTTTTTGTGGTATGGTAAGACAATACGCCGCCGCCGACCAAGTCAACATTGCGATTGCGTAAGTTCCACCGCAAAAACCCTAGTTAGGTATTCATTCCACCTCTCCGTTTCGAGGCATGAAAATGCAGCACTAACTTTTAATGATGCCAATTTGTGCTCGTGTGTTGGTAAAGCTTTGTTCTGGCCGTATTTTTAGTGGCATTTGGATTTTCGTTTACTTGGCAATTTCCGCGCATTTTCATTGTTTTCTTGGCAACATGGAGTGGTGCCGACTACAATAACTTGTTTTCACAAGTGTAGCGCCACCAGCGGGAAACCCTTTTTAAAATGGGTTCATCTTTAAGCCAGCCTCAGTAAAGAGACAGCCATTTGTGAGTGCGCAGCACTGATGACTAAACTGCTTACGCTTACACACGCTTTGCCGTATTTGCTTCTACGGAAAACTGATTGAGGCGTATTATTAAACTAGTTTATTAATTGCTCTGACAGGCATCGTTTCAATTAAGCCAGCCTCTCCAGCAGTGCTCCCTCCACTGGGTCTGTTAAATGATTCAAGCATATGAATCATTCGCATGCAGCAGCACTGTCTGGTAAGCTGCTTGCTGCAGCATCAATTCTACTCAAGTTTTGTAAACTCTGACCCACTGTGGAAATGGCTGGCTAATGACTCAACTAAAGAACTATAAACGATTTAACTATTGAAGTGAAACTGCTAACAATTTGCACGTTCAGCTTGGCTAGCAGAAAGTAGCAGACTCCAGTATTTCTATAAACAATTGAGTTGTCTACAAACAGTTCAAAATCGCACTCAACTAACGAATACTCTTATGTGTTTAAAACTCTACAGTAGATTGAGAATGATCCGAGCCCTATACTATATATATAATATTGGCAAAATAACCAAATGGAATATAAGACATCATAAAATGCTCTGTTTACAAGAATTTAATTTTCCGTTGGTACGTAGTACCTTGTATGCTGCTTTAGCTGAGGATACATGAGGATGAGTACACTGCACAGTGTGAGCCAACAAAACGGCGAGCTGATGATCGTCGTCAACATCATCATCCGAATGCAAGTGCGTTTGTTTTGCTTTTGCTGCGCGAGTTAATCGTTCGTGTGCATTTTGCACTTGACATGATGAATGTGGCAATGTGACAGGTGTTGAGATAAGACGCAGTGCGTCTTCAATACGTTTTCATCTTTTTTTTTTACTCTTTGCAACATTGTCCATTCATTCTATGGAATATAGATGGGACATAACTATGCCACTTTGTTGGAATTTTTCTACTTAACGCGCTCATTTGATAGCATTACATATATATACATATATTTCCTTATAATATATTATATGTGTTTATCATTTAATGGTGAAGTTTAAGCTTCTATCGCATACGCTGCGGCTCATAACCTTGCCCCATTCACAATGGTCGCTTAGCGTAAATGACGTCACATGGCAAGCTGCTGAGCTTACATGTGTGCGTAATTTGTTTGTCACACTCTCGCGCTCTCACACACACCCCCTGCCATGGTGAGCGCCAGCGCTGTTGGAAAACGACGAAAACGACGCGTGGTGCCGTTTTAACGCTTGCATGCCTCACTCTCTCTCTCTCTCACGCTCTTTAAAACTGTCGTGCTCATTGGTCTCAGAGAGGCTAAGTTTTGGCATCGCATGCGCGACCGTTTATGGTTTACGTTTTGCAGCCGCAGTGCACTTCAAGTTGAACTTGCCAACAGTTCGGATACGCAACGCGTGTTGTTCCGTTTAATTATTTTTATTTTTTCTTCGTTTTTGTGGTTGTGCAAAAGCAAATTGACTTATAAACAAACCATACGAAACTTAATTTAAAAGTAAATACTTTTTGCATTAAAAAAATAACACAATTACTATTTTTTGCAACAAATAAGATATTTGTTTTTATGTGAAAATTAATATACAGCAACGTAACTCGAATTTGATGATTCAAGCTCAAAAATTTCAGTGCGGACATAAATAAATATTTGCATGCTCGAAACGGATTTTTTATTTTATGAGCGCACTCTTCTTCATTATTCAACATTTGCCTTTTAGTGTCTGTCTTGATAATTAAAATTTCAAGCGTGAATCGTATGGCGGATGATGAGTCGAACTTTGCTTAAAATATCATGAGATGTGACGTGCAAACAAAGTTGGGCAACAGAAAAAGAACTTTCGCATTTTAATCTTATCATCAGTTCTGTGAAATCTGGTTGAGATCATTAAGCAGCACTAAAGAGTTCATCAGTCAGCAATGCATAAAATGTTTATTATTTTATAAAGCAAAATCCAAGTGTTAGTTTTTCATAAAGCTATTTATAAATAAATAAGTTTTTTCGTGTATACAAAATGCCGCAAAACTTGACCGGTCGCTTTCAATGTTGACCCAAACCATTTTGGTTAAAAAAAGAAGCAATAATAATATTTAATTGCTTGCTGTCTGCAAATTAAATAAAAACAAGTTCAGACCAAATGTGGATCATAAAGCCAGAGAGTACAGTGAATTCTTAATAATAAAGACACTCAAAATGGCGAGTTTCTTTTTAAACTTTGCGAAATTCGTATTGTTGTGAGAAGCATCAAATATCGCGCCCATGCTTGGAATTCAAGCACGGCCTGTACACTCCGCCGAAGGCTTTACTGTACTCATTTAAATTTTCAGCTTACGCTCGCATTAAAGAAATAAAATCTAATTAATTGGGAAGTAGTGATAAATCTAAATAAACGTTTTTCTTCTATATTCATATATATACACATACGTTCACATATATGTATAGTAAGAGGCAATAGGTATGTAGGCCTTGCCCGAATCTGTAGGCTGTCGCCAATGTCTTTGTATCTGCCGTCTTTAACAATGCCTCAATGCTTGTCAAACTATGTATCTTTTATGTTTTTTACGCGCTGTTTGCGTTTTGTTTTTATCGAAGCGTCAATCTTGGCGCGATCCAAGACAAGACATACATAATAAATAATTTTTGTTTGTAAGCAATAAGTATAGAAAATTTATTAATAATGTGTGGGTGGTGGCAGCACCAGCAGCAGCAGCAACAGCAACAACGTCGGCTGCGCTCCGCCGATTCAAGAAATCCACTTCAACAATTTAAACGCTAACAGTCTTGAGACAAAGTTTCATCAAGCCAGTCACAAAACCGCAGCAATTGAGGAACTGAGAAACTATTAGGAGCTGCTTATTTTTAAAATTTGAAAATGCGCCTCTTGCGACGTCCAAGCTGCAAGAAGGTGCTTCAACCGCCACATGACTAATTATAAACTAAATTAAGTGCAGCTTTGCAATTATTAATGTGTGCATGTTTGTTTGATTACAGATGGCCATACCGCCACCACCGGGACCACCACCACCACCAGGACCACCGCCGCCCCCTGCCATGGGCGGCCTTAAACTGGGCGGCAGCGGTGGCGCTGATCCACGTTCGGCATTGCTTAGCTCTATACAGAAAGGCACCAAGCTGCGTAAGACAACGACTGTGGATAAGAGTGGTCCAGCGTTGTCGGGACGCGTCTGTGATGCCGACAGCGGCAACAGTGGTCCAGCCAAGCGCACCCTGAATAATAATACAAGTAGCAACAATAATAACAACAATAGCATTAGTAGCGGCAGTTCTGGCAATGGGGCGCCCAAATTGGGTGGTCTTTTCGAAGGTCTGTCGCAGATGCCAAGACTGAAGCCCGTGAACGGTTGTCGTGGTAAGTACTCCACTATATGTGTGTATACATATGTATATGCAAATGAAATGAGCTTGATGTTACTCAATTGATTTCCGCTTTGGCATGTGCTCGCCCACACAACAACAACAACAACAACATGACAACCAACATACATAAATAACAGCGCCAACAGCATCAGCAGCCACAACAACAACAACAACGAACCATACAACGAACTCAGGGCGCAGCAACAGCCCCCCCACCGCAGTCAACAATAGCAGCAATGGTCCCATGGACTTCAATACAGAGCTAACCAAGCACTTAACATTGAAGCGTCAGAAGCAACAACAACAACAACAGCAACAACAGCAGCAGCAACAAGAAACAGGCAACAACATACATATCAATGCAACCGAAGCAAATTTAAGAACAATCCGTGGACCACCACCGCAGCCTCCAAAGGTACTTAGGACTTTATGATTATTTTTATATTGTCAATGAAGTGTACTGGGAAGTCTGTATTATTTCTGCTGTTTGCTTCAGCATGACGTAGTGCAGCATGATCTCATTGCTGGCTGTCGATTAACTAGCCTGACATCTAGCTAGAGCTGTTGGACTTTCAAGCATCACAATCTCACTCATTTCTTTTGTTCTGCCCTCTTGTCTTACTTCACCTACAGCAAAACTCAAGCGATTCGATATTGGAGCGCATGAACATACCGCGCACTCCAGCTACAGCTACAGCGACTGCCTCAGGTAAAGCTGCATCGCCCACGCTGTCCGAGAGCGGCAGCAGCAGCACCAGCACAAGCTTCAGCAGCGGTAGCGTTAAAAGCAAAGCGGCCAATCTTAAGTGAGTATAACAATCGATTATCGATATACACACAAGTTATCGACTTATTGGGTCGACTTATGGGTGTTTGCTACGACTTTATGGGTTTTTTGAAATTCAACATCTTTTTGGATATTTTTGCTTAAATTTTAATCGAAATTTTTTTGTAAAATTTTATTTTTATTTCATTTTCGTTACCGGTCATTTTATTATGTGCTCCCTCCAAATCTCATGTACACCACACTCACGCTATACAACCCACCACAAATACAAATACAAATACAAATATCTACCATACCACGAACACAGTATTTCGTTAGGCAATAATTTTGTAAATACAAAAACAACTACAACAACAACCGCCATATCCTCAAGCCAAAACGCAACGGCGTCTATGTCATCAACACGCAACTTGGCGCCCAATAGGTCAGCCCTATTTGGTGGTGGTAATGCGGCCGGTGTTGGTAATCTTGCACAGCAAACATCGCCCTCATCTACACCGTTGGCAACGCCTACTCCACTTAACCACCATCAGCAGCAGCAGCACCAGCACCAGCAGCAACAGAAACCGGCAATCAATTTTGGTAAACCAAATTTTGCGCCTAAACCGCCTGGTTTACAGCAGCTAGCGCTGGCCAATGGACATCAGCGTCCGGCAGTGTCTCGACATCACAGCATGAAATCGCCCAGGTATTTTAAGAAATTGAAGAATGTAAAAACGCATAACGCTTAAACGCCGCTTTAACTCACCTCACCGTTGCCAGAAATGGCCCATTAAAAATACACTGCTATGCTTGCCTGCCTAGCTTATAAGTGGGATTACCTAGCACGCTGGATTAAGATTAAATGTATTGCTTATGCTCCATTCACAGATCTCCGCCAGTGGCGAGTGCAGGCAATGGACCCGTGTTTCCCACGCAGCAACACTTTGGCACCATGCGTACGCCATTGCAGCAGCAATTGCATTTCCAATCCAACGAGATGATCAGTCAGAACAGCATGCGTTCAGCACCCAACCCGCCTAAAAGTAAGCAAACATCAATTGCGTTTTGGCTATCTTAAGTTAATAGGTTTGCCTCTTACAGCACGGCCCAACGTGAAGCCTCCACCACCACCAACGCCGGCGCGTAGTGCTTCAAACAGCAATCTGAGCAGCATTGGAACGCCATTTAGTGCGGTGAATACGGCACTGGTGCAGAGCGTTGCGAACAATTCGCAGGCGCCCTCGCCACCCGTTACACAGCCGCCTTCAAACTCGTCCTCGACGAACAGTGTTGCGGCCTTGCGTGATCAGTTTAGGGCCGGTTCTGGCAGTGGCTTTGCTACGCCACCACCACCGCCACCATCAACATCCGCTAGAAGCAGCACCACATCGACGCACAGTTCACCGCAGACGTTGAAGTCATCGTCAAAGTCTTCGCGTGAAAAGGCGCCGAATCCCATAATACTAAATGGTGGGCCTATCAATCCACCGTTGCCGCCTCATCGCACATGTCCGCCGCCGCCACCGCCGCAGCGACAATCGAGCAATGTGAGTAGGTCAACAACAAGTTGGCAGCTGCTGTTTGGGGTGGGGGATGTTGGGGGTTGGGGGTTGTTTGGTGGCACAGCATCGATTTTGTAAACAGAGAGAGGCGCAGCGCTCTTTTGCGACAGGCGCGCTGCTTTCGTGCTCTCTATAGCTCTCTCTCTCTCTCGACTACCTTTATAGATTTTCCAACAATACGTATACGTGACCAAAACACTGCGTAGGAGCAAGCATATCCTGTGCAGTGTTTGCTCCAAACGCTTGTTAGGCTAGTTAAGCGCCTCACAGTTTTATTTATATGTCGAAGGACGCAATAATTGCAAGCTGCAAAAATAACGTCAAGAAACGAAAACACTTTTCACGTAATTTCCAGCGTTTTTATGTGAAGTGTGGTAACTTATTTTTGGGTTTTTTTTTTTGCTTTTTTTTGTGCCTTTTGTGTGTCATTTATGTGAGTTGTCTAATTTTCGTACTTCCCGTACAGCGTTTTGATACAGAAGCATGCATAAGAGAGAATATCAAGAGTTGGTTGTATAAGACGCTGTTCAAAGCCAAGCTACATTATCGAATCGGTCAAATACGCATCGGCCAGCAAGTCAAGGCTATCAAAATGATGATGGTCAACAACTACAAACGCAACGTAATTAATATGAAATAGTTTTAAGATTTAATTTTAATATATTATTGCTACATAATTGAGTTAGAGTGGCACATTAAACGTTGACCTTTTAATGCATTACTTACAGGCTGGTTCACAGCAAGCGCCAGTGCCGCCGCAGCGCCACTCATCCATACGAGGCAATGCGCCATTGACACCGCCCACGCACATGGCTAATACGGCGCTTAATTTCGGCAGCAGCAATACCATTGCAACAGCAGGCACAGGCTCCTCCAATTCGCTGTCCACATCGAATGCAGTTGGACGATTGGTCATTGATTTGGAGGCGAAATTTGGCAAGAGTTTTCACAATGTGACCGAGTTCCCAAAGCCGCCTCCATTTTTAAATATACAAAAAATATATCCTAGTCGCACGCTTAAGGCAACAAATGGTATGTAGAGTCTGTTGAATGTATGTATGTATGTATGTGTATATAAATATTGTGGAGGTGGTATATGTGTGGGTGTAAGCGTTGTCTGTATATGTGCGCGTGTGTGTGTGTGTGTGGGTAAGCGCGCGCGCCTGTGTCTTGTTGTTGTTGCAACACAAATGCAAAACAAACGCGCAAATGCCGATACAACAAACACGCACATATATACACATACATACATGCATACATACATGCGTACATACATATATGCATAAAATCATGTGGCCGCCGTGTTTAATGTAATAATTACATATTATATTGTTGTTATGCATATTTATTCAATAAGTAAAAAAGAAGCAACAACAATAACACACACACATGGAACGCTGTTATATAACAAGTATTGTTTTTAAGCACATCTGTAGCATTTTATATGCATAAATATATATATATATATTATTATTATTATTATTATTATTTATGTATGTACATTTTATACAACGAAGTCTTTATATAATTTCTTTAGCTGCTTCTTGTTTAGATTAGACAGCAAAAGCAGTCAGTTTTATTTTAACTGTGTATTAACTATTATTATTACAATTATTATTATTATATATTATCATAATTGTTGTTTATGAACAAAGCAACCAAACACACATGTTATTTAATGAGATATGTATTTTGCTTAAACTTTTAAACGCAATTGTTGTTCTTTTATTATTATATGATATGAGTAATTTTTTTTTTTCTAAAATCAAACAAAAACCTAAACACTTAAAGCGCGCAAGTTGTCATTAAACAATACGAAAATGTTATTTACAATCTAACAAATATGTATTTACTTTTGTCAATACCTTTTAACATAATTTCTGTTAGCTTTGTTTTATAAGATTTTAAATTTTGTTCAATACTGACGCTTACACAACATTTGCAATTAAAAGGTTTATTTTTTATAAATTCGCCCTGTGATTTTATTTATAATTTACTTCGTCAAAAAAAATAAAACGTAACGGGAGCTTTTCAGAACACCTAAACTTTTTCAATTTGGTCCAGTACTTTGCAAGATATGCATAAAATGGCGTAGGCTTGGCTAAAAACATTGCATACTTTTAGTGCCAGCAATTTATGCGCCGTTCAAAATTTAATTTTCAAAAAGTGTTGCATACTTCAAGTTGCAGCCCAAAATTGCAGCCACCTGCTGCTGATTTCTGTTCGCCTGGTGCTTTGCCAGCCGCAAATGACGTGCGCTGCAGGAAAAAATTTTGTAGCAAGCTGCAAAATTTTGTTTGCGCACATCTCGCTTAGTTGTGGACCGATTTTAAAAAGGTTTGGCATTATGTACATCATTTTGCAAGCATAAATAAAGACAAATTTGCTTTAGACAATAATTATTTAATTTAATTATTTTTATTTCATTTGTTACAAGCCAAACAGATAAATTAATTAACATAAACTTATGTTTTTGCTTAATTAGAAACATTTTGATTAGCGTTGTATTGTTGTTCCTTGCACCTCATTTGTCGTAGCTTGTTTTTTTTTTGCGCATAATTGCTTGCCGCTCATAACTTCATAATGTCTAACTATGCTTTTGCAGTCGTGGCGCCCAACAATAATAATAACAACAACAATAATGTTGCAGCATGCAACAATAATGCGGGCACAGCAACAAGTACAAGCGTTGCGACTCCAGCTTTAAAACCCGCATATGCGCCACTAAAAAAGCATCGCGCTCCAGCACCACCACCGCAAGCAGGAGTCGCCGCTGCTACAGTATCCGTTATAAGGCAGTCGAGTTTTCTATATGGCGGTGCGGGTGTGGGAACGGCTGCAGCACGCGCGTCAGCTCCTCTGCGACCCCAGTCCCAGCCAGCTCCGACTGTTGCGCGTAATTCGACGGTGTGTTAAGAAGTTTTGGGGGCATGGGCAACACAAATCCGGCAAAGGCTGGCATCGCACAAAAGCTGTATATAAATATTGTACTTAATTTGTGTCATGTTTGAATTGTATGTAACAATCTTCTCTTGCGCGCCTGCGTGTTGTTGTATGATAAAATAAATGTTTGCTTTAAGTAATGTGTAGTATGTCCCATTGTTATGTTGAATGCTAAAAATATAAAGATAAAAATATCAAATACGATATTATTTCGTGGCTAAACATCAATAGCAAATAACTAACTATACTAAAATGCCATTGTTGCTACTTGAAACAAGCGCATGTAGCGTCTTCCCGCAATGCAGCACAACTTAATTAAAAGGATATACTAAAATTTTAACCAAATTTGTAAATACAAAATTATAGCACATATAAACTTTAGAAAAAAGCTATATAGTCAAATTACAATAAATATACAGCAATTGAAATCTATTTGTAAGTGCTAAACATGAACTTTGCAAACGAGTTTATTATCATGTACTTAATTATCTGCACGGGCGTCTGTCTCTCTAACTAGACTGATACTGTACGTTGAGTAACAAATGTTAACCTTAATAACGTATTTAACGTTTATACAACATATATATCTAATCTTTCGTTTATAATAATTGTAGCGAAAATATTTCAAATTCTAGAAGAGTATTTTAACAAATAGCACAAATTGAATACAGAGTTAGCTGCATTTAACGGAGAGCGCAATAAATCTCTACTCCAAGTCGAAACTGTTATTTGTTAGATTCTTACAAGTATTTTGTGATAATTTTAAACCAAATTTAAAATGTTAATTATGTGTTAAACCTTTGGCAATACACTCATAAAAATTAAAATATTACATATTAACTCATTCTTTATATTGTACAATAATTAGCGAGAAAAGCATTGTTGTAAATCGATTCATTGTTGTTACACATTATACTCTGATGTCATTAGAACGATTAATTAACATTTGACATGAATAACATTTAATTGTATTAAATAAAACTTCATTAAAGTTATCACATTGGTAATCCAATAATCACAATATAAATAAAGTCATATATGAAAAACAAAAATGCTGTCTGAAATTGGCTTGAACTTGCTTACCTTGGTTACAAATGTATCCTTTAAGGCTAAGGTAAAAACAATCGCACTTGGTAGATTATAAGTAAACAGACTCTAGTGGTAGTTAGCTCATAGGCATTATTAGGCCACATCGTTTTTTAATTTTAAACTTTCCACTGCCTCCTGCAACGGCAAATCTTCACGCTTTCGTTTGCGTTCGCATTTGGGACAAGGCTGATGCTCATTCAAGCACTGCGGATGAAAAACAGCGCCACAAGTTTTGCACTACAAATATACAAAACATATTAGAGCATGATTCTCAAACAATTTCAGCTGCTTACCCTATAGGTGGTGTCTATGTGGAATGGATAAAGCACTCTTGGACTTTGGCATACTTCACAAATGAACCCTTTGAGTTGACATAAAGGACATTTCAGCACATGAGCTTCGCCGAGCTTGTAAGCCTTTTGCAGCTGTTGGCAAAGCACTCCGCGCTGTATGCTTGCGAGATCAGCTATAGAGTATTGATGTATGTGTTCGTAGAGATATTCGCGTCCGCTAAACTGTCGCTGCAGCACCTCAATGCTGGCAGGTGCACATGTGTACAAATATGCACGTATAAAGTTCAAACGTATGCGTAAAGATTGCAAATCAGCCATTGCATCTGAAGCAAAGTAAATGCTCGGATTAAGCAATTGCAGATCAATAAATGGTTGTGCACGAAACTCGGCGAGAAAGGTGGCTGCTCGCTTGGATATGCTGTATTTGCGAAAATCCCAGTTGTAGATGATGCGGGCAGGTATAAACACTGACTCTACGTCCATGCAGTTAATACAATAATAATGGCCACTAAATGCGCAGACTCTGTGGCATAATGAACGTATTTTAGCACCAAAGAGTATTTGGAAAATGGATAACTTACTGGAAATTTGAATAGCCTATGCCCAAGGGATGCTGGCAGCTCTTGCATAGAAAGCCCTGTACATCTAGTCCCGGCTCACGAGGCAGTTGACATAGCTGAGCTACCATTTGTTGCAGTTCTGCCATGTCGAAATTAGATGTGACCAGCTCAAAATCCGAATTAGTCTGAGAGGTCGAAAAGAAAATCATTAAAAAATCACAGAGCATTAAAATTGCATAAAATAGCTTACCCTGCTGTCCAATGAAACAACATCACTTAAATCATCTGCAGCAATGGTTGACGGCTCGCTTTCGCGATTTTGAGCCATATTTAGCATTGAGGCGCTTGCACAGAACTTTTCCCAGATCTCAGACCAGCCAGCATCCCGATTTCGTTCATGCTTTCGCAGCAGGGCATTATAACTACAGCGATCTGTTAGTGGTGAGCGTAGCGTCGAGCTAGTTGCACTGACCATGCTTACAGAGCGTTGAAAAGAGTGCGCATAGCTAGCAGTCGATAAATCATCCGGTGAGTTTAAGTCGGCGGACCAAGAGGTTTGCATTAGATTAGTCAATGAATTGCTGCCATGTGGCAGATTATTAACATCAACTAAATCATTCAATTGGCTATCAATATGTCGTGTGTGTATCTCCTTAGACTTTTTGCGACGCTCTTGTTTGTTGCTAAATTCTGCTTCAGCTTCCAACGGCACAGCAGTAGCATCTTCGACAGCTTCCTCGGTATTTTCCTCTGTTATCTTGTCCATTTCATCAACTTTTTGCATGAATAATTCCAGGTTTTCACGCTGATTTAGGTCTGCAGCGCCGAAATTGCTACTCCGACTAAATGGGCTGTTAGATATAGACTCCGAAAAGAGTTCATTGGGACGCAGTGGTTGTGGCGTTGGTATGGCTACACTCTCATCACAAATAGAACCAGCTATATCCACTCCGCTACTTATCTGCAAAAGCAAGTTTATGTCTAGTATTATTTCATGCATGTTGTGTACACTTACTGGACATGATTTTAAGGCTGGTGTCCACAGACCCGATAGCTGCAGCGCATAATCAGGCCAGTGATTCAGTAAACTGGAATTTACAGGCAAATCGAATTGCACATATGCCTCTAAGCTTTGCATTATCTTAGCGGCCGATTCTAAACCTTCGCTGTCTTTAAGCAATGCATAGTTCTTGTAGTATGGCCGTAGCGCTGAACCATTTTTACGCATGTTATTCAAATATGATGAGAAAACCGAGTCATTTAGCGATTGCCGCACCCAAGCACGACATTGTCCAATTTCCGAAGTAATCTGACTTAGACTCTGCAACTGTTCGATGACTTGTTTGTGCATAAATACCATGACAGGCGACCAGAAACTGGGCTCCGGACGACGTTCCACATCACCTGCTATAACATTGATAGTGGCCCATAGAAAGGAGTCCTTTAAGCCGTGCAGAAAAATTGCCTCCAGTGTAGTGCATAGTGCGCTGGTTTGTTCGCACAACTCAACGCATTCTTTTAGTTTGTGGGGGCGGAAAGTGGTGAGTCATGGTAGTTATTTGTATTACTTTACACTTACCCAATCCTTTTTGCTTCACTTCGAACTCTATTTCTCGCGCATTCTCATTAAGCGTATTTATTAAAGCCTCCTTAACCGCATTCTCACGTTTGGATGAGAAGCTGTTTAGGCTGCGAAAAAGCGAGCTCATTAAATCTTAATTTATTATTAAATCTGTACAATTAAAACCATAAATTGTAACAAGAAAAACAATGCAATTGCGATGCTGCTCTTTGTGCGCTCAGCTGTTTAATAGAAGCGTATAGTTTGTCTGCAGCCCTGGCAGCTGTTCAACGAACAGTGTGTACATATTAATGCAATGGAAAAATTAGAAGAACCGCAAATTTGAAAATGCAAAATTTTAAAGACTCAACAAAGTTCGCTTTAGATGTTATACTAATTGATATGCATAAAATGTGCAAAATATATATAAATACATATTATAAATAAGCTGCTAAGGCGGTGCTAAGTAAGATGTAATATGTACTTCCATAAATATAACGATTATAGCACATGAGTTATGAGCTTGAAACTTGTTCTGGACTTTCTAGAAGAAAATTAATGCGGGCGTACACAGTTATATTTTTTTCTGTTAAATCATGTGAATGCTCGATTATAAGAAAGAAAAACCCACGCAAACACAAATTTTGACACAAAGACAAATTATTAATGGGGTTTTATGTTCGGTTTTTTATGTGGTGTTGTTTTCTGTGAGTTTTATATCAACCAGTCATTTATTTAACTAAAAATGACTCAACAGACGAATCTTCTAAACGACACGCAGTTTCTAAGTCACCAGCAGTTGTATAATGGATATGTGATATTTGAGATTGTATTGCGGCGCATATTTGTTTATCTTGAATGGCAATAAACAGTAAATTAATTAGTTTTAGTTGATCAGACGGAGCCGCATTTTTGTAAAATGTCAGCGGTTCAACGGTTGCGTTAAAAAGATGCACTCTTTGCATATGAATAAACTCCCAAAGACCACATCCCGAGACTATCTAAAAAAAAAAAGAAAAAAGCAATGCACGTAGTACCCACAATGTTCGAACATAAAATACTCATAACAATTTGTGTTAAGGTCAGGGCGACCAACAACTTATGCTATATATATACATATACATATGTATATGACTATATAAGTATGACGCTTTGTCATTGTTGTTGTTGTTGTTGTTGTTGTCAACGCATTTTTCAATATTTTTGCAATAAAGTTGGTTGTTTTTATTATTCGTTTATATTCAAAAGAAGATGCGCACCAACTGGTTCAACACTCTAGAGTCCCAAACTGGTCTTAACGCGACTGAGGTTGTCTCAGGTTTGTTGCGCTTTTTCGACTTGTAACTTTTGTGCGTCAAGTGTTTTCGAGTTTCGAGTGTTGAGATTTTTGAAAATGATTTTTTGAAGCGTAGGCTTGCTGTTCCAACTGCAGCCACAGACAATTGCAGCAAAACAACAACCAACATCAGCATCAACATGGCTGTAATGTCATGACGCTATTCAGATAAAACTCAAAACTGGTTGCAAAATCATTCAAAGCTTCACTACCTGCCTCATTAAAGACGGTCCCAAACAAATTATGAGCCTCGTTTTAACCTTTTGCTTCTGCTTCACATAATATAATAATTTCGATACTTTTTGCATGTCAACATTTTTAAACGAAACCACAATCTCATTATTACCATGAAATAACAGCGGAAACATGGGCCAACCCGCATCCCGCTTTTTTTCTTTTTCTGATTTTTCGAAAAGCCGACACATTGTTAAAACCTATAAAGCTCTTGCGCTTGCATAAATAAAAGCAAAAGAAAAAGGAGAAAAAGTGTTAAATGTTTTTGAAATTAGCAATTTTTCGCATCATTATGAGCAATTAATTAAGTTGGAGGTGAAGGGTCGACTGCACAACTGGTTCGTGCAAAAGCTTTTTGGCAGAGCAAGAAAAATATTTGAGCTTCGTTACGCATACGCACTGCATGTCTTTAATATTTCAACAGCACAAGTCCAATAGTCCAGTAGGGAGTCCACTCTAGGCTCTACTCTAATAGAGTAGATAATACATGTTGTTGGAGTTGACGTTTTACACTGACTTGGCAGTATTTGGCTGCAAAGCTGCACCGTTTGTCTCCATAAAGCGTCCATAAAAGAGTGTGCCGTTGTTGTTGCTGGTGGGGAGCAAGACCAAAGACAACAAAAAAAAATAAAAAATATGGCAGTATGTAAGTATATAAAAACGTTTGTTTTCGTAATACAATTTTGATTACTTCTTCGGCTCAATTCAAGTCGTCTCTCTCTCTGAAAGTCCATTGATGGCTTTGTTTGAACTCCCCAAGACTCTAAGCGTTTTGATTTATTGTCCAAGTTGGGCGCCTGCCTGACGTGCGCAACAAAAGCCGCTACTGTGGATGTTGAAGATTTGTATAGACAGCCAGCCGGACAGACAGACAGACAGACAGACAGAGGCACGTAGATTCGAACGTAGACAAAGGGCGTTTGTTTTCTGCATTATGTTATTTGGTAATAATTTTGTGTAATTGTAATAATAATAGTAATGATAATTGTAAAACACGCTGCCGCTGCCGTGATTCCTGATGGATGGCAAAGCAACTCGGAAACTATTGACCTCAACAACTGCAGCATTTCGAGCCACTTTGAACATTAACACACATTAAGGTACGCACTTTGATTCGCTACGGTTCGATCAATCCGATAGGAAGCAAAGTCAATGTGAATGCCGGTAAAATGCTTTTATGCGGAACCAATGGCAACGATATCGTTTCTCTATAAACACAAAAAAACAAAATAAAACTAACAAGTGTCTGCGCAGTCAAATACAATAAGAAAAATACAAAAAACAAATAAACCTTCAAACTTTGTAGTTTTTGCTTGTGAAATACTTGTCAAACTGATCGATGGGATTAGTTTGGTTTAGTTAAGGCCCCAACTTTAATTCAATAAAGAGATGCAGCTTAAAGTTGTATACCATTTACAATCACTAGACAATACGAAACTTAAAGATTTGCATTAATCTCTTGCCAAAAAGACAAAGCAACTATTTAGCACGATTTGAAGTTTTTGTCCACAAAGCCTGTCTGTACATTCATCGTCTAGAATATACAAATGAAAGCAAAAGCTTCGAAATAAACTAGCAATAGTGTGTTACCAAGAACAGGATTCAAGTCTGACTCTGTCTATTCATATTTATTAACATTATGCATGTTTTTTTTATTATGTAAATCCATATCTATATATAGTATAACATATTATGACGCCTGACAAACCAGCTGCAAAAACGTCAAAAGATCTAAACATTTCGCTTAGAAGCTTTCAATACGATGCCAAATCAATTCATTAACAATTTGCTTATAATCTGTCGAGTTTTTTTATTGAGAATGTGTGCTAGTTATATACAATTCACAAACTATATGTAGATACCATCGAACTGTGTATATGTATGCATAATATATGTTGATAGTTAATTTAAATGCTTTATTAGACAGACGACAACAATATTGCGGAGGCTTTGTTTTCTCGAAAATGATTGCTTGGAAATTTTTGTGCTCAGTGAAATGGGCAACAAAACATATGTTAAGTCGTGGGGCTAAGACTCATCTAGTATTTGGCTCAAGCTTTTTGACCTTCAATGGCATTGAAAATATGCATATTAGTATGCATAAGCACATGTGTGTGCATATTAAATTTGATACTCTATTTTTGTATATTTTTTTTTTTGTATTTATAGTTGGAAGCTAAGCTTGTGAGGAGCTGCAGAGTTAAAGCAAATTACGTGACGCGTAAAACAAATCCCAACGATTTTAACGCATTTCCTTTGCAGAATGAATAATGTTTCATGCAACGTTTGGGATAAGGAATGCACCTTAAAAGTATCAGTAAAAGGTCCAACATTGGTCAAAGGATATGTGTGCCTTGCAGGAGGAAACAAGCAAAAACGCAAACTACTCGGAGCAAGGCACTTTGAGCAGCTGCATCGCAAATTGCTTATTATTATTATTTATTTCTTATTTTTAATAAAGATACGGCTTGTTTTGAAGACGTAAGGGTATCTAAGCATGAGGTGCCTATTTTTTGTTTAGCACATATAGTTTTATTAGTTGTAGATATGCCTGGAATAAGGCTGCGGCGTTTGGCGGCTATTTCAACTATGCAAAATGCTGTATAATTTATTGTAATTAAAATAATTAATTTCACTTTCCGGTTTTTATTGCAATGCGAACTTGCGCTGTTTACTGTTTTTTTTTTCAGTTTACAATGGAACTTTAGTCAGAATTGTAAGTAACTTTTACTGCAATTGTTGTCGTTGTCGCAGGGTCGTTGTTGTTGCTACCAAGAATGATTGATGATTGATTGCAGTAGCGATTTTTTAATATTTCTGTGCCAAGTGTCATTTCTTTTTGTTTTATAAACAAATCTTTCCGCGCATTTAATTATTTATTTACTTTAGCAAGCTTAGCCAGACTATTTGCGCAGACTGCGACGCAACGGTGCAGCTGCAGCTGACGTTTGCTGCGCTGCTTTTTGCAAAGTCAATTCAAAATCCAAGCCAAGCTCAAGCTCAATCAACTTACACTGTGTATATGCTACGTATACGTAACGTCAAGCTTAGCCAGCAGCAAGCCGCATCAGATACAGCGTCAGCCTCAAACGTCGCTGCTGACGACGTCCAAGTTTATTAAAAGCGCAGAATTCGTGAGCTACGGACGTGTTTCGCTCGAGTGCTCCGCCAAAGATTTAAGTACCAAAGCGTCGAACGTCGCGCATTTCGTTTTGCATGTCCCCAGATCGAGCGTTCGATCTGCACCTACTACTGCTTACTATAGCTACTACCACTGGTGCGAGCTTGCCGCTGCTTAACTTTCTGAATTAACGCCGCGTTTCGTGATCGTGTTACAATTGATTGAGTTTCTTGTGCGCAGCAAGCAACGTTGCCATCGTCGCAGTCAAAGTTAAAAAATTAATATTACATATTATTTGTATTTGGTAATAAATACGAATCTATTTGAAACTCTTTTGTGTGCAACGCCGGCGCAGATTGCGTCGCCGTCGTCGTCGTCGTCGTCGCCGTCGTTGTGTGGTTAAAGTCGATGACACTAGAGTTTCTGTTACTGTTGTCATCATCAACAACGCCGTCAGAAGCATCAGATCATCGGATCTGTGTTGCCATCACACACATATTGTTATTCTCAACGCGATCTCTGCCTACGCGCTAATTATTTCGTAAAGTCGCAATTCCAGTGCGGTTTGGCTTGACTTTTTCGGCAAATGCAAGTTTCAAGTTTCAAAATTCAAAATTGCTAATTGCTATTTGCGTGACAAATTTTTTGTGCGAATAACAACAATATCTTCAAGAATCGATAACAACGATTAATAATTTAAAATGTTTAACGCACTGCTACTGACGGTTACCGCCACTCTGCTCCTGAGCGTCAATGCGGCGCCCGCCAAACTTGGTATAAAATTTCATATTTATTTGGTTTTCGTTTTTTTTTTCTCTTTTTGGTTTTATTACATACTTATTTACGAATGATTCGTATCGATTTCGTATTCAATTTGCATAGCTATACGAAATTTAATTAATATTTGTTTGCTTACAATTTCCTTTTATGTGTATAAGTTAGTAGTAACTGTTACCATTTTCAATATGGTTTCATTTTTTTACTTTGTGTTTATAATATTTGCATGTGAATATGTGTGTGTGTTATAATAACAAAACTGGTCTATAAATTTTGGCACTAAGCCGGAACCGGATTGCAAAACTATACATATAGTGGCTATACTATTGGTTTTATTGATTTACTCCTTATATGAGTCCTAGTTTTTTGCAAGATTTGCATTGCTGTTTCTCTCAAAACTATGCTCAATTCTTTATGTCTATTGTCTAAAATCTTATTTTAATAATTTATTGTCAAAATCACATTTAAAATGTTGATTTTGTTCAATTTTATTTTCAAATAAAATTTTTTAAAAATAAGCTGATGTCTAAGAGAGTCGAATTTTTCCACTTGCCTTGAGCTAACTTTAAATTAGCAGATAATAAAAGGAAAAATCCGCAAAAGACTCAAGTTTTGGTTAAAATGCAAGAACCCCCCCATTATTTGCCTACTTTAAAACACGATTCATTGATGTTTCGCAAACTCTACTATATGTTATGTTAATGCTACACACATTCACGTTGGAAATTGTAACTGATTAATCAAAAATAATCATTCGGAATAGTATTTCGATTACGATTTGTGCCCGAAAACAAATGCAATAAATGACCACTATGTGATCTCGTCTGGCGTTCCTTACGAGGCGACATCTCGGAATCGAAATACTTATAAAATACAAGCATGAATGTCTATCTCTAAGTATATGAATGCACAACTATCTAAAGAACTATTTCTACACGAAACTTTTGAGTGTCCCTTTAATTCTCTGTTTGCCTTATCTATGTAAATAACCCTCATACAGAGCGACGTCTAGTGCATGTCCTTAGGCGCGCACACATACTACTACATAACACAGCCATACATACACACACACACACACACGCTCATGCCATCATAATTAATACAAGTTAATAAATTCTTAGCCATTAACATGCGCATCCTCAGCTGATCTCAACGAGCTGAGCGACCTTGCCAGTCGTAGTCAACCTGTTACAACGTTTACGTTGTTCATGACCCAAATACAGACCCTCATGCTACTTACAACGAAAATTATTTAAAAAAAAAAAAACGAAGCTTACTGAACTCTCAGTTTCACCACAAAAATTACACCCTTTACTCTCCTGCAACAGCTGTCAACAGCTAATGATTGGCGTTGGCACATCGAAAAAAAAACAAAAAATCCACCTTAGGGTCTGCTGCCCGCTGCCCGTTGCTGCCAATTAGTTCGATATTGGCTGCCAAATACGCTTAAATGTTATAACCGCATTTGTTGACAAACAAAACTGAAAAGTTTGCTTGTGTTCAAGAAAATTAGGCACATCATTTGGCCAAAACTGTTGAAAAAATAAACTGAAATCAGCGACGATGAAGTAAAGAAAAAAAAAACTTTTCCCAAAGGCATCAAACATTGAATGAAATCTTGCAAGTTGCTGCAAAAGAAGATGCTGGCAAAAGACCTTACCTACCAATAGTCTCAGGCAACAACAACCGCAACAATGACTGCTACCACTGCATAACAGATTATTATGTAATAAACCCTAGCAGCAGATTTGAACAAATTTTTTGACTCGACACAGCCAGCAAAGCTCCCAGTCCGCCAGTCAGCCAGTCAGCAAGTTACCAACAAAGTTGCCAATATCAAACGGCACAATACTAGCAGTTGCCAGGTTGACAAGCATGCGATAGACATCAAATCTACTCTGTTTATCTTCTGCCATTATGACCATGTCTATTAAGATTCCTCTCGTTTTTGTTGATGTTACAATTTGTTATGGTTTGTTGGCACAAATCTTTTGATGCCAACAACTTGTTGACCAAGAACTTTGAGTCATAAGCCGCTACAAGCTGCCATGAAGCCGCGTAACTATTTAAAACAAATAACTTCGTGGAATCCACAATGAGCACTTACAGGGGAAAATCCCCAATAAAAATTCATATGGATTTATAATTTCTTATAAAATTTAATTCGCTGCATCTTGTTAGCTGGCAATTAGACGCGTTTTTTATATTCACACGATTTTTGCGGTAATATAATTTCAGTTTTTTTTTTTGTATTTTTGCAACACGCTTGCCACTTAAACGACTGCGGCGTCAAGTAATTTTCGATAATAGATGCTTGGTACGTGATAATTAATAATTTGACACGGCATATTTTTAATGATTAATGTTTAAGCTTTTGTTATTCATAAATTAATTGTGAGATACTGAGAGGGCTTACATAATTTAAACAGTTGCTGAACAAATCGCCAGCTTGCCAAATTTTTATAATTAATAGCTAAGCAATGAATTGGATTGCTTAAAGTGGGATTACTAGTGCAAATCGCTTTTGTGCTTTAAATAGAACTCTCTGAGCTGGTTATTGTTCCCCTCGAGTTTAGAGGGCTGTCGTAGCGCTAATGTTTGTTTATGCAATTTCTACAAATTGTAGAATTCTTAACTTTGAAGCAACTTAAGTGCATAAACCAAACGCTATGAGCATTTGCTAGATGATGGCACAGATTTTTGGCAAAAAAAAAAATAACCAAAAGTTGTACAATTTGACATATATACTTTGTGGATGGTTTTTACCAAGTGTGGGTTGTGCGCGATTTTCAAACAGCTCAATAAGTCGATTACGCCAAGGTCTGAGACGACACAATAATGGACGGACAAAAGAAAAAACAAATACAGAAGATGCAAAAAAAGCAAAAAAAAAAAAAAGAAAAAATCGCATAATCAAAATAAATAAAAGGCATTACATTTCGATGTTGCTGTTGTTTTAGCGAAGGTTGCAAAATGACTAAAACTTGTCAAAAATCAGCAATCAAGCAGCAAGCATCAAGCAGCAAGTAACCAAGTAATCATCTATCTTGGTTAAAAAATTGTTGTATAAAATATTGGCGAAAAAAGTGTAATGTATATTTTCCATTGTTTTTATAGGTGCAGTTGTCGCTGAAGGTTTTATTCAATTAAAAACTATAAAATTAACAACACAAATAATAATAAAAATGTTTGAAAATTGAGAAAAAATTAATTGGCGCTTGTTCTTGGCAACTAATTCACATAAATAAAATACACACACAAAAGTTTGCATTGATTTTTATATATACGTTGATCGGGTGTGGCCAGATCTTGAGGTGATGCCTTAATGCCGCTTCACTACTTCCATGTTTCTTTCTTATTTAAATGTTTTGTCTGTGTGTCTGCATGTATGCCTTTTGACACTTGATTAGATCAAGTATATGCGGAAGAGTTGCATGATTTGCTTTCAATTTGCGCAATTATTTAAGCATCATTTGTTTTGACTCGAGCACAAACTTAAATTTTATTGTTTAAATCATTTGATGGATTTACCCATAACAACAGCGCTAACGCTCTCTACAAAACAGGCACAAAACTTAAGCTATATTCTCATGACAATTAAACAATTATAGCGACATCTAGCCAGGTCTGTACGTACGTCTGTCAGCTTTGTATCTGTAAGTAATTCATATTTATGAGATATGATGCGCTGCCAGAGATTGCTGTTAATTATAAAGAGGCGCATACGAAAAGTTCAGGGTTAGTTGGCGTTAGTTAGCTACTTAGCTAGTTAGTTGTATCTATATACAAAGCAATAAATTAAACTCATAATTTTTCTCAAGAAAACTGATAAGCGTCATGCAGAGTGTCAAGTTAAGGCTAAAGTTAATGATAATTGCTAGAAGACAGCGTGTAAGCCAAGATAAAACGCGATAATATCAATCAATTTGGCAAATCAAACTTCATGCTGCCAACAAGGCGTTGGCATCTTTTCAATATTTCATTTTCATTTTTTTTTCTCGTACCGGAACTAAAAGCAAACTATGTCTTTATTGAATAGCAAGATTCCAGCCAATCAACAAATCAAAACGCCCATTATCGCAGCGTGCTTAGTCACATTTGGCTTAAACCGCCGCGTTTTAGTCGCTTTAGAATTCCCCCCATTAAGCTCTCATAATAAAAAATATATTCATTCACATTACGATTGCCAACTAATTAGCATGCAAAAACAATGGTATGTTTATTGCAATTTATACAAACAGGATTTGAAATGTATGCGAAATTTTATATACTTACAAATCACGCGAAATTTGTTTTCAATATATTTTAATTCGCGACAGAAAACAGCAATATAATCATAATAAATAATAATATTGAATGAGTGTCCAATTTTTTCTTGAAAGCATATGATGCAGGTAATACAAACAAGAGCTGTTCATATGTTTAAAATGTGAGCACTCTCGTGTCTGCCAAAGACCCACTTGAGTTGATTTGTATGCCTAAATTGAGCAAGTAGCAAAGAAGGAGAGGGATAGGGAGCGATAGAGAGCATAGTGCGGGCGGACATCAACAAGATAACGTGGCGGGTGTGGGACATGTGTGACATGACCATTAATTATCTGCAATTATCAATTTACTTGAAAAATCCATTTGCTGATGCTGTCGCAGCACAAAACAAAAGACTCAAGCAACGAACTTGCCTTGGTAGAAAATTAGTCAAATTTTGCTACGACGCTTTTGCAAATACAGATAGATCTGTGTAGCCAAGAGGTGTTGGCAAGGGATTGCTTAAAATCCCTTTTATTATCATTCATGACACGACACTGCCATCACACACACTCACAGACACATGCAAAACAACAACAACACCACCATCGTCACCGCTTCTATTGACTAACTTAAAAAATTGAATTTATTTTTAACTAAACCTTTTCGTAAATAACAACAACAATCACAACTGTCACTACAACAACAACAGCAACAGCAGCAGCAACATCAGACACACGAAATATAGCCCATTCAGCAATGCCAATCAATCAACCGATTGCAGTGGCATCTAAATTGCAACAAGTAGCAGCAAGTAGCATCAAAGAGGCGGCACTAGCAGCCTCCAAGAGCAAACACCATTGGTATTCCGATGACTGACTGCGGCTGCTTCTTCAACATCTTTCGACTGCCACTTCTATTTCAACTTCAACTTCTACTGTTTCTAATACTTTAAAGTTGCCACAAATTGCAGTAATTTGCAATTTATTTTGCTCACACACACACACTGATACTTTGTAACACTCACACCAACTAAAACTTCTACACCTACACAAACACACACCCACACACACACACACACAAACTCAACAAATACAAAAAAAAACCAAAGAACAAACAAAAATTTCCCCTCTCACTGCAGATTCTAATGATACACCATTTGCATTAGAATTACAACCGCCATTGATAGATGCCCCGGCCATCGATAGCTATGGCAATCCGATTGATGCACTTACACCAATAGATACGCCCGATGGGCGTAAGGTGATCAGCACTCAGGGCGTACAATTTGAAATACCCAACTATGCCTCGGGCATTACGGAAATCCGAAAGCCGGCCGATGATTTACTGCCACCGCATATTGGTGAGTTGAACGAGAAAAATTTCCAACACAACAACAAGAACCACTCTAAGCGACTAAGCGACGACAAACAAGATGATGATGATGTTGCAGCTACTGCAGTTGCCGCAAAGCCAGGCATGGCAGTAACACTAGCCACAAATGCCCACACAATAGCCACAAAGCCACAAGCAATGTCTACCACAACAACAGCCGCTACCACAGCAGCTAGTGCCACAGCAACACCAACAGCTACAACACAACCACAAACTGATACTACTACTACTACTACCACCACCACCACCACCATCACCACTACCACTGGTGATGATACTAGTACTGCAACAGCAAAAACAGTAGCCAGCACTGGCAATTCTTTCATTAGCATAGCCACGGCCATACCCTCACCCACGCCCACGCCTACGCCCACTTCCATAGCCATGCCCCTCATAAGCGCACCAGCACTAAAAAGCACACCCATTACATATGTCACCCAAATACAGCCCGCTAAGCGAGCTTCATTCACAAATCAATTCGCATTAGCCACGCCCAATTTCTCCCATCTAACCGTAAATCCGTTCGCAACGGACGCACTTACCCTGAGCTCAGGTCCAACGCTACGTAACCGTGGCCGTAATTCGTACCCCCGACACTATCCACTTAGCAATGGTAACTTCTTTTATCCCAATTTACCGCAAGACTCTCAGTTAATCAAAAGCATAGCAGCCAAATACTCAACTCCACCTCCTTCCCACATAGATGCCATTGCAGTGGCGCTGCCCAGCGCTGGCACGGAAGACACCGGCACCGACACCTCATTTGCACAAGCACCAGCCACATCATTAACACCACCAATCCATAGCACATCAACGACGACGGACGTAGAGGTTGAACAGGCGCAGCTTGTGCCGCTGCAGTCGCCGCAACAACAACAGGAAGAGACCGCTCCGTCACCACAGTTGACAACTGGCACACTACCAGATTACATACTAGAATTGCAAGATCCGGATATATCAGGACCAGTACCATGGACACCAACACCAAACAGTGCGCCATTGAGTGTCATAGCGTGGGATTTGCTGCCGCCCTATGACACTATTACTCCCGAGCCGGAGATCATTACGGAAAATCAACCCACACGGGTAAAGGGAATTGTGGATCCAAGCACACAAAATATTATCATAAGTTTAAGCAGCAATGGCCTAAATCCTGCTTCACCCGCACTAGTCGAGGGTCAAGTGTCGGTCGTTGGATCCCAGGAACAAGATGGTCCAGAGGTACATGGAACCAATGCCCATGTAGGCACCACAACACCACGCAGTGGACGTTTTCCTAGTCGCAATCGTGGTACCGCCCATTACAGCACCACAACGACGGCATTGCCACGTACTCGCAGCACGACACAGCGCACCACGACCACAACAGCGCCTACCACTAAAAGAACCACTACTAGGCCGACAACCACAACAACTACTACGAAGACAACTACCACAACCACAACACCACGAACAACTACAACGAGATCAACCACGACTGCTGCTCCACCTAGCAGTACCACTCCACTGGATCCCGCTACCTTTTATAAATTAGAAAATGAAGAGGAATATGCTTACACGTTACCAACTTGGCTGCAGGATGTAACTGACCCGGATCTTGATGTTGCCGTTACATTCATAGTGCCTACGGACAATGATCAGTATAACCACACATTGTCATCGGATTTGGAACCACCCTATGAGCCTTTCCTGGACTTGCACAATATACAGCTTACACCACCGCCTACATCAGCGGCTCCAAGTAGTACAACGACAACCAGACGACCAACCACCACTACGACAACGGTTCGCACTACGACCAGTGCAAGGCCTACGCCATTCACCACGCGTTTGCGCAGCTCAAGCACGACTACCTCTCCTCCGTCCACTCCCACCAACTCACCCATTTTCCAAACGCACCCAAATCAATTCGCTAGCACCACACAACAACAACAACAACAGCAACAACAAAAGCCACAACAGCAAAATTTCCTATTTGGTACAGCTACCACTACAAAACCCACTCACACAGATACGCTGGAAGCCGCCACCACCAATCAACATGCAAATCCTTTCTTGCATTCGGCGCCACCAACTACAACGACGACAACCACCGCAGCACCTGTAGAAAAAAATCCATTCGACTCGGCTACGATACCACCCTGGTTAGCAGACTTTGACTATCCCGACGTTGGTCCCGGTGTGCCGTACAATCCGGACAACTTTAAAGACACCGGCAGCAGCAGTAACAGCAAAGGAGGTACTAACCCAAACGACTTTAAGCCCAAGGGCTTCGCTCATCCAACCGCCGCAAGCGTCACTAGCACTTTTACTACTGATAACGATAGCGCAACCTCAATTGCAATCAATATTAATTCCAAAACCCAATCCAAATTCCCAACAAAATCCACGTCAGGGCCAGCTATAACCGCCTCCTCTGCTTTCCCATCCAAAGTCACGCTTCCGCTTCCATCCATCAACAGCGACGAGCAGGGAAACACTGTGCAGCCGCCGCTGGTGTTGATACCGCCTGCTGAAAACGTGGACACAGATCAGGCCAATAATGTGAACAGCAACAATAAGCACAATGCCATTGCCACACCCACGTCTACCCACTTTCCTAGTACAAACTCTATAACGCCTTTTGCAGCGCATCTCGATACCCAAAACGTGCCAACACCACCACCACGTGCCGTACACGAGGAGCAGTTCCCGCCCTTCCAGACGGGAGTTGAAGCCAATACCGCAAGCAACCCAAAGGTGGAGTATACCAAGAGCGATGAGGGAAAGGTCATAACCACGCCTCTAACTGGCGGTTCCAATACACAACGCAAGGGTAACTCTTATACTATTGATAAATCACAATTAGACTCACTTGATTTGATTCTCGTTCCATACAGATACACCCAGCAATAGTGTGTTCCATGGTTTCAGTGCAACCAGCAACACGGCTAACAGCGCACCGACAGCAGCAAGTAATAAGGACAAATTTACAGGTAGTTTTGGCGCACCCGCTGGCGTGCTCTTACCAGAAAACCCTGTCAAACCCTCCGTCGAACTGGGTCTTCTTGTGGCCAATGGACAAAAACATGAAATCATTAAACCCATTAAGGCTACAGGCAAAGTTCAGTACACAGGTGGTTTCGGTGGATCCGCTGGCTTCTTAACTCCGCAAAATCGTTTCGGTGGTCCACCCGGCGTGCTGGTGCCCTTCGACAACGTGCAACAGTAGGCGTGGCAGCACCGCCCACCTACCATATAACATTACTATGTGTACTTTAAATTATTTATCTATGTTAAAGTTTTCTAAGTTGTTGTCGTCGTAACGTTCGTCTTAAATTATGAAATTTTCAATTGCTACAACTCCTGCGAAGCAACAAAAATCGAACGAATCGAACGAATCGTCCAGTACTATACGATTTCGAACTATTTTGTCATACATTACATGTATATAATAATGTTAAAGTGTATTTACATAATAAAACTTGTAAATAAAAGCTAAACAAAAAAATTATTATACCAAAGCAACAGGTAGACGACGACTTCGTGGTGAGCATTGCATGTTAAGGGTTTTACAAGCCTCAGCAATCAAACAATTTAAGCGATTAGAATCGCGTAAGTTTATGCATCAAACCATCCATCGATAGTCTCAACGTCTAGCTCTTGTCAACACAATTAGAATCAAAACGAGCGCACATAGTAAAAGTCAATAAATATTGAAGTGTAGATTCCCGTCAAGAAATCAAGAGCAACCCTCACTCAATGCCCAAACCGTCGTCAGTAAATGTAAATAACATAATTTCCCCATCATGTCTACAATGTCATAAAAGACTTTGGGCCACGATGGGTGGTGAATAAACAAGTAAGTAGTTACTTGGGTTTAGAGGACTGACTACCTACCTACTACTAGCTGTGCTAGGCCACAAATTGTCTTGGCCCATGGATTGAAGCTTTGAAGCCATTATTATGAAGGCAGGGTAAGAAAATTGTTTAGCTACGCCTTGAAGGCTGTCTGCTTCGTTGGAGCGAACAAATGAATCATGGACACGCAAAGGACTATGCATATTCAAACTTGCAAACTTATTTATTTACTCTAAAAACAATACAAGAAAATTAATAGCAATTTGCATAGTTTCATAAATATCTGCATATAAACGTTTTTAGCAAGTGCATGACAAAAACAACAAATGAGGTTGATTTAAAAATCAAAAAAAAAAAAAAAACAAATAAAGAAGTGAATGATTGCAAATAAAGCAAACAAATCGCGACACATGTTTCGTATGATTTGTTGTGCGCTTGTATTGATTTGCAATTATCAGATACACAAAGACGCAAACACACCACAAATACACATCAATATACTCATACCCCAAAGTCTTATCTATTCGCGTTTAATTAGCTTAGTTTTGGCCAACGTTCATCAGAAACTCATTAAAAATTTTACCAAGTGCATAATGTTGTGTCCGTGTTGATTCCAAGCCGTTCCGCAAATATGACGAGCACAAAACTGCGTGCAGTTGCGTGACTTACAACAAACTTTATCTTTATAACAATTTCAATTAATTTTGCCTTACAATGTTATTAGGAAAGAGAAAGCTGCAGATGGCTCCTGTTTTTCTAATGGGACTACCAACATTGCTGACTGCTCCTGAAGCATACCTAAAGATACAATATTAATGCAAGCTTATTGAAGTTTATTACAACTTGTCAGCACACCAAAGCAAAGGGTAGCCGCAGAAACCGCTGCGTCCAACAGAGAGTGCCTTTACAACAACAACAAAAAGTAGGATAGGGCAGTCCTACGGACTTGGGCATACGCTGCAAAAGCAAGCATTTTTTTATTTTAACAATGTAAAATAAGCTTAAGCTCGAGGTTTTGCCTAGGGAAATGTCTATTAATTCAAGACAAGAAACTGTACGTCCCTGTTCTCTTCGAATATTATTAGAGATATCTCTACCTTTGCAGCGATGACCATTGTCAGGGGATAAATTGATAATTTAAGAGGATTTGCAATGACACCAGTTGAAAGATATGCTGTGTTTTTGTCGGGAAAGAATTATAAAGACGGGTATGTCAATATCGACCTAGGTAGCACACTCGGCTCTAAATCGAAAAGTGGGTGGTTCGATTTTACCCTGTTTTTATTTAGTTAGAAGTTTTGCATTGACTCCAGTTGAAAGATATGCTGCGTTTTAGTCTGGGAAAAATTAAATTAAAAGCTATTTACCTAGGAAAACCTCTTTTAACTAAAGACCACCGCTCGGATTGGGTTTTAAACATTAGGTCGCTGTTCTCTTCTCTTCGAACAGCCATTTGTAGGGATATCTGCATGTTTCGCCTTTGAAGTGATGACCATATACGCACGGCTGTAGTACTCCCGACTCAATTGCGGCTGCAGGGTATACCACCACCAACAACAACAACACCAACAAGCGGAACAACAAAAGTCACCTTCTGCCTTAACTCCCTCCATTAACCAAATAACAACCGTGCTTATTTTTTTTTGTGTCCCCCAAACAAGAAGCAAACTACACTATATGAAAATTGCGGAAAATTTAGTTGGAAAATGTCGAGCGAATTGAACAGTCATGTCGAAATTGACAGCGCGTGGCGTCACTAAATAAACTTAATATTGACGCTTGTCTTAATAAAAAGTTACGAAGCCAATAAACATAATGTAAATGGCAAAGGATATAAATAAATATAAAAGTGAAATATGCAGAAGGTGTTTGATCACATGTAAACAATTGACATGATTTGTAAATGTTTCAGCCCTGCGTGTTATAAATAATAAACATAAAGTTGCTTAATAGTAAAGAATTACGCGTATGCGCTAATAAAAAAATTTAATTAATTAATTGCAAAGAATTTGTAATTAATCCACACAGCACTTAAAAGTTATTTGTTAACTGCAACCAGCTAGCCTGAGAGCATTTTTGTACTCAAAAAAGTTATTGAGCTCCTCCCAAATCAATGATTACATTAAGCAGCCAAAATGCCGCGTAAGAAACCAAAAGTCGATTCAATCGAAGAGATTGAAATCACCATCAAGTTGCTCTGTGACCAATCCAACAATCATATGAAAGTTCGTGAATATGACAAGGCGCTAACGGGCTACAATCAGGTAAGGTACAACCATTGAATATGGTTCGAAACTTGGCTAAAATGTTGCTGACAACGCTAAATGTTCGAAACACACACACTAGATGGCGCCACTGCAGCATTTTTTTTGGTATTCTTAAGTTAGTATATTTTTTGATACTAAACAATTGGGCGCGTAAACAATTTTAAAAATACTTTGGTTTTGAGACAAGCAACAATTGTTTGTGTATTTTATAAGACTTTTCCAGATTGCTTGCAACTTTTACTTTGATACTTAGCAAACACACATTACAATTGCAGCCTCATACAAATAACTGCAGAAAAATGAAAAGAAAACAATGTTATCGATTGGTTTGACATTATAGGGCGCCAGTTTCCTGGCAACATGATAAATAGAAAATCAATTAAGTTTTGTACGAACAAAAGTTGAAGGTGTGAAATTTTCACACGCACTGGCAGAAACTTTTACTCTACTCTACTTGCTGCAATATGTCGAACATTTTGAATAATATACTTGCTGTTGATAAGGAGCAGGAATTGTTGCAAAGTTTTATACGCACGGGTGTTGCGGCCGAGGAAGAGTGCACCGATGATGCAAATAAAAAGAAAGGTCGTGGCAGTCGTGGTACACGTAAACTACCTATTTGGGAGCGACGTCAGTCACAAGCGACTGCCAAAACCGCAGAGGAACGTGGCGCACGCGGTGCAAAGTTTATGGATGAAGGCGAAGCGGGTGGCAACAAACGTGGCAATCGCATAGAGGCAGAGCTGCGAGCGGCACGTAAACGCATAGAGGAGCAGATACTTAAGAAAAAAAAGCCTAAGGAGAATTTTGTAGACTTTTATACAGATAAAGATCGTGCGGCCGCTGTTAGTGCAGGTGCCTTTGATATCAAGCAGAGTTTGCAGATCAAACAGAAGCAGGATAGAAACGAAGCATTGCTTATACCCGACGAGGCCGATATAAGTTCCATAATAGCGTTGGGTCTAAAGGAAATCAAAAATGCAAATCCCGAGAATGCTATACACTTCTTTTGCAAGGTTATACAAAATTTTACACAAGCAGCACTAACTTAAATTTAATTCCTATAACTGCTATAAATTTAAGCATATCTGTTTAATATCTTTGCAGGCCTTGGAGCTTAATAGCACAGACATAAATGCTTTGATTTCGCGCAGCAAGTGTTACTTACTGCTTGGCGAAGCTTCCAAGGCACTACAAGACGCCGAGACTGCGCTGGCCGAGGAGAAGAACAATATACGCGCCATTTACCAAAAAGCCGAATCACTTTATTATCTAGGTCAGTTCGAGCAGAGCCTCATGTTCTTCCATCGCGGCCTACGCGTACGCCCTGAGCTGGCCTCCTTGCGTCTGGGTGTGCAAAAAACCCAAGAAGCTATAGAAAATACAATTGGAGCCAAGACGCGTGCAAGTGCCAACGCTGCAGCAGTCAAGACTAAGCCCAAAAAGTCTACTGATAGTGGAAACAAGTCAAGACCACAGACCAGACCATCAAAGCCTAACAAAGCAGATCTGGAGCGACGTAATGCGCGCAAGCTACTTGGTGAGTTGTGCGTGGACAAGGAATATCTAGAGAAGTTATTGCAGCATCCCGACTTGGTGCGCGCCGATACAAATACTGAAAATATTTCCACTTTTGCCAAGGAGGCTGTGGAGTTTCTCAATAAACGTCAAGAGTTTTGGCGACAACAACGACCCTGCACTGCATTGCCTAACCACAAAAACTTACCGCCGGATGCTATGCCCAAGTGGTTTTAAGCCGAAAATGTTATATATATATATATAATAATATTTAAAAGTTGCATGTGTTTCTTAGGCAGTTGACAACTGTTGCCCCTGTTTTTGGTTAAATAAAACTATGCGTCTTTGGGCAAGTTGCTAAATAATGATGCATTCTTTTTAATATTGTTGTAGAACTTGTATGCTCGTTAATAATTGTTTTATACTTTTGTTTTGGTTTTTACACATTTCCATAACATTTCTATAAAGCATTTACGTTTTATTCAACTTTATTATTTGTTCTTTGATATTTGTGTTTCGTATAGTTTCATATATTTTTATCATATTCAACATATCGATCGATAACAGTTTTAAACTATTTTAAATTATTTCTTTTTTTAGCGCTTTAAGTTAAATTAAATTTGATAATTTAATAGCTTTTTGTTTAATGTTAACAATAAGTACATAATTTCTTCATTTTCAATTGTTTATGCATTTGTTTAAGTGTTAACTTTATTGGAATTCGGAATCGTGTAACTTAGTTTTACTTCATAATTTGACTAGTACAACTATAATCATTTAAACATATGTATATATATCTAGGTATATAATATGTATATAGCGTTTTTTTTTTAATACTTTATTATGTTTTTGTTCATGTTGCTCTATATTATTGATTATATATTTAGCATATTATATATATCTATATATAGATATCATAGGCATGATACTTATGTTTTTATTTGGTGCACATGTGAGTGATAGTACCCAGCTTTATAGCCATATTGTTTAACATTTACTTGTGTTCTTGCAACAATTTGTGAAATCAACAAATTATTTATAATTTATATATAACTTTGATCTTTAGTAACTTTTTTAAATAAATATACATAGTACTTAATGTGAACAAACCCAATCAAACATTCAACTATTCAAATTCACTATACAATTGGCGCGATTGTTTTCAATACTTAATTATGCAATATATATGTATATAAACATTTTTCTTTTGTTTAAATATAGTAACAGTTTGGAATGTAACTCAAGAAACTAACTTGGAACAGTTAAAGCGACATCCTACAAAGAGAGCTGAAAATATTGTAAGAAATCTTTAAACTTGTTGAGCAAAACACATTTGAAATATAAAAAAAAAATTAAATTAAAAGAAAAAATTTAAAAAAAAATTCTTATTGTCAGAAGTGGGATTCGAACCCACGCCTTCAGAGAAGACCAGAATTCCCATGTAAACACACCCTTCTGTGAAAGGTAAGACTGTATATCTTGAGTCTGGCGCCTTAGACCGCTCGGCCATCCTGACACTTGCACACAGCCGTGCCAAGTAACACTCAACGGACGTTCACAATTATTAACTTTTTTCTTTTTTTTGTTATAAAATATTTCGTGTTATTAATAGAAAAAAAAACAAATTCGAAAAAACAACCTAATACTAATTCATTTGTAAAAATGCTTCACTTACCGCTGGAGTACCTTTTTTTTTTAGTTGTTCGTCGGTCGTGTAGGCAGTGGTGGTGCATTACCGCTGCGATTTGGTATCGGTGGTGGTCCCCGTCGCGTAGGTAACGGCGGCGGCGGACCCATGGGTGCTGCTGCTGGCAAGTTTGGTTGTCGGCGTGGACTGTCCACAGTGGCCATAACAGGTGGTGGTCCAGCTGGTGGCGGATGACGTGGCGCTGGAACATCATCATTTATTTCCTCATAAATATTGCTAGTCGTTTCATAGACCGCATCGGTTGCATCTAAAGAAGATTGCTTGGATTGCCGTGTTGGAGTTGAAACAGGCGTGGCTTGTTTGCTTTGCATTTGTCGTGGTGGCGTTGGTGGTCCAGATGTTAGCGTAGCAGCGGCACTTGTGTTTGTCGGTGAAGCTTTACCTGAAGATGTAGTTGACGATGAGGATGTAGCGTGCAGCGGCGAAGTGGGCTCTGTAGGCGATTGCGATTTGGACGATGGTGTCGTATCCGTGCCGCCACCGCCCGCATTGGTCATGGCAGGCGGACGTGGAGGCAGCACCTGTACCGGTTGCAGTGGCGCCTGCATAGGCTGCGGTGGCATGGGTGGCTTAGCCGGCTTAGGTACAATGCTTATAACACCTACATGTGGTAAATGCCTTGGTGAATTCTTTGGTGACATGGGCATGGGCGGGCGTGCTGGAGGACGCGCTGGCGGTTGCTTTGGGCGTTGTGGCACCTCTGGCGTTACTTGTATTAGTTGAGCTTGTTCTGCGGGATTAGCGCAAAGCGGTATGGTATTTGTAGTGCACAACTCTATTTCATTGTCCACCAAATGTTGCCAATCGGCTGATTTTAGCTCGAATACCAACTCCAGGCCACAAACCTGTGTGCTGCGTTTGGCAGCTGCATTTAGAGCCGATTCACCATCACGGAATGTCACCCACATTGTGTCCTCAACGTAGCGCACCAAAGTGACTTCGCCCATTTTGGAAAGCTCTGCAATAAGTGCGGACATGACGTGTTCATCATAAATGGTTGGACCATCATCATCCGACGAAGGCTCGTGCACATGCACAACTATTGTGGAGTCCGGTGGACCCAGATCTCGTATGACCTGCTCGAACACATCACGTCGACGCTGTTGATCGACTTCCATAATTTCCGCATCGATAATTGCTATAACAGGTCGATGATCACTTTGCTTCAACTCCGAGCGTCCATAGTGAATAAGTCTGCCTGCATTCCACTCGGCAGCAGCATAGTCGCTCTCGGCTAAAGCCTTGCGGCGACGCCACAAAACGCGATCTGTCCAAGCAGGAGCGCGCTGCTTTTCAGACGTATCGTAATCATCGCTAAACAAATCGTATTTATATGTGGGATCAAATGAAATCTCGCCTTCAAGAAATTCCGAAAAGACATTGCCTGCCTCTTGCTCTTTGCGAAGTTGATCGAACTCCAGCACTGTTGACAGCTCACCATTTTTAACGCACTCCTTTAGCTCGTCCTTATCCATATCAATGCGATAATTGAAATCTCCGCACCAGAATACCCAATCATGGGATTTAAGCGTACGACCCATGGGAAAGGCTAGCTTTCGCGTAATTTCGGCATAGTCAGCATTGCGCTCAGCCACCTGAGACTGTCCAGCTGCAAAATGAGCACAAACGAAGCACATTGATGTACCATGCAGTACGAATCGTATAGCGCAGGCGCCTTTGTTGCCTGTGGCGCCGCCAAGACCCGTCTTTACACAGTCAATGGCTACATCCCGTATATGCGGCGCATGTTCGGGTCTGACATAAATATAAAGGCAGACGCCAACTAGCTGCTGATATGTGAGCAGCACGTAATCATTATCACGCGAAATTGTCTTCTGCAATTCTTCTGCCCATAACTTGGCATTATCCGTGCTGGCAGCCATTATGTTGGACGCATTTAGATCTACAATTTCCTCAAAACCAATGGCATAGATGTCTACTGGGTGTTCGGCATTCTCTGACGGATTATTCACATCTATCAAAGCTTTTGAGCGTGCAAGCGCATGGCAATCAAGTAGCCAATCGGCCAGTGAGTCCTTGAATACAATGCTGCGAAAGTGTTTGCCTCCATTTACATTGTAAGTACCAACAGCAACCCGCGCCATGCGTGGACGCACATATTCTGTATAGCGTTTGCACATTTCGCGCAATACAGTTGTCGGAGCATGCAGCATATTGGAGGGCAGCAATATTCTCGCGCGATCCGCCAATTCGGAACTGAGCGTGGATCCAACAAGCAGTACATCAATGGCCTCCTAAAAGCGTTTCAATTATTAAAAGGTATTTACATATGTTATGATACTACGCACCTGCTTTGAGTTGTCCAGTAAATTGTTTTGTATGGTTCGCGCTGCCGATCGAGCGCCATCCATTAGCTTAGAGCCACCCTGTATAGCACCTGTGCCTGCATAAATCTTGCTCACCTCGTTACCATTGTTAATCCACATTTGACGAAAAATTTCCTCGAATCGTGAGACATTCTGTTGTTTACCACCCATCTTGAGTGCTTCCAGCTGAAGATTCAGCGTTTCTAGACCAAGGTATGTTTGCACGCAGTTTGTGCGATCCAGACAATCCAGGCAATTTGTGCGTACGACGCCAAATTGTTCACGCAGCACCTGACCATTGCAGGCGTGAAAGATGCCGTAGTTGGCACCACAAGCCACAATGCGCTCTTTAAGTTTTGCAAGGGCACTGAAGTTGCCACCGCGGCACTCCTGATGATAGTCAAACACAATATGAGGTACATCTTTGTGAGCTGACATGCCATGATGCCTTTGGAATTCGTTACTTAGCATTGCTTCACCCTCTTTGCTGCCGATTAAGGAGCTGCCAAGCAGATTAACAATGGTTTGATAGCCATAGCGTTGCCGCATCATGCTCATATGACGATCAAATGCTGCAGCAGATGTTTCAAAGCCGCGCGATAGTTTCACTTTGTGAGAGCCCACTTGCACACCAGGTTGTTCCCAAAAAAGCGGCACAGAACCACGTGTTTGTACATGGCTAGTTACATCTCCATCCACGTAGATGACCTGTTCCGTTTCTACAAAATTAGCCACATAGCCCTCATCGTTTGTGCCGCGCACATTGAAGCGAGTGCCAGCTCGCTCGCAACTCAGACGAGAGATAATGGCGGCTCTAGCCTGTTTAGCACCTATATAGACCGTACGAACTTCTACCGAGCCGCACATGGTCTTCAGCAACCAGGCCTGACAATCGATGCCGAAACGCAGCATGTGTATATGCATCATGCGATTCCAAAAGAAACGATTGTCTGTTTCCTCGGTCTGATGGCGACGTTGTGCACAGAGGGTAATGTCAAATTTGCTTATCGATGGCGCGCTGGCAGGATTGGTGTGAGCAAAATAAAAGGTACCAGAATTAAGCAGCTTGCGCACTTCGCTAATCTTGTCCTCGTTAGGAGCGGCATTTTGAAGCGAGACAAACGTCGTTTGGGTGATACGAAAAATTTCCACATCGCCAATTTTGCCCATAGAGACACAACCTGTGACGAGCACTAGGAAAAGCACAGTGCTTTCACCAGCATTCAGCTGAAGAACTCCCAGACAGCCGTAGGCATCGCATACCTTGGTGTACTGCTTTCGTATGACATCCGTTTCCTGCTGTGTAAGCAACGCTACGGCATGAGATTCAAAGAGTATGCTGTCGCTCTTGTTGCGATGCTCTAAGAGAACGCTGTGCGGTGACGGTGCTATGGATTTCTCCAAAACACGTATTACTTTGGACATTGCCATTTTTAAAATGAGTTAGGAGTGCACGTTTCCTTTTTGAATTACCAGCAAAATTTAGATTGCACAATTTTAACACCGTCTATGTGTGGCTTGTTTCGACATCTGCAAAGTAAACAAAGAATTCTTCATTTATTTCTGTGGTAATAAAAAAATCAATTTATGTAGTTATTGATTGAAAAAAAACAGTCGGTCAATGAAATGGGCGAACACCTGCCCCCCGCACACACACACACATTACTTTGGCACAAAGCACTTCTTTGTTTAATGAATTTATTTAAGTGCGCGTGAAAAACATTGCGCAGCTAACCCACAAAAAGCGAATAAAAGTAGTTCCAGCAATCATTCGATACGCCTACTTGTTTTCACAGTTTCACTGCTCCGAATTCACAATTCACTACACTTGCATTTTTCTATTGCTTACGTCGCGGTCGACGTCGACGCTTGGCCGGTTGACTTGTCTATGGCAACGACCACGACACTGACAATGAACACCAGCTGTGGCATTTAAAGCCGCCACACAACCCCACCGCCCCTGCCACAACACGTTATGCGCAGCTACGCCACTGACTGATAAACACTTTGTACGCTTTGGCTTTGTATAGATTTTTCACATACACTGACCGTGGGAATTTTTTTGTGCTAATATTTTGCATGCATTTTGTAGCAATTTCTTATTGCACTATGCAATTCCATTGTGTTGTGGACGTTACCAACTTGCTTAAATATAGCTTTATGATTATTTAACTATTTATTACCTCTATTGAAATGATTTCATTGCATTTTTAACACGCACCACACAAGATTTTTTGCCAATTCGAACCCTGTTAATGTTGCACTGTTCATGAGTCACTGAGCGTTCACTGGTTCAGCAAATTGAGCTAGTACTTTTACAACACTGTTACCTAGTTCAGTTGTTGTGACCAACTGAATAAACGATATTTAAGTTGGCTTTAGTTTTAATTGCATATACCATTTAATAATTTCACAATATTATTTTTACTATATATCTATTTATAAAAAAAAGTACAAATATTTCAATCTAGTAAATTGTTGTGTGCACTTATCGATAGACGTAACGGACATTGGCAATAAGCATTGAAACAAAAATTAGGTTGGCAGTTCAGGCTGAATTTAAATAATTAATATAACGAATGTTTTATAAAAAAGACTGCTTGCACTAGATTTGTATATAAAAATTGCAATAAATTAGATTCGTAACAAAATATAAATTTTGGCTCTCATATTTTGCCCAGACTTTATGCTTTTTTTTCAGATAAGTTTCACACGAATTAATTTATTTGTCCGCGATTAGAATGCGATTTTAGCAAGCCATGCCAAGATAGCATTGGCCGCAACAAATAGTTAACGATTTAGTGAACTTTGTGCAAACACTAAGTACTAAGGCGCACCTGCCTAAATTTTTAGGCGTACGCTCGCTATCTGTAAATGATATGGTTAAGCCCTTGGGAACGATTTAAAGCACACACGCACTTAACTTTTTATTGATAAGCAAACATTTTCAACATAGTGCAGCTACGTTTTTATACATACTTGGGCATTGTTTGACAAAGGTAACTGTTTGGGCATGTATATGCCCATTTGCTTTGGCTATTCCTCACGTGTTTATGTTCCACTGCTGCGAGTACGAAAATCTTTTAGAGGCGCTTAGAAACTAATTTGTATATCGTCTTTCTACGTTTTATTTACCAAGTACAATATTGTTTTTATATATAGTAAGTATATATAAAACAAACACAAAGAAGATCGTCAGAGAGACCCAAAGTAAGTCTGTATGAATCATGCACATCCCATTCACATGCCTCTGGCTTATCACAAATAATAAAAAGCTAAAAAAAAAATAAAAACAACTATAAAGCCGGTGAACTACGCTTATTTATAACAGTGCGAGCCTGTTGGTAAGCTGAATGTAGCAATAATAAGTTTGTTATAAAAACTGGGTACAAAAATTCAAGCACGCTAGCACTCAGTGCTGAATGAATCGAGCGGAGACCAACGCTTCGCATTGACAAAGCCAGAGTTAAACACTGAGACATATTTTGTTGGTCGTCTTTGTTTATTGTATTATCATATACTTGTTATTTGTTTTTTATTGACTAGCTTTATTTTAGTAATAAGTTTAAAAAATACTAAGTATCTAATGTTTATAAACATTTCCAATACTAATTCTTTTGGTTTATTTTATTTTATTTTTTGCATTGTTTACCTCTGCAGTTCTTAAAGGCTGTTGCAACTAGTAGTTTGTTTAAGCATTTTTTAACATGTTTTTTTCACTAATTTTGAACACAATTCCAACTAACGTTCAGTTATTACTTTTTGCAGCTGCCTCGTGCTGTTCGAATTCATGTTAAACTATTTATTCGTATGAAATTAAAGACTATGCAAACAATTTATTTGTTTTCTACTCAAACGCGTTCCAGCTGTGTGTATGTGTAATTAAAGTCGAGTAGTTTTTTTTTTTTAAATGTATCAGTATACAACAATTTTTTTTACGTTTAACCAAAATATGGTTGTGCTTCGTTTTATAATTTCTTTCGTATATTTTTATATAGAAAGAGGCTTACTTAAGGCGCGACCTCGGCTATATTGTGTGCTTTGCAACTGATATGCCTCTTCAATCTTTAGCCTCCCCATACTCGTACATCTCATCTACTTACATGCATAGGTATAAACATTAATATTATTTTTTTTTTATTCAATAATCTGGGAGTCTGTTTAGCTTTATTATTGATAAGAACTTCTCGCGCTTTCCCAATGTCTGCATCTCTACTAGTAGCATGACGATTGTTTACTTGCTTTCGTCATGGATCATGTGAGTAAATACCAAGTAGAGAGATAGTGTGTACGCAATTTGCCTGAGTCATTGAGCTAAGCTTAGACGCTGCTTTGTTTAGAATTCCGAAAAATTACCCAATAATTACGTACCTACATGTCTGCTGTCTATCGGCCTGTCTGCCCGCCTGGCTGGCTGGCTAGTTATTATTTATCATGCTCTCGGGAATTTACGGCAGCAAGTGAGGTTTATGCATATCATAATTGTTAGTATAATTCTAAAGCATTCTAGCTAAACTTTTATATCTTGTATAATTATCGTAATTAGGTCTGTAGTTTGCTATATAATAATACTATTTGTAGTAAGTATTAACTTGGCTGATCTTGCTTAAATACGAGTATATAGTCTGTAAATACTTAGTTTTTATGTGCTACACATACAGCATGTATTATGTTTGTCACATTTATGTTATAGTATTAGCGCATAATTTAATTAATTTACATGAGTGTCTTGCTCTTTTGACCAGACCCCGTCGCAATAACTGGCGCTCGCACTTGGATTAAGCGCTGGCCACAGTGTTTGCCAAATGTTTCGTTACAGCCAAGTACTGTGTGTCTGTGTGAGTCATACTTGAGGGTAGCGTAGATTAAACATTTGAAATTATTATGTTGCGCCTAGAACCATATAATGGGTAAACCTACCCAAACGACTGTTGACTCATGCCTGAGTCAAGGCCCAAACACGCCGAGCACTGTGATAACTGATAACAAATAAAAATTTGATTAATGATACGCGCGATGAGCGCCGCGAAAAGCAAATTATTCAATATGGAACACAAATATTTTGAACAAAAAAAAATAATAATAATAATAGTAATAATAAAACCAAGGTAAATCATATTCTAATTATCATGGAAATTTAAATTAAATTTATTCGATGGCATTTTTAGCTAGCTTTTTTCGTACACTTTACAAGTATGTACTCAAGAGTGGGGAGTAGAAGGGAAAACAAAAGTTATAGAGAAAATAATAATTTAAAATAATTCAAGTGCTTAAATTATATTATATTCAATTTTAAATGGCTACAGTTCGATACAACAACAACAAAGTCTAGCTAACGCTGTAATAATTCTCAATGAACGCACCAGAAAGCAAACTAAACGGCGCGATTAAATAATATACATTTGCTATTGAATTATAAACAATCACTATTGTATGTACAAAACTATTAAAACTTAAAAACTAAGAATTCTTCTGAATGTTCACATTTGGAGATTTTGTCCGGCTCATACTCCTCATGCTTTGCTCACAACATTCAAGTACCACACAACATTTGCGCTCACTGTAGCCAGCGCAAAGAGTCTACAATTTTAGTATTTATACATTACATTATGTACCTTATACCTATACGTATGCGTAATATATATGTATGTATATGTAGTGACTAACTCGGTAACTAATAATACTACCAAACACTCTCACGCCCACGACGCCTTGGACGCCCCCGACGTTTCTCACATACGCGCTATGTCGCCACATCTCTACATAGTATCATCAATTTATAACAAAATCTTAACTAAGCCAATCATGGCTAGGCGCCTCTTCTGCTAAGACGCCAACAGTCTGGCCGTGGTTGCTGCATCCGTCGTTGTGAGCGCTGGCTGCAGTGGCTCTAAAGCGTCGGCGGTTGTGCTAAGCTCATAAGCCATGCCGCCCCATTGCAATTTAAAGGTGCGCGTGCGCCAACGAATCGATGGATTCCACAGTGCGTGCAGAAACAGGTAGGGTCCCGTCAGCTCGCGAAATAGCCAACCTATTACAAACTCGAATTTGTGGAACGGCATCGAGCCATGCTGCACAATGGAGAGCAGTAACCAGTCACTAAGAAACCAGCAAAGTATGTGCACTAAATAGAAGACGAGCGGGTCCCAGGCAAAAAGCAGTGACGCCGACCAGGCTGCCAAGGCACCGAGTATCATACACTCGGAGAGCGGTTCCAGCAATATGGTTGTTGGCACCATTGCAACGCGCAGCTTGGCCCAACGTATGAGACGTGCTTGGAAGCTGACAATGTCACATATGCCGCTGTTCTGTAGAGCCGGCTGATTTGAGATGCGCATTTTCCAGCCCAACTCCGTAACTCGCTTGGCTATGAAGAAGTCCTCTGCAAGGTAACAACCAAAGGCGCGCAGTCCACCTAACTGATCGATGACCGCTTTGCGCAGCAGGCATGACATGCCCGTGTGACAGTTAATGCCAAGCACATCGGCGGACAGATATATGCGCGATTGCACGGTGCCAAAAAATACCTTCTCGAAGGTAGCCGCGAAACCATCACGATCACAGGTGAAGGGCATTTGGTGTATCAATGCATGCTTGTCCGACATATTCTGCACCATGTCGAGTAGAGTGTCGTTTTTCATCTTAATGCCACTATCAGATATCATAACAAAATCGTATTTGGCTGCCATATAGCCGGGATGAATGTTGTTTATTTTGGGATTAACCCCGACATTGGATCCGCCGACAAATAGCTTAGCATCTATTTTGGGATATTTATCGAGCAAAGTCTCCACCAATTTGATAGCCGGATCGTCCTTATCCTCGACACAAAACAACAACTCATAAAGCGGATAGTCCATGGTAAAAAATGTTTCGAGATTGTGCTGCAAATTGGGGTCCACGCCCATCAGTGGTTTTAGTATCGACACTCCCGGCAGTGGTGACGATTCAGTCGGCAGCTTGCAAGGCCTTTTATGCAGCTTGTATTTGCCATAACAGATGGCTATCAGATGCACACACCAAGTTCCAAACCAGAAAATCATAAAAAATGCTGTGAAGCCGTATAGCGGCGCTGGTAAGTGTGACATGCTGCGTCTGGTTTTGCTTGGTATCGGGTATAAGTGCGTGTGTCTGTATGTTGCTCTGTGCCTTTGTGGGTGGGCTGACTGCTGGGTGCTGCTGTGGTTTGGTTACTTTGTATGCATTGGTAAACGCCGCCCTTGTGTCGTGTTTACGCGCGTGTGTGTGTGTGTGTGTAAGTGCGTGTGTAGTTTGGAGGAGCAACAATATCACAGTGGTACTGCTGCAGCCAATGCTGATATATTTATAAATGTTTGATTTAACTCTGCTGTTCTTTATCTCGGTCTCGTTTGCTTTTGTCGCTAGGTAATAATGGTAGTTGAGTCAGCATGCCCCTGCGCGCGCGTTCTCGTTCACACGCAGTTATCACAAGCCGTGTTGCTGGCTATTTAACTTCGTCACTATGCCGTCAGAGGCGTTTTCGTTTTTTCGCACATCGATATCGCGTAGATTTAACGCGTTATTAACATTTTGATATAGTCGCGTCCATGCCCAAATATAAAAAAAAAATATTATAGTTTTGAGCGATGTGACCGTATTTAGCCAGCGCGAAAATACACGCAATCTATTGGAACTAAAAATACCACGTCTACAAGTTAGTATTATTGTTAGTTCTTTGTTAAATCTATTTTAAATTTACTTTTTTCTTTCTCTTCCTCTCTCTCTATCTGATAATTGAGACAAACTGCAGCTAAATAGTTTTATTTTTATGTTATGTTTGTTCCGTTTAATTCTGTTAATATATAATTTATAAATGTAATAAATACCAACATTTTAACAAAATTAAACATTTCGCAACACTGATTACACATTTCACCATGACGGCAGACCCATCAGCTGTTGCTCAAGTTTCTGGCATAGCAATTTCTAATTCGACTTCAACGTAAATAAAAACAATACATTAAACCTTCTATTTTAACCAACAAACTTAATGCCAATAATTAACTAAAATCAAAGCAAACTTTTAATATGTCAAAATAAACTTGCATAAAATTTCGACTAAATTGTGCCTATCAACTTAGGCCGTCAAAATTCCACCATGGACTCAGCAACAGAACGTGCTATGGCCGTAATAAATGCGGCAGCAGGAGCGACTGTGCAGAAAACCGAATCAAACGAGGCTCAAAAAATGATTAAAGTCTTCAAATCAGATTTCGATGCCAAGTACAACATAGTCGATACGCCCACGCCTACCAATGCCTTTATGTCTGGCCAATATAAACGTAGCTACGCTTATTATAGTCTACGCAGTCGCTTACCAGTTGTTCTGACCAATGTCATTGATGCTATGACCAAAGACAAATACATACTGACGGAGCAATTTAGTGAGGTTTGTAGGCTAATTTAAGCTCTGACAACACAATTAATAATGCCTCATTTGTACATCATTGCTTAGAGCTCTCGTGAGGAACTAAAAATCATCATTGGACTGATATCACGGCTAAAATATGAACTTCAAACGGACAAACCATTTCAGTTCTTCAGCAATGATGGTAAGTTTCCAAATTAAATCAAAATTCATATAACCTAATACTAGTTACCTTTAATGTGCAGAAGTCGATCGTGAGGTTTGGAATGAGTTTCTGAAACACCTGCCTGAGGGCGAGCGCACTTTCTACAAGACACGCTGGATTTATGCCGAGTGCTATATGTATCGCAAGCTTTATTCGTTCGTAGAAAACAGCGTTTACTTTAAGAAGTTCGATTACTTTGCCAAGGCTAAGGAACTTGCGCTCAGCAGTTGCATGAGCGACATACTAAAGTTAACCGAACTCACACGTCGCACCGACAAGTCCTTGGAAACATTTAGTATGCTGTTGAAAATTGATCTTTGGAGTAATCGCAATGACTTTACTCCAGACCCTGAAAACGAGTTACGTTTTAATAGCGAGCTGCTAAACAATATAAACAAGGCTGATAGCTCAATTCTGGTTAATAATGAAGCTGATATTTGGACATGCTTGGTGAACAAAACACATAAAAATGAGCGCGTCGATTTTATTACAGACAATGTTGGTTTTGAACTGTTTGCCGATCTTATATTGGGCGAATACATAATCGAGAAGGGATTGGCCAATAAGGTTGTTTTCCATGTTAAGGCACATCCGTGGTTTGTGTCGAATGTTACCGCCGCAGACTTTCACTGGACAATTAAACATTTGAGTGATCAGGCAGACTATATGATAAGCCTGATGGGCAAAAAGTTTTCGCAGTTTTTAAGCGAAGGCAAGTTTGAGTTGGCAGCCAACTCTCATTTTTGGACGGCTCCGCATGCTTTTAACAGGTAATTTTTTTTAGTTTTTTACACTATAATAATTGTTCATGTAAGTAAAATTGCTTAAAACTTTTTAGCATGCCTGAAATCGCGCCGGAGCTCTACGCTACGCTGCATCAATCGAAACTTATCATATTTAAGGGTGATCTAAACTATCGCAAACTTTTGAGCGATGTTTGCTGGGATGCAACGCAAGAAATTAAAGCATGCTTGCATGGTTTTGTGCCCAGCAGTCTGTGTACAATACGCACAATCAAGGCGGAAGTTATATGCGGTCTTCCACAAAGTTTGATTGATGACTTAAGTAAAAAGGATCCACAGTGGATGGTCAACGGAAATTATGGCATTATTCAGTTTGTTGATGGCGAAAGCAGTTATGGCTATTAAACAGCGCTCTATATAGAACGTTTTCAAAGCACTATTGCACTATTGAAGGCGACACAGTCCAAAATATAAATTTATGTTACATATCCTCCAAAGCAATTGTATTCATATTCAAAAACCAATTAATGCGCCAATCGCTACTGTGCAGCGTTTTGCAACACTGTTTCCTCATGTGGAGCAACAGCTGTTTGACCGCTCTCACATGGAAAGAACAATTAACGATATATAAATAGTTATAAGCTGCACGCTTCGTTCGCTGTTCGTCGCATAAAAACAAATATTTGAGCATTGTTTGTATTGACAGCACATAATACTCAGCTATATAGTTAACTAATTGTTACAGATTTTAGAATAAAATATTAGAGACAGTAGAGACATTGTAAACAATATGACCTTGCCAGCTGACATTGACTTTGATGCAAAAAATGGAATTATTGATAGTGAGACACCTCTGCATACAGAGTTGGCAGCTATTTACAAGCAGTAAGTATGCTTTATATATGTATATAAATATATATATATATACTTAATGCATTATGTAATATAAACTCGCAGGAGCTTTGCATATTACACGTTTCGCGTGCGCTTGCCATCAACACTGGCTGGCATTGCCAACGATTTGGTCAAGGACAAGGACGAACTTATTGCAACATTTGGCAAAGTATGTGTTTATTTGCAGCACACGCATTGTCGCGTTTGTTTTGTTATGCCATTGTTAAAAATGCGCCGTTTTACTTTGTAGGACGCAGGCGCAGAAATTGAAAAAGCCGCAACAGATGTCTCAAAGCTACGTATGAACATTCTTGAAAATGGCGCACTGAGTAAATTCGAGGACAATGGTACAATTCACATATCAACTAGTTAAAGCCACTATTTAATATATCATGTAACTTGTGCCTACAGAACCAGACACTGCCTCATGGAATGCTTTTCTCGAGAGTTTGCCGCAACAGAAACGCAATTACTATACGGCCTGTTGGCTTTATGCTGAATGCTACATGTATCGCAAAATCTCGTCTATATTCAAGACTTCTTCAAAGCTAGTCAACTATGATTGCTTCAGTAAGCAAAAGCAAACTGCTACACGGCTAAGCAACGAGGCTATGATAGCCGTAGCGCAGGCAACACGGAAAACTGAGCTCAACGCAGAAACCTTTCAACAGCTGCTCAAACTAAATTTGTGGGGCAATCGTTGCGATTTATCCATAACTTCTGGTAAACAGGTGAAGCCCACAGGTAATGCCTTCGAGCAAATCGCCGCACTCGATGAGAAATTACTTGTGGATGGCACATCAGCTATTTGGCAGTGTATCGCCAAAGCGGGCAATGACTCCGGCGTGGTTGATATTGTGTGCGATAATGCGGGCTATGAACTGTATACGGATCTTATACTCGCCGAGTATATTATTGATAAGGGTCTTGCGGAAAAAGTGCGATTTAACGTAAAAGCAGCTCCTTGGTTTGTCTCTGACGTCATGCATCACGACTACAAATGGACGCTGGAGTATTTAAGCTTAAATGCAGATCCCGTGTTGAGTGAATTGGGCAAAAAGCTGCAACAATTAACTACTGAGGGAAAACTGGAATTGTCACCGCTGGAGCATTTCTGGACAAGCCCTTATGAGTTTTATCAGATGCAAAAGATGCAACCCGCGCTTTACGAACGCTTGGCACAGTCCAAACTAATCATTTTCAAGGGAGACTTGAACTATCGCAAATTATTGGGTGACTACGCGTGGCAGGACACAGAAGCTTTTGAAAACTGCCTGCGCGGTTAGTTGTACTACATAATTGCTTAAGTCAACAATGCAAAATAATTCTACATTTTTATTTAGGTTTTCGTCCTTCGAATTTGTGTACGCTGCGCACGGTCAAAGCGGATTTGATTTGCGGTCTTCCAGTGGGCTTGTCAAAGCAGCTGTTTGCCATAAACAAGGAATGGATGCTAACAGGCGAATACGGCATCATTCAGTTTGCCAGCAAGTAACTCATCATGATTTCATATCAATTCCCATTTAAGAGGGTAAATTAGGACAAGTAAATAAGCCAATAGAATCTTTTGTTAGTTGCATTGTTAACTTAATTATAAATGTGCAAATAGATTGGCTGAGCCATGGCATAGACTTTGCAATATTATCATATAATAAAAATAATTAAGTTTTGTTTTATGCCAATTTCATAATGTTGAAATTCAGTTTTAAAAAAATATCAAAATTATTGTTTGGTGAAAATGGACATTAAGATCTCGGAAACCTCTTCTATCGTTACCTTAGACGCTGCTGAAGAATTGGAATTCTCTGATACACAAGATGAGTTGAAATTTCGAAAGACACATCGCATTAAACATTTGGGACCACAAACTCAAGTGGCGCTATGTGCACGTTATGCGAAAAGCTTTGCATATGTCACATTTCGTAAACGTTCACCGAAAATGCTGCAAGAGTTAAAGGAGTCGGTGCAAAGTAACAAGGATCTCATTATGGACGAATATGGCTCTGTAAGTTTGACGAAGTTTATTTAAAAGAAAAATTTAGTAAGTTTGAAAACAAACAGAAAGCTCGACATGACATTCCACACATAGTGTCTGGCTTGCAATTGCTGTATGAGGAACTTGTAGCAAACCGACCGTTTAGACGATTCTATTTGAAGGGCGCCGATTTTGAGGCCTGGAATAGGTTTCTCGAAGAGTTGCCTGAGGAACGTAACAAATGGTACTCAGCCGTGTGGCTACATGCAGAGTGCTATCTATACCGGCGTATTTCTTCCATCTTCGAGCGTTGTATGTACATGAGCGAGTACGACTATTTTAGTCCGCAAAAACAAGAAGCCACCTTTAGGGTTGTGCCAGTCATGATGGCCGTTTTAAAGGCAACGAACAGATTGACGAGAAAAATGGAAAATTTAGAGTTAATTTTGAAGCTATCATTATGGGGCAATCGTTGTGATTTGTCTATGACACAGGAACAGCCGGATGAGCAAATCGTGGATATGATACAATGCTACAATACAGATGTGCTCGTTGATGATTCGCACAAAGTTTGGCAAGTGTTGGTGAATGCAAGAGCGCCTGTAATTGTTGATATTATTCTCGACAATGCGGGCTATGAACTCTTTACTGATCTTGTGATGGCCTCTTATCTTATAAAAACGGGCTTAGCTTCAAAGGTGCGTTTTCATGTTAAGGCTGTGCCCTGGTTCGTTTCTGATGTAACCGTTAAGGATTTCCACTGGATGCTTAACTTTTTAATTAGAAGGGAAGAATTTAAGGGCTTTGGTAAAAAACTGTTTGGTTATTTGAAGAACAGAAGGATAGAGTTATGCGGTCGGTGTTACTTTTGGACAAGTCCACATGCCTTTAGTCGCATGCGCGACGTGCTGCCTTGTCTCTATGTAAAGTTAAGCGAGTCTGCACTGGCAATATTCAAGGGAGATCTGAATTATCGCAAACTTTTGGGCGATGTGTCGCGGGAATATACCGATAAGTTTGAAGATGCCTTAAATGGTGAGAAATCTAGTTTATACTATGTATATTTGTGTATGTGTGTGTGTGCGAATATGTAAAAGTGCGATTTCAGGATTTCTACCTACCAGTGTTTGTGCGCTGCGTACCATCAAGTCGGACATCTACTGCGGCATGCCCAAATGCCAGGTGGAATGGCTAACGGAGGATGACCAGCTCTGGATGCGAACGGGCATCAAAGGAGTCATACAGTTGGCAATAAAGTGTTATTCTTAAGAAAATAAAAGCCTTTACAACCTGCTGATATATTGTTTTTATTAGTCTTAAGTATTTCGTTTATAACTATTGTCCTTTTATTAGTTATATGGATTTTTAGTTTTTAACCTAATGGTAGGCCGCAAGTAAGTCCATTATAAGTATATTTTATACACGTAAGTATTGCATTCTATTTATAGATTCGTCTATGCATCTAGCACATATATGTAGTTATCCTTAGTTTAAAGTATGAAATGATAGTAGAAAAATATGATCTAAGGCGCTGCTGCATGCTGCATATTGCATATGTTGTTGTTTTTGTTTTATCCTGCTCTTGCACGCAAGGATTTTAAAATTAGTTTACGTAGCTGAGCCAATGTGTAAAAATATAAATCCTTACTGGCTGTACCAAATTTTCAAGTCTTATTAATTGCCGTTTCAGAACAATATTCAATTTGCTTAATTAATTTTTAATTATATATCATTGTATCATCATTATATGTGCGTTTGGTAAATGTTTTTAACAATTTGGCTCAGGCGAATGTACACCTAAAACCTCTACACACACACACAGACACTCGCGCACGCACACACATATGTATATGAAATGTATATAAGTTGTTAATGTTTTAAATTGAATATTATGATTGCCGGTTTGATATTTTGAAAGGCTCTTACTCAAAACACGCAATTGGCGTTGAGCTGCTGATATGGAGTAAGATCCTTGGTTATGGCAAAGGGTGCACCATCACGCATCATTTTACACATGAGTGCACCCAAGTTTTTGGCATCATCTATGCCAGAGTGTGCACGGCCTTCGAAACTGAGGCCCACATGATTGAGAGCATCGGTAAAATTGCAAGGACGATATTTGTACCACTCACGGTAAATGGCACGCACATCAATCCACTGATTGAAATAGGGCAGCTTGCGCATATGTTTGCGATTGCATTCCTTGGCCAAGCAAATGCCAAAGTCCCAGTCGGTCCAGGTGACAAAAGCGCAATTGCCAAGTATATTGTCTTTACGCATCTTTGGCAAAACCAGATTGCGTGCGCGCAACTCCTTACGCAGCCACTCGTGAAACATCATTAGAGCCGTTTGCAAGGGCACGCCATTGTCCACGGTCTTCTGCTGTATGCCAGTCAATTCAGTACAATAAACGCTTAGTCGCGGGGATTCGATGGGCATCACGTATTTGTGAAACTCTGCCTCAATTTTGCCAGACTTTAGATTCACCAAAACAGCAGGAAACTCTACGGTTTTAAGACAAGATAATTGATTCATTGCTGTTGCTCAAGTTACATGCAACTACTTACCAATGATTTCTGCCTCACGCCACTGCGGTGGCGCTTGATTTTCCCAACAGGTGGCCTCAAAATCTACAGCAATAACGTAGCTATATGGCTGCATGGCTGATTGCTTTGATTTGCGCGACTTCTTTGTTTTCGTCGGAGTTGTGTGGGCTGGCGTATTAATGCCGTTTATATCCGCGTTAATGGGATGATTTGGCGCTACTTGCTGATCGTCGGCAGGCTCGCCTCTAGCGCCGTCCACAAAAATCGTATCGATTAAGCCGAGTTGTCTGCAAGGCAAAAGCAAAATATTGATATTATTTTTACTTTCAAAATTTTTTTTTTTTTTTTTTTGGTTCTAAAATAAAATCTATATTTGTAAATCTATTCGAAATTCACATCATATGTAAGCTTTCTAGATTGAAAGTTAATGCAAGGCCTACGGCTAACTACCGAAATTTTTACAAAGAGCAACGTTCGTTGGAAACTTTGGAGACTCCTAACCTCTTGTGCTCTGCTGTTTGCCATAGCACACAATCATTGGCCTTTGATGCCACAACAAGCCATTCGTCTCATTTAATGCTTTAGACAGCACAGCCGCTGTCTCAGCCGCACTCAGATTGTGAAAAGTAACAAAGGCTTGGCCTTTCATGCGTCCTTGCTGCATAACCTTAACATCAAGCTTGTCAGCTGCAGCATATTGTGTATAAAGCTCTTTCAGTTGTGCTTCATTAACGTGCTTGTCCAGATTCTTTATGTATAACTTATTGCTGGGCTCGCCAATGCTATAGTTCTTATAGATAGGCAGCGCCTGCAGTTCCTCCAGCGTTAAACGTTGAATCGGCAGTGGCTTTTCAGGCAGTGATTGTGGAATTTTGAGTTCAATTTTTGGCGGCACAATTTGAGCAACATCGGCAGGCGGTGGCTCTTTATTGGTGTCAATTTGAGCGCGTTGCTTGGACATTTGCTGCAGCAAGTGACGCATGCGTTTGCGATAATGCTGTGTATCAATTGAACCTGCGGCGGCACGTTTAAGCTTCGACTTTTGCTGCTGCTCCTCCTCCGCGCAGCTATCCAGCTCACTTTCGCTTTCGCTAAAAGTGTCTTCCGTTTGTATGCCAATGCTGCATTGGCGTGACACATATTCACTTAGAGGCCGCGCTTGCCGTTGGCCAAAAGGCGGTTCGAGATTCATGCGATTCATAAGATGCAGCACCTGCGTATAGAAACGTGGATTGCTCTGCAATGCTAGACCTATGCCGGCAAGTATGTCCGACGTAATGGGCGGATACGAATAGCGTAAATACGGTGGCGGTGGCTGCATTAAATCATATTCTGCATGCATTGCATACAATTTTTGAGCGTACTTGTTAATATGCGGCTGCTCCGATTGTGTTGCTGTGTTGCCAGCTTGAGTAAATTTATTGGCGCACTTTGTGCGGCGCTGTGTTTTGACTCCATCGGCTGAGGGCCCAAATAGCGCTACACGCAGCGGTTTCTCAAGTTCATGGCTTATGTCTTGCAATTCCTCAAGCGCCAACTGAGCCTCCGTAGCGTCTTTGTACTCAAGCAGTGCGCGCCGTCTGCCGAATGGATTTAATAGTTGTGGTTTCGTCAGTTTAAGTTGCTGCAGAAATTCCGCAAACTCCTTAATATCACACGGCATGCTTTTTAATAGCAATTTATTTGTAGGTGTTACACTTGGTGTATTCATTTTGCTAATTAAAATAAAATTATATTCGTTGTTGCATGCGCGGCTACTGCCAACACGTTTGGCAGTGTGTACACATCAAATGTGTACGATATTGGCAATCAACTGCTTTAAGTAGTGCCACCTATCGGCGTGATAGTTTTCATGCGATGTTTGCCAGTGCTGCCCATATGCTTGCAAATGCTGCAGCGCGCTTTTTGAATGTTTAACAAAAAAATTGCATAAATGCACTTCTAGCTTGTTTGATCAATAACAGCGGCAACATTAGTTGCATTCCCTTAATTAAATCTGTGACGTACGTCTGTTGTTACGGTTTTACTTTCACTCGCTTTGTGACTAAACCAAGTGCATGTAACCAACAAACGAAGATAACAATCGCTGGCATTGCATGTGACCAGCGCTTGATTATGCGTTGCTTGACGGCAACAACTTGACGTAGCCTTGCACTGCAGCGCCGCAGTTTTTTGTACCGGTTTTTAGCCAAATAAACAAAAGCTGCAACTACATACAAATAGCTTTCAATAAATCACATTTTATCTTTGTACCCAAAGAATGTTTTAGTAACTTTGTTTCTAGTCTAATCTGGTCTAAATTATTGTTTTCTTTTGTGTGAAAAAACGCGCTAGGAAAATCAAGCCACAATTCGTGTGCCGTAAACCATTACAAGAGTCAATGCACTTTTAGCGCGCGCGTTACGCTTTAATCAAAAGATTTATGAAAATTGCGGCTGACATGATCTGCTTTTAGATGTATGTATGGTTTGTATGTGGCACACACACACACAAATTGTGTACATACAATGAGGTTATAAAAAGATTCAACACACACACGCACACACATACGCGCAGTGAAGTGGATTGCATAAAATTTGCAATGATTAAATGGCCAGCGACAACAACAAAAAGTATATACAAACAACAGACGTTTCTCACTTTCGCTTTTATTCTCGGCTCTGGGCAAGCGCCAAGCGGGAGGTTGTTGGCGGCCATTGATGGCTCTCTGAATGTCCGTGTGTCCAGCGTAAATACGGAAGCGCAAGATATGCCAGAGATTGAGCACTGCAGCTAGCCCCACCAGAACAACAGCATAAAACAGCAATTGCATTGGATGAATGAACTCTCTGCTCAAACCGTCATTTGTCGTTACACATAAATTGTGCTAGGCTTTGACTTAGTTGCATTTTAAGTGACATTAATGGGTTACGACTATATTTAGATCATTTGCATTTCTCAATTGAGTAATGTTAAATAAAAATTGAGTATTACTTAAGACCCTCCCAGCCAGCGCACCCGCACAAATTCACGATTCACATAAAAATTTATAGCGTGCTATTCCAAAAGCGGTGCTACAGCAGTTTCGTAATTAACGTACGATGCACGGCTAAGTAATAATTTTAACATATTTTCCTACAAGCTATTCAGCATGTACTGCACGGTAGTTGACATTTTGATGAATTGTTAGGCTTGTCAGCACCTGAAAGAGGCGTTCCTATGCGTGAGAACTTTATAAAATAACATTATTTAGCTGCTGCATGTACAGTAAAGTTAATAAATTTAATTCTATATATCCAGCAAGTGCAAACCTAGACCTAAATAACTATATTATTTGCAGGAAGCCGCCACTAGTCACGTTGCATTTTTTATTTCGGCAAAGTGAATTGACAGCAAGCCAAAGATGGCAATCTCTTTTCAATGCAGTAATTTCGTCTGCAATTGTGGCACAACCCACGTGACAAATATTTTACAAACTATGCAAGCTTAAGTAAATTACTCAACGCTTGCATTTCGACAAATTATGATCTATAATATAAGACAATTAGGTAATTTATCTATCAAGAGTAACTACAACTGTCCAACACCCACCCAAATGATATGTACTTGACTTTAAATAAACATTTAAAAGCAGCTGCTCTATTTTACATATACAATGTATGGTATAGGGTGATTTTTCTTTGATATTTGGGCTTTCGAGCGACAACTCAAAAATAATGGACATGGTCATTTCATCTTCGAAACGTAAACGTAAAACTATTAAATATTATCACTAAAAATAGTAAAAAATGAGTTAAGTGCATTGCGTCGATTTTATGCATCTTCTAATTGACTTTCTGAGCAGGTGCGATGCAGCCTGCGAAAGCGTGGGCGTTGATCCTGCAATTCGTCGTCATAAGATGTTGAACTACGAGCGTTTTTTTTTCTTTTCGTTGAATTTACAAATAAAACGTTAAAAAAAATCACCCTTTATGGAAAGAACACTATCCAAAGAGCTTACGGCACGTGTGCCTTTGAAACGCTTAGGTTGCCGCCGGGGCGGTTACTACTAATTGGCGTGGGCAACTGCAAGATTATAGCCTAGTCTGTTCTTGTTCAGGAGCAGCTCCATTGATGGTTGCTAGAGTACTAACTAATTAGCTCTTGTAACAATTTAGCCAAGCAACTATTGCTGCTACAATGGAAAAACTATTAAATTGAAATATTGCGCATACGCCAGGGTGCAGCGTACTAAAGAGTGACGCGTGCATGAAATTGCCAAGTCCAATGTGTGGCATCTCGCTCTGTTACTCGTTCGCGTTCTATACCTTTCTCGTTTTGGTGCAAGTGTTTATGTGTGTGTGTGTGTGTGTGTGTGTGTGTGTGTGTGTGTGTGTGTGTGTGTGTGTGTGTGTGTGTGTGTGTGAGTGCTTGTGTGTGTGTATTGTACAATTTTGATTGCATTTTTATTTATTTACTTCGTGTTATTTGCTATTGCTGCTACTGTTGCTGTTGTTGATACTCTTACCGATGTATTACCCTTCAGTCGGTATATTTCTTGTGTGTGTGTGTGTGTGTGTGTGTGTGTGTGTGTGTGAGGGCCTGTGTGCAAGAGTGTTTGGTGCGCTAGCTCTTGACTTTGGATAAGTTTGGTGAAAACCGCTTTCAGCCGGATTTTCCTCGTTTCCTCAAACAGCTAGCCAACAGCTTGCTCTATAATCGATTCGAATATACATTCATTCATACATATGCATGTATTTCATTTTCAATAATAATAAAAATTGTATATTTTTATGACGACTTTGATTCGTTATATTTATTGACTCAAACGATTAGCAACCTAAAACACCTACAATATCAACTGCCAAAGCTTAGCCTGCTGTACGCGAATAGATAGATCCTCAACGCATAACCATAGGTGGCATACACCAGTGCATTTCATGTCAACAGCGTTAAAATCACATAAGAGATTGTCACCAAATGCAATCTTAATGTGCGCTTTTCTAATGGTTTTAGTTTTGCGCACTTACAACAACCCAGCACCAGCCAGAACCAATCCAAACCAGAAATCTCAGCAATTGCCGTCGTTTCATGTAAATGATAAATTTCTTAGAGCAGAAAAAAAAATTCTAACTTACGCGACATTAAACCAATAAAATGATATTCAAAATAATGTACAAGCAAGTTAAGACAATTCCGTATTACTACAAATGAGTCATTGGCAGTCAATGATCTACAATCGTACATATAGTATTTCTATAAGTCTCTCTACTACTCTAAGAATACATATGGCAAAAGTATATATATATCGTAAAAAGTGAATGATCTAGAGTACGACCGATAACGACTATGTCTATCAATTGCGACTTATAGCAATAACAATAAAATTGAAGCGTATACATGACGCTACTTTTAGAACAATTGTGGATACAATTGAGTAGGGAATGTGTGTTTAAAAATAGCAGACTCGTTTCTATTGTTGCTCTTCTCCCAAAGTAAACAATTATTATTTTTTATGCGGCGTGAAATACGAAACAGTATAATAATACGCATTTTAATTAATAAAATAGTCATAATTAAATTAAACTGATCGCACAGCCATGGCGTAGTGTTCGCTACAAAATAATGTGTCATTTCATATACTATATGGCATCAGATCTGTTCGCATATAAAGCTCATATAGTAATTCTTACTTGGACTACCAAGTGCAGCTATATTAAGTCGATCTGCAGCTATTGTATTGACAGGGCAGACACAGCACTAGAAATGCACTATGTTTTTCGGCAAATAAGACAGTCATCCCCGGCCCGTTCTCTGCGTACAGCAATTAATAAAGTTACCCAGGCTTTAAATTTTAAGTACCGCAGAACATTTATTTATTGCAAACTCGAAGCTTTCCAACTGTTAGTGGTGTTCACACTATGCATGAAAAGTGTCACCACATACAACAACATAAACAGTGTGTACACACCAACAAAATCTTTTAAACAGCTGATCGTTGTTGCTGACTGAAACAGTATGGCGGCAGATTTTTTTGACACAAAATTTCACAGTGACACGTGAAATAAAGGACTCAACCCAAATGGATTTATAGAGTAGAGCGCAGTTGTACCAAGACTTACGGAAACATTTACTTAGAGTTACACACAGTATTGTCATGCCATATTGTGTGTGGATGCTGGCACTGCACTTTTGCAGCTTCCAATTGCTGTCGTTATGGTCGTTGGAATATTGTACGCCCTGAATCTGTCACATGCTGTTTAGAGATGCAAACAGACGAGTTGCAAGACAGTCGTCGCAGCACTTTGAGAGTTGTTGGCTTCACAGCTTTGTAGCTCAATTGCAATTGCTTTCAATTACAAGAGTTGTCTGAATAGAGTACATAGGCACATGGTAGCATATAACCAACTGTCTGAATGGTTATTTTTGTACAAGAAGTGAGCTTCAATTGAAAAGTTATTTAGAGCTGCAGTCACAACTTTACAACGAGTATTGGTCCCAAAACGTTAAGCTTATGCTAGTAAAATTTGATTTAAGCGTGCCAAATAAATGTCTCTATATATACTTTATACTATAGAGTGGCTTTTATAAGTAAATCAGCAAATCATTAATCAAGTGCCAAGCAAGATTTCACGAGTTCACAGTCGCTGATAACACTCATGGCCTCAACAACATCATGTGCATTCCAATAACTATGTACGATGAGCAGAGTTTTGCTATCTGCATGCGTTCTCGGGTTTGGGGGTGGTGAAGTTAATTTGCCTTGCCAAACGATAAGTAGTAAACAAAGTCTTGTTGTTGAATGCTCAAACTAATACCGATTTTAATGTAAATTTTAATTTAAATTGACGCAAAATGGAATATGAATATTGAGTAAGAATAGGCTAAACAAGAACAATAAAATAAATTAAAATAAGAGTAAAATTGTGCTGCGTACAATCTACAAACACAAACATCTACATATCTGCAATATATTGTATATTAATTTTGCTATCAACACCTTATATGCTAGACTTTAAATAAAAAAACAATAAAGCGCGAGTAATTAATTAAAATTTATGTCACTTTCAAGTTTTCTTCTTCTTTTTTTGCAAACAAAACTTAAGCCAAATACAATGTAGCAAGCAGCCAGTTTTAAAAATATTCTTTCCCAGTGCAAACACACATACAATGCATATACATATGTAATTTAATAGCTTTGTTTTCTAAAGTGTACATACATATATATGTGCATATAATATAATTAGAAAAAATATGTAAAATAAAAAGTTAAAGACAATAAATGAAACTGATATGGAATTGCTTGCATAACTTGCGGTGATCTGAATAAAGTTTTTAAATAATTCGCAAATTGCCGTCTCAAAGTAAAATCCGTGAATGTTAATTTACTATGTACTTGGAACTAAGTAACTATTTACATAATATATTAACGTAGTTACTATAAATAAATTTATGCCCTTGCCTTGCGGCAGATAAGCAGTTGTTACCTTGGTTCCACCTACTTAAGCTTACAAGCTGACAAAGTGCAATGACACAATTAAAATTAATATTAAGGACAAAGAAAAAGTGGATCGGAATGTGCATCATTGAAGTTCATATACTCTCTTTGGGACGGATCTTACTTGAAATATATATGTTAAGTTAATTATTTAGATTGGTGGAATGTAAATTTCCGAAAATTAAAGTTGTCAAAATGTCATCATCATTTTACGAAATAGGCTTTGGAGCTATACCGTTGTCGTGGTTGATAAATCAGTTTTTGCAAATAGTTGTTCATCGGTAAAATCTTTAAATTCCATCATTTCAACTCTAAAAATAAAAACAAGGTCACATCTCGATCTCGTCTTATCTGCAACACCGCAAAGAAGAGCAACTCAAAAGCATTTTAGAGACGTACATCCTCTAAATCATACGCACAATCTTATCTTATCCGTCACGCATATCTTGCAGCTTAAGTTGGGGATGGTGTTTGCTTCATTCAATGGAATAAACTAATAAACTCCACTCTTTTTCAGGGTATACGAAGGCAATGATTTTAAATATTTACTTTGTAGCTGCTAGCAGAGATCTTCGCGAAAACAGCAAAAACTTAATCATCGAGATGGCAAAAAGCGCATCTACAAAATATAAAACATTGCGACGCGGCAGGGTTAACCGCTATTTAACTTACTTAATTGTCAGAGCAAGCAGAGCAACAACCACAACAACATGTAATAAAATAATATAATAGAATTAAAAGCAACCACAACAATGAAATTAAAAAATATGTGCTAGATATACTAAGTATAGCACTAAGAATGAATCGAGGGTGTAATCAATATGCAAACGGTGGCGGGGTCTAACTAACAGTAAAAGCTAATATTATAGCACACACACACACACACACACACACAAGCACATGCACATTACTTTATCCGACATGGAATCGTTCTTGAAAGAGTTTTGCCGATAATGTGACATTATTGTAATTGCACGGGACTGTTTAACTCGGCAGCTACAATACATACTTCATAAATCAATTACATGCAAAGGCGTAAGGTTAAAGTGCAAATAAAACGATATAATTTTTATAGGGAAATATTGTGTGTAGCTGCATTTTATTGCTCTGACATTCTGGATTTATTTTACTTTTTTGTGCAATATGCATTTCTCAATAAATGCCAAAATAAATAACTCCAAGCTAAGATAATTGTCGACCAAACCTTTGTATACCCTCATAACTCTTGCGTGCCGAGAGTGGAAAAACTTGCAGTTTCTTTTTGTCTCTTAAGAGATTTTTGCTGAATTTTACTCCAAAGTCAAGTGCCAATGTCACGTTTCTTCAATTATTTTTATCGTTTATTTCATACAAATTTAATATGTAGAATGAAAAGAAAATCTTCTAAATCGAAGTTGATTGTCGAAAACACCAGACAAACTTGCAGTTTCTTTTTGTCTCTTAAGAGATTTTTGCTGATTTTTACTCCAAAGTCAACTGCCAATGTCACGTTTCTTCAATTATTTTTATCGTTTGTTTCATACAAATTTAATATGTAGAATGAAAAGAAAATCTTCTAAATCGAAGTTGATTGTCCAAAACAACAGACAAAGATGCAGTTTCTATTTGTTTCTTAAGAGATTTTTGCTGAATTTTACTCCAAAGTCAACTGCCAAAGTCACGTTTCTTCAATTATTTTTATCGTTTATTTCATACAAATTTAATATGTAGAATGAAAAGAAAATCTTCTAAATCGAAGTTGATTGTCCAAAACACCAGGCAAAGTTGCAGTTGCTTTTAGTCTCTTAAGAGATTTTAGAAGCGTAATTTGCCGATATCACGATTTTTCGCATTTTTTTGTCGTTTATTTCCGTGATAACGCCTTCTTTAATTTATTCCAGTGTAACGTTGCCTTTATTTTGATCAGTATAATTATTTTCGAAAATAAAAACTATAAGTAAGATGCTTCGAGTTGCTTATTACCAGATTTCACTTTAAAAGCTAAAACATTGAGTGTAGTTTGCAAAATCGGTATCTCCTCGAGCAGTACTTCTATTGATATCTTTTCGAAAATACTGACAAGCCTACAGATTTGGCAAGATTTTAAGTATGCAAATATAGGTAATTTGGAACTAACATTATTCCATAATTTCACCAAAACTATAGTACTACAACGGTCATACATTATTTTTTGTATGAACTGAAGATCGAAAAAAAGAGATTTGCGTTGTTGCAACGACGATCATTGTTCAATCCGCCAACGATATACCGATTCGAAATTTTCAGCAAAGTGGCGAATATAGTGAACAAAATCTTATTAATTGTAAAAATTTTTACCACTTACCTGGCAAGTCTTAGTAAGGCCATTTTGTTAATTTTGCTCTTAGCCGCTTATATTTTTTACAAAAAAAATTAACTTATTTAATTCGAAGAAAAATTCGTTATTTAGGCTTAATTGTGTTTATATTTTTCTCTTAGTTTATTTTGCTATTTCTGGCAGTGCAAATAACGGTAACTATGCGTTGCTTTTCTGTTCATTCCCCCCACTTTTCGTTTCTTTTGAGGAGGGGGGCTGTGATTTCTTTTTCGCAAGAAAACAAAAACAAAAAAAATACGTTGATGGCAGGCAGCAGTTAGAAGACGTTGTGTTTTGTGGGCGTGGCGCTTGGGGTTGCGTTTCTTTGCCTTGCGCTTTACCTTGCCCTAGACACTCAGTACATAGACGTTGTATATGGGGGGGTTCATAGTTGGTACCCAACTTTGCATACAAAAAGTCGGCGAAAATTCTTTTGTTGTCTGCGGCGCTAGACACAACACACACACACACACATACGCACGCGCACGAACACACTCACACAGGCGCGCGCTCAGCACACACACACACGCACGCTCGCACACGAAATACGCGCAAATTTATTTATTTTTTATTTGTTGCTGCTTAACTTGTTTGTTTACATTTTTAGAATTTTTAACAAAATAAATTCTTATTTTTTTTTTTTAATCTCTTTGTAGAACTTTAAGCGACGCACGCTGCTAGTTTTTTGCATAGAAAACTAAATTGAGAGTTATGAGAATTGTTTCAGAACGTGCAAGCGGTGCAGAGCGGGCGGCCAGTTCCGAAATCGAACAAAAAACCGGCAACTGCATTGACTAGTCGTTGTTGTTGTTGTTGTTGGGTTTCTGGTTGTTGGTGTTGCTGCTGCCTGTACTGCACATGCTCTTTAACGTGGAACCGTCGTCATATTGAGGGAATAATAATTGCATTCGTTGTTTTTTTTGTTTGTTTCAGCGCGTTTTGTTTGTTGTTTTTGTTTTTAAGGTGCTGTATGCGCCCGGCAGTGGATTTATTTTGTTTCATAAGAGCGCCGCGTTGGGCAAAAATCCATGAAATTGTGCGCTCTGCTCTCGGCACACTCTTTTGTTTATTATTATTGTTTTTAGTTTTTTTTGCACAACGATCTATTGCATTGTATTGCGTTCGCGCACACTTATGCAGCGAGAAATTGCGTATATTATTGTTATAAAATTATTGAGTTAGAAGTGCATGCAAGTGTTGAGCGTTGCAGCAAACAAACAAGAATAAAAATGCGTCCATTCGAACTAGCGTTGTTTTTGATACTTCAAAGCGCGAGTTGCCAACAGAAAATGTTAAGACATTTTACAGAATTCAACTTGCAGTTGCAGAATTTAGCAGTGGCCATGTACAATAACAGCACAGCTGTTGCGCTCTCGCGCGAAATTGTTTGCAGTGTGACCAGTAGTTGTTAGGGCAACTCGATAAAATACTAAAATGTTCTAGCGATATGCGTTTATTGTTATCGAATTTGAATTGCAATGGCGCGTTGAAAAATGATGAAAATATCGCAAAGCTGAACTGAAAGAACTCACAAGTCACAGGAATTGTTGGCGTGCATGTTAAGCTATAGTGCCTATGAGGACGTTGGCTAAATGCGTATTGAGTTTTAGCTTTTACATTTGCTTAAATACTCCAGTTCCTTGTACATTTCTTTGGGCGCTAAAAACTTATTTTATAATATGCTCATGTTTACAATATACGTATTGGTTTAACTTTGCTTGTAGCTGCCAAATGTAATAGAGCTAAACATTATTTTAGGCTGCAGCAAGCGAAAGGAAACAAAAATACTAAAACAAAAGACCTGACTTTGCACTTTACAAATCCAATTAAGCTTTTTATTGCTTTGTTTATCATAATTGCAATATAATTAACTTTTTCCCAACTTTTTGTGTTTAATTTCCACGATTCCAAAATACAATAAGCTAAAAACTTAAATTAGCGTATAAATATTTCAAAACTTAACAGCAATAATCGTTGTTGCAGCAGCTATCGATAACTGCACTTTCCAGTTATCGACATGGCGCCTTGTGGCGCCATCTTGCTCTGAACATAGGCAATGCGACAGTTTTTTTTTGGTTTTTCAGTTTTTCTGTTTTTGTCTTAACTGTCACTTTGAGTTAAATACAAAATTTAAATTTAAAATAAAAAAAAAACAAAACTGTATTAACGAACATATTATTTCCTACCAAATTGACGAAGCCAAGATGTGGGAGCAATTGGAAAAATACAGAAATCATTATTTACAACGCGAAATTAAAACAAATTTAAAGACCAGTTCCATAAATCGGCAGCAGGAGAAAGGTTTGTCCTAGTGCTTACAATGCACCCAAGTGCACTTATTTTTACACGTTTCAACAGAATGGAAGGAAGCGATGGATAAACGCTATATGTGTAAATGTTACCCTAAAGGCTGCCCCGGCACCTCAAGTTACTTTGATGATCGCGCCCAGCTGGCATATGGCTGGTTTGCACTACCGAAGCTACTGCGCGAAATGGACAGTGACAGCGCGCTGACGCACTGGCGCGCCCTAAATTCTCTATCGGAATTTCTGCTTAATCCGCTTAATGCACAACGCGCTACTACAGAAATGGAGATAGTGCGCAAGTTAGTCTCTGCGGTCTTTTTGCAAAGTTTATTTTTGAGCTAAACTATTTTATTTTATGCCAACAGACTGCAAAACGCGTTTATGCGCTTACGCCTCAAATATTATAAGGAGGCATATCGCGAAACGGAAACATATTTAAAAATCTACAGTAAGTTAAAGTGTTTGTGCAATAGCAGCTACTACAAATGCTTGGAAATCTTTCGTTGCTAGATATACTTACAAGGGACTTAAATGGTGCCGAACAAATTGGCAGTCGCCAATGCTTAATGCAAGAGTTCCTTAAGATTTTACAGAGTAAGACACCATATCAGGAGGACTTGGTGGCAGAGATTTTACGCAATTTAAGCGGCAAGCCCAAGGGTAAGTGGAATAACATAAAACATTGGCGAACTTAACACTTTGCCGCTTCTCCACCAACAGTCTTAGCTATATTGCTAAAAGACGAGAAATATTTTACATATTTGGCCAGCATTTTTCTACAGGATCCCTGTCAGCCACTTTATCCGCATCATCTTTGGCATCATTTGTGCCATCTGCTAGAGGTGGCACCTATGCAGGGAATTGTACACGGTTTTTTTGAGTTTTTACATGCACGCATTGCCAATCGACTGCCCAAGTATTGGGATTTGACTTCAAAAGCCTTTGCCATGTTACTACGCTGTGCCGAGGGTCAGACGCGTTTTGATAAAGTCGATGGCATCAAGCTGATCTACGAAGTGCTGCAGGAAAATGATATTAAAACCAAACAATCACAATCCATGCAAAAAGCGGAACATTGTGAATATGTTTTGCTGGTGTTGCTTCAAGGACTGCACTCGAAGCGTGCTCTTTGGCGCAGTCGTGAATTTCCTTTAATGGTTTGCTATGTGGGTCGACTGGCTCGCAACACAACCGACAATCCTCGGCTGCTACTATATTGTCTAAAAATATTTCGTTTGTTAGCAATGATGCCGTGCACTAAGCGTTACATTATAACCAACTGGTTGACGGATATTCAGAATTTCACTTTGCCCAACGCGGATGTGGAGTGTTTGCGAGATGAGTTGGTGCATTGGTTAACTCGTGACATTGCCGCTGCCACTTTATAGTATGCTTTTCGACATATACCCCAAGCAATGTTTATGCGTTGTAATATCACAAACCAACGAGTGAAATCTACAAAAAAACAACGCAGTTTCAAATAATGCTCTACTATAAAATTACATTTATACTTCTAGGAATTGGGTTTGGGATATTTACAACGCATAAAACTAATAAAAAAAAAATATATATAAAATTGTTTACTGAGCGCAAGCCAAACTGATCCCATTTAGACTTCGTAACGTGCAACATGGCGTATGAGTAACATCGCATTACCCCTACGTCACAAATTTAGCTACCAGCCGTGCCGCTGTCCCAAAGAGCATGCGAATAACTTAAGAGCGCACGAGAGAGAGAGCTTTTTTTTAACAAACAGCTGTTCTTTAAGCTCTTAAGAGAAATTACATTAACGGCAAAAGGTACAATACTTCTGCCTGGTTGAAGTAGCTACGTGAATCTTAAGGATTTGCAAACAAAATGAAAAGCAAAATTATAAAGTTGTAAACTTTTTATCTACCATTTACTTTGCGTCTGCAGCTGAGGAATTAGCATAATCTTATGTTGCAACTAGTAAATATTAAAAGGTCGCTGGCTTGTGTTGCAAGTTGTGCTCTCACAACATAATTAGTTATGCAAAATATCTAGAATTTCAACAAGAGCAAATAAAAATGATTATTGCCAAGCGATAATTAAAAAGTTGACTAAAGAAAGAGTTGAACTCAAAAAAAAAAGGCGTTGAAAATGTGTGCAGCAAGACATGACACAAGTTGTCGATGGGCGGCAAAGGCTGCGCCTGTTTGGGGGGAGGGGCTCTCTCTATCTTTGCTGGCCACAAAATGTTTACGGACTGCTGCAAATAAATTAAAAAATGCAACTCGTTGCCAAGTTTGCAAGCAAAGAATTGCAACGTTGGTCTGGTGTGGCCAGCAACCGCAGCCACCAACAAGCTGTGGTTACCATGGAGCAAGCATTGCGACTACAACTATTATTATTGTTGCTGCCATGGACGTGGCTTGTTGTAATGCCGGCGACGCTGTTAAAGTTGTGACCAGCGGAAATTGCAAAAGTTAAGTTTTTATTCATAAATAGTTGAGTTGTTGCGTATACGTCATAAATTGAGGCAAGCGACGTGAAAATCGATTCTGACGGTCAAACAAGCAATTTACGCCCGTAATCATAACTAAGTGCTCTAACCTTTTGATGACTCTCGATTATCGATATTATCGATGCATAAAGTCCTAAACGCTTTTTTTGTAGACAGTTGCGAGTCACTACTCGTGCGTGCCGGGCATGAAATTTCTGCAGTCGTTCCGCTTGACCAACAACTATATCAGCGTACATGTACTACTGCTGCTGCGTTTCTATCTGGCGCAGTTCTATTATCTGGGTCTGCTGCGGCTACGTTATGTGCGTGAGAGCAACAGAGTGTACCTAACACCGTATAGCATCACCGTCTCACGTCTGCTGGGTCTGCCGTTTGCGTTCCTGATCAGCGTGTTTCTGTATAAACCGTATTTGGGCATGATTTTTCTGCAACCCTGCGTCTTCATGTGCTGCCTACTGTTTCAGCCACGGCGCAGCTCAATGCGCTGGATTAGGCTGATCAATCGTTTCCTCAAGTTAGCGCCAGTGCTGTATCGCTTGAGCCATCGCAAGTTGCAGATGTCCTGGTTATTCATAGTTCAGCTTTTTATAAAGCTGTACACGCTGCGGCTATACTTCCAGATAATCAAGTTATTAGCCCAGAGCAAGTTACTTGCGTTGCTCTGGCTCATATTAGTCGTACCTATATCGCTCTCGATTTGGTGTCTCGACATAAGCACCCATCTTATAAACATTGCCATGACCATCTTGCTTAAATCCTTTGAGCTAATCAAAGAGGAGCTGCACAAGATTGACGAGCAGCTGCAGCTGAAAATGCTGCAGGCAGATTATCGCTCCGTAGCGCGTTTGCGGCTCAAGATGTTGCGTCTGCAGCGACTGCATACGGCATACGCTGTGCTTACGCAGAAAATGTTGCGCATCCTGGCGCTGAAGTTGCTGCTCATTGCCGTCTTTTACGTGTCCATGGTGTATGCGCTGTCACGCAGTTATAGGCGATTTTTTGAGATTGCTGTGTTGTTCAACAATTTGCGGCTACTCATACAGACACTCTCCGCCCTATTGAAGGCTGCCGCGTATCCGTACGACTCCTCTTGGCTGCAAGTGGCGCAGCTGTTGCAGCTGCAGCAGGTGCTGGATATGCACGGCTGGCGTACGCATAGACAATGGCTGTATGCCATAGACAATAAGAACTTGCATCACTGCCTGATCTCACGCACTCTACATAGCCTGGGTCAGTTTAGGCCCAGTCGACGCCTTTTCTTTCGTGTTTTTTTGGCCTATTGTTGCTATTTGCATTTGCATTTCATGTGGCATAAACGTTGGCCAGTGAGCGAGAAGGACATTATACTTGTCGTGAACTGAACCATACTCACTGCAGCCACTTAAAATGCCATTAATGTCCTGGCTGGCCCATAAAAAGCGAGCAAATGAAACATCATAATAAAAGCAGCAGAGACAATTCAAGTCGTAAAAATACAAATAAATGTTATAAATGTTGTCATAAAATTACAACAACTGCTTGGCTAAACTTACAACAAGGGGTAAAGGGGCGTGGGAGAGTTGCTAACAACAAATGGCAGGCTGGCAGCCCTGGCTGTTAAAAGCGTCAAATATTTTTGCTGATTGATGCGTGTGTGTGTGTGTGTGTGTGTGTCTCAACTTGCGTGCCAAAAACAATGTAAAATTCTTCTGTTGCTCACCTAAGATAAGAGAGAGCACGAGAGCGCGCACAGCAAAAGTCAAGGGCAGACGTACAGGACATAAGAAGTGGGGAGACGTGCTGCTGCCTGACGCCGAAAAAAGAGCACTGCATGCAGGAAACAAATGACAAAAAATATGTTACAAAGTGTCGCACATGACAACACACACACACACACACACAAACACACGCACGAGCACACATACAAACGCATGTTCACACCTACACAGCGGCTTGGCTTTGCTTGTATGCGTGCAGGTCAGTGACGTACGGAAAAGGGAGTCGCATTGCTCTGGATGCGTCAAAAATAAGCAATTAAACATAAATTTTTGTAAAATCTTTTATTTTATAAGAAAATAAATAAGTCACTTTAGTCATAAAGCGAATTTGCTTAAAAAAAAAGAAAAATAATAACAAAGGCAAGATGTTCTTTGGCTGATATAAAAGTCCCTTGCATACTCTGTCGAATGCTTTCGGGATGTACAAGTAAACAGCAATGTAATATTTCTGCTTATCAAAGCTAGGTCAGGATTTATGCGAAATTTATAACTAAGTCGTTTCTGTTAATTAATATATTTTCGAATAATTTTGAAAGCACAGCCAGCAAGCTAATTGGGCTGCACGTGCTTACAATAGTGGCGCCTTTGTTTGGTCTAGGAATCGCTATAATTTGTGCAGCTTTCTATGCCTTTGCCTTTGGAAAGCACTGGTTGTTTAAATGCAATAAAAAAAGTTAAACAAAATTACAATATATAAACTTCACTTTCTGGCTAGGCAACCCTCGTTAATGAATTTATGCACGCCACTGGTGTGGTTGCATGTATTGCCATCATGTTCTGGCAACAACTTCACAATGTTGGCTTCAAGCGCTGTGCTGTATTACTTTACACACACACACACACACACACACACTGACACAGTATCTTTGTGTGCGTGTGCAGCTTTTGTGTCATCGTCGCATTCATGTCAAATTTATTTTTGTATTTTTAGTGTAATTTTGTTGATTACAACGTTGTTGCCTTTGTTTGGCGCCGCACTCTTTATGTTTGGAGGTTATAACATGTAGCTGTGTGTGCACGCGTGTGTGTGTGTGAGGGGTGTGTGTGTGTGTATGAGGGGTGTGTGTGTGTGTGAGGCGATGTGGGTGTAACAGCTTTGAGTGTGTAATTTATTTGAAGTGATCTAAATTATATATTAAAGCAAATACACGTTGCCATATATTAAACAAAACGCCAAGTTGGGGTAACGTATGTATTTGGCAAAGGAAGCTATAAATAAATAAGTATCCACACACACACACACGCACAGAAAGACCATAATGATGAGAAATTCAGCCTTTTGTTTCAAAAACTTGCCGTTTAATTAATGAAAAATCGCCTGAGATAAGTCGGCTAGTTAGGTAAATTTCAAACATAAATTTGCACCGCTTGTCTATGGTCTACGCTGCAAATGCGTAACTTTTGCAAGAGACAAGAGAGCTACAGTTTATAGACGAATCCGAACGGCGGTGTCTTTAACTAATAGAGTTTCTTTTAGGTAAATAGCATCTATCTACTTGCTAGCTATGTCAGTGCTAGACAAGTACAGCAGTGCTATAGGCGAGTGCGCTACCATGGGCCTCGACATACTTTTAAGAATAAATCTATTAAAAATATACATAAATGCCCCACTTCAATTAGTTTAGACTGCATTGCGAATATTTTTTGCAAATAACAAGCTCAAACAGTTTCCAACACTTTGCCAGCAAACCTCAACGGCTTGATGAGCATCATGTCGTGGCTGTCTTGTTTCTACTTGCTAAACATTATAATAGACTCTTTTTGTAACAAACTGTAAGAAAACTAATTTGACTTGACATTAAGTCAGGAGCGCATAAGACCCGCGTCCTAAGTTGCTACCAGCTCGCTCGCACTGGCATATTGTAAATGGCAAGCGCTAAAAAGTATGCTACAAAAATGTACGTAATTTTTACGCGTTTTCACTGCTTGCTCGCTTCCCCGCTTCCCCGCTGCCTGTTCCCTCAGCCCCTACTACTACTTTTCACTTTTTGTTTTTACTTTTTCATCTTCATTCTTCACTTTGTGTTTATTTTGCTTTTTATAGCAACATTATTACTTGTTATGTGCTAGCAGCAGTGAGCAGCATAAACCGAGCAAGCCGAGCCAACCGAGCACACACTGCGCCCGCCCCGTTCATGTATTGCCTGCCATGTTTAAGCTTGTTAATATATAATATACAAAAAATTCTGCGCTGGGCGCAATTTCACCCTGTTGGGGCTACCCCAGCCCTTGGGCAGTCCCGTCCACTTCTCCACACGCTCCCTCTGTTCGACAAATGTCTAATGAAATCTAATAAATTAAAGAGATTTATAAAAGCCATTGCCGTTGGCTTCGCCGATTCTCTGTGGTTCTTATGCGCTGTTGTTGCTCTTGTTGTTGCTGTTGTTGTTGTTGTTGCCTTAGCCACCAGCTTAATTTTGGCATACCCCAATTATTGACTTTTCGTTTAGGGGGCCGTAAATTTCAACAAGTAGGCAACGCCAGATAATGGATAATACAGCCCAGCCAGCATATTGTTGTTTGGTCCTTGTAAATGTAGCCGCCGTGTAGCTGTAACTTTAAACTTTTGCTATTGTTAGTTGTCGGTTGTCACACTTGGTGAACGCGCAAAATTATGTTACCAGAGATAAAGACGTTTTCCTAAGAGGGTCATCTGTAGCAGCTTGCGAATGAAGACGAAAATCTGAATATTTTTATTCTATATAATCATTAACTTCGGCGCGGAAATTGTTTGTGTTCATTGTTTTGACGCAGTTCTTGGCAATACAGAAATGTTGCTGTCTTTTAGGGATTGTGAAAAGCTTTTTAAAATATTTTAAAATTAAATAATTAAATATAGAAAGCTATGGTTTCGGTGGCTGTCATTTCTGAAGAAAATAAGAACTGTTTGGTAGAGATTCTTTTGAAATTTCGGTGGTTGTCATTTCTAAAGAAAATAAGAACTGTTTGGTTGAGATTCTTTTGAAATTTATTAATGATTTCAAGTTGTGAAGTACATTGTCATTTTGAATGCGTTAATAACGTAAATATTTATTGTATAATTGAACAATTTATGTGCATAATCCTACCCATACCAAGTCCGTAGCTGTTTGTACGTCCGAAAACCCAACAAAAGTCAAATGCACTGGTATATGTTATGTTCAGAGGCAAAATCTGCCTAAGAAGGCAATAACTATAGAAGTTCCAACCAGCAGCCTTAGCGCAGGTTGACCGAACAATACTGGAATCACTTTGAGGAAAAAAGTGTCAGCATTAAAAGTCTTTCTTTCGTTCTAAGTACCAGCTTATTTTTTAATAAAAAAATTTTATAAGTAATTTGTATTCCAACTTTAAAACGCTAACTACCAGAACGAAATCTACATAAATTTCAGATTTTTTCACTTTTTTTCCCCCAAACATAATTGCCAACCCTCTTTAACAATTTAAGATAGCACAAAATTGTAATGTTTTATTTGGAAAACAATGCAGGCATAGACTACCAGTGTCTATGTTGTTGTTTTTGAGGCCATCACGCTTGAGCTAATATTTGATATATAAATTATTATACCATTATTTCGACAAGTATTATTTTATTATATAACATCAATATTGTTTAAGCTTTAAATGCAATTTAAACGATTTGGCAATTTAACTAAAACATTTAATAGATTTCGACGACGAAACTGCTTTATTCGAGTAGAAACGTTGAAAAAAAAGCTTAAAAAAAACCAAACAATATTGTATAATATTTATGTGTACATAAGTGGAAAAAAAACTAACTATATGTATTTGCAATGAAAAAAATAAATTTAATTGATTTTCAATGTTTTTTGTAAAACACAAAAAAAAAGAATAAGTTTGAATGCAGATACATCAGCAGCAATTTTATTATAATAAAATTCAAGCTGGCAATAAATTTAAATTCAAATTTCACAGATACTAGAGTTAGAGTAGGAGTGAAGTTTGTGAGCCACCCAGGGGGGCGGCTTGGGCAGGAGACGCTTGTGTGAAAGTGTTGGACAACAGCCAAACACTGAGCAGTGAAAATTTAATCAACACACTACGTCTTCTACGAGAGAAGCTATCAGCTTTAAGCGCTTGAACAATTTTTACCATAAATCTGTATATATTCTTTGGTTCCTGAGCAAACAAGTGAAGAGTATCTTTGGGTGAAAATTGTAAGCACATAAAAATCTCGAGTACTCGTACAGTCGAAAATTTGCACTTATTCATTCGTACTTCAAAATACCTTAATATATTTTTATGATTTATGTGCAAAAAAGGAAATGGTGGCAGCCCAAAAGGAAGGAAAGTCATGTGTGAAGTCTTTACACGCACACGCACATACATACATACAAATACCAACATAAATATTATATATATATATATATGTATATGCACACATAAATTACTTACTGGAATGCCGAAACACCCGCAGCGTTTGCTTGTTATTTGTGCATGTTTCAAAAGGCGAATGCATAAATTATGTAAAATTACCAGGCGGACAGCCAGCAGGAGCAGGAGTTGGCTGCAGCTTCTCCATCCGCCCATGTCATCATTGCTCTCCCCAGCTATTTGGATTTTCATTTGCCATTGTTGCAAGCGTGTTCATAGCAAAAATGTTGCATGAATATTTGTATAAAATTGGCCAAATAATTTTAAGTATTACAAATAAGGCGCTAAAGTGGTTGCTCGAGCACACAGACTCATAAATATAATGCCCAATAAATAAGTCAAAAGCTGTTTAAATAGGCAATCCTGAGACGAAGTGGGGCCAACAGACGAGCCCATATAACGAAATGTTTGTACGCTGTGAAAAATTGCCGTGAGCTGCATTAACTGCAGATTTTGCTAGAATGTTTAAAACAAAAGCTCTGCCATAGAGCTATTTGTCGTTTTCTCGATGGCTATGCGAACATCCAAAATTTCCATATATAGAGCGCTGAGGATTCACACGTGGTTGTTGTGAGTCCAAGGTCTGCGAAGAAGCCATAGTTGTTCATTTGAATAATGTTGTATTTCACACATAATGGCATAAGCCAAACTTTTTGAAATAAAAGTTTTAACGAATTTCGCATTCTAAGTGTGTTTTATTTAAATGTACTTTTGTTAAGTTAGAAATGGAAAAGCCTGTAAAATGTAAATTTTTAATACATTTTTTAGTTCCATCTATGCACAATAAAATTACCTAATAAACAGTGTTTCACTTCGTTTTTACTTTAATTTTATTTTAAATCATGCGCGGTATTTAAAAATAGATATGTTCGCGCTTGCACCAACCGCGAGACTATACTCGCACCTGCAAATCCTAAGCTGGTCTGAGTTGGATTCTCACAGTTTGCAGGGATATTCTTAAATAAGAATAAAAAGAATTCTAAGAATTGAAGCAGCAAAAAATAATCGATTTATTGAAACTGACTGTTGAGGAGACCTCCTTAAAAAGTTTTCCAATTTTTTGAAACTTTGCGCTTTTCCCAACAAAATTGAAAATTTCACAAATTTCTTTAAGTGTAGAACATTTTGCAAAAAACTTAAATTGATTATAATAAAATTGAGACACATTTGTAGTAATAAATTAAATTTGTTTATGCACAAGCAATCACTTTAAATTAGTTATTAAATCAAGCTCACCTCATCTACCCCCCTCTCTCACTCTCTCACACTCTCTCTATCTATTATAAGAAATAATTGTATCTCATGCTTACTTACTTACTTTACCCACTACACAATCCCTCATCCTGTCGAGCACCATTTTCGAAATGAACTCTCTCGCTCTTAAAATCAACTTCATACAATGCAAAGTATTTTTACTATTTTTTATAATAACTTTTCAACAATAGCCGCATTGTTTTCATTTTGATTAAATTTTTTTTCTTTTGCATAATTTTTTTTTGCTGCTTTTGTTGTTGTTGTAGTATATTGTGCATAAATAAAAAGCAGAAAAAAAAATCTAGTTAGAAAACAAATTATGCATTATTAAAAAATAGAAAAAAATGACGCCAGCCAGCAGGAAAGACATAGAAAAGCTGACAATGAAGCCGCATACACAAGAAAACCAAAAAAAACCAAAGCGAGAAAAGAGAAACTTGGTTAGCGGCAACAACAACAACAACAACAACACCAATAGAGAGCACAGCTCAACCAAAAAAAAAAAAAAATGAGAAAAATATGCGAACGGAATGTAAAATTTTACGACTAGAATCAGCAGCATTGAAGCAAAGTGCAATCGAAAGGGAAGCTAGGAATGTGTGAGGAGAGAGAAAGATAGACAGAGAACGAGAGAAAGAGGAGGCGAAGAGACAGTGCATAGATTGAAGTGCCAGCGAATTTATGGAATACAAAAATTTTTTGTGTTTGCAAATTGAATAAAATACAATGGCTATAGTAATGCACAGAGAGGATAGCCAGCTGCAGAGAGTGAGAGAGAGAGAGAGAGAGAGAGAGAGAGAGAGAGAGAGAGAGGCAGACAGAGACAGCGATAAATAAACCGTGCTTATATTGCCAAGAAAATATGACGGTAAGTGTACACGGAGGGGTAGTGGCCTTGCATAGGGGCGGTTGGGTTGCTGTTGCTTTGTTTCTGTGAAGAGAAACTGAAAAACCATTTGGCAAGTGACAGAAACTGACCCAAATGAAATGCCAGAAAAAAAAATCAAAAATCTCGACTTAAAAAAGAAAGTAAACGAATGTTTGTTGATATAACGTATACGCATGGTTGATCCCCAATGCTTGAGCAAACGTATCGAATTTGATGCTTTAGTTGGTCAATATTACTTACTCTTTTTATTAAATAAATTCTATGCGAGATCAATTGGTAAACCAGTCCGAATTTACAAAAAACATTAGCGTAAGCGTTACCATTAAGATTTGTTTCCCTCAAAATGATTTTTTACCTACTGCCTTTTACTACTCATATAATTTGCATACCATATATGCGAAATGATGCTTGACAATTGAAAAATAATAAGAAGTACGACAGATTTTCGTTCATAATTTACATACATTTGAAAGTGTTTTGGCTATATTACGTATACGTATGGTCGATTTATTAATTTTTTTATCAATTTAGTGGCACAACTAAGTATAGTTGAGCTCATAATTGAACAAATTTAAAATTAGGAAATATTAAAAATTGACGATGAAAATATAACATAAAACTAATGCACAATTCTAGTCTGATGGTTGCATTTTTTAGAGTTATGCGACGTCTCACATCTGGAGCTGACTAGGAACTTGGATTTGCAATATTAAAGTTTAAAACAAAAAGTAACATAAAAGTTTCAACATTTCTTAACAAAGCAGCCAAGAGAGTTAAGCTTCAACCAAGTGGGGTTTTCGTAGTTCGGGTTTGATCAAACATGCTCGATTTGGCGAATCAAGTTGAGTTAAGATAGAGAAAGAGATGGACTGCGAAGACAGCTTAAACGATACGAAATCATAAAGGATCTACGAAATGTTAGAGCTACAGGTCGAAAATTACGAGTTACTCTGTAAGGAAATTTATAAGGTTCAGCAGAAAGCTGGAATAGCAATAAAATTGAAAGATATTGCTAACTGGCAAATACTTTGATTATATCAAGTATACGCATTGTTGACCTACGAGCTTTTTCGTTGGCTATTTGTGTTTAGAATATTATTAATGTTTATTTACATTATTCGGCGATTTAAACAAAGACAGTTTTAAAGACCGTGGGGTTGCACCGGATTAACTTAAATTACAGTGCGCACCGATAGTGACAGCGCTTGTTTGGATGCGTTTCACAAAACAAACAAAAACCAAAGTTATTTTTAGAACGTATTGACAGTGCCTGTCACATCCATTGGCTTGTTAAGTAAAACACAATTTATTAAATATAAAATTGTATATAACATTTTCTAAGTTTTTATAATCAAATTTTTCTTCCACTTGAAAATGATTTTTTTGAAGTAAATAAATAAAACAATGACACAATTGTCTTGCTTATACGTAAGTAGTATTCCTCTCTTAACCAACGCCGGCAGAGCTATAATGTCAACTTAGTTCGATAAATGTTTGTACTAACAATAAAAGTAACAGCAGCTTGAGGATTACAATCGAAAACAATAACTTCAATAAATAGTCAAATAAATATCGCAATTTAATGGATATGAAATAAACGTTTATAAAATGTGCATTTAAAATAAAATTTGAAGCATAACAAGCAACCACACAACCACCACACACTGCATATGACCTACCCACAAAATGCATGCACAGCACTGAAACCATATAAAGGGCATGATGGTTATTTTTGGCCAACTAAATGAACGTTTCAACTGACCAGAACTATACCCCAATCCTCAAATGTCCCCGCTGCCTGTCTATGTTGCTTGCCTTGGCTAAAACAAAACGTCATTATGTGCAACATTTTGTAGTCTCGACTATGGTAAATGTTAATTCTCGTTTAGTGTTGCTAACGGGGCGTATACGTAATTTTGTGAAAACTGATTTTTAGTTGCCAGTTTCCCAAAGTTCCAAACACACGCGCACACACGCACACACAAATGCAAATAGCTTGCCACATTTGAACGAGTTGATTTTAAAGTTCATTCAGCATGTTGACCAAAATTGCAGCGGTTACCAGTTTTTTTTTTCACTATGCACTTTTATTTCACTTTGTCTAGAAATAAGCAGAGTTTTTGGTTGAGTATTCTTTTTTTTTGGCGACTTTTTGAATACTCTGCAACTCAGCAGAAACGCAACATCGGCTTGCGAGACAGGATGACAAGCTTATTATTTCGATATAAATTCATGCAAGAGTTGGCATTGAACTTTTCTCATTCCAGATATAAAAATTTACGCATATTCTAGTAAATAATGGATGGATGCCATACACCAGTGGTATTGCTTGAAAGCATATTCAAAAATCGTCTATCCTTTCATTCTTCTTTCATATCTAGAATGCCAATGTGCGAACTATTAGCCAAAATATTAAATGTGACACATTGTGTGCAGGGACAGGATTTGTATTCTGTTTAGGGAGCGCAGTGTTGGTGTGCTGATCCCTATCCCTGCGCGTGTGCCACCCAGCTATTCCTAGAGCAGGCAAATTAAATGCAAGCTTAAATCGAGCAGCTCTAGCTGCAGGCTTACTTATACCTGCACATAATACTTACAACAGACAAAGTACATATAAAACAGAAACATCTGTTGTAGTATACTTCAGACAAATATTATTGGATAAATCTTGACCTGGGGGCAGATTGTTGCAGTTATTATTAAATTTTCATGCAGCTTTGCTGATAATCCCAGAGCAAAGTGAAAAATGGAATAAAAATACAAAACGAAAATATGTAATTTGAAGTGCAGATAAACACACTTGAAGCAGCAAGCAAACAAGTAAAATACAAAATTCCGCAAAAAAAAAGAAGCCAAAAAAAACCGAGAAACGACAGTAGTGTCCAAGACAACAGAGCTGTGCTTCGAGACTTTAAGGTGGATGCGCGCTGCTGGAACATAGCTGGCACATGTGTTTGGGATTTCGAGCTTGGGTCAAGTCAGAAAGAAAGCAAGCAAAATAAAAACATATATATACTATATATATATAAGATTTGCTGCTTATTATTTACACTACGTTTTGGGTTGCGACCTACAGGGATTTCGGGGGATTTGGCACGCTACAGCGCGTTCACACTTGCACACGGCACACCCTCTCTTCGTGGACTGTGAAAATTTTTCAATTTGACTGCCTGTTTATTTCTATTTAGAATGCGCTTAAGACAAACCATCCAGCATCCAACATAGTCGAGGCTGTGCAACTATAAATCATACTTAGCGCCAGTCGCTTATTCATCTATTTCTGCTGTCTGCTGTTGGTATGCAACTAACGTTGTTGCTCCACTGGCAACCAAAGGAGCTGTAGTGCTGCTGCCAAAGAAATTACAACTTGGCAACACTTTTGGCTGCATGGCTAAGAAATGCTCGTAAATATTTTCACTTTAGTCACGCGCTGCGCTGTGCCTTGTCCTACCGCAGCTTGCTTCCTCTTGGCCAAGTTACTAATGAATTATGCTCAGCAAACACCTACAAGAATCTACCCAGACGCAATGTGGAAACAATGTTTGCACATTTCATTTTCGTTTGGCTTTCATGATGAAAAATGATGATGATTATGGTTGATGCCAAAAGCTTTAAACGCAATAAAAGAAAGCGAGAGCAGTTGGGGGTAGAAGAAAAGAAAAGCAAAAAAAAAAAACTGCTCCAACTTGCATTTGAGCCAAAAGTTTAATTTCAGAAGCATATAAACAACATTATCGCTCCATTAAAATCTGAGCCAAAGACAACATTGAAAGCAGCTCCGCCGGGAGACAACTTAATTGGCTAACCATTTGACTTTTTCACTTAGGAGAGCATAATAGCACAGGAACAGCTGCTGCTGCTGCTGCTGCTGCCTCTGCCACTTATGTCTCTCACTCCATTTCCGTGCTGACACACACGCGTACGCACATAAAAACCAACACGACGTAACAAAATGGCGGCCAAAATGACCAAAGCGCAAGTAGAAGAAGAACGAGCCAAGTGGAAACTAAACTACTAACAATATCAGCATCCTGATAAGTACCGCAACTAAAATTGAAGTGTCCGTGTACGTGTGGGTCAATTGCGTGTGTGTGTTGTTAATGTGTGTGTGTGTGTGTGTGGGTGTGTTGCATGTTGTGGCTGCTATTAAGGTCTGGCATACTTACAGTTAAATAGAATGCCTTTGCCTGCTTTATCAAGCGATTAAACGGCATGCCACATACCAAAGAGAGAGCGGCGCAAACCGGAAACTGCACTTAAATTTTGTGTTAAAGGTTAAATGTTGATGCCAGGCTACATTACATGGACTTGGCTATAAATATATTAAAAGTGCTTGCAAGGGTTAAAAGCATATGGAATACAATAATCTTTTTTTTAAATAACTCAGCAGCAGAGGAAAATCAAATTAGTAATAACTTTGTAGATTAATGGGCTGCCGCAAAGCGAAACATTATTTGCCAAAAAGTATTTTAGCTTGGCTTGCTACAATATCTACAAACAGTTGTTGACTCGATTAAATTGAGTGTCCTGCCCGCTGCTTTCAACGACTTCATTTATTAAGTTTTTCTTTTGTCTACGCAGCAGTGAAATACATATAGAAACAAACAAACAGACATATAAATGCATAGCCAACATTTGCGCAACACTTTTTCACTTGGTTGACAGCAACTTTTAACTTAAAGCACGAAGCAGTGTGAGAGTGGGAGCAGGGTAAGACAAACCGCCAACTTGGCCAAATGACAGCTGGGCTTTTAATAGAAAGCAAACAAGCAAAGCAGCGAGACTGAGAGAGACATGAATTAATGCAGAGTCCGAGTGAAAACCACATAAGCAGCTCGCACACACACACTCACACAGCAGAGGCAGAGTGAGAAACTATGTAGGAACATGCAAGCTGCTTTCTTAACGCTTACATCGCCTTACCGCTCTCTGCCGCTGCTACTACTCTCACTACTCTCTCTACTCTCACTCTAGACTATTAAATACTTATCTTTCTCGACAACAAATGAAGTAAGACAATACAGAAAGCAGCTTAAGTACATAGAGAATACATCTGTTTTTTTTTTCTCGCTTTTGCTTTTGCTTCTCTTTCCTTGCTTGCGCCTTTTTATATGCTGCTACACTTTGGTAGTAGCCATTTTGTTGTTTTACTGAGCGATAGTGTTGTTGTGTGTGTGTGTGTGTGTGTGTAGAGTGTTGGTAGTGGTGTCATTTTAAGCGTACATGCAGCAGCTGTTCGGCTACTTAAACTGCACTGAAGGACGACAACTTCTTCGTGTGTGTTTGTGTGTGTGTGAGAAAATATACTACTATTTTAAGTTAAGCGTTTAGTTGCTTTTAATAGCCCTCTCTCACACACTTACACATACCAATACTTAAACATAAAACCAGGGCTGCAGGCATTCAAAAATGTAGCGAACTGAAAAAGTAAATATCACATGAATTCGATTGCCTGCATATACTCTTAGACTTCGAAACATTGTCGCAAAATGTAAAAATGAAAACAATTTCCTTCAGTTGTACTCTACAACTTTGGAAGCGATAGGTAAAGATTTGCTCGGCTTATGCTAAAAAAAAAAAAAATAGTTGCGAGAATAATTAAAGCGTTGATAATAGCTCAGCTTTAATTAATCTCTAAGACCCTTAATGGCATTTTTACGCATTTTTCAAAATTCTACAAAAGAGGCAGCTAACATAATATGCCCTAAATTGGCTTTGTTAAAGTTAGAATTTAATCTAAAATCCCCTCTTCCTATTCATATTTTTCTTGTTGCTTCGCTGGCCTGCAGCCCTGCGTCTAACGCTTAAGCACATTTGTATGTAGGGCAGGTCCTGCCACGTGTTTGTTATCTTTTGCATCTCCTTTCGCCTTTTACCGCATACTCTGTCCAGACATTTCTTTAATTATCCAATTACAATGGCAGCGCGGCATAAAGAGCAGCTTCCTACGTCTCGACACTCTCGACAGCCACCAACATCATGGCTACACCTTTGTGCCCGTTTTATGTCCTTGCGCACATTTTCTTTAAAGCTTTTTACTGTAGCTACCGTTGGAAAAATTTTCTCCTAGCAAAACTGCGGCTCTTATAAACTTTAGAGTCTTAGCTCCTGCCATCGTCCAGACAACTCGCATTCATTTCGCTTTAAATGCTTTCAATTTCTTTGACTATTTTATGTGGCCTCGTCGTACAGTGCTTAGACTTAATTGAGCACGGGTATCCTTTAAAGTTCAACTGCGGTAAGTTATTTGTTGTTTTCGCTGCATCAATCAACTATTGTTTGCTTGTAATTGATCCACGGCATGGCTAATAAATATATGCAAATCCGGCTTGCAACTTAATCCGTCAGCCAGCCCACTGATCATTAAACTCTTATAGCATTATATGCATAATATCCTTGCTGCTATCTGTGTATATGGCATTAAGAGGCAGTCCATGAGGCAGACCAGAAGTCAGTTGCAGCGAGGAATTTAATGACGTAAATTGACTGCGTGAAATGAGGTTAATGCTCAATAATGCATATGAGTAAATGCAAAAAGCTCGCCAAGCTCGAACCAGTATCGAGTCCTGGAATGAAGTGGCCATTACCCTCTCACTTTGTGCCTGATTGGTTGCCGCCGTGCTGGGTACTTGTTGTTTTTTTCTGTTTTTTTTCTTTTTGCTTGTTGTTTTTCTTGTTGCTGGTTGCTGGTTGTTGGTCGTATTGGGTCGGGGCATCATGCAACTTATCGATGCATTGACACAAATGTGTTTGCATGCGGCATCAAATGGAAAAAAAATGTTCACAGTGTTCACACAGGATTTTTGCTCAGATGACTTTTGTGCAGTGGCAGGCAGTCCAATGCACTGCACAGTGGCACAAAACTATTTCAACACAAGAAGCAAAAATTAGTGTATCCACTTTGAGGGTCTTAACAGTGGGAGCCCACTGTGCAGAGTTCAAGCATGAGAGCGCATTAATAAAGCAGCTTAAAATTGCATTAACACTGCAAATTTATCTCACTCCGCTTGATGATGATCAAGAACATGGCAGTCAACCAACCAAGTGTTAAAGTTTGATGTCAGAAATTAAACAATTTGTAGGCTAGCTGCAGGAGCGCCAAGTGGACACACACACACACACAGCCTCAAGTGGCATAAGGGCAGCTGGAGCAGATGGAGATACAGATAGCAGCAGTAGAGCGTAACGTTAGATGTATATATTAAAAAAGCCATAATGTCCTGCAAATTGTGCACATTTTTCAATTTAATGAGGTGCTTATTTTAAATTTACACATGCATGCGCACAAGCCAGCCTTCGTGCCTAGTGCGAGCTCGCAACGTTAGCTCTAGTAGGGGGACTAGAGCGGAGACCAGGCCAACAGACAGCTACAGCTTTGAGAGGCAGCGCCAGCAGTAGTCTAGCATTCCAAGCATGATGATGAGCTGCGGTTACGAATGCTCAAACGCAGCGTGCTTGTGCATGTATGTGATTTGAGTGTGGCCAACTCTTTTGCAGCTGCAATGTGTGCGTGTCGTTTCTGGACCATTAAAATGCTAAATTGTTGAGAGCAATAATAAAAAAAAAGGACAACTTGTAATAAAACGACATTGGTTTATTTGCTTTTGGCCTGGTCATTTCAATGGCTCATTAAAATTTGTGGTTCAACTGTCGCTCGGCCACACTTTTGGGCACACTTCTGCCCACTGCTGCTGTACACATTTTAAGCAACCAACTCTGATTGTGCCAACAAGTGCGCATAATTCACTCACACTCACAGCCTCTTGACTAACTTGAAACACAAACACACACAGAACCGAGTCTGTGTATAGTTTTGGAGTAGTCTGTTTATTATCTTAGGCAAATTTGGCAGGTTTATTTATCAGATCTCCTTAGGATCTTCTTCTTCTTCTTACTAGAATTGGCTAAATTCTTCAAATTTAAATAAATGAAATTCTACATGACTTTCTTTCATTACTTTGTAGACCACCAAAAAGTACACATTGTTGGTTAAAAATTCTACACAAGTGGAACGAACTACTTAACTTCCTGTACTTAGCTCATTATGTCTAAAGTTTTGTATAAATTTTAGAAAATTCCCACTATTTTTGCTCTCAACTAAAACTATCAGAGTTACCCACTTATACAATTATTAGCGTATCGCAACTCGTAAATTCTTAACCAGTTCGCAACCAGTTGCTTTCGAACTAGTTCACTATCTTAGCAGGCACACAGAGCAAGAACGTTACGCTCTTGTTCCTCGTAGACGAAGAGCCAACACATCATTATGCTTATCTCTTGCGTCTCTTACGTCAAGCGCGTTTGCTGTCATAGTCTGAAGAGTCATTGATGCATGTGTGCATCTTTATGTCTTGGCATGAGTGACTGCATCTGGCGCAAACTGCAGCCTAAAAGCGTGCAACAAAAATGTTTGCAACAATTTTGAGTGAGTCTAAGCTGTTGCACAAGTTGTCGCCGTCAGTCCGTTTTGTTGCTGCTGTCTACTGTCCTGTGCCTCATGCTAGCTTTAAGTGATTTGCGTCATGTATGATATGCAGCCAAGTGAAGACTGCTAATTGATAACACAACCAACATGCAACAACAACAACAACAACGTCAACAACATGTCTGTTGTGGTCTTGGCATATTTTTCAATTTTAAACTTCTTTCACAGGCCTGCCCTGGGGCAGCAAATTCACCAAACAACCGCCCGCAACCAAGTGTTAATGAGCAGCCAAACACAGGCAACAACATTTTAACAGACAACAACAAGCAGGCATGTGAAGTGCTTCAATATACATAAAACGAAATGGTTTGTTGGCTTGTTTTGCATATGAAATACACTGACAGCGAGTATCTTAGCTAGGATGGGACATAGACAAGCAGTAGGTAAATGCAAAGTTAATGGCAGTCAAAGAAATAAGTCGCAGTCTCTGAAAGTGACGCACAGTGTGAACAGCGTGGGTATTCCTATATCAGTTTTGCATTCCAATCAATTTTATGTCTGCTTCCAAGCATGATATATAGAAAGTTTTTTGTGTACATTAACCCTAAAAGTGAGTGTATTTAAAAATGACTTTCAAGCTGGAAGTCACATTTCATTTAGTGGATTATTTTTTTGGCCTTTGGCTTTAATGCAGGCAGTCGGCACAACAGTGCGTATGCGTTATTTTTCACTTATGTAGTTTATAATGACAACAGCTCGTTGCCGCTTTAGTTGCACGTTCAGACCCTTTACGCCATCTCTCTCTCTCTCTCTCTCCCTCTATACCCTTTCTCTTTCTCGCTACACTCAACCGCTCACTTTTCGCACTTTTGTCGCTGGCTTTTTGTATGAATCCCTTTTTGCTCGTTCACACTGCTTGACTGGATGGATGAATGGTCTGACTCTGGTTTGGCCTGTCTGGCTCGTGGCATGTCAAGTGTTTGCAGCAGATTTTAATTTCGGGCACTTGATGTGTCGCTCCCTCTCTCTCTCTCTCTCTCTCTCTCTGAACATGTGCTCTGTCTTTCTGTCTGTCTCTGTGTGCGTGTGTGTTAAGTGTTGCTGTTGGCGCCGCGTTTGAAAGCTTATAAAACAAAAAGAGGCACAAAAAACCTTCTTTCTTTCCAAAAAAAGAAAACAAAAAACTGAAATTAAAATTTTAATTAAAACAAGCACTTTTCGCACAACAGTCATAGCCATAATCTTTACATATGATGCCAGTCTGCATCGCTTTAATGTCTGTCGGCAGGTCCGCTGCTGCGTACCGACTTTAATGAGCATTGCCAACTTAAATTAAGCCACACTGCTTGCAACAGTCACCATGCTGGCAACACTGTATGCAAAAATAATAAGGAGAACTGACTAAGATTGCAAACAAAACACAAAGAAAATGCAGCTCTACTGCGCGCTGCCTGCCTGCCTGCCTGTCTCTACGTCTTTTGTCGCGCTCTCTTGGCCTCTTGAAAAAACTTTGTTCAAAAGTGCAATGGCTGCTCAGATGTCAACTTGAAAAACTTTTGTGATACCGTTTTAAATCAAGTGCACACACATGTGCATGTGGCAGGAGTGTGCCACTGCTCTGCTCTGCTCTGCTCCTTTGACTGCCATTTGGCATTATGTTTGCTGCCGGCTGTGCGCGGTTTTTATGCGTATCTCTCCCCTGCATACGCTCACCAATGCGCCACACTCTCCCGAGGTTGTCTCGGCTGTCGCTGACGTTGAGTGCATCAAGTGCAAAATGAGTTGAAAAGGTAATTTATATAAAACTGCAAGCGAGCGTTATAAAAAAAAGGAAAGATTCCAAAATAAATACACAGTCATGCACTAAAGAAAACACTTTAATACTCTATCTATCCCCACAGTTGCCCAAATTGATGCTGAAGAGTTGGAAATTTATGGCAGCACTTTTAAAGTATTTAAATAAATAATTTATGCATTTACATTTATTTAAAAGAATTTGGTTCTTACCTAAATGCAGTTTTTACCCCGCACAATTCCAAACAAAGTTTCAACTGACAGAGGTCTGACTGTACATTTAATTATCGTTTTGAAACTGCAGGTGTTCTGTTTGTGAAATTCTTAAATAATTAACAACAATATCTTTGCATAATTTTTGACTTCATCAATCGTTAAATTGCATGACATATTCATTTTATGCTTTTGCTCTCGCAGATTGCATTTGGCCAGCTGACCCCAATCTATGTCAACATATAAAAAGGCAAAAGAAAACAAAGCGTATAAAATATTATATACAATAATTGAATTGATTTTGGCGTTCAATACGCTTAGAAACGATGACTTACTGCTCCTGCCGCCTGCTGCTGCTCTTGCATTTGGCAAGCGAGATGAAAAATTGAGAATTGAGTATTTCCGGCGACTCAATGGCCAGCCATATATATATATATAGCTGCTGTACCAAAAATGCTAGCCCCTGAGGCGCAGTGGTTGGTTGTTGCATTGTTGCGACGTCAAGGAGAACTGTGCAAATACTATGGACGGCGAGCACAACGGAAACGGAAATAAGTCAAGCGCCTTTGTGCAGCTTATGTTCCAAATCATAGCATAAGTTAAGGCGCTAATGCATTTATGCTTTCTGTGGCAACAACTTTCATGCGTTTTAATAGAAATGCAGCTTGACTGCACTCTCAATTATCAGCCTTGGCGCATGCTGCTGTTACCGAAAAGGATTTACAATGTGCTCGGCATAGTGCTCGATAAAATTCAAAGTGTGACCAAAGTTGCTTTTGGAGCAATGAACTCGGTCGTCCACTAAGCACAGCTGTATAGTTGTTGTTGTTGCTTGTAATCCGCATGGGATGCGGCGTTGCACTTGTAATGCGGCTTACGAGCATAAATACGCACGCAAGGACTCTGTCTCTCTCTCTGTCTCTCACTCTTTTTCTCTTTCGGTGCAAACAGTGGCGTTCAAAAGTTTCGGGAAATTTAAACTTTTTCGCTAAACGCAATAAAAGCTTTTGCTTTATAATACCTACACCAAATACAGTAGCCATTATGCGTTCCATTATATTTTACAATAGGTTTATCTAGGCGTCGGTACACTTTTCGCAGCTAGTGTCGTGCATGCACAAACATGCCCAGCATTTCCATTAGCCTGCACATTTCAGTTAACATTTTTATGCTTAGTTTTGTTGTAGTTATATTTGTTGTTGCTGTTGTTGTTTTAATGTTTTTGGCCAGTTTTCGCATACATTTTGGAATCCATTTTTGAATCAGTGTCGAGTTGCGTCGCGTTGCAGAGTCGAGAGTTTTTAGCATTTTTTTTTTTGGGTTTTGGGCTGTTTCAGCTGCAGCTGCAGCTACGTCAACGTAGTCATCATGTTTTATGCGATTTGTGTACGCTTCCGGCTTAGTGACGCTCGTGTTCGCATGTGTGGCTAGGCTAGTACCGCACTACACTTGCAACTCTTCCAACTTCTCTCCCGACCGCTTTTAATTGCATGCGGCGCTCAAACGGGATTTGTGCATTGTTTTCTGTGGTGGATTTTATACATCAACATGAATACTTTTTACCATTTCCATTTCCTTTTCCTTTTGTTTTTTGTATAACGCAAAAAAAAAAATTAAATAAACTCACACAGTGACTGTCCACTCTTTTCTTGTTATTTTTTTTGTGTCCTTTCTTATTTTGCTCTCATTTTAATGTTAGTTTAATTTAATACCCCAGCGGAATGCGCTCTAATGCGCTTTGGCTCTTTTGTGGAAATGTAATTAAATTGTCACCAGCGCGATAGCCGTCGCAGGGCAAACTGTAGAGCAAAAAAACAAAATTATTACATTCAAAGGGATTCTTTTTTTTTATTAACTAAACTAAAGTGGAAACAAACAAAATGTGACACAAGCTTGGCAGTTTGTTGCAAACAAAAGCTGAATTATATGGCACTCAACTAATACAAGTGGAACTTGACTGTACTTCCAAGCAATGTAGGGAGCGAGATCTTTGCAATATCCATATTGAGTGAAAGACACCAAAAATATATAAGTGTGATTACTTCAAAGACAGGTGCTCCCAGTATTTATTCTCATTATTAAGGTCGATTGTTTTTAGCGCAAATACTTTGTGTGTTTTCTTTGGTAAGCCAGAAGCTATCACAAGAACTAAAACTAATTAAAAAGGGAAAAATCTTCATTTGCAGTTTTTTTTTTAGAATTTTAACATGTCTCTTTGTTGCCCATCGTACAAGTATTTATAGCGTACCTAACGCTTTCGAGTTTCAGCACCTCATACATTCCTACATGCAGCACAAATACTTAATCAAGTGCTTGCAGCAGAGTATCGCTGCTGCATGCTACACAATATTAATCACACTTCCCAAGTGCAAATGAAAGTCATGTGGCAGACACTCACAATGACAGACAATTGGATGCCAATAAGCTGCCACCGGCATTAAATCAAATTAAAATTTAATTAAAATTGGCAACTCCTGTTTGTGGTTAGCACAAGTGTGACCAGCTCATGAGAACGCGACACTTGTCGCGTTCTAGTGTGACCATGTTTGCGCGCAACTTGAATCTTTTTTTAGCTTGTAGTTGCAGTGCGGTAGTTTACGCCTAAAAAGGCATTTTGTTATGGGCGTGGTTGAGCAAATTATCATATGCCGCTGTGTATGCAAAATAATTTCATGGGTAAATATTTAAAATATAAACACACGGGGAAAACTCATTTGTTGCGGCGAAAAGCACAAGGCATTTAAGCGGGCGGGACGTAGAGAAAACAGCGTTGAAAGCATAATGTATACATTAATATGTAAATATGTTTACCAAAACAACAAAGCAATGTAGAGAAGCGAAACAAGGTGTGCTGCGCAAAGGAAGAGTCGAAGATACTGCAAAAGCAAAGCGCGGTTTGAGTCAAAGAAAATAACTTAAATAAAGTAAGTAAATATTGAAAGAATGTAAGTGTGAGTGTGTGTGTGTGAGTATGTGTAATTAAACGATATAAAATACATAAATGCCTCTGGCCATTTATTATTAAATCGTACTTCAGATGACATCATAAATATTGTATTTGTGAAGTACTCAGCGAAATTACCCTAGGCGTATACGTTATTTTTTTGAAGTCTGAGCTATTAACTAAGGGGAGCAGCGGGTGAATTTTGCTGACAAACTGCAGCATGTTTAGCATGACAAGGAATTTGAAAGATTAGGGTTTAAAATAAAAGATTTCGTGATTTTTGAATGACTCCATTTGTGATAGCCACTGAAGTCACACGTTTAATATGAAAAATAAACCAAAAAGCATTTTTTATCAATGCTTCGGAAAAGTATTATTTTTTTCTGGCGCCACCTACAAACATTTCTATTGCTTAATGTTAATATTGACCCTCATTGCTTTGTTTTTCTACCAACAAAACAAATAAAAGTGGAGTGATTATGGAAGCTCCAAGCTTTTTCTTCAGCAATCATTCAGATTTAGATTCATTTTCCAAAGCACGTCTAAATATTCGGATTCCTGGAAAATGGAAGAGCGAACCAAAATATATAAAATTTAAAGCACTTAGATATTATTGGTGAGTACCTAGTAATTGGAATCTCGTCGGAATTCATTTTTAACTATCGAATTTTATCATACATTTTCATGCTCGTGAATTGAAATGCCATAATTTTCTTTACGAAAACAAGATATCCGAAATTAAAATGCAATATACATTTATTTTTCTTAACCAAACCACACACCGAGAACCCCCTGACGATGTTTCAGCGCACTTTTTACATAATATGTACAGTACCCCACTTGTTTTAAATTGTTTTTAGCTCAAGGACATTTGCGAAATGTAATTAATTTTTTATGACTGGCAATTAAAATCAATTTAAATGCATCATGAATTATAAATTGGTTTTCATGCTACATAACCTAGACGCGAGCGGGCTTCTTTTGCATATATATACAAATTTTTCACATTAAGAAAGTGTTTGGTAACCAGACCAATCTCTGTGGCATACTTTTTAAGCGCTTGATTACGGAGTGTGGCGTATAAATAAATTTCTCGTCAGATGTCAGAGATATATAATAAACATTTGCACGGTAAAATAACATAAACAAAATGATGAGCACTTTGCTTTATGAAACACAAAAGTTTTATGAGCAAGTTTTTATTTGGGGCTTCGTAAAAAAGGCAACAAAAGAAAATTAAATAAAAAAAAGCCACTCGACAGCAGACAACACATATACAAGTACATCTTCTGTATATATATATATATATAAATTAATGTATATATTTGTGTGTGTAGGGCATCCACCTGCTGATAAGCAGGACAGTAACAGCGAGTGAAGGAAACCAAAACCAGATGATGTATAAAAATGTCAACGGGCGACAAGCCAAAAGTTGTAAGTGTCAGTTAAAAAAGCATCAGAAACCAGGATCCATAGTACAGCAGCGGTCCAACCTTTACTTCACTGTGGTGGCCACTGTTGTACCCCAACGACGTAAACTTTGTGCAAAGTGTCAAAACATAAAACGCGCAACAACGACAAGACAACACGAAGAAAGTGGCGGCGCTGTTTTTAACACCTGCGCATACCATTCCCCTCCCACAGCAGCTACTAGATAGACCTAAAGGACCTAACTGAATGCAAAGTGTAAAGGTATGATACTGGGCAGAAAAGGTAAGTAGAATAGCAAACAATTAAGGCTGGCTGCAAAACAGCAAAATGATAAGAAACTTTACTTTTACAAAGAAAATGTTTTACACAATTTTGAAATATATTTTTGATGTGATGTTGACGACCGCAGCCGTCTAAATGGGTTCTAGTTGTTCTTACAAGGTAACGCGCTCTAATTGACATGCAAAGGTTAATTCAGCAAAAAGGACGCTTTCGTTGGCATTTGGCATATTGTGCTTGCGGTCAAATGAAGCTGACAGCAGATGGACAGCGGGTTTGGGTAAATCTCAGCTTTGTTGTTGATGTTGCCCAAGGGTTAGGCGAGTAGCACCTAGAGGGCTATTGTTTGTGGGTGTGTGTGTGATTATGCATAGAAATAAAGCAAAATGGTCAACTTAATGAAAGCATAATGTCACAATGGTGATTTCAGCAACAGCCAAAAGTGTGCCAAACAGCTTGATAGTTATGTTTTGTGCAATATGCAGAATAATAGAGTGATTTGGCTGATAATAACGATTGTGTGTTGAAAGGAGTCATTAAGACTTGAAAAAGCAGGGACATAGTGCCTTCAAATTGTAATCAAAGTTTAAATTAAGTATAAAATAACTTGGATGGGATTGCATACGACACACACTCACACACACATACACACTGAACACACACACACACTGCACACGTGCACAATTTGGGCGCCAATCCAACAAACAGCTGTTCGCACGTAAACAAATGCCATATGATGGCGAGAGCGCACACACACTCTCTCTCTCTCGTTCTCTCACTACGACTTTCACGCTCTCAAAGTTTCTAAGTTCAGATAAACTGCCATAACCGTTTCGCTCACTACTATTTCCACTTCACTTTCATTCATTCGTTCGTTGCGTCGTTGCAGCTTTCACGTTAGTTCAGTTCAGTTGGCAGTCGCACGTCAAAGCTTCAAGTCGACAGTCGCACGACTCGCAGCATTTTTAACTTTGTTGTATGTTGTGCGCGCGCTTTGCCTTCGCTTCTTGTTTAAAAACTCGTGCAGGACTCTGTGCGTGCTCAGTTCGTTGCGCGACGGCCGTGGCATAACAACGTCGGCATTGTGCTTACCGCAAACAGTGTTGGTTTTTTGCAAAAGTTTGTAAACGAAAAGTATTTTGTAAGTCAACGTTTGGCGGCGTTGTGTAATAATTTTTATGCCATACCACAACTTCTTGCCCCCCCCGCATGTATATTAACCCTTGTCTGTGTGTGTGTGTTTGTGTGTGTGTGTGCTGCATGCTCGTTAAAATTAAAATTTAATCAAAACGCCAACGCTGACAACGCAAAGCGCCGTATTTTGTGCTGCAGTGCAGTGCAGCGTCCTCAGACGTTGTACTTTGCTTTTTATATGACCGTACTATGTGACGGCTACGTGATTTTTTATAAACTGCCAGCCAGCCAGCCAGCCATCCAGCCAGCGCAGCGACGGCTATAAAAATAAGAAAAGGTGCGCGTGCTACATCCGTCAATCGCAAAAACCCAAAACAAAAAAATTAAAAAAAAAAAAAACAACAACGGGCAGAGCAGCATATCTTCAGACCTGCAATATTAATCCTTTGCGTTGTTGGCCACTTCGTCCGTACTTTGCATTTGCGTTTTACTCGGCTTGTTTTAAGTGTATTTTTTGTGTTCTTTTTACTTTATTTTGGCTGTTTTTGTGTTTTTGTTTATTTTTTCTCCTGTACGCCATATGTACTCCAATGTGACCGGCTTTGATTTTTATTGCCTCCCTTGCGTTATCCTTACTGTGAGCTGCTTTTTCAGCGCTCTTTTGTCTTGTTTTTTCGGCATTACCCTCAACTTTTGCATAAATAATTTACATACGCCTAGTGGGACAATAAAATAAAAGCGTTGCCTGAAATATTTACAATATATGCAGAAGCGTTTGCATAAATCAGGAAACAGCATAGGCTGCTTAAAGTCAATTCAGACAAAAACTCGTGCAGTTTTTTGTTGTGTCAGAAAAAAATAGAGTTCAATCAAGTTAAGACAAAATGAAGCCTTTTTCTGCTCATTAAGCTGCACAGATTATAATTTAAACATTTTGCCCCAAAGTGTGTCGGCATTAGCAAATTTTACACAAATTTAAGCCAACATGTTTGACTCTATCATCGCTTTGGGCTGCTTGCAACATAGCAGACGTGTGCCACAAAAATTGTGTCATACACACACACACGCGCGCAGTGGACTTGTGTGGCAAGGTCGTCTATATATCACAACTACCACTAATTGCTGCAATTTTTCAAGCTTGAGTGCACACATTCTCCACTTTTAGGCATTTTAGTTTCTTACAATGCTCTTCATATGCCCATACAAAGCGAAATGCTATGCTCGTTGCCAATTTTCACGATAGCAGCAGATAAAATGAATTTATTTTTATTTTCATATAGCTGCAGAAATATAAAGCAAACGCCAGCCAAGTCCTTGACTTGTCAGCTACTTAATGAAGAATGATGTGAAAGCATAAAAACCATTTGCTTCACTCACTGCAGCACTTACACTTTCATTTTTTTTTCTCCTACGTTTGCTTCACTTTCCGCGTTATATACAATTCATATACTTTTCCCAAGACTTCAGATTGGATATAAAAATTTGGCCCTACTTACATCCAATGGCCGACGGTGAATAACAAAGCCAACAAACAAATGGCAGACAATGAACAGCAATTTTCCCTCTTTTAGGCAATGAACATCAAAAATAAAATCAGCGTCACGCCAGAGTGTGGGCAATAGTTGTTTTACATGTCGTATGCGTAATATTTGACCTGATTTTTCATGCTCTGATCCGCTTAAAGCGCAAATTGCATTTTAATTAATATTAATAAAAATATAGCTAAAAGTGTTTACAATTAAATGCAATAAAATGAACTCTTTGTGTGTGCACTTTTTTATGTAAATTTCTATAAATCGTATTTATTGTCGTTGCATGCAACCCAGCAAAAAAAAAAGCGCCATTAAATGGAATGCTCCAAAACAACAATAAGTTCGATGTGCAATTATAATCAATAATCATAGAAATACAAAATACCATAAAATTCAATTAAGAAGGCATCGAAAAAATAATAATAATAATAATAATAATAATTCCTCCATTAACGAAAAGTGCAAAGTGTGCGAATAGCGCGGAATGTGTTGAAGTTGCCTTCAATGATGCGTACAACTGCAGTACTTCATATAGAAAACAAACATAAAACTCAAGTGTTACGCGGAAAAACCTTTAAAATGCAGTCGAATCTCAATAACAACAAAGCCAGCAGCAGGAGTAAACAAGTTCAAACTGGTGCCGCCCTTGGCCTGATGCTGTTGCCATTGCTGCTATTGACTCTGCTGCTGCAGCTAGAGCTGGCACACTCGGTGCCATCGCCATCAATGCAGCCGCCACAAAAACGAGGTGAGTGTCAGTTTCTCATATGTTTGTAGGGATAGGGCATGTTTTGCCAGCCCTGCCTATTTCTTGCTAGGATTGTGCCGTCGGCGAAACGGCGTTCATTGTCAAGTCGGGGGAAATTGCAAATAAATGTCAAATAACAAAGGAAAACTCAACGCAAACACACACAACACAATGACATGCCCATACAGAGTTGGGGGCTTTTGTATTTGTGCTTATAAATAAGCATAAACTCAGGGAGCACACGGCGTATACGCAATGTGGAATATTATGCTGTTGCTGCTCTGGCAGCCTCTTCTGCTGCCATTGACATCAACTTGAATGTTGGGCACTCTTGTGCCAGCCAAGCCATAATAGAGAAAAAACTCAATTGCTTTATGGAGCGAGCATTGTTTTTTTTTCTTTTCTTTTTTTGAATCTGCTGGAAAGATGCAATTAAACGAACAGTGAACACGAAACGCAAGCTAAAAAAATGCGTAAACTATTATTGACTAAAGTAAAGGAATAGGCCAATATATACATGTATAAGGATATGACGGCATTGGTTGATATGTGAAACCAAACAGCTGGCAAGATTGTTTATCTTCGTTGCACTGAATTAGTTTCTGGCATTGTTGTCATGTTCGCGGCTATGCCTTACAATGCCTGAATATCAACGCCAAACTTATTAATTAACACAGCAGTTTCCCCGGTTACTGTGCTTGACTGACAAGTTACTCCACTTCAGCTGCTCTGCCTTTTGCCAATTTAGTTTATGCAAAATCTTTGCAATAAAGTTAATTTTACTCACTCTATGGCAATGGCAGCAGCAACAGCAACAAATTTAAAGCCGCAAGCAAAGTAAAAATCCAGTCAATTCGCTGCTACGTGACTTAAATAATGTACACTGCCCCTTGAGCCTGCACAGGATTTGCCTTTCGCCTGGCTTAGACAAAAATAGAGACGATGATATGCTGTTGGCGCTGCTATGTTGCCTGCTGAGACGGCTGCGGCTCTATGAACTTTTACTTTCATTTTACGCTAGGGAACAATATTCCGCCATTGATGGCAGCTCCGGCGGCTGGCAACTTAGCTGCTCCACTTTAGCCTGGCCTAAGCAAAAAGGCCGAAAAGTTTACAACGTACTACATTTTATTATCCAAAAAGATGACAAAAAAAAAAAAAAGTTGTTGCTACATATGAAGCGACTGAGCAGCATAAAGGAAAAACTTGACGCGCCATTGTCGTAAATAAGAGACAAAAAGTTTCGGTTTCCATTTTTATTTTTCTATTGTTTTGCATACGGTTGCGGCCAAAAGTGGACACAAAAGTCAAGAGAAACAACTTGTGAATGAATATGTTAAACATCATTGCGGCTAGACCACACGTTTGACCTCAAAGAAACGCTTCAGATAGTAAACCTCGAGCATGGTCATTATGAGCGACAGCGAGGGCGTAAAAAAGGACCAGATGACTACGCGCATATGCGTGTTGTGACCAATTTGCAGATGATGCTTGTAACGCACATGCATATGCTCTTGCATCAAGCGTATCTCTAAAAACTTGGCCGATAATTCGTTAATGGTACTCTGCACATGAGCCTGTTCCATGACATCATCGGCACGCGCCTCTGCACGCGCATAGTAGTATATGTTGCGCAGAATCGTATAGCTGAAGATAAGCACCTTGGGACTGCGTGTGGCATGTTCGTTGTCAAAGCACAAGCTATAGGAACCATTGTGCGCAGCAGCAAACGTGTATTTGCCAGCGCTATCCTTTTCCGTAGTGTAGACCATGTCGTCGAGGGGATCGCTTATATGCACTGCAATATCCATAAATCCACCTTCCAAAACCTCAAAAGTAATGCTGATCTTGTCATTCACATAAGCGCGATCGAAGAAGCAAATTTTCTCGTGGGCATCCAGTGTTATGATAAAGCCAGCGGCTGCACGGAAATGCCATGCCAGCGCGATGAAAAGCAACAAAAACGGCAACATTTTTAGTTATTGAAAAATCAGACTAAGCATATCGACCAGACAATGTGATAATGTGAGTTTTGGTGCGCAGCTTGCTTGACATGAAATTCAGGCATTAAAATGTATATTATCGAAATTCGATAATTATCGAAATTTTTGAAGTATTTTATTTACCCAACTTGCTGTATCTATCTTTGAATTAATTAAGCAAGCAAATAGTTTTACAAGCACAGAGACAATTAAACAATAAATAATTGATTTCTGAGCTAATTTAGTTTGCTTTATTATCGAGTTTTGCACGCATTTGCAGTTTTGCAACCTTTCTGCCATTCCCCTGTCAATTCTGCATAAAAACAAATACGCTTCAAATCAAATTAAGATGATAAAAGCAAATTGAAACACTCTCTCACTGTCTGTCTCTCGTTTCAAGTCCCATTTCAATCAAATTTTGTCTCTGTTTCACTTACAGTTTTCCCCCTACCGCCGCACTGTGCATATATCAAAATGCATATTTGATGTTATCGATTCGTTTTTGGGGCTGCGTTCCCCCATCACATCAATTGTCAAAATGTCGTACATTTTTAATGCCTGTCGAGCGGAGAGACAAGTCAATATTATAGACAACTCCAAGCAGCAGTCAGTCAATCAAGAAAATTGTTTTGATTTCTTTTGGGAATTGGCAAAGTTATTAAAAAAAAAGGAAATGCAGGCGAGGCCAGCCTAGAGAGTTATGAGTTACACGTTAAGCAAGGTATCAAACGTTTCTTACGCAGGCGTATCCTCAATGAGTTCCATCATTTCCAATGCCATAGTCTATTCTGATTTCTACGTTGTGTTACACCTCGAGTCCTTTGGTAAAGTGTATCCACGTCGTCAGTAATACAGCAAGCAGCGACAGCGCGCCATTTTAAGCAGCCGCAGCAACGCTTCATAGACAACGCTCAACTATTTCCAACAAAAGCAAATGTTTCACACTCACTTCAACTTACGAATGAATGCGTTTTCTTTGCTTCTTTCTTTCTTTATTGAAGCATTTTACAACTATTTTCTCCGCACATTTTTTCTGTTGCTTTCTCCTCTCGAGGCTTTGAATATCTTTTATGATATTCAATTTCAAATTCTAATGCTTTAAGCGATTAAGTATACGCTTTACGCCACTTAACTTGCTCTGCCCATGTGTGCGAGAGGGGCAGAGTGTAGCAGTATGTATGCGTGACTGCCTCTCTCTCTCTCTCGCCGGCATAGACGCCAACTACAGTTACTTGACTTGGCGTCATCATCCTAGTCCTCTGCCATCAGCAACGTGAACCTCAACCCGCACACGGCTCCAGCAGACGCAGGAGTACGTCAACTCGGCGACATGACATCGACGCACTTAAGTACCGGCTGGTAGGCAAGTGCGAAATGTTTTTCCGTGCTCAAGGACTTCTTTGCGTGCGCGTTGTCCTTGTCTTTCCTGGTGATTTCTCTCGCTTACTCGTGGCAGCATGTGCGGCTTAGCAATTGGAAGCTGTGCCCCACGGAACTGTCTTTGGTCGGCAGTTTTTTGTCTCGTTTCGGTTTATATTTCTTAGGGGCGGCTTTAAGCAGCTTAAATTGCGTATACGCCGCGTTTGTCTGCTCATAATGGGCCATGGACACCATGTTGGTCGCGTTTACTTTGCATTTCTAGTACCAACAGTTTTTTAGCATTTATATTTTTTATTTTTATATATTATTTGTAGGTTTGTATAGGCTGTGCTGACACTACCTGGTTTTTTTTGTTTTACCTTAGACCCAGTTACTTTGGGCGGCTCAATTATTATTCTGCTCCGCACAAGTTTCACTTGACAACGTGCCATTTTCTTCTTAGTCACATTTTGTGTACCACCCACCCTCTACTCCACTCTATAGAATTCCTGCCCCCTATTGCTTTCTAAGCTTCGTCAAGTCATTTTTGTGGGCGATGCATTCGTGCGTGTCCTAATTTGCTTGGCCCGCACTGTGCCAAATGACATACAAAGAAAAAAATGTATTGCTGTGCGTGAGCCGCCTCTGATTGCTTGGCCTTTTTCCCTTATCCTTAGCCCCATTTGTGTGGCTGTCAGTGTAGTAGTCAGTGGGATTTTTATACCTTTTTAAAGGTGCAAATAATTTCTTTTTATTTAACCAAAAGTTTTTTTCCTCTTCTGCTGCTTGTTTCCTTTGCCGAGCAGGAATTGCCATTAGCTTAATTTGAACAATGTCAAACGTGACAAGTTGTGTGACAAAAGCACATGGCAGAGCGCTGCTGACAAAGCTTAGCGTTTTTCAGGGAATTTGGTTTTTTGGTAGAATATAGGTTTTTGAAAAGCTTGCAAAGTAAAAGTGAAGTAATGCTCGTATAGAATCATTATTACGATGGAAGTAGTAAACTGTCAAGTAGTTCGACTAGCATTCCATTTTCCAGCATGTCATCCCGTTACGGTTCCAGATTTTCGGTAATAGCGACAAATGCATGTTAAAATCTTAAACCTCTCTGGTTAGTGTGTAAGCATAAAGACAGTAAAACTCTTTTGAAACCTACATCTACCACAAAAAAAGTGTGACAGCAAGGACGCGACCAAAGCTGAGTAAATCTGGCTAATCTGCACTTGAAAAGCACTTTGGCGCGCAAGCAGTCCGTAAGCAGAGAAAGGCAAAGCTAACGAATGCGTCGAATGAGCTATAAAAAAAACGGGTTTTGCTGTAGGCGCGAGGGGGCGGCTATTGACAATGACGCAAACAACAAATACAATGAGTATACAACAAGTACAAAAAGTAGGATAGGCATGCATGAAGTGTCTAATAGCTAATGGGAGTGAGCGGGGTGTGTGTGTGTGTGAATGCCTATAACAACAAATTGGTAAATTTTGTGTAAAGATTTATTTCAAATGAAAGTGCCGCCGCCATGAGCTGTCAACATGAGAAACCAAGCTCCATGAAGCGCTCTAGCTGTAGAGACGTCGTCTTAGCATCGCCTTTGCGTATAAGTCAGCTAACGAGCTTCAATGAGGCATGCCAAGTATTTCCGGTACGCATACAAAAATACACAAATACACCCAAGCATAAGTACAAGTACAGTCAAACGTGGAATGACAAGCGGGACTAAGACTACAACTATGTCGTTTTCCCTTCCATATCTCTAACAGTGTTGCCAGCATGCACTAGATTAGGAGGAAATCCAAACTAGTGGTCAATATTAGAAGAATTATGTAAAATTAAGAAAATAATTACATTCGTCGCCGATATGGAGTCTTCACTGTTATTGCTGAGAGCGCCTTAGCTTGGCCGTTGCACGTTGCTGTAACATTTTCTTGCTGTAAAATTTCGTTATGTGTTGCCATGAAATTTACATTAGAATTTCCGTTCTTTCCTGTTGCAGATACAAACACACACACACACACACACACGCAGCCAAACAACATTGAGGCAAGTTGAAGTTGCCTCGGCGGCGCATAATTTCTCAGCGTGCTACTTGAATGTATTTTCAACAAAATTTATAAATGCTGCAAATTTAGCTTGGCAGGCAATGTGCAGCAAGCCAAATTAAATTGTTGCATACTTTATGGGGCAGGCAGCATTTTCAGACACTAACTATGAAAATGGCTGCAACATTTTGCTATTTATTGTTGCGAGTGTTGTTGTTGTTGTTTGTTCAAGAATTCAATATTTGTAATTATGATTAAGAGTTGCACACTTGGCAGCAGCAGCAGCACTCGCACTTCTCTCAAAGTAGCTGCCACATGTTGCAATCTTCGAGGCTAGCAAAGTTTTGCTCTTGTAAAGTTTATCGTCAAGATCTATAATATATATTGCTTTTGTATTTTGTTTTTTTGTTCCAGTATACTTCATCGTTTAATTGGCAGTTGGCTTTACACTCGGCGACTTTGCTCAGTCAATTAGTCAAAGTTCAACGCATCTGTGTGGTGTATGCCACCAGTGTGTTGCCGGTTTAGTTTCTGCTACACGTTTCACCGCTGACAGACTTGAAACACTTTGATGCTACTACTTTCTGCTGCTGCTGCTGTCCAGCACACATGCAACGCATTGATAACTAAAACTTTAGATACATTCAAAGTTCGTATGTTCGCTTAGCTGACTGACTGGCATAGCATTTGCGGCTTGGCTTTTGCTGGACATTTAGTTGAGCGACAGCAGGATAACTTGTAACTGAATTGAATTGATAAAATGTTGAAATGCTTGGCGCCCGATGCTTAACTCTTTGATGTGGCAAGAGGTGAGAAATTGTATTAGCATCTAAATTGGCAGCATATAATTGGGGAATTTGTCCGCCCCGCCCCTACGACGTCAGGCACGTCAGCAGCACGTTGACAGCTGTATAAATTGAAAATATCTCAGGGCACATGGCTACAACAAATACTACATAAATTTAGTTTGGGACACAATGAAAGCAAGTGCAATCAAAATTTTGTATCTCTGGTAGCAACTTGCGTATGTAATGATAATCAGCAGCATATTCAATTAGAAATGACAAAACTCTTGGAAATACTTTAACAATTGCGAAATTTAATTACGTTTATTTAAAGCAGCTGTGACATTTTGCAGCAAAACTCATAGACAACGCACATGGGTGTAGATCTGATAGAGATTTGCAGCTGCAGCTGCAGATTTGTTGCCAGATATTGTTCATTCTACTCCTTCGCTTTTTGCCAGCAATAGTTCACTGTCAGCTTCAAGACAAAACTAGGAGCAAATTGCAGAGATGCATGAAAGTTCTGCACACAATATGCTACTCGAAAAAGTTATGTCTTTTAACAATTAGATTCCCTTATAGCTAAGCCGCTTTTAATATCATCCGCTACTGGGTTCTTGAACGTTGAGGTATTATAGAAATGCGACAAATATGGAGCCCGCATGATTGGTATTTTCTGTACTCAGCCTTTGTGCAGTTGCATTCTACGATGTAGGGTGGTCACCACATAACTATGCAACAGATAGAAGTGTAGGTTAGGTTAGGTTAGGTTAGAGCGGTTGCCAAAGGGAATATCCCCTTGGCACACTTAGGCCGAGCACGGCCCATTGTGATGCCGCAAGGCTTCTCTCCCAATCACTCCTGGTCTGCAACCGCATCACGAGCCCATCCAGTAACTCGTACGAACCGCACTATGTCCCTGGGCCTTTTACTAGCAAGATCTGATAGATCCGCCAAAAAGTAAGCGCCGAGGATTTGTTTCCTAGCCTTACAAAGGGCTGGGCATGTACAGAGGAGGTGGGCGACCGTTTCCTCCTCTTCCTCGTCTCGACAGCTCCTACAGAACTCATTGTATGGAGCATGGAGTCTGGCTGCGTGCGTGCCTATAAGCAAATGCCCCGTGAGCACTCTAGTCGCTGTAGAGCATCGAATTCTGTCTAGTAGGCAGAGTTCAGTGGTGCGTTTCCGACACCTCGTCGGCCAAGTTTGGTGCGCTATGCGCGTGTTATGGGTGGCATTGTGCCACAGTTTGTTAGCTTCTGATTCAAAGAAGTCTCGTATGCGGAGTTTGCAGGACGCCATAGGTATACCAGTGTCCTACTTGTCACGAAGGAGTGTCGAGGTAGTTCCTTTTCTGACCAGTTCATCGGTTCATAGAAGTGTAAGCTAAGCTCAAAACCGAGGTTTGATTTACTGGTTCTTTAGTTACTGCTTCGTGGATCGGTTTGGCTAGTGTACGTTGAAAGAATTTACGTTTTATTTCAAAAGCAGATCGAGTAGTGCGAACAACAGATCCTTAGGTGGCAGTGCTCTCGCTTCCTCTCTCTGAGGTAGAAACAGCTAAACGAGAAGAGTTTTTCCATTGTATTTCAATATGCTCTACACCTGCCCCTACGTCACTGCCTCATACAAATACACACTGACACACACACACACACCCACACTAGAAACACGTAGCTGTAGCATAGATTAAATTAAGTTTTATTTTAACTCACATTTTATGCGCTATTCATCTCACGCTGCTTACACCTGCCACAAATTGTAAGCAAGTGAGTAATCCACATAAACACCAATACACACGCACATGCGGCGCATTCATCTCATATAAATACACGCACGTATTGGCACACACGCACACACATACTCTCTCTCTCTCTCTCTCACACACATTTGGCAGAGCCACGAAATATTTAATTTTCTCACATTACTTTTGCATACTTGGAAAATGCCAGCGGCTTCAGTGCCAACCGAAAACCAAATTTTCACCCACACTTACAAACGCGCTCACACACGCACACACACACACACTCGCCACAAACAGCTGATGCATGTGTGCGTGCGTGTGTGTGCATGAGTGTGAGTCCTTTTACAAGCGCCACGCAGTACAAAAGATTGAAACAATGTGAAAATTGCGCATTCGCACTGTTGGCTTGCACAACATACTAGGGCGCGCAAGAGAGGCGTGTCAAACACAACAGCAACAACAACAACGGCATCAGAAAACAAACGAAATAACGATTTTTCATGCCATGAAATTGCTTTATTTGATAAGCCAGTCATTTCGCATATGGAAAAGTTCATAAAATAAATGCAAAGAAAATTATTTTACTCCAAAAAAAAAAGAAGGTGCCGCAAGTTCTCTTTAAAGTTTTGCTCTAGCACTAAATATTTCGTACACAAAGCGTGTTTAGGAACGTCTCATGCTGAGCCATATTTTCCAGCAATTTGTTTTGCCGTTTGCCAAATCCTATCCTGGATTCTCCAATGCCTTCTCACTCCACGCTGACGCTTTAAAACTTCGTAGCCAGGACTTTGGCTGTTGGCTTGTGTATAAAATTACAATAAATCCATGCATTTTAGCTGCAAATAAACAAAGATTTGCAAGCCAAAGCTGCAACAGCACAACAACTACAACAACAACCGAAACTTGGCGCTAAAACAGAACAACGCTTAGAAGCAGAAGAAATTTTCGTATGCAACAAGGAGGCAAAAGTGCATGCAAAGTAGCATTTTAAGTTGCAACTGCCGCCGTAGTTAGAGTAGCAGGAGTTATAGTGAAATATATATATAGAGTAAAAAGGATAAAAAGGATAAACGGGGTACGTACATAAGTGAACGGATTGAGTACGAAACGAATGGTAGCTTTTGCTCTTCCTAGAGTTTGGGGCTGTTAAATCAACATGTAAGCATTTAATGCTGTACTCCCATAGCCGGAAAAAGCGCAAAATTCCCCAAATGACCATAAATTCTGGTGCTTGGCATTATTGTTGCTGTTTCTACTTGTGCCATTTACTGTTTGTTGCTGTTGCTGCTGCAAGTGCCCCCGCTGCCTTTTGTTGCTCTTGTTGCCCCAGCAAATCGCGCAAAACAAAAATTTAACAAGCACTTGTAAATATAAATGCCAGCTTGAGCAAAGGCGATATATTATAAAGAAAGGAAAAATTAATATAGCTTGTATAAAGTTGGTTTTGGAAATTGGAATTGGGGAAAAAATTGGATATTATATATGCCCAAGACAAATGTGAACATTACAACAGAACTTAAAAGAAACTATGGGGACATTTTAATTCCGACAGAGCAATACAGCACGTTATGTTTTGAAACGAGTGAGAAAAGTTTTACAAGCAGAGTTGGCTACTACTCAGTAACTGTGCTATATTTTTGGTCAAGTTCAATTTTACTAAAAATTAAAAGTTAAACAAACATGTATATCTTTGACTATCCAATACCCAAACCACTGAAAATCCATTCGCCTATTGCCCATGAAGTGCTCTCAATCCGCTAAGTCGTCTGCATTCTAAAGCATCCATACTTGAAATGGCATCAAAGCTAGAGGAAATTGCGATTTTACTATGATTTCTTTGGCTTTGCTGCTTTCTAAAAAGAAATTTTGCTTCACAAAAAAAAAAAATAATATAAAAAATACAAACAAAAATGCTATGTATATACATATATATTGAGAAATCTATGCCAAAGAGGCGAACTTGACTTGTACTACATGGCATATACGTATTTACCTCTCAGGCCATGCTCCCTATTGCTGTCTATGTGTGTGCATGTGTGTATGGGGGCGTGAGTGTGTGGGTTTAGTTGCGCGTATGCAGCCATTTTGTATAGTTAAAAACCGCACACATACGGCCGTATGCATTTCAAATGCCCGTAGCGTTCAACGGCAGCACAAAAACCAAAAGTGGGGAGAAAGGAAGCCCAAATAGCAAAGAAAACAACAAAAGAGCGAGAGCAGAAAAATGAAATTAAAAGCGTACACGAAAACGAAAAGCATTTGAAAAGCAAATGCCATATATATGTAGCTTTGACTTTGCATTGCTCCAACTGTTTTGTTGTTGTCCGGGTGAGTGGGTGTGTGTGTGTGGGTTAACATCTGCATCTGTATCTGTTTGTATGTTGTGTGTGCGCGTGTGTGTGTGTATGTTGTACGATATGTCAAAGCAAAAGTTTGTGCACCTTGGGGCACTGGCTGTAATCTCGTGCGGCTGCTGTTGTCCATGGCCCCTGCGCCGGTATTAAGGCTGTTGAGGGACGTTACCGAGGCAGCTCCTGGTGTTGAGCTTGACTAGCGCGCGGCGCTATTTTGTAGCTGCCTCAGGGCGCTACTTGTTTCGCGTGGCTACTATAGTACTCTACTGCCATGTCAGAGAGGGTTTATATAAGACAAGGCAAACATTGAAAAATAAGCTTGACAAGAGCAAATTCATGAGCCGATTATAAGCATTGCTAAGTCGTACTCGGATTGGTTTTGAAGTCAGAAACTCCTGCTATACAAAACAATGCAGATCTTCATGGGTAATTGTGATACAATTATGCCGACGCCAATTTCATTTGTGAAGTGCCAAGAATCTCACTCCCAATTATAAACTTTCCCCAATGTTGCTCGCTACAAATCGCAAAACTTAACAAACTTACGCGCTTGGAAATATATTTTTTGTCTACTTAAGAGTATTCAAATTTTGTCACTCAAAAAGTTCACCTTTTTAGTTAAAACTTTTTTATATACTCTTTAGGTCTTATGTGCTGTGTCATGTACATCAGGGTTTATTTTGTATATTTGTCCCCGTTGTGTGCTCTATTTCTATATATGTATTTTTTTTTTTGTTTAACAAAAATGAAATAACAAAATTTTGATGCGTCCCAGGAGTGCATGAAAAGGAATAATATATACGATCAAAAAGAGATAGATTTCGTTAGTGTGTGTATAGTATGTGTTTATTTGCCAACTTAATTAGATTCTGGCACAGTTTTTACCCCCCAAAGTTTGATTAGCTGTCATTGAAAAGTTTAAAAGGTAGTTAAGTCAACTGAAAATAAAACAAGACTGCAATTTTGAGGCTCTGGTTATGTGAAAACTTTAACCAAATTATGACGTTTATTTTAACAGCTTTAAAGTGTGTCACACACACACACACACACCCCCAACAATTTTCACACACACACACTTTTTGTCTCTCTATTTTGGCAAGTTGAGATGGCATCTCATCTTAACTTGAGGTTCACCGCAAATGCAATGCAAAACTTTAACATGTAGCACTCAAATTTTTGGCCACACGTAACACGAAAAGTTGCCATGCTAGTGGCAAGAAGCAGCAGCAGCAGCAGTGGCAGTGGCACAGGCCGCATGTGGCAGATGGTGGCAAGCGGTATGAAGCGAATGTAGCAGCAGCAACTTGAAGTAATTTGCACAGTAATTGGGTATTAACCTAGCAGAACAAGAAAATAAATGGACCTAGTTTAAGGCACGTACACACTCACACACACACACAAGCTTACTTACCGTCACCCACACACGCACACACACACACACAGCCAGCTAAATGGTGCATATTGCTCATACGTCACGTGTGCCGCAAAAAGCCAGTGCTGGGGCAACAGGCCAGAGCGACTAGTGCGCTCGTCTGCTACGGTCAGTTGATGGATTTTTGGTTTTTAGTTGGGTGTTGAAAGCGGCTTCACTGTTGCTCACCGCACTCCTACTCTCTCGGCGTTAACTTTTATTCAAAAACTCACTCACAGTTTCATTTTGTTTTTTTTGCGTCATTGTTGTTGTTGTACTATGTTGCCCCATGGTGGCGCGTCGACCGCGTCGGCCTTTATTTGATATTAAATATTAACAAAATGGCCTCAATGTGCAACACGGCGTATGAGTGAGTGTAAACTTTGCGCTTTATCCTTAAACGCGCGCACACACACCCATACATGTATGCGTATGTGTCTCTATAAATGCTGCGTGTGTGTGTGTGTGTGTGTGTGTGTTTGGTATATAAATTTATATACAATACAAACAAACACACAGAGAGGTACGCGGCAGAGTGTGTGGCGCAATGCCAGCCGCGCGCGTTGTTTGCTCAACAAATTTTGTTTTTCAATTCGTACGTTCTTTTTTTTTTTTTTGTTGCTTTGTTTGTTCATGTTGTTTATTTGTTTGGCTGACGCATTGCCGTTGCCTAGCAATGCCGCCACTTTATCCTGGCCACTTATTTTAGCTGCTTCTTGCATGCAACGTTGTGAATCCTCCATTTTAATGTTTGGTACACCGTTGCATGCTCTATAACTGTATCTGTCTCTTTTGGGCTAAGGTCAGGTGGGTGTGAATTATTTAATAATACTCGAAATGTTTGTTATCTAATGCAGAGACATCTGCTAGACATCATAAAAAATACAATGCGGCGACAAACGCCTTAGAGCAATGTTAATTTTTATGACAATAAACAAGATTATTGAAAAATAACAATAAATTTCGAATGCCCTCAATGTATCAAATGCTTTTTAGACAATTAAATTTCAGTTCAAATATAAACATTTAAAGTCAAATCGAGTTGTAATAACAAATACAAAGTCAAGTGCTATTTACATTTGTTTTATGAAATTTCATACTTTGCATATTTTTCATTTACAGCAATACTCTTTCCACACACACACACTCACACAACATCCACTCTCTCTCAACGGCTCACTCACACATGGGTCAGTTACTTTATTAAGCGAGATGATGTGAATGAGCACGAGAACGAGAGACGCAGCTGTTGTTCGTCTGACTGATAATCACATTTCGCGAATGCTTTTTGTCAGACACACACACACACCAACACACGATCCCACACACACTCACACAAAGAGAGAGCGAGAGGGCGTATGGACTTTGGCAGGCTTTGGAAATTAAGTTAATGTTTGCTTATGAATAAGCAAATAAGCTCATGGAAACGTTCAAAACCCTGCCAACAGCTGCTGAGAGATGCTCTTGCCGTCTGTCTGGCTCGCTGACGTTTACACTTTGAAATGGCCAACACGTGTTGGCCGTCAACCGTTGACTTGCATCAAAGCTGCTACAACTTTTGCTCTCTGCTTGTGCACCAGCAGCTACGACTCCTACTCAGCGGCTGTTGACTGACTGGCCGCTCATTTCAATTTGTTTGCATTTCAATGCAGACATCGTTCAAACTTTTTTCTTCATTTTCATTTCGTTTTTCTCCATGTTTTTGTTATTTTTTATTCATGTTCATGCACGTTTTATACGCTTGTGTGCAAAATGCTTTGCTGTGTGCGTGTGTGCTAGTGTGTTGATGTAATTAGCATTCTCAGCGCATTAATATTAATTAGTTAGTTATGTGCTCGTTGCTGTTGATGCCAGCTCCAGCTTCGGCCATATTCCTAATTTAACGTTTTGGATGCCTGCATTTTGATTAATTTTATCATCGCACTGTGGAAATAGGCGGCGTACGCGGGTAGCATACAGCGCTTCGTTAAACAGTTTTCCCAACTACGCGCAGTTCAATTTAGATATTATTTTTTTGAGTGTATTTCGTATTAGACTTTCGATGATAAAATCAAACCTCCAACTTGGCTAATCCTGCTTCATTTTGATCGTTAGTTAGATAGCAGACAGTGCCCAATTCTTTTCAGCTTTGTTATAAAAAATTATTTAAAAGTTAATTACAAAAACTAAAATACATTCAACTGCAAACTTAATTTATTGCAGCTACTTTCACATTTCGAAATTTGGCATGTTCAGTGTTTACTTACACTACTCCCTCCTCCCTCATTTTGCTGGTCATTGAAATCTGAGTGGAACTTAAAACAAACACAAGACTTAACTGCCTTTTGTTAAAACTTTAAAGCCCCAAAAAGCCGCTTAGGCATGTCCACAGCTTCCGGCTGTTGTAGTACTTTCCGTTAAAAGAGTCGTAACCAAGTAAATTGCCTTGTGTTTATTTACATGTGCAAAAACTTTTGTATGGCTTTAAAATATATAAAATAATTTGTTACGACAATTTTTTGTAATTGCTCCGAGTTGAGTTTTAAATAAATAAAAGAAGCAAAAAGTATAAATAAAAATGTGTACAGAGCACAACAAACAAACAAGCAAACAAATTTCTCTCTCCATATTGTACAACGTGCAGAGAGAAATGCAAACAAGATGTTGTAGTGTTGGGCACACGCTGCGTATGATTGTTGTAGACTTTTACTTGAACAATGCAAATAGTTGGTTGGGCTTTAATTTATGCAATTGTTTTTGTTGTTGTTGCTATGGTTGTTTAATTGAATCAGTGCTATCAAGTGCAATTTATATAGATATTTGGTTTTGAAACCCGGCAGACACACACACATGGTAACGAGCATATTAATGTTTATTTCGAAAGAAAAAAGCTAAGCCTGCTAGGAAAAATTTTCACAAAGCTTTGAATATCATATATATTCCTTATAAGACAATTAAACGTAATTGTCGCCGGTTCATGTGCCAATTATGTTAAGTTTCCAAAGAGTGCAAGCGTTACGAATAACGAGTGAAAAATGTACGAGCTCAAAACTGAAAAATATGCAAATTTTTGGCAAACATTCTCAATGTTGTTTGACGTTGCTGCCAATGAAAATTCAATGGAAAATGGCATATGGCACTTGGCAGCTGGCAGCCAAGCTGGACGGATGTAGCAGCTAATGGTTGCACGTGCAATAGTAGTAGCAGAAACAGCACTTGAACATACTAACACGCAAGCATCTAGTCCATGTAGCAAGCAGGGCAACCAGCCAACAATATCTAATCAAGTCGCAGGCAGGCAAACCAATAGCTATCAGGTGGAAGTTTGTCTAGCGGGTGGTTTTTTTTTGCACAGAGATCTGGTTACATTTAAGCAAATGGCCAAGGGTTAGGCAGGCGGCAGCTGTAGCCTGCAAGCTAGACAGACACTCGACAAGAGTCAGACCCAGAACCCGGACTCGGGAATTTGGGCAACTTGTTTTTGTTTGCATTGACATTTGAGTGTCCATCCGTCGAATCCATTGGCACGTTTCTTTGTTGTTATGGCTGCTATAACTGTTGTTGTAGTAGTGGCTGTCGTTGTCCTCTTGCCTTTGCATTTGAATTAACAGTTATTTTTGGCAACAACGGTATTCTAGCCAACTCACCTGCCAAAAAAAAAAGAGAGAAACAGACAAAGCGTTTCCCATAGTCAGACGTTGCTAAGTGCCAAGTTCGGGTGTATGTGTTGTATCTGTGTGTGAATTTGGACTTGTATTGGCTTTTACCATTTACCAGGATTCAATCTCATCTATGCCAATGGGCTGAATCATAGAATACTGCACATTTTCATTTAATGCAGCAGTTTGTACGTGGGATTACGATAAGTTGTGTTTTCTGGGCATGCTCAAAGTAACACAAAGTTGCTCAAAGGACGAGGTTATTGCATGATTGCTCCTAAACTGCAATAATGCTCTGAGTCGTTAACCCTTTAAGCTGAAGCACGAAATGTATTCTCATCCACTGAGCAGCTAATATCCTTCTTTAACATAACAAATTAATATAATTCTTAACTTACCTTTGTGTCGGATTCACTTAAATCCTAAAACGAAAGAAATTAAATTTCATTATTAACAATTATCAAGTTGGCCCAAAAGCAAAGTCAACAACAACGCTAAAATCGTTAGTTGACCACAAAACTAAGTCAAAAAGCATTTAAGCCAAAAATACATAGAAGCTCTGATTTAAGACAAACAAAATTCAACATAAAAAATACGATATAGATATACCATGCATACAATATCTATAGAAAATATCTTGTGGTTTTTCTCTCTCGAAATAAATGCAAATATTAGCCATGCCTGAGGCATTTCAGTCTTAGTTCAAAGCATTTGGCCAAGATAAAAATCAACAGCAGCCAAAGACAAACAAAGCCAACTGAGATCTTAAGCAAAAATTCTTCTTAAAGCAAACAAAATCTTTATTGTATAAACAAAAACTCTTTCGTACAAAAATTTTTAATTAACAAACCAATTAGTTTTTGGTTATTTCTGCTTGTATAAAATGGATATAGAGCATGTATGTGCACCATGGTATCGCATAGTACAAGGAGCCACAGCATTGACCCAAATCAACTTTCAAGTTGGTACTGCAAAAAAGCAAATATCTTGGTAACTGACTCAAGCAAAAACTTGGCCAAGATGCGGCCAGGGCCAGGTGTAAGTTGCCAGTCACAACAACCAATAGACGCAGTGACAGCAGTTTGCCGGCTGGAGTTCTTAAACTCCCCGCTTATGTACGCTTCCACTTCGTCTCTCACTCTCTCTCTCCCTCTCTACCTCTGCCAACATTTTGACCTATAAGCTGACTTTGACTGCAGCTCTATAGCAATTTAGATAAACTTGTTCGTGTTCATGTCCGTGTCCATGTTGGCATTGACCAGAGTAACGCAAAAAGGCAAAAGTCATTTCCATTGGATAGTGAGAGAGAGAGAGCGCTGTGTGCGTGCCCTTGCCGCAAGTCCATAAAAAGACAGCCAAACTGTGCAAATTTGCGCAGTAATCGGCCACAGCAGCTCACAGTACAGCACCTCACAGCTCCACACAACAACGTCGATCCCTTTGTGAACTTTGTTTAATCCTGCAGCTCGTACGCCTGTCCATCGGTTTGTTGTGCTTTCTGACGCTTTGGCATCTACGCATCAATGCGTTCCATGTAACAGCACAAAGTAGCGTCAAGGCAAAAGCAATAAAACAGAAAGTGAGTTGCAGTTTGCCATTCGGGTATCATCTGGCTGGCCATAAAAGGCAGCAACTCAAGTTCATCATCCATCTATTCCCAACTACAGAGATTGTTACATTATTTAAATGGCTGGCGTGCGCGTGTCAAAGATTGGCTTGGAAATACTTATTTGAGATGAGCATGGAACAGCGATTTATTAGCTGAGTGAATGATTTTTCGTCGATCTCGATGATTTCATCTTTTAGGTAATAAAAATTACAAAGTGGCAATGCAGAGTATTTCACATTCGTCATTCCGTTCTTTAGGCAGCATCTGACTTGTTTATTTCATTTTTTTATTTTTTATTTTTAGGTTAAGGTAATTTCCGTTTCAATTCAGTTTGTGTATTTACAGAGCTACTTGCACTGCTGCTGCTTCTTCTTTTTTTTTGGTTTATAGATTTTTCTATGGTTTTATCCTTGCTCCACAAATGCAACTACAAGCTTTTGAATGACCCGAATGGCTAAACGAATTTAACCCATTTCATTCAGTTCAATTTTGTTGCTGCTTTTGACTAATTGAGTGTTTTCTCTATCTTTTTTAGGTACGTATGTCTCTGCGCGCTTCAAAGGACATAAGATAGTAAGTGCAGCATTCAAAGTGAAACCTTGATGCAGATCTTTAAGTAAAATGCTTTACATTTTCAAACGCATTACCCAGCAGATTGCACATGAAATTCGCGAAATTATGCAATTAACCCATTTTCACGTGAGTTGGCGCTGGCTTCGTCTGCACGTGAAAATCCTGGCGAAATGGCCACAAAGTGGCATAACAGCAACCTCGGCAACAACAAGCACAATAAGAGCAGCAAGTCAGAGGTTGCTGGCAGTCGCTGCACTCCGAACTCGAGTGCTGCACGGCTTCCTGTAGCCCGCCCGGAATCAAATGATGTGTGTACGTTAAAATTGTACGCCTTTTAACTTTAAATACCCGCAAGCAGGCAAATCTTTTTCATAAATTCACACGTGGAGCTACGGCTGCTCCTTTACCGTGCGACCACCGCACACATATACGAGTTAATACATACACACCTACATGTGAATGTATGAAAAATAAGGACTAAGAGAATGAAAGAAAAAACCCCGAAAACCAATTCTACCCAACTACACTCACGCGCGCGCGCTCGCTCGCGCCCCTCACGCTGTGCATGTTTTTGTGGGCGATTTTTTGTGTTCCTGCAACTGCAGCACGAAACAGTTAACAAAAAGTAAATCTCGCTTAAATTCAAACTGACGCTCCAATTAAGTATAATGTCCTTGAGAGGATAACGTTAAGTGGCGCGTGAAATTACATTAATCATTGAAGAGATTTACATGCAGCAGCAAACGCTGCACTTTCTCTTGCCGAGGGGGGCGGTAAAGAGCGCCGACAGTTGCGGGCTCAAAAGAAAGTTAAGAGCAGGTTAAAGAGGGTGCAGCTTAAAGCAGGAAAAAAAAAACGAAAGGCTCACAGCAGAGCATTGCATTTTTGGCATTGCACTCAAACTGCTGACAGCTGGGGATTACTTTGTGGTGTTCTCGCTCTCTCTCTTTTCGGCCAGCTTTCTCTCACGCTTTATCTCTTTGTGGATGTGTGAGCGTATATCCTTGTGTTTATTTAGTGTAAGCAAGTGATTAAGTTTCTCTGCGGGGCCAAACATACTTTGTAAGGGAATAAAGTTAAAATTATTGTATGTACAGCAGGTATCCGTTTGTGGAAACGCGATGAGGTACAGAGGTACTCAATTTCTGCAACTTATCGATTAATTCGATAGCTTACATTTTGACAAGCATTACAGCTGAAGAGCGTAACTAATTTTTATAAAGAAAGCACATGTTGTTGTTACGCAGCTTAACCAGATTTTTTTTTAATTGAAGACTTATGCTCTAAGTGGCAGAGTGCATGCACGAACGAAGTTACGATAGTTTAAGATTGGAAATGAAAATACCTTTATTTATTCTACCTTTTTAATAATCTTCAAACAATCCAAATAGTGCAGCATCCAAAAGCATTTTCTGGCTATAGAAACAACGCGCGCATATTTTTCGTCTGGCGCGCAAAAGTAGGCAACACATTTTTCTCGCCCATCTTTTTATTGGCAATTCCTAAGACATAAATAAACGAGCAACTAAAAATGACCGAAATATTCGAGCGTTACATAATCAAATTGTGCAATGTGCATACATAAATATTTGTATATGCATTCCATATGTACGGGGGAGGGGGGGCCCTCAATTTTCATTCAACTTCTGCAGCAGCTCTGGTGCACTAGAGAGGCCGCTTCCGGTCTAGCTAGAAGCAACAATTTCATTTTCTGGCCTGCGTCAAAAATGTTGCCAGCTGCTTTTATTTTTTTTTTTGCCCCCCCGACCCGAGTGCGCCATCCGTAACGTAACATTTTTATTTCTTTTTCGGCAAGCCACGGCACATTTAGCTCCGTAACACTTTTGCCATGCGAAATTTTTCCCCCCAGCAAAAGCGTGAAAAACTGAGTTACGGTGTTGCCACTCTTTGTGCGAGCGTGTGTGTGTGTGTGTGTGTGTGGGTGTGTGTGTGCGTGAGTAGCCCACGGCTAACTGTAAGCCCTTGAACTATGCAAAATGAAAAACGTATCCTCACAACTACGCGGCAGTTTAATTGCTGCAAAGGCCATGCCCCGTGCTGCATGCATTTCTGCAACTCTTCCCCTTCCCCTACCCCCCACAAGCATATGCACACTGTTGTGGGGGATGGGGGGGGGGGCACTTTTGTTTTTGCTATTGGCATGCGTTTTGGCATAGCTTGAAGTTGATTGCTCAAAGTGAGTGGAGAGTCAAAGCTGCAAAAAAAAAAAATGGGGGACTGTAGGTGAAGCCAGCCAGCCTGCCAGCCAGCTAAAGCCACTTCAATATGGCGCAAGGAAATTGAAAATCCTCTTTAATACTGAAGCCTGATTTCAGTGAGCCCCCCACTATGCACTCCGCAGCTGGCACAAGGCAAACAAATTTCAATTAGCGTATGACGAACATTTTATAATGCAAATGTGAATTGAAAAGTTCTTTTGTTGCTTTTGAAATTTTCCGCTGGCATATGCAATTTTTGCCCCCACCCCATATGCAATCCATGATAAAAGGCAAACATAATATGCATCCAAAATGATGTAACATACACATAGACAGGGGAAGCGGTGTGGCGACTTTAAATGCATTTGCACTGATTGAAAAACCGCAGTTTAGTCAGTTGTTACCCGCGTATGGGCAACAAAATGTTTGACTTTATTTAAAGCGCATAACAACATTGCGCATACGCCACCGACAACGCAACGCAGTCACAGTCTCTACATCAACTCGAAAAAAAAAACCAAGATAAAACAAGTGGCTTACCAAGTTGTCTCTTGGCAAACAATTCTTTCAGTTCAGACGAGCATAAGTCCTGGTACAGGTGAGAGACTCGGCATAATAGAGCCTAGTGGCTTTTGGGATAGTAGTTGCTCAAGTGCTCAGTCTTCAGTGTGTGTGCGTGTAACTTGGTTTAAACTCTTAGACGTTTTGTGTTGCATGTTAGCAGGAAGTTGTTGGCCACTTGTGTGATATAATAAAAATGCGCACAAGATGTGGACCGCACGACCATGGCATACCCTCTTATTTTTCAAGCTATTTGGTTTTTATAGCCAGCATTGTAGGACATTTCTATTTAAACCTAACATACACCTATGCCAGCGACTATAGAGTATTCAAATGCAGCACAACATTAATACTCGGGATTTTCTGCTTTAAGCTTGTGCTGCCCATAAACACTAGGCCCTCAGTTCACGCACACACGTAGGTAAGGAGTTACCTTCTGAAGTATTTTATGCTTTGTCAACAACATCGTCATGTAGACGCACGAAATGTTTTCTTTCCATAAGCTTTGTCTGCAGCAACAAATAGAGACTTCTTTCACAAAGTTCATATGAAATGTCAAGTTGTTGTTGTTGTTGTTGTTATCGTTGTTGTTGCCTTTAAAAGCCTCTTCCGTAGCAGTCAGGTAGGCGTATCACTTGCAGCAACTCTACTTTCAACTCGGCAGTCCATCAGCACAAAAGTTTTTCCAAGGTTCTCTGCTCTCTACCTACAATGCTTTTTGTCCATTTACCAAGGCAAAAAGTTTTGCAGCAACAATAAATGAGAAACCAAAGCGAGCAAAAAATGTACAATTTGGCATCAAACGAAGTTAAAATACCCTTTAAAAGGGGTTTACGAAATGGTAGAGCTTAGTAGAGCTAAATAAAAGCAAAAATTGCAGAGCTAAGTTTGAATTCTGCAACGATTTGCTGGCCTTTTTGCTTTGGCAATCTTTAGTGCAGATAAACTACTTGCTTGCGCCATCTGGCGGAAGAATAAATGGTAACTACAAAGATCTGCGAATACATTGAGAACTGTACGGAACTATGTTTATCAAATACCCTCACTCTGTCCAGTGTGGCCAACACAAAAATGATGAACCAAAATGGTTTGGTCGAAACTTTTCTGCATTGAAATATGCATGTCCGTTTGTTGGCCTCTGTTTTTGTTGTTATGTTTATTTATGTTGGTTTGCAGGAAACTGGACAAATTGCTGCAGTGTACGACGCACTCGGCAAAGTTGCTAGCTTTTGTGATATTCTTATAATTTGATTAAAAGTTCTAATAGTTCTGGAATTGTAGGCATACACGAGTAGTAGATGGTTTTGTTTATAAAATATTTTTTCTAGTTACTACATTGAATTGCTCGAAATAAATTGAATTCCATTGTTGCATTGTTGTTGGCGAATGCTTAGTCAATTTATCATGTACTCCGCCCGCTCGGTGCTAGCCAGATACATATTCGAACGGCCGCATAGAATTCGAAACATTTTCCAACTAGTTACATAATTGCGCGAGCTACTGCAAAATTTTGCGCCGAACTTCATCAAAATTCCAATTAGCGCTTTCAGTCAATTACAAGGCGGGGCAGGAGTTACGCGGGCAGGCGGGCAGGCATTACAAGCAACTAAGGGTAAGACGTTCTGCGCCCTTTGCAAAGACAACAAAACAAATAGGGCCACAAAACTGTGAGTACATTAAAACTTTTGCAAAATTAAGCAAAGCAAGCGGTAGGGAGGGCAATCCTTTGGGGTGTATTAGTATGAATGAGGATGTGTGTATCCCTCTGTGTGGGTGTGTGTGTGTGTGTGTGTGTGTGTATCCTGTGGTAAATAAGAATAGAAAGCAAATACAAAGTCAGCAGCCACAGCGCTGCTTTGCTACAAAAACCATAAAACTTTGATGCCAACCAAACGCGCCATTTTAAAGTCTTTCTATACAAATATAAATACACACACACACACACATCCGCACACTCACAAGGATACAGTGAAAACTCTTTTGTGCTTGTTATGGCATAATATTTTCATAAAGCAAAAACAAAAATTCACATTGACAAAAGCCAAGCCAAACAGCAACTGTAAACAACAAATGCGGGCTAAGATATATATACATACTATACTTGTGAGGGTGTGGGTGTGTGGGAGTGTGTGTGTGTGTATGGACTATGTATGGGCAAAAATATGTAAAACTGAGACAAAAGTATATGGTCAAATTTTCAACAAACATTTCGATATTAAAATATGAACAAATTCTAGCATACTCGCCTCTAAGCCGAAAGGTCCAGCAATAGCAAATATATGTAATTTATCTAGAAAAATCTCTATTGGTTAAAGATACAGCCGTACGGATACGGCAATAAAATGTAGCTCCCTGTTCTCTTCGAACAGCTATTAATATAGATAAGATGGCCATAGTCAAGCGGAATACATTTTTTTAACGAACAAACTCTACTTAAATTCAAACCAATTTTAAAACATTATTTGCGCTTTAATACTTTTTCGAGATAATAAAACATTTACAGACAAATGAACAATGCAGCAAAATTAATTCGTTATAATATTTAATTTCATTGCATATTTCATTATATTTCTTATTAAAATTTTTGCGCAAACTATCGAATTTCGCTACTTGACAAAAGTGCAAGAGTAAAGCGAATTTTAAACAAATATTAAATATTTGTTTTGCTTTTTATATATTTTTATAATATAATTTTTATAATTTAATGCCTATAATAAAAGTTAAAAAAAAAACACATTGTGATTGAAAATACGACGAGCTTCTCTACTTTCTGCCCAAATATACATGATAGGAACAGAACGCTGACTGACTGGCAGACAGGCAAGCAGTATTGATGGCACAGCAGCCGTAGGATATTGAAATTGTATATAATTATATACACATAAACGCACACATGCATATACATATTTACACAGATACTCTCATATACAAGATACACACGCTGTTGCAAATGTGGCAAGACAGCTAAAGTAGACACTGTGCAGGGGGAAAGGGAGCTGTAATTGTTGCACGCGCCGCATGAAACAATTTTGAGCAGCATATTTGGCAGCTGTCTGTATGTATGAGCGTTGTCAAGCCGCAAAATGGAGCGAGCGCCATTCCCCGCAGTCTGTATATTATATATGTAGGAAAATTGTCAGTGGGGAAATTATCACAGCAGCTGAATTAGAAGTTAGAGGCAGGCAGCAAACCTCATATGATTTCATCAACGTAATACGATAAATTTCATAATGAAACGACACGTAATTGAGGTTCGCTTATATGCAAGAGCGAGTATATGAAGCGAGTTGGTTTGGTTGGGTTCCTTTTTATCAGCCTCAAAGAGCTCAGTTAGCCAACCAACATTATGCCGCTGGCCTTAGCCTCTAGTCAATTAATGCTATTTCTTGCGCCTATTTAACTTTTTCAACTCTCTTTTGACCCTAAGCGGCCATTTGCCTAGTGGAACCCGAAACCAACCTTTTTAGCGTAGCGGCTGCAAATCAGCACCCGACAACTCTCGCATGTGCCAAATTAACGCATTGTTTTCGCTCATTATGGGCCTTTCGTTGGGTTTCCATTTTCGGCTTAGACCTAGCATTCTTGCGCGTCTTTAGCTCATAAAAAGCAAAAATATGAGCTTAAAATATGTAAAATAGCAAGAAAACTTGGCTGGCACACAAACTTTTATTGCTGTTGTTTTGTGATTTAAGAGATTTCTTAGCAAGCACATATTCAATAAAGCAGTTTATTTTTATAATAATATAAGAATTACCAACTTGTGTACTGCTTCCGCTCTAACTGGCAATATTTAAAGTTTAAATTTTGTGGCAGCAAACATTTTTCAACGCATCTCCCATTGATAAAAAGTCTGCCATTTGTATTTTATGTATTTAGACATTCGATATATAGTTTCGATACTTTTAATTACGATTTCTCTCAAAAGCTGCATATTGACTTTTTCACCCACACACAGCTTTGCTTCCACAAATACCATATTTTCCTTTGCCTGCACTTGTACAAGAAAATTCAATTAATTTTCAATTTCATTGAGCAACACATCATACAGATTTTCATTTTCACTTAAAAAATATTTCTCTTCATATTATTTTTATTATTTGTATAACGTAGCGTATCAAATATATCTGAAAATATGTTTATTTACATGCCTTAAGCATGGCAATGCAGTTTTACGCACGAAAAGCGCATTTACTATATTTTCACTCATATTTTCACTTATTTGGGCCTCGTCGTAGTGTCGACGCAAAGGGCCTGCCGAGTGCGACAGGTAGAAGCAAAATTTTTACTACGAATTTTTTATTCATATGCATTTTTTATGCCCTCATGAAATATACTCTTATTGCATTTTTTATGTTGTCAAGTTAGCTGAGGTGCATAAACAAAAATGCCAGCTTAAAAATTTGTCAAAAAAAATATCAGTTTATCTGTGTGCGTGTGTGAGTTTGTGTGCGTAATTGTTTTATCCTCGTTCATCACGCAAAACATTTTGTTTATTGGCAACATATTTATAAGAGTCCATTTGCTTGACTCTATCTACTGCCGCTGTGCAACGTGAATAAGCCATTGATTGTGTTTAAAATGCAACGAATCGAAAACTAATCGAATTATCAGGTATATCGATAACGATTGCGGCGAAGATAACAGCTGATTGTCAGGAAACTTATGCTAGGTGGCGTTGCTATGCAGAGAGGCAGTGCATGTTAAGAGAGCCACGAAAGAGCAGAGAAGTAAGTGATCAGAGAGACTAAGACAACAAGTTCAGAGAGAGTGTGTAAACAAAGACTGATAAGCAAAACAGGACGAAGTTACAATGAAAACGCGATTGAGAGGACAGACTTAGAGAACAGTATAGACAAGGAATACGAAGTATAGAAAAAAAAAGTGCATATAAGAATACAGAGAAAGATGGGGTGAAACCTAATGCTGAGAAGAACAACGACAACAAGTTTAAGGGAAAGTATATAAATAAAAAAATATTAGATAATGAAAGAAAAAGTTACGGCGAAAACGTGATGGAAACGATAAGGTTAGAGAATAGAATAGAAGAAACAAAAAAAATACAGCGTGGATACAAGATTAGAGAGCAAAACTGTGTGAAACTCAAGACAAACAGAAAAATAAGAGACGCACTGGAAAAGCAGTGAGCACGAAAGAAGTAAAGTACCAAAGCAAGAACTAAATTAAGAGAACAAAGAGCAAAATAAAAGAAAGATCATTGCGTAACCACCGTTGTAAATACCGTAACTGAAAGCATATCCGTTAGTCAAGGTGTTGCTGGCAACGGTATTTCACATGCTTGTTATTCCCGTTAAAACGGCGACAAATTCAAATGCAATAAATTTCGACATTTTATTTTTTGTTTTGCTTTTATCATTTATCTTGCTCTTTGTTTTTGTGCAATGTGAATGTGCGCTGTGATTTTCAACAATTTGTAAAATAAATATCGCAATGTGCATTTCAATTCAGCTTTTATCTTCAATCCTTTATTTTTGTTTTTTTTTTTGGCCGCCCAAACCAACTCTTTGGCACTATCCTTGTATCACATTGTTTGTATTTACTTTAGTGATTATTGCACATTGAGCTTTATTCATTTGATTTATTTATTTAGCTCGTTTGCCATTCTACTATTTACTTTTGAATTTATTCAAAATGTTTGCACATGATGATGTTTGTTAGTGTTGCTATACACGACGAACGTTGCATTTCTTGCATTTGCACAAGGGCAATAAATTCGAATTGTGTGCATTTTTCGTTGCATACTTTTGGGGCGCAATAATTGCTTTAAAGCAAAATGTAGCCTGGAACGACTAAGTGTCAGTCGAGGCACCATCACTAAGTAAGTAACTGTGGCATCTGCTTCATAGGCTCCTCCACTGACGGCTAAAAGCTTTACGAGCGAACGAACAGTCAAGTTTGCTTTTACACTAATTCCCTACCCCGTCAAACTTTTGTATTGTAATTGAGTGTAAGCAAAACTTTTCCTACTTTTTGCACACGGCTTCTTTTTCCAATTTTTTTTCTTTCTTTTTTTTTTGGTTTGTTTGCTTCAAGGCGACGCTCGCTGTGTATTGGCCGGGATTCTGTTGGGTTTTGCGCTGCTGCATTTTGACTTTGGCTCGGTTGCTTTCTTAACTATGTTGCTTCCAAGCCAAAGCCGCAATAGAGGAAGCTACTCAAAAATAAATATGTATAGAAATAAATATGTGTACGTGCGTTCGTGTGTGTGTGTGTGTGTGTTGGGGGAAAACTTTCATAAACTGTAAGTAAACAACAAAAAGGCAAGAGAAAAGCGCCGCTTTGTAGGACAGGGCAACTAGGGAAGGCGCAGACGGCATGCTGGTTATGAGGCTGTTGCTTATAAAGTTCAAGAGCAACATATGTTGTGGCATGAATTTATGTTCCTGATACACTGCAGCAGCATTGAAAGTGCCGCCATGACTGCCTGCCTCTTCCTCTGCCACTTGTAGTGGTTATTTTTTGTGGTGGTTGCTATTGTTGTTGTTGTTGTTTACTTTTATATATTTGAAAAACCAAATTATGGTTAGACTTTTTAACTTGTTTATTATACAGAAGAAGCAGCAGCAGCAGCAGCAGCAGCAGCAGCAGCAGCAGAAGTTACTGCCAAGCGCAAGACCTACACTTGTGCCTTGCCTCACATAACTGCCACTCTGCGTTAAAATGTTGTGCAAAAATAAGTTTTTTAATTTAATTTTAATGAAAATTTATTATTTTATTCACGCGCTGAACGCATTGCGCAGCAGAAAAAAAAAATTAAATCGAAATAATAAAAAGCAACAAAAAATTTGCTCTCTCTCTCTCTTCCGGCCTCGCCTCCGCGGAAAAGTCTCAAAAGTTTGCGCTGTAAAGTTGCAAGACCGCTCAATCTTTTCAACCAACATGTGGTATGGTGGAATGGGCCTTGAAGCGCAATCTGCGGGTTCTTTTTTGGTAGAATTGCAATTAAAATGCTTGATTTTGTTAAAATTTTTGCCTAAGTACAAGTTTTTATTTGATTTGTGCGACATATATACATGTTGCTTAACATTATTGGGAAATGTGTTATTGTGTCGTCTTCTTGACTGCTGATTGCTGGCTAAACTAAAATTTAATTTCGTATAAAATATCGTTGTGTGCTATTTAACAACGGGCCGGTAAACTAACTTTAGCTAAAAACTTTTAACAAATGCTTTTGTTGCAAGTACTTGGATGCACTATATCATAAACTTGCAAAATATAGTGCTGCCTTTGTATTACATTGGCGTTTCGACACCTTCAGCCCGTTTGGACATAGACTTGGCACGAGATACTTGCAAACTGGGCTTTAAGACAAAAAACGAACAAACAAGATTTTCATCCACACACATTATGGCACCGGCATTGTCGAATTCGCCGCAATAGTTGGGTGCCGAAAAGATTGTGATCAACTGACGTTTGCCAAAGAACTCATAGCCATCCTCGACCACTTGATGAGCGCGACAGACCAAATCCAGCTTATGGCGATGCACAAATTTGCCCACAACATCAGAGCCGAAAGTACAGCTTACACCACGGTCATTGACGCCCCAACCTATAATTTTTGGATCTGGATCAGACCACAGTAGGTCGCAGAGTAAACCAGAGTCGGGCACATCACATGGTCGGTTTAAATGTATGATCTGTTGCATGCTTTGCAGCTCTGGACTCAATCCGCCATGGCAACAAAAGATTTTGTCGCTTATTATCGCAGTCACTGGCATGCAGTTGTAGCAATCAACAAATGAACGCCATAATTTAATGTTGTAGCGTCGCTTGCACTCATCGAAGAAACCGTAAATGCGATTAATGCTTGCCGACTCATGATTACCACGCAGCAGAAAGAAATTCTCCGGATACTTGACCTTATAGGCAAGCAATAGGCTGATCGTCTCTATGGATTGCTTGCCACGATCCACGTAATCGCCCAAAAATAAGTAATTCGAGGCAGGCGGATGGCCGCCATAGTCAAAAAGTCGCAGTAAATCCTGATACTGGCCATGTATATCTCCACATATCTTCACGGGTGGCGATAGCTCCAGCAGCATGGGCTGTAGCAGGAAAACCTCACGAGCACGCGCACATAGATCGCGTATTTCCACCTCGCTGACGGTGAACTGTTTTATGCGATGTGTGTCCAGAATGCGCGCTATTAGTTGATCAATTGAAGCTGGCTCCTTAAAAGTAGACATTTTTTGTGTACTCTGTAGCTCCAAAATGTTTAGTATATGTTTTGTAGAAGTGACACTGTTCTGTCTGTTCTCCTCGCATACTGAGCTTTTTCATTTTACTTTCTTTGTTTAACAACTAACTAAGCAACTATCTGTCTAAGGAAGAATTAAGTTAACAAAAAAAAAATGTAAAATTTTTATCTTATATTTAATAAAACTTGTCGGGATCTTTTAAAGCGCTGCTTAGTCGAGTGCGCTTTTGAGGTTTCATCACTGCCAACGTAATTTTCAAATTACTGTCGACAATCATCATGCCTCCGGCGTTATCGAACATGCCACAATAGCTAACCGCTGAGAAGATGGTAATCAGTTGACGTTTGGCGAAGAACTCATAGCCATCTTCGACCACCTGGTGAGCGCGACAAATAAGATCAAATTTGTTACGCTCCAAGAAGGTTGCTATGACATCGACACCAAATGTAAAGCTAACACCACGGCTGTTGGGCCCCCAGCCCCTTACTGTCTCCGATGGATCCGACCATAACAAGTCACACAGCAGTCCACTGCTATTAATGGCACTAGGGCGAAATATTTCCTTTATGTCATTCATGTTGTGCAGTTCGGGACTAAGGCCGCCATGGCAGCAGAATATCTTATTGCTGATAATAGCTGCTACGGGTAAGCAATTATAGCAATCCACAAAATTTTTAAAAAGACGCACCGTAAAGCGCCGTTTGCACTCATCGAAGAAACCATAAACTTGATTGATGCTAGCCGATTCGTGATTACCACGTAATAGAAATATGCTGTCCGGGTACTTCACCTTGTAGGCCAACAGCAGTGTAAGCACCTCCACTGATTTCTTGCCACGATCCACATAGTCACCGAGAAATAGATACGTTTTTTGTGGCGGAAAACCGTGTGATCGAAAATAACGTAGTAAATCCGAATATTGTCCATGTATATCGCCTAAAATGTTGATTGGTGGCTTCAATTCCAAAAGCATTGGCTGCGAAAGCAACAGTTCACGAGCGTTGTTCAACAGCAAAAAAAGATCTGATTCGATTATGTTCGGATGCTCTTTGTTCTCTGATTTAAGCAAATTGCTTATCATCGTTTCCAGCTGGGTGGACTGCATTATCGATGGTGCCTTATCATTTAATAATTGGCTAGCAACAAGTCTAATTAAATAAAACAAATGACAGTAATTTAAGAAAAGTTTAAAATTTGTAAAAAGATGCAGTTCGTAATGAAAGTTAACGCTTGGGGATATAATATAATACAAATAGTTTGTTAGATCTTCGCCAGTCTGGCTTAGTAGGCCAGCGCATAGAATACGTCTCAAAACATGCACGCCAAAAGCGTCTGTCCGTCTGTCTGTCTGTCAACTAATAGTCATCAGTTTGCCCCAAACGCGAATAATACTTGCAATCTGTCAAGTCGCTCCAATTCTTGCTCCCTCTCTCTCTCTAGGGTCGTTTGACAATTGCTACAAATTGCATTTAGCTTACGCTGAACTAGATGTCTCTGTGTGTCCAGCATAACCCTAAACATTACAACATTACAATATGCAGCATCATCAGTACCATACTCGTCATCGTCATCGTCGTCATCGTCGTCATCAACATAATCAGTAACAACAACATTAACAACAAAAGCAACAATGATGACAACAAACATCGCAAGGCTGGAACTATGGGTTCCTCTCAGTTTGGCACGAACGTGTCATTCACCCGATTTATACATATATATATATATACCATATACAACCCTATACATATATGTATCTATATCTCTTGATCTGTGTGGTTACGTTTGTATACTGAAAGGGTTGGCACGGGTGTTTGTTTGTTTCGGGTGGACTGTTTCGAAGTCAGGGGGCCCCATAGTTTGCTTTACTCTCTGAGCTTTACAGCAAATTTCGTCATGTGCGTGCTCTACCGTTCTTCACTTCGCTTCAATCTTCATCCATGGCTCTTCTCATGCAGTTACCTCCTTACCTCTAGCTCCACCGTTGCGCACGTTGTTTGTATTTGTCTGTGTATTAAATTGCTGGCTCATATGGGCTCCCATTCCGTAGTTGTTGCCGTTGTTGTTGCCATTGTTGTTGCTTTCGTTTGTCATTTTCCTGCCGTTATTTTTATCTACACGTAAGTCAGGAGAGTCCATTTGTTTTACTCTGCTCATTGTTTTTTCATCTTTCTAGCTGCTTCTACTGTTGCTGCTGTTGTTTTTGTTGTCACCTAAATTTTCTTCTTTAAGTTTTATTATCTCCAAAGCAGAAGAAATGTGTATATGGTGAAAGCTAGAGACGCAAACAGCCGACTTGCTGCTACTCTATGCCAAATTAAGTTCTTCTTTGCATGAAAGGTACAAAAAGGGTTTATTAAGTTCGCTGGGAACGTTGTGGTACATCCAAACCTCAATTACAATGCGAAAATAAGCTGATTCAATTACTAGATTCGTACAGATTTTATTGAGACAGCGGTTACATCTACTATCAAACAAAATAGGCGCAGGATTGGAATGAACACAATGAATCACGCCTAAAAATACCTAAAATAGTGTTTCTCAAACTTAAAAAATCATAGGGCATTCTATACACGCCGTATCTACAGTTTCTGCGCATATACTTTTGACAGCGAGTGTATTCGTCTAAAGGAATCATGTATCAGCTGAAATCGTTGCCTTAGGCATGGCACAACTCCCACTGGCGGGCAGCATGTTTGCCGTGACTCATAGAGACAACTGGCTTCGTGCCTTGCCAGTGATTCATTCAGATTGTCTTTTCACTTTGGACCACGAAATATTCCGTCTCAGTCCGACCGAGTCGGTACCGGGCACATACAGCATTTGATATACTCATATGTGACTCAACTTCATGCATTACAATTTCACGCGTGTGGTGGAGGCCCCCCAGCAAAAAAAAAAAAAAAAAAAAAAAAAATAGAACTTTCCAATACACTCCGCCCGCTCTTACTCTACAATAATATCCTCATACATAGACATGTACACACTCAACGTAAATTTCATGCAATTTGTTATGTTTTATGTGACTCCTTGTGCACGGGTTGTTGTACTTGCTGTATTTGTTGTTGTTTTTATCGTTGTTGTTGTTGTTTTTATCGTTGTTGTTGTTGCTATTGAGGTCGCACTGTACTCCCTGTTGTTGTAGCTGTTTTTGCTAGGCCGCATGGGAATCTCAAAATGACAGACTTCAATTTATACAATTTATTTTATTAAGTCAAACGTTCGCTCTACATGTGTGTGTATCTATGTATGTATCTGTGTGCGTGCACGTGTAGCTGTGTGTGTGTCTCTGTGCGTTTTATTAACAAATTGATGAAACAATTTCCGCAGCGTTTAATATGGGCAATTTTTTGCAATATTTGTTGTTGGCCGCTGTCGGGTTCTCTTCTCTCTCTTTTTTTTTTCGTGATTTCCGCGCATTGCCCAACCGGAAATTCTCCGGCAAATCTATAAAAGCAACTGTCAACAAAATATAAACCATGTACTCGTACGCATATTTATGTGTATACGTTTTGTGCACACTGACAGTCAAAAGTTGTCGCACACAATAGCAAATAAGTATTGTTGTTTTTTCCTAAACTTAATCGGTTAGCACTTTTAGATTTTGGCCCAAATTAAAGTTGCACACATACATAAAATGGTTGAACAGTTTACTTTGCAAGTATGGGAAAACTTTTCAGTGACAGTGTTGGTGTATTTCTGCTTTTATGATATGACATTAAATTTTACCCATAAAATCTACGAAATTGGCAAATTTCAATTGCCTAGTGCCAGAGCTCGTCTACGCAGAGCTAAATACTTCGCAGCTTGTGCCCAGCCCCGCCCCGTTTGTTCCTCATTGAAACAGCGGCAGCCATATAAATCTCCATTTTATATTGCCTATTTAGGCATTTTGGGCACGCAGCAGCCATTTTGTTTTGCTACATGGCTTTCGGAGTAGTCGCTTTAGGCCTCAAAATTATTGAATCTAATTAACTTAAATGAAATGAATGAAGACTACAAATGTGCAGACATAAAACTTCCTAATACCCTACGGCTATTTGTCTGTGTGTGTATGTGTGTGTATAGGTGTGCTTTGGGTTTTTGTTTTATTTTAAGCCATTTGAAAGAAGTTACACTTAATTTATGGATTTGTATATAAATACGTTTTAGCACTTTAATTGCAGCTAAATGTTACAAACGGGTGTGAACTTAACCAAGTCAGGATTCTTAAACATTTCATGGCTGCCTGAGTTTTAGTGTGTGTGGTTGAGAGTTTGGTCAAGGTCGAGAGATTGATGGCAGCATTGCCTTACGGCCAACTAGGGACTCGGTGGCAATACGCACGGGAAAACTTCAGCACGCGCTTTGCCTTATTGAAAATGTTCGTTAACGTGAACTCCGCTCACTACCCTCAACCGGCTGGCATTCGGAATTGATGGTATACCAAAATTTTCATGATATCAGATAATTAATCATTGTGAATGTGCCTGTTTTAAACATGTTTTCGTTACGTCTGCGGTGCGCTCTAAATATTAAGTGTGTTATTAGAGGTTTGTTGCGTAGAGATTTTGTGGCAAGTTTATGCCGTCGCAACTTTAAGAGTTGCGATTTTTAGCCAAGAGTGAAATATATATATTTCAATTTAAGTTTAAACTTTGTATGGCTGACAAATGCAGTGGTTATAAAAAGCAGCTAGCTCAGCGAATTTGCCTGGGGTCATATTTCTGACGAGTTTACTGCTGAGCGCGCAGCAATAAAAAAAAGAAAATTCAACTTTGCCAGCAAACAGAACCCAAACAAATCAATTTCGTTGACGCCTGCGTACCCCTACCCAAGCCCATCACGGCTACCTACGAATGGCTTTTGGCAAGCAAAATACTAGCTTCATTTAACTAATGCAGCAAAATGTGAGGGATTTCCTTTTATGACGCAAACATTTCTACATTTGTCAGGCATTTTGTGGGCGGCGGCATATAAAAATGTCAAAAAATTGTTTGCTTTGCTTTGCGTTTTATATGCTGTAAACACAACACACACTCACATAACCAAAAGGCCTGGCCAAAAAGAAAAAAAAAAACAACCAATTCCTTGTCTAAAAAGTGATATAAACTTTTACGCATCGTAGCACAAAGTGACCCAAAACCGGTTCGGCTACGGGTTCAGTAAAGTAAGCCGATACACAAACACCGCAAACTGTTTGCCTGCCAAAATTGTTCGACAAAAAAAAAAATTATAGAAAATAAAGCTGCACAAAACTGAAAATGCGCACAAGAAAGTTTTTAATGGATTTTCATGTTGATAAAATTATCACAAAAGTAAAGCCGGCAAAAGTTTTACCAAACTTCCGTAAAATATTTGCAAAGAGGCGCTGTCACTTGCCATGTTGTTGTTTTACTTGTTCCAACAGATTTCACTTTTACTTTCGTTCTGACCATATAATTTGGAATACGCATAGAAGTCAGTCAGACGACTGAACGCTACGCTCAATCATCCAAACTGCGAGCGTGCGAGACAACCAACGGAAGCGCCTTTTTTTGTGCAAAATTTGAGTAGGCAATTTTAATAATTTAAGTAAATGATCCATCACCGTTACAGTTAATCTATCAACGACAGTTAGGAAGTGGGGGTGCGGGCCTCCAATGAGCACCGTTGCGTTTGCTCGTTTTTCTTGTCGCTTTTCTTTGAGTTTTATTTTTTAACAAATTGTCTTGTTGAAAGTTTTTGCTTTTTTTTCCCTCAATATTTTGCTGGACTTTTGGCTGCGTCGGCAGCCCCGATAAGAAGGCAGTTTGGGGTGAGGGGCGAATTGTTGTTGTAGATAAGAAAATTTGCTGGCTATTAGTATTTAAGGCGTTAAGTCATTTATTTTCATTTGGAATTCGAATGAAGCGTGCAATTATTTGGTCAAGTGTTGATAGCGCACAAAATAAATGAACAACGGCCAAGGAACAAGGACTTACAAGGTCACAGTTATGTTACAAGTGGCCTACGCACTTGAGCAGCGCTATTATTAAACATATACATATACATAGACGGACTTGCTGATTTACTCTACTTATTTATGAGCCTCGAACCCAATCAATATGATAATTCGCTGCTACTTTATGCTACAACATAAACCCTCTCAAAGCAGCGGCCAAATCACTTGTACGCATTTTCAATAAGTCAATTTCAATTTCCAGTAGCGAAGGTCAAAAACCACACATGCAGCGAATCACCCATTTCGAATTGAGCCATAAAGCGAGAAAAGGTTATAAAAAGCGAAAAACCAGTTGAGTTTCAGTCAGTCCCAATGTCCGTGCTTCAGTCAAACTGTCCGTCCGCACATCAAACATCAATCTTGGTTCCCTCCACACTCAAAAAATGCTAAAACCCACAGCACGTACGAAACATTTCAGCTGCAAATAGTTGAAATCGCTTAGGCACAAAATTCTATTAAAATATTTATGCAAAAATCTACGAAGCGACAATTTAAGCCTACAATAACAACAAGCACGCAGGCGGAGAGTGCAAAAAAAAAAATGAAAGGAAGGCAGAAAAATAAAGAACGGAACCGTTTCGGGTTTACCAGCTGCATGAAAAATTTCAACAAACGATTTTCATAATCGATTTTCATGCCAGCTGAAGACCTCAATGGCTGTTGAAAGCGGCACTGACTGCCAGAGAGGTAGCTGCCACACAGAGAGGCTTGTCAACCTTTATCAAAGAGACAAGCAAAAAAAAAAAAAACACACACACACACACAGGGGCATAAAGAGGGGGCTTTACAAGGGCCTTAAGAGCTTGCTGCCAGCCAAGCCAAGCCTCAGGGACACACTACCAAAGACAAAGAGACAAAGTCAGCAAAAGCTGAGACAAATGCTACATGCGTCTGTTGACAATATATCAACATGTGGGCAGGACAAGTGTATCAGATAGGATGGAGAAGTAAGGCGGGGTACACATGTTTTTCTGAAAAATATGTAAAACACAATCCAACTTTATACCGTGCAGTGCAGACTATGTCTCTTTCTAGTTTAACATCCCTAACAATCACTCTCGCTCATCCCGCTCCCTAACGTTGTCCGCTGTCACTGCTTGACTTTGACTTTCAAAAATGGGTGGGGGAGGTGGAGGCCGCCTATGGGATGCAAGCAGCAGGTCAACTAATCTTTATAATATGTGAGTGTCTAGGAGCTCTTGTTCCTCTCACTCTCCCTCTCACAAGCCATTGGAGAGCAGCAAAGCGCGTCTAATCGATTCAGCTTCGAGTGCAAAATAAGAGCCGGTCTAGCGCCCAGGCTGGATATAGCTGCTCTCAGGGCTGCATCGACATGTCGACATCGACGAAACTGGTTCGAGAACGTTTAACAAATCAATTCTATATCAGTTTCAATGGTTCGATTCGACGAAGGTCCTGCTTTTTATTCAGCTTACTTTTATTTTCATTCGTTTTAGTAAAAATTACTCTTTCGTGAACCAATCAAGCCACATCGTACATTTCCTTTTGCGTTGCTTCGCAGCCCTGCTTGTTATTGTTTTTCCAATGTGCTCTTAACTCGTTTAGTGGGCGTATCGCAAGTGACAATAGATGTGTGAACTGGCCATTCAGTCGAAGGTTAAGCAGACCATATGCCATGTCCCAGACTGTATCTGTATCCGTAGCTTTTCCCCCACCAGTTGCGTCTGTCTGCTTGCCAGTCAAGTGTGTAAATCACGACAATGTTATGCCAAAATTGGGTTAAAGCCGGATGGAGATTGTGAGCGCAAGCCCTGGATTTGTTGTAACAGATTTTAACTAATAAGCTGACCAAGTTGTTTCATACAACTTTGCCAGAGCTGCCAAATTAATTTCACCGTCTTGATATTTTGTTTTTTTTTTGCTCTGTTATTTGCTGTTTAAGACAAGCCGCAAATTACAAAATAGTCAACTGGCATTACTTGTCCTTCGAAGTACCCACAAAGTCGCAGCACTCATTCCCTTTTGCCAGCTAATTGCAGGCGGTTGGTTTGCTTGGTGCTTTTTCTTCGTCTTGTTATTTGTATTTGACAAGCAGCGCGGGAAAGTCAAGCCAAGAGCGAATCCTTGCGAATCTATGCCACAATATCACCCAGCATGTATTACATAATGAAACGCTGATAAATTAAACAGATTTGTTACACGCCGCCTCGGCTGTCGCATCCAGCGCCGATGCCGTTCTGATTGCTGTGACCCACCCTTGACCGTTGAAACCCCAAGTCAGACGCCCCCAACAACTACTACCATTACGTCTCCGTTTCTCCGACAGTTTAGTCTTCTGGCAAAATGTTGCCAAAATGTCGACTTTGTTCTGCTCGATGAAGCGCGTGCTGCGTTTGGGTTTTAGTTGCGGTCTCTGCATAGCTGGCGGGCAACCCAAGTCTTTGGTTTTGGCTTTTAGGGGGCTAAGCAACGCCTGCAGCTTGTCAAATAATTTTGAAGCTTTTGGTATCATCAATTCTCGGTATGTTTTGCTTGCGATTTAAGGGCATATATAGCTATATTATGGATTAATTAAAATATATATATATATATCCTTTGATGTCTTAATCATGACGCTTTGGCTGATTAATTTGTAAATTTTAACAGCATCTATCAGTCCTATCCCACGCTGAAGACCAACCAACAAGACCAAATAAACAAGCTTGTTTGAATAACAAAATGGCGGCCACAAATCAACATTAATTTGAAGACACAATCAAAAACAAGGGGGATGCAGAAGACCGCAAAAAATATTGGTCACGTAATGTTTCTGTTTGCTAAAACAGTTTCAAAGACAAAAGCCAAGTTGTAGACAAAGAAGGGACAAAAACAAAAAATGTGTAGAAATGGAAATGAAAAGCCCGCTCATGATTAAAAAGTGTTACGGCTACAAGCAGCAAATAACGACTTTTAAATACTCTGTAGACTATGTCGTTCCCGTCACAAGCAACAATCATTTGCAATTTCCATAACTTTCTTAAAGACTACAAAATAGTCCTTCTGTCTGCTCGTGAATTCCGCATTACCTTATTTCCGGTCAGACTGCTTTTGTGGGCAATAATTTGTATGAAATAGAAAAACCACATTGTCATACACCGAGATACACACTACTATAAAAACACACTTAAAATTATTGCGCGCCTTGACTGCTGCTCTAGGGCTGCTGCTGTTGCTTCGGCTTCTTGTGACTGGGGTCGAGCGACGTCATCGGCTTTGGTCTTGGTCAGAGTCAGGGCCCCGTCGCGTCGTCGACAGCGCCGTCTGGTTGCTTTGCAGACTTGAATTACAAATTCAGCACAATGTCCTTTTGTCATTTATGCATTCGCAGAATAAATTAAGCACAATGAATTTCAACGGACCCGCCCCAAGCCACGGGCTTAGGGCTGACTTGGCTTGCTTTGACTTGACTGCTGCGTCAGCATTTTGCTAGTTGGAGAGCCAAGTTAATGCCAAGAGTGCGTTGGCCGTAAAGTTCGGCGTGTTTTGTTAAAATATTGGCCTACAGCTTACAGACTTGGCAGCACTTAATAACACCATTTTTATTTTTGTCTCCTTCGCAGGTGGCAGCGGCAGTGGCGGCGGCGGCGGTGGTGGTGGCGGCGGTGGTGGTGGCAGCTCTTCAGACATATCCAAGGATCACTGCAACAAAACTGTAGACATATTCGAGGACATCAGCTCACCGGAGGTCAGCAATCAAAACTGGGGTCGTCCGCTCACCTGCTGGTATCGTTTTCGAACGCTTAAGGGCGCTCCACGGGATTTCGTACTACGACTGCGCTTCAAGAAGTTCAAAGTGGGGCAGCTGCTTAATGCCACACACTGCGATGGCGGCTATTTACAGGTGTGTTTGTGTGTGTTCATTACTGATTTATGGCAGACAGGCGATCAAATTTAATTTATATGCAACTTGTGTGGGTGGGATTAGAGTCGTAGTCAAACTCATATTGTCATTGTAGAGCTGTTGTGCAGCATGTACGCCTAAATGATGACATATGTGCTCTATGACAGCTTTATGACAACACTCCTCTCATACCACCCAGCTAGCTGTCTGCCTGTCTGTCTGTTGCTCTGCTAATTCCAATTTATGAAGGTGACGCTTTGTCTTGGCTCAGCATTTGATTGCTTTTATACTACGTTATGCCACTCTGTACCCCTTTTCAGATTGTCGATGGTAATGCCAAAACAGATGTCTCCAATCGCCGTGAACCGGGCATGTTTTGTGGCGAAGCCGAACAGCCACAGACTTTTATCAGTGAAACAAGCTATGTTAAAGTCGTCTTTCATACGGATAACTTTACAGATCAGGTAACTATACCTTTTGTTCATCTATTATACAAGACACACGCTTACGCATACACACTTGCAAATACACTCGTGCGAGTCCCAAGATGGCAACATTCTCAGCTCAACACCTGCTGTGAGTTCTAACCTAGGCACTATATCACACAGCTCCTGCGAGAATTCCAATTACGGCAACAACAACAACAACAACAACAACTACACTAGCAACAATGCCAACGCACTTACTATAATAAACCTTAACTTTGTGTCTACACAGTGAGAAAAGTGTGATGCATGGGAGAATGTTTTCGAGAGAGAGAAAATGTGTGTGGGGGGGCTGCTTGTTTTGATCGTTCACTTGTGAAATCTAATGTAATTACAGGGTTACATTTCAGAACTATTTATACTTAACCCAAGGAACTCTTGAAATCACGGTAACTTCGCTTCTCCAAACTTGTTTTCCTCTCAGATAAACCTTGTGCGCTTAACTAAGCGAACACACTGCTGATTTTCTCGCTGTGTTCACACGTCCACGTCCAAGAGCGTGCTCCTTAGTTCTTACTATCCATCCATAGACCTCACACTGTCTTGAAGCAAGTGGTGCGTCTGTCTGGCTCACAACATCGCACATATATTTATATTTATCACATAATTTAAAGAAAATATTACAGCACACAAGTCTTGGCTGTCGTCGTTGGCGTCGCTGGCATTGCCCGTTTGCCTCGCTGCTTACTGGTGGCTTGTTTTTTTATTCTGTTGTATTTTTCTCGGTTGGCCGTATGACCCGTGAGTTGCAATTCTCTCCCGCACAGCTCCTGCTTCCGTGTAACTCACTTTCGCACTTAGTATCTCATATGTGAGTGTAGCCTGTGTGTGCATATGCATGTATATTTCTTTCATTTTTTTTTTTTTTTTTTGCATGCATGCATGCATTATTCAAGTGTACACACGCTGGCTGGCTGGCTTTCGTAGTCTATCACATGGACTTGGGGGAGTATATGGCATGTGGACGAGGGCGTGCTGCTGGCTTCTGCATCTTCTGTTAGACGTAGTTTCTGTGCACTGGCCGCGTCTGCTGTCTGCTCTGGTTATCTGTATCTGTATCTGTATCTATGTGTCTGACTGTGTATCTGGATAGTTGAGTATCTATGCGTGTTTGTGTCTGTGCTTGTTCAGCGACTGCGTGCCGCCAACGACGTTGCCATTGCAGGTTATGCGAAATGCTGTTCAAAAGTTGATTTCTATTTAGCTGCACTGAAGTTCTGCTTGCTGTCATTTCTGTTGTTGTTGTGCTCTCTTTTTTACTCAGATTTTTCTATATATCCAGTTGCTCTACTATGTTTAACAGGCTACATTGATTTGAGCAGAAGGCACGTTGCGATTTTCAACGATTAAATCAATAGATATCAAGAAGTAGTACAGTAGGCGTATGCGTTATTTAACTTTATGATAGCTGATCGTTGCAGCTAAACGCTAGACTTGGAACACTACTGCACTACCTTACCTCATTTGTAGTGTGTATGGCTGTTGCCAGCGACTCAGACCCGCTTTTCAGACAGAGCTTATAGAGCCAACTAAGCAAAAAAAAAAAAACGGTTTATAAAAAAAATAATAACAACAAAAGGAGCAAAACAAGGTAAATCCATGAATGACTACTCCATATACGAGATATACTCTTCTTCGCTGTTACCCTCTAGAGTGTCTTATGCACACCTTAATGGAGTCATAAATATTTATGAAAACTCTCACCCGCCCGCCATATTTTGCAGCTTCCGCTGTCGTTGACTCTGTGACTGCGACTCGCCGTGTGCTGCTGCTTCTACTGCAGTCCGCCAATCCCATCACACAGTAGCAGCCATTGGAGTTTTGGTTGTGTGTGTCCGTTTGCTGGTGCGTGTTTTCGTTTTCGGTTTTTTTTTTTTATATTTTCCACGCAGATTTTCAACATTTTCTCTTATAGTTTGCTGTTGTTTTTTTTATTTGTAACGCGCACAATTTTTGCCACTTATTTTGCGCGAGCGCGTCGGGAAATAGCGCCATGTGGGTTTTGTAGGAGTTGTCTGGTTTTGGTTTTTTTTTTTTGGTATACAATGTAATAAATAAAAATAATAATAGTACACACAATTCATAATGCCAGCACGTTGGAAATTTTAATGAGCAAGGCGTTGGCCAGTGGCGTGGTCGCTGCAATGCTGCGCCCCAACAATATACATATGCATTGAAATAAACCAGAAATAATACTATAAATTGTCTAACAACCAATGAACCAAGTAACCAACCCCAGTCATGGATAGTTACACTTTACCCTCAACACCTCATTGCTGACCCATATATATCAATGTGGTTATTGGTAACCATGGTCTGATTTTTAATTCATTCAAATTTGCCAGAATTTTAACAGACAGCATTCTTTACGAGTCATGACCTGCCTGCCCATGCCCGATAATGACTAGCGCGTTGCCATAACATCAGGCTGGCTCTGCATCAGCAACTGCACATACCGGCAACAGAGCAGCCATATCATGCATTGTCATCGTTGGCAACGTCATCATCCAAGCTGCAGCAAAAAATTAAAAAAAAAAAAAATTCAATGCATTTAAAGTCAGCATAACGAGATATGACTCAAAGTGGGTGTATGATGCAGCAGAGGCGGAGCACTGGCAAACATGACATGTTTTGCTTGCACCAGCTGAGCCTGGTAGCTGCTGCTGCTGCTGTTGCTCCTCTTCTTCGTGGCCATTGTTCACATCGTTAAGTGGCGCTAACGTCATTGACGCCGGTAACGCATTTAATATTGACATGTGCATTACGCATACGCCCTTCATTCCACCACAAACCGATAAACAACGACCATGCCGCTGGCATGCTACCTACTTGGAACACTTAGAAGAGGTACTACCATGACAATGCATTGGGGAATGCCAATGAAGACTGTAGTAGTCATGATGATAATACCTAAAGCTGTAAAATTTATTTGCATAAAATATACTGCAAATGCATACAAAGAAATCGGATTTCAAGGTAGTTAGGTTATCTGCATTTTAAGATCACATTTTATTCACATTAATAGCCACCACATATAAAATCAATATCGAAAGTAATAAAAGGTCACGCAGTTAACTTAATGCATTAACTTAATCCAGTTTTATGAAAATAGAACGAGATATGCAGCGCTGCGGTTTAAGTGTTATTCCGTATGGCTCATTGCATTTCCAATTGGGTTGCCAATTACGGTATGACAGCTGCATCTGCAGGCTATGCGTCACTGCATCGCGTCATTAGCGCTGATGAGCATAGCAGAACAGAGCCATATACCGAACAGACGCAAAACAAGGCCGTCAACAATGGCAGTGGAACAAGCAACGGCCAAGAGGCGCGCGTTGGCAAACAAGCAACAACAACAGCAACAGCAACAACATATTGTAACTACAACAAAAAACACGCAATGTCTTCTACCACGGCAGGCGCCAATCACATACTACATTCAGGATTTCAATTACAATGTTTATACCCACACCTTATCATGAATTCGATACAGCAATTAATTGCAAAGACGTTGGCGTACTTCAACCAGAACATGCAGTTATGAGTTCAGTTAATCGCGATATGCACACGCATAAACTTGCCCTTAAGCAACACACGCAAAACAGACATGAATGACAGCATACATTTTCATGCTTGGCATGAGCACGAAGCAGGCGGCGCATGGCCGGATGCGGTTCGTGCCAGCACAGCGTTGGAGCCAATCGGTTTCCCTTGGTAAATGTTAAGAGTAAGGTAAAGGGTAAGGGTTAAGCCACGTGTGACATCGAACACACACAAACATGTCTCGTGCGTGTGCATTGAGCATTTTTGTATTTGCCAGTAAAACTGACAAAAATTCATCAACTGTTCAACTTGGCTAATGGGACTGCACTTAGGTTGTAGCAATAGGCATACGAAATCACGCATACGCAATGTATGCTCAGCACAGCAATATACTCTCTCTATTACTTTGCTATACACTCACTTTCTTTACTCTACTTCTGCTTGTATCTTTTTGCAGACATACTTTACATTCGATTCACGTGCGGAGCAACAAACCGAAGTCTATTTGCGTTATGGCCAACATCCCGAATTGTATCCAAATCGACGAGGCGAAGTAGTGCAAGGGTGCGTATACGCAATGTACACAGCGAAGGGTTATTGACAGGCTGGCGGCAGCAGGCTTATCGATAATGTTTAGCGCCTTTGTGCCTTTTCCCTTTTGCCAACGCCCCCGCCCGAACAACTGGCGGACAGTCAGTCAAGCAGTTTACTACTTTGTAGCCAGCCACGCGTTAATTCAATTTTATTATGTTGCACGCAACTTGAGTGGTTTACTGGTGGTGGCTTGGGTCTACCATCTTTCGCCATCTCCAAGCTAAGTTTCTGCCCTTTGCCAGTGCCTCCTCCGTGGACTGACATTTCATAATCATATGCGAAAGGGCTTTGAGTGGAATGTAAAATGCGCATGAAGGCGCTTTTGTGCGCCGCGGTAACAGAAGGTCGCATAAAATTGAATTACAATTTGCAAGATGGAGGAGGGCTGGTTGGAGTTCCATGCCAAGTTAGAAGTTGGTAGAGGCGAAAGTCTGCTGCCGACTGCGACACAATAAACTCGCATAAAAGGCGGAAAACGCGGAAAATGTGCAAAGCAGACGACACAAGGCAGCTCTTTGGCAAAACGAGATTCACTTATATACCAAAAAACTTTACAGACATTAAATTTTATTTGATTTTCTTATTTTATTATCTTTTATTTTTTCTTTGTATTTGTCGAATGTTTGGTTGGTGGTGATGGCGGCTGTTACCCCAACGCCTGTACGTATCGCTCATGGAACTTTTATCTTAATAAAATAAGTTGAAAGTTTTTGAGAGCTACAGCAATAGATTTTCCACTATGCCAAAATTATTTGAACTATTTGTTGTACAATAAGTAAGCACTTGGCTGGCTGGGTGCTTGTTTGACTAACATGAGCCGAAATTACTTAAACTTGCTTTAACGATATCGAAATGTAATAACGTTTCTAGTTAAAAATCATTTTCCATTTGGGGGAATGCCATCAAGTCTGCTCAAGCTTGCTCCCAAAAGTATGCTACAATTTCAACATTTGCCATAACAATGTAATTTTTATGCTAATTTGCGGTCACAGTGGCCAAAGTGAACCCAAACAGAGAGGCAAAAGAGGGAGAGAGAGGTAAAGCAAATCAAAGCGTAAATGAAAAGGCAAAAATGAGATCTATTAGACAAGTGCAAAACCAATGTATACTCTGCAATGCTATAATGTTGGCCTGCCAAAGAAAGTAATGGTATAATTTAAAAATGTGATGGCATTATAATGTAAATTGGGCTTACACATGTCCGTCCGCAATATATTGGCAAGCCTCAAGACGTCAAGCGATTGTACATCATTTAGTCAAATGTCAGCAAAAAGTGTTTCCAAATACTGCATGCTCTTAGTCCTCAAAATGCAGGGTATACGCACAAAACAAACACACCAAGATACAAGCAGTAGATTGTGCACAAATAGAATGAAAATAATATTTATGCAGTTTCAAACTGAATGATTTGCCTTACTTAAACAAATTGAAAATTATACGCCAGCCATGTTCTACAAATTTACAATTGTTTTCGGGGGAGATTTTCTGTTTTTTTTTTTTTTATAATTTAACAGCAATTTTATAATATCTTTCAAGGCAAAAAAAATAAAACAGAACCAAAAAAAAAAAAAAAAAATTTCCAAATCAGTGAACACAATTTTCTGCTTTTGTTGCTTTTCTTTTACTTGGCTCGCAGGCAATTTCTGCTATTAATTTGTTACGGCATAAGATTCTCGGTTTGGATCTTGGCACTGGATACGCGGGCTGCGGGGCGTTTACTGTGTTCATGGCTCGTTTAATGCCTACTGGGGACATTTATTAGAAGCTTGTGGCAGTGCCGGTGCAAACAATATAAAACTAATTTAATACGTACAAATAAAAAAACAAAAACCAAAAAAAAATGTTTGTTAAAAAGAAATTTAATTTAATTCTCGCTCACTCTCTTTTCCATTCCATGTCCATAGCTCTTACTGCGAGCGTGAATACCGAGATTGTCGCCTGCAAACCTGCTACGTACAGTCACCGGCATATCCAGGACTATATCCGCGCGCTCTCAACTGTCGTTATAAATTGCATACGCGCCTGCCGTACATCAAATTATATCTGCAAAACGAACAGTTTGCGGTCGATGGGCAAAGGTAAGCCACAAAAAGACGAAACACCCCCCAAAAAACAACAAAGCAGAGTTGGTGGGTACAGTTGTTGCGAACCGACTATAGCTTACTCTTTTTGTTTCCTAGTTCTTAATATGAGATGTACAGCACTACGAATCTTCTCGAAGAAACTTACAAAGTGACGTCAGGTTACTAATGTGTCCTAATCACGCCGAACATTAGAGAATGTTGTAGATAAAGTTCTTCCGAAGTCTGTCTGTAAGATAGTCCTGCAAGTGTAGTAAACGTGTGAAACTGCGTCCTCATAACTACTCCAGCCAAAGCTGCAGTGACACAAAAGATTTGAAAAGCATCTCAATTCCTTAGCTAATCTGGCTTATGTGTTTTCGACTTGGTTTTAAATTACGCACTTGTTCCTTAGTATATTTATTGTATATACACCTAAATCGATGCCACATTGATTCAACTAAGTAATCCCCCTTTATTAAAGGGTATACGCTTTTCCTAAAAAAAACTAATGAAAAGAATTGAAAATGCAAATTGCTGTTTTATATATATAACACACCGACACACTTATACAGCAAAGAAATTAGCGCCAAGTTAACACCCTGTAATTTGTCATTTTGGCACGTTGGCAGGAGGATTGGTATGCCATTCCATACCAAGAAATCGGCATCTATGTATTTGGATTTCATTTTTTACACTAATGCTATTGCTGTTGTTGGCTTGGGAGCTGACTCTACAGACAAATGTCATTGCTGTTCCACCTTGCTGTTGTTGTTGTTGCAATGCATTTGGCATGCTGACAATGACAATTTGACAGTACGCTGGAAAAATTGGCACCAATTTCCAACAAAACGTTGGCGACATGTCACAGACTCTCTACTCCTCAACTATCTCGCTCGCAACGTTTCTCTATCACAGTGCTGCAGTTGGTCTGTCTGCATTGAAATTGGCTAAAGGATTACATTTTGAGTGAGTTTTGGAAACGTTGCTGGAATATACCTTTCATGGTTGCAATCCTAGTCTACTTTGCCATTATTAATGTGAAAATGATGAAATTGTCGGGTTGGCAGCACATACACACACACACCTTTGGGACAAGTTGCAAATGACAGTTCATTGATGTGCTCCAAAAAGTTGCAGCAACTTGAAAAGTTGTCGCAATCTCAGCAGTAATCAATTTAAGCGCCAAGACAAGCCCTTAATAAACTTAATGCCACAACTCCTACCAAAAATGTGTCCAAGTAGCCAAGTCAGACAACTTAGACTTGCAAATTAATACGCACTTAGTGTGGATTTTCAACTAACCCATTTTGCAGAGGGCGCCTTGCTCCATGCCAACTTTGACATGGTTTCCTTTTTTTCAGTCTGCTTTCCTTACCCCAGCTTCCAAAAGTAAATATTCAAATTGAATCTATAAAAATAAATTGAATGTTGCTTATCTAATCCAAACTTGGCCCCCAACATTGCTGCACGTTTCCAAACTGGACCCAGTCGAAAGCTGCTGACTGGCATTTGCACATCAAACAACTTTAAGATACTTTGCCAGCTTGACAGTGACTAAGTGCCCCCCCCTCACCCAATGTAAAAGTGTTAAAAGCTGAGCAACAAAGAGCGTTTGCTTCTCATTTCTTTGTGGGCGTAATTCAAGTGCTTTAAAGGCGTAGCAGTTGGAGCTTGGATCAGCCCAATGATAAGGCATAAACGGGCAAACAGCTTAGGCAGCACCGCCTGCCAAGGTAGAGAGGTCATTGAATGGGGCTTCAAATGCAAATTGTATTTGCCAGCTGTCAGGTTAGCTGCAAAGTTGAGCAGAATACAGGGAAATGTGTACAGTGCCGCTAAAAGTTTTTAAGCGCTCAATAATTATTTAAAAATTTGCAATCTTTTCACTGCGACTTATGGTATACTGAGCCTGTTCGAGGAGTACAGGGACCTACAGTTTTACAGCCAAATCCAGACGGCGGTAAAATAGCATCTATTTGCTAGCCATACCACTGCTAGGCAAATGCATCAGTGCTGCTGGGTGGAATCGACATGCCGATTTAGAGGCGAGAGCGCTAACAAGATGCAACCGGGGCCACACACTGATATTTATCTTTGAAATAATTTACTGCAAATTTTGAGATATTTGAGGTTACTAGTGATGCTAAATAGCGCAGAAAACAACACAAGTACCTTCAAAAGTGAAAGGCCCAGTTACTAAGTCAATATCTGAAAATACTGCAAATAGCAACAACATGAAATGTATTATCAAGTATTAGAAAACTGAAACCAAGCCCCGTTGAAGAAGCTCAAAAGAAGTTAATTCAAAATTATTCAGCCTTAAATTCCACTCTATTGGCCCAAGTGTATAGAAACTTTTGTTGAGCACTGTATATTGTTCGCTACTTTGGTACAAGATAAAATATTTAAGCTGTGAATCAGCATGCAAAGTAGATTTAAAAGAAAAGCTATAAAATTTTGATTTCAATACAATACAATTTCATGACGCCCATAAAATTAAAGTGCTTAAGCCACTCCACATCCCGCTATATCTCTTGCTATGAGATTCTCTTGATTTACTTAGCAGTTTGATTAAGTATGCAACAGCAATCTGCATAAGCTATCTAAGTATTAAACATAATCCATCAAATCCACTTCATAAAGCACTTTTTTATATATATATATAAATATCTGTGTATCTGTCCCATCCCTGCCCGATGTTTATGACGTGTGCCATATAAATCACAAGATTTTATTGCTGCACGTCAGTTTGGCAATGTTATCCAAAAACATTTTTCTAATTTAGGCGCCCAACATTGTACTTAGTAAGTAACCATACCATGCGAGGGTTTATCAATATCTTTGTGTTACCTTACGATCTGCCCGACATGAGCTGACTAACGCTTTTTTTTTAAGTATTTTTGAGCAGCATCCTAAAAGTCACACTGTGGGCATACCAAAAATATTCGAAAAAAACTAAATATTACAACGCAGAATAGAACTTCAATGAATTTATTCTTAAGGCAACCCTCGTAGCGCCGAGTATCAAACACACAGCAAATATTTTGCCAACGCAGCATTTTCACACACACACACGCACACACAACAAACTTGAGTAAAAGTTTTTGGCTGCCTTGGTTTTGGTTTAAGCCTGGCCAAATAAATGCAAAAGTCATCGAGAAAAAGTTTTTTAATATGCCGAAATTATTACCAGTCAGTTATTTTTGATATGTCTGTTGGCAAAACTTTTCCCAGCCAAGTTTCGACGCTCCTCGGATAAAAGTAACAAAACATAAAAAAAAAAAAACGAAAATAATAATAATAAACTTTTCCCCTACGCATTTATTATCAATAAGTTGGATTAGGTTCAACTATGTATATGCCCCTGGCTAAACAAAGTACCGGCTAGAGACCCATCAGACAACTGATAGACGAACTTAAGCAGAGACTCCCTAAAAAAACTTGCTGACAAAGTGATTAAATTGACTAGAACGAGCTGACTGACTGTCTGACTGACTGGCTCGCTTGCTGGCTGTTGACTATCTCTATCTGGTTGACTGGTTGATAGATACAAATCACAGATGTTGGCTTGTTGATACAAACTTTGACTGCCGTTTGAAAGTTGCCACTTTTAGGGCTTCCTGCAAAGGCTCAATGAAATGTCAATTAAAATTCTATTTTTGTTGCACTTTCAAATCAAATCACACAGTTGTTCTTGTTGTTCACAACTAGCTCCGGAACGAAGTAGTTTTTCAAAGTTGCCTTTCAATTAGAAACTTTACACGGCTCACATAAAAACAATGTCCACTCGTTTGAGCACCGAAAGAAATCATACCTTTTCGTTGGGAAGAATTACGAACTCTAGACAGCAAATCTTCTATTAGGAACCAATCTTGCACAGAAGAAGTAAAATTTAGTTTCTATGTAAGATCGAATTCTTACAAATAAACTTCATTTAACAATTAGTTGATATCAACAATTATTCTTCTAGTCAATATGAACGCTAGATGGCGCAAGCTAGTTGCAGCTTTTATTTTGAAGCATACTTGTATTTTCTCTCAGTGTGCTTATGCCGCACCAATTTATAGGTAAAAAGCAATTCATTTTGCATCCGAACTTGTTGGCCACTTTGCTTGCTGTGGTGTCCTTAAAGCGTTGTATATTGAAAACAGTCTTCTGTTTTAATACAAGAAAAAAAGGAGCAAGAAAATTGGCGGAACCAAAGAGCAGCCATGGAAACAACCCTTCTGCAAAGGTCACTTTTTGTCTGGATGTTTCTGTAGTCAAGGATATGGCCAACTGCGCCTGTGGCAGACAGCCAGCCGAGAGAAATTAGAAAAAGCTTCAAAACAGAAGCTTCAAATGGTTCCGTTTTACTAAAGCGTAAATAAAAGTCAAGCACAGTGGAGCAGCTCAAGGGGATGAGCTTCATTGGCTGAACAGGAAGAGAGACGCTCTCAGCTGTTGGTTATTTAAGGCAACCAAAAGAAATCCCCACTGATGCTGGTTTAAAATGCCACTGTTTCCACCATTTGGCGTCTAGTCAGCCATTCAATTTTCTGGCATTGCCATTTTTTTTTGCACTTGAATTTTGTTTTTGACCACCAATTTTTATTTTTTTGAATCCTATGCTGAATGCGTCTTTTAATTGTTCGCTTTTATTCGGTTTACCTTGCCAGCAATTTAACTTGGCTTTTTTTTCCCCCAACACGTAACTTTTCAAACTTAAAATTTAAAGATTGCTCCTGCCATGAAAAACAAACTTCATTTACAACTTGCAGATGCGAAAACGTCATGACATGCCCCATAAGGCCCATTGGTTCGGGTAACGAACATTGCCCCTACGATTGGTTAGCCGTTTATGACGGACGAGATGAACATTCGCCGCTCATAGGGAAATTCTGCGGCTTGGGCAAATTCCCATTTAGCATTATTGGTGAGTACTAACAAAGGCACAGAGCCGTCGGCCACAATACCCAAAAGCTGCTCTCAAACCAATCTCGATCTTTGTTACTGTTCGTACTGTTGTTTTTGTTGTGCATTTGCAGGCACATCTCAATATATGTATGTGGAGTTTGTTACATCACCCGCGGGCCCATTGCTCAATACGGGCTTTCATTTCAACGTTGGCAATTGGCCAGGACATGTGGAGACGCCCGGCATCAAGCATGGAGTCTGCGATTGGCTACTAAGCTCCGATTCGCTCAAGGATACCATTGCCAGTGAGGGCATATTTCTGAGCATTGCACATTGGTATCCACCGAACACATCCTGCAGCTATCACATCAAAGGACATGCTGGTGAAATTGTACGCTTGTATTTCCCAAGGTAAGCATTATGCAGTGACTATCCAAAAACAATTCGCAATCATATAGATATTGTGGCACATTATATTGTAGAAACGCGGTTAGGCATAACTCTTACAACTTGCTGAGTGAGTTGGTAACCTAAATCTCCACGTTGGGTTTCCATTACTTACAATTTGATATTTTTTGCTTGTTTTTCACTGTGCCTGCTGTTGAACTGTGGCGGTAACAAGATGTGGCTAAAACCGTATATTCATATAGTCATTTTATTGGACAAGTAAGAAGTACAGTCAGCAGGATATATATATTTTTATCAATAAATAAAGTCTTTCATAAGAGTCATTCGACTTAAACCATATACCTTTGGTTTTTTGCTACTTCCCATCGAGAAACATTTAGATCTTAGTCAAGAAATACTAAAGTTGTCTCAGACGCATCTCATTTTTTCAGAATTTCTTCGCAAACAGTTTGTTAAAGAATTGCTGACCACATCATAACCACCGAGTATTGAAATCCAATATTGTTCGTTTTGTCCGACAAAAAGCAACAGTACATGCAATACTCTGTTGTGCTCTGGCGTTGTCCTTAAGTGCAAAGTTTTTGCGGCTTTATTTATATGCGTGGAACACCACTTGCAGTTCGTTTCCATTTCTTTGGATCCTTCTATGCCGAACCGTACTCAGTCCCTCACCATCTTGCTTCAAATGCGTTCTATGTTGTAAGCGTATTTTAATGAAATTTCCCACAAAGATTTATGTGACATTTTAATTTAACGTGTCGAGTTGAAGTTCTACGTCTGTACTGTATATATATGCAAGTTATTTTTTACTTTGTGCTCCGCAGTCCGGCCGTAGTCCGTTGTTTGTGTCTGAACTTTTGCGCAAGTGTCGCATTGAGAGTCGTCGAGTATAACAATCCCATCCTTTGCCTGACTGCATACTATATAGGGCGCATATGGATTGGGGTATTTTATAATTCTGTTGTGGCTTTGCGGTTTGGCTGCAGTCAAGTTGCAAGTTGGGTAAACAAGTTTTGACAGTGGCAAAGTCTTTTACAAATCAATGACATTTTGAGGGCACGACCATCAATGGCAGCCGAAATTCAATTTACGGTTTGCCAAAAGCTTCTAAACATATAGAATTCTTAAAAGAAACCACTAAGAGAAGTTCTTAGCCAAATAGTTTAGATAACAAACTTTGTGCGCCATTTACATTTGTAGACAATGTTTGAAATATCTTTGGTTAGCTTATGACTGTACCCATATTTACACCTATAAAAGCAGACTTGAGGTGCAGGTACTAGCAACTATTGGTGTCCATTGGCATAATTTATGCGCAAAATGTTGCAAAACATTGCCAAGTTTTGTTAGAACTGCAAAGAAAACTATGCGCTACTCTCTACATGGAAAAATATCAAGCAACTTTTTGCCAAAAGATAAATATTTATGTCCAGCAACAAGGGTGGCAGATACGGCATTCTCTATCCATCGCTTTCGTTCAGGCTTTTCCTGCTTCAATAGAGTTGGCAAGTTGTGCGCACGTTTACACCGATTGCCATTAAGAGTTCTGAACTGGGAAACATGATTGCGTGATTACAGTACAACACACACACACACACATACGGAGACAGTGTTGCAACTAAACCTGCAACACGGTCGATTCGTTGCTCTTTGCTAACGGCCAACAGCTAACGGTTAAGAGTCCGAAATTGCAAACAGACGAAGAATTGCAACGCCAAACTAGAAAATTTTGTAGTTTTTGACAAGTTTTCTCTCTAGTCTCAATATACTCTACTCCGTGTACTTGGCTGCATTCATTTGGGGAAACAACATGTATTTTAACTTTGTCTGGACGTTACTTACGGACTCAAGAGTCGCGTTTCAAAAACCTTTGAACAGGAGCTGGAGACAAAAATAACTTAATTTTTAGCCAGAATTCAGGTAAGAGTAACACTCACAAAAACCTTTCGTCCGTCTTATTCCGCTATTCACAGCTGAAAGCAGTGTAACTCAAAATCGACTTGATTCAAAACGAAATCGGCCTTGTTTTTTTCTGTTTCTTTTTTTTTCTTCATTTTGTTTGGTTTTGTTATTTTTTGTTTGTTGCCAACTTTACTTGAGTTGTTGCTGTTGCAACGCCCCCAACAAAACTCGTTGCACCCGCTCGGCAGGTTCGAGGGGTTATCATCTGTCCAAAAACTGTCTGTTTGCTTTTAGCAACCTCTTGGACACACCTCTTACATCCAACGGGGAGACAGTGTAGAGTGTAGAATGCATTGCTCTGTCGTCTAGACGCTGTCGACATTGTTTGCAACAAAGTTGCTCATTTAAGTAACATGTCATGGCTGTTTTCATGCTGCCGCTGCTCCTTATCCTGCTCCCACTTCTGCTTCATCCTCTCTTGTTGCTTTTGTTAAGTTTACCTGTCCACTAGCTTCAATGGGTTTACTCGCCATATTTTTCACGGCCGCGGCACTTTTGAGTATTTTATGTTTGTGTACCAGCTGCTCGGTGTTCCTTGAAAGAAAGCTTCAATTGCTTGGATTGCACTTGGTATAAGTTCATTTGAAGCAATTCGTATGCTACTCTATCAGCTTTAAGATCTTTCATTATCTATCTAGTAACTGTGCCTTGACTTGCACACATTCGTTCGTTTTTTTTTTACGCCAAAGACACTCTACCTCTACTCCATCCAGTAAGACCTTAAACTGACAGTGGATTTTGTCGATTGGCAGTAACTGCAAGTAAATGGTTGCCCATAAGCCACAGCACATTGCATATTTTTAGACGGGCCAAAGATCCCCTATTTTTTTTTTTTTTTGCCTTATTTTTGACACACTCACCACAGTGAGTCAGCATAACTAGGCTAACAAACGGATTATGAGGACATGCCGCAGGGCGTCAGGCTTACTTTCGTCTGGGCGTACGTGTAAAAGGCCCTGGACACGTAGCTCGAGAAACGAGCCACAAAAAAATACCAAACTTTGCTCCATGAATGTGCGAGTACAACTAGGAAACCGAGAACTAGATGTTAGTTGCTGCCAGCCAGAAGTGTGCGAAAAAAAGGGCAGCATATAAAAATGAAATGAAATTGTGCCGCCATATAGTGGGGAAGGTTGGTTGCTTCGTTGATTCGTTGGTGATTTCATTCCACCTCCATTTTTTTGGTGCTTTTTTTGCTATTTTATTTTCTGGCAGTTACAAAGTTTGTGCGGGTTAATAAAATGTTGTATTATGTCATATTTTTAGGCAACGGATATATAATGTAATTTTATGAAATGTTTAGCTGGCAGCGCAGTTATATAAACTAGTTGGTACTTTTTTTGGGGCATCATAATTGCCAAAGTTTTGGCATTTGTAGAAGTGGAATGATAACGTATAGACATTACGTGAAATAGAAACTAAAAATGTAAATATATAACTGCAATTTGGGAAAATATTTATTAAATCGAAGTGGGAATTTAATAAAAAAAAACTTAAAATGCAAAAGTTGCGCACAACAATCGACATGATAGCAATAATCGAGAGTTGTACTTGTGAGATATGGCAACTTTGTCATTTTTTGATTAGTGATGGGAGTTCTGAACTGAAGTAAGCAGGAGTATTAACAAAAGCTCCTCACGCTAGAGATGAGACTACAAGCGGAAAAGTGGTCCGTGAGTGAAAATGAAAAGAAAAAGGGAAGTGAAGAATAACAAAAGAATTACAAACAAAATGAGAAAAATATTTACAAAGAGCAGAAGAGAGACATTTCTCAAACAGCTCTTATTGGATAAATCCGCATTCGGTGAAGTATTCGAAATAAATTGTAGAATGCATTTAGGATTTGCAAATTGTGATTTTCAACGTGACTAAAGCAAGTATACTTTGCAACTGCCTCGTTGCTAACGAGGCTACGTGTGCAAGTGAAATATGTGATTTACCTGTTAAGACTTTAGCGAGAGAATTCCTTTATTAAAATGCTGCCGGCTGCCATAAAGTTCAAGGCGCCAAGTGTAAAATGCCAAAAATGCAGCCGCCATATTGGCAACACCGCGGGTTGCCGCATGCGGCTTGTGGCAACTGTGCCACTGTTGCTGGCACATAGCCAAACCTATTATGGCAGGAATTTCATTAGGTGCCTGTTGCGGTGCTTACACACAACTCACTCTCACTTTTTCACTTTTCTTTGCAGTTTCCGCATCAATCGCATCGAGTCACCCATATTAAAGTACGAGGGCGATTGTGGGGAATCGCTGACCATTTATGACTCGGATCATGCCGATCCTGCGCGTATTATTAAAACATTTTGCGATACGTTCTCGCGACCCATGGAGAAGGTAGACTTTGTCAGCACCAGTCCCTCACTTTACGTGCAATTCGATTCCAAGACGGGCAGCTACAGCGGCAGCTCTCTTTACTATTGGGCTCACTATGACTTTTTCAATAATACGCGTTTCGGGGATCCCGTGCCCAATACGATCTGCGATGAGGTTATGTATGCGTGGAAACACCCCGGTGGACGGCTGCGTTCGCCACTTAACTCTTTAATTTTCAAGCGTACAGGCGGCAGCGATGTGAGATGTCAGTACAAGTTTATTACAGATCGCAGACTTTTTGCACGTGCCATTATTGAAGTGACCTCAGTGTCCTTCAAGGAGCCGCACAATAAAGAAATTTGCACTAGATGCCATGAGGAACGTGCTGATAAGCTGGTGATATGGGAAGAGCGCGACAAGATACAAAATAACTTGGCTTGCTTCTGCGACAACATACCTAGAGCTGTGCGCGTTATATCTTCGGCAGATCAAATGAATCTGGAGATGATAGTGCAAGGTCCGCATGCTATAACTTCGTACTTTAAAAATCCCAACCCCTTGTTCGAGGCCACTTATGAATTTGCACATGGACCACTGTGTGGTCCAATAACATTGGGTCCCTTTCCCGACGGTGAACTAGTTTATCCCTATAAGAAGGCGCTTGCAATGGTCGCCGGTCCAATGGCACCGCAGGAGCATCGCTACCGTCACGAGAAGTGTATATGGGAGATTAAGGTAGCGCCACAACGCGATTTGTATTTACAATTGGAAAAGGCACGCTTTGCCGAACGTTCCTGCGAAAGTGCCAAAATTGAGGTATATCTGGCCGGTCGCTTGGAGCCGCGTTTTGTAATATGTCCAGAGAACGCTTCAATGGCACGCGAATTACCCATATTATCCACATTGGAGTTGGGCGCATCTGGATTGGAACAAGAGCCGCTGCCCGTGCTTATACAGTACACAGGCGATGGGCAGCCGGGCAAAAACATATTCCGTCTATCCTGGATCGAGCTCTTCCATGTACCAATTGGCAATGAAGGCAGTATTTCGGCATCACTGCTACAAGATGGCGGCTGTGATTTTCGCTGTCCTGGCGCCACAGATGCCTGCATACCACGTCATCTGCTCTGCAATGGCATTGCCAATTGTCCGAACGTTACGCACGCTTCCACAATGGCACAGCTGACGCAGCATATTGAATGGAATCTGGAGCAGCTGGGTCTATTGCATCACGCAGCCAAGTACCGCCAGCTAGTGCTGCACGATGAGTCACCAGAGATTTGCCTGCGCCAAGATCTTAGTGAACTACCCTATGGCAAGCTAACGCTTATCACACTGGCTCTCTGCTTGATGGTTGCACTGCTCTTCGCCATAATCCGACGCATGTGTCGTGCAGCGCCGAAACATCAGCGCCATCACTTGCAGGAGGATTACTAGGCTACTAGTTGAGTTGCCTGCTTTCTAGGTTATTATTTTTTTTCGCTTTCTAGTTTCCAAGTTGTTGCTCGCTTAACTCGGTAACTCCTTTAATATATTTATTGTAAGTAGTTTTGCAAATCTCGTATTGTATGCAATCTATAAATCTTTTCCCGTACACTAGGCGTGACATCTAATGAATATTAATTAATTAATAATTGTACGAAAAACGTATGAATAAAGCGAAATTAAATGGAAATCAATCCGAAACATATAAATGTTTAAAAAACACATACACAAACAAAAAAATACTGCCCTTAATAATTAAATAAAATATTTAAAATTGTCACGTGATAATTGTTGAAAAATTATAAGCATAAAGAACTAGATATTAATTAAGGTAGACGGATAAAAAAAAAATAAATAAATAAAATATATAAATTACATAACTTCGAAAAAAAAAATATAAATAAAATGAAATGCTAAACAATTGTTGGTGGTTTTACAGAATATTATTGTGTGTGTATGCGTGTGCGTGAAGTATTATTATTATTGGCAAATTGTCAAGCAAATACCAAACACAACCCCGCGACAGACACACAGACAAATACATATATATTTATATATATATACATTCATGCATGTATATAATGTACGATAAACAACCTATAGTATACATATACATATATATTTTTTGCACATAGAATTATCTAGAACATAATGAAAAAGCGAAAACAAAAGATACATGGATATTTCATATAGTACATAAATTAATTGATAAATTGCATAACCGTTGGAGTGTTGGAGTTTGGGCGAAATATTTCGTAAAAATATTTACGATTGAAACCAAAAAATAAAAAAAAAATATATATACGAATATATAAAATTCCCATGAAATTGTAAAGTTAAAACCAAAATGGGTTTAGCCTATAAGTCGTTTAGTGTTAGATTTTAAGCTTAAATGGCAATGAAAAGGTGTGAATATTACGAAAAATTCTCGAAAAACAAAAAATTAAAAAATTCCGAAAATATTTAGGACACATTTTTAGCGTACATCAGTATTAAATGTGAAAAAAACAACCAATTACAATAAATAATAAAAGTAAAATTAAAAAAAAAAACTGTATATGGCGTCACTTTAGATTTTTAGCGATTAATTTCAGGAATGCATTTCATTTCAGTTCCTTGCAAATTGGCTAGAAGAAGCATGACATACGCGATGGGAAAGCGAAAAAAAAAACATAGTGTAGGCAAGATAACCACGCTTTAAATGTCATTTACTGGCGCTTCTCACATTGCCTCACATCGCCGTAGAACTGTCAAAAAAATATCAAACGAACGAGTGTGCGTGAAAAGTGCGAAAATAACTTAGCTCGTGAAAATTTTTCAACCAATTAACCAAAAATCATCAAAGAACTTAAAAAAAAACGCGTAATTACTTAGATACGGCCATGTCGACGATGAATAAGTTGAGCAAACCTAGTTTGCCGCGTGGCAAGCGCCCACGCGTGCAGGTCTCAATGCTGGACAAGGAACGTGCCATAGCGCGCATACGCAATGGGGCCACCAAGGCGGGTGTTTCACGTGAACTCGGTGTACCCGAGTCCACTGTGCGCGGCTGGGTTAAGCGTGCCGAGATGCGCAAGCTTCGCGAGGACGCAGAGCAGCAGGGTAAGCATTTTTTCTAAATTTTTCGCGCATGCCCCCTATAAAATCGCTAATATCGCAGAGGCGGCAGCAAAAATGCAAACTCTATTGGCACCCTCAATGAATGACGAACAGCAGCAGCAGCAACAGCTGCCTATGCAGTATAATGTAGGCTCGCTTGCATCAGTTGCATTACCAGATGCCACTATTCCGGCACCGTTGCCACAGACAACTTTCGAAGAGGCAGCCGAGTCTGAGCTAGAAGTATTTGGCTGGCTGCATATTTTCAATGCAGGCATATTGAATTTTGCTTTAATTGCCAACGCCGCCTATATACAGGCGCGTGCACGTGGAGATCTTGATCGCCTACCATTGTGGCAGATAATAAGCGATTATGTTGATGAGGCCGGACGTAATGTGGCCCAAAATGGTGGCGTCTATGTGTGTACTCCAGAGCAACAGCCACGTGCGCCAGCACCAAATTATCGTGCGCCCAGCAGCTATCCGCCCATGCACATAACCGCCGAGGATGACGATCCGGAATTGGACACCAACATGGAGTAAACCTCCACCTATCGCTTACTGGTTTATTAATTTGCAACAAATAAAACAGCCATCAGTTGGATTATGTTGTTTAAAGCAAATAATTGCATTTTAATTAGCAGCGAAATAAGTGAGATAATTGGTCAGACATGCAACCATGGTCGGCGGTTGCTGTTTCGCTCCTACTATCCGTGGCGTACATGCAGCTCATGTTGCATGCTGCTCTATCCTGCGCAGCGCCGCTTGCGTCAGCAGCGACTTTAACGTTGACGTCAACGTAGCTGTCACTTTTGGCCTTATTAACCGTATTATTATTTCATTTCATTGAATGTCATGCAAATTTGCAAACGATTTTTCTTCCTACAGTTTTTTTTTTTTTTTCAAAATACCCTTTAATAGAGTACTTTGATTTTGGTACATGGTTCGTATATGTGACTTTTTTTCAACTTACATGAAGATTAAGTGAATTTGGAAAGTGGTTATATAATGAATGGAATTTGTGGATTCATGTAATATGTTTATTATAATTTAACGCTGCTCAATACTGGGCACATTTCACGTAGAAGTTTACATAAATCCTAACTCGCATTTTAGCACTTTTAGGCAGCGCAGCAGCCTGAAATCCACATTACTCGAAACTTGGAATTTTCTCTGGCCCTTTATAATTTTACTCAAGTCTCTATAATATCAACTCAAAAACAGTGTATCCCGAGGCCGGACATAGCGCCGACTAACCATTTGAGCCGCTCGGAGTCACGCAATTAAGCGGTTTTATTTGTGGCTTTGCAACATTAATTGGTTATGTTAAATGTTATATTTATATTTTCCAAGAACAAAAAACAGGATGGAAAAAACGGTTAATCAAATTTTACCAAATTGAATGTTTGCACAGCATGTAATCATTTGGAAAGGATAATGATTTGCTTTGTTTGTTTGAACTAGAATTAGTGCTAACCACATTGCAATCTCTGAGCATCCCTCCTCCGCCAACAATATAAAGCCACAAACATAAATATATTTGCATGCTTATGCCGCCTTATTGAACGCTGGCAAAACAAAACACCTGCTCCATTGGGCTTCTAAGTCCCACAACGACCCACATCAAGCTGCTGCTAAGCCGGCATAAAAATATTTCTGGGCCAGGTTGCGATTATCGAGTGACTGTGGAGCAAGTTCATCATCACAAAGTTTTTCCATTTTCATTTTGCCACGCTTTAAGCATAAAGAAAAAAATAAATGTATATTAAGGCATAGCAATAGGACCTTACCCAGCTTAAGGATGACATAACGTATATATATATATTTTCGTTTTGTGCAGCCTATGCGGACCAGCTCTTCTCCAAATCACTTTCGGCACTTTAGTGCGTGAGCGTGCTGGAGAGAGCCAATCAAAAGTGTATCAAAGTTGATTATCGAGGAATATTTTAGACAAGGCTGGCCTGGATTTAACGCTTAGTATGCGGTTTTTTTTGTGGCCTGAACTGATTTAGGCCGGTAAGCCAAGGGATTTGTGTAGGGATTGAGTTGGTTCGATGACTCGGCGTCTACGACTCTGTTCAGTTGTATGTAATTTTGATAAACCCATTTTGAACGAAATAGCAGTTTCGGGAGCAAATGCAACTTTGATGACATTTAAAACAATAAACGTAAAATGCAATGTGACCGTAGAAGCATTACCAAGTTCCAATTGTGTGCTGAAGCAAAAGCGGAAATCATATGGAGCAAACACACAGCTGGAGAAGCCATAAAAGACGCCTTGCAAAACTTCGACAAACGCTTGCAACCTGAAAATGTAATAAACGCTTTGGAATTGGAATTGGTTTTGTGGTCGCCTCTTGCTGGCTATTGAATGCAGGATCCCAGTGTAGTCAGCATTTTGTGGGTTGCGAGAGTTACATACCTGCTAACCATGTGTTTGTATATCAGCATTTGGACAAATGCCGCCACCAGCAATGCGCTGGTAGTGGGAACTCAAAACTCATAAATCATACACGTTTAATTAAACCATGCGCCAGGGCGTGACAATCGTGTGCAACCCTGCACTGAACTGAGTAAAAATGCAATTAGAAGTGGCAGGCAAGAGTCAAAGATGTAATACGTTTGCCACATGATGATTGCGAGATGCACACGCAAGAGCACCCGCTTAGTAAGCTGGTTTCCACTTCTGTTCCATTGCAAATAGTAGTAAAAAAAGGCCTTAAGCTATGACACACTGTTTATGGACTATGCCGAAACACGGTTATTGCATTTATCATTTTTACCACTCACAACATTTTAGAGTATCTAGCGTCATGCACCCACAGCACCCACAAACTAAGCCAACCGCCTTAAACCCTACTGTAAGCTCCACATTTCGCTGTCATTGGAGAGGAAATCACGCAATAAACTGCCGGCGAAAACAAAACTTTAACTACTTTTTCCGCTGGCCACAAAACTCAGCAGGCAGGCAGCCAGGGCAGAAAAACTTTTTTGAAACAATACAATTTATATTTATGCGTACAGGCGTTGGCGTCGGCGTTAGCGTCGGCGTTGGCAGCGAAGTCAACGTCAGCGTTAGCGTCAATGTAAAACACCGCATATGACCCATAAAAAGGGAGTTGAAAAGAAAATGTGGCCAAGCATTTGGCATGCCTCGCTGCCAGTGTGGCCAGAGTGTGCAGGAGTTTATTTAAGTGTTGGAAATTACTTGACCCAGTTTGTTGTTGTTGGCGTGAGCCAGTTTGTGTGCAAGTGTTGATAGTCGAGCTACAAAACTTGCTAAAAACTTGACTGAAACCGAGCTTAGCTCAGCCTCTGGGGCAGTCGATTTTCAGAAACTATGAATATAACTTGTATGAAAAATTTGTAGCATCTCTTTGCCTTTCCAATGGCATCCAATAATTCGAAAAGGCGGCGTACAGACACATCAAAATAATAATAGCTAAGCACGCACAATTTGTTTATGTTCATAAATTTTGAATATTTTCAAAATTTTATTATTTTCATTTAGTTTATGGTTGCATAACAGCATAGGCAAAAGGTTAATTAGCCACACAAATCGCATCAGCAGAGCTATCAACGGGCAACTGGTTGTTACTAAAAGCTACAAGCTACTAATTAGTTTCAAAGAAAATTGTGTTTGTTTATGATTTCTGGATTGAATCTGAAACATAAGCAAAACTTTGCAATCAATACGAGGCGCACGCCCAAACGAGTTTAGCCAATTAGCCATAACTAGGCACAACTAAGTCCCAGTGTTGGCCAGCAACGAAAACAATATGTGGCACCAAAGAGCTGGCGGATGTTGATTGTGGGCACACACAGACTGACTAAACTGAAGCGACGGACACAGGCATATAATGACCCAAAATCCTTTCAGTCCAAATGAAAATTCCCCAGTCGTGCGTGTAATTGGAATTAATACAAAAAGCAGCTGAGAAATATCGGTTACCAACCAACCAACCAACCAACTAGCCATCCAGCCAGCCAGCCAACCACCACTGACCGAGCGAGCAGATGGACTAACAGACTAACATAGAGACTTCGCATGGTTTCCAAATTTGATGGCAGTTGAATGGCATATTTAATGGCTAAGCTCTGCCTTGACTTCCGGCTAGTCGGTTTGATTTGTGGCAGGCTATGGGGCTGTGCTTTTTGCTTATTAAATGTGATTCAATTTAGTCAGGAAACCAAGCAGACACACAGAGTTTATTATTATGCCTGGAGTTGCTTTGAGGTTTTTATTTGGTCAACCTTAGTTTTAAATCAAACTGCATGAGTATGATGACGTCAACGAAGACCGTGACTATGTAACTTAGGCAGGCCGGCTTGTTGAGTTCCACGCATCCACAAATCTTGTAGACCAACTTCTGAGTACGCAATCTACTGGCAAATAGCTCCAACTGCAAATACAGCGCAATTATTAATATAATCAAATTGTCAATTAACCAATAAATGAAATACCACCTCCAATTCTAATTCCTTTGTTATGCAACGCAACTCGCTGAATTGACGCAAACATTCTCCCGTGCAATTACAGGCACTGAGCACACGATCCAGAAAATTCATCACCATGCAAGATGACGAAATGTTAAAGATGATGACAAAGTTGCCCATTACATGATCCCACAAATTGGTGGCAATAGTGGCATTTGTATACTGCACGGCATGATAAAATATGCTTATTGAAGATGCAAACATATTCATGAAAAGCAGGGTATTCGTAAGATCACAAACTCGAAAGATACGTCGTGCCAGTTGAAAAGTTTCAAAATAAAGCGCACATATTTTACGCAAATCCTTTAATTCGCGGCATGCGCTCTCTTCTCGATAATAGAGCTTGCCCACACGTTCATGCCACCGTAAGGATTCGTACAGACTTTGCAGTGACAGATTGACACTCTCGAACTGATGATCCAGTAATACCAACAATGTAAAGAAATACATTTTACTTGTAGAGAGCAGCATTAAAATAATAGTGCTTTCAATTTGTTTTAAAAGTTGTGCAACACTGGTTATTGGACTCAGCTGACAATGCACGGTTGTCACGCTGACATAAAGCCCATAGCACACGCACAGATTGTAACCCAGTGAACGAATGAGTGAGACCTGCAAGCCTTCCAAAGCCACAGCGCCCATTACACGTTTTTGCATGCGCTTATAGGCTCTCCAGCTCTTTGCAAGATCTCTATAAATTCTTATCAATGCTCGGCGTCCAATCCAGACCAAGCTATATGATCCAATAAGAGCTAGTATACGTACAAAAACAAACGCGGCAACAATCCGCTGCAATACCATATGGTTATATCTAGGCGGATTTCTGCTGACTCGCATCATTAGAGAGACCTCGAACAAAAGAAGACCGCTACAGCAGAAACTGTACAACAAATATACCATTGATACACGATGGCGTATTTTCCAAGGATAACGTAGATTCAATGTTGTAGCCAGCAGGGCAAAGGCGAGCAAATGAAAATAGGTTACTTTAAGCATCCAGCGCCATTTACGATTCAACATAATTGAAGTTGTTATTCCGAAGCCAAGTAGAGCTGCACTAAAAGCTGCTTCTTAGGAGCTAGGCAGCTTTTCCTATACGTCCTAGCGAAACTAATTAATTAACAGCGTTTCAAGGCTTGATGCTTATCAAACCGATATGGTTGAGTTTCATTTACGTGTAAAACTGTTAACAAATGATTTGCGACGATAATAATGTGCTTGAATAGCTATTTTATTTCGAACTTAGATCAAATTGTATCAGCAAAATTACGTGAAGCAGCACTGCGCTCACGTAGCTTAGGCAAGCAGGCCTATTAAGTTCCACACAACCGCAAATCTTGTAGATCAATTTCTGTGTACGCAGTCTATTGGCAAACAACTCCAGCTGGCAATAAAATAAAGAAACAATTATTTTATAAACGACCAACTCAAGTCGAAATACCTCCAACTGGAACTCCTTGTTCACTGCACAAAGATGACTGAACTGCCGCACACATTGTCCCGCCTCATTACAAGCATTTACTGTGCTATCCAAAAGGTTGACTTCCATACAGGAGTTCCAAAAGTTGCATATAATCAAGCAGTTGCCTATTACCTTGTGAAAAATGGTGGACTCAATAGTTGCGTTTCTATACAAGACGGCATGATATAAAATATTTATAGTAGATCCAAACATTTGCAGATAGAATGTGGCATTGGTTAGATTGCAAATCTGAAAAATTCGTCGGGAGATCTTAAAGGTGTCACAATGTAACGATGTTAGATGACGTAAATCGCACAAAACACGCCTACAAGCCTCTGGTTGTTCATTGCTATCTAAGTATTTTTGGATATGCTGCAAGGATATGTTAATACCCTCAAATTGATGATGCAATATTAGCAATAAGGCAAAGAACGACGTTTTTGTTATCAGCAGCACGATCAAGAATGAAATGTCTCCAAAGAGATGAAAGAGTTGAGCCAAATGACACTTGGAGTCCAGTTCCCATTGAAATATTGTCGAACAAAAAACCAACATATAGCAAATGATTATTTTGCGCCTTAGATATACAGCAAGTTCCAGCTGTAAATATTCCAAGCTGCAGCTACCAACTAAACGTTCAAGAACTGCATAATAGTTACGCCAGTTCTTGCCAAGATCAGCATAAATTTCAAACAATTGCCTACGGCGCAGCCACACAAGACCGTAACATCCAAACAAAGCCAAAATGCGAAGAACTATAAGAGTGGGAAGCAGCGCCTGTAATATTTTGCTATCTTCGTAATAGCTTGGAATGTTACTCTTATATGACACCTCATTGTACACCTGAGCAAGGAATAGTCCACTGCAACACAACGTGTAAATCATATAAACGCGTGAAGGCTCTCTACGAGTCTGCAGCGGTTTGCGCAGATTCACTGTAGTGGGCGCCAAAGAAAATGCCAGCATATGAATATAGACTATTTTAAGTAGGGAAACCAATTTCCGGTCTAGCATGATTATACGAATTTTACAAAACTCCGGCACTGCACGTTCTGCGACCAATAGTAAATTAACTAAACTAATCGAACTATGAACCTGAAGGAGCAATTTTGACTTGTCGATAATCGCGCATACACTGAGAGAAACGAGTGAGTGATTGCTTAGAACTTTATTTTAGTTTTGCGAAATATTTTGATTCTTATTTCTCAAATCGAACTGCATAAATAAAATTATATTCATAACAACCGTACCTATGTAGCTGAGACAAGCCGGTTTATTAAGTTCCACACAGCCACAAATCTTATAGGCCAACTTATGCGTACGCAATCTACTGGCAAACAAATCCAACTGCAAAGGTAATAAGAGATAACGTTTATATTGGAAAAAAAAAATCACTCTCAAAGCGAAATACCTCCAACTGGAACTTGTGGTTCTTTAAACGCAGCTGCCCGAATTGACGAACAAATTGTCCTGCATCATTGCAGGCATTCAACATGCGATACAATAAATTCATTTCCAAACAAGAGTTCCATAAACTAGTTATAACCAAGCAATTTCCCATTAGTGTGCTCCAAGCATCGGACTTGATAGTTGCATTGAAGTATAAAACAGCATGGTAGAGTATATTTAAGGTAGTTCCAAATAATTGTAGATAGAATGTAGCATTGGTGAGATCGCAAATTTTGAAAATGCGTTGGGAGTGTTTAAAACTGTCAAAATGCAGCGCAGAAATTTGGCGTAGAGCTTTTAGGCTTTGACGTGTGTTGATTGTTGTGGGAGCACAGGCATTGCCAAATCGCTCACGTTGCTCCATGGATGTATAGAGACTCTGAAGTGACAAGTTGACGCTTTCGAAGAAATAGTCCAGTATCAGCAATAACGTAAAAAAGGAGACTTTGCCTATTAAGAGTGCAGCCATTAAAACAGAGCTCGAGATCGTATGCAAAGCCATATCCACACTCAAAATCGGAACCAATTGCCAATGAACTATAAATGAGCTGGCCACTAAGGCATAAAATAAGCGTATTTTCCGTCGAAGTAAGGTGGCAAGTGCCAGCTGTAGCTGCTTCAAGGCAACTGTGCCGGCCACATGTTTTTGAACTCTGCGGTAGCTTCGCCATGTTTTAGCCAGATCTATACAAATTTGTATCAACTGCCGTCGACTTAGCCACACTAAACCGTAGCTAGCAAGTGAAGCCACAATTCGCAATATGAAGAGCATAGGTAATAAATTGTTAAGAACTTGATTTGTCTTGCGATAGCTGGGCACACTCGGCGGTATTGTAAAGAATATTTGCACGATCAGTAAAGAGCCAAAGATGACGCTGTAAATCAAGTAAAAAACTGGAACATTGCGTTGTACACGAAATGGTTTTCGTAAGTTTAATACAGTTGGAACAAGAGCAAAGGCCAACAGATGATAGTAGACAATTTTAAGCAAAAAACTTAATTTCTTGTTCATCATGGCAAACTTGTACTATATTGAATTGACTCGAGCACGCGATATTGCTGACTAGCTCCGTTGTCCTGCATACCTTGAGTATTAACTAATTTACTCACTAAGTATGACTAGTAAAATATTAGTTACGGATTGATGAAAATCTTTAATGATATACACAGAGAGAAATGAATTAGTTTAACTCTTTGAGAGCTAGCTATGTAATGGCAAATTGTCTGGCTTGCTGGCGACATCAATGGCCTGATTGTGGTTCCTCATGTCGAACTGCATAAGTATGATTAAATGAATAAAGACCGTGGCAATGTAACTTAAACAAGCCGGTCTATTAAGCTCCACAAAGCCACAAATCTTATATTTTAGTTTATGGGCACACAGACTATTGGCAAACAAGTCCAACTAGAAAAGCAAATATTATGAGTTAAACGATCTTCTTACATCAATCTCAAATCAAATTACCTCTAATTGGAACTCCTTGTTTATTAAACGTAAATTAGTGAACTGTCGCAGCAATTGACCTGTGCCATTGCAGGCACTCAAAACACTATCCAACAAGTTCATCACAATGCAGGAATGCCATAAATCGGACACAATCAAACAGTTTCCCATTAGCTTGCGCCAAAAATTGGACTGAATAGATGCATTGTTGTACAATATAGCATGATATAAAATGTTTATAGTAGAGCCAAACATTTGTAGATAAAACGTAGCATTTGGTAAATCACATATTTGAAAAATTCGACACGATAGCTTGTAGGTGTCAAAGTGCAGTGCTGAAATTTGACGTAGATCGCTTACGTTGCGACGCGTAGTGTCTGTTGGGTAATAGAGCTTGCCAACGCTCTCAAATTGCTCCATAGACTTGTAAATATTTTGCACGCAGACATTAACACTCGCAAATTGATGATTTAAAAATAATAAAAGTGTAATAAAGGATGTTTTGCCTAGCAACATCACAATTAAAAAATAAATGCCTCCAAAGAGCTGTAAAACGTTTGCCGTATGCGCCATTGAAACCAGCTGCGCATGAACTATTATGGAGCTGGCCACTAAGGCATAACTAACGATTAGATTTTTGCGAAGTACTCCAGCAAGTTGCATTTGCAAATGTTCCAAGCCACTGACACTAGCCATACGTTGCTGAAACTGGCCATATTTACGCCAATTCTTAGCAAGCTCATGATAGATTTCAAGCAAATGCCGTCGACCTATCCACACTAAGCCGCAGCAACCAATTGAGGCCGCAATGCGTAATAGAATTAGCATTGGAAGCAAAATTTTTAATATTTGGTTATGTCGGTAATAGCCCGGAATGTGACTCTTATACGATATTAAGAGCCATATCTGAGCTATTAAAAAACAACTGCAGCAAAAGTTGTAAACCAAATAAATGCGAGGAATCTTATGTCGTAGCCGTAGTGGTTTTCGTACATTTAGTGGAGTTGCAACTAGAGAAAATGCCAGCATATGATAATAGATTACTTTGAGAGACGAACCTAGCTTTCTGTTCACCATAACTATTTTTGTTATATTTTAACCCGATACTACACAATTTGCGACTGTAGCTAAAGTTCTCAACTATATTACTCTTAACTTGGCTGTCCATAAATAAAACTAATTATGCAAAAGTGCGATTTGACTCAGCTGATAAGTACATAGCAGTGTTACACCGGAAAAAATAAAGAAGCTAATTTCGGTTAAGTGAATGAACTAAAATGTGTTATATGTAATTTATATTTGGATTGGGATTAAATTACGTCCTAAATGGTATATTGCATGTATGTACTTAAAATAAATTTTTATACAAGAAAATAAACCTTACTTTGATGTCAAATTGCAGCCAGTGAGGGATTGTTATTGAACTCAAGGCGTTATTCATTTGCAAACAAGTTCAATTTTTTGTAAACGTATAGCTAGTTGATCAAGAGAGTATGGATCATTACAAACAAAGCCTCTCAGGCCTATATAGTTACTTAATACTTAAAAATAGTTTTAATAAACAATAATTTTTGATTTATATTTATTACTCTAGTTTTTTGCAAGCATTTGAGTAGTAAATTAGGCACTGTGGCTGCAGGGCATACAAGAGAAGCTAATAATTTATCTTACAATTAAAACAGGTAATGATATTGCCAAATTACTATATAAATATTTGTTAACAATCAAAAAACACTTACCCAGCTGCATTTTATTTTTCTTTTATTATAATTATTATTTTGCACAGACACTATTACATACACACGCACACTCACGCACACGCGACAAGCACGCGTAATTTTTACAACGCGAAGCACTGAACTTTTACTCACTTTTATTTACGCGGCGTTTATTTACTCGCATGATCGGGATTTTAATTATTTTCAACATTTAATATATAATGTTTTTACTATTAAACAAAACGCCAACTGAAGCCACTATAGATATTGCCTACAACTTGTTGACTTGTTGTTCGTAGCAAAATGGGCGGCCGGCAGCGGAGCACCCGCAGCAATGTTGCACATTGCACATTGAATTTATTGCCAACTTCGAGCATTTTTTTGCACAAACACAATAAACACATAAAAAACAACAAAAATAAAACACTAATAAAACAGCGAACACGTTAAACTTATTTTATTACAAATATTTAATCACTTTGCATAAATTATTGCACAATTGGCACGTAAAAGCCGCGATCGTTCTTCTTCTTACTGCGCAAATGCGCAAGTGTTTGCATACAGGCAAAATGGGAAAAAGTGTGTACACACTGTTTAAAGCAATTATTGCCTGCACTTGTTGCTATTAATTTTTAAGCTGCAATATTTTTTGTATTTATTTTTTTTTTATAAATAAATAAACCCACCCACACACACACACACATACGCCACACACTTGCTATATGTAATAGTTTTTATGTAATTCATTACTTAATGGCTTCTAGATAGTCATCTGCTGCATGCACTGCAACAAAAAGCACTACACAACGCAGTCGATTTTATATGGAAATTGAGTAGTTACCGAGTCTACTTAATGGACACCGGTTTTCTTTGTGTGCGCTCTGTTAGAAAGTACTTACTTAATCCAACAATTAGTTACAGACAGACGGTTTAGCGTTCGACATCATAATGTGCGCTTTGTATTCGTTGTATTATAAATATTTATTGGTGTGCGGCTTGCTACCGGCTTCGGGCGGTAACCGAAATTGGTATCTTGGCTATACGGCATTTATTTACATCTTGTTTTTGCTGGGCATACCCCTAACATTTCCACAGTTAATCCATAAGCAAAGCTCTATGGGTAACAATAAAGTGCTGGAATGGAACTTTAATGTGACCAATGTTACGCGCATTGCAGCTATGATTGCGTGCATGTTACTCATCTGGACTAAACGACGAAAATTGCTGCAACTGTACAAGCAATTTAGGAATTACTATCAAGCCGGCGTCAAGCTGGAACAACTTGGTACCAGCAGTCAGAGATTTAGCAAGTTGAGAAAACGTGTCAGAGGCCTATTACGCCAGCAGTTCCTGGTGCTTAATATGAGCATTATGGCGGCATTAGGCATAGTGCTGAGAGTAGAGTGTGGCCAGTTCGGCTTAACTGGCTTAATGGTTTTGGTGCATATGCAACAGTTTGCTTACATCGTTGTGGCCGAGTCTGCCATCTACGTATTGTGTGTTTTTACACACTGGCAATTCGAGCGCATACGTTTATCTCTGCAGGATTTGTGCTTGCAGCTGCAGCATTTGCAGTGTAAGCAATTGCCAGTGGTGCAGCAGCATGCTAAGGCGTTTCTGGTACAACTGCAGCAACTTTTGCGCTTGCACTCTACTGGATTCCACATAATGCGTCATATGCTTAGGTTGTTGGACGTTCCTGTAGCCTGTCTGTTGCTTAAAATGTTCGTTACCAATGTGAATATATTCTATCATGCGGTACTGTTTAGTAACGAGTCCATTGAAACTGATGTTTGGTCACGGCTCATGGGTCAATCGGTTATTGTCAGCCATTATTGGAGCGCCATACTCTTTATGAACGTTGTGGATGATCTGAGCAGAAGTGAACAAGAAATTGCACAAGTTTTGCGAGAGTTTACCAGCCTACAGCTGGTCTGTGCACAATTTCAGCAGGAGGTAAGTGATGCAACCATAAATGTGCGCCAAGTTTTGCTATAAATTTGCTGCTTACAGTTGGCACGCTTCGCGGATTTCTTGCGTTGCCATCGACCCATCTACAGGGTGTGTGGATTGTGTGTTTTCAACAAGGCATCCTGTTTAGCTTATTTCTTCAATGTGTTGGTGCATGTCATCATTTTAGTGCAATTTGATCTAAAAAATAATCCTGCCAAGCCATAAAAGTAGTACATATTTTATAGCACAACATTTTATAGCGCATAAACGGATAAATATAAATACTCTTATAAAACGTACAAAATGTCTCCAAACAATTGCAATAAAAAAGCTGCCATAAACAAGCTTAGCTTTCCGAAAGCTTTTCACAACAATCCACAGCTGAGATGCCACAACTTAGCATCCACTTTGTAACTTTCAATCCAAACATTTTGAAGCATACTGTTAGGCTACGCCACTTTAATCGTAATTTTTTTTTTCCTTATTATTTCGCTTGGGAACTTAGGACCTCTACAGGAGCCATCCATCGAACCCTAATTTGCGCCGTCTGTTTAGCTCTGTCCCATGTTGTGTTCGCCTGGGTCAGTTCTTGGAGGATGGATCTTCTCCAGGTCGCCTAGGGTCTGCCGATCCGTCTACTGCCTTGTGGATGGATGCCAGCTATCGCTATCTGCAGTTTCTCCATTTCTTCCTCGAACTGAGCTAATCTTGATGGTTCCTTTAGGGTTCTAACGTTCCATTGTCCTATTCGTGTCCGTTTTTGAAAATGCCTTTGGACGTCATCGAATTTGGGGAGCCGTTTTATGTTTAATTCTCTTGTGTTGGTTTCTGTAATCTGTTGAGTTTTTTCGATCGAACTGGTGATTGGCCAGATGCGACTTATCCCAGTGGTGTGGCTGCCACCTGACGCCTTCTGGGAGGCATAATTCTAGCTGGTGTTGTTGCTGTACGCCGAAAAGCTATGAATGGCGCTTGGTTCTATGGTGTACCCTCCATTTAGCGTGGGGGGGTGAAGAGTTGGGCAAGGGGGGTTGCCGGAAATTGTTGAAAGGCATTGTGCAAATGGAGAAAAGCTTTCTATTAAGTAGAGAAGCAATTTTTAAGAGGGACGTTTAATCGTAATACTTGTAGGTAATCTGACAGAGAATAAAAACATTAACAATCAAGGAGGTGCACATGCGGCAACCCGTCTGGTTGTTCATATCGAAGAATCCCACAATGTGCAGACGACGCAAACGCTCGGGACGATGTTGCAAATTTCTGGCCAGCTGCAGCATAGCAAACTCCAATTGCCGGCTCAGCGCCACTCCAGACTCACTTTTAGCCAATGTACGAACGGCAAACCAAAGTTTGCGTATTTCTTCCAACAGATTGATCCAGTGTTGACGCTGCACATCAAAGATTGAAAAACGTAGCAGTATCTCCGCATAGGTTACTATGGCAAGTCCTATATACAGATAAAATGTAGTGTCCTCCACACTTATGTCATTGTCGTAGAGCATAAGGCGGTATAAAACGGATATGCCGGATAGATAGCTGCTGAGTAAGTCGGTTAGCAGCTGCCACTCCAGACAATGCAGCAGCTGGCTGAGCAGCGCATCGACACGTCGACAGCGACGCCAAAGCACAAACCAGGCATGCAGCAATTGATATTCCCATATGGCATGGTAGGCACGGCGTCTACCTTGCAGCAGCTTGGCATCCTGCAGCAATTCCAGCGTCTCTTGTCACATCAATGGCAGCAGCATATTGCCCACGGCTGCCAGCAGATAGACTGTAAAGTCCGCACAGCTAATCATTAGCTCCATTAGCAAAGTAACCAACACAACGATTGTATAGTATGGCGGCACTTGCGCCGACGGCAGCTTTCTGCAGTCCAGAGCACTGCCCGCGCCATAAAGTTGCATTAAAAGCGCCACAAATCTGGCGCTTAGCAGCGGCAACATGCAGATGCAACGCCAATAGCAGTGACGCAACTCTGCGCTCGCTTCCAAACGGCTGCCGTATTGACGTAGAAGTGCTAGAAATCCATTTGCCAGCCATTGCATCTGGCGACGTTGCAGCCACACGCTACACACCAGCATAATCACCGAGCACATCTTGGCCAGCACAATGACATTGAAGACCTGTGCACGAATTGCCGTTGCTTCACACTTGTATATGGTCAGAAGTAGCAGCGACATGAATCTAGGCAGCAATAACAAGTATATGACATTTTGCGCCAGCGAGTAGGCCATGGTGGGTACATGTCGCCGCCGAAAGCGTCCTCGCTTAGTGTCCAACTGAAGGTTGCACAGTCCAATGGCGCGAATGAGCTCGGTGTAAATGCGTAAAAGTCGAACCATAGCGCACAAAGTCAGCGGCACAACTGCATGCAAGTGAGCTCAGTCGCAGGGTGTCCTTAGTGCGGTCCCCCGTGTGTTGGACATGCACGCCGCATTATTGACCACTTATGTGTGGCAACAATACCGAATCGCTTAATACGCTTTAAATGACCTGCCAAATGCTTGCTGCGCTTAATGCTCTAGAAGATTTGCTTAATTTATCTACAAAATGATTGATTTTATTTTAATTTCAATTCTCTTTGTTCTTATCAAAATGGCTATGTGGCAGACAACGTGCGCGTTAAGTGATAATAGAACGTTGATCTTCGACTGAATTAGCCTATAATACCACAACGGAGGGAGCACCCTTGAAGCTTTGCATTAGTATCTAAATTATCTATTGTTTAATTGTAATTTGTTTGTAGAAAAGAAAACATAAAAATTTAAAATCAAGCATATTTTAGTTCATAAAAATCACACAACAATCCTATGCTTTTTGCACTCTCTCACTCGCTTTTATCCCCTGCCTCTCGCTTTGTGTCTCAACTAACTTCGTTGTAGGCGGCTCAAAAGTACCCTCAACTTATATGGTAAATGTATGATGTGTGCATATCTATGCAGCAGTAATGTTTGGAATATAATCATGCCGCCAGCTCTGGACAGATGCATCCTTTGACTAAATTGCTGTAAGTAAACGCCGCTTGCCAACTATGCCACAATATGACTATTCTTGTTTAAATCGGTTAGGAGCTGTGCGTCCAGATCCTCAGCCTCGAGCAGATCAATGCAAGCATCACCGTTTAGGGAATGTGGTATGCTTGTGGATAGCACCATGCCACGTCCACTGCCGTTGGTGCCAATAGAGATGTCATCGGGCGGCGAGTTGCGGCGTCGCTCACGCTCGCGCACAATATGCGGCGCCTCATTGAACTCATCCAATTCGTCCATGCCTACAAAAACCACAGCAGTTAGCTAGCGCATACAGCCAGCCGCCTAGACTGTTTGCATACATACCCGCATATTTGGTGCCCGCCAAGAGCAAATACTGTCCCGAGCGATTAGGCCATAAGAGGCCAGTCATGACGCAGTAGGCCATGCAATCGGCAGAGTTGGTAATGCCTTGCAGCAGCTTGTAGCGCCACATGGGACTAACCTGCAGCGCTACTATGGCAACAATGGGTAAATAGATAAACCAGACCAGACTCGAGGCACCCAAATGCAGTAGGAAATCAAGTTTCTTGGTGGAATGTTCATACTTCATGGTGTTGCGCAGCTCGTACAGAAACCACATCATAAAAGAGGTGCTGCGCAAAGTAAATCCATATAAACGCTGCTTAGTGTACAAAACTAATTGCCAAGCTTACCGCAAGATCAAGACTATCCAGCCGGGCCAGGTCTGGTACTCATCAATATCCGATATAATATCCACTTCCGTCTGTTAAATAGCAAATGTTAGGCCCATTATGATGCCAAGTTGCAACACTTACCCTATCCCAAATGTAAAGAAATATATGGAACGCACAGTAGGGCACCCAAATGGACATGAGTGTTATCCAGCCGGTGCGACTAATTTGCTGACGCGTCACAGCCCAACCCTTGGCCAGCAGCAGCAGTATCAACATGAACGTGGTGCGGCTTAAGATGTCCAGCACATCGCCAGCAGCCTGCATGTTGGGCTCACCCACGCCATTGGCAGCAAAGTGTATCAGATGTGCGGTGATCAGTGCCAAGCTTATGAATTCGCTCAGCAGACTGAGTGTGAAAAGTTTCGTGACAGGATGCTTCTGCAGTCGCACTGCATAGATTTGCATGGGCAGCAGCACAATGTAGACAAGCAAAAATATAAGGTACATTTCTAGCAGATTTTGCTGATCGTAGGAGTATTGAAATGTTAATGGATGAGCGGCTGAATTGTTGGGATTGCCATTGACCAGGTTGATGTTGTAATGCAGCGTGCTCAGTGTGCGTGTGCCGGTGCCATTGGCAGCGCGCCGTGGTAGATTCTCGTAGGCATGCCATTGACAGGTATTGCTGTCGCGATAACAGGCCACCAGTGCGACATACCAAAAACTGTAAAATTTCAAAGATAAGTAATCTGAACTACAATAGTTGGTACTAGCCACTTGACACCACTTACCGCGGCTCTGCCTCCAAGTTAATGACATAGGTAAACTGATAACCGGCTATGACATTCGCTGGTGCATCTTCATCGCTGCAAAGTTGACCCACCGGACATGGCACGTGTCGCAGAAAATCACGCTTACCATGCGGATTGCAGTCCGCATCATACGCATAGTGTTGTATACGCGCAAACATGAGCGCACAGGCGTGCTCGCGGCTGCGATAGCTGCGATTACTATAGAAATCGACAAAAGTGGCTTTGTCCAGCACCACCAATGTGACAGGCGCTGGAAAAGCATCTTGTGATGTGATGTTGCCATATATATAACCAAAAGATTCACGTTGTGTAGGCGGGTCTGCTTTCTGGAAACCGAATTTATTGAGGAACTGAAAAAAATTCGCTGTATGGAAATCGCCCTGTATGTGTGTGGCCCAAACAGCGCTATTGCTGCCGTACAAAGACAGCGCGCAGAGTAGCAGCAGCAGCCTATACATGCAGGCGGAATTGTAGGCGGGGTTGGGCCGAGTTACCACGTTCATTGCCAAGCTTATCAGTTTTGCTACTGTGGTTGTTGCTGCTACTGTTGTTGTTGTTGTTGTTGCACTCGAGGCGGCTGCTGCTATTGCTGTTGCCGTCGTGGCAATAGATAAATGCCAAGGTGGCGCACTTTTGTGCATTTTACGCAATATTGCTTACAAAACCTTTTAATGAACTTCCAAAATTTTCCACCTTTCACTTTCTGGATATATATAATTTTTTTTGTTATTGCGGTATAGCTGCGCATTTGTTGTTATTGTTGTTGGTTTGTAGGCGGCCAGCAGCGGCAAACGTCGTTGCATGCATCTGCCTACTCTTTGGCACTATTATCTAGCAATGTTCTTGCACAAGTTCACATTGTTTCGTGCGCGTTAATGTTTAAATAATAATACAAAAACATTGCGTTTATTGCGAATATTTGCACAACTCACGACTTTGCCCAGGCAAAAACAAAGAGAAATGAATGCTGCCAGACGTTGGAACTGTCTATGCGAATGTTGCCCAACTGACGCGCATTAAAGTGGCCGCCTCATGCAGTTATGTGTCAATAGATGGCGCTGGCGCAAGCTCTGGCTGCAGTTTGTTGTGCTAAACGCTAGATGGTGCTTATCGGTTTTAAAAATATGTAGACGAAATGAAATGAAACATTTGTTTTCGTTTCTTTATTGAGCGCAAAAATTCAAAGGCTTGCAAATGTTTATGATTTTATAGTTCTCTTTTAGCAAGTTGAACAAATGTATCGTGAAAACACAATGAATAATATTGTGTGCTTGCGCAGCGAAAGCAACCATGTGAAATGGCATTTTTCGTTTCATTTCGTTTTGTTTCAAGCCTGATTAGCGCCATCTTGCGTTTAGTTTAATAAAATGCAGCTAGTTGGTACCAACGTCATCTATTGTTTGTCTTTGCAACAAATACACAACAGATTTCAAATTCAAAAATTAATATTCTTTTGATTTGTTTGTGCAAACGAAAAGTTTTTGAGTAAAGAGCCAAATTAAAGAAATTAAGCTGAAAACGTTTTCCACACAAATAATGAGCAGCTTGCTCACTGCTAAGCGAATTAATAAGTAATTCATTTTTTGATTTATTCAGAATGCCAAAAATTGAAGCAGTAAAGTTACGGTTGATATTCATTGGCACTGCAAACGTTTCAACTTGGGTTGCCCCTACAAAACGATTAAAAAACATGTAAAAAACGTTTGTACGAAAAGTGTACACTTAAAGAAAATATGAAGTTTTTCGTACTTTTGCGAATGCGAACTGGGTTTCGGTTATGAGTACGCAAATTCCCAGATATATTTATTAAGAGCTTCTATTAGAGGAATTCTTCTTGATTTTAGAATGTTTTTCATTAATAAAATTATTTAACACTTAAATTATTAAAAAATATCCTTTTGAGATTGTGAAGTTAAATGAAAACTCTCGTTAATAGATAGATGTAATAATCCTTGTTACGACGAACGTGCTTCCAAAACGATCGATATTTTGCAATAATTAAACGAATCATCGCAATATAATTCTTTTCCTCGCCTACTGACAATTTCATAAAATGTAAATAAATATGAAAAAGTGAAAAATCAAGCCTGAAAGCGTAAAGCTGAAAATGAGCATTTTTGTGCTATAATCCTATGTCTGCCTTATAAGTTTCTTTTATTATTCTCACAATGCCTGTGTAGACAATTCGAATCACTTTTCTTCTCTAAGGAAACTTATTTTAAACTGCGTTGAGTTCGTCTCCATTTACTTCGAAGATGCAAATCTGCGCACAATTTAAGCACGTGTCACTTGCCCAATTCTCCATGGACTTTGACGCATAATGGGCAAATTATGCTGAGATATAATGTGTGATTATCAGACAATAAAGTTCATCAACTTAGTGTGCTCCCCAAATTGGACCACAAACACACACATCACACAGCTTAACCTTGCTTGAAGTTTTCTTTACAATAAATTTCAATAATTCCAAATTTATGCGAAAAAGAATGCTATGGCTATCCTTTCACATATAACTTCAAAGTGTATAGTTGGATATTAAGTACCCACACACACCAGCACCCGCACACCCACGCACAAGCCCCCCTGCTGCCTACCATCCCCAAATTCATATATAATGCATGCGACGCGTCGGCAGCGACAACCCCCAAAAGGATTGTGGTTACCATTGATGCCAACGTAGTGCCTTGTGTCAAGGTGCAAAAAAAAGAGCTTTACTCACTGACAATTCCTTTGAGTCCTGATGCGTGTATTGTTGGGTATTCCGACTTTGGTAAGGGGGCCTGCTTGCCCGTGTGAAGTGTTGAATTATTGCCGACTGTGGTTTTTGCATAAAAATATGAAATTTCTCTGGCAACTCTTTGCAAGCTATTCAAATGCAGATTTCTATTGTGTCTTTGATTTTGGCAACGAATACGTTGATGAAGTTTTCATTTTTCCGACTGGCCTAAATCTGCGACTTTTCCCATTGATGACGTAGTAAAAGTTTTGCCCCAAAACGCTTGATTGTAGTCGAATGTCATAGGATTTAAAGGAATGTTGCGATTTCTTTTTGTTTTCGGGGTGGCTCCAAAAACAATAACAAAAACAACAGAACAATGTATCAACACAAATCGAAATTGTGCATGAGTAGGGAGTGGGTGCAAATAACTTATAATTCTAAATAAACAATGTATGAGGAGTGAATAAGTAAAAGACAAAAGAAGCTTCGAATTGCTGATACTCTCAAGAAGATATTTCGTGCAGCATTTAACATCGAAAAAAGAAATCCAAGACAATATTAATACCAAATACGATCACTTTATGCTATACAACTGCGCCAAATGCCTCAATTCATGTTTTGATTATTCCCGAATCGAACTCTTGCAACATTTGTTAGTAACTAAAGTCATTGGAACAATCCGCTCGCTTCCTAGTTGTCCCAAAGGACATCGTATGTACAAAGGGTATAATGGCACGTCACAACAAATTATGTGACAAATGCGAAAAACAAATATTAAAAGACAAGACAAAAGTTCATTTGGTTTCACGATGTTCGTGTGAAGCGAAATGGTTCTAATAAAAATCGACAAGCTTGGCAAAAATTCAATGGACGGCCGTGGAGAGAACAGGACACAACTTCTAGGCGCTGACAAGCTGACAAACAAGACAGTTAGTTCATTGAAATGCCAAACGACAAAGGATGAGATAAGCAGAACTAAACGGGGAGCATTAAAATTGCCTCGTTTTGCGGGGTTGTAAAGGAAAAAAAATTTGATTTCTTGCAAAGTTGGCGAAAATATATTTTATTATTGATTAGGCGCGTGTGTGTGTGTGTGTTGATATTTGTTAAATAATAAAACTACGAGTACAAATTGTGCGTAGACAAACACTAAAGGTGCTGGGCGTATTATTGCCGAAATCGACAAAAAAAAAGCTGAGTTAAACATAGTTGCAATACTACTATATAGGGATTCAATTGAAAAACATGCGACGCACTAGGCGCGCGGTGAAATAGTAAATGATTTCGGTGAAGCTTAGAGCGCTGCAGCCCAAAAAGAAACCCACCAAGCCGCCTATGTAAACTGCAAAGGATATGTGAAAATAATGCTGTCTCTAGAGGGAGAAGTACAAAAGTGGGCGCTGCCCAACTTACCCAAGACATCCGCAAAGGAGAAGAGCACATCACGTCGCAGCTGCATTTTGGGATAATCAATAATGCCCCATTGTAGATTAGCGCCCAGAAACCAGACGCGTGAACGCTAAAAGACAGAGATAGAGCAAAGCAACGCAGCACGGTTTGCAAGAGTGAGTGGCATAGCAATAATAACAATAGTAGCGACAACAACAACAATAGCAACAGCAACATCATCATTATAACAAGGCAAGTAAGCAAAAATTATTATTAAATGTAAAAAGTTTATGCTGCAAAAGTTAAATAAAACTTTGCTGCCTAGCGTCTGCTAGGCCGAGGAGCAGGAGACTTTCTCAGTTGCCAACGTCAGCCGCCGTTTAGTAAAAAATAATTGCATATTTCAAGGCGCGGCGCACACAACTTTTTTGCGCTTATTATTTTTTATGGTCTGGCTAAAATTCACTAACGGACTCGCCCACCATTTTATGTTCTATTCAACCATTTTGTTCATTTTACATTTTTCCGCTCTCTCTCTCTCTCTTGCTGTAGTTGTTGTTGCGTTTGTTTAAGCCAAAATGGCGGGCGAGACGCTTGCTTTCTTCGTTCTTCCACTTGAAACGAATGCCACAAACTTGTTCTAGCCAAAATACACTTAACGACCGCTAGATGGCGTTTGTCTGTCCGTGCTGCCCACGCATAAAATGCGCAATTTTGTATTTGAAAATATTCTCACGGTCTGAGCCAAAAATACAATCATTGTGTTGCTTGCCAACTATACTCATATATATATATATATATATATATATATATATATATCTGTTTGTGTACTTACATAGGATTGTACAAAGAAATTCGAATCATCACAGTTGGCCAGACAATTGCAATTGATTTTATATTTATCCGATTTCAAAGAGATTATATCACCTGAAATAAAAATAAAGCAAAACAGGTAAGTTTAATTATGAATTTTAAATACGTATTGGCCAGGATAGTAGTGGAGGCTGTAAATGTCAAAATTTCAACTTGGTGCGATTACAGTCAGACGACTGATGACATTCTAATGCCCAAAACTTAAATTCAAAAACAAGCAAATGGTACAACTTTTAAAACATAACTCTTCAAACATTTGGCAATGCAGAACGACAAACTCGCGCTTCAAAAACGGAATTTTCTGCTAGCGCCATCTACTCATATTTGTCTTGCTCATTGTTAGCACATTTTTATGCTCTTCGTGCAAATTATTTGACGTTTTTGACTCTGTATTTGTATAGTTTCTCCTAGAAAGTCTTAACGTGTCGCTTGTGCTATCTTAGGTTACTTAACAACAACAAGCCTCTGGTGTCCACCCATCTACTTCTGTTTTATGTCAAAAACGAATGATGATTAACTTCTTATGCATCAGCCTGCCTGCCTGATCCATGTCAGTTTTTAGTATGCATATTGACCTATCCAACGACAAGTCACGTGCCCGTTTACCACATTAAATGAAATTGTTAAAAAAAAAACCGAATTTCAAGGATATTCAAATATTTGCAGGTGCGCTCTAGCTCGAATGAGGGTCATCAAAAAATACTCACGTTTGATATTTGCCAGGCATCCGATGCCCTCCAGACCACAAACCGGCAGCTTACGTCCATTGCGCACTGGAATGTGTCCGAAGTAAAAACATAAAACATTAAACAAAAAAAGAAAAAACAAACTTTTTAAACATTTCATAGCAAATCTTGCGCTGCTGCCAGCTATAAAAGTTAACTTTAATGAAACCAATTAAGTGCAACTATGTGGCAGACACAAAGGCCAATGCATCGGAAGCAATGTTTTTAAAGGAATACTCACAGCGATTGCGATAAAAATGTGGCACACAGCCGCAGACGCGGAGTGCAAAGAACATGCGGCATTCGGAAAGGCATAGTCCGAAGCTATAGATGGGCACTGTTTGCATCTCATCTGCCTCATACTGAAAACGGCATTGTCGCTGCTTTGTGTTGAAGCTGCAAGTGCAGAAATGTGCGATAGAGTATGCAGTTCCACGCCATTGTGCTGATGCAACACTTACGCGCGGGCCTCCTCATTGGTATAGATTTCCAAGGCAATCAGTTCTACGGTTGTATAGTCACTTTCGGGAAATGTATAACGTTGCTTGGATATGTTGGGCACATCGCCGGCACCATGAAAATACACATCATACGCGGTCGAGAGATTTATGATCTGTGCGTAAATTTCGCCGTCTAACGGATGCACTGTCACACGGTCACCATGATCCAACATGCTCCAATCGCCCATGCGCCAATAACTGCGCAATGAAAAATGAAAAATGTGCTCCATGCTCCACATGGCCAAACACTACTTACTCATAGGAATTGTAACGTGCCACCAACGAATTCACGGAATGACAAATGCCAAATTCCGTTTGTGTCTCATAGATGAACATTTTGACGGCTGCGCCGCTGCTGATTTCCGGTTCAAAGGGCCATTTGAGTTCGTGCAGTATGTCCAAATATTTTTCGCTGGGTATGCCGTAGGAATTGTTTAACGGCAGCACTTCCATGTTATCATACGTCAGACTGGCCAGCTTGACAATGAAATCGCGAAAATTTTCCTGATCTTCCTCATCCTCGAATTGGTCCACATGTGCGCTAGCATTTGTGGGCACAACAACTTACATTTTGCCATATACCACATGCTCAAAATCTTACTTACAGTATGTACTCCTCCACTTTGAGCTCATCGATGCGTTTATGCGGACAGACGGTTAGCGAAGGGAAACTGGTATTCCATACCAGCTTATTGCGATCCATGGATATGACCATGGGTGAGGTCTGAAAACGTTGCCAAGTGCGACGGCTCAGCGAGATGATGCTGAACAAAGCCACACAGATGAAAGTGAACCAGAGCATGCTGAAAATGATATATGCGAGATGACTCGGTGGAGCAGCGTTGTCAACGCCCATAAAAATCTATTGCGTGTAAATTTTTCTCAACTTTTTTTTCGCAACATTATGCGAAATATGCGCCGGAAAAAGAATTATGAGCCAAGTCAATGAACGCGACAACGACAAAGACAAATACGCAGTCGGCAGAGTGTAGTGTTGTCAACCCTTCCGCTGTGCAGCATTTTTATTTTCGGCAAAGTGCAAATGCGACGACAGCACAGCAGCCAAAAAGGAAGTTGCCCTTTAGCGCACACACACACCAACACACACCAACACACACATGCTTCATATAAAAGTGTTAGAAAGCGCAAAAGTCGGCAAATCCTTGAGAGCAACTCTGGTTGCCGCCATTTTCTAGCAGCAGCATGTAGAGAATTTTCGTTCGCACTGGCGACGACAATGACATTTTGACGCCAGAAATGGCTCATAAAGCTTTCAATGCGGCTCACACGTACACACGCACGCACACACACACACACCGCACACACACGCAGACATACTCAGCTACTTGGCTTTTAATTCTCAAACATTTTCATAGCTTTTCTCAGCCACTTCGACTGCAGCAAAAATCATTTCAAATTGTCTCTTTTGCGTAAAGTTTCTTATTATCCTTTTGATTGTTTGGAATGTGTGCTGGGTGCCAGTCAGTCGCTATATTTTGTGTAATGTTTTCATTTTTTTTTTTTTTTTACTCATTTATTTGTTTTGGCCAAAATGTTTGAGAAATGAGAAACATCTACCCAAAAATTCCTTAGCCGTCATCTACGCATTCTAAGCGCATATCCTTAGTCATACACTGAATCCTACTTCCATGAATGTAACAACATGCATATGAATATAAAATTTGTGCGTGAATGAAGTTCACTGATGCATGTTCGTAATAAATGAAATTCTCTCAACTATGACTGGTATTTCGAGCTGAGAAAAAAAGGGTTGACAGGACACAGATTTCGCATAGTTGACTGTCATTGTTTGCAATGGCAAGAGACAACTAACAAGTTTTTCCAGTTTCCCGCAATCCTACAATGAAAATGCTTAAATAGTTTGTCACCAGCAGCAAAACGCGAGAACTCCACCAGACGACTACTTTCTACACTTTGATGCATGTAGCTTAAGGATACGCGAGGTGGAAAAATGGAATAATTACTTAAAATTTTCGAGACGAAATGTGATTGCCTTGACATCTCGGGAAAGCATTAAAATTTGCATATTATACCTCCATGTAAAGGTATGCTGCGGCAGTACCAGTTTATGCACTCATACAGATGCTGCCCATGACAGCCGCATCATCTGCCCAAATAGTTGCCATATCAACACTTTTAAAATTGAGGTTATGTCGGGATAACACGGGATAGCAGCTGAAACACGCATTCATGTTCCTATGTTTTATCTTTCTTTTTTTTTTTGTTAATTTTATTCTTATTTTCACAATATTTTTATTTTTATTTTTGGGTTTTGGTTGGCATTTCAGTTTGCAAGCTGCGCTCAGCCGGAGAGCTTAAGCTTAGAGCTGCAGCGTAATCTATAAAGCTGATTGTTTGTCATGGCAAACGGAAAAAATATGTGGCAAACATTTTTTGGGGCTGTGGATATAAATCAAAGCGAAGTGTGGAGGGATAAGCGAAGCTACGGAAATACATATGAAATAAATAAAAAGTTGGACACACACACACACAAATCATTTGCCATGTGGTTGATATTAATTAAAAGCTGGACTAGTCTTGGAGTTTTGCGTGATGCACACGCAGGCAGCACACACATACACCTGCCACTAGATCTGAAAATAAAACTAGAGTTCCCCATGCCAACTAAACCAAAAATCCCTAATTGAGCGTGTCTTGGATGGTTGGCGTGCGAATGGCATTGTTCCAAGTTGCGTTCCCCTCGACGAAAAATATTTGTTCTACACTAATTAACCCTCAGATGCTGCTTGGCTTTGGTCCATTTTTATTATGCTGACACTGATGGCCATCCCCCTCCCCCCCCCCCCCCCCACACACACACACACACATACAGCTCTAACACAGCGCCTTACGAAAGGCAGCTGTTAGCTGTTTGCATTTGGAGTGTGTTACCAATTTAATCCTTGCCATTGCGGGCATAGTCAGCCAACTAGGCAACCCGAATGCCAGCCAGCCAGCCTGCATGTAATCCTGTTTGTCATGTCATGTCAGTTTTAAGGATTTATTGCTCCCACACTCCAAGCATACCGCAAATAGAAATTCCAGTAACAAAATATAACTACTTCTCAGAACCAATCCCAACAGAAAATTTATATCTCATGTGTAATTTTATGCATGGAATCGGTGTGTTCGAGTGCGTCGAGTGCGGGGTATAGGCTGAGACGTGTGAGCGAGATAGCAGCAGGCATAAAGTGTGCCTAAAACTTGTCTTGGACATGTCTAAACATGTCGGCTGCCAGACACGTGCACGCGCTTTGTTAGATTTTAAGTTCAGAACTTATACTCTTGCCTAGCCGGGCGGATTAAGTTCCAAACTTTAGTTCCAACAATGCTTGTAAAGTAATTCAACTGGAAATTAAATTAACTTAAAAATTGCGTGGCAGTTGGCCAATTTATTAAGTTTATAAAACATACCAGTATCAGATACTACTTAATCCCCGAACCCTTGTTGCAGCATTGTTTGAACTGTGTGAATGACTGGAATGTTTGCACACGTGACATCAGTTAAGATTCATTTCAAAGAACAACAGCCGGGAGCTTTCGCATTTGGTTTGCAGCGGTGCCCATTGCCTTTTCTGTTTGGCCAAGGCTTAAGTTTGCGTAACTGCAGTGTCCGTGTCTGACCAAATCCTTTGACAAACAAACAATCTACGCCACAATATCAATACCCAAAAGCATTGCAGTTGTGCAGCTTAAAAGCACCTTAATTCCTACACCCTTTCAGCTCTTTACAAAAAAAAAAGAAGGCGAACAGCAAACAAATCACAACTCACCGTTCCACAATGTTCAGGCCAACTTTGGCCAAATAGATAATGCCGTGTATGGACGAACCTTGCAAAAACTCGATTATGAAAGCACGAACCTTAGCAAGGCAGGCTGCCTTGTCTACCAACTGCTGTTGCTCGCACTCTGCTACGGGTTCGCTCATCATAGTGCCGGGCTGTGGCAATGCTTCTAACATTGACTTGGCCGGTGCTTGCCACAATGCTGGACGACGTATGCAGCGTATACTTCGCTGATTAATGGCTGCTCCGTGTCCATGGCCATTGCTGTCATTAGCGTCCGGTCTGGACATTGAAACCATCGCCTGTTGAGTTTGGGCAGCGGCAATAGGATTATGATTATGCTGGCATCTGTGCGCTGGTTGATGCTTATGCTGATGCTGCTGATGCTGCTGATGCCTCTGTGCGGCTCCTGGAAATAGTAGTAAACCACGTTGCTTCTCACTTTTCTTTGACTCGTACTGTTGCTGATGTAGTTTCTGTTGCGTTGCGTGCATTTTCATTGCTGCAGTTGCTTTTGGGTAATGCATATCCTTGTTTGATATAAACTCTGGCTGGTATGTTATTCGCTGCTGCTCCTCCTCCTCTTTGCGACCAAACAACGATGCTGTGGAAGCCGTTAACGAGTCGCCAGTGTAAGTGCCAGTACTCGTGCCACTTACGTGGCCGCTACTCTCTGTCCAGCTTGTTGTGTCGCTTGCGGCACGATTATGCTGCATGTTCATGGGTTTCATTGTATTGGCCTGCAACTGCAACAATGGATGGGAAAAAAGTTTTTGTACAAATTATTAGACGGCATTCGTGCAGTGAAGAAAGAGTATCGCTTTGAGTGAAGATTGGTTTTTGTATGTTTTGGGAGATGCTTCTTGTGTTTAAAGCGTTGTAAATCGTATCCCTAGCTTACCGTATTCCTAACTTCCCATATCTAAAGGGCGATATGCAGTCGGTTGGCAATTTCTGGAGTGAAATCCCTTCGGATTAAAAATTATATTTCTTATAACTTATGATGCTTGAATGATCTTTAATGCAGCTAACCTACGAAGCTTCCGGGATGTTTTCCCAAAGTCAACGAAGGAGTTCTGCTTGTCGAGTTAGAATCGTTAGGTCAGAATAATTCCTCAACAAAGATACATACAAAGCGTTTAATTTTGAAGTTACTACTTGGTTGCCGTAACTTCGTCGGTTGGCAAGTATGGGCAGTGAACTCCATTCGGACAGCCTGTGTGCCAGTGGTATTTCTTACAGCTTATGATCCTTAGGATGATCAGTACAGCCACCAGCCGCTCTACTGTTGCTCTCAAATCACAAAGCCAACGAATTCTAATTAAACTTTTAATTTGCATATGTTAATGTTATTAAGCTCTGGGCAACATTAATTTTAATTTTATTTTCTATATGGTAGTATATATATTTTTATATGAATGCATGGATGATGTTCTTTGTAGACTTTATTGCATATTGCATATCAATTTACGCTTCATTAAATGTAAATGCGAGTGCAGCTCAACATTTTAAATATGCTTTTGTTGTCGTTTGTAGTACATAAATCATTATTGCATATTTTAATATGCCATAAATTATGCCGCATAGCAATATACATATACTTATATACAATATGTACATATATATATATATTGTGGGGGAGTATCCTTGAACACAGCGAACCGAACTAAGCCGCACGTTACGATACAGTTGCGCTTACACTTGTATGCAAATATTATTATATCTGGATAGTCTTTCTTTCGTTCTTTTACAATATCAACAGATTTCATTCAACAAAGTAGGCAGACATTTTTGTTTTGTTAATTTTGAAAAAATATTGTCGCAAAAAGAGTTTATTTCCTAAGTAATTCAGTTACGTTTAGTGCTTGGTGTACTTGAGCCATTTAAAGACTTCAGTGAGCGATCATGGAGGATCATAAATTATATTTGTGCACCAAGTGCTATCGTCGCTTTCGTTGGGTCGAATTGTCACGTCAAGAGCATCGCTGTGCAGCCTGCCGCTTGCCACCTATGGACTGTGCCATCTGTGACAAAAAGTTCGAGCCATGTGATGGAAGCAGCAAGTATTGCAAACATTGTGAATACCATCTGGCCAAGCAGGAGGCAGTGCAGCCGCAGTTTTTCAACAAAATGAAGCATTTGGCACGGCATAATAAACAGCATGCATAACAGAACAGCCGGCGTATTGAAGGATTACTTTCGAGGGCTAAAATTACTATTAAACTGCAGTCTTAAAATGTAATATGTTGTTTTCTTCTTCTTTTATCCTGTGTAAGTGTCCGGGCACAACCTTAATTTCGAAATATCTTGCAACAAGCCTGCTCATTATAATGGCGTCGTCTCCACTGTTGGGTCAGACGCCAGGATCAATTGAGTGGGCGCACGCCAGCTGCCTGCCCCAAGGCAATGACACCCGCAATACGAAACATCAAAGGCTCCACATGTGTGTGCGAATGTGTGCTTGTGTGTGTGTGTGTGTGTGTGTGTGTGTGGCTGTCCTTATAGTGGATTAAAATTTCATTTAAATTTGCATTTAAATGAGCGCAGAGCACTCGAAAGTAAATGCTACGCCATATTTGAAGCAGAAGGACGAAAAGCTTGCAACAAACCGGACCAGAGCTGGCTGTCGTTGCAGTGTTTGTTGCATTGCATATGAAGCTGCCACATATGGGCAGCGATGGAACAATGGCGAACAGTTGATTACCTTTGGCAGCTGATAGGGCTATACGAGATGTGGAAGGGCTATAAAGAGTTTAAAAGGTTGCGTCTGTGTGGAGAGTGGGGCTTAAGTAAGTGGGCCGCTGTCGCTGTCGCTGCTGCTTCTGCTGCTGATGCTGCTGCTGCTGATGCTACTGCATTTTAATGGCTATTATTTAAAATGTATATTTTACAATTAAATAAACGATTTTTATGCTCTTATGGCGCCCAGAGGCAGCTGTGGTAACTTTTCTCTTTTTGTGTGCTCTTCCCTACAAGTGTGTGTGTGTGTGGGTGTGTGCGAGGGGATGTGTGTGCGTGTTAATTAAATTGCAAAATGCTTAAAGGACATTTTAATTGGCCTTCATCTGAGTGCGACTTCTTACATATGTATGGGTGCGTCTGTGGGGTGTGTGTGTGTGTCTGTGACTTATATAGCTGCCGGCTTTCCGTTTTATTCGCATATTGAAAATTTCAGCAGCAAATCGCCAAACGCCATCTCTTTGTTGATTATTTGCATTTGATCGATCGTTAGGGCTTCGTAGGGTCAGTTTGAATTTGTCCTCAAAAACTTTCGGATCTGTAGTTGTAAGTAGATAAAGTTTAAAGCTTTGGAGACTGCGTTGGAAGGAATTGGAAGAGTTTCTTTCGTAAGAGATTCTCACTTTTCCATACACCTATAGAGAGAGATGACCATAGTTAAGGTGAATGAAAACAAAAGAGGTCAAATCATTTCAAGGATCTACTTTTTTTGGGTTAAAGAAACACATTTCAGTATTTGCATTCATTTTGTCAAGTCAATTTGAGTGCAACCACTGGTTTGCAAATTCATTAGCAAATTCGTGGCCCACCAAAAGTGTGTGTGTTTGTGTGTGCGTGTAGTAGGTGGGTTTCGTCTATAACTGCCGTCAATCACTTCACATCACTCAATACTCTACACTCTGCTACTCTCCACTTCACTAGACAGCATTTTGCTTCGGTCTCCACTTCAAATTGGCGCCCAAATAAACAACATCAAAGTGTGTATTGCGGGTTACTTGTTTGCAGCGAACTCCTCCTGCTGCTGCTGCTGCCGCCCCTTACTTGCTTTATGTCCTGCCACAGATATAACAAATTTTCCAATTTGTTTCTTGATTTATTTTCACGCCAATTTCTTGCAGTACGCTGCCACTGCCGCTGCCGCCGCCACCGACGTTTACTTCGCAGCTGCGTCGCAGTTGCCGCTGACATTTGTTTATTTATTTGGTTTCATGTTTTGTCTGCTGCCGTGCTTGCGTGAAATCACGAATGAACCAATGAACGAATGACGGACGGACGGACGGACGGACAGAAGGACGGTATGAATGAAGAGCCCGTTTGTTGCTACTATTGCCATTGCTGGCATGAATATTCATGGTCCGGCACTTGAAACAAAAAGTTAAAGCAGCAAGAACAACAGCAACGCGACAACAATAGCAACGAACAACCATAACTTTGGCAATGGGTTGAACCACTCAAGCTGCATTTCCGCACTGTGCGCCAACTATTCGCATTCAACGTCATTTTGTTGTCCATACATTGCCAATGCTTGTTCTCAATTCTGCACTTTCGTGCTCCATGTGCGCTCTCCCCAACTGTCTGGGGGGTATACGTTTGTGTGTGTGTCTACAGAACTTGCAAATTGTTTCGTTTGACTTTGTGATAATAATATTGCAAAAGCAAAGAGTCCGTTGACTTTGCACAAATATAGTATTCGATTAGTGTAATCGTTTTAAAAAGGATAATGACAAGGAAGCATAGCTCAGAAACGGCGTTTTTATATGATCAATCATAGCAAATTTGATGTGCATAGGATGCAATTTCTGTTGGTTTTGTTGCTAAAAACTTTAATTCGAAACATAGCCAACTGAAGCGGAACACAATCGATCAAAAGAATTTATCGGTTTGTCAACGAGTCGCAAGAAACATTATCGTTCTTCTTAAAATATAATGTCAAGTAAGCTGTTTATCGATAATCGATTTGTTCCCAAAATAGATAAATGTGCAATCTGTGGTGCTGTGAACAATTGAATTTTCTTGTGCATATAGTGGCCTTTAGGAAATCTGCCTCTAACTGTTGCCAATTCGAAGCCAGGATGAGAAAACAGCATAGAAACCGTTTTTATGTAAGATTTCATGGGATTCGAGTGTAAAATGTTACATAACATCTTGCTCATTTGAACTACACTTTATGCTTACTTTACAGTTGACATCTGCCAAAGAAAACCTTGTATTTTTGACAAATTTTGTCGCCTTGTCGCGACTTTTATTTTTCGAGAGTAAATGTGCAAAAAATGAACTTCAGCATAGAGCGTGCAGTATTTTACTTAAGAACCTTTCAAACAGTTTCTTGTAGAAAATTTGGATTTTCTGTGTCTTGTTGGCCAGCGCACATAAATAGGCAATAGTTTTTTCTCTTCCATCTATACCCGCAGTGAACAGAAAATTTTATTAAAAGGAAATTACCTAAAGCCACATTGTGAGAAGCGAAGTAAAAAGAGATTGTAAGCGTTGTGCACAAAGTAGTATATGAACAACCCAACTCACTTGACGTACTGAATCTGGAACTTGCTTTACCGGCTGCTGCTTAACGAACTGTGGTGCACTTACTCTCTGTACGGCAGACCGAGAACTGACCGAGTACACTTGACTTTGGGACACACAGTAAATGGCAATGCGTTGCTTTTTTGACTGTGTTTTTAAGCCGAATTTAGGCAAACCATGTGAAAGTTGTCAGTTGCGAGATTGTTACCGGATAAAGCAACGCTCTCGATGGGAATCGGGTTGAGCACGCACGGGTTGTGTACATAACTGCAATTACACTTTATACGTAGTTGGGTTGCGTTATATCGATTTCTTTCTTTTCCCTGACTTCCCCGACGCGCTAATTACCAGCAATGACGGATTGGGCGAGTGGAGTGCGAGTGGCATGGTTGTAGTACGACAGATTGTGTCGGCGGTTTGGTCGCAACTCGATTGCTTGTTTGTTGTGTAATTGTGGCACTGAGATAAGATCTCTTTGTGCGTGCAGCTGCGTGTTTGTCTGTCTGTATCTGTGTGTGCGTGTGTGTGTGTGTGAGTCAGTGTTGTAAAGTGCAGCGGTTTTTGGCTGCGCTGCGGTTGTGTTGAGTAATGAGCTGCGGTTGCTGAGCTTTAGTTTGAAAAGGAGTTGCCATTGAATTATGCCTGCGCTGTTGGAGCCCATGAATAAGAGATTCGAGTTGCTACATATTAATTAAGCTGCACGAACTGTTTATGGCTTAAAGCGGATTTACACGAAACTGCTGCAATTTGGCAAAAAAGATATCAACGACAAGAATTTTACCGCTTACAGACTTAACCCGCTTCTAATCAACAAACAGCAGACGGGCAAATAATGGTGTTACACTCTTGCAGCCATAAATCGCTGTCTTTAGTGCAGATTTTGATAGATTCCATGCCATGTTACGCATGTAAACATCGGCTTTTGTTAATCAAATTAAGTGCAAGTTAATGGCACGTCTAACTCCTGCTCGCAAGAAAAGCACACGCACTTCGTGCCGCCCCCGCAGATAAATGCTTAGCTCAAGAGTTATTATATCTCATCATGGGGGTTTTTTTTGTGTACGTTCTTCCCCGCCTGCCAAGCGCTATTTGTTGAGCTTCTTTTGCTTTGCTGCTCTTTGCACACGAACGAAGAAAATGATGAATAATAAATTGCTAATCATAAATATTGCGAAATCGGTCGAAAAACTGAGCGTCAGCCAACCGTTTTTGGGGGCTGCCGTATTCGCGTCTGGTTCGCGTGAAAAATATTGCACAAGTGCCTACAACAACTACACACAGCTCCTCATCTAAACCACAAAAAAAAGGCAAAACAATACCAAAAGTACACATTGTTAAATTGAAAGGAAACAAATGTAAAATTTATACAGCTGCAATGGCGGGGTTGCTCCTTTTGGGAGCAGCAGTAGCTTTTCTTTACTACATGGTACTACTAGTAGTAGACTGGCAGAGCGTATGCAAAATCAAAGATTACCAAATGGACGAATAAATGTGTTTTGGGTGGGGCCAAGGCACTTGCTACCGGAAATGGCAATGAGAGGCGTGCTGAGCATAGAACCATAATGTTTGAGAGCTACAATTCAATGTTCGTAGCAAATATTGTTTAGGTTTTTCAATTTTTTAAATTATGGCAAAGCAGGCGAAATACTTAATGCCAAGTATTTAATATAAACTTTTAATAGTTTCCATAAAACAGACTGCTTTTATCAGAACAGTTGAAAATAAAATTTCGGGCGTAATTCAAACTTTAAAGACTTTTGTGCCAAGATGATGTACTTACCGTTCAATGGAGACTCAATGCTTATAATTATGCGTGAGCTGCATCATCCGGCCTCACTAGCGGAGATCGCCCATCACATGTGGCTCAAGTTTCCGCATTTGTCGCAGAGTGTGATTATTGATAGTGTGGCATTTCTGCTGAAAATGGGTTGGCTCAATGCCATGATAATACAACAGGGTGAACGCTACTCGCTATCGGATTGGTTAAACACTGTGCAGCTGAACCATGTGCCACCAATGAAACCATCTGCCTTTGCAGCTACCTTAAAGGGTATCTCCTTAATGGAAACTCTGGGACCTTTCATGGGTCCAATTATGCCTGCTGTTGGCTCCGAGCTGCCTGAAAGCAACTATGAAGATGACGGCGACGAAGACACTGTGAGCAATGTGGATTCGCTTGAGTCGGATTGCAGTAACGAGTCTTCGCATGCCGACGACAGCGACGAGTCAGATGAGGAGCTGGATTATATAACAGTAGGGGATTTACTCGATGCAGGCATACTACTCGACGACGATGACGATGACTTTTTCGAAGATGATTACGATGACTTTGATGACATTGATGATGACTATGATGACTTCGATATGGACTAGCTAACTGCTGCATAAAGTTTTTATCTTTTGTCAACGATTGATTTGGGTGATCAAGCTGAAGTTCGTTATAGTGCATAAATATAATTTATTTATTATTATTTTTAATAATATTTGGTTAAAATAAAACTTCAAAGATACATCAGACAACGTTAGTTAATTTCTTCCAAATGTGTGCGTACACTACACAACAAGTGGTCGCTGATGAACATTTCTATGGCACGCTTGAACAAGAAGATAGTGAATCCATAGAACGCAAAGCTTACAAAGTTTTCTTGCAACAAATTAAGGCAATGTATAGCGTGATTTAGTGCCTTTTGATAAAATTCTTTGCAGTATTTGCGATTTCTTGCAGAAATGCCGCCATCTTTAAGTGTATAACCGTGATTATGACTTGTCTCGAAGTAGTTTGAATTTAAGCCTTTCTCCAATAAATGCTGCACCTCGTAAATGAGCTGCTCCTTACTCAAATGTTGGTTAGAGCGTTCAATCCGTGCAATAATCTTCTCCAAGTTTATAGGCTGTGGACTACGTTTGATTGCATCATAGATTTGCTTCATTAGCGGAACACAAAATATGCTGCGCAGAAAAGACATTTTCGAATCTTAAATTTTTTGATGATAGGAATTTTCAAACAAGTTGACAATTTTTTTATTACAAGCTTTTGACTCTTTCGAAATTCGAATGTGACACAAAAGTTAAGGGTTGCTTAGAAGCAATAATTTGATTTTTTTTTTTTTTTGGCAGTGGGATTTGTATGAAGACAAACCGATATAGACGATGGAGTCTAGCTTTCTTACAAAGAAACTTGCTCAATAAAACAAAAATAGAAAGCCAGTGTGGCCGTAAATCCAACGCTATTTATGTGCGCAAATAATTAGCGACTTTCAGCGCAAATTAACAGAGACATAAAAATCACATGCATTTGCTAAGACTTTTACTTGAATAACGATTCAATGTCACAGACATTAATGAGAAGTGATAATAAAATCCAATCAAAGCCATTATCGGTAATAAATTTTGTATTTCAAGTGGGTAAGTGGGACTACGTAGAATTAATATATTTACGAGTGCCTGAAAGTATGCAACATATTTTCCCCATTTCTTGATATCTTCGACTGTTCTTCATTTAATTTAAATACGTGCCATATATTCAATTACATTAAAATGTAGTCACTGTGTGCGTACGTACACACACATGCATAACATGCCCATAAATACTTGGTGCTAAGGACACGCCTACTATGCCATGCATACTGCAGAATAGATGGCCATGTCAATCGGATACTTTGGCATCCATTGACACATTTACATTTCACTCGGCGTTGTTTATTTTTATTATTATTTTTTTTTTCCATTTCGATTCTCGTTATTCGTTTAACGAAATAATAATAAAATTCACTTGAAAATAGAGCAATGTCTACTTGCATATGTCGTCGCATGGATTGTTTCAAGCATGAGCGATGCTATAAATATTATTGAGCCAAGTTTCGCTTACCAAAACACCCACGCCAAACCGGGAATCACTTAAGAGACGAGTCGCTAGACGATGATTGCGGCAAACGGATGTAAAAACCTTGGCAATGACAGCTTGGCCCGTTTGTTATGTAAATGGCGCACACTCTTCGCATGTGTGTGAGTGTGTGTGTATTGACGCCTGTTTATATGCAAATCTTTTTTTTCGGGCTGTGCGACTCTTTTTTTTTATTTCTCTTCCGTTACTTGTTTTACTTGATTTTTTTTTGGGGGGGGGTTTATATTCCTTGCATTAAATTAACATCAATAAAATGTGTCGTTTTGTATTACCAAGTGTCTGGAAGGTCCGCGTTTGCTTTTGTCCTGCTCAATGCACTTGTGCATATGTCTGTGTGCAAGTGTAAGTAATTTGAAGCTAATGCCAACATGTGTGCCGTGATTTGTATCCTCGTTGACATTTTTGCCGGGGGGCACACTTACCGCTTGCTACTTACTAGCAAATATATTAGTTTTACTTTCAGGACATTTGCATTTGACACCAGTTGTTTGCAACTGTTTTATTGCTGGGCAGGATTATATGCCAAGTGAGAGTTCAAAAGAGATAAAGAAAAAAGAATGACTAAGGCATGACAATAGTGATTTATGCATGCAGTCAAAGGCTTTTCGATTAGATTTTAAGAGTATTACCTACGGGAATGGCCAATTGAAATCTTACAATGATATTGTTAACGTTAATGTCTTTGCTCTTTAAGTCAAATTAAATATTTAAAATTCTTCTCTTTTAGATGGTGAAAAGATGACAACTATTATACGTTAAAATAATACTAGTGTGTCGATAAAATTTTTATTGTTATGCATTAGTTGCGCTTTGCCATTATGTATGACAAGCAATTATAATATTAGTATGCTTTTCGTTATTTCCTATACGACTCTACATTTTGTCGATGTCGGGTAGAGTATCTCTTCTTCATTTTCGTAGAAATACGTTACAATTACTCTAAGGGATAATATGATTACGAAAACATTCGTTGCAATAGATCATTCATACCACAGAGTCGCTATTCTTCAAAAAGGATCTCTTAAATCTTCTTAAAGCTTCTTGCAAGCAATTGAATCGCAAAAATATAATAAAATGCCTTATCATGCAGTTGCATGTTCAGCAAGAGATCAATAATCGAAATGAAGACCTCAGTGACATCAGAAAATAGATGTGTGTAGTGTGTGTTGGGGGCTGTGGGGGGCTGTGAGGGTCATAGTCAAACAAATAAATATGGTCATGCAATATTAATATTTATGTACAAATATTGAATAAAAAGCAACAACAGGAAACACATAGTAGACAGTGGGTTGTATGAGTAGTAGAATGAGTACAAAGCAGTAAGAGGCCAAGCAGTAAGTGGGCAGAGGGTTGCGAATACACACATGCACACACACATATATCCAAGTGAAAAGCTAAAAGATTGATGACTTGGCATTCTTTGTAAGAGTGCGTTCTATGAGTAAGAGTATAACATTTTATATTATTTTTTTTTTGTTTTTTTTTGCAAGTGCGAGCACGTTTATGAGAATTTATGGCAAGTGAAGTAACGCTGCGTATACGCAATATTTATATTTATTATGAATCAATGCCATGCAGCGTGCCAAAAACTCACACTAGTCCCTTACCCTACCGCCTCTTGTGCTTCACCAGCCGCAACCTTGTACAAATATAATATATATACGCACTAAAACAAAAGGATAACAATAACTTTTTGCCATTTTCATGAACGTGGGCGCAGTAGCTAGGATAGATTGCGTGTGGCGCATGGGGCATATTATGACTGAGAGTGGTCCAGAGCTTTCAACTTATAAATAAGCTCACATAACGTCCAAAATAGAGCAGACATAAAAAATGCATGAAAATGAAAGCGCTTGAAGCAACAACAAGGTAATCCTTGGAGTGCCCATCTTGGCCTTTTGCGCCCAAAAAAATTATACTATTACAATCAAGTTTACGACTACAATCTCATTGCTTGAGTGCCAATGAATATGATGATGGCGTGCCATGATAACCGGGCGCATGACGAGCACTTTGACGATAATGATGATGCTGATGATGCTGATGATGATGATGACCGACATCTTATTCTAACCGCCCCTCCCAAACCCTACGATATATCCTGTTTCCTGTATGATATGTGTAAATGAGCATCTAATAAACAATACCAAAGGACAGCAGCTCTAAGGGTAGGCTGCTTCTGTGGCCCCTTCGGCTCCAGAGCTAAGACTGCTGTGTGTGTGTGTGTGTGTGTGTAGCATATCGTAAAAAAGTTCGATTACAATTGCGATTACAGTGAATGCCAAGTTGCTCGAAACAGACGCATAAATTTACCCGACTCTTGCTAGATATTTCAGCATTTTGCTTTTATTTTTTATATTTCTTTTGCTTCCCTTAAACTCCTTACAAATCTTATTTTTTATGTGTGTGTGTGTGTGTGTTGGTGGGTGGGTGGTTGAGTCATTGTGCTCGGCAAGCTGCTTATTCGCCTGCCTTACGTTTTATTACACATACGCGTTGTTGGCTTGGCTTTCAATGACATTTAAGCTTGCTTGTGGCAGGCGTTTGGCCCAAAATTTTCAACACACCAATTACAACAACTTCATCATCATCATTATCGTGACTATAATCATCATCTTCAATCGCTTTGGCCCAAAATCAAAGCTACAAACATTTGCATGCTGACTTTGTGCATTCGCGCAAAGGTTGCACGCATTTTACTTACCAACAAACAATTTTATTTTTGCAACTTTTTGGGCAGCGCCAAAAGGGTTGCCTACAGCGGCTGCAAACGCAACTTTTACTAACAAAAAGCGGCTCTTTTGAATACCCCGTTTTAGCCACTTTTTTAAAGCATTTTTAGCCAACGTAACTCATGGTCTCAAGGGTTATACTAAATTTATTCAAGTGTGTGGAACACGACGCTAGGCGCTGCGGCTACCCGTTTTGCAATAAAATGTTTTGCCATCAGTTAATAGTATTTTCTGTTTGTGCATTGCAGAATAACATACATCCATTTCACTCCAACTAATTCAAGTGAGTAACGCATGCTATAGTGTATCTCAAAGTCGACTTTGTCATAATCTAGCTGCAGCCCTCATTTTTATAGCTCTTCAATGCAACAAACTTTCCACTTTGACATGCAACGGTGTGCATGAGGCTGTTTGTGTGTGTGTGTGTGAGGGGTGGTGTGTGTATGCAGCTTACTCTTTGTCGCCTTGTCGGCTTGTTAGTGGGCTTCGCGTCATTTTGAAAACCCTTTCAAACTTGCTGCAAGCCGACTGTGGCGCCACCGCTTTGTATGCAACGTGGCAGCTGCCAATTGTGACGCTTTTTTTGAAATGCGGCTGAAAAATGGCTAAAATGCAAAAGGCAAGCAGCAAACGGCAAAAGGGCAAACAGTCAACAGTTGAGAGTTAAGAGTTAACGACAACTAGAAATGCTTGAATCATTGATGCAAATAGCTAATGTGGCTGTTAGTTGGCTATGTGAAACGTAATGGTGAAGAGGAGGTTGCTGGCGCTGATGATGATCCCTGACAGAAAAGATTCCCTGTGACACATTGAAGAATGATGAAATAAAATAAGCGGCTTCTACCGAAAAATGGTTCGGTAAAATGCAAGTTTATTGCTTCTACAGTTTTTTTTTTTGATATGCTTTAACGCTCAGTTGTGTTAATTTCTCCCTCTTATAATCGGCTCAAATCCTTTAAAACCTTGACATAGCACAATGTGCAATCTCCTATACTCCTTAACTCCATACTCTAGAAAGTACAGCCACGTGCGCATATTTCAAACACTCCTTAAAATATGCATGAATTAAAAAAACTCAACTCGCAGCGTATTCAAATTATGATAATGATGATAACGATGTTGTTACCACTGCATGTGTGTGTGTGTGATGCTAACAAGCACGAGTCCTCAGAGTCCCCGAGTCTCAGTGGACACGCATTCCTCGTAATGCATTTCATTAATTTTTATACATTTGAAAATCGCCCGAGACCTTTCTGACAGCGTTCGGCTTAATGAGCGCATTTGTGTAAGTACTCTGAGTGTAAGAGTGTGTGTGTGTGTGCGGGTGTGTGTGCGGTTGAAGGTGTGTGTGTTTTCAAGGGAGTTCTTTAAATTTGCACGGCAATCATTAGAGCTTACTTCATGTGGCACACGTAAAAAGTCAAGAAGTTCTGAGTGCACTCCAAATTCAAACAGAAGCAGAATTGTGTGTTAGGAGAATTAACTCTAAAAATGGCAACAAAAAATGCAGCTGTTCAAAGCTGCGCCACTTTTAAAGCTTAAACATTTTATTACAAGAAGAGATATTTTAGTATCTCAAAAACTGTATCTTGTAGAAACTTTATTTCGATACTTTTGCGGCTATAACCTTAGTGGTCCTCCTAACAAATATATTTTTCCTGCATTTCTAATATTCCCTATCACAAACAAGCTCACAAGCCGTAACCTTACAAAAGATGTAGTTAGCGATCAGCAGTCATACCAAGCATACAGGAGACTAGTTACTTCGCTATAATTAAGGAATGCCATACTCAGTTTACGCTAAATAGCAGCTCCACAATAGAGGAAACTCCCATGTGGTTTATCAAAGTCAATTGATCCCGTAAACCGACACGGAGTAATTCGATGAAAAGAGTCAAAAAACTTTGTTGGAATACTGCCAAAAATGTAGAACTTCTAACTCTCGAAGCTTTCGGCAACAATTAAAGAGCCGACATTTTTCAACACCTCCCTAAAACCCCTTCAAAACTTCCTGATGAGGAGAAAAGTTACTTAATAGAAGAACGAAACATTTTATTGCTGCATTTCGAATGTCATAGAATAGAGCTACAAACAAGTACAACTTCAATATATAATTAGTCACGATTATAATATTAATTAGTACGATAACTAATCGATTGACATGCATTTTATTAAAAATAAAAACATTGCTTACTGTGCCGTTGGATCTACTAGGCGTCCAACAAAGAACACACGATTTGCATCTATAATTGCGAAAATAAAGGGATGATCCACTCGAAAGTGTATAGCTGGACTTTTGCTGCTTTGTCGCTTTTGTAATTGGTCTGATTCTTAAAGAGTTACTATATGTAGTAGAAGCTTTAATCGAACTATCGATACACCTACCTGCATTTTGCTCAGTTACCTCGACGGCGCATATATGCGAAAGTGCTTGAAATTTCAGATAGGGGTTCTCATTGAGTGTCATTGGTCGAAAATTGGGTTTTTCGAAAACCTCATTGATACCCATGGGACGCAATATGGTATCAAGTGGCACGGAGAAATGTATCTTAAACTTGGGCATATGCAGTTGCACCGACTGTTTGGTAAAGTTGCTTGTTAAGTTGGTCAAATCGTATTTGGCCAGTTTGGCTGTAATGGCTTTGAGATCTTCTGTAGTATTGTGCTTTGGCAGTATGATCAGTATTTTAAGTTTATCAATGGCAAAGGGTATTTCGATGGCGGTAGCATTCAAGTCGGTTAGATTACCAACACGAGCGAAGAAGTTGGCTTCCATGGTGTTGACCATTACGGTTTCTTTGCCATTGAAGAAGGGCTGCAAGCTGCTGTTACCATGAAATACACCATCAGTCCAATTGCTTTTGAAGCTGGCGGCATTGCTTATGGTAAGTTCTGTTGTATTGGCCAAAGTCAGATCCTCTATATATTCACCGATACTGCTATTTGTATCCTTACGCACATAAGCATTAATGGTCTGTATAGCTGTAGCTTGATCACTAAAATCAATCGGAATTGGCTCTGTTTCGAGACGCTCTTCTAGGAGCATGCTGTACAAGGGATGAAACTCAATTTGCTCGTCAGCGAATAGTGTGGTGGCCATATCGATGCTTTTCATAAAAATGTTGCCCACGGGCACGCCATCGAGCACTGCGCCTATTTCGTTTTTCGCCTCATCCTGCAAACCGAAATATAGCATTTCTAAGGCAACAAATGTGTTTAGCGGAGATATGACAAAGTTTTCGAAATCATCTAAGTTGTGTAGCTTGGAGATTTGGTGATACATTTGAGTGGCATAGTGCTTGCCATGGCTGCCTACAACGCTTAGACAAAACAACAGACTAACCAAAGCTGCGAATGCATATCATTTGATTGCGTTGATTTATTAGAATAGCCTTCGACATACTCACATGCGCTCTTTACAATGCACATGTTGCTCTTGCCGTATTAAAATTTAAACTAAATGCGTCTTGCAGCTTTTGTTGGTAAATCAAGCATGACATACAATTGGTTTGGGTACAAAGACGTTTCGCCACTCTCTAAACTACTCTAGATGATTTGATTACGAGCCAATTGACAAAACAAAACCTCTGTCAATGCTTCTCTATGGCATTAAAGTCTCCCAGTGACGACAGCCTGACACAGCCCGACAGCCTGACTTGACTTGCATGTAGCACTCAAATGGCACTCAGCACTTTGTCAGCTTTTAGGAGACCAAAAATGCAGCTGCAACTTCTTTGCTGACTTTTAAACACTCCCCAGCCAGAAATGGTCTTACGTCCTGGGCGTATAGCATTTTGCAACACTATTCTCTTTCGTGTCTATTTTTTTGCTTTATGTTTCTTTTGCTTTTTGCCGACATCATAAAAAGTATCACATTACTTCACATACACTGAGTGTAGTATTATGTGTTTAGTTGGCGAATTGCTTTTCTCTTTTAGTTTAAAAAATAAACAACTTAATGCTAGTTCATAATTTTTCCAAGTTTTCGTCTATGTCACGTGCAAAACTTTTCATGTACTCTCATTTCTTGAAGATTTCTCTCTCAATTTTATTTTGCTTCTATTCCGGCTAGATCTACTTTCTTAATCCTTAGTCAACTTCTTGTTCCTCCAGCCAATCAATAAAATCGTGCAGCTTGTTAATCTTACGTTGTCCACCGCGTTCGTTCACCTGCAACCAACGCTGCTTCAACGGCTTGCTAACATCTGCATCTTGAAGATACTGTTCCAGATGCCTTCCAAAACACTTGAGCAACTGATTCGTGCGTATATGTGCCGTGCGGCGCCAACGATCAAACCCATTGCGACGCAAACACAAACCCACTAGCTGTATCTCTATGCTGGATGTGCTCTCCATTGCACTGGTATCCAAATAGACAGCCACAATGTCATAGAAACTATTGAGCTGCATCTCACTGTGATTACCCTTAGCAGCGCTTGCCAAAAAATTATCAAAGCTGCTTAAATAAGCCTGCATCTTGGCATTATGAGAGTCCAGCACAAGCAGATCTTCCACAACATGCTCTACCAAGTCGTTGGCTTGAATGAGCAGCTGTTTAGTGACCAAAGCTATGTACTGTTTACCGTGATCGATCAGCTGCTTGAGGCTGCTGCTCTCATTGCTAGCGGCTGCACTGTGGATCAAGGCCGAGATCAGCAAAGATAAATATAAAAGCTTCATAATGCGTCTTTCTCTGAGCATTTGTGCGCGCGGCAGCTAAAATACTACTGAATCTTTGGCTGACTTATAATCGAAATAGCTATAAGCTTTATCAGTCAGTCTGTTCTTATCAGTGACGTCAGCGACTTTTGTATTTGTCTGCTCTTCTTCCCACTATCAAAAACAAAGAGCGCCCATTAAACCAACTCATAGACGAGCGAGCAAGGAATACGGCACGAAAAATTGCTTCATTTGCCGCAACTAATCTAAATTGCTCTGGAAATGAAGATGACGCGCTATAAAGCTAAAACTATTCCTTGCGTCAGAGCAGCAGCCGGAGCAGCAGTATAAAAGTAATAATAGCAAAATAAAAGTACACTTAGTCCTGGTGGAAGTAACGAGCAAGTGGCGTAAGGGGCTGTGCTTGGTTAGACCCGTTTAGGCCCTCGGGTGCATTGCATGTGTGATAAATGTCTGAACTGGGTCAGTGGCGTCTGATGAAACCCAGCATTGGGAGCATCAACAAAAAATTACAAAAAAACAAGTAGAATGAAATGAAAAAAATGTTGAACGATTACTCTGCCACTATGTTGAGCTTAGAGTATCGCTTACTTGTTTGCCAACCCTCCCCCAACCCTCACTTTTGACCTCACTCTCTCTCTCTCGCTCATATCAGCTTTTGAAATGGAAGCGCGCATTGCTCTAAATGGCTGTCATTTGGAGTTTTGAGTGCCAGCAAATCCCAAAGTGTGCAAAAAAGTATACAAAATTGCAGAGCAAAAAATAAATGTGAGTTTTGTTAAGTCGACGTTAGATTACTCTATGCAATATGTAGAATTTATGTCAGTTCCAACACTTTAGCAGCAGAGAGGTTGGAGAGAATGAGGGTCTTAAAGTTGGCTTCAGAAAACATAACTTCTAATGGCATATTTTTGTGTTCTCGAAGTCGGTCAAACACAAAAAAAAAAATGTGCTTAGAAAAATCATAATAAAAACTTATGCTTCGATGTAAAGAAAACCCCAAGTGAAACCTCAAAAACCTACTTCTTACGCTTCGTAGAATACCAGTAAACCAGAAACATAGAAAGAGTTGTTTCTGAAATGAGAATTAAAACTGAAAAGTGAGGAAGTAGATAATATCATAAAAATTGCACGCTTAAAAGATTTATGATTCTATTACTTTCAATTGGATTAGAAAGATATGAAGAACAGATTTTATAACATGGGAAAACTCTTGAACTCGCTTTCATGTCAAGCGTGACAAGTTTTTCTAAAAAATCATCAAACTCTTATCGAGAAGAGTATAAAATAGAGACAAAAAAAAAAAACAAGGCCAGACGGCAACAATTTAAACGTTGATAAGCAATGTATGCTGTGGTGGCTTCTCCCATAGAGGCTCCCTACTTCCACATAGCTATAGAGTAGAGTCCCCAATAGATATGACAAAGTTAATAGCTGCAGTTATTGTAATATTTTTTAGCTTATAGTTTATGATGAATTTTCTAGTTGAATATAAAGTGTGTGGATTATGGCAATATGACAAAGTCTTTATGATTAATCTCGGGTAACTTTAAACTCTATAAATTGCTTTTAATTGAGCATATATCAAAATTTATCATTAGACATACAAGTGAGCAAGGATTTTTAGATCAAATATTTGTATAAAAAGATATATGCATGCTAAACGAGCTACATATAGTATACTCAAAATGCTCATTCTCGTACTGATTTATGGGCAAGATGTATGGCTAAACAATAAGCAACTTTGCACTTGGCACTTGGCACACACACACACACACACACACACACACACACACACACACACACACACAGTAGAAGTAGGAACCGATTTATATGAAAAAAAAAGTCAAAATAAAAAAACACAAGTGTTATAAATTGCCATTGCCAAACGCCTTGCTGCTAATGTTAAACTTTTACCCCAATCCTGGGATCGACCACGCTCTCTACAGCCACCACCTACCTACCTCCAAGCAGCTGGCAATTTTATGCATACAAATTTCAATATCTTACAACCCTTTCATGCTGTGCAACAACTGACACTGAATATCAAATATGAGCGAAACACGTTGTGTGGCGGGTGAGTGGGTGAAGCAGGTTTTTTTTTTTAGGAAGTTCTACGCAAATATATACAAGTAAAAAATCAACGATGTACAAAAAATTATTTGCATACTTTTAGGGATGCTCCTCAAAACGCAAACGAAACAAAGCCACACACACATACACACTGAAACACACTCGTACGGGGCACTTGTGCCACATGTGGCGCGCTTTTGGTTAAGACCGCCAACAACAACAACAACAGCAACAACAGCGTCAACTCAAACGGCAGCAAAAAACAAGCCGTTACATACATCGGGGGTGTAAACATACACCAATGCGCCCCCACCGTACGTACACACTTGCCTGCAAAACCCCGGCAGCCCACAAAACGAAACGAGTTATTTATTGCATTTGCAAATTTTACACAACATTTTGCAGCGTTTGGTGGCTGAGGCGGGGCGGCTGGTTGTAGCACGTTGAAGCAGCATAGCACCTAACCGTAAAAGGTGTAACTTGAGTTTATCGTTGAAAAATGTTTTTTTTTTTTTTACACAAAAGGCAGCCAGGTAAAAATTGATTCGGTTTATAAAAAAACGAGCATGAAGTAAAGAATACATTGCGAAAAAAAAGCGAAAAACGAAAACAAACTTTTGCAAAGTATTTGTAGCATGCAGCAGCGGCAAGTTCAATGAAGCCAAAGGTGTTTGCTGGTAACACTTACGTGGCTTGCTCTGTAGGTGGAGTGTATATGTGGCGAGAGGGAGGGATACGTGTGTGTGTGTGTGTGTGTGTGTCAGTGCGTGCAAGGATGAGCAAAATTGATGTGCAAATATTTTCATAAATTTATTTTTCTATGCGGCGTAAAGTTTTAGGTGTCATGTTTGAGAAAAACATCACAAAAAAAATGAAATTGTTTGGAAAGAAAATCGCAAAATATTATTTAAAATAAAAATCATTTGAGCATAATACATGGGGCGTACTACAGTGCTGCTAATTTGCTAACAACCAAACTAATTCATTTATCAATTGGCTGTTCATGGAGCTCATAACAGTGTACACACTGAAGAAGGCACCAGTTTTATGTAATACATCAAAAATACTAATAATTATAAGCGCATCTGTCTGTAAGTTCTGCAGTTTCTGTCTGAAATTCTCAAATCGAGTTCCATTGTTTGTTATTTTTAAAATAACAAAGTTAAAATTGCTGCTGTCTCAAGTATTCCTGCCAAAAGTCGAAGCAACCTTATAGCTCAGCATAATCCGTGAATTGAAAAATCTGCAAAATTTATCTTGTGCACAATTGTGAAAACTGTAGAATTATAAGCTAATTAAATGTGAAATTATCTAAACTCCATCTATTTCTTTCCAACTTTTTGACACCCTCAACACCTGCACTTAAAAAAAATATATCAAAAAACAAACAAACTTTTGCGCAAAAATTTCCCCTAAAACCGATACAAACTGTACAAATAAACGCAAACTAACGATATTTATATATATATTATGGTACATTTGATATGATAAATCAATGTCACTTAGCGATTAGATAGAATTCACTTAAAGGAAATACGAAATTCCTGTGGTTTGTGTGTGGCTTTACTTTGTAGCCAGCAGAATGTCAACACAAACGGCTTCGTGTGGCCAAATCCGTCAGCAGAGTGACCAAAATCCAAACTGGCCACAACAGCCAGACATATCATTTATATCAATTTAAATAACGACCTTTCAATGTATACGAGGCTAGAGCACAGAAAATCCCTTAATCAAATGCTTAAAAAGCTCAACAAAGCGCCACACTAGGTGTGTGTGGGTGTGAGTATGTCTGTGTGTGTGTGTGTGTGTGTACCACACTTTAACGCTTAGATGGATAGTCCTAGCTATTGACAGTTGTAAGCCATAAACCACAGAAAATTGGGCATTATATTAGTTAAGATGCTGTCAAGTTGAAAGATAGCTAACCCGTAGTGTGAGTTTTCTTTTACGTATCGTTGCCAAAAAAAGAAAATACGTTAAGTAAAATACTGAACCGGAACCAAAACCTGGACACAGCCAGCACAACCACAGCGCAGACATATCGCTTTCAGCGCCTGATCCGCACAGACAGCATGGCCAAGTGTGCGGATGTGTAGTTGGCTCACTAAAGTACCATTTGACAGCTAAGGAAACAGAGCTGCCAGCTGACCAAGAGAACCAGTCGATAAGCAAACGCATTCATCTTACTAAATTTGTTGTTTTCCTTATTTTTTCTACATGTTTGGACATATAGGCAAAATAAGTAAAACAAAAGTTGGCCAAGCGGCACAGATTGCATAAAGTGCTCTAGAAGCTGATATACGAAGTTAGCCAAAGAGTGAGATATAGTGATTGTATATCATACATATGTGCAGACTTTAAATTAAGACTAGCCTTAAATTTATTTCACAAAATGGCAGATACAGTGCCAACTTGTGTAACTACAAATAAGCTTTGGCAGCTGCACGAATTTTCTTTGTTTTTGCGATAAGCTTGTTCACAGTTGCAGTTGGTCACACTTTTATTGGCCGCCATCTTGTTTGCAGTTAAGCATCCAAAATTCAAGTAAAAAGCAACATTCTTAGCCTCTGTTGCAAGTACGCAAAGTAAAAGGTTTAAGAGTGAAGCAACTACTAAACCAAGACCATACCGAGAGATAGTAGCAAGTAGTAGCAAATTTATTGGGTTTTATTTGGAAGATATATCTACGAACAGCGTACAACTTTGGGCAAATTAATACGCACTCTATATAGTATTTGGTTGTTGTCATTGTTGTTGTTGTCGTTGTTTGCCGTGTCTCTCTATTTGTTGCATACAAATGTGGCACAAGATTTGTAAGTGAAAAACCAAACAAAAGATGTACTAAAACTAACAAATACCAAGCAAAATAAATAAAGTGTGTGTAGCTATTTTTATTGTTGTTGTTGTAGTTGTTGTTTGTGTGTGTGTGTGGGTGTGGCACAACATGACCAAAGTACAAGCCAAATAAACTGCACAAGAAATGGCATAAATCTAGTCAAAAAACAAGTGCTACACACAAAAGCAACTTAGAACGCCTACAAAAACAAGCCCAAGCACAAAGACAGGATTTATACAAAAAGGTAGTTCTAGAGCAGCGGGGAAAGAGAGAGCGCACGGCAGTGAGATATAGAAAGACTAATAGAAAGCAAACATAAGTAAGAGAGCAACAGAAATACAGAAACAAGCAGTGCGATAAGGGCAAGCAGTGCAACATTTGCTTTGTTCTGCAACTGAAGCTGTTGATAGCCAAAACATATTTCACAGTTTTACTTGATTTTTTTCGCAACTCTCTACTTAATTGAGCCAAATATGTATTACAATGCGAGGGTTGTTTTTAATGTTGCTGAAAGAGGCGGCTAATGCTGCTGTGATCGTATACCAGCTGTCAATTGAGAAAACAAAACCCTGAAACAAATTGCTAACTTGTATGATTGAATTACTATAGTAATTTAAATCTTGCTTGCTAATTTGATCTTTGACATGACACAGCTTCAGCATTCAAGACATCTGTCATCAGAAATGCAAAATCCGTTGGTAACAACGAATAGTGTCAGAAATACAGATAACATGGTTTCCCGATTTTCGCATTTAGAGAAATTGCAACAAACTAACTCTACAAGTCTCTTGTTTTCCCAAAAAACTACACGTCAACCCTCGCAGGATGTACACACTCATACCAAGCAACCCTTCAGTCCTAATGACGCATTGCCAGCAGGCAAACTCTTAAAAAAAAAAAAAACGAATGAAAGTATGTGAGTGACAATCCTCATTCCACGAAATGAGCTTAAAAAATTCCAACATAAATGACAAAGACAACAAGTACACCTCAACAAAAGCGCAAACAATAACAACAACAACAACATCATCAGCAACAATGACAACAATAAACCCAAACAACTAAGTAAATAAATCTGCATGCTTTCTAAATAATTAACATGCCTGAAGCATGTACTCACTTCTCATACCTTAGAAGACCCCAAATGGCTACCATTCTGCCAACCAGCTACGACGAACGAATCTCAGTCACTAGCTCGTCCAACACTCCTGTTGCACTCACTTTCATTTGGCCAACCACTCATTGAGTTGTTCAACTCGTCAGAGCGACACAAATCTCCAGCGTATGAAGGAGGCTTTGAATGATTGCAGCGCATTTGTACAGCCCTGCAGGGATGCTACAAACGCTAACCAAACCTAAAGCTTCCCTCCCTCAAAATGTAGTCCAGATTTAGAGCATTGCTTGTTTGCTTGTGACTTGGAGACGTGTCTCCAGTGAAAAAATCCCACTGACTTTGCGCCACACCTGCTTTAATGTCTCTTTAATGAGAACTGTCAAACTAATGTCGCGTAATTAATAATTTTTTTGTTGTTTTGTAAAAAAAGGACAAATGGCAGGCTACAAAATTGCATTTTTAATGAGTTGAAATTTATTTTTAATTCCACTTTTTGTAGCTAAAGTACAACATTTTTTTTGTAGTGCAAAGAACTTGCTATAAAGTTTATAAAATTTCTTACAAAACTCAACTTTTTGGGGTTGCGTGGGTAATTTTCTATTAAATTAAGCGTAAAGCTTCCTTTTTATTATATTTCACATGTTTCGGCAATGCGCCATAAAACGGCTGCAATGGTTGACGAAATCTATGCATGAGTATCAACCATTAAAGGACTAAAAAAGCCTAGCCAACGATATGGCAAATTTATGAGATTTTTTTTATGTTGGTCATTCAAATAAAAAAAGAGGAAATAAGGCAGAAAGCCAAAAGCAAGCTGCACGAAGTGCTATGTATTTTGCTTAACGACTTGTGCAGCATTTTAATTGCTTGGGCAGCCATTTAGAATATTATTATGCTCATCGAAATTGTAAAAGCATTGTCTGTTTTGCCTGTTATTTTTTATTATACAGATTGAGAGGCATATAGATGGATAGGTGTTTATGCTTAATTTAGCTCAAGTGCTGGTCGAAGCACTAAAAAATTTATGTTCACAAAATTGTTAAACGAACTATGTAAAGCTTTCAATACAAAGAGTAAGTTGTTTTTTATCTTACCTTCATTTTATAGCCAAAATGCAATAACATCTAAAAAAAAGAAGAAAAATAACTATGTATTTTATGAGAGTAAGTGTTTCTTACAATTATTTGGCTTAGATAAAAAATAGTACAAGAAAACTATTTTTAAGTTAAAAATAATATTTGCTTTCAATTCTACACGCTGAGCAGTGAAAAGTTTACCATGGATTCCTTACCATCCAAGACAACAACCATTTGTGCAAGACAGCAACCAATTCTTATGCAGAATTTGAGCCGTTTGTAGCCAAAATTGCTTGGACATTTCCAACAAAAAATTGAAAATTTAAATTTAATTAGTAATATTGCATAAGTACTTTTTATTTCTTATAAGTAAACAACTTTGAAAAAAATATCAAGTTTCCATTTTGACTTAGTTCTTGGAAAGTCTAAATAGCTTTTAAGTCTTGAATTTAGTTGGGTTACAGTATCTATAATAAAAATCATATATCCCCGATAAATTTAATAAACTTGCAAATTAAATATGCACTAAACAGTTGAGATAACACAAGTTAACGTAATACAAATTGAGATCGAAAACATTTTTGATCGTTTATTGCTATTCCTAAACACTACAAAACTGTGCACACCCTATCAGGATAAATCAGCATTAATCGTCGTCATTACATGTCGGACATTAAGTCAGCCATAGATTTGGATTTATTGACCCAGAAAAGTAAGATTTTGTTTTCATTAATTTTGATATCAAATTTAGATTTATAAACCCAAAAAACTCTGTTTTCGAGCATTTCTACTAATGATAACGATTTTTGTACAGCTTCTTGGGCTCTTGGGGCCAATGTGTGACGTACAGGCGGACTTGAGTAAATCAACTTCTTTAGTCATGCTGATCATATTATACTTTAGGTAACTTTAGGGCCCCTCCCAACCCTTTCTTCTGGATGTTACATACATTTCCGACTTGCACAAACAAACCTAGTAAACCTTTATTTATGAACAATAAATTTGCACGAATTATTTAGATTTGCCAATGTGTGTGTGTCTTGGATAAACTAATGCTCATGTGCTGCTCAACTGGTTCGCGTCTTGGCTAATCAAAATTTAAGGAAAATATGCAAGAAATGCATTCGAATTCAATTATTGATTCTGATTGAATTCGCAACAAATTATTGATTCTTATCGAATTAACTTGTAAATGTAAATACTGCAAATGCCATAGATGGGATCCCAACATAGTTTGCAAATTTCAGTGATTCCCATGCAAGCAAAAGACAGAAAGCTAAATTTGGCTATTAAAATATCGAGTTTACTTCAAGGAAATTTTGAAAACTATTAAGAAAAAAAAAAATAGTCGAAAATATCTAAAAGAAATTGTTACATTATAAATGTAAATAATAACCATTTTGAAAAATATACAATATATACAAAAAATATGTTTTTATATAAAAAAAATATATATATATAATACATTTAAAGATTAACTAAAAAAAATGTATTATATATCAAAAACAATAAAAAAACAAAAATTAATAAGGTTTTTGTATTGAAATAAGAGTATAAAAGGAATTTTTTGTATAATATATATAAAGATATACTAAAAATAAAGCAATTTATTATATATTAATAATAATTGTAATACAAAAAAAAATTGCTTATACGAACGAGTAATAAAATAAAAAAAAAATTATAGAAAAGTGAAACAAACGTAACATATAAAATTTCAAATATAAAATTTTTACTATTTAATAAACTAAGCTTTATGAGAACAATAAAAATTAAATTTATTCTTAGTTATGAACACAATATTTTTAAATTTTCATTTTAATTTTGCTTCATAACGTTGCAATAAATATTTGTATTTAATATCAATACAAATTTCTACATAAATTAAGATAAAAACTGAAAACGAAATAATCAAGAGATTTTATTAATTGTAATTAAAAATTCATAAAAGTGTTCATAATAATGTTTATTAAAAGTATTTAACATAAATAAATGCAATAGATTGCAAATTCCATGCAATTTAAAATGCCTATTAAATTTTTAATATATAATTTACCATATATCATTTACCTTGGCTTCAATTTCCACATGGCATCTTCAAAAAATTAAAAAACAATTTGTGCATAATTATTTTTTTTAAATTTATTTTTATTTTGCTTCATCATTTCCATCAGTCTTCGTATAAGAAATAACATTTTTTTTGTATTTTATATTTGTTTAATTTAATTTAAATTTAATCGTTTGTTTTTTTTTACTGTTTTGTTGTGTAGCTTTTATTTAATTAAATATTTGTTTGTTTTGTTTTATTTTGTTATGTACGCTGCTGTGTGTGCTATGTTCATTTTGTTTTAATTTATTGTACATAAACACAAACACACATAGAAGTTATACATATGCCAGTTGTTAGCCTTACATTTTTTTTTTTAATATAATTATTTTTGTTTTTTATTTTTTTAGTTAGTTTTCATTTGAATATGCTTGCACTTCATTAACAAATGCATTTCGCTGGAAATTTTCATATTTTGTGCTGTGTTCATTGCATTTTTGTTTTTGTTTTTTTGCTGTTTTTGTGGGGCGCTTTCATTTTTAGTTTTTAATATTTATTTTTTATACTTTTGTTGTTGTTGTTCCTGTATATTTGTTTTGCTGTCTATGCAGGCAATTAAATTATTATGCTCGCACAGATTGCAAATCAAACAAGCAAATCAAAAAATAGAATTTATTTTAATTGCTTAAATAAACTTTACACAAAGCAAAGCATTTAATTTTAAACATAAATAATTATGCGCAGTATTGCTTTTGAATTTGTTTAGTTTTTACTTAAACTAATATGTTCATTTTTTTGTTTGTCAAATAAATTATTTACAATAAGTTAAGGCTAACTTTAATACGAGTTGAGTTTAGTGCAATATTTACAGCAGAGTTTTTTTTTTATTATTAAACTTAAAGCTAAATTTAAATTTTCACAAGAGCTTTTAATAAAGTTTTTTTCTCTTTTTAAATATTTTAAACGTTAGCTTAGGACTTTTATGTAGCTATTTTTTTTATTTTATATATATTGTCATTTTATATGGGTTTAGTTTTTAAGTTTTCAAAATGAGATTTCACAGAGGCGTGGTAACTAACTGCAACCGATCTATCAGATGCCTAGAAAACTGGAACTGCCTTTTGACTACACTTGGTCCCAAATTTGTTTAAATTTTTTGTTTTCATTGAGTTTTTTTTGGCCTGTTTTACTACTCGGCATTCCGTTCGTATATTTGGCATCTTCAGAACTAAGCTGCGGCAGCATTTGTTTTTTGAAGAAAACTTAGTAAAAAAATAAAACAAAAAAATATGAAGAAAATTATTAAAAATAAACTTAATTTTTTAATGAAACATCTAACCAGCATTTGTGTAAAAAAGAGGTAGCTAGCTGGTGTTTTTATTTGAGCGAGAGAGAGATAGAGTGTAAATTGCATTGAAATAAAAAAAAATATTTTCTTATTAAAATTATTTTACACTTTAATTTATAATATACATATTTTTATATATTTTATTTTTCTTTTATTCATTTTGCAAATTAAATGCTAGCTAAGAAATTCTAAATGACTTGCTATTTATTTTTATATTTTTTTTAACTTTTATTTTTAGTTTAATTGTGCTTGTTTTGAAGCATTTGAGTTGTTTTTCATATTTCTTTGAAATCTTTTGAATATCTTTACTAGTTATGAACTATATATATACTTAATGTTTATATGCCATTTATTTTTTTATTATATATTTTAATTTTTGTATTTTTTAAATGCTGCTATACATACACGTAGACATATCCCTTGTTTCATTTGACGCTTGTTAAACTTTGTTTTCAGTATTTATATAGATCTACATCTCGACCACTTCCCTATATATATATATATATATTAGTTTATATTGTTTTTTCTTTTTAATTTATATTTTTTAATTAATTTCCAATTAATCATACTTAGAATCAACTTTCAACAGTGTAACTTATAGAAAAGTGCAGCCATTCAAAGAATAAACAATATATAAACAACTTAAGCACATAATCTAACATAATCCTAGACATCCAGAATCCAATCTAGTTCCCTGTTTTCAAAACTGTCCACTCGACTTAGCGTACTGTACATAGCTGCGATAGTTGTTGTTGGTCAGACCGGCGCCAACTCCCATGCCCAGTCCCAGACCTAGACCCACCATTTCCAGCTCATCCTGACTGGCCACGGCCATGCCACGTGCACGTCATACGTAGACCACGTGTGGCTTTGCGGTGTGGTTGGCACTGACGCTGCCATTGCTGGTCGGCTGTAAGGTAGCCGTCTGCTTCAGCTTGGTCATTGTATGCGTATCGGGATACTCGTAGTGGTCGAAACGCTCGTAAAGATGCTCCGGCTCATCGTCAGCCTCTTTGACGGGCAGCTCCCAGGGCTTCAAGGCACGATACTCGTTGGCAATGCTTTGTGCCGCTAGATAACGCTCCAGCTCCAGCTTGTCCAGCTGCGGCAGCGTAGTCTGTTGATACTCGTGACCACCATGTAGCGGCTGTGCCTGCAATGGCATGGCCTGATGATAATGATGATGCGCCTGCAGCGTCTGCGCATGATGTGGATAGTTTAGCGCCATGCCGCCGGTGCCCATGCCAGCGCCTGCTGAGCCACCCAATGTCATGCTCATGCCTGGACCACCCAACGTCTGGTGCTGCAAAATGCGATCGTGCACATTGATGATAGACTTGCTGGTGCGCAGTGGTCCACGCTCATGCAGCAACTTACGACGTCGCTTGACAAAACGCAAATAGTACAGCACGCTGATGCCGATCATGAGCACCAGCAGGCAGGTGATCACGGCACACACCACGGTCACTATATGCGCCGGGCAGGTAATCTCACTCTCACTCATGCTGAGCAGCTTTCGGCGTGTGTGTAACTTATCGTGCCATATGTCACAACCAATGTGCTGCTTGTCCAAACGCAAATAACCAGCTCCATTGCTATCCAGACGCTGTTGCTGCTCATATGCACTCGGCTCGGTGGTTTGCAACGCATTGGCTATATGCTGATCGGCTATATAGGCGGCCAACGCGGCCACGCCATCATCCACAGTGGTGGAGTCCTCCTCTTTGGCCAGTGCTGCAACAGCTGCACCAGGAGCGGGTTCCAATTGCTCGTTACCTTCGAAATTGCCTGTGACCAGCCGCCACAACCAGAGCAGCGAACAATTGCACTGCAGCGGATTATCACCCAAATAGAGTTTCTGCAGCTGATCCACTGGAAATTGTGCCGAGTAGAGTGTTTGCAGACTATTACTTTGCATATAGATCTCAAGTATGTTGGGATTTCCTTGGAACAAACGCATGGGTATGTCATTCAGTTGAGGATTATAGTTAAGCTGTAGCGTCTGCAGATGAGTATTGTCTACGAATGCCCTGTTATACGGATTAGATAAGAAAAAGACGAAGAGCTTTGTTTTTAGCAACAAATAAATATAATTCTTATGCTATACTTAGAAGCGTGTGTATTTTCCTTAAGTTAGATAAGAGTGTTTCGGTGTTTCACAGACTATTTTTAGAAATAGATGCCTAAGTCGTAGTGTGTTCTTCATCAGCTTTTATAATCTTTAAATCAAATATCAAAAATTATTCTCCACCAGAATAACGATTTGCTTCCAGATTGTTCTAAATAACTTATGTATACGATTGAAGGTACTCCTATATATATTTTCAAGAATTTTAAAGCCTGTGTGTGTTTTCCAGAAAATTAATATTTCACTTAACTTCTGTTTTCTTCTGCATTCCTTGAAAATATTCCAAAGATCTTGAACTTTCCTTCCAAAACGCTCTCTGCGGTTAATTGTTGCTTCAACATATCCTATGACTTCTTTGGTTTACTTTTAATTTCAATTAACTCGAACTCAGGCAATAATTTTTTTCTTTCTTCTATAAGATCTAACTTAATCTATTTGACATAATTTGTAGTGTCCTCTGAAACATAAGCCATTAGGAAAAAGTTTAAAAAGCATTTGGAATATAATCATATAAATTTCCTTCATGTCGCCATAATTTGGCATCATCTCTTTTGGAACTTCTCGCATCTCAACTATGCGCAAGTATGCTGATAGTCTATGTCTTTGTCCTGGGTCTTAGACGTTGACTTTACTCTGCATTTTAATTATGCAGAATGCCATGGATCAACGTTAAACTTAAATGCCAGGCAATGAAATGAACATATATCTACATGTACATGCATTTAAGGAGTTATATTCCGTGGAGCGGCAGGGGTATGGATAAGCAAGTGTACTACACCAACGTCAGCAAGGACTTAAGCGACATGGATTTATTTAGCTTGCGTCTATTTCAACTTAATAAAAACGCACACACACAGCAAGAGTGAGGAGAGAGAGAGGGAGAGAGCGGCAGGGAGGGAGACATGCCATGCAACAACAAAAAAGCGAAACTATAAGGCATGGTTGGAACTTGCAATGTCGTCGTAAATCCCTGCCAAGTTAAGTCAATGCGCCAAGCCAGTCTAGGCTGCTTGCAACAGACGCTGTAGTAGAAGTAGAAGTTGCTGCCACAGCAACTGCATTACCAACAAAGCAGTACTGCTTGCTGCTGCTGTTGCTGTTGTTGTTGCTGCATTTTGTTACTGAAAGAAATAAGTGCAACGTGGCGTATGAGCAACTTGCAATGCGTACGTGTGTGTTTCCGTGTGCGTGTGTGTGTGTGTGTGACATATAGAAATTTGTCGCTTTTAAGCGTTCGCTTCACGGCTCAACTCTTCACGTAGCTTTTCATTTTCATTTCTTAAGTTGCATTTCATGTTAAATGAACGCATTTATTTGACTTGCCTTCTTCTTTCGTCTATTTCGTTGTCCTGCTCCTTTGTGTCCTTGCTCTGGTACTCAACTTCTTATGCTTTTTTCATGGCACTGCTGTGCATTGATTTGATAAGTGGCGACCATTTTGTTAATGCCAAATGTACGACATGCATTTATTTCTATGTGGCTCCTAAGTGCGTCACTACATTCCACTAAATGTAATATTTCTTTGAAGGATTTGGTGGCGCAGCAGCTTATGCAACACAACGCAAAGGAATTTGTGGTTTCAGGAATTTCATCATTGCTCTGGTAAAAATGGGTTTCTCTGTTTGTTTTTACTATTGCTGCACTTACTGGGTAGCGAGTCAAGCTTATAAGGAGATGAAACCGCATTGTATGTGCTTGTATGCATTTGATAATATCAAATTGTATGCGTGATTAAATGATGTACACCTCTAAAAGTGACATATTCTTCTTATAAGAGCAAATGGAATCTCCTTTGGTATTTGCTTCATGATCTCCATGAAATCGCAGCTTTACTAGTTCCCAGAGCCATAGAGATTAATGCATTCAATTACCAGCTGGGCAAGTGAAATTGAAAAATATTGGCCCAGACTATTGTCAACTTTTCGTCTTGCCAATTTCACGGCAGGTTAAGCATATATTTATCCAAACCCAGAAGCCACTTCAGCATTACACCCAAAGCTCACTTGTGGCAGCCACAAAATTTTTACCAACAACATCAATCCCGAATAAATTCAATTATTGCTGCAAATTTTATGCAAATTGTGAAGACTCCAAAGATTTGGCTAGTCACGTGACTTGGGAGTGCCAAAGACATGGTGTTGGCGGTTTTTTTTCTGAATTTTTCTTATCCCCGAAATGCAGGCTGACAGAAACAATTGGCGGCGCCTTAAAGTGCGCTAAAGGCACACGACAAAAAACAAGAGACGAACAAACGAAGCAGAGAAAGAGAGGGAGAGAGAGAGTGAGCTGGGCGACACGGAAGAGTTGAATGTCAGTGCCAGCCTTTTTGCTGTCTTTTTTTTTTTTTGGCGATATTCAAAGTTCATTTTGTTGTGGGTGTCGGTTCGTACAAACTTTTTGCCTCTCTTCTACGCTTGCGTCTTTTTTCCTCTGTTTTGTCTGCGTTTGCCGACGTCAAACGTGCGGAAACGGAAATGGTTACCATGTGTGTGTGTGTGCGTGTGTTTGTGTGTGTGTCATGCTTTGCAGGCGCAAATGTTTGAGTTGTTTCCGCTGGCTGTTGGTTTCTCTTAGTTTTTGCTGCTCGTTTTTGGGCTCATATGCAAATTGTATTGTATGTGTGTGTGATACGAATTGCTCCCAAAATCCGATTGAAATGTTTGCTGTCCATGTTCGGTTCAGGCACGATTCCGTTTCAGACTGCCGCCAGTCTGGTCTAGTCTGGTCTGCTCTGCTCTCGTCCTGTCTGACGTCCAAGTGCGACACACACACACACACACACAACTCCATCAGTGTAAAGTCAGGCAGTCAATCAGTGCATCTGTCAAACGTTTTGTCAGTCTGCCAGTCAGTCAGTTACTCAATAAACGTTCGTTCATTCGTTCGTCCCATTGAAGGATTTTTACAAAAAGAATCGTTTGCCAGTTTTGATATAGTTTTGAATGCTTGCGTTTCTGTTGTTGATTCTTTATATGTCCGTCTGTCTAACTGTATGACACTCGCTTGCTCTATCTCTCCCTCCATCACACTCTTTGTGTTTGCGTGTGTGTGTCTGTGTGCGTATGTAAATCCCCTTTTCATTTGATTGACATTTTTACTACAATAAATTGAGAAATGACAGTTGATATTTGTAGGCACCATTCACTCGCATTTGGTATTTTTTTTTTTTGGATTTTTCGATTTTCGTTTGGTTTTTGCTATTTGTTGAGCCTGGAAATGCGTTTGAGTTGCGACTTTTGAGCATTTGATTGCATTCGAGTGAGCTTAGCTTTAAAACGTTTCTACTAAATTGTAAAATTGTTTGCATTTTGTTTGGCTTTTATATTTAGAGCAATATTTTTTTATGCAAAAATATTGTATTATGCTCTCTCTATCGCCTCTCAAATGATTGAGTTCTAATGCGTACTGCCTGTAAATCCTTGTCCTGTGCGTCATTAACTAATTGCCACTTATGTACACGCAATCGCTGTGCCAAATTATCATAACTGCTGATAATATAGCGAAAGCATTACTTAATGGGTTTTTAAATGCTTTCAAATTACGCATACGCTCCATTTAGCCTTAAACTTTTGATAGCCGAATTAAAGAGTGGCTCCAATAACCAAAAAGCTTACAAATCGATTTAAAGCTATAAAAAGATACACAAATTCTGTGTAAACGTATTTAAATACATATTATTATTATGTATAATCTGTAAATATTTATATATAATATAATATATATGATAATATTGCAGTAGGTAGATGTAGATGATGCCCGCTATTGGTTGCGTATGTTGCCAGTTAGAAGACGATTTTCTGATAGATTATCTTAGGAGCTAAGACGGTCTTACAAAATTAGAAAAAAAAGAGATTTGTTTATGTATATATCTGAATCAAGTAATACACAATCTTACAATTGCACAGAAGCTTGTAAGCAATCTACGAAAGATTTTCGTATCATGGCTTGTATTTGTATCCCTCTAGTAGGGAAGATCATAAATACTTAATTCGCGTTAAGACAAGCAATAGTTTCAAATATATAATAATAAATTGCATTTAATTGCTATGAAGACTTCATAGAATTGTATAGAATTTGCTGCCCATTTTAAATTCTTTCTAAATAAAAAATAAAATTACTATACACATCACACATAAACAAGCATTTAATGTACATTTATTTGCTGCTTTTATTACTTTTGTTTATTCTGTGAAGAGCAGACTTGAAATTCATAGCCATCAGATACATTTATATAGATAGTCAGTCGTCTGTTGATGGCAATTTGCAGGATACATGACACAGAGATACACACACACACACACACATACGTTCACATAACTCAAGTACCATCAACTGACAGCGCTTTTTATCTAATTATATCAAAACACATACATTTATATGTACAACTTACATAGATATAAATTTGAATGCATAAAATATCTGCTCATTATTAAACATTTCATTTGTGACGTCATTTGCTATTTTTCCCAGTGCTTAGCGAAAAGCACTTACACGTTGCTCTACACTTCTCTTAACATTATAAAATGTCTGCCATTTGCAGGACACATTTTTATGGCATTTTAAGTCTACAATGAAACAATTTAAAGTCTCTTACGCGCGCTCTCCCTTTTGGCTCTTTGACAGTTTAAAGTGTTTTCCAGCCCTAGAGCAACAAATGAGCCAACCAACCAACATGGCGACAAAATGTTAATAAACAACAACAAATAAACAAATAAAATGAATGCAGAGAGAAGAAGCGAGAAGAAGCGTAGCATAACAATGGCGTTGAAGCAACAACATAAACGAGCAGCTGAGGCAGCTGCTGCTGCTGCTGCTGCTGTTTGTGACGTCACTGCTGCATGCAGCACAAAAGTATGCAATGCATAATTTCATGTTTTTATACAATAAGAGAGCTAGGAGCCAGCGAGTGCTGTGAAAAAAATTGTGAAAAACCTTGCGGAGAGCAGCGGGGTAGCGCAAGCAAAAACGGAAGCAGGAAAACATAAACATGCTGCTGCCACTGCCACGCCCATTGGCATAGAGTCTGCAGCACTCAGTCCCCAAGCACGTTGCTTACTTTTTCATAAATTATGAGCTTGGAAATATTTCAAGGCAGCGGCAACGTGTGTCCTGAGTAGCTATTATGCTCATACTTATGTATATGAGCATATGCACACACACACACACACACACACAGAGCATTAGACAAATGTGTGCTTGTCTATTTATGCATATGCATGTCCTGGCTGCACACCATCCACCCCGGCATAGCCTGGTAATTGCTGAATCCAACAAGCAACAAGCAGCTCCAGACTACAATAATTCGTTGCATTGCACTTGAATTTCCAGGCATTATAAATTATGCAAGTGTCAAGCAAATGTTGTCTAGAATGCATCTCAGTTGCTTCCCTTGCAATTTCTCCATCATTTAGGTGAAGTTTTGACATAATGAGAAGTCCAGCCATAGCGGGTTAATTAGAATGCTCTCAAAGTGTGAGCGACAGCAGCGGCTGATCTATATCCCTACGAGAGGCTTAGCTTTAAAATAGCTTTAAAATATACTTCCAACCACCCCCTTTGCTGCATTTCTCTTAATTCCCACTTAAATTAATGCTACTCCATGATTACTTAATTCCAACCTCATGGGTGGGGTAGAAGTTGGACTACAGCAAAAGCCACTCATTTGTAAATTACAACCCCCAAAAAGCTACCACAAAACAAATGTCACACATCAACCTGTCTCCATGTAGTGGCCAGAGAGATGTCACAAAGTCAGTCAGTCAGAGCTCTCCAATGGACGACGACGACGACGACGACTTCGACGACGAGGACGGCTGCACACAAAGTGAATAAATTTTAAAACAATTAGTTTCAATTTTGAAATCCGCAACGACACGCCACGTAAACAAGCTGAAACACCTATGCATGCGACCGTAAACCCTTTTTGGCAGATCCGTACTGTACTCGCTCCCCCCGGAAACATAACGAAAATGTTAATGTGCCGTATGACTTTATGCTATTAAGTCATATGACGGTGAGTTGAGAAGCAACAGCATGCCAGAGTGTAAAAATTTCACTTAATATTCCCTTTGATATGCTCTCATTCAACCAACAAGGACCAAGTGTTTCAGGAGTTAGAGGTTTGGCAGCAGTTACCAAAGCGGGGTGGCTTGTTTGTTTTTGGCGCTGACGTGCTGCTGCTTAATGAATTTTGAGCGCGCTGATTGTTTGGGTGTAAGGTTTTTATAATGAGCAGCGCACACCTACACACATGTAGCAACCCACACACACACATGCACACACACAGGGGACACCTGGTGACCCCAACGCGCTGCTTGTATCTCAGAGTTGCGAAATGTATCTAGCATAAAGTTTGCTATCTACTTGTGGCATATTCCGCACCCTCTGCACTCATATGTTTGTTGTTGCTGTTGTATGCTCCGTCCGCTTCCATTAACGCATTTGCATAAACATTTCCATGTGTGTGTGTGTGTGGGGGTGGGGAGTGTAGGTTTTCTCTCTGTCTGTGTTTTTATGTCTGCATGTAGCTAAACTTTAATACCTTGCTTTGCATAACTTTAAAATGTTTTCCCTATTTCAAAAACCCTTTTCATTTTGTTGTTGTTGATTTCGTTTTATTAAAGCAACAATTTGTCGACATTGTTGTTGTTGTCGTTGTTGCCGCTGAGTAGCAACAATTTGTGTCATCTTGCAACCCTTGCTGACGTTATTTCTAACATTTTGGCAAATGAATTTTACATCAAGCTTTTTATTTTACGTCAAACAGCACCCCATCCCTTATGCATTTGTAGTTTGCGGCATATAATTTCCTGTATGTTTCAGTTTTTTTTTTAGAAAATTTTAAAGAAGTCATAAAACTTAACTACACTTGTAGACTGATTGTGTGACGTTAGCTGAAGATTGATTTGACAAGGAACTTACAAAAGGGTTTGAATTTTAGATTTGTTTTGACACAAAGTAGAATTAGCTATTGTGTTACTTGGGAAATTTGTGGTAGTCTTCATTAAAAAAACAAAAATGCTTTATTATTTTGCGCTCTGATTTCTTCTTTTCTTTTTGACGTTCTGCAATTTTTAGCTTTGGCCACAAATACAACCAATTGGAATATGGAATTTATTTACAAATCATCTTAAGATATATTTGAGATTACACCAAATTAATTATTCGTTAGCTGTTAAGGGATCTTTGTTTGAAAATTTATAGCAAAGAACAAAACAATCTTCGCAATATTATGGCTATATGCGACATATCGCTATATGCTATACCGTTAATAGAATACGTATATCAAAGCCTTAATCAACTTTTTAATCGAAATATTTTTATGACCCGAATAAATCATTTCTAATACGAAATGAAAATCACAATTTTAGCGTACATATCGCATATTCTTGAATCTGCCAACAATTGAATTGTAAATTTTCTCACATCCCCCAAAAGTATGCAACGCCTCAAGATTAGACAAATTAGCATAAGGATTTGCGAGAGCGAAGAAAAAAAATGCGAATCAAAAACAACCCGCAAAGACAAACATAAAACTTAGTTCCGAAATGGTATGCATGTGTGCATGTGTGTGTATGTGTGTGTGTGTGTGTGTGTGTGTGTGTGTGTCTTCGATTTGCCAAAATGGTCTTCAGTAAAGAGAACAAGTACCTCAGAGAGAACAATTTACGCTCTTGCTTGAGAATTAAACGAGTTTAACAAATTAAATAGATTTTCAAAGCAAGTCTCTGCATGTACGGTTGTGTGTGCGTGGGTGTTTGTGGAAAGAGAGAGAGAGGGAGTCTCTCCATGTGTCTGTGTCATGTATGCATTGCATGTAAATGTCATTGTAAAACCAAAAAGTGCGCTACCATGACGTATTGCATATGTATTGGTGGTGACGGTGGTGTGTGTGTGTATGTGTGTGTGTGTGTGTTAGACGAGAAGTTACGCTGCTGGTGGTTGATTGACAGGCCTCTGACTGGTCGATGATTTGATATGAAAATTGCCTCGAATTATTGAATTAACATATGCTTGAACTGAACGCAAGCATTTCTCATCTCTATATATGTGTATGTGTATGTAATTGTATGTGTGTGTGTGTGTGTGTGTTTGGCATTGTTATGCGGCAATTTAGCTTTTCATTTGTATTGGTGCTAGAGGTAGTGGTGGTTGTTGGTTTGTTGGTTGTGCCGTTGTTCACTGATGTGTGTGCGAGTATGGCACTGGCATCCTATTACCAAAGCGTATTAGGTATTAGCCATGATTGATTGCATTGAGTAATAATGATTTGTAGCTTACCATTGCATATATTTGGGGGGGGGAAAGGGGCTTGGCAGCACAAATGACGTAAAAGTGTATTGCATGACTCGCCGAGGGTCTTGCTACAATATAACAATTCACTTACGGAGTATTGTTTGAGCTTAAGCAATGAGAGCAGATACTTGAAAATATTCTTAAAGTGACAGAAGTTTGGAAACTATATGTTAGGTAGCTAGGAGGTAAAGATGTATATTTCGCTGATGGGACAGCAAAGACAGCAAATGAGTGTGAGAACTATAATCAGGTAAATGTGTGTGAAAGACTTGACACATGCAAATCAAATTTGTGTGGAGAAGAGATGGAGAAGAATTATTAAAGTGCAACAATCCTCGTCATGTTTCGCCAACTTATTTGAAATCCAGCTTGACAATTTGACAAAAGCAGACAAGTTTGCCATGGATATAGGTTTTTCTTAAACTTTAATTATTTCTCTTTTCATACATTGATTTTTCTATACTTTCAATTGCTTCTCGTCATCTGTCAGACATCCGGTTAATGGCACGGAAGTTAATTGAAATAATTAAGGTTAAATTTGGGTAATTTCAATTCATAATTCCAGACCATGGAAGAGTAGTTAGTTATTTCCTCTTTTTATGTGTATTTCTAACTCAGCACAATAGCCTAAAGTCTGCTGATGATCTATGATTCACAAAAAAATGGTAAATATAACATCATATATACGTAAGCTACATATGTTCTTTGTATGCATCTAACTCCACTTGACTTTCAGCAATTTAAAATCCTTACAGCATTTGTCCCTGTACGCCACTCAATCTTTGCAAATCCCAACCCATTCATCTTAGTCAAAAAAATGTATCTTAAAAACTTTCACCTTCAACTTACCTTGAATCGATGCGCTGTAAATAGTCCAAGCGACTTAAATGCAATTCGCGTAAATGAAACAAATTCAGAAATGCCACTGGGGGTAAATGCGCAAAACGATTTCCGCTCAAGTTCAAATAAGTGAGATTTGAAAGTTTCGAAAGCTGCTGTGTGGGCACCATCTGTAAGATAAAAAATAAAACCAAATCCAACAAGTTTTAGCATTATTTTGTCTGCTTTAGTATTTTTTTATGCTTGTCTATAAAGTAAATAAAAGTTTTTGCTCCAACGTCGATATAGAGCAGCTCATGCAACTTTAATGCACGCTCTGGCACTTGCTCGGCCACTTACGGAGCGCAGCCAAAGCGTTTTGTGGCACAAGTTGAAAGCATTTGATAGTTGCAACCAGCTTGGCGCAGCAACGACGCCAATAACCTTTTGAGCAGCAGCGTTTGTTGTTGTTTCGCTACAAAAGCGTAAAACGCCGCCTCATAAAAACGCTGACATTCCAAGTGTGCTTCGGCGTTTGTTGTTAAAAAATTCAGCTAAATGGCAACAAAAAGAAGCATGAGGCAAGCGTAACATGGCGACTGCAGCGGAAACGGAAACGTACGTCATGTACTTCCGATGACTAGGACGTCGACAACAACAACGTGGACGACGATGACGACGACAGCCTCGCTGCGATACCTTTGAGCTTTGCGGACCAGCGAGCCAGTTTTTTCTTTCTATTTTGTTGCTGTTGTTTGTATTTTGGGCTATAAAATCAATCTTGCAACAAATTTGTTAGAAGCGAAACACCAACAACAACAACAACAGCATTGGGTAGCAACAACGATAAGTCTCGACTCGAACGTGGCATACATAAGCAAGAATCTCAAAAAAAAAAAAATCCAAAAAGAGGAAAATTGAAGGCTAGGGCGAAAGCATTTCGCTGTTAGCCTAACCGAGGAGTTGGAGTCCGAACAAATGGGCAAGTTAGAGTCAAATGCCGACTGTTAGATACTCTGCATATGATGGCCATTCCGCAACATTCTTTATAGAAGAGCAAAACTTATTGCTCTTAGGAAAAGAAGACGGAACTTTTGAATATATTCAAACTTCAAGGCTACAAATTTAAGTTTCCAAAAAAAACCGTCTCAAGTTCGTAAACAAAGCTTAAAACCACAAGCGATTCATAGCCCCCGGTGGCAGTGTATAAAACAAAAATTGAGCTTCAGTTGGCAGCATGTAATTTGTGCCGTGCCACTACCGCTGCCCCCTTGTCTGATTCAGCGAAGTCGTCAAAGCGGCAGCCGTAGTCGCGTTGCCGTGTCGGAAGCTACGTGCTTTGTGCTCCACACGAACCGACGGCCGCGATAACGTAATGAACTTCAGTTAAGTATTTTTTTTTTCTCCACTCCGTTTTTGGTACGGCGGTCGGTTCGCGTCTTTGGTTACCCCAACTGCGCTGGGTCATGGGCTGTGCCAAGTATGGCAAAAGTATTAAAAGGCTACAAGCAAGTTGGGTCTGTTTTCATTAAGCATACGCAATGTAGGCCAAGCGCTGCAATTGTCTAAATTAATATTTTACACACACACGCAGCCACAGCCACATCCGAGTCGACATACATTTCCCCACAACCACCCGCATAGCCTTATGCGCCGCTGTTTGTTTTGCACTCAAAGCGAGCAGCTGGCTAATTAAACCAAAGAAAAAAGAGAAACGCTTTCCCCTTTAAGTTTGTGGATGTAAAAGGGGTAAGTGGTCAGTGGCCATCAAAGGGTGGTTCTGTGGGGCTGCAACAACAAGTGGTACACAGCGTAGCAGGCGAATTAATATTGACTTTGATTTTTTTAAATGAATTTTCTTTTTAGTTTTTTTTTTTTGCCTTAATTGTTCAGCACAAGTAAGAAGGACAAGGGGGCTGCAAATAGGGTTGACTTGCTGGCCGAGGGCATAATTAATAGAAATATGATTTCAAGTGACTTTTCCTTTTAGTTGGAAAAACAAAAAAATCATGAAAAACTACAAGGAATTTAGCTTAAAGCGCAAGTGCTAACTGTCGGGAAACAAAGTGGACAGAAAGTGAAGCTTTACTTGAACAAAGAAGTAAATTGAAATAGTGATTAATTTATATCTCAATTTCACATATACGATAAAACGAATATCGTATACCCCTTTGTTTTTTAATTAAACTTCTATGCAAGACTATGCTGCGTATACGTAATATAAATGTACTCACATAGCGTATACGCAATATTTATCAAAACTGAGTGACCATCTAGAAATTTTACAATATGAATTTTTTACGAGAATGCAATAAAAAATTATATATCCGCTCATGATTTAAGTTCAATAAAATTGAACACAAATCGACAGCACATTCTAAACACAAAATTTACATTTACAATTTTCTACAAAAAAAATATACATAGAAATATTTCGTGTGCACTGGGGCATGCAACAATTTAATGCATAGTTGAAAAAACATAAAAATCTCGCAAAATATTAAAATATTTGCAACTGCAGTAAATCTAAACATACAATATGCTCAATATATATTGATTTTGTTTTGAAAATATTTCCATTTCATGTTTAGTTTGCATTTTAAAATGCAATAAAATTTGTTTTTCTATTTACTATTGCAATTATTTTAAGGCCACACACAGTTAAAGTTGCAAATTCAAGCCAAAAATCATAATTTATACAACCCAAAAAGGGAAGGAAGAAATTATTGGAGTTGTGTGTATTGGAGTTCATGTTGACGATTGTGGCAACTATGCTCATGATGCATGTGTAGCGAGCTTTCCATGCATGTGCGAAGTTATTTTTGGGGTTGTCGATTATGAAACATGTAAAATTGTGCATAAATAATTTTAACGCATTTATCGATATTGAAATGAAACGTTTTGTTGTTTATGCAAAATAATTTTTCTCTTCTAAATGGAAAAACATAAATTAGAAATGAGTTTTAAATGCTTCGTTTGTTTTATTGTTTTTATGAATAAAAAGTTTTTAATATATTGCTTTCGAAGTTTGAAAACAAATTTAAATATATTCTTAGATAAGCTCAGCTCGTTTTAGGGAAATTTAAATAATCGGACTTAGATCTAATAATTCGCATAACTAAGGGGAAATATTATTTTTTTTTTAAATAAATGCTTTTATGCAATAGAAGTTCGAACAGCTAAAACTCCCTGTATCATAACTCTCAAATCCGAACTCAGTTAAAGTTGTTCGGTGAGGTTTATCTTGAGAATTTTTAAAATATAAATAAAAATCGTAGGCTTAACAATATCTTCAATAAATCTTCAATAAATGCCCGTAAAATTTGTTCAATTCATCAACAACCTCATTAACTCATGTTCGGCTTGCCAATGAACTTGTGAAACTAAAGCTTATACACGAGAAGTAATCCAAGTGTCAATTCGAAACCTCAAAGGATATACTTGCGGCAGCATAAATCAATATCTGTCTTTGCAGAAAGACTCACTCAGTTAACTTTGTTTACCAAAGTTTTACTGTATATTGATATAATATATGATTCATAGCTTGTTTTATCCATAAACACTTCAGCACAACTTTGCCAGGATATAGGGGCAAAAAAAATTGACACTATGCAGGTGAGGTCATAAGAGAGGGAGCAAAACATAGACCGGAAGTTAAAGCGCATCTGCATACACAGTCTACATACAGTTGTTAAAGACAAAGTAAATGCATAGCTTGCTAGACGAATGCAACTCATAATATCCTGCTACAACTTGGATGCTACTCAGCTCCTAGACACGACCGACGCACGCTGTTGTAGCCGTTGTTTGTGTGTTTTCTAACAGCCAACAGCTTTTTGCAATAAACCAACAACACCAGCAACAACTACAAGAGCAACAACAGTTTGGTTGACAAATGCAGCGGGCCACAGCTGTCGGGTAGTCCAATAGTCCAGCACAGTACCAAAGTCTGGTAGCTCTCGCTCTTAAGAGTCTGCACAGTAGCTCGCTCAGACATGCAGCATGTACATATATATTCCGGTACTTATATTTATGGTCGTTAAAAAAGGATAAAGGATATAGCGTAGTGAATATGCTTGGTATGCTGTGTAGAGAAGACTGACTAAGCAGGTGCTGCTGCATAGTCAATGGCAAGTAAAGCAGAGCTAGGTACTGGGTAGAGAGAGTCTAGCCCATATACGGCCCGGTTACTGCAACTATGGAGGAATTTATGGCGCTTGGAATCAGTTCGAAACTACTTAAAATACCTTTTGGCATTTTACAGTTGAAATATGGTCTATGCGTTTGTTTGTGTGTGTGTGTGTGGGGGGGAAGTGAGTTAGTTCCTTCCGTAAAGTATGCAACGGTATGCAGTTTTGCATACATTGCCACAAAATGTTAAACCTGCAACGAGGAGTTGCCCGCTACCAGGAGTCTGTGTTTGTGCCACTTTCTGGCATTATCTTGAGGCCAACGGCTAACCTTTTCGACATGCTTTGGTATTTCAGTGTTTGTTGTCATTGTATTTGTTGGCTTTGTTTTCTGCATTTTACTGCTTGGCAGATACAAAAGATAATAATCTACATGTATTTGGCTGAAAGATCCCAGCTGTAGTATAAAGTTCTCTTTTAAATTTTTGCCCATCTTAAAGATACTTTTGTTGGCTGCGAATTTTAAAGCAAAATGTTTACAGAGAGTGTGCGTGAAATGAGAAAAACGTCTAGGCAAAGGGAAGGTAGAAGAAAATAGCAAAACACGGACATGTTTGCAAGCATAAATAGCTTTAAGAGAGGACAAAGGACTAACTATGCGGCTATTGGACTGTGTAGTGTGTGCGAGGGCTGCTGCATACTGCCGGAGCGGTTGGCATGAAACAATATTGCTGGCCCAAAAACTGAAAAGACGGGAAGGAAGTTTTCTAAGTAATGAGTGAATAGCTTTTCCATCTACTTTGAGAAAAGCTTTGCTTCTCTGAGCAATGCGATCATGTTCACCTGTAAGCTGCAAGTGTGCAAAAATTTTTGAAAAGTTCATTTGCAGCCCTGGTACACACAGATATACACACAGATACAGCTCGAGTTGATGGGAAGGACAACAGGAACAGCCACACGAACCCAAAGTTATGGTTATTAATTTTGCGTATGCAAAAGGCAGTCAAGCGAACTGCGAAACAGCAGGAAGAAGCAGCTTAGGCCTTGCACTGGTGTTCCTGTGTCTACGTGTGTGTGTGTGTGTGAAATCCGCTTTTGGCCAAGTGTTGGTCACAGGATTTGGTCGAAAAGCAACAGCACATAGTCGACATGACCATCAGGCTGGAAAGTGTCTGATTTATGTGTGTTTGTGCGTGCAACATGCAACATGCAACAACACTTCTAGTGCTTTCCGGGCACAAACACACACAGCTAGCACTACAGCAGCGTCCAAGCTTGTTCAGTCTAAATTGTTTTATCAAGCAAAGTGCCCCCGACACGTTTAGAACACGTAGTCGCCGTCCTTCTCGTATTTATGTTCCACACAACAGCCCGTTAATTTTACACTTCAGTTACTTAACTGTAATTACTAGTTAGTGTTAAACTTACCGTTAGGTTGTTGTCGGCCAAATCCAAATGCTTGAGCGATATCAGTCCCTCGAAGGCGCCCAAGTCCAGCTCGGACATGACATTACCACGCACGCTGAGCGCCAACAGTTCTTTAAGTCCTTCAAAGCTGTCGTTACGCACAAATTTTACCAGGTTATCGGACATGTCGAGGCTCTTGAGTGCATGTAGATGCCACAAATTGCTGCCGGGCACATCGAGCAGTCGATTATTACGAAAAACCAGCACCTCTAACGAAAACATGCCCTTGAAGCAATTATCCTCCAGACTAACTATATTATTATTGGTCAAATCCAGTTCAACCAGTGCGGCCAAATCGCCCAGTGCTGTGTCATGCACTGTCTCTATACGATTATAGCTAAGATCGAGCAAAAGCAAATTGCTGAGACCCTTGAAGGCATGCTTGTGCAGTGCACTGACCAGATTTCTGCTTAGATTCAGTGTGCGCAATTCGGTCTGGTACTCAAAATTCTTGGAGCCCAATGTTTCGATAATATTCTGTGAGAGATCCAGCACCTCCAGTTTCATATAGAAGGGTAACGTAAATTCTAGATTGCGTATACGATTGAGCGTTAGATTTATGTACTTGGTTTCAGGATTCAGCTGTATGGGCACATCCTCGAGTGCCGCATCCACGCATAGCGCACGGCTGTTGGCATCGCCGCCCAGGCATTGGCACTTGGAGGGGCAAAAGCCGTGCACCGCAGGCGGCAGCAACAGCAACAACAGTGGCAGCAATAGCAACAATGGTAAATATTGTTTTTCGCTAAACGCTGCAGGTCGCCATTTTGTGTTTCTGTTGCTTTTACCGTGCTGCCACATGGTAGCGGCCGCCATTTTGTAAGCGAATATCTTTAATCAAAGTGTGCGTGCAGGCGTGCGTGTGTGAGTGGGTATGAGTGTGTGTTTACGGTGCGCAATACTCTCCTACGGCTGTTTTGGCCTCGAGCTTCAACAATTGTCCATGGCCATTGCGTTTGCTGCAAGAAACAAGAGCAAAAAAGAGAGAATGTGAGTGAGTGTTGGGTATTTGCTTAGTTTAATGCATTAAGTTGAAATAACTTTCGTCAGCTTCATGAATATGCATTAAATATCCAATAGACATAACTATTACGCTGCATTATGCAAAAGTTTTTGGGACGCCGCATTAAGTCGGACCAGAGGTCCAACTTGCGCAGACGCTACTCGAAAAAGCTAAACCATAAAATGCATGCATCCAGACTGTCTACAAAAGTCAGCAACTTTTTGCAGCAGCAAGTTGTCAGCACTTTTGCCAGTGCCAGTTTCCAGTACCAGATTCCCCCCTCCCAACTAAAGCAAACGATATGATTTGCTTCTTAGTGCCCTGCCTGCCTGCCCGCCCGCTTGGTCTGTCTTCAGTGTCGACTTTACTCTTTGTGAAATATTAGTTACCAACTTATGCGCATAAATCTTCACAGCATGGTAAAGTTTTATGAATTGCAAAAGGTGTGAAATGAAGACATTTTTCCAAAGCTTTTCATCATCATAGTACAATTCAACTTTATTGTATGCCTTACATAATTATGCAAGCCCCTAAAGAGCTACCAAGTTGCGCCTACTTAAAGCGACTGCCATTGTCCAAAAAAATGTTTAACTCTCTCCAACTTTGTCTAGCTGTGTACCAATTTCTTTTGCTTAAGTTTGTTTAATAAACTTTTAAACTTTTGAACTTTTGCTGGCACTTGAATTAAATCCACTGTCGGGTTTTACACTGAGCAATGAAATGGCACAAGATTTTGTCACAGTGGCACAATCCAATGTCAACAGCACTTATGCTAAGTAGTACCGTGAGGCGCAACTTAAAAATAAATCAATTTATTTCCCTTAATTATGATCATATTACTTCAAAGGTGGAGCACGGAGATATGTCTATTAATAGCTGTTCGAAGCTAACAAGAACCTACAGTTTATAGCCGAATACGAAATCTAGATATTCCTACTTAAATAGCTCCGATTTAGTCTAAATATAACTATGGAATAGTCGGGACAACTATATGACAAAAATTGTAATAAAATTACAACTGCTTCAAGCAGCTAAATTTGTTTACAAAAGTCAATCTGAACAAGTATGACTGCAAGTATTCAAGCATTACGTTTTATTTGCACTTTACTACGAATTATGCTTTTATTTCATTTTTTTTTTCTTAAAGCATAAGTTGTCCACTTTCGTTTCATACCCCTGCCATCATGTTGTGACAAAATCACAACTGCTTGAAGCAGTTTAATTTGTTTACCAAAAAAGTGTAGTCTACTTTCGGGTTGGCGTATTAACTGCATTTCCCCAACTTGAAGGCGCCGCGTTCTTTGACGACTTTCTCATACACACAAACACACCAAGTTCTGCTAAGCCGTGCATTTATTTAAATTAAATATTTGCTTACCGGAAACACTCAATTAAGTAATTAACAAATTATATGCAATGGCTTATGTGCAAACACCATGTTCTTGCCTGTCTCTCTTTCTCTCAGTATCTGCTCTTATGGTTTATCTAAGTCTGACAAAGCTTTGAACCGAGATTTGCATACAAAAGCCACACATATATGCATACATAGAAAGCAAACAATAGATCCAAGCAGATAGAGAGAGCGAGAGAGAGAAGGAATGGAGAGACTCAACAATGCACACACACACACAGCAATTTGAACAATGGTCTTAACTAGCTGTTAAACAAATAATAAAACAGTTGCGCAAACTTTCGAGGTTTCATAATGTCAACAAAAGTTTAAGCCAAACACACACATGGTGAACTTTTTAGGCCGCATTGCAGGTCTTGGCTCACATTTTACGCTTCAATAAAATTGGCAAAAGCAAAAGCAAAAAAAGAAGCAGTCAACTCAACCAACAAACCTGGCCGACTGACTGGCTGAGCAGGGAGGCGACTCAACCCGTGCAGCTCCACGCCACGTTATTGGTTTGCCTTTTTCTATGGCAGCTGCAAAGAGTGAAAATTGTAAAAAATTCACTCCCGTGTGAATTATTAAGTTTCGTATGGCAGTTATTTTTTTTTGGTTTTTTCTTCTTCATACTCACTCATTCAGTGTGACCGTGTTTATGTGTGAGTTTGTTTGTGGCGGCGCTTTTTGCACATGTGCCTGTGTGTGAGTCTGTTTACACAGTAAAAAAAAAAAAAATTATATGTAAAAGAACTGAAAAGTAGAAAAAGGCATACAAAGTTTTTAATAAACTTTCGCACGCCAACTCACTCAACGCAACTTTGCTTTCAAAATGTTTGTCGGCACTTTTGGGCCTGTTGAGTGCTGGATAGAGACTGAGGGCGCTACGGAGCTGCGAAACGTTTTTCGTGGTAAGTATTTTCAGTTAGTTTGCTTGCAGTGGGTGTGGCACAAATATGATTACATTGTGGCAAATATTTTGATAGCACGCCGCAGCCGTAGCTGCTCTACAATATGGCTGGCTCCGTGTGCATGCGTGTGAGCCAACAACACAAAGGCCAACAAGTTAAAAGTTGCTGCACTTTTGGTGCTCTCAGTTCGAAAGTTGCCGCTTTTAATGGGGCAGCATCAAAGTTGGCTTAAAAGGCTTATCACAAAATAGCAAACCTCTTGCTCAAAACTCCCCAGCGCAAATACATGCAAATTGAGCAAAAGCAATTGATTCAAAAAAAAAAAAAATTTGCTAACTAACTTGATTCTGCTCTTTTTTGGGAATCGAAAAGTAAACTTGATTTTTCACTTTCTCAATAAATAATTAAAATGGATTGTGTATTTTAAGAATTACAAATATGTAGAAGGTTTCATATATAACATACAGCTAACGACAAAGACTCAACAAAGATCATGGATCGTAGAGGCTACAAATGCTGCTGCTTTTACTACCCAAAAGTACAAAGAACTCGTCTTCTTCGAATATATTCTTTGTGCCACTTTCCATACTAAGAAAACAGGTCCATCATCTTGGCAGAAAGGTAAGGTATTATCTATAAGGCTGCTCAATACACACTTCGTTACACCAATTTCCTCGCTACACTCATTAAAGTTAACCATGCATCCGCATCCAGCCGTCTATACATCCAGCCCTTCATGGCAATGTCGTGCGTGTTGCACTTCATGAAAGATACAATAATGCCATATTCAATTCTTATTTTCCCATTCAGTCTATTTGACTGCGTATTGTCTTTTAAGTGGGCAAAAAATTGTTACCCCCACTCTTGCTTTTGCTTTTCTTCTTCATCTTTGGCTCGTCCATCATCATCATCTGAGCTCTCGTCCTCTACATCACCAGTCCAGCCAGTGTCTTTGGCTTTGTTTGCCTATCCAATAACACACAGCAGAAATGCTAATCTTGATAAAAATAAACGCACTCGGGCACGTTGAGGTGCAAAATACAAGTAAGAAAAGAAAAAGAAGAAAAGTCGCGTCTTGGCACGTTTTTCATCGCATTTTCAATTTGTTTGGCATTTGCCTGGCCATTGTCAGGTAAACCAAGCAAAAGTCCCCATTGACCTACGCTCTGCTCCACATCTAACGCTTTCCATCCCATCCCATACCAGACCATCTCATTTCATCTCTTCCAGCGTAAGTGAATATTAATATTGACTTTTTGCTTGCTTTGCTGCTGCCATAGTTTGCAAAGTTTTTCACCTTTGATTGCTGCTTCCCTTTTAAAATGCAAAACGACCTGACCTCGACCTAGCCCTCGCTTTTGTCCCGGCTGTCGCTGCTGCTGCTGCGCGCCCCCCCTTATCCATTTAGTAGTTGCTCTTCTTGTTGCTCTAGACCTCATTGCTGCCATTTGTGGCCTTAAAGTCAACATCGATGTCGTTCCAGTTGTCGTTTCTACTATTACTGTCGAGCAGTTGCCGCTTTTCCCCCGTTGCGCAGCATCATCTTCATCGTCATTGCCCCCATCGTCATCTTCCACGTTGGCTGCTTTAAATTTATGTGCAAAGTTTTTGCGTGCAAATGTGGCAGGCGTTTTTGGCATGGGAAGTCTTCACCTTTTTCTATTATATTATCAGCGTTTGATTTTTGCTTCTTTTTTTTTGGGGGCATTGTTAGCTTTTGACTGCTATTATTTTCAATTTTTATGGCATTTAACTTGGTTATTGAAGTCGTGCCACAGTTTTGCGCCGGCTGCAGCTACGGCCACATTGTTAGGTGTCGCAGCGGCGCTACTTGAACTTGATTTTTACTTTTGTTCGCATTCGATTGAAGAGTCTGACCCAAGTGGACCCTGAGCCAAATTGCATTCCATTGTCTCCTTCTTTTTTTTTATTTTTAATAAAACTGTGTGTCTTGCTGTAAAAAATTGTACATCCTCTTCCTACTAACACTCGCATCGTGAAAATAATGAATGCCACTCGAGTTCTTGTTTCTTGGCTGGCTACTTAATTTTGTTAGCCATAAACTTCAAGTTTATGTTGCATGCCACACACATAGCTACGCAAAAAGCCGTTAAGTATCTAAGCCATTTTAAGCCATTTAGTGGCACTGCTAGTACTAACAATATCTCTTTTAACTGCATATAAAGATAAAATATTTCATTTGTCGTAGCACTTAATGCAATTGTCGCATTATTTTAGCCACAGGCCAAAGTGCCAGCGGGATGAAGACCCAGCCACAAGATCCACAAACTGCATCAACGCACACACACACACACACACAGATATAATACCTTATATTTATATATCTTATGAGTATATATTTTTAAATATCTAGCACATGTATACACTCTTTTGTAGCCTTTCATTTTTATTGCATTCTTCTATAGGGTATAGCCTAGAAAGAGTATCTGCTGTTTTCGCAAACACTTTGTTAATAAAAAAAAGTGCAAAAAGTGGCAATAGAAAAATGCACAAATCTTTAAGTAGTTAAGTGCATTGTAGCTTTATAAGCCGTCAAAGCACTGATGAAATTCTTTTCGAACATAAAATTCCTACTTCGCGGAAATAAAAACTTTCCTACAGACAATTTTTGCACGCTGAGGAAAAAAATTTTGCTGTGGCGCTATCTATTTATGTTAAAAAGTATAGTTTGTCATCACATAACACAAGTAATTGGCTACTATGCAGTTATTAGTTTTTTCTTCTCCACGAATAAAGTACTCAAAAAAGTAAAAGTAATCACTCTAATGCTCAGCCTGCTAAGTTAATCAGGATCGAGTCCTGCTCCCGAAGTGATCGTTTGCTCGAAACGAATACAGTATCAGATCATGATAGGCCAAAGTGACTTTTTCAAATGAAACTTTTGTTTCTCCTCTCAAAAATTAATTATTCAGAAATAACATTTTTTACACTTATTTCAAAGTTTCAGAAAGATTTCGACATGTATTCCTAACCTTTTGAGCAAAGCTCGAAAGCCGTGCAGAGTAAACAATATTCCATTTAAAACGTCAAGTTTCTTCGTTTATTTTTATTTTGCCGCATGACGACGACTGCGAAGCCAGCAGCGTCTGTGGCGTCTGCTTGACTTGTTCTACAATTGTTGTTGTTGTTGTTTGTTGCTTGTTTGCTGCCTGTTTGTTGTTGTTTGTTTGTCTCGGTTTGCTTATTAAGCCATTTAAAAAGCATTGCAGCATTTTTCTCTTTGTTGCCTGCCTGCCACCGAACTTGTTGTTGTTTTCAACATTGTTGCAGTTGCAGTTTTTGCCTACAGCGTTATATATCACTTCCCCTCACATCCAGACCACATTTTATCTGACATGTAGCTGCTTTCTTTTCTTTTTTTTTTTTGAAAAAAAAAATTGTTGCCAAAAAATGCTATGACGTCTAGATAACAATTCTTAATGCGCGCAGCACCTACCTATCAAAGCCCAAGTAGGGTTTGTCCTCCCAGTGTAGCCACAACATATTTCAGCATAATGCCAGAACACAAGTCTGCTTTTTTAATTCAATTTGCAGCACTATTATTCCCTGAGAACCTTTGACCCAAATTGTTCAACTCATTTGCATAATGTCTCGTGTTGTGTGTGTGTGTGTGTGTGTGTGTCGGTGAACCCTTTCGGAATGAATTAAAAACAGAAATGTACTTAAATATTTAATAGGGCACAAGACACAGACACACATATGGGAGTTACCAAAGGTCATATTCAAAAAACCGTAACTCTTTACCCCGTAGCCTACAAAGGGCTACATTCAAGTAGTGCCTGGAACTCTTTATAATTTAATACCAGCGAGGACCACAAACTGTAGTTTTTTGTGCGTGCGCATGTGTGTGTTTTAGGAGTACTCCCAAAAAAAAAAATTACTATGATGATGCCAAGTGATTCTAGTTATGCGCTACGGCGCCATTGTGACCTATTCTAGGCAGATTTTTAATGTTTGCCGCTAGACCGTGCTCCAAAATTTATTTCACTTAATTTTTTATGTGAAAAAAAAAATAAATGAATTCCCTTAGCTTGTATAATGCACTTGAAAAAATTGGGTTAAGTGAAATGAAATGTAGTGAAATTAATTGGCATGAAGTCCATACATATTCTCTATTTTTCCATATTTTGGATGGGACAAGTCCATATAGGTAAAATTATGCCAGACTGCAGAGAAGAGAAAATTATTGTTGAGATTCATAACAAGTTACAAGAAACGTCAGCAAATGTTCTCGTCCTACGCTGAAAATATATCAACTTCAAAACATTTCAGATTTTCTTCAGTGTAGACATAATAATTGCCTCTCTTCCGCTGCCGCTTACACACTCCTTTGACTGTGTAAATAAAATTGTATTGCTTTGGCAGGTCTTACCAAAAAAAAATAAAAGGTTTGCGTGCCAAAATATTGTGCCAGTAGCCTAAAGCTTTTTTCCTCCTATTTGTATATCCTGCATATTTTTCCTTTTTTTTTGGCTTGCTAGCCAAAGGCAAAGTGCGTTGTACTTTTGGCTTAGAGCTGCCAACAAAAATCAATAATGGTTTGTTAGTTGGCCTCTATATGTGGCATGATGGTCTAGTGAGCTTTGTGGCATGTTCAGGTGCTAATTACATGCATGCCCATTAATTTAGAGCAACTATGACGGAATCAAATCACAAACAGCCAGCCAGCACTTGCAAACGATTTCATAATTTAACAAACAAAGTCCAAATAATTAATATTGAGACATTAAATGAAAAATTTATACACAGCACGCATTTTCATGATGTAGCAAATGAGCAAGAATCTCAAGAATTTAACCTGGAGACATAAATTTTGGACACCAAAAAAAAAAAAGAAAAACAGCAGCTAGCAGCCCCACGGGGGAGCACATAAAATGCGGAAAAAATGTAACAAATGCTCATTAATATGCGCGACACGCGGATGGGGTTTGTGTTTGCGGAGGATTTTTCTTTTGCTAAAGAAATAAACTGAATTTAAAATTTATTAATTGACAGCCAAAATAAGTCGTTGGAATTAACACGTTAATAATTTTATTAACAAGTCAGACGCATGCCGCCAAGGCAACAGCTGTGGTATTGGGGGGGCCGGCACGGGCGGCACGGGCTGGGTATCAAACAAAGACAACATAAAACAAAAGAAAAGACATTTTCAAATTCCACTTTGTCGTAAAATGTGGAAATAATGAAAAATGTAAAATGTGTTGCCAAAAGGGCGCAACATTTTGCGCTAATGTCATTTTAAATAAGTCGCTGAAATAAAATGTTTAAATATATAAAGAGTGTGACACTATTTTTAGACGCCACTGTAGGGGACGTCAGTGTTGGCTCGTCATTGCCATATACCAAAAAAATACAAGAGTCACCCAGTCAGCCCAGATGTTGCCAGATAGAATCAATAAATTATAATCACTTGGTTGCGCTGTACCATGCTCCGCCATTCCAACTCCCCCTGACTGCTAGGCGAGCATATACAGAGCCAGAAACAGAGTTGCAGAGCGCGAAATTTTCAATTGGCGTTTTAGCCATGGCCAAAGGCATTCATTTCCAGCTGTTGAGCACAATTTAAGCCAAGTGTTTTAATTTTAAAGCCCGGACACACTCGCACACACTCGCGCACACACAGTCTTCTTATATACTATATTATATACATATACTACATGCCGCCCATACGGAGAAAATTCATTGGCTTTTAATTGCAGATGGCAGTTGGAACGTATTTTATTTTTCGGCACTGAACCAAATGTCTATGAGTTTATATATATAAATTGAACTGTTAATTGAATGCAGACACTTGAAAAATGGGAATTTATGGGATAAAGTGTGGGAGCAGTAAGAGGCATGGTTGGATATGGGAAATGAAAACGAAAAAGTTCCAATGCAACCTGTTGCTAGTTTTTTGGGCATTGAGTGATTTATGAGCTCCATATAAGCTGAACGCAAGTCTCTACCGTGGAGTCAATGCTTGACAGTTCTTTCGAGGCGAATTAAGCGCTGCAAGAATAATTTATTGTAAGCAGTTTTTTTTTGTTTTAATTAAGTTTAACTGGAGTATAAGCGCATTTTCGTATAGAAGTTTTTCAAAGTTTTCGAGAAGCTTTGCAGGAATACAAGTGGGATCTTAAGAGTGCAGCGCTGTGTAGAGACGTGTTTCAAAAAAGAAACTCGATTTTATTGTTTTGTACGGGTGTTTATCCGTACATATGCGTGTCAAACTGTATAGTTATTCTCACCTGACGAAAAACACTTTATAATAGATTATCTACATTATTTCTTCTTCAGAAATAAGACCTTCAGTGTTTTTGCCAAATTCCGAAAATAAACTAATTTAGAGTAAAAATGAAACCCCCCGTACTTACAAAAAACATCAAAAGGTTAAGCGTATTGAAAGTATTTAGTTTTAAGAAATTCTCTCTCTCTCTCTCTCTGTAAGTATAAGTTTTCTTCAAAAATAAATATTTTTGCATATTTTTCATTTTAATTTAAACTAGAAATTCTTTATTTTAAAAATACGGCTATTTAATTTAGACCTACTTTTTTTAGTGTACAGAAATTTTTTTAATTGGTTTAATTAACTTTAGTTGTCATGCAAATGCCATACTCGACGCTTAAGAGGCTGCTCGTTGTCTTGAATATTTTTTATAAAATCTCCATGTTGACGAAGAATATAGAAAATCTATTGTCTAGACATTGAAAACATTTCCGTTCACAAAAATCATATGCACTGCCTAAAAACGAAGCCACGTAACGTAATGAATATAAAGAAGATATTCATTTTGATTTGCAGAACACTTCTTCGGCAGTTCATTTCAAGCAATATAAATCGCTTCAAACGCTCTAAACACAATCTCATAAGCCTTCAGCATTCATGACAAAGATTAATTTCTTATAATCAAATAAGACTATGATTAATCCATAGCATTTTCGCACACAATTCTCAAATAAATATCCATAAATACTTGTATTCAAGAGGGTCTTCAAATCAATAAACTAATTGCTCATAACACAAAAGGCCAAAAGCATCAGGAAACCTTACAAAAATAGCCTAATAAAAAAAAAAATCAATGAACTCTGCCCTGCTGCACCTCTTCCGGGAGTGCTGCTCTGGCACCTTTGACTACTTGTTGGTTTTCCTTTTATGGCCGCATTTGCTCATTTAAAATGGTCAAAAGCAGCTGTCTGGCAATAGCCAAAAATGGCAGCAGCAGCCAATAGCAGCCAACAGAGCCTACTTCAATCGCTCAATCTCTCCATAACTCAATGGTTTCAATATTTCGAGTCCATACCTCACAATGGCTCATGCATTTTTGGCGCTCGTAATTGAATCTATGGAACAACATTTTGCGCATAAAATTTATTTATTCATGATTTGTATGATGTGCACAGCATTTCATTTGGTTGGGAGTGAAGTGAGGGAGTGACCGAGCTGGCACGTAAATGTAATTTAAATTTATTTAACTCAACGTTGTAGGGTTGCCAAGTTATACGTACAAAAGCCAGTGCTTCGTTTTTGTTAAAATCGTATTTCAAAAACGGCTTGTTTACGAGAAAAGGAATTTGTTGAAAAGCGACGAAAAGTGACAGCAACAGTAGAGCTAACTTGGTTGTGGGACCACAAGAGCCATTTTGTTGTCAGCCACCAAGTGAGCCTCGACGACCATTATTTCCATAGAGGCTGCCAACCGTGTTGACCCATTACAAACTGCTTAGATTTCTGACATATTCATCCGCATCAGACTTTATTTCAAAACAATCCAACATGCTGACATATTTAATATACTCTTAATACCCTAAAAGTGACTCATTTAAAAAAAAATCGTATCAACAAAGTTCCGCCAACTTGCGCAGCCTTCCTTTAAATCGGATTAAAATTGAATTTTGTGCGACATGTCGCTGCTGCCAGAGTTGCCACATGTTTTGTTTCTATTCGTTATTTTCGTTGTTTCAAAACTTGTTGCTGTTAAATTGACACTGAGAGTTTTTGTGTGTTTTTGGCGGCTGGAAAATCAATTCTGGTTATGCAGTTGGCCAAACAAAAGTTGTCTTCCCGTGGTGTGAAAAACAAAATGCAGGTACAAGCAAAAAAAAAATCAAAAAGGAAAATGTACTCCTGCAACAGTTTTTCTGAAAATCATTTTGTGCTTTATCCGCACCCCCCCTACACTTTTCTATTGTGCTGCTGCTTCGTTCTGTACGACGGAAATGGCAACATCTTTGGGGCAAATGAATTTCGAAATCTATGTTCCGCTTGCTATTGCACTCCTAGGCAACGTTGTCCTGGCTGTGTGGAGCGCATATCCGTATTGCATTAAAATGCTATCACTTTTGCTTAGCCTGGCCCAATTGGGAGCAGGAAATTTGAATGGCAACTACTTTAAATTTGCCAGCACTAACTGAGAGTTATTTGGCAACAAATTCGTTTTATGTGTGATTTCCGTGCTAAAGGATTCGTACCTGCTAGCTTTGGCTGCTCTGGCTCGTACTCTCTTCTCTCTCTCTCTCTCTCTCTCTCGGTTTCTCCCTGTGAGTGCTTCTCGTTTTGATTTCCGTTTATTTCCGCAGTTTCTAGGTCATAATTCTGTAAAGATAAAAAAAAATTATAGGAATAAGTAAGGCTTAAAGGCTCGAGTTAGTTTTTAAAATTGCCAACATCAAGTTTTTTTCTACGTGCTTCTTGTGCTTACAAGCTCTCTACCTGTCAGCAAAGTTTTCATCTCTGTCAACTGTGGCAACAACTTAACTAGGCAGCTTGCATGTGCAAAATGGCAGTTGATAACCATAGACTAAGAGGAACTATTCCAAACAATACCAGTTAACTTAGCTAAGATGCTACCTTTCTGTGCTTTCACAATGAACCAGTGCACCAGTTCCAAGTTCCAAAAGCATATTTCTAGGCATACAATTTCCTGTAACTTTGTTTACCAACTGCGTATGCAACATCGATTCCAATGCGCTCCATCAAACAGCAGGAGTGAAAAGAAGTCAACTGCCACTGCAACACACTAATCACTCACATGTCATGTGCGAAAGTTTTCAACAGCCCACACTGACGGTTAAGTTGGTTTCCTTTGAAAGACCACCGCGCCCCGCCTCCAATCTTTAAGCACTAAGTATACTTGCTTGGTTGCCTTTGGTTTCCGTTTTAATTTGCGGTAGTCAATCAAAGTAAGTAAGCTCAAAGTGTTATAAAGCGAGGTCAGCGCGCATTATAAAGTTACGCATACGCAATGTTAGGCATGGAATAACGTTTTAATTTCCAACAAAAAGGCTGCAAAACACCGCTAAAACCAAACCAACGGATAGATAGAATTACGCTGGTACACAGAGGCAACCACTTGTATGAGTCGTGCCAACAAATATATTATAGAAAACACAAAATTCGCTACAGTCAACGTTGCGTATACTTGATCTTGTTACACAGATAAATGTCAATTTATTTGCCACACTCCAAAAAATTAAGCCCAAGACCCATTGCGGCTGCTGTGGCCTTCAGTGGGTGTACGTGTGTGTGTGTGGATGTGTTGTGAGATGTAATCGATAAGCAGCAAGCTGAGTGACTGACTGACTGACTGAATGAATGAATGACTGAGCAGCAACAGCTTCAGAGGCTGTTGAAAATTTCATTAAAAGTCATTAGAAATTACTCGAACGAGCGGGACTGGCAGTGCGGGCCATGGTTTGAGCTTAGCTCAGAGGCAATGAAATTATGACAAAATTTATGGAATTTATATACGCCATTTTAACTTTTTAATGAGCATTATTATAATTAATAAATGCTGCTGATTATGACATGACAAAAGAGTGTGTGTGTGTGTGTGTACACAAAACAGTGTCTTTGAAAAATATGCGCATGTACGGGATCTATTTGTTGAAAAAAATTCTCAGGGAAATGAACACAATAATTTTTTGATGAATATTTATTGATCCCTACAACAGCAGTAAAAGTGTTGAGAAACTTATTATTCCCACTGTTGCTGTACTATTTTATAATATAAACACACTTAATCAAAAGACTTATTATGTTTTGCAAAACACTTTAAAGTCAGCCTCAGGTGTTGGATTTACTTTCAATGTGCACACGGCGTATACTTGATTTTTATATATATAATTTTATATATATCGTGTAAATATATACTGCCTATATATATGTATATAGATTTGAGTGCTTGTTCTGATGGCATCATATAAAATGCGGCACGCGACAATGGGCAAAGCCAAAGCGTAATAATTTGTGGAATTGGGGAAAAACGTAAAAGCGGCATACGGAAAACAGCAGCAACAAACAAACAAAAACCATGAAAATTGAAAATGAAAGTTAAAATGCAAACAAAAAAATAAAACTGAAAAGAAACGAAATGAAATGTTGGAGGCAGAACCAAAGCGAGGGAACAGATTCTTATGTAACTTTTTCATTTTTTATATGAACCGCAGACATATAGCTGGTCACAGCTGCTGGCAACTTGTTGGGTGGGAGTTTGGTTAGAAATGGGCAGGGGGCAGCATGCAACCGCCAGTGGCAAGTCAATAACGTCAATAGACGGCAAATAAAAATCCTTTTTATGTGTGCGGCTGGCGGCGTACATTTTTTTTGTCGACGTTATTATTGCCCCATGTCTGGGGCAAGACAAAAGGCGTCTGCGCTGGCGACGTCGTTCAGACCACAAAAGAGTCGCATTTCAAAATGAATGCCACCAAAAGCAGCAACGCAGCGAAAATGTTTCCAAATGAAAATGGCAGCAGTTACTACAAACTATTAATACAACGCTGGCAAGGCACACTGTCATATCCTGACCGTCAGACTCCGGCATAGAGATTTGCGCTTAACGCTTTTGTTTTCATTTAAGCCAAAAGCGTTGCCACTTTTCATGCCGGAAACGTTTTGACTGCAAAATGCCAACGTCAATAACTTGCAACAAAGTCAAAGTCAGCATCTGCCTGGATAGCGAACAATCTCTGATTGTTTGACATGCCATTTCAATTCGTCTAGCTATATGTTTCTCTTTGTTTTTGATGCTTTCCCTCCATCCGTTTCTAGCCAATTATTTTTACAAAGCCAAGCGCCAAATAATTGCCAAAAAGCAAAATAACTTGCGAATGCCACACAGAGACTCGGCTGATATGGTGGCCATATACATTGTCAGTTTGTGGCAAATTGTTTGGGGAATATTAAAATAACTGTGGCAAGTCCCCGAGCCTTTTAAGGCTTAGACAAATTTCCCATTGTCTTTGCGCCCCTCGCCCCGACCAGCCACTGGGAATATGTAACGGCAAAAGCAACAAACGCATTTACAGTTAGATTTATGGCCAACTAATTTAAGAGTCATAACTCTGGCGGCGCACAGTTGACGTATATAAATCAAGACGCCACCGTCGCCATCGCTTCCCAAGCCAAACTAAACTAAAGTAAACTCCTTCCTTGTAACTTGATGCGCTACTGTATTGGCCCGTAGCGGGTAGCGAGGCGGGGGCCAAGTGTATTTGGTTACCATCAAGTGTTTGACATGCTGAAGCCGCTTAAGCGCTTTCCAAATCAAAACACACACACACACACACACGCACGCACCCACTAAAAGATACAGATACTCTCGACTATATATAGCATTGCATGTTTGTGATTGTTGCGACATGAGTGGCAACAAATGAACTTTGCTGGCTTATTGTCATACGAGACACTTGAGAAAAACTGCCAGTTACTTGGCTTACTTAACTCCCTGCCCCAACGCATCCCGTCCAGCCATGAACCATTCGACCGCACTCCATTACAGTTAACTATCGCAAAGCAAATTAGCCAACAAACTGAGTATTTAAGTGCAGCTTATTTGACGGTGTTTGTATGTGACGTTGTGTTTGTGTGTGAGTGTGAATGAGTATGAATGAATGTGGGTTGGATAAATGCATTCACGAAGTTTTCGTTCATACGAGCGATCTGATTGCAATAAGTGCAAATACCTACCACATAACGTCTTTCTTTATCAACATCAACATCATGACTATCCATTTAAAGGAATTGATATAGAAATTCTATTTTCGTCAAATATTTATAAATTTTGTAAAACTTTCACAATAATTTTCAGGGCTGAAATGCTACTTGAAATAGTAGTAACCGAACAATATAGTAAAACCTGTCTTCAACCCTAAGAATCCTCACCGTTAAAGTGATTTGTGTCCATATTCCCATTATAGAGATACATAAACCAGCATAAACATAACCAAACACAAGAACCGAAAAATGGGGGTCGGCGATGACTTGATTCAGAATCGCAATGAGTGAACCTGAAAAGGGGTAAGCTAGGACTTGGTAAACTAGCAACACCTTAAATTTTCGTTTAAAATTGTGACGTTAAAATGTGCAGTGAAAAACACTCCAGTAGTTCATCACAAAAAAAAGATAATGCACTCACTTCATGATTTCGCTTGCGTATAAACATTTTATGATTTCTACAAATATTCAGCTTGATTTGGACATTTCGCTGATTTTGTTGGCTAAATGAAGCTAAAGAGTTAAGCAGCTTTTCCAGTTGCCACTACCGATTGGTAGCCAGCGCATTTGGTTTTAAGCCCGGTCGGGCCATTGGCATGCCTTCAAATTGTGCTCCACACACTTCCGCACACACAGACATTCGCACTTGGTCAAGTCTCCAATTACATTTAGCCTTTGAGCCAATGGTCATTTGGCAACACAGCAGCACAACCCAACAGAGAGAGGAATATTCAATCTAAGGCTGGAAGATGCATTTGACTACGCTGACAGTTGATTGAACACTTCTGAAATGACAAAAACACCCCACGGGTGACATTTCTCAAAACACTTTACGAGCCCTGGCACTATTTCTAGGTGTTGCCACCTTGATTTACGACGCATCAGCAGAACTTGGCCCGCAGGCAGTTGGCTCAGAATGTGCAACGGACATCAACAGCCAACATTGGCCAAAGTGTTGCAACATTTGAAGGTGCCCACTGGTGCGCGTTCCAAGTGCACTGTGTTCTTTTTGGTGGTACACGGTGGCTGCGCGCCCCCCCTCAGGTAAGTGCGGCGGCAACGCGCTCGCACTGGTGGTTTTAAATTACCATTTTAATGTGTAATGCGGTTTGCCATCCCGTTGATTGATGTCCTCAGACAACGGCCAACATTTGGCTACATTGCTGCATCATTATCGGATGGCGAGTCGGGCTCTTGACTGACGCCAAGATGTAAATGACTTTGGCTGCAAAGCGTTTTAAGCTAGCTTTTGGCAGTTTGCTTTCCCGCATTCTTTCTTTTTTTCCCCCCACCGATTTTATGAGACGTGGAAAAACAGCGCCATAAAATGGTAAATGAAATAATGCAAGTAGGGGGAGCAGCATCCCAAAGCCATATTACCAGCTACTTTGCGACACTTCATTAGGCGAATTTCGGTTAGGTTCGGTTCGTTGCTGCTGTGTTGATGTGCCTTTTTGCCGATTTGAGTTATGCGATAAGCCAACACAACCCAGCCCAACCCACACAAGTCCGCCCAGCCGTCATCAATGCCAAGATCCACCTGGTCCAGCAACAACAAGAACGTTGATTGAGCGCAAGTGCTGCGCTGACTGACAGCTCGACACTTTGGGCTTTTAAATGTTTTTCCATATATATATATTTCCCATTTTCATTTCCATTTCAAAGTGCCTGCCTGCTCTTAGACACTGACTGAGGGCAAACGCTCGCCCAATGTCGCCTGTCAAAATCTGTCGTGTGTCAGTCGCGCGAGGCGCTGTCCAGACGCAACGGTCTGGTTAGGCATCAAATGAAGTGAAGTAAATGTTAATGAGCTGTTAAAACACGATGGGAACCTCTTAGCGGGACGCAGCTCCCAATGGAACGCAACTTTAACGCCAGGTTTCTAGTTTTTCATTTATTTTTTTTTTAATTTTATTACCGTATCTCAATGGTAACTAGTTAGCAAACTGCTGACAAGCATTAATTTATTTAGTTACTTCACTATAAATACTTTTATTAGCTATTGAGACGTATTTTACGCAGATGAGATATCAAATTACAAGCGACCAATTAAATTTATAGCTGAGATGAATCTTATTGAAGCTTTTGCTTACTTTCAGATGCATTTTACTTTCACCTTTCCGCTATCACCTGTGGCTAAACCCCAAGCAAACCGAAAAAAGTATCTCCTATATGCGTCTACTTTAATTTTAAATACAACTTGAGTTTCTGATAAACACGACGTGTTTGTTGTTGTTTTATTGTGATGGCGCCAAAACTTGGCAGACATTCAACACACACACACATACACACACTCGAACACAGCACATCTTTTATGCATTTCCTGTATGTTGAACACACACTTCCGTTTTCATTTCATACTCTACTCCACATATCCCATATACCCTTGGATGAAGGTGTAAAGTCAAATTTCTTGAGGCGTTGAAAATGTGTTCTGCATGACGCTTCTATTACTGACACGGCATATGCAACACTGAGCCCGTACTTTGCCCCAACACTTGACTTTTGCTGTCATGTTGCAACACCAACAACAAGGACAACAACACCCAGTGCCATGTCTACAATGTCTTTTCATATTTCTTTTGGCGTTGACATGATTGCTTATAAATGCAATTTCGTCGAGTATATCATATCATCGTCAGCCAGATATAAACTGCCGCAAATGCAAGGGAACACAGCAGCCGTTTCCTCCGTTGTAGGGAATGAAGCTGCTTTCAAATATTATTGCCAGCAGCTTTTACTTGTGCGAAAATTTACTTTTCTAGGCAATTATATTTGGCAGCAACTGTTGAGCCGGGCTTTAAGTTGGCGCTTTAAGCGCGCATTCCTAATTCAAACATCCCTCCTACTGCTGGTGGATTGTGTTAAAAATGCTAATGACCCACATAGTCATTAACTTTTCCGCGATAAACGACGTTATAAAAACGCAAAGAAATTTTCCGTGTGTGCACAAGAAATGCCAATGAAAAGGGCAGGGCGCAGCAGCATGGAGGCTATATCATAACTTAGTACACGCAGCAGTGCAGGATATATAACATCGCACACCCTTCGCCAAGAACTCGCCTGCTTCGACACCATCACCATCATCAGCGTAGTCGTTGTCCTGCACGTCTATCAGTCAGCGCAGTCGACGACGACGCTCATCAAATTGCGAGCAGGCGTTGCAGGAAATTAAATAATTTCGTGTAATGAAAAAAATACCCAAAGAAAATGTACAAGAGAGAGTAAAGTCAGAGTAAGCGAGGGAGGTATATAAAAGCGGCAGCATTAATGTTAATGCATTTTTTTCGAAGCCGCATTGAAAGGTACTAAAAAATACAACAAAACAACCTAGACACACACACACACACAGGCAAAATGGGTGCGCTTGAAACAAAACAAAACAAAACGTTATAAAAACAGGAAGAAAACAACAAAAAAAAGAGAAATAAATAAAAAGCACCAAAAACGCAAACACTCAAAATGATTGTTATCATGCCAAATGGGAGTGTGTGTGTGCATCTACGTGTATATGATAAGTGTCTATGTATGCGTGTGCTTTCTTTTTGTTCCTGTTGCTACGTTTGCCAATATTTCTGCCACGCCCCACAAAAAGCACAGAAAACAAAGCAAAAAAAAGTAAGCATAAAAAAATGCAAAAATTGTTGCAAACAAACGCTGCATACTCTTACAGATACATAAACCGAACTTTTCGTTTTTAGTGTGACCGTTTACTATAGTACTTCGACATTTTAAGGCGTTAGTTTGGTCACACTGCACTTTCATATGAAAAATGATCACCGCTAGCTGGCGGTAAGCAAATACTTAATGAAATGACAGAATTTCAGAACTTCATTAGTTGCTCCTACTTCCAATTTGTAGAAAACTTGACTTTAAACACGTACAAATAGCAATAACATTCAAATATACCTTTCTAAAGAGCATTGGTAACAAAGTGGAAGGAAAAAAAAACAAATTATGGCATAAATTGAAGTGTGTGAGAAACGCAAATGTGCGCACATTTCAATTGTAATGGCAAATATGGTGTGTGTGTGTGTGTCTATTTTTATGCCTGTAGGTGTCGTTGTGGCACTGACAGTCACATTTTTTGATTTATATTGCCATTTACACTTGCACGTTATTGTTATTACCAGCAAAAAGCATATAAAAATGAAAAAGACATAGCCTCAAAATGCAAAACATATTTGCTTTTATTTTAAGGTTTATCATTATTTCTCCTCATCGTTTGCATTTGAGACTTTAATGCGAGCAATGAAAATGCATTTCTGATTTAATTCCATGTGTGTAGCCAGCCACTGAAGTATGTATTTTAAGGTAGTTACACACACTAATTGAAATCAGTTAAATGCTGCTTTGTACACAAATCCACTTGTTATGCCTTTTATCATTTACTTTGACATTTCTGGTCCTTCAAATGACCCCTGGCGCTCCACGCTTCGTGACCATTTGAAGGGCGCAGCAGTTATGGCATTCAGTCATCAGACCCAGACCCCAAATAATTTGAAAATAGCAGCTGTAATTTGTTTGCAAAGGACAATTCCAAAGCCCTGATCCCGTTTTTGTAGCCCGCTCTCTCTCTTTGCCACTCTCCCTGAAAAAAGGCGCAACATATGCGAACATTTTACATGCACTTCATATTCGTGTCAGACGTTTGGTCGCTTTGGGGATTCAACTGAAAAACACAAAATTGGGCACACAGAGTGGCACTATGGAGCATTATGCATTATGGTGGCGGCAACTGTGACTACGACTGCACGTGGCTGTCACAGGGGAGCAGCAGTACACACACACACACGCACATACGGTCACACTCACTTACAGAGTCAGCGACAATTAGACAAAAGGCATGCCATGGTCACATTATGCGCTTTGTGCCTCACTTTGGCTTGAAATTGGAGGCAGGCGCTGCGGCAATAGGGGACTTCAATTGCATGTCATTGTCAACGGCAGGCGGGTGACTTTTATTATTATTTTGAAATTAAAATGCTGTGTGCCTGCCGCCCCCCAAACTCGATGGCACCAGCTAACCCCGCCGCCTCCTTTTCTCAGCGCAGGCTGTTTATGAGTTTTGTGCTCATGAGTGCAATTTGTGGGTGCAGCCGAGTTGAAGAGATGAAGCAACAACAACAAAAATATGATGCTTTATGAGATGTGGAAACGTTATGCATTTGAATTGTTTACATAAAGATGTCTGAACCTGGCAACAACAAAAGCAGACGACACGCATGCATATATTTTTAATTGATTAAATGTGCAAAAGAAATGTTCCAAAATGATGTGTATCAGTAACAGAAAAGTAAAGTAGAAATGTACTACTTGAACGAACTATTTGTATACTTGTTTGATAAGGAAAGCAAATAAATCTGCAAAAAAAAACGCTTAGTTGAATCGTAAAATTGCAATAAAGAATTGATTTAAAAAAACACAGGCTTCATCAAAGAGATAGCGTCAAGCTGACATGAACTTGCTGAACAAATTTTTTATTTCTTAGCAGTCAGCGTGCGCGCTTCAGTAATAAAAATCCCAAACCCACATAATGCTGCATTTTTAATGTTTTTACTAATCGAATGAATATCTGTTCATTCTATATAAATGAAAATGCTATAGAATCACATTAAAAAATTTCATTATTCAGCTGTACCAAATAGAATTTGCGATCAAAAACTTTACAAAAAGTTGAAAAAAAATCGCTCGAACCAGCCTAAAAATAAAACTTTTGGACGCTAATTTGACAGGCAACTGTTAAAGCTCAACATTGTTTGTGTTCGGTGTGTGTGTGTGTTCCATCAAATGTCAATTTGACAAATTTAGCAATACTAAAATAAAAGCAAAAACCAATTCATATCTAAGCTTAACAATGCCTAAAAACAAATGTCGCTATATTTACATAAATAATAAAAAATAAATTCCAAAATTCTACACATTGCCAAATTGTGAATAGAGAAATATTACAAAAAGGGTGTCAAAAGTATTTGTTTTAAATGTGACTACAAATAAATGGCCTCTAAACAAATACAACTGTGTTAAAATATCTATATACATATCTATGTATCTATGTGCTGCACGATGTGTATGTATTTTATTTGCAATAAAAAATCACACTAGCCTGAAGCATAATGAAAGGGAAATACTGGGCGACTTATTGCTCTGACATAAACATCCAACCATGCAATATATGTGTGTTATCGATATACAAACATACAAACCATATAAAATGCAATCATATATATGTATATATTTTTTTTTATTTTGGTGCACTTGTTGAGAAACTCGCTGACTGCATTTTCGTATTGAATTTCAGAGTGCAAATATAATACAAAATTTATTACACGACGTTCACATGCGATAAATATCCGATACTCTTTGGTTCCCCCCGTTTTTCCCTCCACTTACTCTTAGTACTATATTTTTCAATGTTGGGATAAAAGTTTGTGGGACTTAACTTTTTTATGTTTATTTTTTATTTTTATTTATTTTTTGCTAGTTTACACGAAAATGAATCGCATTAGTTCTGGTTGAGTGATTCGAAATTTGTCGGTGTTAGTGAGTGAGTGAGTGAGTGAGTGAGTAAATGAGTGCAGACGTGTCTAGAGTCGTACCAAATGAGACTGAAGACAGACGCGTGGCACTGTGTGCGACGCGTTTTTGTGGCATGTCTAGCTTAATATTATTCTTGCCTCATATGCAGAGTGTCGCTAATTTTTGTAGCAAATTGATTGAGTGTGGGTGTGCCACACCATTTGATTGAAAATTCCACTTAAAACCAAGTGAACTTGATTGAGTTGCTAGTTCGTTTGTATCGACTTACTTGCAAACCTATGTGAGTGTCTTACTGTGATCAAAATTTTCCACAACCGTGAATTTGCATTAATATGAAGCCTGTTAGCCATAAAAAAAAAATCCCTTCTATATAGGATGACACTTTCAGGGTATACGATGGAGAAGATCCTTAAAAAGCTGAAACTCGACGCTGAGATTTCCTGATTTGGACCATCACTGGCATTGCTATTAGAAAAACGCTTTTGGTTCACGAAAATCTAAATTAACTGAAGCTACTGCCATTTGGTTTCGGTACTTCCCATGCTGACACAACTTCAATATACACTAAGAGAAAAAGATTTCATCTACAATTGAAAGTTTTACAATTGAACCGAGAATTCGTAAACTTAAATTAGTAAGTGAAAAAATTACTTGAACGAAGAAAATACTAACACAAAAATGAACCTTGAGACGGAAGTACGTCAGATTGCAGTGACGTTCAACATGCTAAGATTTGGAGTCTCGCAATCAAGTCACGGATATCGATCGATCTTCAATCGAGTTTTATAAAAGTCTTGCGCTCAATATTATTCCACAATTTTATTCCATAAATACTTTAATCTTTTTGCGCCATAGTACCCAACGAAATGTATTATTTTTTCATGCTCACTTCTCTCTTCACACGTAAGAATGAAACAATTTAAGCTCAAAATTCTAAAATAAATTTCATAATTTCATTTAAAGCTTTTGCAATAACTATGTAATACTACTCTACATGTAAATAAATACAAAGTAAATAAATGCCAAAAATGCCGTAACAAGGAAAAACCAAGAAATTCCTTAAGCTGCAAAAACTTTTCTATTTCATGTATATGTAAATAAATACAAGAGTTAAGCAAAAATTTAAATCCATTAGTTGCCAAACTTTGTGAAACATTTATGAGTTTCATAAACAACAACAATAACATACATTAAGAATGTTTCTACAAAAGCCTAAACTAGGCTGCTTACAGTTGTTGCTGTTGGCTGTTGTCATTTTGGACGGCAATATAATGTGGAAAATATTGAGGCATTTTTCGGATTTAACTAACAGCAACCACAAACAGGCCAGTTCTGGCCAGTTCAGACCCGCTCCCAGACCAAACAATAACACCAACAAACAACAACTGACCAATAAACCCACAAAATGTATGGTCAGTTTGGCCTACCGCAACGCTTTAAATATTCCATGGAGTCCACTGCAGCAGCGTTTATACACAATCAAGTAGCAAGCATACTCGCACAAGGACACAAAATGAAAATAGTTGTAGCCAAAGCGACAAACTGCTCAATGACTGACATTTTGGGATGCCGCCGACAAACGACAATCCGGCGCGGGCTATCAAAACAAACGGCCGTAGAGACCAAAGGACATACGTACAGCAAATGCCCACACTGGGCTATTGACCCATTGACGGCGGCAAGTTCCGTTTAGGTATAGGACTTGTGGGGATACTGGCTGAAACTACGGGTTCGTCTCATATGATATGTCCCAACAATGAAATTGTTAATTTACACATGCACAAAGCATGTCATGGCGGCAAAGCAGGAATGGGATTAAATTCCCCGGCATTTACAATATAAACTTTGACCCGGAGGTAGGCACGTTGGTTGGTTACCTAAATATTTAATGATGTGAACGAAGACAGACAATCTGAACTTTTAAAGAACATGTTGTAGTATTTGTAAATGCTCGTTTTGAAAATAAAGTTGTCAAGTTGTCAGTTGCATTTTAAACTCCTTACGAAAAGGCAGTTAACTTTAAATACACTGTAAGAAAAACAAAGCAGATTTAAAGCAACATAATAGGCAACTAGCACGAAAGTTATTAAACTATTGATCATTATGCAACTTTTTCTTGCAGTGTAGTGAATATGTTATTCATTGATTCACTCATACATTCGTTTACTCATTCATTTATTGATCATTACAAATGGTCAACTGCATAACATTGGCTGACCAAAATTAACAGTCAAAATGTTTCTCATTCTGCTGCAGTTGCTGTTCTCTCTCTCTCTCTCTCAAAAAAGGTTCATCCCAAATGCAAGCAATCAAAAGCTAATCAATACGAGTCACTGCACTCATGTGCGCCTGCATCTGTGCCTGTGTACAGTCAACGATTTGAATAAAAACGGCCACAAATAAATCGAATCGTAGTCAGGTAAACCAATGGTCATAGCCATAGTTCAAAACATTTTGTGGTAAATGCAAATTTATTGCACAAAATTTGCGTATCCATCCAATCGATGCCGAACGATGCGGATTCGGAACAGCGCAGTGGGCACCATGGAGCCCATAGTTTTGCATGCATGTAAAATATGCTAAAAGTAAATCCAAGTTGAATTAATGGACAGCAATCTTTGGCCAAATCTTATGCATTTTCAAATGTACACGCACACATGTGTGAGACCAACAAAAAGGGAGCCACAAGAATAAAAGCTGTAGAGTATGTGTGTTGGGGGAGTAGCAGAAGAAGCAAAAAAAAAAAATAATACTACAAATGCATTTGCATAACCGCAGCAACATTTTAAAGTGCGCGCACTCGACCAGCTCTGGTAACTCTGGCAAGAAGTGCTGCAGTGTAGTGATGGTGGAGGGTGTGTGCTGTAGATGTTGGCCAACACAAAGTGAAGCTCAGACTCACTTCGGGCAACCACAATTTATGCAAATTCAATTGCAAAGTTTAGCCGCACTTTTGGTTGCGTTTTATGATGGCTTACATGGCCAGATTGGATTCGTCGCTGGGTAGTGGAAGTACTGGTAGTAGCACGTGGTACATATGGGTTTTGGGGGTGCGGCGGAGACGCTCCAGTATTGAGATATGGCCGGCAATACTGGGCTGCTGGTATGCACTTTAGTGTTAGGATAGCGTACTTTGTGGTCTGGCCAAGTTATGTAATGGCCATGCAATTGTTGTCAAATTGCAAGCGTTATGCCCAAGGCACACACACACTGCTCCACTTTGTCAGTGATAGCGAATTGCAGTATACGCTCCTTGCTTTTCTTCCTCTTTGTTTTCTTTCTTCCTGCGGATTTCGCCTCACTTACTTTACCTCACCCTGCTTTAACTTGAAAGAAAGTTTTCCGTAACTTTAGAGCTAAAGAGTAGCTGATGATGATGATGATATTGAGTTGAACTGACTTGTGCGTCCGTCTGCCAAGAATCTTTTATTATAAAAATGTTGCAACTTGCAAGTTTTCCACACACACACACACAGACAGACACACGCACACAGATACATAGCAATACAAATGTAATATATGAACACGTCGTTTTCACTGCATTGCATTAGTTTGGCAGCACTTTTTCTTTTCACTTTTCATTATCACATTTTAAATTGAATGTTTTTCTTTTATGATATTTTGTACTCTTTGTTTTTAAAGGCTTAAACTTTTAGCAATTGATAAAGATGTTGCCAACAATAACAAACGTCAAATCAGAAGAGATTTTTTTGAAAAAACAACAGCTGACTTGAGATAATAAACTAGAGATACAAAACACTAAAATTAATAAATAATACTAGTTTACAAGCAGCTTAAATCTATATATTCAAAGACATACCAGTCGGATACATATTTTATGCAGCAGATTAACCTCAATCTTAAAATTAAAGCACTGTACCTACTTACACCTTGTTTCTTTACGGCTTTCAAGTCGTTGAAGTTCTGGCCTTCATATGCGCAGCTTAACTTCTATTTCACAGCTTACTGATTACAACTCAATGCCATCGAGCTTAATCCATTTTCATTCGTACTACGAACACTTAATCTTTCAGTTCTCTACAGTTACAGATCCCAATAAATATGAAAAAAAATCCACTCATATTCATATGCCACACTCAGCATTCAATTGACTCAAACAACAAAAGCTACAAATCAACGCCTACATAAAAAAAAGTTATGGTTCAACAACAGATTCTTTACAAACTGACAAGAGTTACATATACAAACATATCGTATGTGGAGGAGTCTAGCGTCAGGTCTTTATGGGACTTGTAGGAATAGCTTTACGAAATGACGGGAAAACAGCGTGCGACATAAGCTCATATAAAGTGAGTTTTCCAAGTGACTAACTGTGCGAAAGCAAAAACGCAGCAAAGCTAACAAGTTGCTTAGAAGCTGACTGACTGACTGAACTTTGCATGTGCGCACAGTTGGCGAAAACATTATGCTGACACTCGAAAATTTTAAGCATAACTTTGATCAATTTAATTGTAATAAACAAGCAAACACAATTGCTTTTCTGCTCTTCATAAAAATAATAATTGACAAGCAGCCCCGCCACAACTCTACGCTTTAAGCTGCAAAATATTTAAGCGTTTGCATAATTTCTGCGCCAACTGTATGCACACATTGTTCGTTTATCTATCAGTTTCTCTTGCTGTCCCGGCACTTTCGCTGACATTTGAAAGAACTCTGCACATCACAGCGACTACCAATAATGCCTGCAACAAGAATAACAACAACCAATAGTTAGCAAAGTGTTGTTGTAGCTGAAGCGCTCTCAAAGTTGACGACTACGACGATGGCGCGGAGCACACGGTTCCGCCAAAGCTTCTCCTCCAAAACCAAATAACCTCCACTAACAATCTTACACATGATTGGCTTTATTCCCCCGTCACTGCTTCACGCGTACTCTCCGCCTCATCAACGACTTTTACGCTGTCTTCTCTGCTAAGAACTGCCAACAACATGATTATTTCTTGTTTATTGTTATTTTACGCTACTTTGTGCCACCGCTGCTCTCTGGCCACCACCGCTACCACCGCTAACCGCTCTGCCGCTATACCGCCAGACAACTTCCACTCCAGACAACTCAGAACGACGACTTTCAACTCGCGCTTGAGCAAATAGTTTTTCAAGTTTGAAGATTTTTTCTTCCTTTTGTCTTATCAACTGGCGTGCATAGGTTCAAAACTTTATAAACTCCCGACAACTTGGGTGGTTCGTTCGTTGGGATTTTCGTTTTAAAATGTTCGTTCTTGAAGCTACTGTTGCGTTGCTGGCTTATCGTTGTTCGTGGACACATTTAATTTTAGAAAACATCATAAATCGATTAACAGCAAAAAAAACGAAAATTCATTTTAAAGTCTTTGCCGACAACACTGCATCATTAACAGTCGCAAAACTTGCAAGCCATTAGACCCTTTTCAAATGCAGTTCCTCCCCCCTTACAAGTTCCATAGCCAGAGGCGCTAATTTCAGTTTTATTCTTCCCGCTCCCTTGACATTTGCTGGTATCGACTGCAACCGACAAGTTTCAAGCCAAAAACTTCTGCTTTTTCCCTTACCCCAACTAACTTGCCAAACACTTTCAGTCAAAGCAGCTGTCATATTTGACATTTTACGTTAATGCCTCTGCCTAGGCATTTGAATATCCGCTACTAACTGGCCTAACTAGGTTACCCCATTGATGGCCCGACATATAGATAACAACTTAACGGAAAGTCTGTCTCATGGGCTGCTTCCATTAGACCCAATACCCATGCACAAACCATTTAGTCAGTTCATCGGTTGCTTGGTTAGTTTTGTGCCCAAAGGCATTTTAGCATTTGTAATAAATAGTTTAAGTTTTCTTTGGCACAAAAGGCGTTGCGTTTGTGGCCTGGCCGATTGGGTTTCAACTATAACTTCTTGCTCCTCCGGTTCCACTGCTAGCTCTCTTCGGCTGTCAGTTGCAACATGTTGAAACCCAGAATGTTTGGCTTGGAGCGGTTTTTAGTTCGTCTCGTTTGGGTAAAACATTAATCTGCGCATCATTAAGTCAACTTGTCTGTCTGCAAAGGCAGTATTTTTTTTTCTTTTCTCCTCACAAGTTTGGTGTGGGCTGGGTTTAACTTGTGAATAGATTGACTTTGCTGAATAAGCAATAATTGCATGAAAGTTAGTATCTGAAAATTGTTAGCCTGAGTTAGACGTATTGAAGGTAGAGTTTTCGTCTAATATTTCTACACTCTTACTTTCGTTCTGACTGCACAGGACAGGAAAGGTCAGCAGGGCTCCGAGTCTACGAACGTTAAAATTGAATAATTATGATAAAACCGTGAAGCATAGTCATATTCGATAAATAATAAATACAAAGCGAAAGATTTGCTTTAATTAAAATAAACTATCAATTCAGCCACTATACAATTTTTTATTTTAACTCGTAATATACCAATAACTATTCATAGTAAAATGTTATTAGTCGGCTATCTAAATGGATTTTAAACTCATTTCATTTGTAATGGCAGCTAGCTAGTTTCTCTCTGCCCCAGCCCACCGCTCGCTCCAACAACATTATATCTTAGATGCAAGTTAAATGAAAAATATTTGCTTTAAATATATTACCTATAAATTGGTATATAAGCAGACAACGCTTTCCCTTACCCAAAATTTAAATTAATTAATAAAACTCGTCCAATTTGCCAGATGCAACAACATATCGAGATATGAAAATATGTCATGTCATGTCACATGTCACATATACGCGCCAGAAATAACGCCCACAAAAGTGAAAAATTTATTTTCCGTAAATTTGTTTCATACAAGTGTATAATTTATGCAAATCACTTGAAAACTATTCAAACTCACTTGGTTTGGGTGATTTCATTTACGTTTTTTATTTGTGCGATTTATGCAACACCTGCTGCGGTGCCAGAGACCAATATCGCTGGCAATACCCATAAACTAGTAAGTTTTAATGGCGACACATACCTGTAACGAAATAAACGAAAAGGTACAACAAATTAGTAACAATAGATTGATAGATAATAGAATAATAATGGGAAAAAATCACATAAGGCTTGTAAATCAATTAGTTATTGTGTGTGTAGGGGGGAACTCGAATCATGTCTTTTCATGGTATTTATAAATTCATAAGATTTAATGAGCGCAGCATAAACTAGCTCGAAATAAATTGCACACAAAAGCAACGCCTACACGGCGTATGAGTAATGATGGTACTCGACGGCGACTGTGAATGCGGCTGCTGCTGCTGCCGGCTCATCGGAGCTGTATCTGTCAGATACAAATGTAGCAATGTGTTTGTTGTAGCTTAATTTTAAGCTTTGGCACAGCATGAAATGTTTTCATTTCTTTTTTTTTCACTCATTGTTTACAACTAGACAGAACCGACAAAAAGCCAGTTGGACCACCAGCCGTGTGAGTTGGGTTATGTCTGTTGCTGCGAGTGTCCCTCAGGTTCAGGCCATATAGCACCTTTTCCAGGTTGTTGCTCATTTGCATGATAAAAGTTTTGGCCAAAGCTACAAATAGTGTGACAGTATATTTGACAGAGTTGATATCACAGTTGCTTTTTCAGCTACCCCCCCAAATCACTGCGCAACTCCAGTCATATGGATTATGCTTTGTGGGCGTGTTAATTATCCACTAATGTTGTCAGCTTTCAAAGCAGGGCAACGAGTGTCTGAACTTTGACATATGAGTGTGCAAGTAATACACTTAGATTTGGACGCGCCTCTTTTGGATAGCATCTAGTATGCTGGTTGTTGCATGCAATGTCTTTTTCCATTGGCCCTGCTGTCAAATTTGTTTGTTAGCCAACTTTGCTCTTTGATGTGTGTGAGTGTGTGTGTCACTCTGTCCGTTCGTAATATTAATGATCCGGCGTCAAGGCGTAGCAAAAGGCGCATAACTGTGCCTAATTGATTTCTCTTTGGCCTTTTCTACCAGCTGCTTATTACTCGCCCATTGCGGGTGTCTTGTGTCGTCATCGTAATGCCTTGGTCTTGGTCGTCGTCGTCGTCGTGGTTGTCGTGGTTGTCGTTGTCTGCAATGGCTTGCGCGGATAATGAGTTGAGTGTAAATTCATTAGTTGTTGCATAAGCTCTTAAAGCTGCCTAATGGCAACAACATGTTTTGGGCACGGCCCGCTGCATGCCTCGAGTGTAATTTGTAATTATATTTGTAATTTGGCGCATAATTAGCAGGCGGTACAACGCACGGGGGTCAGACCCCTATCGAATAGTTAGCTCTCCAAGCGCAAACGAAGGTTAAACAAATGCATAAACTATACTCGTAAGTAACTTTTTGTTGTTTGGTGTTCAGAGCTTTTCATGATCCGCATTGAGAACGAACTCGGAATTTTCAGAAGATTTGCAGCACAGGAACTATTTAAGTTTGCCAGTGTACGGGCTGAAAGTTTTCCCCAGCTATGTTGCAGCGGCGCCTAAAAAGCTATTCAGCTGTGCCATAAAAGTAAGCAACCATCGGTCGCACTTTAAAATTGCTTCATTGTGGCAGGCTGGGTAGCGGGCGGCGGGACTTGTGCCACAAAGCAGATCAAATTGCTTTGTCAACCCAACAAGCAACAGCAGCAGCAGCAGCAGGCCAAGTCATGTTGGCCATGTTTATGAGTTGCTTTTAAATTTAACAACTTAAATAAACATTTGACTTGACCAGCATGAGGTCCAAGCACAAGTTCAACTCCAAAGTCCGTGCGAGCGCTTTCAAAGACTTTCGGTTATTGTTGTTACTGCTGCTGGGGCAGTTGCTTGGTTTTGTCTTTTTGTTGTTGTTTTTTTTTTGGTGGTTCCTATTGGTGAGTGTTGCTGATAATGACCAAGTCCATGTTGATTATCTCACACACACACACACACACGCACAGTACGTCGTTCGTGCCTTGCAGCGCAACGTCCATAGAAAAGTTAACTTTTTCTCATTACACTTTGATGGGTTTTTGTGGAAAAACATTCACCAAGCGTGGGTGAATGTGGGGTGGGTTGGGTGCACTGCTGCAAAAAGACTCTCTACTTTTATGGCCGTCTTTAGCTGGCCGTAATCTGCACTTATTTTCATTGCCAATTTTAGTTTCGCTTACGGAAGACTGTGGCAGCGCCGGAGGGCGCAATCTTCTGCTCTCGCTCTCTGATGACACCAAATTCGCACTTACTATACAGCCTGAGGGCAAGGCTGGCTTTACCTTGCGTTGCTCTCATTATTGCACCACGCCCACGGATACTCGGTCACACATAGATACTCACACGCACACGCACAAACATTGCTCAAGTTTAGCGCATTCTTTTCTCTTACTTATCTTAATCTCTCGCCTGTGTGCAAGTACTTTTCAACTTTTGAGTGTGTGTCGTACACACACACGCACACACACACAATCACGCTATCTTAATCTGCGCTTAGTCGCTTTTTGATGTGCTTTAATTTTAGCTTATTAGCAATTTTCCAAACGATAAATTCTATTTATGGCAAATTACACAAAACTATTGCAAACTTCTTCAATTGCAGCAACTTTAAAGTTGACCAAAACTGCAGCTAATGTCAACTTGACTTGGAATTTATATCCCCCAAACGTACCCGCTGGGCACTCCATAGTCAGCCATTTAGCCAGCTGAGCATTTGGACTGTTGACTAGTTTTGGTTTGAAACAGCAGCAGTTTTTGGCTCTGACCTCTGCCATGCCAAATGTGGCACTTTAAGTGGCCATTGCAACAGCAACAACAGCAAGAACAACAACAAATACTTAATAACAAAAACTAAAACAATTGCAATGCATTTTATACGCAGCCTGTCCAAAAGGGTTCAACGCACAGCTGCGGCTGGTACCACAGAACCTGGCCAAGTCCAAGTCCACCAAGCCCAATAATAAACGTAACGAAACAAAAGAAACACATTAGGAAGCGACTGGGCCAAAGCCAGTAAATGGCAATTGGCCAGGGCAAGTTGTTTGGAGTTCATGGCCATGTTGGTAACTCCAGCAACAACTACAAAGGCAAAGAAAAACAATTTTTCACGCTGCTGCTGCTGCTGCTGCTTCTTCAACAAACGAAAATTGCAGCCACGCAGGAAACCAACTTGAAAATCTATTATTGAAATCTATAGAAAAAGCTGCTACTACGAATTGAGCTAGAATGGTGGATTATTGGAATGGTCAAAGCCACTGGCGGCGACGTAAACTTAAAGGGATGCCTTGAGCCAATTCTCTATACGTACGATCCAAAGTTCAGACTATGTTCTAGTATTATTCTAGATTTAATCTGTGTGTTTTGCAGATTTCTACCAGCTTCACATTAATCAATTTCAAATTACTATACGAAATAAGCCGCCTCCAGTTGGCGATCAACTGTGATCCCACAAACCACACCACTGCCTTGCGCTTCTGCTGTGCCGTTCTACAAGTCCTAGACATGGTTGATGTTGCTGCCGTTGTTATCGGTACTGTTGCAATTTGGTCAGGTTTGCTTAAAAGTTTTATATACATTATTAATATGATGACGACAGCGGGGCACCAGCACCGCCAGCAGCAGTAAAAATTTCGGCTAACTAACCTGAAGCTGGCTTTGGCCATAAAGGGGTATTGGGCAGGGTGTTTCAATTTCTTTTCTTTTTGTTGTTTCACTATTTTTTTTTTTTTTGCTACAGATTGCCAGACGATAACAGCAAGCAACAACAACAACAACAATTGAATGCCAACTATTAAGTAGCAAATGCTGTTTTTGGCCATTTCGTTGTTGCTGGGCGTTACCATTGGGTTGGCCACAGTTGTTGACTGAATGCAATGTGGCTAACAAGAAACAAGTAGAAAGCACGCGCCTGGAAAATAGATTGAAAATAATCACAAAAAAGCTGTCGGTGTGTGTGTGCCAGCAAATCTTTCAGCTTGAAAATATCTTTAAATCTGATAAAAATGGCCAATGCTAGTTGGTTGCCCGTCTCGACAGACACTGGAACCTACAGACAGGCATCCATCGAAATATTTCTGTGCGTTCTACCCTGCGCACCCCCTACAAACAGACGGCGCTCTAATGCAGTCATAGTCATAGTTGTTGTTGGCTTTTTTTTTTGCCTTTTTCTTCTTTTTTTTTGGCAGATAGTTGGTAGTAGGTGGTGTATGTGTGTGTGTGTGTGTGCACGAAAAGGAAATTGATGATGTGGATGAATGAACATTGCGCAAAGTGATTAAGATTACATTAGAATGATAACGGGCAGCTCAGCTCAGAACACTCAAAAAAGGGCATGTCGAGCATTCAAGGGGTCGAAATGGGAATGTGATAGAAATTGGATTCGGAGCATACAATAAATCGAAGTAAGCAAAATGCAACGAAATTGCATTAAAAATGCGCTACTAGCATTGATAAGATGTGGGGGTGGGGGGGGGGGGGGATACAAAAGGGATCTGGACAGCAACGCTGCTTCAGTGAGCAGAGCGCGTCTAAGGAAATGCCAAAGTAAATGCTTAACAATATTTTAAAGTAAAGCTGAATGTGGTGTACATTTTTCTTTCAGATAAGAGCATTTCAAATAATTTCAAGACTTTGAAATTGTTTACTTTGCAATAGGGAAATGTTTAAGGAAATTAAATGCAAGCATCTATGCACTAAGAGTTCTGGCACTTTGAGAAATTTGAGAACTCCACCAAAGTTGGGCTTCTAGCGTCGAGATTTTGTTTAACGCTTTGCCAAAGCAATTGATTTTATTCACGATTATAAATGTTTGAATAAACTAAACTAATTTTAAAATAATTATTTAATTTAAGCAGAGAATTAAGTATCTAAATCGCATATCTTAGCAAGTTAATTATCGTTATTTTCACCTCGAAAGGTACTGGCTATCAGAGATTGGCTGTCTGCAGTAGACACGAATATTAAAAAGTTCAAAAGTTTAAACCAATTTCTTTTCCGTAAATTTTGACTTGTTCGTACGCTGGCAAACAGTAATATCGATAGTGAGTGCATCACTTAAACAAATTCAGTGCTTAAATATCGCTGACATACAATCTTTCCAATGAAAAACGCCACATTAAATTCCCAGCACATCAAGTGAGAAAATTCTCTTAAAGATTTCAAGTCAAGTCAAGCATTCAAGCATCCCAGCAAACGAGCCAGCCAGCCAGCCAATCAATGTAAGATGCCCCAGGGAAGAGATCGCCTTTAAGCAGCACATTACATATGCATGGTACATATATCAAGTGAATACAAAGGAAACCAAAGATAGATGGATGCGAGCCCGATGCGGAGAGACACTGTATGGATGCAGTGGGCAGGCAAGTTAAAGGAAAGTATCCAGAATTGTCCATCAATGGTAGCTATCAATTCAGCATAAAAGTGACTGAGTGAATGAGTGACTGGACTTTTGACTTGGAGTTTGCACATTTTATGCACTTTTGGCGTTACTTAAACAGTTTACAATGTATCTGAGCGAGTGTGAGTATCTGCGCGCGTGTGTGTGTATGTGTGGCTTTGTGTGTATATATTTAACACTTGACTGCATTGCTGACACCTAACATGTTGTTGAATAAAGCCCCCTGCTGCCCAGTGGCTATTGTATGCAACAGAAGAGCAACGGACGCACGGACTGACTGCCGCCTGGGTGACTGACTGACTGACTGACTGACTGACTGACTGACAGAACAGAGTCCGGGCAATCAACACAAATCGATCAAATCGACACTTGACTTGTTGCCTTTGTCGTTTCGCTCTTTGGCTAATTGTGGTTTCAGTTGCTAACAGTTGCTTGGAGGAGGCACCGCAGTTAGCAGCGCGACCAAGTTTCATGCAAACGGTGCAATGTTCGTGGCCAATTTAAGAGCTTCTGTGCACTGCATTTCGCGCGTACTCCCGCTCTCTGGGGACAGCCATCAATTCGCAAATCAAATAAATCAGCGTAAATTGCATGTGAAATTAATGCAAATGAAAGTTCGCTGGCTCTGCGAACGATGATGGGTCCGAATTTTGTTCCAAAGTTTATGCTTAATGAACGCGAAATGTATTTTTGTGTTTCTTTGTGAAAAATGCTGCATGCAACATGTTGCAGTCGCTGATTTATTATGGCTGATGAACGCAACAAAATGCTAATAAACATGTTTATTATGCGCAGTGACAAAGGCAGCAACAAAATTCCTCTTTCCATAATTTAATATGATTTCTTCTCTCGCCTCCCTCATGACCACTCTGCACGCCATCCTGCGCTATCCTTTGTTAAAATTCTTGTATTTAAACATACGGCGCGTATATTTCAATGGAATTTTCATGAAATTTATATGCGTACGTGCTCAAAATTAGCCAAACTCAAAGCTGAGCGTACAATCCAGCGACCAAGTACAGATCTTTTGTAGTCCGAGGCGCTGCTGGAATCATCAATCCTTTTGGCCAAACACGTTCTTTACGTGCGTTACAAATGCGCTGCTTAAATTAGACTTTAAATTGGCTAAAAATGCAGCGTAGCCAACACACACACACTCACACACATCGTTGACCATCTTTGGAGCTACTTCTTCAGCTTCGACTTGGCGTTTTGATCGTTCAATGGCTCATTGACTTTTGGTATTTATTTGCCGGCATTTATTTTTTTTTTGCCAGATATATCTGCGCTTCTCGTTTTTGTTGTTGTTTTAACTTGGTGTGCTCACGTACTTGGTTTGGTGCGTTATTATTCCTATGATGGTTGCTGTGGCTGTCTCTTGACTGGATCTTGGAGTGTCTGTCTGACTGTCCGTCGTAGCATTTAGCTAGCGCTGATTTATATGGTGGTTACTTTTCTGCCTAGTCATAAAGAGTTGGCCGTTAAATTTGTAAATTGTTTTGGTCAGAAGCGTGGCCTTCCTGGCACTCTTCCGAAAGCTACTCATGCTTAACTAGTTTTAATGGAAAACGCAGAGATACAGCCATATAATGCATGGAATACTTAAACAATTCCATCATAGGCATAAGTAGTCAGTCGTCTTTGTATGTCCGTTGCCTTGAGACAAGATTTCGCTGAGTCGCGACTAAGTATCCATTGTGAACTACCGACGTTTTGCGAGAGAGAATAATATTTGGGTGATTTGCAATTTATACTTAATCTAGATAATTTCTTCCAATTACAGCATATATTCCGTCTCAGCTTCTTACTATCTGAACAAAGATCTTGTTTTCAAAAAATCTTCGCATTTCTTTACCAAAAGTTGCAATAGTTTTCCAACTCTTTCTTATTTCACCTTCAATCGTCAAGTTTTATGAGCTTAATTTTTGTTTAAATCAGCGGGTTTACTTTTATGCCTTTAGGCAAACAAACTGCTTCATTTGTACGCGAATTTTCACCTAACAGCAATAAATATTTATGTACCAAACAACAACAACGACACGAACAAGGAGCAGACACAATTGAAATCGGTCTTAATTTGTTAGAGGAGTCGAAAAAGAAAAAAAACGAAGGCCTACACAACGTATAAAGGAACGGAAAAATGTATCATAAAAGCAGGCAAGCTGCCACAAGTCCCACTTAAGCCCAGTCCAACAATTTACTAACCGCCACAATTTTGCGGTTTACAAAACTTTTCAGTTCGTCCTTTTTTTCGTATTTGGTATTTGGACTCTGTTTACCCAACGTGTTCGCTTGCTCTACATTTTTATTATTATGCCTTGAGTATTGTTTCCGTTTACTTGTTTTCCATTATTTTGTTTGCATTGGAATTGAAAATTATGTAGCATACATTTTGGGCGCCCTCAACATGACGAGGGCTGCTAATTTTTGATGCACCTTTTTTGGAGATATTTTTGTGGAAGCTGATGTTTTGGCCTTTGGCTTTTTGTTGCCCTTTCCCTGGCGATTGTGTTTGTTTAGGCTTTTTGCTGAATTTTCAACTTCAAATTGCGGCTTTTTAACAAAAAGCACTTGTAATTTTATTTATGGCTAAGGTGAAGTGAAGCTTTTGATGTATCCGTGTGCTTAGAGCGCATAACCACCACCCACTTTAGAGACAAATCCTTACAAATTACGGCTGACATGTATACATTTATGTACGAATATGGTCTGGCATGCTGCGTTGTAGCCTATTTCTTTATTTATGTGACCACATGACTCAATTCCGCCAGCCACTTACTCAATTTGGCAACTTTACAATGTAATAAACTGTGCTTAATGTACACCGCTTTGCCTTGCCACACAGCCAGTTCCATGGATACAGGCCCAACCACAGCCTGGGGCGTGCACGATCCGCACCACCTACAAAAATAAACACCACACAACATGCAAAACATGCAAAAATATGGCAAGCAGGCACAAGAGTCTAAAGTGGGTGGTGGTGGTGGTGGTAGTGCTGGTGTTGGTAGACAGCCACACAGACATACCTAGCAGAGATATAGAGTGGAAGAAAGAGCGCACGTCTGGCTGGGCTGCCACACAGTCGCACAGTCACACAGAGAACACAAAACGACGACGTTGCCAACTAATGAGTTCCTAATTTAAATAAATTTCTAGTCATAAATTAAAAAAAGTGAGACACATAAAGTACGCAACGAAACAAACCAGAATGCTAAACAGTAAAGGAGCACGAAGGGATGTGCAGTGGGAGGGAGTGAGTGTTGTGTTTGAAGAGGGAAGGTGGAGAGTGAGCCAGCATATTGTACAACTTTTCAGCTACATGCTGCTACAATATGATTATTATATGGATGGCCATAGTAAACGTATTCGCAAGTCATTTTGCTGGCATTGCGCATACGCCACATTGCCAGTGGCTGCCAGCTTAAAGTTGGCAAAAAACTTTAAATAGGCGTGACACGCATTTTCGCTCTTTTTCTTCTCTTTTATTTATTTTTTTTTAACTGTCGCCATTTTCGTATTATGCGACATCTTTCTTTTTCTCTTGCCAAGCAGCTATCAAGCATTCCCTGGCGATTCAAAGCGTTTCCAAGCAGTGTGCGCCTACTTTTAGTCACGTGCCGCAAAAACACACGCAATTTGTGGCAAGCAGGCAGCACACAGCAGACAGTGCGTTATATAGAGATATAGTCTGTGGCATCTGATTGCCGACGCGTGTCGCAGTCAGATGTCTCTGAAAAGTGTTGGGACGCAGACGAGCTGCCTAGCGAGAAATCTCTTGCTGTCCCCCAACACGACCCCTACTTTGCCTGGCACTCTTATTAAGCCTCATTTATTGTAATATATGGTAATAATAATTTTATTAGATAAATTACCTGCAGGCACTGGTCTCTGCAGTCTTTGCTTCACTGTCAAAGGCATTTGCAAAATCTTTTTCTTTCTCTTTTTCTATGCGAGACAATCCATTTATTCTTGTTCTTCGAACAGCTGCTGTGGTTGTCAAGTGTGCTTAGCATAACTCACGGGTAAAGTAGCTAAAGTCGGTGCTAAGCACTGAGCGAAAACACAAGGCTATAAATTATAAGCCATAACTGAGCAGCACAACTGAGTGAGCCTGCCTGCATTGGTTTCTTGCAGTGTACATAAGCTAATACAATTCCATTGACTTCCCTGCCCATTTTACCTTTTTGGCCAAGCTGATTACTAAAATTAATAAGAAAATGAAAATGCAGTTCTTTGGTAAGGCATTACGTTGACAGAACGTCGTACAGAGCAAAACGCTCTTAGTGCGCTAGAAACGGCTCCAAAATTGGCAAGTCAATGGTTAAGTAGGGTTGGGCAGACTATTCCAAATTGAATAGCATTTTTATGGAGCACGGGAGTAAGGCAGTCAAACACAGCACTGCCAGCAACAAGCAAAGTTAAATGCTAAAACACAATTATATGTTAAACTAGGCAAAGCCCTGGCAAGCCAGCCGTGTGTGTGTGTGTGCATGTAATTTTTCTAGCACAACATACGATTAACTTCAAAGGATGCCTTTGACGGCTGATGCGCGCTCAAGCAGCAAACTAAGCTAAATATTAGAACAACATGAGAAGCGCTGAGCAGCTACGGCTCCTTTTCCTACATGCTTAGGTGTATGTGTGTTGCCAAGTTTGTGTACAAAACTAAAGCAAACTTGCCAAGGCTCACAAAAAGTGAGCGAATTAGGGCAACGAGGCAGAAGCTAAATATATTTTGTTGTAGTTGTGTATAATGAGTTGTTGCCGGCACAAGCCAGCAACGGAGAACTCAAGCACGGGCAGCAGAACCACAAGCAGCGCCTGTCAATAGCTTGAAAAGGTGGAGGCCACAATGACGGCAACGGCGACGGCAACAACAACACAAAAGGCCATGCGCCAAAACGTTTGGAGCGCAGACCTCAGCGCTCAACCCTAGACCCGCAGCTAGAAGTCTCCCTCACAGCAGCCGTGCTCCAACCATGACCAAACAATAGTTTGTTAAGCTTTCATTGCTAACCGGCGTGTCTCTGCCATACCCGCTGCCCCTGCCGCTTAGTGTGCATCGAACGCGTCTGCCTGACTTTGACTTTCTCACTAGCCAACACCAACACCAACAACAACAAGCCCAAGAGTTCGACTGCTTGTTGGCCTCGTGCCTTTTATGAAATATTTAGTGCGCTCTTTGGGTTCATTTCAGCGATAACTCTGTGCAGATTAGTTGGGTCAATACTGTTTGCCTTTAAAAGGAAATCAATAAATTATTATGCTTTATTAATAGAAAGATAACTGCTTGGCATGCCTCTCCAATAACTCTTAAAGTTATCGTAAATTGAAAGCTGCTGCCACAGCCAGAACAAAAGCAGACACAAGTCGACCCTAACTCTGTGTAGAGTTTGGCTGCTTGTTCGCTGTGATCTTCCATTCAGCTTTGGCAACTGCATCACAAAGGGGAGAAAACAATCCAAAAAGTAGCTACGAACCGAAATACTCTTTAACTTTAAAAGATTATACTTTTGCATGTATTGTACTTTTGAGGTATAAATTGTCATAACTCGGGACATCCTATCCTTACAACAAATCGTTATCATTCGAAGCTCATTCACTACATACACACTATCTTTATTATTTCTGCCTACTGATCGCAAAACTTTCGAGAGTTCCCATACACACAACTCCATGGCTAAGCAAACACATACTCTTCATCCAAGCGTATAATGATATTGTTGATCAGACTCACAATGAGCTACCATAAAACCCCGCCGCCGGAAAAGCCAATGCACACCCACAATTGATGCGCTGCTACAGATTAGGGGGATTTGTTAATGCGCTTTTAATATTTCACCAGTGACTCTTGGGCTACCATAATTCTGTCAGATTGCCAGACTGACTGCCTCGCCCACTGCATTCGCGTGCTTATCTCTGCATAAGCTGGCACAACTGCTTGGTCGCCCCTCGGCACAAATACAAAGTACAAACTATCCAAACGACAATACAATTAATTATAAAAATTCGCTACAATTTATTTGCGTTGCCAATTTTACAACTAAAGAGAAATGCGGAGAGGTAAGAGAGAGTTGTGCAGCGAATGCGAGAGGGAGAGACAACGCCTACCACAGCCTTGAGGTAGTCAGTCTACCAGTGTCGGAATAGTAGTCATCGTAGTCAGAGTTGGAGTACACTTAAGCCTAATTATGTTCGATTGTTGGCATTGTTCACGCACCTTGGTACGGGGCGCATGCGCGCAGAGATTGAAATCAGCAACAGCAGCAGCAGCGGCAGCAGCAGCCGCCAGACCTAGAGTGGTTCGGTGGCTCTGTGGTCTCTTTGCTACAACGCTGTGCGTCGGCGGCAGCGCTTGAAACCCAAAGACCAGACACCGAACCCGACTTTATATTTGGCATTGTTTGTCGTGCTTTTGGGTGTGTTGTTTCAGTTTTTTCTTTGTATTTTGTTTCTTTTTTCAGTTGTTGGGTTCTTTTGTCGGCTGGTTGTCTTGGAGTCACTCGTTGGCGTTGCCTACGTTTCGCTTGTGGACTGCCTCCGTGGCGGCGAGTGCTTAAATTATATGCTTTTAAAAAACGTTTAAGGATTAATTGGATTATATCGTTTCTTTTATTATTTGGTTTCTTTTTAGTGACTTTTAATGCGTTTTCGTGATTGCTTTTGAATACTAAGCCATAACTAATGGAACAAGCAACACGAATTCGTTTTTGGCGTACTGACTATATGCGTATGAGAGATTTGAACAATCCGGAAACCCTATTCACGATCCAATGCCAGAAGACGCCATCGAAATCCCAACGAAATTTATGTTTACTATGAAACCATTTTTAATCTCACAAAAGTTTCCCTAACTTATGAAATAATATTCATATAATTTACTGCATCTTTTGATCAACTGACCGCAAACATTTTAAATGCTATTTATGGCATTATTCGGCATTCCCAGCCAGTTTCTCCCAGCAAAAAAAAAAAAAAACACAATAACCACAACCAACAGTAAAATCAATTACAAATGTTTTGCGATACACTTCGTAGTGCTGGCTTTTGACCAAAACAGCAATTGTTTTTTTCAACATAAATTATAAACCCAAGAAAAGCCAACTCTGATAGAAATCTTTACGAATTGAATGGAGAGGGAAAAAACACCAACTATTGTTGGCCTAAGCTAAGCAATCAAACAAAGTAGCCAGCAGCCAGCAGCCAAGGCGCACAGAACCCGCACAATTTTGATTGCATTTTGATCGACGGCCTGGGCAACAACAATAAAGATTGGCTTAAAATGAAACCAAAACCAAAACCAAGTCAAAAAAAATAAATAAAAAAAATAAAAAAGAGGCTAACGATGTTTGGCTGAGTTTTGACTGACTTTTGTTTGGTTTATGAATTGGTAAAAAGATAAAAATAAAGAAAATAAAAATATTGGGAAAACAAAAACCGAAGCCAAAGCAAATCAAAGAAAGCCAACAAGAAAAGCAAAGAAGCCGCCGCAACGAAAGACGAGCTGGATCCAATCAGATAAAACTGCCAAGTTAACGATACAGTAGAACCTCTGCATTATGAAATTATGATTCAAGGGAAATAAAAAGTGCTCTCTTTATGATAAAAATAAAATAATAAAAAACGCTTCTTTAGGTTGGCGTTGCTAGTGGAGTTTGTCGGGATAAAAGTGAACGAGGCAACCATTTTCAACGAACCGGTGCGTTAGGCAATAGATCTTCCTTACACCTAATATTACAGACCGGAAATCAACAAGTGCTTTCCGAACTCAAAAACTTGCAGTATTCCTCAGTTTCAGACAATAACAGTCAGACGACTGAGTAATCCTATTCACCACTCTCAGTCTCAGCTACTCCTGCCCTTTCAACCAAATACCTGATTTGCTTAAGCTGGGTATCAAAATCACCAAGCGCAGTTCTCGTTGTGAAGAACTTTTACCTGCTTTGCCAAAACTATCTAAAAATTGGATACTTATGAAAATGCCACGGTAATCGCGTATCGTGGCTATCCAATTCAATTTAAACCCTAACCAAATGATTTGTGCGCATATTTTGCCTTGCTTCAAACTTTATTCATTTCTATGGAAAGGGAGAGAAAAAAAAAAATATTTATAACCCGAAAAGCTGAGAGTGACTAAGTGACTGAGGGAAAGAGCGGCAACAATTCGTTTCATTTCATTTTGAATTTGGTACGCATTCGATTTTGAGATTTTCTGATTTGAATTTGCATTTATATTAAGTTTCCCACTGGACATAGCAGCAGCGTAACAACATCAACAACAATGCAGGGAGGCGTGTGTTGCAAGCTTTGGGGCTTTACGATTGTAATTGCCTTGATTGATATGATTTTGGCGTGGTAGGCACACACACACACACAACTCTTTTTCTTGAATTTCAGTATTTGCAGCTTTAATGTCAGTCAATCAATATTTACACTGTCCAACTGGATTGACATTTGGCATTAAACTGAGTAGGTATCTCCATAGAGCATGCTGGTCATCATTGGAAACCCTGTGATTGCAGACATTCGGCATAGACATGATGGCTGGCTGGCAAACCAAATCACCACAGCAAAACCAAAACGTCTTTAAAGCGTTACCAGACTGCATCGACATGCAACAACCACATCATCATTAATGCATCATATTTATTACACATGAGATAGACAACTAGCAGCGGGGGGAGAGAGAGAGAGAGAGAGAGCTCTTTTATCATTTCGGGAAATCATCGGCAAGCTACGTGCTGTAATTTTTTATAGCTAAACAACTGATCCTCATCTCAGCTGCAGTCGTCTCAAAAATTGGCATTATAATCGGCGTCTTTAGACTTTATTTTTTTTTTATAAGAAAAACGAAAATCCGAAATCCGAAATCTGAAATCTGAGCTGCAGCCAAAGTGGAGGAGTTGCAACCCACAGCCCAAGGCAGAGCAGAACCATTGCGTCGTCCGCGCTTATCAATGCTGAATAATCTGACATTTTGAGTTGAATAGCTGTGCTCTGCCAGACGCCGACGTCGACGATGATGTTGATGATGATGATGATTCCTGCATTGGACCCAGGCTCTTCTTGTAGCTGTCTGTTTGGAGCTGCGATTGAATTTAATATGACGCTTAATGCTGTTGCTCTGACTGCGCTTTGACACTTTTGTGGGCTTATTTGCTGCTTGAGTGACATGTCTGTCACTTTGTCACATTTTCAATGGATCTACTTTCATGTTGCATGTTGCGTGAGTGTCGTTTATATGATGCGGTTGCTAAGAGCCAATTATTGATGTAGGAAGTTGACTACTTGAGTGGGCGCCATTTGTCATTAATGGGTCAACTGGAACTATGCTAATAGCTTTTATGCTTTATAAATGTTCGAGGATGCGTTTAATTAACCAATTATTTGCCTATTACTATAGGATTTGCATGAGATTGTAAATTGATAGCGATAAGCAGACAACAAATTCATCGATTTTTTCTATATATTTGTTGCTCCAAATTCAGTAAACAAGTCACGAACTAATCATATACCAAATTGCTATGGCTTAAGTTGACGTCACGACTACGACGTAACTCTGCTCCCTATCTATATACTCCTACTACTATCTATCTAGTACCATATGTAAATATCCTATTATTATACAATATGCAACAACGACAACAACAGGAACCACACAAATATGTTTCTGCCTTAAAAACAAGCGACTGAAATAATCAAAACAAAACCTATAATTTGTTTTAACAAGTGAAACGCCCCAAGTTTCATAATTTACCGCCGCACATATTGAAATGAGTCTCCAACTCCCTCGAACTCCCATTGCCAGTCGCAAAGAACCAACTCAAGAGGCAATCGCTAAGCGCCACACCACCACACAGCAGTTGGCGTCTTACAGGAGACTCTCGTTTGGGTCTTTGAATTGGCACAGACAATTTGCATTAAATTTTGTTCTTATGCCTTCAAGTGTTTCGCAAAATTTCCGTTGTCAAGAAGGCATAAAAGAAGTGGAGACCACGATGATAGCAGCACGTGTAAAAGCCAAAAAGAGCAATCATCTTTTCATTTTGCTTTCATTAGTTCATTTAGTTGAGTTCCAGACTCAAAAGCGGACATATTAATTGTTCTTGTAGTTGTACGTGCAAACAATGTAGGTGTTGCAGTCAATGGCCATGGTGTGCGAAGCGTGCCCAGACCTTATTGTTGACCCCAAAAGAGGCGGTGCTGGACTGTGCTAATGTTCACTAATGTCTAGACTCTGGCTGATATGCTCATTACATGTTAAACTATTAGTAGCTACTCAAGGTTTGTAATGGCGCAGAAGTGGGAGCGGCCAGAGGGTCGGTGCGACGCGTAATTAGCATTTAACTCGGATTGAACACTCGCTATGATTTCCCTGTTGAGTTTCATACTCAAATTCCACTTGATATTTATGGCTGCAATTCAAAATCAATAAACATTTACACTTTTTGCTTCCATAAAACATAAAAAACTAACGAGAAAAAATACTAAAATAGCCCGCCAGACAAGAGTTTCACATACTTCAGGCACAAGCCAATGTCTGAACATAGACATCGACAAAAAAGAGGAGCAGATAACAAAAAAAAAATAAAACTGCAACAACTTTATTTAAATGGCACGCAAGGGCGGCACTTGAGAGACCACATGCTATCAGACCACGACCACGCCCCTGCAGCTCGCCCACTTTTGGGCCAACGTAATGAAAAAACTTTACACAGCAAATATCTAACGCGTATTAAATAGTTGCCCTTTTTACTTGCTCCCTCCCTCGTTCTTTCTCTGGCTCGTCGCTCTATGAGATAAAGTACTTGATCTGGGCATACTCTTTACGCGCAGCTTATTAAGAGTACATTAAGTATTCGTAGCATGATGACATAAAACGCTTTTGTGCGCACTGGTAGCGTATACCGTAGTCGCTCTAACTAACGCAAGTGAAGTGTGTGCATGCCAACTTGTTTTTTGTTTTGGATTCTGTCTACTGGCACAACCATATCCTAGCCAAGTCTAGCCATAGAGCCAAAGGGGACCGACCGACCGTGTGCTTCGTTGCTTGACTGCATGAAAGTAAATAATTTTCAGGTTCAAGTGGCATATAATTTTTTTTTTCACGTTTTTCATGGCCGACAAATTATACCTGCCCCGAGTCTTTATCCAGGCTTCCGCTCGCTCTCTCTCTCGACCCGCATAAATAATGCCATTAAACATGTTCGGCAACAACAAGCAGCAAAGCTTTGAGCCTTAGTGTGTCCCCAGCGCTATTTTTATCAGACGCCCATTTCAAGTTTCTAAACAACATTTTTTCGCCATTTTGTTTCTTGTTTTTGTTGCTCATACCGTTATTGTGCTGTATCCTGGCAGAGCTGCCAGCCTGCATTCATGCCTGCTGCCATATATCAAACGAGCCAGCAGCTCATGTGTCTGAGCCCTGTCGCTGCGGTTTTTTCCACTTCACTCCATGCCATTCCACGTACCAACGTACGACTTTCGTTCAATATCCTCAACAGCCCCCTTGGCGCTCCCCTTGCTCCAATGTTCTAATTGCCAAATGTGTTTAGGTGCGGTTTTTAGCTATGTGCATGTGCGAAGCTGCGCAGTTACGTGTCCTTTTTACATTTTTCTGCTGCTCAGCTCATACTCACAGACAGGAAACGGAAACGCGCTGCTTGCAACAGCTGCTCACCATTGGTTAGTTAGTTGGAACATTTTACAACACTTAAATTTGCATTGAACACGTTTCTCAACTAACTGTTGAATTAAGCTTAAATTAAGCAAATAAATGGACAACTAATTGATTTTTCGTGTTGTTAGAGCAGCTACAGGAAGTGCAAATAAGCCAGGGACAAGTTCAAAGCCACCAAAAACTCTTTTTGTTTTCCACTCTGTCTCTTTTTGACTGAGAACACAGGTGAAATGTCAATAGCAAATAAAGCAAGGTAAATAAAACAGGGCACGTGATAAAAGCGACAATTTCATGATATAAACAAATTAAGCGACATAAAATAGAGAAGCAAACAATTCCCATAAAAAGACTGTACGTACAAGTGCATATATAATATGATATAGACTAGTATCGTCATAAAAGCACATCAAATGTTCATAATAAATGATTAAATAAGCGTAATTATCACCTTTATGCTGTGCCAGCAACTACAGCAACAACTCACAGCTATCGTGACAACAATGGACGCCATCGAAGGACGACATAGGATAGCCTAAAATAACAGTACATGCACGCATAAGCAAATAAAATGGCGCACGCAAGCCGTTAGACAACACTGACTGAAATAGAGACAGCTGGGGCAGGAGCGTACGTACAGTCAAACAAAAAAGGACGTTGGCCGGAATGTTTCGTTTTCTTTCGGGAATGACTAGTGGGATATGATGGCAAAGTATGCGAGTTGATAATCGGAGGTAAGTCAAGATCGTCAAGAGCATACAAAAAAATCTGACCAATTTCTTGTATGCTTTCGAAAGTTATTTGTTATTAAATCATCTCTTTCTAGATTTTGAAAAAACACAAACCCACAAACCAAATTTTCAAACATTTTATCGTATGCATTTTTTTTCAGTGTCGTCTTGCATTAAAACAAATTTTATTACTTTAATTACTTTATTTACATTTGGGCAAATAGAGAAGTAAACACAGTAAAAAGCCCAAACTCAGGACACGCCAGTGCCCAAAGAGAAAAAGAAAAACCAAGTCCAACAACAATGGAAAGGAAATTTATTTCCTTTTTGGGGAAATAAAAGTGTAGACAATTTGTGTGCAAACGTGTGACAATGATATGGCAGGCAGGGACAGCAACAGCAACCGAAATAGGAATACGAGTTAGGGGAATTGTCTGATGAGCAATGTCATGCAATGTCTAAAAGCTTGCTTAGATTGGGAGGCGGCGAGAAGAGCGGGCTACATAATGTGCCATTGTAACGGTACATTAACATAGTCATAATTTAATTAAAGCAACGACAAAGTTCAACTTTTATGCCGGTTGTTGATTTTGTTGCTGTTTTTGCTTTATTTTATTAGATGAAAAGAAAGCTAAAGCAGAAGCTAATGATAGACAGCAAAATTTAATTAGAAGCAGTAAGTGGGCAAGGATTTGGTGACGACATACCAGCGACAAATCCATTCATGTATGATCATACAAGCAGCTGCCCCCCAGTCGCTTGTTTGGAAGTTTAAACTTTGGAAAAGCTTAACATAGATAAGATGAAGAAGTTGGATCTTCCGAGCTTCTATCTCGATATATTTTTACAGACCTCACTTTGTACAAAAAGTAATAAGAAAAGTATTTGGATTGCTGGTGTTGTGTCTAGCAGAATATGGTAACATCTGTACAGCCATGGCAGCTTCAATAGCTTAGTAAGTTACTTATTTGGGTAAAAATTTCAACTTTAGCTTAAGATATATAAATTTATTCGCATAAATATATTCGTGTATAAAAATACTATTAGTTTCCATTACTTCCAACAAAACTTTCAAGGCTGACTCAACTTTCCACTGTTTTCATTTATTATTTAAAGAATTTTAATAACCCACAGAATGTATATTTATGCATTTAAGCCATAATTAGTGCTTAAAGTTAGACAGGTTCGTGTTATATAGACATTTAAGCTATCATTTGAGTCTGGCGTTTGTTGAGCTACTTTGGCCAGCGGCTTCTATTAATTAGCGCTTAATTATGCTACTCCAGAGTTGTTCCCCTTCTGAGTTCTATATCCAAGATGCGAGAGCATTTCAGGCGTTTATTTGGTCTGTACGTAATTTTAGGCTATTTCATGCACTTTTGGAATATGTTCTTCTAGTAAGATTTCATTTATTCTGCTAAAATGTGCAGAGTACTGGGGGGAGTATAGCTTCGCGCTATCACTATACGCTGTCGCTTGACTTAACTTTCCTCGCTAACGAATCGATATATTATTTCGCCTAAAAAGTTAGGAGCATCTTCGGCAAGTTAGCTTGTGGAAGGAAGCGTGCAAGTTTTCATTTTTGTGGCTACTCTCAGCCTTCAATTGTTGGAACCCTATGGAGACTGCTGAGAATCGTCTGTCAATTAGCTATACTATAGATACTGACTGGTTAACGCGTTTTAAACGCGCTTTTAAAGACCAAAGGGGAGAATGGGTAATTGAGATGGGATTCTCAATGTTTACGGCGGCAACACAACAAACAGCCGCAGAGGCTTTGATATCCACAACAAATTAGTTCCGTTCCGCACCTTTCACGTTTTTGTTTCTTTTATTTTATGTTTTTATTTTTTTGTTGTTGTTGTTGCTTTTACACTCTCTATCCCCGCAAGAAATTGCCTCTTTAATGTTTTCTTGATGATTGTATTTGAGCATGCAAATGCCGCTGCTATGTATGCAAGCGTCGTCCTCAAGTACTAACCAAACGCTTTGGCTATCATTAGCTTGTCTTAATTAGTATTTAATAACTGTGCGAATTTCTACAAACTATTAATCACATAAATATACACTTTTTTGAGGCTATTAATACGACGCCATTTAAGCAATAACTGCTTAATTAACGCAAATATTAAAGCCTTGCCAACTAACTGGCCACAAATTTGTGGCCACAAATGGCCAATGAACTCCTCGGGGTAAAAGCGTTGTTCTTTATGGCGGCGCATAATATAAATAAATATGCATCCACCCAGTCTCTAAGCTGTTACATATTTATCAATAAATATTCGTAGAATCGAGTAAAATGCAATTAACATTTTTTGAATCGTGCACCAAAAATGCCATTAACAGGCAAACAGATATAAGCAAAATCTACAGAGTGGGCATAATTGCAGCAAACATTTCTGGTATTCTACAATACAGTACTCAGTCAATATAATATTACTACTATAAACTAAATTATATAAACTTTTCGATACACTTGACAAGGCTTGCTCGCCAATGAATTGTTTTGAAATTCAAATTAATATTGGTTTCCGTGGTGGAAACTTTTCAATTGCATTGATTGAATGCAAATCTGTGACTCTGTGATGTACGAGAGCTATACCTACCAAATACCATCTGGTTTAGGATAAATGTAGATATTTAACTCCAAAGGTAGTGCATAATATTTGGATTGATTTTGGCATTTAATTGCATGTTGTTCTTGTATTATTCATATGAATATTTTGTGCCGCAGTTTTCAATTAAAATTTTTGAAATGAAATGTCACCCGTTCCATGCCTGTTTCTCGCCTGTGTATTCCATTCCCCTCTCTCGTTTGTTCACTCGCACTCGCACCGCACGCTCATTCGCTTTGTGTGTGAAAATGTGCATAAATTATGGAAAATGGAAATTCATAAAAGCCTCGATATGACGATATACGTTGGATAAATGTTTGCATGAGTACAGCAGTCGATCCTTAACCCGCCAATGCCCCAAAAAATATGATTTCACATGAATATTTGTGCATTGTTATTGTTGGTACTATACACTGCATTGTGGGTTGTAGGGTATATTAGCTACATGAAAAGTTTAGGTAAAGCCCGACAATCTTGCTGTTGTAGCCAGTCAAAACTTAACCACTCTAAAATCATACTCAATACGAACACAATAAAAAAACAATAAACCAAAACTGCTGAGATTACCCCATTGAAGCTTTTTCATTTCATGAAGTGCAATAATATATGACTACAAAACGTAGATTTTTAGCAAAAACGAATATAGACGATGAAATCTATACAATTATTCTCAAATATACTGTGTGCAACTATTCTGACTCACCAAAAAAAGTTTTTCCTAAATAGCTACCTTCAGCTACTAATCTGCATTCTCAACCATTAAGTGCATCCAAAAGTCGGCACTATACGAATGCAATTGAATTGTTTTTCTATTATTATTGTTTGATGCATAAATATTTTGTTACATGCGCTACAAAAGCTCGTTTTTGTTGGGGAGTGTATTTCAGCAGCCCTTTTGTTTTTAGCTACAATTTTCAATTAACAATTATATTGTATTCATTTGCCAGAAGCTGCAGTTATCCTCAGAGGCAGGAAAACTGCCAGGCAGGGAAGCCAGCGGCGGCAGTGTAAAGTGACGGTGGGTGGGAGCACCACACACATTTGCATTTTGGCATTGATTGTTTTGGCTGATTTTGACGTCAACCAAATTGAAATGTAATTGTTTTGCAGCGGAGCATGCAAAGGCTTCTCTACTCTCAATGCTTTTACAATTTCGACAGTTTATTTAACTGGAATGCCACAATTGTTTGTCAGCTGTCGCTATGTGTCCCCCGCCCCGCCTCGTACTCCCTTCGCAAGCAGCTATCGCGCCCCGGGCTCATCAGCTGTTAATGATGAGCGATTTGCATATGTTGCCAATCCCATGGGTGTTGTTGTGAAAAGCCAAATGCCGCAATGACGGCTATAGGCAAAACATCAAAAGAAAGATTTAATTTCAATAAAAAGGAGGTGACTATAAATTTCTATGGCACTTTGATTGCCACAAAATGTAGGAGTGCACTTATTGTGTACTTACAAATCTTTAATAATAAACATGTCCAACAAGCAGAGCTCTTTAATGCTTACCTGAAATTAAATGAAAACAGGAAAAAAACATTGATAAATGATATGCGCTTTTTTATGAGCATATTAAGATACTTTTGTCAGTCAACCACCCACATATCATAAGTTGCCACTCCCAGGGAAAAAAACACAACAGCTGCTGCTGTGCTTCGACTTTTATTATCAACATTACACACTTGGAAATGCATTTAATCATCGCACCTAATTTCAATTAAAACGCAAACGTACTGAGAGACATATGGGTACCCTGCCCAAGGAAAAACCCCCGAAAAACGCCGCGTGTGACTTGAAACATGTAAAATAAATAAATATAAAGGTAATTTGTATTTTAGTCGCGTTTTTTCTCTCATTTTTTTTGACTTTTCCGACGTAACTCCGACAAAGTGAATATGTTGCAATATTTCAACTCCTAACCCAGACACTTACTTACAGGAGCCCTTTAATGCTTCCAGGTGAGTGCACATTATTCATTACCTGCGCCCGAAGCCATAACATGCCACCAAATGACAGGGGCGTTCGGGCCGTGTAGGGGTTAACACACACGCACAATATTCAAGCAACCCTTGGCCCTGTGCTTAGGCGCGCCGCCGTGTTGATGTGCATGTTATTATCCATTACACGGCAAAAACACATACATGCTTACAAGTACTCGCACACAGATACACACACGCACACACGTGTGTATACACTGAGAGAAATAAGTGTGCAGCAGATGCCAAAATAAAATAAATTCATCTGGGCGACACGCCTATCATTGATTATGATAATCAAAGTTCTCTTCAACTTCAACTTTTTCTCTCAGTGCAAAAGGTGTCGGGCAAATTCGACTTAACTCGTACATGTATGGCATTTTTTGTAGATTTTTTTTTGTTTTGTTTTTGTTTTGCCTTTTTAAGCATTATTAATTGTCAGCCGTGTTTGTTCTTGCCAAAGGATATATGTGCATACACATGTGCAAGTAAAAGGTATCCATGTTTGTATATCCGTCGTGTGTGTGCGTGCGTCTAGGAGGAGCGCCTTTGCTTATTTGTCTTGTCTCTTTGCCAGGGTGGCAGGCAGTCACTCTGCCATATTTGTACAATATTTTGATAAAATCTAATTTAGAAATTCATACTCGCAGTGTTTACCTATTTTGGCTTGATGACCTGCGCATATGTTCACTCTCCTGGCGTTGGCTCTTGTTCTTTTTGTTTTTCGCGCTTCTTTCATTTAATGCTTCGCTGCATATATTTTGACTGTTTAATTTGCCAGAAAATTGTGAAAAGCAGCGTTTTGCAGATTGTATCTATAGTCATGGCATTTCGCCTAGTCATGCTAATCAATGGAGCCACAAAAGTACAGCCTTTAAAACGAATTCAGTCGCAAACCACTTGTGGCGTCCGCTCTACCACTCGTCCCAAGTCCTCACTTTAACTTTAACGCTTTGGCCAAACAATTGGCCATAAACGGAAAAGTATGCCCTGCAGTGGAAATGAAATGTAACGCAACAAAAGTACAAATTACAGTTGGTTTCACTGCAGGTTTTGTTTTTTTGGTGTGTTTCACAGATACGATTTACTAGTTCAATTAGCTGGACGACAATGAATGTTGGCCCATAGCCGCGGGCAGGCGACATACCGATTTTTACAGCACATTCGACAGACTGGCTGTCTTTCGTTTTGGCCGCCCAACGCTGTCTCTACTGCAATTGCACATAATTCGCGTAAATTTATGCATAGAGCGGCAAAGATTGCCAAGATCCAAGCGAACAGTATCACGTCACAGTTTCAGTCTAACTACACTATCTGTTCATATCTGTTTGGGCTGGGGAGGGGTTTACGTTTGTGCCTCTCTGCTCATAATTTACAAAGTTTATTTTATTTGATTTTTGATTTGGCCTATAGGCTGGCCATGACGGCGGTAAGCTGCTCTTTCCTGAACATGTTCTGGCTCATAATTTTGGCTTTCTAAGAGCTGCTATTAACTATTTCTTTATGTTTATCCCGTGTACATATCACGGCAACGATTTCAGCGACCGGTTGTTCGTGATTGTTGCTTTTGTTGTGACAACTTAAGTGAGTCACTTTGCGTATGGAATTTATCTTCGACTGATAGTCGCCGCTTGCTGCCAGGCAATTCCCCAACTGCAGACAGTTCCCCCAGCTGGCCGCTATCCATGCGTTAGCCGCTAATTTATGAAATTACTTTAAGCAGTTGTTGACGCATCCAATATGATAGTAGTAGCAGGGCCAAAGTCAATGTCTCTATTTAAGATAGCCAGCCGTAGGCAAAGGCTTGTGTGGGTTTAAGCGATAAATGTTTGGCTGGCCCCAACTAAATGCATAATATTGTATATAATATATTAAACAATTAGGTGAGTATTGTGAATGGCCGACCCCTACCCTATGATGTATAAGAGTATTAGATAACTTGTAAGAGCACGCGCAATGTATTCTCTATGCGGCTGTTTGAAGAGAATTTGTTGACTCACTATGAGGCAGCAACTATTTACTAGATACGACTACGCCGCATAAATTGTGAGGTTGCTGCCATAGTCCACTCAGTTGTTCAGCGCCGAGCGCTCAAATATAAACAAAGTTCGAAAAAAACAAAAACCCAAAGTAAAAATTCGCGCTTGATTGCCTAGTGAACTAATCTGCTTTCAAATGGGTTTCCTCTGTTTGAGTCTGGCACTGCTGTGCGGGCTATTGGCGTTACTGCTCGTTTGGTTGCAGCGTAGATACACCTACTGGGCACGCCGGGGGGTGGCGTTTGAGAGGCCCACCTGGTTTCGTGGAAATTTCATTGGAATAGGCAAGACTGTGGATATACGCATGCCGTTTCGCAACTTCTACGAGAAGTACAAGACCAAAGAACCATTTGTCGGTTTCTATTTTCCCATGCGTCCAGCGGCCTTGCTGCTGGATCTGGAACTGGTGAAACATGTTTTGATCAAGGACTTTAACAATTTCGCACAACGCGGCAACTATTATAACGAGAAGGATGATCCCTTATCGGCGCATTTATTTAATCTAGATGGACCGGGTTGGCGTGAGATACGCAGCAAATTGACACCTACGTTCACCTCACAAAAGATGCATCTGATGTTGCCCATTGTGGTTAATATTGCAGAACGTTTTGTGGCACTGCTGCAGCAGCAGTTGGATACGTCAAAGGCCATTGCCACCAAGGAGGCACCAGTGGAAATGAAAGAATTACTTGCACGCTTTACCATCGATATTATAGGCAGTTGTGCCTTTGGCTTGGATTGCAACAGTTTGGAGAATCCCAAGTCGGAGTTTTTACTTTATGGTCGCAAGGTGTTTGCACAACGGCGTCATGGAGCCTTTGTGAATGGATTTATACAAGCTTTTCCGCAACTTGCGCGGCGTTTGCATATCAAGTTACAGACCGATGATGTCGCCGAGTTTTATACTCGCATTGTGCGTGAGACATTGGATTACAGGCAGAAGCACAATGTGCAGCGCAATGATTTTCTCAATTTACTGATAAAACTAGGCGAGCAGGAGGACGGTGGACTGTCCTTTAATCAAATTGCCGCACAAGCTTTCGTCTTTTTCTTAGCCGGTTTTGAAACCAGCTCTAGTACCATGGGATTTGCTCTTTATCTTTTAGCCACGCACCCGGAAGTGCAAGAAAAGGCGCGCACAGAAGTGCAGCAGGTGTTCGCCAAACATGCTGAGTTCAACTACGAAGCCATCAAGGAACTCAAGTATGTACTACAGGTCCTCTACGGTGAGTTGATGATCGATTACGACGTTTTTCTCTTCCTCTGATACACTCTGACTTTTTGTAGAGACCATGCGCATGTACTCAATAGCACCTATACTTTTGCGCCGCTCTCTAAAAGACTACGAGGTACCCGGAACAACGCACGTCATTGAGGCCGGCACTGCAGTCATCATACCCGTGGATGCGATTCATCATGATGCAAACATATATCCAGATCCCGAACACTTTGATCCTGATCGCTTTGACCCTGAAGCTGTGGAACAGCGACATTCTATGACTTGGCTACCCTTTGGTCAAGGACCACGCCATTGCATTGGCTTGCGTTTTGGCGAAATGCAATCTGTGGTTGGCTTAGCCACGCTTCTTCAGAATTTCCGTTTCTCGCCTGCCAAAGAGACACCTATACCGCTAGAGATTGACAAGAAGTCCGTCGTACTCTCTTCAAAAGGTGGCATTGTGCTGAACGTGCAGCCGGTGTAGCCGTTGATCGTCTACGAACTAAGTAAATGGAAATATGATACCTCATTTTGATATCAGTATATAAACTATTGTACTTTGCGCTTTAGATGTCTATTTTGTAAGATAATTTTATTATATTGCAGAAGACGTTGGACCATAATCTCTAATAGTTTTGATAGATAAGACGACTTTATTGCATAAGCCGACAGTCATATTATTCTCTAAAATATTAAATATTATAATTGTAGTAATACACTTGATAAATTTAATTTCTGTTGGCTTCAAGCGCACTAGCTGATGTCACTTCAAATAATTCTACAATTCCCTAACCTGCTAACTCTTTTTTATTTTAATTGTTTTTAAATAAGGTTTTTAGGGGGTACAGCTCAAAAAAATGCAATCTTTAAAGCTTTTCTAAAATTGGAAAATATTGATTCATCTTAGCTTATATTATCTTATCTATATCACTTTCCATAGTCTCTTATCTTATTTTTTTCATCTTAACTCACCTTATATCATGTACTCATCTTATCTATTCGTATTTCATTTCATCTTATCTAATATCATCGCACTCCATCTTATCTAATCTTATATCATTCCATCTCATCTTATCTCATCTCATCTATTCGCATTCCATGTCATCTTATCTCATCTTGTCTCATCTTATCTCATCTTACCCCATCTTATCTCATCTTATCTCATCTTATCTCATCTTATCTCATCTTATCTCATCGTATCTCACATTATCTTATCTTATCTCATCCCTATCTCATCCCTATCTCATCTTATCTCATCTTATCTCATATTATCTCATCTTACTTCATCTTATCTCATCTTATCTCATCTTATGTCATCTTATCTCATATTATCTATTCTTATTTCGTCTCATCTTAACTTATCTAACCTTATCGCATCTTATCTCATCTCATCTTCCATTATTCATTCTATATTCTTAATATTATTTTGGTTTTTCAACTTTCAGAAAATTATACTGTTGAACAATAACTAGATTATCTCGTTACTATAATGTGAAAAAGTCTTCGCAAATTCCTTTATTCTTTTAATATTGACTCAATACGAAGAGAGTATTAATCTTCTAAAGAATAAAGAATATAATATATAATATGTTGTTTATTCAATCATGACTTAGTTAACTAAGCGTTGCGTTGTTTTGGCCCATTTATAGCTTATCAATTATTTGGAAATGAAACAACCCACTGGCTTATCATAAGAGAGACGGCAGCTCTAAATAATAAACCCAAATTTGTTGTTACTTTTTTTTGCTGTCAGTTGAGCAATTTGCTTGAGTCAAAAACAAGAAATCCAAAATAAAAAACTAAAATTAAGTAAGTTCCTATACAGACAGTGCTGGCTCTGTCAATAGCTACACATTTTCTGTTTTTTTTTTTCTTTTTTTGCTGTCAAGAGTGCGATAAATAAATTATTGCACACGTAACTTGGTAAAAACAGGCATAAGGCATTAATAAATTCCTCTGTCATCAACAAAATCATGATTATGATTATCACGATTATCTTTTATTGTCCAACTTGGGTATGTAACTAATTAGTTATTTGTTCGTGTTGAGATCCGAAATGATTTGTCACACGATAAATTATGCAATTTCATATGCCAAAAATGAAGACATGCACAAATACATACAGTATATACAATATATATATACTTGTTTATAGTAACATCTGAATGTAGTATACCTTTGTGTTGACTCTTCTATCAACGTTCATATTGCGTGTCTTTGTTCAATCATCATCAACAATCAACGACAACAGCAACAACAACAATGACAACAATCATCATCTTCACCAAGTTATATGCTCACTTTTGCATATGTAATGCGACTGACTAGCTTTTTGTCTATGTGTTTCTCTGTGTGTGAGTGTGTGTGTGCGAGTGTGTGTACATATAAATAAGTAAATAGCTTTTACAACTACTACAGAATGATGACTTTTATGTGACTGCTGTCTGTTTATCTGTACCGCTGTCCCGATGTCTCTTTGTTTTGTGGACTACTATAATGCTGATGAACTTGAATGATCACATGCCGTTTCATTGACTGTAAACATGCACACACAAACACACACATGCACTCACACACTACAACAACAACAAAAAAGCTTACAACTTGGTGCCTACTACTAACTTAACTACACGATGGACTAGGGACCGCAGACATATATTGTCCACTTGTCGACGTACGTCCAGTTCTGAGTTCTCAACTATTGTCAGCATTTGCCTTTTGAAGTCAAGTCAAGCATTGAAGATGATTCTAGCGTTGGGTTTGGGCACGGGCATGGGCAGGCAGCTTGTCAACTTGATAATCTTCTGACACTTTGATGAAATGCTCTTATTTATGCTGGCATTGATAAATTGTTGTTTCACACACAAGTGACAAACAACGACGAGGCCGCCAAATGCCAGCAGCTCCCGAAAAACACCGCACGCCACCCACTTACTGTTTGTTTATTTGTTTATTTTCGCTCTCTTATCAATGTGCTGTTATGCCGTTATATGGCAATGGGTCCAGGTTCGGCTTCAGAGCCAATGTTGTACATTTTTCTATGTCTAGGCATTGTTCTACATATTTCCGACTCGGACATTGATTAATTTCACAGTTAATTTGTCAGCATTAATCAGTATTAACTTAAATAGACATCAACACGCCATTTGATTTAGTTTTTTGCAAGTGACGCGAGAGAGAGAGAGAGTGAGCAAGAATGCCGAGAAGTTCTTTGAATCTACTTAAATGTTTGACATTTATTTTAATTGAATTTTTTTGTTCAAATAGCACTTAATTTGTGGGTTTCATTAATTAATGCGCAATTAATTAATTGAGCTTAAAATGTAGCTTCAATTCAAATCAATTTAAAATTTTGTCAAAATACTTTGCATGCTCACTGTAGGAGAGCGTGCCCGGTTTTTGGGTTAAACAGCGCAAAACCTGGATGCAGTACGCGCATGCACTTCCTTTCAACTGTAAAAACTCCATTTTCTTTTTTTGCACACTTAAAAAATGGCGGCCTAGCTGGGGCCCAAAGAGCTTAGAGAGCAGGTGCAACAGCTGCACTTGGGCGTGAGTAATGGGTGAGCGAGGGAACGAACTAATGCAACATGGCGAATACAAGTGCCAAACATAACGGTAAACATGCTAAGCGGTTTTCCGCACACACACACACACACAGACAGCAGCATGTTTGATGCTTTGTTTGCTCACTTTCCCCCACACTCTCCCTCTCGCTCTCAAGCAGACTCAGACCCAACACATTCAAGACATTTACCATAGACCAAAAGTCAACGTCAAGTGAAATCCTTCGTTTCGCTGGCAGAGAGGCAGCGTGGAAATACAAAATGTTGATGCAAAAAAAATGAAAAAGTATAAGAAATGCTTGGACGAGCATGAAAGCGCCGCTTCGAAGCGTTGATAAAAATGCAAACACTTTTAACGCCGTGCAGGCACAGGGCAGCTCTGTGAAAATAGAAATAGAAAAAAAATGAAACTGAAAACGTACTAAAGGAAGGTGCTGCGGCCTTATGGGCTTTGGACTAGACTCTCTATTCCATCCGTTTGTGGTTACTGCCAAGCCCGACAACCCTGAGTCTACATCTGATCCAGTCTGTTGTCGTTGCTTGGCCAATTGACGGCTACTTGACATTTTCGTAACTGTTTACACAGCGTCAGCGCCAAAGCGTCCGCACTGGGTGGGGTGCACGACTAAATGGAGCAGTGAGTAAACAGTTGGGCAACCCAACTGTATAGCTGATGCTTCCTGCAGCGGTGGCACCCCACATACAGGCGGCAATGCCGTGCCGGCTGCTTCACTGCAAAAATATTATTTTAGCGTGTGAAAAGTGTAGAGTGCTATAATGTTTGAAAAATATAACAGTTTTCCTTTGCTTTGTATGAAGTATGCTCCAACACATGCGCACGTATATATGTTATGTGCACATACAAAGTATATATATATATATATATATATTCAGACGGACACTCGACACTGGCTCTTGTCGTTCAACGCCCCTTTGCCGCAGCAGTTAGTATTGGATGGATACTCGTGCAAGGAGTAAGGAACTTGGTATGGCTTTTTAGTGCATTACATGCTCCATTGTTATTCTTCATTTTGTTTGATTTAAGCTGATCAAGTGTTGCAGTTGTTAAGACTCCTCCTTTATATATTTACACTTAAGTGTTGGTTAAGTGCAGCAGGAAGCTGCTTTATATATATTTCAGAATTTTTCTATAAAGACGTGGGTAAGTTTACAAGGCGCCATATTGCCATTATGAGCAAATTTAGCAGCGCGTACTACATTTCTTAAATGCTGGAGAGAGCCAAAAAAGCAAGAATCTTCTAACTTCTGGCTTGAAGAGCTTATCGCTGCTGAGCTTACTTTAAAGCTTAAAACCAATCCATCTAAATAATGATTACCAAATTGATGAAATATTGCTTCAATTATAAAATCGTTCAAGTTGAACACAAAATACAGCAAAATATCAAAGTTCGCCAAACAAATTTTGATTTGTTGTAAAGAATTTCAGCCGACTTTCATAATCTTTACTTTATTTTCCAGCTGTCTCCTTTAATTATTATAAACTAACCTCATAGCTTTGTTATCTTCAAACTTATTCCCATATGCAACAATTGCGCTCGCTTCGAAACCACCAAAAAGCATTGTTATGCTCCACATAATTTACGCAAGCCGCGCCGCGCCCCCTCCTTTGTGGGCGTGTGAATTTATAACCAAACAAAAAAAAATTTCACAAAAGTGTAAACTTTATGATCAATTTCCGTTAGGCTACAACATGCGTACATAAAACTTGTCGTAAAATGGAGACCCCCCGCCAACTATACAATCAATGGACAATACTAAATATGAACATTCAAGCCCATAAATAATGAAAAACATTAAAATTCCCATAGACGCCTCAAATAAAAGGGCAAAAATCAATAAACTATGCAGCTATTTTTATTGTTTGTAAAAAATATTTATGGAATAAGGTTAATCATGTGCTGCAGGCCATGCCGTACAGGAATCACTTTCTACGCACAGCTGGAGTTCCACGCGCCACAAGGAGAGCGAGCGGCCACACAACGGCACAGACCACAATTAGTCACAACAACAACAATTACAAGAATACCGAAACATTGCTTATAGGAAAACTCGATTTGATTCTTTGTCTTCGGAAAAAATGCATTTCCATATAATCAATGAAACTATAAACAAGGCAACGAAACTCTGGCATTTTTCAAACTTATTTATAGTCTCACAAAAAAAAAAGAAAAAAAAACAAACAAGTAATTCGTGTGAATTGTGGCGGTGCGGTTGTGGTTCTCTGCCTATAGATTGCAGTGTGTCTCTCAGTAGCGACAGTTAAAAGCTTTAGCGGCAAACAACTGTCCAACTGCCTGTGAACGTATATCGTATCTCCTAATGAGTCCAACTAAATTCTTATCAAACCAAATGCATTTCATGTGTTTTCCTTAATAGCATGTAGAAGGTGTTGCACGTAACACCAATGTTGCGCTTTCAACAATGCCGCAACCGAACCGAAATGACCCGCAACTAAGCTGGAGTTCAAAGCCAAGTTGATTGCTTAATTAGTTTGGGTTTTTGTTATTCTATTACATATAGTTAGATAAATTTATATGGCGCTGTCATAAACAATTAGAAATGTCAACAGTTTGTTGTTGCTGTTGCTCATTTATTGCATAATTACAACAACAACAACACTAGGAGTGTTCCAGTGTAGTAGCAGTGTCAGGGTTATTGTCTATTATGAGGGCCATAAACATATGTTGCGACGTTTGTCACATCATAAAATTGTTAATTAGTCTGCCCGCAAAAATCAAATGTTCAAATTATTATAGTACAAAATGGTATTTGATTTAAATTCGATAGAGAAACAAAACGTTCTATTGAAAAATAGGAATTATAAATTATAAATATTGTCTACTTACTAAGAGAATTTTTGCACATTTATTTCTGTCAATTTACCTGAAATGAAAAAAATTATACATTTATTATAAAGTAAAAAGAAACTACCAAAGATACAAAATGCAATAACCTAAACCTCACACACACACCATCTTTTTGCCATATACTTATATATCAACGCATCCCTTTCGATTTGCTCCGCTTATTGGCCAGCACATTGCGATTATTTATTTATAGTGTAGTCCATTACAGGCCTAACCACAACCAAACAATTAGCAGCAACATTAAAATTAAAAACAAGACAAATCCTAGGAAAACACAAATACCAAAAGACGCCCACTTAATCACTCGGTTCGAACGAAAAAAAAAATTACAACTTGGCTAACTTGAACTCCGCCAGCCCCCGCTCTCTACCAATGCTTAAGAGCACTTGTCATTCAAAACATTTGTAAAAATTCCCATGAGCTGCGCGAAAAAAAAAACAAACTCAGCAATATATAGTGCCCATCGAAAGGACGGGACGCGGGAACGCAAGTGGTCAAACAGTAAGAGCATTAGACTCGGGAGAGGAGTGGGCACATAACCCATCATAATTCCAAACTCATATACAGGCACAAACAGAGGCATAAACAAATAAAAACCCATTAACAAAAACCAACAACAATAGCTACAAAGAGGCTTTGCTCGGAGGGTGCGGGAACGTACTCGAGGCGACGGGGGTCTATATTGATGTTGCAGTTGCAGTGATTAACGGCACAATGCTTGGTTGCATGAGCGAGACGGCGGCAAGCACATTCTCTGCTCAAGAGCAGCGGCAAACAATTAACAACTAAAGCGACAAACAAAGCGGGGGTTGAGGGAGCTATGATTGCCTTTGCCGGTATGCGTGCATATCTGTGTGCGGGCAGCGATAAGACGTCGCTGTTGCTGCAACCAACCATTAGATAAGCGCAAACCACGCACTCAACGCCGGAACTCAAATCTACTCGCGAATGAGTTAAATATAGCGCAAATCCGAGACATACCCCAGATTCATGGCCTCTGTCGAGCGCAGTGCAGTGCAGATAATACTTTCTTCGTGTGAAATATTTTAATACCAAAAACAAACAACAAAGTGTTGCAAGGCGACAGGCTGTGCGGGTCTTGTGCAAAAGCGGGGCGCACATACGTTTTTCTTACATCTTTGACAAATGCTCATCAACAGCCAAAGATAAATATATGTGGGCACAATATGGTGTCAACTTGGCCTGCAGCCTGTTCACATGGGAGTAGGCCGTAGGGAAAGTCATCGTAAAGCTCGCTTCCTCATTGACAGCGTTGGACAATACGATTCCTAATTCATCGATCACGCTGGATTGCTATTAGATTTTAGGGATATTCTGATTACATGGTAGTAGATAGTAGTTCCAAATGAGAATAGACAAAAAGGATAAGAGTCGAAATGGTGTCTTCTTTATCAACAACGTTTATCTTTCTTTGAGTTAATGTTTATCTAGTTCGAAAAGCTATCTTCTGCTTTTGTATTGTATAACTTTCGTTGTATCCCACCCACGGAAAGTCACAAACGTTCTTTTGCGCTCTCGGGATCCAACAAAGACTAAAAAAATTCGAACACTCTTCTACTTTCCGCCCTTTGCCGACACCACTGCGTCTAGTTCATCTCAGCTTCATCACAAATCGCATGACTTAGACGAGTCTACGTGCTGCTGCAGCAACTAAGTGCTCGAGGTATTTAAGGGCAACATTCGCAGATTGTTGACGCTTTGACTTGTCATATGCTCATAAAACCAACAAAATGCAGGCGACACTTGGCTTGACAACTGCAACAACAACAACAACAACAACAACACCAACACCAAGTACATGGATTGAAGTGCATCAAGTTGCAGCTAGCTATGTTTAATGAGTGACAGCCACAACAGAAATCTGTGACTGCGGTAGGTGGTTACGGCAGCCAAATGCAATACCCGGGCATAACCCTCCCAAGTTGGACATGCCTCGCGATTACCCTTACCCTCAGTCCAACACCCACTTAAAATGCGTCGCTTTACATTTAGTCAGCTGTCAAAGGCAAAATGTGAAGTTGCCTTTTCATATTCATCAACGTGGGTGGATTCGGGTTCGCACACGGTTTTTGGGTGGGGTAGGAGAGATTTGCGGCGAATGTAGTGCCAGCGGGCAAAGTGTCCATTATGTTGATTTGAAAAATAAAAGCAACGGAAACAGCAAAAGAAAGCCAACGCAACGCTGGGGGAAAAGGGAGACATCCAGAGACATTACAAAATTTTAGTTGATTGAAAGACAGTCAGTCAGTCAGTCCGTCGGCCGTTCCTGCAGTGAGTCAGTCACTTTGCGTTCCGTTACGTTTTCGCCTAGTTTTGAGATAAACTTCAAACGATTTCGTTTCAATATTGTAAATTTTTTTGTAACTCTTTGTATGCTTGCTCACAACTAAGTTGTTTTTTTTTTGATAAGCCAGAAACAAAGCAACATAGAACTTATACAAATTCTTTGTTACAGTTATTGAGATAGACAAATGTCTCCAGGAATATACAAATTGAGCAGCGGCTATCCGCGTCTCACCCGTAACTATTTGGCCTCCTGGCAAATCAAGGACTTTGAGCTTTTGCCGCATTTGGATAATATTATTGAGAAACTAACGCATCCCCACAACAAATACGTGCAATTGCAACAACACGAATTGGAGTCCATCTGCTACAAGGCGCGGGAGGTCATGTTGATCGAGCCCACGCTGCTTGAGCTGCATGCTCCTGTCCACATACTTGGCGATATACATGGACAATATGGACATTTATTAGAGTATTTTAGCACTGCAGGCTATCCGCCAAGTGTCAACTTTTTATTCCTAGGCGATTACGTGGATCGTGGTAAACAGTCTATCGAAACTTTAACGCTACTGTTGGCCTTTAAAATAAAATATCCCGAGCATATGCATCTGCTGCGTGGTAATCATGAGAGCGCCGCTCTCAATCGTAGCTATGGCTTTTTCGACGAGTGCAAGCGGCGCTACAATATCAAGATGTGGCGCACCTTTGTCGATTGCTACAATTGCATGCCACTGGCGGCCATTGTGGAGAAAACCATATTCTGTTGCCATGGCGGTTTGAGTCCCGAACTGCATGACTTGAACCAGATACGTGTCATAAAACGGCCGTGCGAGATACCCGAAAGAGGTTTAGTCTGTGATTTACTATGGTCCGATCCGGAGCCCAATGTCAACGGTTGGGAGCAGAGCGAACGTGGCATCAGTTATACATTCGGTGAAAATATAGTGGAAAGCTTTTTAAAACGTCACGATTTTTCGCTCATATGCCGTGCACATCAAGTGGTCGAGGATGGTTACCAGTTCTTTGCAAACCGCCAGCTGGTTACAATTTTCTCCGCTCCCAATTATTGCGGGCAGTTTGATAATGCCGGTGCCATGTTAATTGTGGATCGTAAACTTTTGTGCAAGTTTCACATACAGAAGCCGTCGTAGTGATAAAATTAAAATTAATTTTGAGCTTAAAATAAAAATATTTCTCGGCATAAAGAGCTGTGTACTTTGGGCAAGAGCGAATGAAGGGTTACTGTGTGTGGTTTTAAAATATTTGCAAAACAATAAATGCTTCGAGTTTATTGGTCAAACGCTTTGTCACTGCGGCTAAAATTAATTAAATAATTCATTTTGTCAATAGCAATTAAAGTTTAATGATAAATTTCGCAAATACAACACAAAGCACTGACTAGTTGATAAAAATTGATGTTTAAATTGCGTGTAATACGCATTAATTTGTTAAATTATTTACATTAAATCCAATGCGCGGATGGGGGCGGTCATTGAGGAAATTAAGTTATTAAAACTCCAAAAGGACGGCAAGCGCAAAAAAATTGCGAAAAATGTAACAGTCGCGGCAGTGCTGAACAGTCAAATACTCTATATTTTTTTTAAATCGATAGATATAGCCAGAGGATAGATTCTCATGAAATTCGAAAGACAAGTGCAGAGCGTTGGAAGTTGAATAATATTAGTTAACACCTCAAAACCCAAAGATTGTGCAAAATCACTGGGTTTTTGACTATAGCTTGTGTTAAGATATCGCTGAAATACTGCGGTGGCTTTAGTTCTCAAAATCTGGACTTTGGTCTCCATGCCTACTTGCACAATTCTCGCATGCCCCTTATGCCGTACGGGCACAGAGTATACAAAGTGTAACCATATCTGGGTTAATTGACATGGCGCACATCCATGAATTAAATGCTACTAAAATAATTACTAAAATGTATTTCAGTTTTTTACAATCTATAAAGGGAATAGATTAATGAGATTGCTTTGGCAAAATGATTTCGCAAAATGACATTTTGGCTAATTAGTAACAGCAACTCTCTGCAACTCGATATGTTTGAATCAATTGCGTTGCCATGGCCATTGCATGTGTTGACAATGCTTTCAGCTAGTTGGTTGCACAACAAACGAGACAGTTTGAGCAACGCCTGACAAAACATGACCAAAAGTGTTACTTGTTGTTACTTTGGCTCTTAACTGAAACAAAATCGAGAGCAACTGCAAAAGCATATCAATGCCGAGACGCATAGGCGGCCAGAGACCAAGCAGCAGGCAGGCAGATGACAAGAAACAAGATACATTAACCCAAAGTCAGGGCGCATAAATTTCAGTGCAGAAAATGCGAAATGAAAGAAATGTTGTAGACGCTTGGCCAAAGTTAGATGCATAGATATATGTATGTCTAGTATATTGTAGTATATGGCATGCAGCAGACAGACAAACCTAATCCGAAATGTCCACAAAACTAATCTGCAGCTAACAGACAAAGTGCAGATGGAAAGCCGAGACTTGGCAAGCAGTAGCAGTTCGTTCGAACACAAGGATTTACATATTAAGCCATTTTTAATTTACGACTTGCCAAAAAAGCTGCCACACGCACACAGATACACTCGCCTGACTAAACATTAGATAACCAACGACATTGCACAGCGCAAAGATAAAGGCACAAGTCGTGCAAAAAGGCTAAAACGCAACAAAAAGATGTAAACGTGCAGGAAGCAAAAGGTGGCAGCTGTGGCAGCAGCAGCAGCAAACACGAAGAAAATCTTTACGCAAAAGCCACATAACGTCAGCCAAGGAAGCAGAAATCCCTGTAACCACCCTAAGCCATACATTGGTCATACGCAGTGTTGCGCCACAAATCGCTCAAGCCAAGACAAAAACGGTTTTGCGCGTTCGGTCGCAGCCAGAAGCTTTCAGTGATTTCCGGCACAATCCCGGCGCGTACAAGGTCCACGGCATTGTAAAGGTTTCAAAAGCGAGCAACACAAGACACAATGACAGTAATAAAATAAAAGTAAATCCATGCTACTCCCAGCACAGTGAACGACAAGTTGCTGCTGTTTCGTCAAAGTTGACATTGACAGGCACACGACGCGCAGGACTCTTCAAGGCTGTTGTTGCGTCAGGCACGGAAGTGGCAGTGAAAGCTGCATGTAGCTGTTTTCCGTGTTTAGAAAAAAAAAAGACACAACTTGGGCTTAAGATGAAAAGTAAAAGTTCGCCAGGCGAAAAAAATGCCAAATGTTTGACTATGTATGTTTGTTTGTTTGTTTGCCGCCCGGGAGTGGGCACCAAATGCTGAGGAACCGCTTAGATTACTCAAGCTACTCAAGTTAAATAAGTTGGCCTAGTTCTAAGGCGCACTTCACGGCGACGACAACAGGTGCGCAGGGAATAAAGCAACAACGAAGCCGACTACATAAACTAGCTAGCTATCAATCATGGGGCTTAGCAGGCAAGTATATATTTTGGCAGAGCCATATGCTAAAGGTAGTTACCGAAGCATCCACCAGAATCCTCTGCCAGATACCCCGTTGGTCTTTCTGCTTTGTGGTTTAGAGCGACGCGTCAAATGTGACGCTTAGGATTTAGTTGCCTACTTTTTGGGGGTTGCAAAAAACAGCAGCCCCCCTTTAAGAAAAACGCAAAAAAACAAGGAAAAACTTGGCGCTAAGCGGAAGGAAATGTTGGCATGCTGATGTGGATGTTGATGATGATGATGATGACGTTTTGTGTGGTTTGCTTTGTCGCTCTTTAAGCTCCTTTTGGTTCCTATAATTTTTAAAGCCTGCCGCCAGCTAAGGAGTTACAATATTATTAATTAAAAGATTACAAGAAGTTAAAGCTAGTTATGGCCAATGTTGGCAACCCTTATCAAAATGGCCAGCCAGCCGACACATAATTAAGCAACCCTTACCTAACGTTGCCACCGCACAATCAAGCCAAAAGTGCCACAAAATAACAACTCTATTAAAAATATGCCCAATTTTTTAAAACGGCAGATGATTTATAACTTTCAAAAAAAACAGAACCGATACTAGGCCAGAACAAAAGTGAAACTCATGCGAAAAAACCCCCCCAAAAAAAAAACCAATTATAATGGTTAGGGCTGCACACACCTTTCGGGCTAAAAGAACAAAAAAGTGTTTAAAAAAATTGACAGGATAAGCGGGCGCCGAGAAAAATGATGGCCATGCAGTGACTTGGCATAGTGAAAAATCGAAAAATCGAAAAATTCACCGAGGTAGCAGCAATTTAATGAACTGCGCCTGCGATGGCAAGTATCGATAGCGGTTTCCATCGCATGTGGGTGAAATTCGGCAGGTTTAATCAAGCTTAAATAAACAGCTTATCAGAATTGTAGCCACTCTTATAGTTTGTAGACAACAGCTGCGTAAAAAAGCCAAAAAAATAATATTAAATATGAAAGATGATTAATCAGTTATGACTGAATAAGACACAATAGACACAGACGAGGGGGCACAATAATGACAAAGCATTTTAGAGACCACAATGCATTTAACAATGCCTCAAGAGCAGCCACAAAGGGCCACAAAAATGAACAACCAACCAAGCAGTCGACTAACTAGCAGGAAGACACACACAAAAAACCACAAGAGCAGGCCGTAGACAGAGATAGACAGACTGTGCAATGAAAATTGAAAAACATTTATTAGAAACGCAGCCACACGCACCACACAGGCAATGCCACAAAAAGGGGCATGCAACATACAGTAAATAAAAAAAACCAAACAAATAAATAAATGGGGCGCACATGCTAATGTAAATGAGAGACAAAGCGTAGCTGTCTGTCTGCGGGAGGAGCATTGATCAGCTTCCAGGCGCAGTGCCTTCGCACGATTACATAAGTCAGTCAATGGCTGAGGGGAATGCGTTGCAGCTACTGTACGATTCGCTGCGTCCACTCGCCGCTCGACTCGTCGTCCCTCTGCCACGGCCGCCTGCCGTTTGGCCGCATACGCTGTTTTCCTGCAATTTATGAGGGTTAATAATCGAAACGCGATTACAGTGACAAGATAAGCCCCGTCACTGACTGCATCTTGCCCACTGACTTCTGCCTTTGGACTTCTGTCTCTAACTCTGCCGGGGCCCCACTGTCCCACTGTCACGCTGCCAACAAACACAGGCTTGAGGTTTTGAATCTAACTGCTGCTGGCTTGAGGCTGTTTGCTGCCAGACCCTGCTCTGTTTCCTATTCCCCTTTTCGCCTCAGCCCTCTCGTGTGCTGTTTGTTCTGTTCTCTGGTGTTATCTTGAGTCAGCAAAAATCATTTTTCTTCTTTTTTATGCAGCAGTTGGAAGTCGGCGTGCTCAGGGACGGGGGCATCCCCACGTCTTGCAATCACTTTGATGCGGGCGTCAAGTTTAAGTCGGAGTTATTATTTATTGATTATTAAAATATTTGTTTTGTTATTATTACTGTTTGTAAGCGAATATTAATAAATTATAAAAGATAATCAATCACGGGAGCTACTACTTCTACTACTACCCTGATGAGTGTATAATTCTGGTTATGAGATATCTATGGCTGTCTTTTAGACGACATGAATGATGATGGAGCTGTTGTAGTGGTAGCTAGGTAGCAATTATCTGCAAAAGGGATTACAAGCGATATTGCGTCGACTTTGAAATTATTCAAAAAATCGTCATACTAATGATGCCAACTATTTACGGATCGCCTATTTGCAGCCTCGCAAAAATGTTTCCATTAATTTAGAATTAAAATGTATCCAACTACAATACATTCGAAACTTTCATTACGTAAAAAGACAACAACAAATCTTGGAGGGACTAGGCCAAACACACGTTGGTCGAAAACTTGAAATTAAGCAAGAACTAAAATCCTTCTGCCAGAAAGTAAAAAATAATAATTTCAGTCAACGCCCAGTAATAAAGAAACAACAACAAACATAATGCCCATGACGGGATTGCATAAATTATGCTCTCATGAACATCATAATTTGCATACAACTCACGTAGGCCCGGTCTGAGGATCTCGGTGGCGCTATGCACATGAACAGTGCTGTCTTCAACAAATCATAGAAATGCATATAAATGCTGATAATGGAGAGAGACCCCAGAGAGTGCGTCGACACTATGCCATCCATATCTACTTGCTACACTTGGTTGCAAGAAATTATAATAAAGCAAAGTCCAACTGGGAATGGGAATGGAAAAAACAAAGACAAAAACAGGAGGCGGTTTGACCAAATGGGCGGTGCGGCGACGTCTAAACAACAACGTGGGGTCTCGAAATAATCAACGAAAATGTTTGCTTAACCGCAAACTGTCGGCATAGACGGAATCTCAAACTCCAGCTAAATGCAGCTTGACTGCAAGATTAGCGCAAGTTGATTATTTACTTTATAGTTATTTTGCTGTTGTGTACGGCTGTTGCATGCCACAAAAATGCACAACTTGCCGCTCCAAGACCAAGAGCAATGCTGATTATTCTATTGCAATTGACAAAATGCATTGTGATTTGCCAGCCAATGCCACGCACAGCTGCGGCGGCGGCGGCACAAGCAATTGTTGAACTTGCCACAAGCAACAACAAAATATTAATGTTGCAAATTAAATTTGCGAATTACTTGACATTAATCGCAAGCTAACTGCAGTTTTAAAAGCCAAACATGTAACCATTGCGGGCACCTGCGAACCAACAATGGCTGCTGATCCTCCGCGCTCGCTTCTGCGCCAGAGCTTTGTGGGGGCGCACGACATGTGCGACAAATGGCGGCACATTAGACCGCTCAAGCGCTCCTTCTGCTGACCAATGCTTGCCGCAGTTTATGGCCACATTTCGAAAGTTGATTTGTTTAAACTGATTATGGCTTCAAAGTCGCTTGTAGCTTTGGCTTTTTGGCCATTTAATTGACCAACAAATAAAAATTGCAACTAAATGTTGATGCATTTGTGCTTTGATTATAGCCGCGCTGATACACACATGGCCATATAGATACCTTCACTTAATCAAATCTCTCAAAGATCAACCCACTCCAATTAGAGACTGGCAAACAACAACAACAAGCAAACCGTGACTTATCAGCTACAAGAAACAAAGAGACAACAAAACACCTCCGAGACACAAATATGTCCATCAAGTTAGACATGCGCTACATGAGATATATACAAAGTATGTCAACGGGAATTTGTCCATCATGGAGCAATAATTTCGTTTGGATACTACTCATGCTGGGAGCGCCAAGTAGATATATTGAAAACTATTAAGTTGCGTATATTTCTCTCTCCAGAGACAATACTCATATGCATCCACCTGTCATGTGTTTAAATTATATATTCCTACAACAGATAAGCCATTCTGTGATATATGAGACAAGCAAACATTCTCTGCATCTCTTCATGTGAAAATTCTTTGTATATATCTAAAAATATATTGCCGCTGACAAGTAACAAATTAGTATGACTTTTGATTTGCATAATTGAGTTGAAAATTATTGAAGAAAATTCGAAACTTTGGTGATTCTCATGTGGGTAATTTGTTGAAAATAATCTTCGAAAGTATCTGATTAAGGATGACTCTTTCTTTATCGTTTATCTCTGAAGACATTTGCTGACAATAAACGGCAGTTATCAAAATAATAATCGATAGAGACACAAGGCAAATCCATTTTGTTGGGGAAATTGTGAATTGTCACAAAACCTACCTAACTATGACAAAGTTGGTTTCAGGCATTTGAATTTTAAGATACATTCCATTGTAGAAGCTGCTTTTCAGACATCTTTTGAAAATCCATTGAAATTCATAATTCTGCTGCATTTATTTTAAGACCCATTTCACGCGGATTTCTCCATACGGCTAGACAAACATTTCAACTAATTCATGTGTATGCAGCTGTTGTGCTACTTCCCTGCACTCAACACATTCCCATTGCCCCCGGAAATGTTAAACTGTTGAAAGTCTTGCGACATGAACTACCATTACCACCTATATTATTATATCTTCCAGAGTGGATGTCGTTGTTGTTGTTCTTGCTGTTGACACTTGGCGACTTGGACAAACATTGCAAGCGACTAAAAATACAACAACAACAGAAACAACAAAACAATGCATTTACACTAAACCTTTGCTTTGAAGCTAAACCCAACGCAAACTCTCGAGATTTAGCCGAACAAGCTAAGTGGGTCCAATGAGCAGCACCCGTGGTCCATCCATACATCCATGCATTCATTCAAACAGACAAGGGCTACCCAAAAAAATATGCGTAACGTGTGACAGTTGCTGTCATGTAAGGAAGGCGGCTCTCACTTGACATGTTTGTTGTCTAGCGTTGTCTTAACCCCCGGCAGCCTGTCTCTGGGTTTTCATTTCTTCATGTCTTACATGCGTAGGTGGCAATGGAAATGGAAATGGGAAATGTCTAACTTTGAGGATATTTTTGTGAATTAGAAACACACACACATGCATGCCTGCTAATCTCTAAGTGGAAATCTGCTTTTCCATGCACAGAGCACCCGCTCTTAAGATATGCACTTCACGGGCAGCTCCTTGACTTGACTTGACTGAAGAGATTGAGAGAGGAAATGCGTTAAAAGAAATGTTGGCTGCTGAAAATATTAAAAAGCAATTTCAACATTTCCAAGCACTCGACGCGGTTGCCTACGTGAAATTTTTTGTTTTAATTAACCTTTGAAAATTGCAGCCAACAGGCGGCAGCAGCAGCGGCAGCGGCAGCAACACGGTGGCCACTTGAAGCTGCGGCTTCGAAGCTACCCAACATGCCACTTGAGCTAAACTGTGGTAGAGCAGAAGACGCTCGCTACTTGGTGCATGTTTCTCCCCCCCCCCCCCCCCCCCCCCCTTACGTTTGTAGCTGCTGTATTTGTAAATATTTGTAGTAAATTTTTACACAATTTCTAGACACAACTTGACAAATGCAGCAACCACACAGACGCACACACACAGATACTCAGATACTGAGATACACAGATACTCCCACACATAACACTAATTACTCTTCACGCACTTGAACTAGTTTCGTTGCGACTGAAGCACCAAGCGGTAAGATCTTTCACAGCAAAATGCGAACGAAACCATTTACCCTGTGTGCTCAGTGGCTGCTGGAGAGGACCTTGTCTTGGTTGCATTTATCTGAGTATCTGAATGTGTGTGCGTGTGTGTGTGAGTCAGAGGAGGTCTTTACTTTGTGAGTTTAGAAGAGTATTTTTAAGCAATTAATAGGCACTTCAGAGCTGTCATAATTAATATAATTTAAAATAAATATAATTATTATATTTCAAAAATAAGCAAAAGTTAAGATTGCAAATGTTATGATGGTGTCCTTTTTGGAGAAACAGCATTGCTCTTGTATTAAAGTCTTTGGATCTATTATTTTTTGTCTGTTTTTCCTAATATTGTGAAATCACAACTTCTCTTGGTTTATAATTTAACAACCTGATGATACAGTTCGTTCGATTATTGCACAAAACTATCGCCATTTTCTCCCACTGTGCAACTATGTAAATACTAAAAAATTACATAAAAATGCATCCATAAACGGCTATAAAAATGCGTATATATTTACAATTTGGTATTTAAAAATGTAAATATTAACTAGTTTGGCTTATTTGATGTTTTTCATTTGAATTCTTCCGCAGCGTTGAAAACCAAACAGCAACAACAACGATAAACACGCACATATGCCAACCAGCATTGTTTAAACAATTGAGGTCTATGCACTTTATATACACGATACGATGATATGTATTCTATGTACAATACATCGAGGAGAGAGTGCGTGTCTATCGATGAGTTCCACTTTAAATAGACGCACGTTCGACTGCAATAACAACAAAGACCAAACAAATGTTAACAACAATACGAGAACGTCGCGCGTCAATATTTGTACATGGATTGCATTTTCACGCCGCATAATTAGAGATACCCATGACAACAACAACTACAACTATAACAAATACAAATAAACACAAGAGTCATTTCAATCGAAATGCAGCTCAACAAACTAAGTAAATTACCTTAAAAAATAACGAAGAACTCAGCATGTATTCAATTAAATGCCAAATGCATTTCAGTCAGTCAACAATAACAACAAAACAGCTGCAAAAACAACAAAATATATAGAGGTGGCCTCTCACTCAGTGCCTCTACCTCAACACTGCCCTCTGAAAGGGTTCAACTTGCCTTTGGCATAGAATAATTAGAGATTAACCCACATTTGGAAATCTTGAAATCGCAACGAAAGCTTCTTTTTGCTTGGATAAATTCAATACAACGTAAATGGAGAGAAGAGTCCAGGATCTTGTAAGCTTAACCAGAAGAGCATGTACTGCTGGTTTCCTAAGCCTTAACTAGGAAGAGTCCAAGATATACTTCTACGGGAGTATGGGCGGTTTGCTATCATGCACGCTCTGCCAACAAAATGTAAGCTTGCCCAACTCATTGCTATTTTTTACTAGACAAATTTTATAAAAATTAAGAATTTTTCAACGAAATCGGCGAGTGGCATTAATTTTTAAACTTTATGCATGAATCGATTATAATCCGCGTAAGATCACAACTTCCGCACGATTATTTCAAAAAGATTTCTGAACAAGAGATTAGCCAATTTACTATAAATTTCAATTTGTCATGTCGATGGCTGAGATAGATATCTTTTCAGTGCAAAAAGTCAAAGATGACAAATTGTACAAGACAGCACAACAGATAGAACTATTTACGTTTAAATGAAAATCGCAATGTTGCTTTTTAAAAATAATTTTCGTAGTTATCTACAAGCATACGATTATTTCGAGAAGAAATGAAAATTATGTTTTATCTCAGATACTTAAGGGTTCATTAATTATAACCTAAAAACGAAAACCAATTATTTTTACCAAGAATATTGATTTTTTTTTAATAATTTCTTCAAAAATATTCAGAAATTCTTCAAAATACAAAAAGAAAAAAAAAACTTTTTGATAATTAAAAAAAACTGCAATTTCGTAGTTTCCAAAAAAATTGTTAACAAAAAATAAAAACACATAAGCTTCGACGATCCTATGAGAATTGCACATTATTAATTAAAAAAAAAAAGAGAATTATGTTTTATTTGTGCTGCTGCAGCCAGATATTCAAATTGTATATGAAAAATGCAAAAAATTATTACTTCAAAAATATTAAGCCATTCTTCCAATCGAAAAAAGTATCATTCGTTCAAAAGCAATCAACCAAGCTCCATAACGTCAAAAATTCAAAGTTAAAACATTTATTTTGGCAAAAATCAAAGCACAAGAATTCTATTGTTAAAAACCAACCTAGCAAGTATACGTCTCGGAATTATCTTGTTTCAAACAAAACTACTTTCAAAAATCCCTTAAAATATACTCCACTTAGCTTCACACTTTATTACCCAATTTGCATTACAAATTTTTACTAGTTTGACTTTCTAGCGATAATCATGTAGGTGAAAATCGTAATAAAAACAAACAAGATTATTATCTTTAATTTTTTTAAACAAATAAAAAACGAAGTTAAAGTTTTGCTATCAAAGAGCTTACAATCGTGTTGCCTAAGATTGTTCGTTGATAAGCCATAGAGAGCTTGGGGGGTCATGAAAAACCACTTTAAGTTGAGTTTTTTGGTTTATCACATGTTGACAGTTTTCAGTTTTCCCACGCTTAAGACGCTCTTGACTCACCTGAAGTTGTTGCAATCAAAAACAGCTTATCAGCTCACAAATTTTGTATTTGGTTTTGATTTTTTTTTTTTTTTTGTTGCACTTGCCGCCGCCAGAAATCCTTAATAAGTTACATTTATACTTCAAATTTGTAATTAAAAATTGATAACAATTCACACTGAACAACAATAACTTTGGTCACACTTTTTCACATGCAGCGAGAAGTAGCTTTCTTTTGCTCTTTGCTTTCTTTCTATTTTTTGGCAAATTCGCGATTTAGTTGTATGACAGACGACACGTGGGGCAGGTGTGGCGGCAAGTCCTACACTGCCGGCTATCAATCAATGCAATTAGTTGGCAGCAGCGCAGCGAGCAAGTTCAGACAGATCCAGACGGCACGCGACAAGCACGAACATGCACGAACATGCAGAGACAGTAGAACTTTAAGAACGTTTAAGCTGCGCTTGTGTGTGTGTGTGTGCGCGGGAGTATTTGTATTAAAGTTAAACTTTGTTTTATATTTTGCCGCTGCTTTTTTATTACTTTTTATGCTGTTGCCGCTGTTTTATGACACCTTTGGGCGGAGGGAATGTGCTGGCGACATTCGCAGTTTTAAGAGACTCGCATTCATTTGCAGGGAAAGAAACACACGCAGGGACGCAGAGTTTTACGTAAAAATATATTTATGCCACGGCGTGCAGCATGCAACAAACGAACGTACGTACCAATGCGCTACGAATAACCGCACGCGACGAGCTACGACTGGCGAATGGCAAGACACAGCGACTTCCAATACGTTGGCAGCCAGCAGCCGAGTGGTCTGTGTGTGTGTGTGTGTGCGTGTGTGGGTGGCTTCGTGTTTGCAGCCGATTGTCTGATTTTGTTGGCTGGAACACTTCGTGCGTGGCTCGCACTTTCCAGTTAGAGCGTTTATCACATGCGAGAGTGGCGAGAGTGAGAGAGAGCGCGCGCAAAGTGCCGGCTGTGTGCAAATATAGCATGCGATAAGTGCGTGTTAATAAAGTTTTTACAAAGTTCTAAGAGTTTAATTTAATTTGTACTCAAATATAATTAAAATTTGCAATAATTATGTCTCATTAAAGCTAATTGGTTTTGTTGCAAAGTAAATGCATACAGTTAATTGCTTAAATGCCTTTACACTTGCCATAAAAATTTGCTCTCTTTTTATAGCACAACACGCTTGCTCTCAGCAATAGCAAATGTGCACTCGCTCTCTCGCCCATTGGAAGTGCTCTACACAACAAACAGCTGTTTTTTGTTTATTTCATGCAATATTTGTTGTTGTTTTTGGCTTGTGCATTGCCATTCGCATAAATGTGCTGGTGTGTGTGTGTGTGTGCGTGTGTGTTTAAGTCTAATAAGCACGTGTTTGCTTATGAGCGTCGCTGCTGCTGCTGACGTCGCTGCTGCTGCTACAGGTAGCGGCCTTTTTAACAGCGCAATAAAAGTTAACATAAAGATAACAGCGATGTAAGAGTTTGATAAGAAACTTGGTGGGGGGAGGCAAATTTTCGCATGATAAAATGTCTGGCTGGGTTTCGGAACGCTCTTATATGCGGCCAAAATAGTTGGGCAAATAATCGTATAACATTAGGAATCCATAACCTTTTAAGCTAAGAAGTTTTTTGATTAAATACTTTTGGGAAAAACCCAGAAGGAGGCGAGATTTTCTAATGAATCTGATGAATCAGCTAAGGGTACTAAATTTGTCGCCACAAAGGAAACGAACTACGCATATCTCATCCAGCATATAGCTGTCGATGTGAAGCTGATGAATCATCCAATATCTGAGGTATCTAAGGGAACCCAAATTGTTGCAATACAAATTGCAGCAGCTGCTCTTCATGCTCTTCGATAAGCAGCGTCCATGGTGATAGTCATGTGGCCCTAGTGGCTCTAGTGGCTTTCCACCAGAAATATGTTGATAAGGCTTCATATAAGGAAATTAAGGATATTCTAGTAAAATGCGAGAGATCCCTGCTGGTTGGCGATCCACGTCGCTGCGAGCCCACGAAGTACAATGGTCCAGGTGCTCGTGCTCGTTACCAGAAATCTTAGCGTTAAACATTCTGCTGCTTATCAATTTGGATTCAAATATTTTCAGTTCCAACTAGGAAACGAGGGATTTACAAATATATCTCGTCAGTATATATATAAATCGATCTTAATGCAGAAAGTCTAGTAGAATTCACGTTCAGTCATAAACGATTGGCTCTGCTTGACTTCGTAGCACATGGTGCCCCGCTTACCGCAGCAAGACAACTAGGAAGTCATGAAGTCCTGCATTTCATATAAAATATCAATATCTGAATATCTGACTTTCCATGTGAAACCACAAAATGGGAATGACCCCTTCAAACTAATGAATACCAACTGATAATTAACAACTAAACTCAAGCATTACACACTTTTGGCCACGCCCCGTTGACGAAATTTAATGAAACGCAAATTAGTTGAAATCGCCCGCACAATCAATTAAAATTCAATTTCTCTTCTGGTTCCACAAACAAGTTTTGAAATCGGCAGCATGCGAGTTGCGGCCGGCGCCACTGTCGAATCAAAAAAAAAGATGAAAAATTGCAAAACAAGGCCTAGCCAAAATATTAGAAATATTTAGACGCATTTATAATCAACTTGAAGTTGGTTGGCAAGCCTGGTGTGTGTGTGTGGGAGGGGGAGGGAATGGCACAAAGGCACCCCCACAGCGATTTTTGTGGCAACTGCCGCAAATCAGCAAATGTGTCACAAACTGCACGGGAATTCTGCTTCATGTAGAAAAAAACGCATTAATTTGGCTCGTTATGATTATTGCCACGACACGGCATGCCACGCAATGCAAACGACACGGCACGCCATGCCACGCCCCCTGCAGACGCCTCTGCCTTCGACATTGCCATCAACAACGAGGACTACGGCGGAGGCGGCAGTTGCGGCCATATGGAAATGTGCCTTGAGTAATATGCCACAAATGTCTGTGCTGCTTGCTTGTACTATGTTTGCTTTGGTTCGGTTTGGTTTGGTCTACGTCTTTGTCTGGGTCTGGGTCTTGGTCTTGGTCTTGTTGCCGCGTTTGCTTGGGGTCTCTGCAGTGGCCCTCTCTTTCTCCTGCTCTCACTGTCGCTGTCCCGCTCGCTTACTGGATAGCCAGCACGCTGAACCGCCAAAGGGGCCACGCTAAGCGAATCGTGCACACGCCCCATGACGATGATTAATTACCTTTTTGGTTGCTCCGAATATTGTTGTTGTTCTTATTGTTGGAGCTGTTGGTGTTGTTGATGATGCTGACTTTTAAATACATCTCTGTATATGTACACTGAGAGAATTGCGGCAAAGCGTGCAGCATAATCATCGAAAACAATAAATAAGCAGAAACACTCATACGCCATCTGGCGTTATTGTGTTACGACATCTAGCGGCTACATTGAACAACAGCAGAGTGCAGAAAGAAATAAAACTGAAAGGGTAAATATTATTACTCAAAGTAGCTTCACTTGGAGTGACCAACTGGCGAGAGCTAACCCGATAACGGGTTGTGATGGCCAAAAAAAGAATATTCCTAATCAAGACAGTTGCTGAAATTAGCTTCTATCAAGTAATTACTTAAGCAGAGTTTGCAGAAATCCAAGTTGCGAGACGGCCCCATATGTGAGACACCCACCTGGTTATGGCATTCCTCGCAATCATTTAAAATTTCTTAATTTGAAAACGAAGATCTCTAATAACTAAAGATAACGAGAATTAGTTTTAAGTTATCTGAACATCTTTAATACTTTTAATTTTTGTTTCAAATTTACAACAACAAGTCGCAGTTTCTTAGAGAGAAAGAGAGACAACTTTTTGCGCAGTGTATCTACATTTTTGTATCGCTTGCTTAGGGGGACCGACCTATCTAGCTGTGCGCGTCACTGATGAAGTTGTATTTATCAGCAATGATTTTCGCACTTTTTTTCGGGTTTCTTGGTAAGTATTTCCGCGAAATTGTGGCATATCCATGCTACATGCGTAACTTTTGTTGGGGCAAGTGCTGCATTGCAGATTTGGAAACGCTTCGAAATTGCGCAGGTTTAGCCGATATATAAAGAGAGAAAGATGGTGGAAAAAAAAGGGCGAAAATATTTTACAGAAATTCGAAACCGCACAGTCAATGAACCAAAACAAAAGAGAATAAAGGCAATCAGACTAATACAAAAGGCAGCACATAGTGTATCTGTGTGTATGTAGGGAGTATAGGGTATAGAACAATTTGACATCTGTTTCAACATTTTGTAGAGTTGAGTTGCTGCAGCACGGCAAAAGGAGTGTTTGAAAAGGACACTGCTCTGCTGGCATGTCGATTGACTACGTATATTGACTTTGTTTCGGGGAGTTTTTATTTACTCCTTGTTTCGTGGTTTTTTCTTTTTCGTCCTGTTTTGCCGCTGAGTGACAAATGCCAAGGGGTAATGAGATCTACGGTTACGTTTTGTTTTCATTTCTATTTCTTTGCTATACGTTCGTACTAATATTCTACTTCGAGTTGTGTTAATTATCAGCTACAAAGAACGAGAGTTTTTACGCTTCATTAAACAAAAACATTTCGTTAAAAAGAGTGACTTCAAACCACCCCCAACAAACTAAGCGGCGAAAGTGATACGTGTATACGACGGCAACTCGTTGCAGCATTTGTTAGAAAATTATTGTAAAAAATATCGAATTTCAGTAGTTCAGTTCTTAAAGAGCGACGCACACACTAGACAAGCAATTAGTTCGATTTGAAAAGGTTTAAAATAGGCAATTCCCCGAAAGAGCTTGCCGGAGTGTTAAGGAAGCGCTTAAGCTAATTTTTTTTATAATATTTTTTTCAGTAATTTCATGAGAAAAGTGACGCGCGTAGTCTCTAAGTCGAAATCTATGCTCATTAAAGTCTTCAGGTCGGTTTGTTATTAACACCAACTCTGTCCGCTGGCAATTTTTGACTAATGGATATTAAATATAGTCTTATCCATTAATAATTTGCGCTAATTGTCAAGTCGAATGCAGTTAAAACTTGAAAATATACATCATTTATTTTAATGGATACAATTCCAAGCAAGCCCAGCGTCAAAGTAGATTGATGAGTTTTGACTGAGTCACATTACAGACAACTCTTTGGGGGCTTGGATTTGAAATCGAAAAAGAAAAAATAAAGTGCGCCTCATAAAAATGCAATTGACATTTGAGCTGGACCTGTTCTGGATGCTCATGTTTATGATGCTCGCCCACCCCATCAATGACAGCTGTCCAAAGGCATGGATTACAGATAGGCTCTACATTGATCTTTAGGGTTTTTTTTTGTTTTCGGTGGTCTGCCGCAGTCTTCCAACCAAGTAGCGCCCATAAACCATAAAAACCCATAATGTATGAGCACTTGACACGCATTTTAAATACTACCGACCTGCCTGCAGCAGCTGGCTGGCTTGATCTTATATTTCCATTTCCATTTCCAGTTTTTTTTATTATTATTTTTATTTGTTTTGTTTTGTTTTTTGGGTTTTACGCGCTCGACTGGCTTTAATGAAACAAACATATTCTCAGCGAGTTGTACTACGAACAAAGTTTGTAGTCATATTTAAATTATTTTCGGCGCATTCGTAATGGCAATTTATCAAAAAGTTTCAGATAAAAATCTAAATTATGATATATTTAGGGGCAGTTTTGTGGCTGCCAGCCGAAAGTAAAAAGAAAAACTTAACTAAACTGCGTCTGCAGCTGACATTCCATGAATGTCAAACAAAATTAGAATGATGATCATTTTGGCCACGCTGGATGATTGATAAGTTAGACTCTCCCCAGGAGTAAGCGTTCTCCTCACGCTTATTTAAGCGGATTTCTTTTTTTTTATGACGTAAGTTAATAATTCACAATGGATGGCTGAAGATTGAGAAAAGGGTATAATGGCACTGTTGACTGAGCGATACAGTTTAGCCGGGGTAAGTTGCATAGGCAGGATAGGATATGCACAGAGGTGTATTCGGTTGGTGTCTCAACAATTGTCAAATTGTTGAAGATAAAGACAGAATTCGTAAATTCTACAAAACAATACCCAAAAGTCTAGAAGATAAAACCTATAACTCGAGGAAGATCAATTGAAAATAAAGTTTAAAAGTAGAGCAACTAAATGGCTGCCTTGTGGTATCACCGACATGACTTTAATTTCTTTGGTTTCTTAGTTAAAAATTACCTTCTGAATTCGGTTTGATAGCTTTAAAAGCAGAAGACTATGGTTGACAGAGTAAAAGGTTTACTGAGTTAGATGAGAGTATGAGTATGAGAAAAAAGTGCGAAAAGATTAGCAGAAGTAGCCCGAAGTTACACAAACCCAAGTTAGGTGAACGATGTGAACTACAGTACGTTGCAATTGTGGGATAACAATCTTATCAAAGATTTTGATTATCGTAGACAGCTTAGCAGTAGTTAGTTTTGTAAAAAGGAATGATTTAGGATTCATTCGAGATAGAGTTTTCTTGAAAAAAGAGATAAAGGCGTATAGAGGGAATGAGCGGAGTGTTTAAAAAAGAACTAGGAGTGGCTTCAGAGCCAGCAGAGAAGCATGATTTTATGAACAATAAACATGGAAAGACGTCCGTCGCAAGGATTCCGGAATTCGCAAAAAATTTTGAGTGAGGTAGATTAAGCTCATTTTATTTGGGTTGCTGTGGACCTCGGTAGCGTACTCGCCACTTAATCGGAAGGTCGGTGGTTCGATTAACCCAGCAGCACTTTTGCATTTTTGCCTAGCAGTGGTATGGCTAGGAAACTTTGGAGCGATGACACCATAGTCCAGGGAAATACTTTTTTTTCAGTATTTTTCGTGGAAGACAAATTTTTAGAATAAGGCAAATTGCTTGGCATCTCTGCTGAAGATAAAACGACCACGGGAGAGGTTGTATTGTAATAAGTTCTGTTCTGCTGCGTAACCCCGAAAACTTTTTCCAAAAAGATTTAAGATTATTTTAAAGCGCTTAGACTAGCAGTAAACCCAGGAACAAAGAGATCAAATGCGCTGCACAAAATTTGTTTGAATTCATACATTTCATTTGCCATTGCTATAGTGATGTACCCCTTACGAGCAATTGGTTAGTGTATGAAAATGCCATGAAAATCACGTGCGTGACACGCAGCTTGTTTGGTTTTTTTTGTTTTTTTTTTTTGTGTTGTACACAAACATACTATATTTTTTGTACATATTTTATTTTACACATTCGCGTTTTATTTTATGTTGCACAACACATGAAATTATTGTTTTGTGTGCATGTAGTTGTTTTTTATAGTCCTGCCACGGCCATAGAGTTGGGGCATCCTGGCGTTTGTCAACGCGTGCAAGAAATGCCAGTCAGTACAAAAAAAAATTAAGTATATTATACACTTCTGGCCAGTTTCAGTGCGAGTCAAAAACGAAGTCCCCCCCCAACATAAAATTGGCGCTTTTTTTCGTTTCTGTTTTTGTTTGATATCCACGACGTGGCCGACGACTCACATGATTTAAGGATGTTTATTAAATATTCATGTAAATGTCAATTTAAAGCTACTGTGACTGCTTTACGCCCTCTGCCGAGGCCTCCCGCCCGTGCACCCAGTGCTGGGCTTACGTGCTCTGTCGCCCAACAAAAATAAAAAACAAACTTCAGGCCGAGTGTCAGTGTTGGCGGCTTTTTTGTTGTCAGCGCAGTCGTCGATGTCGTCGTCGTTGTTGTTTCCATTATTATTGATATTGCGGGTATCCTTTTGGGCATGCAAGCGTGTGTGTGTGTGTGTGTGATGTGGCGGAAGACCCTTTTGATATTTGCCGTCAACAACGTTGTTCTTGGGCATACATGTAGCATACCGGGGAATAACCATTAGATGACGCGAGTTAGCAGCAGCAGCACCGCGATGCGGGTCTTGGGCGCCCTGTAGGCAGGGAGTTGGGGGTGCCAAGGCGCATAAATAACAATAGATTTATAGCAAACAAAACATAAAGTGCATTCAAATGGAAATCAAATATGTTTTTCGAAAGTTTTATTTATTTGCTTTTGTTTTTTTAGTGTAAGGGTAGCCAAGTGACGTCATATGCGCAAGGAAGAAGAGTTAGAAAAGCGCGTGTGTCTTGAGATTTCTACAAAGCTGAAAAAAGTGAGATCCTAAAAACAAACATGAGAATTGCATATGCGCTACAAATAAAGCTACTTTTCTGTATGAAATTAGAGTTACCATACTGTATATGGGTATTAGTGTGAACATAGTAACTTTATGAATAAGCTTTATGACGCATTGTCAAATCGATAACGATAAGTTTTATATAAATTATAATTTACTTCTCTCATGTTGTGCTACGACTTAAGACAAATTTGTATGAAATTGAATGAATTCTTTGATATTCAATTGCACATTTTAACTTGAAAATGTGCAACTTTCTTATACAAATTTTTATCGGTCGCGACCAATATACATTTCGATCAACTTCGATACACTTACATTAAAAATGAAAAAAACTACAGCTTTCCAACACTAAAACACAAAAGCAGTATTATCTGTCACCTACAATCCAAATCAAATATCAACGAATAGTCACGCACTGCGGAACTATACCTTTAGTTTTGATTTCGACGCGCAGAGTGCAGAATAAAAGTAAAGTAAAAATTTTTCATCTCGATAATTTTTAACAAAATCCAACAATTTTTCGTTAAACACCCTAAAAGTGATTTGAAAAACGTATACGATGGGCAAACGCACAACACGTAGCTCTAATAAACGCATGCCCGCGGTCACGCGTAGTGATTCGCCCGAAAGCGAGACAAGTGAGAGCCCCAAGAAATTGCTGGAGTATATCAAGGAGTTGGATAATGTGCCCGATCAAGTTGGTAATGTGAGTCCTTATAACACGCCAGTTACATCGCCCAAATTGTCAACAAGCGCAGTTGGCTCGAGCTGTGCCTCGCCCAGTGTGTCGCGAAAATCGGTCGAGGATGCATCTACTCAAATGAAAAACGGCAATGAAAGCGAAATGGATTATGTTGGCGAAGCAGAAGAATTCGAATCGTTTGAGCCCATTGCAAATCATTTTGGACTGCCAACGTTAAAGGAGCTGGAGAATCAAGACTCCAGTTTGGGTATTTTGCGTGAATATCCATTCATGCACAAACTTTACCTAGCTGCTTGCAATGAGGACTTTGACTGTCTGTGCTGGAGCTCCGATGGACAGGATTTGCACATTGGCTATGTGGGCTTGCAAACGTATCTCTTCAGCCATCGCAACATTTTTAAAAGTCGCAGTGTTTCGCATTTTATACATTTGCTGCACTGCTATGGCTTTGAACGCAAGGATGAAGCGCTGGAGCTGCCACCAGATGGTGACTTGGAAACATACCTAAATAGCGCCACCTCTGCGCAATGGGACTTGGTCTGTTTGGTTTTTGCGAATCCTAATTTCAAGTATGGTAATAAAGCCCTACTATCGGTACAAATGGAGCCCAAGCCAATGACCGAGTCAGAAGAACTGGGTGTAGAGGCTTTTTGTATGGGCAGCGCCACACTAGCTCATAATACGCGGATGCGTGCTCGTGCTGACCTTTGTTCAGCCGTACTGGGTCAACGTTCAAGGCTGCAGCTGGCTCGTGCACGTTTGGACGCACTTGCGCGCTTTCAACTCGATTTAACATTGCTGCCGTCTACCAATTCAGAAATTCTGGCCAACTCTTTGCCGCGGCGTGGACGTCTAACAACAAAATCTTTTACGGAAAACGGTGCTTCCAAACGCATGGTCAAACAAGTGATGCCACAGGAGTCTATGCTATCATTTGTCGATGGTTACTCACCGGAATATGCCGGCTATTATGGTAATATTTCATCGGTGCTTATCAACGATTTTTTTGCGGACAGCATGCCACTATATGGTCGCCAGCCTACGGACATTAAGGAAATTATGAAGGAGGGCAGCAGTAAGGTTAGCACTTTTCAGCAAAATCTGCCTATTGGCATTGCCTACTCAGAGGATGAGGAAGATGTTGGTCTGGAAAATGTTGTGCCCATAGTAAGCTCCGCGTCCAAGCGTAAGGCGCCAAAGTTAAGCAAACACGACGACGAGGAACACTTGCAAGATGAGCTAGAGCAGGCTATGGAATTACTTTGCGGCGCAGGTGATGTAAAATCCGACAATTTTGCACAAATTGAAAATCATGGCAAATCCGTAAGCATGTCACCCATTACAACCGTTATCGATGCCAATCAGGCAATGGAGAGTGTGCTGAAAGCCGCAGCCTTAGCGGCGGCCGAAATTGAGACAAAAAAAGGCACCGAAGACAATCAGGATCTTATTGACATATTAGCTGACCAGCCTGAAAAAGAGGAGACTGTTAAGGCCACTCCTAAAAAGCGCTCTAGCTATGGCTTACGTGGTTCCAAACGTAATAGAACCAAGTAACTGACAAAACTATATACAGCAATATATCTTTGGATGTGGATTTTGTATAATAATTGATTAAACGATTTGAAAAAAAAAAAATTTTTCATAATTGAAATTTTTTCTTGAACTCCAAAACAGTAGCCGTTATAAAAATCATTTAAATTTTTATGTAGATGACGCTTCAATTCTTTGTGGCGCTTAATATTTTGACAGATGTTAGATCTTAGGCGAAATTATTTTTAATTTCATAATAGTTTCTTGTATGTTGTTAGTATGACCAATAGTTTCAATAAAAATTTAAATAATATGCGTCAATTTAAACTCCGTCTACGTTTGGCGCGGTTATGACATGTTTCTTAGGCTGCATAACCACCAGTGTAATGATCAAGTTCTCATTTATATTCATCATTGCGCCCGCATTGTCGTATTCGCCGCAATAGTTGACCGCCGAAAAGATGGTGATCAGCTGGCGTTTCGCAAAGAACTCGTAACCGTCTTCGACCACTTGGTGGGCGCGACACATCAAATCAAAATTGTGACGGTGTAAGAAATTTTCAACTACATCCGCACCAAAGGTATAGCTAACACCTCTGTCGTTTTGCGCCCAACCCAAGACTGTAGGATCCGGATCCGACCAGAGTAAATCGCAGACGATACCGGTATTATCAATGTCGCATGGGCGAGGCAGTTTTCGAATGTCATTCATGAAAAAAAGATCTGGACTTAGTCCGCCATGACAGCAGAATATCTTGTTATCGATAACAGCTGCCACAGGTAAACAGTTGTAGCAGTCCACGAAACTCTTAAAGAGCCGCACCGTAAAGCGTCGCTTACACTCATCGTAAAATCCATAGGCCTGATTGAGGCTAGCCGACTCATGATTGCCGCGTAATAGATGCATCTGATTTGGATATTTAACTTTATAGGCCAGCAAAAGTGTCAGCACCTCGACTGACTTTTTACCGCGATCTACATAATCTCCAAGCATCACGTATTGTCTATCTGGTGGAAAGCCACCGACATTGAAGTAACGCAACAAATCCGAAAACTGTCCGTGTATATCACCCAATACACTGATGGGTGCGTTCAGTTGCAAGAGCATTGGTTCAGCCAGTAGCACTTCTCGGGCGGTACTCAAAAGAGCGAAGAGATCTGGATGTGGCACGTTCAATTGATCTTGGCTCTCGGATTTTAATATCTTGCTTATCATCTCATCAAGTTGATTAGGCAGCATTTGTGAATGCCTTTTCCGATGTCATTTGAATAAGGACAAATGTATATATGTGAAAAAAGTGTAAGTCCCCGATTACTAAACAAAAAATTTAAAATTGATAGAATATGCTTTTCATTCGTACTTGTAGGTTGAGTTGTTTGTTTTTTTTTTTTGTTTGTTGGGTGTATTCTGTTAGAATATACTTTCGCAGCGGTTGAGAGAGAGAGAGAGAGAGGGAGAGCTGACACATGGTAGACCTGACAATTTAATCCTCGCACGATAATTCTACCATGTCCTACACTATACTACAAATCAATGAATTTCACGAAGGGCAAAGTGTAGCTTTCGTAGAAAAACCAAAAAATAAGCTATACCCTCGATGATGCTAATTAGGGGTAGTTTTACTTTCTTTTTGGAAGCCATAATAATGAGTTATCGAGCTACATCTTGAACAGCTGGAGGTGCCACATCGATGATATGTGTCATACGAGTGTGATATAAGACCAAAACTCTATTGAGAGTAAAGCTTTCCAGTTTGATGTAAAGGTAACACACAGAGTGACGTAGGGAACAGGCTGAGCCTTAGACAACACCCAGACATAACGCGGCATGGACAGATAGGGAGACTCAGCAAGTGCGAAGTTTTATGAACCCCAAAGACAACAACAGTGCCCAACAACTCTCACGGCAAATGGGTACTTGTGGACTTTCCGTCCAAGGAGTAGAACAGCAATTTCCAAACAACTGTTCACTACCACTCAAGTCAAGGGTTCCCGATCTTCCCTTGTCTGCCGCTAGTCACATTTAGCTTTGGCTTCACCTTCAATTTCTGCAGAGGCGAAATTTATTTTTATAACACGAAACAAACACAGCAACCGAAAGGTACAGGCCCAAACACGATTTTTATCGTCTTTAATTTGGTTTTTATTTGATATCATATTTCAAGGCACGTTGCTTGAGTCGGCGTACGGCAATGCCGTGCCGTTGCGTTACGTTCCGTTTCTGGGGAATGAAGCATCATAGCCCCAAGCATTCGCAGAGAGATGAAAACAAAAGCAAGTAACATATTTTTTTTGCCGATTTTTGTTTTTTCTTCTTTTTATTTTGGCTTTGAGGCGAGATGTCATAATGTCATAAAAATGTCACATACTTTTAATAACTTTATGACAGCTACAAAATCATAAACAAAATGCTCTGACAGCGATACATACAACAACAACCACACCAGAGCACAGCACCGCACACCAAAGACGACAAAGACGCAGCAGACATGCAAATGTATCTGTATCTGTAGCTGTATCTGTGTCTGTCGGAGATGTGCATCTTTTGGGACTCATAATGAGATGTGTCATGCTGCCACTGGCTTCTAAGAAACAAGCGAAGAAACATGGCACTTGGAACTTAAGCATGTTGCTATAGGACAGGGGGCAGGCTCAATTAAGCAACTGACAGCTAAATGTTCTTGATGTCTTCTAATGGAAGTAACTATAAAATGGTTCCCAAATATTAGTCATATTCCTGGTAGTTGCGCCTGCAGCTTTCAGCTATTTAATCTCAAGTTATCCGAATTATTAGTCGTTTGGCTGGAAATGCACACAAACTTTAAGATACAACTGGTTTTACGGCTGGATGTGCGAAATCTTTACGAGTTGTGCCGCTCCAAAAGAATTCAAATTTATTGGCACAATGTAGCACAAAATTTATTATCTCTTTGGTTTTATTTCATTTTAATATCAAGTCGTAAACATTTTGAATGCATAAAACTATTTGCATTTGGCTCGCGGCATATCTCAAGTGGACAATATATGGACCAAGTTTACCTGGTCAGTCAATTTCCAGAGCTTAATACAAAGTAAATACAATAATTTGTTGCCACGAAAAGAAAAGTTTGGCTTTCTGCTTATCGCCCGCTCTGCACAACTTTTGGTAGACGAAAAAAAATAGTAAACATTATTTGAAGCAATTTATGTGTAGGAAACTTGCTCCTTTACGTTCGCATTATATTTGCGTATAAAGTGTCCTTGTTCGCAATCGTATCCATAACCATATCCTTTGCGTGTCCTTGCCTGCGGTTAGTTTTATGATTGCATAAATGCAAAAATGCATAGCAATCTCAATTTTACAAAATATTTCGCATGCTGCCGCACCAAATTGGGATTTATATATGACTAAGATGAGGCCCAAACTCTTTCTGTTCCCCCTCTTCTTGTTGCCTGCGCCTGCATGCACGGCAAGCTCCTGGGAAGCAAGTAACATTCAACACAATGAACACAACGCAATGTTTGGAAATGCTACGGCTACCTTTACCTAGCAGCCGTATGGCCAGGTAGGTAGCTTCTGTTGTAGTAGCTGCTCCTAACCCAGTTTCAAATTGCTTTTTTATTTGCGGAATGGATGTGAATTGTGAGCAACTTTTGAGTGCAGCAATGGGCTGGCTCCATATGACAGAGAGTAGCGGCGAATCAGGAATGCAAAACAGGCATTGCAATACATTTGAACCAGTTCAAAGCTTCGTTAACTTTAAACTCATTTCGTTTATTAATTAAAATATTTTCTGTACTTAAATTTTGATTCTTAACATAAAAAAGCGTCTCAAGTGAAGCATGTTCAACGAACCAGCTCCGCTGCCACCACTAGAACCAATTGTTCTCAAAAATTGCCTGCAACCCTGGCATTCAGCATAATGCTCAAATTGAGTAAAAGCAGTTTATGCAAAATTTGCAAATATTTCAAAATGCAACAGCCAAAACTTTTGCCTTGTTGCTCCTGCTGCCTTTGGGCTTCCGGCTTCCATTCGGATTTGGATTTCAAAGTGGTGGCACAGGAATTTGTACGTTTCTACTTGTTAATACTTTATGCAGTCAAAGTTTGACAGATGAACTGGGCTACTGCGTGTTTGGGTGGCTGGGGGTGGTCTTGTTGCATTCCATGTTGTGGTAGCAAATTGCAATTAACTTCAGTAATCCTCCTCTGCATTGACCACACAGACGCAGGCACCCGGCGTATTGGCACGAATCCAACGTTGATAGCAATTGACTCGCGTATAGACACCTGGTGCATTGGGTCGCCCACAGCCGTCACCCCAAGAGACAATGCCAGCCAGCTGATACTGGCCGACTTGTTCGTCAAAGAGCACATGTAATGGACCACCGCTATCCCCAGTGCACGCATCCTTACCACCGGCACTTAAGTAGCCGGCGGCGCATAGCATTCTATCTGTTATTTGTGCCGGTCTATAGCTGGAGTTTCTACACTCCGCCTGGCTGAGCACAAACACATTCACTTCCTAGAAAGTATATTCAGTTCTTAGTCGACAAACTCTTAGTTATCTTGGTACCTACCCTTAGCGTATTTGTGGCAAGTCCTGCCTCTTGCTGTGCTCCCCAACCTGTTACCACAGCCACCTCTCCCTCAAATGTCTCACTTGTTATCGGCACGCATACCGGACGTAGTGTGCCGCCAAGTTCTAGCGGCCAATCCAAGCGTAAAAGCGCTATATCATTTTCGAAGCTATACGGATTATACAGTTCGTGCAGCTTTACCTTTGCAACATATCGCGATATCACGCTGGCATCGCTATTACTACGATTGTGTTCTAGAAATCGTATGGTAATGAATTCCGCTGGCACTCCTAGCACACATTGCGCAGCTGTAAGCACATAGAGATCATTGATCAAGGAGCCGCCGCAGTAGAATTTTCCATCGATGAGTATAGCAGCCATCCAGGGATATTGATGCTGTCGCGTCTCATGTCCGCCTACAATTCTACGTACAGTGTTGATTAGACCACAGCGACAGTAGGAGCATTCACGCTCGATGGGATTACTGGGAGAGGCCGTGCTGGTGGAGGTTGTCGTTGTTGTTGTCGTTGTTGTAGGTCTGAATATTGAAGTTATCCAATCAATGAAGTCGTTCGAACCGACTAAGCTTCCCGACTGTGTGACAGCTCCGGTAGAGCTTGAATCCCAGCTTAATAGCGCCACTAACCAGACCAACTGTAGACGCATCTTCTGCGCTTTAGCACATTCACTTGACTACTAAACTGCTATGACATTTCCATTCGACTTTCTGCTTAAGATACACTTAGAGAAACAATCTACACTTTAACTTGCAAAGTAGAGGATTCTATCGGGGAACTTGCTTGAAAGCGTCTCATATAGGCTAGAAAGTCTTTCATAAATTGTCGATTATCTTTTCTTAATATCATTTTCAACCCAACTTTGCAGTCATTTTTAAACTTAACTTTTTTTTCCTGTGTACAAATCCTGTTTTGAAGTCAACATTTTTGCATTAGCTTTCATTACCAGCTTTCTTCTAGACTCATATTGAGGTTACAGCTTTCCACACTATAGCACAAATGAATTCATGAAAAGTTTGCCAGGAAAATGCAACCACTTTTTGAAACCCCAGGGCCTACGTCAAAAAATGTTGATTAGCTGCCTTCGCTGTGCTCTACTAGTCTAATTTGCATTTCATTATGAAAAAGTTATCAATAGATTATTTAGTATAACCATTTCTATGCAACTCACTCCAACCGAAAACCACTCAAGCTTACTTCCCCCCGCCCGCATTTGTCATTAGAGCTTTGTAAGCTGCGGCACAATAAACTCTAATAGGCTTAACCTAATATATGAACGATTAGTGTCGCTTAGTGGTGTTGCAAAGGAAAAGCGCTTAAGAAAACTCCACATAGCAATTAGAAGCAGCTTGAAAATTTGGTGAAAAGCTCTTTTGGGGAACATAACCCATGAAAAAATTAAGCAGCTTAAAACTCTTTCGGCGACAATTACAAAAGTTTCCGAGTTGAGGGTGTAGCCCAATATTGAATATTGAATAGACTGCTGCAACCCAGCCCAAAAAAAATAAATAAACAAAAAGTGTTACAGAAAAGTCAGCGAAGTATGGAAAGTTCGTATATAGGTAGCATTTGTGAACCACGGGAGAACTTCAATTGTGTCTGATTGATACACGCCCACCACACACGCTTCAACGCCCAAATCAATGCATTTTAGTCTTTCATTCAGCTACCATTTTATTTCAATTTGATGAGACGCTCAATGGGCACATTATTGTGCTAAACGGTAAAAAATAGTTCTCTAAATTACCCAATTATTAGAAAATCAAGCTACCTTTGTGTACAGTTGTTGGCAACCTCCCAAGCATCATTGAGCGTAGGCTGCTTACAGGTAGCACCAACAATGGCAAGCAAGCCTGTAGCGTCTCTACCATCACCTCTGCTGTCACTGTCACTTTTGATATTTTCTCTTAATTGATATTTATGGAAATGTTTCATTTGTCTGAAAGTGGAACAAACTCACGCTTGTCGGCACGGTCTCTTTGCCAGACAGACAGAGAGACAGACAGGCGGACCATGTGGGAGATTAACATGCATATAAGCAACTAAAACTGGAAGTGTAGCTGACCGGGCCAGCCTGCAGAGCTCATTAAGGTAGCTGCTGTGCTACATGTTGCAAGGCGACTAATGAGCACAGCTGCTGATTTAGTTGCCACAGACAGCAGCTTCAAGAATAACTCACAACAAAATAAAACAAGAGAGCAGCAGCACAACTCGAAAACTAATCAAAGCTAAGCCAAGTTCTGCCACTTGGCTAAGATAATACTTATTGCTTAATTGCTAAGAAAACTTAAGTTATAAACTTGGCAGTGGACAACTTTGTGCATGCATTGTTTTCAAACTTTCGAGAGATTACCAGCGGAGAGAGAGAGATGATGCTTAAAATATAGCAAAAACTTCTATAACAAATTTCCCACTAGAATGATACATAAATTGGTTTACATGGCTTTATGTGTGTGGTATATAAGTAAATATTGCAAAAAAGTCTATAAATAAAATAATTCGCAATATTTTAAGTTTAAGATATTCCGTATAGATTCTACATCAATCCTGCCAGTAGCTGACTTATGAGAGTTTTTTGCTCTTTACTTACTGGCGCCATCTAGCAGCAAATAAATTATCAAAGAGATTCCAACAGGAGAAGACTCTGCTATTCATAAATTTTCTGGCGATAATTTATATTGTATGCAGCTGTGAGAAAAAAATTGTAATAATTTTTTTATTTTAGATGTTTCCAAATTTAATAAAAAAATTTGCTGGCGCCATCTATTGGCTTTATAATAAATTGTTCGATATTAAGTTAACAAGCGAAGAGGTTGACTTTGGTTTGAAAAACTGGAAAATTCCTCCCTAAAGCTTTTTTACGAATATTATTTGCAGATATTTATTAAAAAGTGTAGCTACAGTTGTAAAATAAACTTTCACTTTTCAAGATTTTAATCTTAAAACGTCAAATAAGGAGCATTGTCATAGTCACAAATCTCGTCCAACAAAAAATCGAAATTAAAGCTCGTGAATGCGTTAAAATTTTTAATCTCCAACCATATTTCTTGAAGTTCTTAAGAAGCATCTAGTTTTGTTTGTACAAGTTTCTTCGCATTGCCTCAAGATTGTTTTCAGTCTTCTTTTTTTCAAAAGTTTCGCAAGCCGAACAACTTGACAAGAACATCTTAAAACTTAGAACAATTTCTCAGATGCCGATAAAATTGAGTGTTAAAACTTGGTTGTTCTCGTGTTCTGACGATTTATACTCAATATAGTTATTATGTTTAACGATACGTTTTTTTTTAAGTTCTTCCCTAGTTTAGCACTTGATTTCGATTCACAATATTTTATTTCAAGCCTTGATTTGATACAACGCACCTGACAACTTATATTTCCAAAAAAAAAAATTGTATTGCGTAGGCTCAATCTCAAGATATTTCCACATATTACAGCTACATCGACTGTACATATAATTTACGTTTAAACATTGAAGCATCGGTATCTTTAAACAAACATGAATGTATCCAGCAACTACCAAGTTGTTGAACATGCTCCATACTATCTTGACAGCATCGGGCTTTAAGATACACACACACACACACACACTTAGGTGTGCCATTCTAAATGCCGACGTTGGAGATACACTAAGCAGCAGGATACCGATGGAGCGGCAGGCAGGGTTAAGTTAAACCGCGTGACAGACATGAGATTGAGGTGGTGGGGTCGGAAGTTCGGTTGCAAGTGGACAATTGTTGCAACAAGCAGCAACAATGCCAACAGCAACAACAACTTTTAATTAAAAGCAACATTTTCACAGCCAACAAGCTTATTAACAGTTACTTTTTGTGCGTGTAGTAAGTATCTGTGTGTGCCAGCGTGTGCGTGCGTGTGTGTGTGTGTAGTATTTTCTGCCATTTAGCCGCAGCAAAAACTGTCAATTGATAAACAAGTCAACTGTCACTTAGGCTCGCATTGATAGCTTTTTATCGAGCCAGCGAGCCAATGCTGCAGCTAATCAGACAAGTGTCCGCGGCCTGGTCAAGCAGCACCAGGATCTGTCTGTAACCTCCTTGTGGATGCAACCAGCCAGCCAGCCAGTGAGCCAGCACACTTGCCACTTGGGGTATGAAGCTGGCGGGCGTCGATGGCGATAAGCAACGACAACGCAATGTAGGCAAAGACACATGTCACAGAAATCAGGCAACGACGTCGACGTCGACAGCGACGTCAATGTTGACTGCAACAACTATATAAAAAAATACACATAGATACATATATACTTCGACTATAAATATATACTCATGCGTTAATCAAAAGTGGAAATTAAACGCGGCTAATGAAGATTTTAATTGCGTGCAACAAAATAAAGCTGCATGTGGGTCTAGCTGCGCTGTTGACGTCAACGTCAGCTGCTACGTCAGCGTCGTGAGTTGTTCTTGTTGGTTTTGTAAATGTTGCATTTGTTGCAGTTGCTGCAATTATGCATTTTGATTTGCGTACATGCGCAGCTTGTGTTGGTTGCAACTTCGACACGCAATCACCGCGACTAAGCCAGGTTTTAACTTAGTCCAAGACTTGATCGAGTCTAAAACAACTTTTACTAAAATTGTTCAACTGATAACTAACAAGGAGCTAAGAATTAATAACTTTGTACATACCATTCGAATGTTCGACTTTATAAGTTGTAGGTTTTGACTGGGAATTGATATCTGAGCGAATTGTCACAGATTTATGAAAAATAATTGACGATCTATTCAATTTTTAAGTAAAACAAGGTTTATACACAAATCACGAGCCGCTACTGCGGAGCAGCTGGGATAACTTAGTATAATACTGTTAAGTGACCCTAGTTCTAGAGGTGTTCATGTGAAGAGACGCATAAGGCTCAATCGCTGAGGCAAATTCTTTTTAAAAACTAATACCTCTAAATCGCCAAACTTTAAGATTTGACAAAAGACACTTGATCTCCTTAGGCGAAAGTCCAGATCAAGTTGCAGTATGCTTAATCTTGCCTTACAACAAGCCCATAACGCCTTAAAATCTCCTTTATCTTTTCGTAGAGCCAGCCAACAATTGCCTTTAGTTTATGCAGGCAATCAAAAAATTTTAATTACAACTTTTTATTAATCAACACGCATTAACACTCCGAAAAATTGTTATTAATTAATATGTAATTGTTATAGACGGCAGTCACGACAGACACGCGAGATCTCATTCTTTGCTCTCCTAGTGCGACCCCTCCCCGGGTCAAGTGTACAAGATGGGTAGTGGGCGTTTATTGCGTTGGAGGGCGGGTGGCATTATCAAATCGCCGCAGGCTTAACAAATTAATAAACAGCTCGGAAGTGACCAACACGAGAAAACCACATAAATCAATTTCAAAAAATGCTAAACAATAATAAATAATAATTAAATGACTACACTGCCGTTCCCCTCCGACACTCTTTCAGTGTATGCACAAAGTATAATTAAAAACTTTGCAGTAATTATTGAAATTTGTGGCAGACACACATTGGTTAACCAAATGACGCGTAAATTACAATAAACTTGCTCTAAAATGTTTACTTCATAAGGGAAATACTTGGTTGGGCATGGAATATATGGCTCGTTAGAATGCTTTTGATAGGTTTGCTATCTAAAACGCTGCCTGCACTCTGGCAAGTTAACTATATATTCCTAATTGTTTCGCTTTACTGCACAAAGGGTAGCAAATGCCTAAAAATGTGGTATTTATCGTAACTTTCGGGTATCTATTGCTTCCTGACCGTCCAGCTAAATGAGGCACGACATTTTCTAATGCGTTGCTATTGCATACATAGGTCACCCTTCAAAATATATGCCAAAACAAATGCCAAGTTGGAGCTGGAATCAAGTAGAAACCAACTCAAGGTAGGAAGAACCTGAATGAAGTAAGAGTAGCCTCATATGGAACCCAACGCAATTATTACAGATTTTCAAAGGTGTTACCTCTTCTAAATCGAGTCGAGTCTGAGGACGGCTCCACTCTCTTTAGCTTAATTTCGTGGCACCATTTTGCGTTTTAACATTTCCTGGTTTGTCATCCCCAATTGATTTTTCCCACCGACGGCAACAACAGCAAATGCAGCAACAACGCCTGCGTGAAAAATGCAAATCAATTCAATTAAAAAAACAAGAGCAATATACAATCTTCTATATAAACAACGCCAACAACAGCAACAACAACAGCAGCAACAATGGCCGGACGCATGCCTCAATGGCAACGAGTGGCTGTAGAGGCGTTTGTAAGTGTTGCACATTGGTATGGCCGCAAGGCACAACAACTGCAACAGCAACAACAACGATAACAACTTGATGCATGTTGTAGTCTGCAAACAAAAGCGCGCGCCCCATAAAGTTCCATGAAGCCCCAAGGCTGAGCATACTAGGTTTGTCGTCGACAACGCTGTTGTTGTTGTTGTCTACCTCGTCGTCGTCGGCGTCGTCTTGGTCCTTGTGGTCGTCGTCGTCGCCGTCGTCTTCATCGTCAGCATTCGCAGTGTACACACATGCCACAAAAGTGTTGCACTTACAAGAATTTTAATCAAGCGTTTAACACTAAACGTGCAACAGCGGCAACCATATCAACAACACCAACAAATGGCCAACTGCGGCAACTGCGCAGACGCATAAACTATTTTCAAAATGCTGCCATTGCCATTGTTGTAGTTGCAAGCTGCGTTGCTGTTGTTGTTGCCACAGTTTTGCATAAATTAACTTGCTGCCTGCTGCCATAGAGAGTAGCCGTCTCTAGCTGCCGCGCATGCGTGGCCAACATGCTGCAACCATGCATCGCTACGGATGCAGCACGCAACTGCTCCAAATGGGCAACCCAAGTTTTCCATTTGTTGGACAAATTTAAATTTGCATGACAGGCGCACATTGATCATGGCTGAGAGAGTCAACAACTGTGCGTTTTCCTTTATATTCTGTGAATGCAACTTCCATGTCTGGATACTGGGCACTCACTGAGCGCTGGATTGTGGAACCGCGTGCTTTTTGGAATTGTATTTCGCGGTTACCCACGGTGCGCAACAATAATCCCATTGGAACAACACAAGACAGTGAAAATATCCATTGAAAGTGAGTCCACATGGGGTTTTTTTTTTTCAATTAACACAAACATGCACTACATTGGCATTTAAAATGTCATTTAAAGTCAGTCAAGAAACGGCTGAATTTGGGCCAAGCTGAGCTCTATGAGAATGTTACGAAAACAAATAAATAAATTTTCATCAACATTGCTTTGGAAAAGTATCTGCACACTTGGTAGAAAAGCAGAAATGCGAGGCATGAAATGTGGTGAGTTAATTACATTTTACGAAAATCTTGACTGGGACTTAATATTTAACATATGATCAAGGTAGTAAGAGTTTTCTGAAGACGCTACAGCCCACAAAGCTGCAATACACTTGTGCCAGCGCTTTTACCAGTTTTAGAAACAGGCAGAAAAGTGCTTTACCGGTTCCGTTTGTACGTCCTCAATCGACCCAAAACGATGACCACGAAGTGTTCTTTTGACATGGAGCCAAATCAGGCGAAACTCCAGTTTGTGGCATAATTGTTGCCTCGCGACAATTCTGACGAATTACTTCACGCATAACACTAAATTAGTAGTCCTTATTAACAGTTTGACCGGTTGAGGTCAAGTTCAAGTTGCGTCTCAATCGCTTAAAAACTCTAAGAAATGGCATTCTAAAATTTATTTTCGAAATAGTTCGTAGATAGATCCCTACGATCGTAATGCCATAAGCTCTCATTGCATTTACCCTATCGTTGCCACAAGTGGTTGCAAACTTCAATGCTGCAGTGTCTTTCAACACATCGAAAGCGAGATAGCCATTTAAAGGCGCCCCAGACTGTTGTGGCATAACTCCGCCTAAAGCCTAATAAAAACCATTCAATAAATCACAACCAAATTAACATAAATCTTGCCAAAGACGCACAGACTGTCAGCGTTGCAACTACCAACGCCCCAAATCCCAAAACATACAAGCAACAGCAACAACATTGACGGGGGCACAACGTGCCAGCAACAGCTGATGATGATGTAGATCGTAAATTCTAAAAATTTTGACAAATGCACAAAAGCTCTAAATGGGCAATAAAAAATTAAAAAATATACTTATGAGTAAGTATGCAACAACAACATGCAACAACAAGCCACAAAAATTTTAACTGCATATAAAATAAAAAGAGAGAGAGACTCCAAACGGAGTTGCTGTTTAATATCTAAGAAACATGCAGATGATACAAATGGCATACAAAATGTATCTTTTAGAACGCAGAACGGGAGTCATAAATGGGAAGCAAGTATTCCATATACAATGGAAGTGAATTCTGACTTCGAAAAGGGCATAAACCCGAAGACAGCACAAACAGACACACAGTGTTAATGTAAATTTATGATGCATGAGATAAAACGAAGATCTGGAACTTTATAAGTCGGAATGTGTCGTCTGCATGTGTATTGTAGGGCAGTTTGTATTTTGGGGATTGTCTGCAGAGTACATAAGATTTTCGCCTTTGATTTAATAAACTTAACGAAAGACAGTTTTGACAAATCTTGCTACTTAATCAAAAAGTATCTTTGAAGTGAAGGATAACTATGTAAATCGTCTAACTTTCTTAATTTGGTTTTACTCACTGTTAGTTAGTTGGGCACTTTTGCATGCCTCTCCACAAAGTCGTGCTGGATGTAAAATCTCTCAAAGTATCCATTACCATACGTCATGATATATTTCACTTTGATATGATTTTCGATAACATCAAGTAATTTCCTTCAAAAATAAGTATAAAATACGATCGTAAAAGTACACATGAGTCAGTGAGAGTTACCAGTTAACAAAGAAACGCATGCGAGACAGACCCATTGAACCCTATGCCCAGCACACCTGAATGGCTCATTAACGACATGGCGACATGTTTGTGGCCTAGACAACAACCACAACAACAACCACAACTTTTGCATCCATGCAATGAGCTAATAGCATCACAGCGAGAGAGTTAAGCGACAAACCTTCACAACGAACGACCTACCTACCGACCGACCGTCCGACCATTAAGTGTTCCCTACCAATGCAGGCGGCTAAAAGGAGCAACACTAAAACAGCCGACAAAACGAGACCAATAAAAACTGTGCAACGGACAATAAAACAAAATGGCAATTTACGATTTTATTTACGAGCTGTTCGTGGTGGAAGACTCGTCTCCAAGCGTACGTATTCCTCAAAGACCACCAAAAAAAAACAAAAACACTTAATAAGTTTGCAAAGTTTTTCAGGGTTGCTGACGACCACGAAGCCGCCGTAGACGAACTTCAAAGAAGCAGGCGCACGCTCTGAATGTTGCAATGAACTGAAAATTCGTCATGCTCATCTTTTGTGTGCAACTCTGCCCACATGCAACACGCTACAAAAACTACAACTGCATAAATTATGTGCCTAGCATGCCAGCAAGCAGTGCTGTCAACACCCAGCAAACCAAACTCCAACACCTAGCACCATCATGTTGTCCCATTGTAAACTGGAGCAAATTGTTTTTATTTTGTACGCATCTCTTGACTTGGCGGAGCAGGCCGCACCTCTATAGCAACATTTTAATGGGCGTTGCGCACACAAACGCCTCCTATTTTGGTTTCAATTATGTGCCCGCTCTCTGCCCACCACCACCACCACAGTGCAACACACCCCCTAGCAAAAGATACAGTTTGTGTTCGGGCCTTGGTATATATATATACATTTTTTTGGCTGCTTTAATTGAAATTTTATTAGACAGCGTTGACTTGGTCATAATTTAATTAACTTGTAATGTTCCATGCAGTTGCAGCATAATGTCTAGCTGTTGGACGCGCTCGGGTTCTGAAGTGTTGGGGTGCCGTTGCAGCTGCAACTTCAAAGTCAACTGCATTGGCGCTCGACTCAGGTGTTATTCCTCTTACTCACTTCCTAACAACATGAACATTTGTCTGGCTGGCTGCCTGCCTCCATTACTCAAACCTGGAGTGGGCGGCTTTCCAAAAGGGGTGTATGCCCCTGGCCTTTTGTGTTAAATGCTTCATAAACAGAAAATGATATCGAAGACAATCTGCCAAAGCAAATGCTTCCAAATGTTATCCATTTACGTCATGAATGGGCGTAACAAGTCAATGGGGGCATCATGAGGCGTTTCACTCATTAGGTTTTCAAAAGTAGAAAACTGCGATAAATGTCAAGCAGAGCAACTGGGGACGCGCGACTAATTCCAGAGAAAATTTGCACCATTTTATCGATATGCAAGCAAGTTTAAGACATTGATTCCGATAAGAACTAACGGTATATGTCATGCCCTGAGCGATAAATATGCAGCAGGACTTCATTGTGAGACGTTTTACGTCTAGTACTTGGTTAGTGCCTATCTAAGTTTGGCATATCGCAGCAAATTAAGGACTTATTAGTTAATATCGTAGAGCAGCAAAATTTTCAAAGAGGTATAAAATCTTTGAAGCGAACAGAGGTCTAAAAATAAATCTAAATCTTGCAATAAACGATCATACATGGTCCGGTTCCAAGTCATAAAATTTGCAAGGAAACAGGAAAGTGTGAAGAGCGAAGGCTGAAAACTTACTTAAATGAGCTGCATCAAAAAGTGATGCTTCAATCTATTTTGAATCCATTGAGAAGTTTCAAGTAGAGAAAGTCTCTAAATTGTCTCAGCAAGAAGACAATATTCAATATTCAGATACACAACAGATTCCACAAAAAAAATATATATACAAATTTCAAGGACTTACTTGGCATTTTAAGTATTCATCCATAACTGCAAAAAAAAAAAAAATATGCGAAAATAAATTTCAATTTATTCATAAACAATAAATTAAATGTAATAAAATGTATGACTAAATTTTTTGATTAAAACTTAAACATTTTTGCAATTTCACGCATAAATATGATTATGTTGAATGGAATGAAGGGGCAGGGGCAGCAGACAGAAAAGGAATGAAAAGGCTAATGCGAGAGTTACAAATTATGCGGGCTGCTCCTTTAAAATTCCATAAAAGTTCAATGCGAACTAATCATGCAATAAATGAACGCTCATCAATTTATAGGTTGTCTGTTGGCGGTTGGGTGAGTAATGCACAAAAGCAGGCAGAGCACAGCCTGTAGGCAACGCCGTCATCATCATCATCATCATTATCAACATGATGATTATCATTGTGGCAAGCTAAATGAGCAACAGCAGAGCAATAAAATTTATGTTAAGTAGCGCAACCATAAATAGCCAATGGGCCGACGCCGGCGGCTCCAACTTGCAACTCACAGCTGCCCCACGGCGACGATAGCTACGACAATAGCTACATAGAGCATATACAGCCAACACTTGGGGGCTGTCCTTGACAAAGCAAAGAGCCCAAACAAAAAAAACAAAAAAACACGCACACAAATCGAGAGAAAACCAAGCTTAATCGTGAAATGGAATGATAAATGTCAAAGCAAATGACATAAATAATCGAATCGTAGCGAACGATGCGTGCCATTATCTTTTAACTGCGTCTGCCGTCCACGAAGTCCATAAAAACAAATCCTTTAACCGGGCAAACGCGCCAAGTGTGGTCCACAATGGGCATGCCAACTTGGCCAACAAACTACAATTATTGATAGATTATTTACTGTCAGTCAGCGCACACACAAACGCTGACAGCCATGTGTCTTCTCTCCGGCGTAGAGCTAGTTTCTTGGTTTCTTAGAAACCAAAGCAAATGAAAGCAAACCAAGACTTGGCTGACTTGCTCGCCACTCGCTTGTGCCATACGCGACTTACATTAATCATCAAGTGCAGTGACTCTGCCTGCCAGTTGGTCTGTATAATTTGTAATATTCCCTTTTTGCGCATATTCCATTATGAGCTGACAGCCCCAGCCATATATCATATAGTACCATACCAGGTCTTATATACAACAGACCTATCCGATGTATATAGCCAAACACGTTCTGCTGGTGTTTGTTGCACACAAAATTTGCATCAAAGACTAGGCAACCGCAATTAACTCTTTTTCACTAGGCCAATTACGGCACAGTGGGAAAAAGTATGGTTGATCTGTATGTTTTTCTCCCGACTTTTAGTTTCTGTGCTGAAGAAAGAAAGAGCTTCTCTTCATGTGGATTTCCATCATATAATACTTTTTTTCCACTCCCTGCGTTCCAGGCCGAGTCGTTTTTGTCATAAACTCTCATTTTCGCTTCGAGGAATCTATCCTCATCATAGCCATTCCCAACAAAAAGGATTAATTAATAACATATCTCAGTAGGAATATGTTATTAACTTCAAAACTACACATACACACATAAACAAAATCAAACAATTTACACACAATGTCAGAAGACACGCAAGTAACGGTTGACGATATCGAGCAAATAAACCTTGACCTTATCATCAACCACATTATCGACTCGGCCCGCACGAAAATCATGGGTCTCAGTAATAATGATATAACTTACATTTGCATGCGTGCCCGTGATATCTTCTTGAGTCAGCCAATGCTGCTTGAGCTTACCGCACCGCTAAACATATGTGGCGACATTCATGGCCAGTTTCCCGATCTATTGCGTCTTTTTAATCATGGAGGTTATCCGCCAAACAGCAATTATTTGTTTCTCGGCGATTACGTGGACCGCGGTAAGCAATCCATTGAGACATTGTGCCTATTGCTAGCCTATAAGATTAAATATCCGGAGAATTTTTTCTTGCTGCGCGGAAATCATGAAAGTGACAGCATCAATCGCATTTATGGCTTTTTTGACGAATGCAAACGACGTTATACCGTCAAGCTGTGGCGCACATTTGTGGACTGTTACGAATGTATGCCGGTGTCGGCAATTGTGGATCAGAAGATATTTTGTTGTCATGGCGGACTCAGTCCATATCTGTTAAACATGAGTCAAATTTTGGAGTTGCCACGACCATGCCAAATTCCCGAGAAGGGCTTGCTTTGCGATCTACTCTGGTCAGATCCGGATCCCTCCATACAGGGCTGGGGTGGCAATACACGTGGCGTAAGCGTCACCTTTGGTGCGGACGCCGTCGATAGATTTAATTTTCGCCATAATTTCGACTTGATCTGTCGTGCTCATCAGGTGGTCGAGGATGGCTATGAGTTCTTTGCCAAACGTCAGCTGGTCACCATCTTTTCTGCGCCCCATTACTGTGGAGAGTTTGATAATGCGGGCGCCATGATGGCTGTGGACAACACTCTTAAGTGCTCGTTTCATGTTATTAAGCCAAAGTTTGAAAACAAAAATCCCACTTCACGTAAATTCTTAAAATCGTTATTTTAAAATTTTAATTTGCTCACTTTTAAATCGATTAAAAATCGGTTGTTCCACTGTGCATAAATATAAGCATCTTTGTGATCATGGCTGTTGTGGCCTTAAGGCCCCGGGGCCACCTAGGGTGTTGCGATGGCAGTTAATTGAAAATTATTTGCCCTTCGCCGCACTTGGATGCCAAGTTGGCTTACAAACAACTCGAAATGCAATCTTTGGACATGTCTTTGGACGGTAACACAAACTACACTTACAGGCTCGTTGCGCTTTCTGATATGTGTATAAGCAGTGATGCAGGTGTCCAGGCTGAGTCATAAATCGAGTTAAGCAAAGAAATTGGCAACAACGAGCGACGCAAGCCAAATCAGGTCATAAGCATGTCAATCACTCAGACAGCATTCAAATGCAGTGCATCTTCACTCACAGATTTCCACGAAATTATTGATGAATGAGCAAATGAGCCCATGAGCCCATGAGCTCACGAGCAGGCTGAAACAATGCCAAAACCAACATACAACAATGACTATGGGTAGGTAGAGATGACTTCATGTTGCTTGGCTGCGGAACCTGAACTTTTGTGGTTGCGTACCAACAAAACTAATGATTGTTGCCAAAATTGCAGGGGAAACTTTGATGGGTAGTGCCCCCTACAAAGTGCTTCAAGTGCTTGCCACTAAGCAATTTTGAGACTTGCCAAGTCATTCAGGCAGCCAGACGGGTCCGTCAGTCCGTGACTCTGTTGCAACCGTTGGCCAACAACAATTAAGACGTGCATGCACACACACACACACGCACTGAGCTCCACAAATTCCATTAATTCAAGTCAACTTCAGTTGGGAACGCCGCCGCTGCTAGTGCCTTCTTCGTCAAATGCAAATGATTATTCCACCTTCTTTTGTCCAAGAAGCTACAAGTTCTGCCGAGTCACAAATCGATGCGTAATTAATTGTCTAACAAACTCTGCAGTTTGTGTAAACTTTGCCATAGTCTGGGGCAATTAAAAATTAATATGAGCAAGCCAAGTTCTCAAATGTTTGGCTGGGCTTGGGCCAAACAAACAACTTCCTTTGAACGTCCAGGCAAGAAGCAGGGTTGCATGTAAGCAACAGCGCCACATGTGGCACAAACCGCATTCAATTCATGTGCCTGGAATTACCTGCGGCCAAGCTGGTCGAAGATGCAAAATTTTGCTCTTGCAACTTGCTTTGATCCCTTTTTTTTGGTGTGTGGGCTGGATCGCTGGGACTGACTCTGCAGGCGGGGCCTTGAAAATATATGCTGCGTTGATTACCGCTTGCTGTGATTTTTGATTATGCAGTTTCCGTTCTTTACTTTTATTTTTGCAGCTTTTTTTTTAATGAATATGTAATTTGCGTTTAATGTTTAATGATATTTAAGTAGTTTGTTGTCCTTATGGTACTGGAAGCGTATTAAATGTGGTAACTCGAAATAAAGATAATGTTTTGATTAAGATTAGTTGCAGTTATTGGTAGACACAATCGTTATAGGTTAGGCCGGCAGGCCCCCGGGGGAGGGGACCTCACATAGATCAATGTGATCCTTAGTGGAACAATCGTCATAATTAATATGAAAAAGATCAAAAGTCTTTGCTTTCTAGTGTGATTTTATATGGAAACAACCTGTAACCTTATGGACGTTCAAGATGCCTTGTAATAAATTGGTCAATCTTCCAGTCAGCAGCTTAGAAGATCAAAACGAACCGTTGGACGATAAAGTTGATCGAAAATGATTACCATATTCTATGGGTAAATAAGTCTTCGCAAAGTCTATGCCCGAGAGTAGGATCTTTTTTGCTGCTTTGCTTACGACGTAAGTATTCCGACATTTGGAGGCTTGCATTTTACGTTACGAATGATTTTAAAATATTGCGCAAATTCTAACCATGTCACAAAATAGTTCATAGGCCCTACATGGCACTCTGCGTTTCTAGACGCTGAAAGTTATCCGGAACTTCTATTTCTTTTATCTAACCCCCACATCTAAAATCCTCTCATTATGAGCAAGTTGTTGCGCCTTCGGGACCCTTCCAATTTAAAGAATTTGAAAGATGTACTCGCGATAGTTGTCGTGCTTGCACACAAAGATCATCGGCTTTCTTGAGCGTTTGGGTAATTACCACATTTGGCATCGGTCGCTTGCTTTCGTCTTCAATACAAAAAGAGCAAAAAGACGTCCAGAAATCGTATTTTTTGCCCGGAATACAAAAATCCAAGCAGAACACGTTAAGATATAAATTGATTTTTCTGAATTATTAGATTACTAAATTCAAGCTCTACTAATAAATTTTCAACAATATTTTGCAGTTGCAAATTTGTTGCAGGTTGCACAGCAACGTTTCGTAAATTGCAATGAGTTATTTGGTAATTGGAATTTAATTAAAAACACATTACGTTGGCTTTAATTTATTTGTAACAGATTTTTGGCGATTTGAATGTTTGTTATTAATATTGTTGCAGTTTTTCAATTTGCACAGCACTTAATTAATTATGAACAATTTGCTAAAACGATTTGCACAAAGTGAACAATATTAACAATTTTAGGGAATGCAAAAAATATAAAAATAAAAAAACTTTACTGCGTCGGCCGGGAATCGAACCCGGATCAACTGCTTGGAAGGCAACTATGCTGACCATTACACCACCGACGCACTTGTAAGTTTCGAAATATTAAACATAATCTAAGCATTTCTTTTTTGAATTTGAAAAAGCAATTTGCTTTGTGCTTATCAAATTTGGGTCAACTTAGAGTTCAAACAAAGAGTTAAGCTTGCAGCAATTTATAAAGATTTTACGCCTTGTACGACGACTTTTCATAGTTCAAAAACAAGCTCAGATTAATCACAAGAAAAAAAACAAACTTAACTTTGAAATCAACTTTTTTTCCACGATTAACTTGAAATAATAGACTCAATTAAACAAAGTAGACAACTCAATAGGCTTGAAAGCACGAAAAAAAAACCAAGAAATATTTTCCTAAATAAATTACAACGCCTTTGCGCAACAAGTTTGGAGTCCAAATCAATACTAACCACATAATGTACAATGACATCATTTGGCATCAGTGTCAACTTTACCAAGAGGCTCCCCTTGGAGCTACCAAAAAGGTCGCGCACAAGTCAGAAGAAACAAATAGCAACAGCTTCAACTCCAACAACAAAGAAAAAACAAAGCCTAAAAGCCACACAAAGCCAATCAATTATGCTCAGCAAGAATAGCAACTTAAGGCCCAAAAAGGTAGCCCCAACCAAGTTGGAAGTTCAAATAAAAAAAAAAACAATTTGAAAAATTTTTTATTTTTTCATATTTTGATGTATGACTGCAATTTGTTAGGCTAGCCAATGTTTTCGATACGGGAGAACTCTATATATACCTACGACATGCTGTGCGATGCTCGAACAAATTAATTAAGTGCACGCAGCGAAGAAATGCAGAGGTTTCTATTGGAAGCACAGAATCTACAATGATCTACACATAGAATTTGCCGACTCTACTTACTGCTGTTTTTATGGTTCACTGCTTTATCTAAATAGTTTATGTGCCGCTGCCCCCTGTGGTTCGGAATTTTTCCCTTCATAACGTGTTGGGGAAACAATCAAATGATACGATTGTAACTCACTTTATATGGGCAGCGCTGTGGGACAGTTGATAGATTCAGCTCAAAATTGGGATTTCTTTTACTATTCAATCGATATTAGCTTTAAAATTTAATTACCTCTCTTTTGTTGATAAAAGCACAGAAAGTGATTATAATAAAAAGATTCTCATCAGAAAGTAAAAAAACTCAACATAAATAATCTATTTTTCTGCCAGTTCGATATTGCTTGCTTAATTTTCTACAATAATACAGTAGAATCTCAAGAATTTTGTCAATCATGAGATACGCACAACGCCTGGTAGACAGAAATGAAAGCCAGACCCTGCCGCCTGGGTACAGCACTCCGCCGAATAATCAACGATCAATCAATCAAAACTTTGGGGAAAAAATCGATTACACAAATTAATCGATTAAAATGTAATTGTATAGTAAGTAACAAGTAATTTAAGGCTAAACAATCAGCAATTCAATCATCTGCTTCTTTTGTAACATATTTTTTTATGCAAATCTTAAACAAATAGTTCAAGGAATCTTTTCCACAACCCCAAGTTTAATCAACAAAATAAGCAATTAGTAACTTTTGAAAAATATTTAGTTTAATACTGTATTGAGGTATGAGGCCCATGGCTATATTTTATATATTTTAATAGTTTTCATAATTGTTTTGACCAACATTTGATAGTTTTTGTCAACTGTAATTACAATTTTCAAAGCATTTACGAAGTAATTCAGCTTCGAGTATCTACAAGATACACACACATACATACAAAACTTGCCTCGTTGCATTTGTAAGCATTTTGGCATCATTAAGCAAATTACAAGCTGCCAACAGCAACAGAATGATCTATAGTTCCAGTAAGTAACTCAATGCAATGTACACAAACGTAACACTCACAGATACATTTGTTACTTATGGCAACTTTACTTGTACAAACACAAGCAAAAGGTTCGTCTGTGGCTGACCGACCACTGGTTGTGGTTGCCAGTCAAGTTATTTATGTGCTTTACTTAGTTCCAGTTCCTTACTTTGGGGCTACAACTATTTAATTTCATTTAAGTTTTGCGGTTGCTAATAAGAAACTATCCATAAAATTCACACGCTCCGCCTAAACCCAACATCAACCGAGCAATGCCAACACTCTCACTTCAGCCTTATCTTGGCCAGCTTCTGTGCTGCCAACTGCCATCACTTTAAACCAATATTTACTTCAGCTGTGCCTACTTGATGACCCCCATCTCCAAACAAAAAAGAGCAAAATGAAACACAACGCTTTACGTTTTTGGCATTTCAATGCGTTGGTTCCATTGACCACGCCCTTAACATACCAGCTTCCATAGGAGATTCTGAGCTGTCCCTGGTCCCAGTTGTTGTCTTCAGCACGTTTGTTTATTTGTTTGCGGGCTACGCTTGGTCAGTGGGTTTGGTACGGCCAGAATATTTATAGTAGGGCATCATATTATGCCAAGGCCTGTACGTCCCTTCATATCCTTTTCGATATTGTTGCTGTTGTTGCGGCGCACCGTGGCGCATATTTGTGCTCCTCTTGATGTTGTTGTTATGTGTGTGTTTGCATTGCGGCATCTTTACAGCTGAATGAATGCGGCCCAATATTTGTCTTTGTTGTTTGGTCGATCCGCATAATCATCATTTAACCAGTGGGCCATTTAAGTAACCGAACCAAACCGAAAAGTCAATGCGTGTAAGGAGAAAACTTTAAATTGAAATACGTTTAGAGAGTTGAACTCTCTCGAAGATTTCTACTACTCTTACGCAACAAGGTTGTGCACCTTGACAGTGCTCTCTCTCTCTCTCTCTCTCTCTCTCTCTCTCCCTAGCAATTGCTGGCCCAAACACTTACTCCAGACCACACATGAGCGCACAGCTGTAGTAACTTGCCAAGTGGCAACTTGCATTTACTTTGCCTTGTCTTTCTGCTCACATTTCATGGCCAATTAAATTGAATGCGTTGTGCCTCTCATCCCTCGTTTTAATGTCTTTGTTAAATTACCAGCTAAAACCAATGAGCTGTACACTTTAATTAAAACAGCGTACCGAGGCTCCTCTTCTCTTTTTTTTGCACTCCCTGCTACATACGCATATCAATTACCCCCTTTTGCATTTAAGCCAAACAAACTGCCAACTGATTGCCAGCGGTGGGCAGAGAAGCGTGTGAGTGAAGCAAGATGCGGCTGGAGAAAAATCTGCCGTGTCATCATTAGAAAAATTGCCAATGGAACATGGAACAACAGCGGCTTGAGTTTGGTCGGTCGGTCGTCTAGCGTGGTATCGAGTCGCATCGAGTGGCATTGGTTCAGGCCAGCAAGTTACGCACACAAAATTGTCAACTGGTTAATAGGCGCAGCAGAGGACCAAAGAAGAAAACTGGTTAAGAAAATTGCAGTCTTGATTGCAAGTGAACAGCGACACGCATAAAAGCCAAGTCGGCTACAACGGGGCCTTAATTTGGCTTAAATGGCAATTCAAATTGCATGGTAGCACTGTGCGCTTCGGTACACATATGTAAATGTACACTGACACACGCAAGTTTGGCAACACTTGAGCGAATGATGCGAATATGTTTGCATTAAGCGATATGCAGTGAGGTGACTCACAGAGTAGATAATTGCGGCAAGCAATCCTGATTTCCAAAAACTTGCGCTTAACCGATTTCTTTGTCGGATTTGCTATAAATAAATCCAATTATATAAAAGAATTAGTTAATTTCTTATGGATATGTTGCAGGAAACGCAAACAGACCGCGAATACAACAATACTTGCACGATCATAATTTTCATCTTCAAGCTGACGGTAGGAATAGCATTAATATCTCCCGCCCTGAATCATGCTTCAAAGCTCGCTCAAATCTGCCGAGAGATATATGCTCTCATTTCGAGTCTAACGTTGTCTGCAATTTGTAATCTATCGTATCTTTCACAAACTGACCAAGTTCTGAATATGCATCAGATAACTTTTCACAGGCACTGTAGGCTTTGTATCGCTACAGCTCTGCGTGCTTATAATAATTTTCCAATTTCATGCAATTAAATTTTACTTGTCATGCACAACTTTTTTTGGGCTTTAAAATTTCACAGCTAATTTTGCTTAATTGTTGTGATAGTTTTTTTTTCAGTGCATTTGACGCTTTAATTTAACCGTTAGACGTGTCAACCTTTGACTAAGTCCAATGACTTTTCTTCTCTGGGCCAACTGGCACAATTTAAATGCTGCACGACAACAGCCACAACAACTACCAACAAAAAACTTGGCGTTGGAACTGGCCATAAAGTGAACAATTCATTGCAGTGGATGGACAAGAGCAGCACTAGCTTTTCTCACCTTGATCCCAATCAACCTTTTAGGTGACTTTGCCGCCGCCGGAATATGGCCAACCAAGCACATAGCATGAGATTTTTGCCACATTTTTTTTAACTTTTTTTTCCATCCAATTAATTAAGCATCAGAAACAACTTGTTGGGCAAGGCTGATCTTTTGGCCCCTAGCTTAGGCTATTCCAGAGGACACATGCCATCATAATTTTTAACTTAACCAGCCAAGGAGTGAACAGCGAACAGCAACTACGACAAATTTGCTACGAAATGTTTACACAAACTGGAACCTTTGGAAGGAAATATAATCGAAATTGCCAATAAACGCCGTTGGCTTGAAGCCATTAAATAGTTGCAGAATTCATTCCAAAAGTCTTGCTTCAAAATAATATATGAATTTAAGTGCTTTTGGCATTATGTTGCGTTTATATTCAAAAAGGAATTTATGTTTGGAAAAAATGTAATGCAATAAATGCAAAAATATTTTTCATTCAACATTTTTAATTAAAATAGTTTATTGAAAAAAAAAGAAAGAAATATGCATTGTTCCTGTTAAATTTTTATATCATTTTTTTGTTTTTTATTTAATTTTCTTTTTTTTTTGCAATGTTGCGCATGCAAATAAAGTTTGCTTTAGCGAAAATTAATTTGCAGTATAAAAGTTTTGTCTTTGTTTATTGTAATATTTAATATAACTACAAACATATATGTGGTTCATATAGCATAAATAGTAGATGCTCTGGTAGATACTCTCTAATTTGCATATTATATCATAGTCACACACACACGCACATAACTCGATGTGTAATTAAAAACTATAAAAGTTTTGAGCAAAATGTCTGCAAATGATGAGCAAGTCGGGGCATCTGGCATATGGAGGCGGCGGCCTGGTATATAATGCGAACCTAATAACTATAATAATGACGTTGTTCACGTTGAACATGTTGCTAATAATGACGTTGATGTTGGTAATTTATAGCTGACAAACTTTTTTAATAAGTTTGTCAGTGAGCAAGCAACTTGAAGGCAAGAAAAAAAAGTTTGTTTTTCAATAAAAAAACAATTTTTATTTTTATTTGGCAAATTCTGTTAACTGTTTGTTGGCTCATAAACAGCACTTGACTTGCACTTGGCGTGCAGCTGACCTTTGCCACCTACATGCAACCACTGCAGCAGCTGCAACAACAATTGCAACACCAACACAACCAAAGAGATAACAGCTTTTTTTATGTATTTACCAATTACTCGCTGAGCAAATAAGTTATCAACATAAATTAACTTTTATGTACAGACAGCAAACAAAATTATTTATTTTATTTGCACACAATATTCATATGAGGGTATTCACAGTCTGTGTGCAAAGTCTAAGAGCAAAATATGCCATGTAGTGTATAAATATTTTCATGTTAGTGCACAACTTTGCCAGATTAAGCAAAGAGTTGGAAAAGAAATCAAGAAATACAAAAGATAGAGAAGCAAATATTCGGTCCCTTTCGAATTAGGGAAGACTATCGGATTCAAACGAATTATGAGAGCTATATGAGCTCTACAACGAATATGGATGTCGTTCAGCGTATTATGTCTGCATTGGCTCAGCAATATCATATAGTTGTCGAAAGCCGACGAAGGGAACAACCTAAGCTCAGATGGCAAAACCACGTGGAGAAGTGCCTGTCTTCACTTGGAGTGAGCAACTAGTTCGGCTATAACACGATAACGAGTTGTAATGGCCAAATAGGTATAGGCAGAGATTAAACGAATGAATGGTAGAATTTTGCTGAATTTTGAGGAAATATACAAATGTGGGGAGGAAAAAGGTTATAAAATAACTACATAAATGTTATGTGGCGTCATGGAATGAATTGTGAAGTATCGCCCAAGATAGAAGGCGCTGGAAAGAATTTGTGTCCGCCCTATGCTCCACATAGGAGCGTCAAATAAAACTTCATTATTTTATTACTTTGTTGCATGACATTGCAGTAAAATTTGACAAGGATTTAAAAAAAAGAATTAGAAATAAACAATTGAGGCGTTGCGCATTTGGGATCTGCCATACCATAAATTGCTAGAAAATGATAAGAAAAGTTTGCAAGAAAGTTTACTACAAGCACAACATCATTGCAAACGAACAATTATGCTAAAACCGATTATATTGTTAAAATTTAGTTGTTCTCATGTACAAAATAGCAATATCAAATTTTTAACAAATTTTAAAGTACTACAAATCCAAAAACAACGATTAAAGATTACCGTATCTCACAAATGTCTTATTTTTTCATTTATTTCCGATTTCCGAAAATGTAATTTGTACTCAACTCATTTTTTTATTTCATTGATAATAAATGTCATTCTATTCTTAGGAACAGCAACTTGATGGCAATAAGAACTCAGTTGAAATTCTGAGATAAGCGTATTTGAAGTTGTTTCAAATGTAGCAGCTTATCAAGTGGCGTCGGTGGTGTAATGGTCAGCATAGTTGCCTTCCAAGCAGTTGATCCGGGTTCGATTCCCGGCCGACGCACAGATACATTTTTTATTTTTTTTTTTATAAATTTTCCCAGTTAATAAAATTATTAAGCAGCAAATTAAGTATGCTAATGTTTTCAAAGAAGCAGTAAAATTTCCTTAATAAATTATTACAAATTGTTGGGGCGTTTATGACAGCTCTTTTGCATATAAAATAAATTTTTTAATTTTTTTCAATTTTCACATTTTCGCTGCGGTAAAAATCAAAAAACACCTCTAAACACAAATTTTCCATTAGATGTCGTAGAGCTTTTTTATTGAAGCAATTATTGATTGACGGACAGACAGACAGCAGACAGACAGCAAAGTTGGTGGTCCCCGTTGTCAATATAATTAACGGTAATACACAGTGGTCGGGGTACAGCTTGTACATGAAGCCGCACGTTTTAGGCTTAAGGAAAAAGAACCTGCGCACAAGCGAGGCGTGCACGTAAAGTTTCGCAGAGACACTCAAAAGATCTAAGAGAACTCTTTTCGCTTCGAATAATATCAGCTATCTGGCGTTCCTCAATGTAAGCGAGATGGCAGCAGCATTTCCATCACTTGACTATGGTTGGCGCTCTGCACAACTCCTTAGTCCACCTCCGCACGTATTAGACGAGGATGGTAATAAAATGACGAAAAGTTATGCGACGACGTCAACGCTCCCGTTGTAATTTCTACGCATAATTACACAAATACCTGGGTAACATTCTATGGCCATCACGGTCTATGGGTACTTCATATATGCAAATGAAGCGACTGTGCAGCGCTTCCTGCTCAGCCTTGGTGTAGTAGTAGTCATCGTCAACGCTGTGGTCTGCTTCGTATGCAATCATTATTGGTTATTTATATGAAAGGTGATTACGCGCAATTAATGCATCAATGCAAGTTATTGAATATTAATGATGTCTGTGCCACGAGGCTTTCGTGCGCGCGGGGTAACTCCGCAGCCCATTGAGGGTGGTCTGTGGCATGTTTCACATACCATAATTGCGCGGCCGTAAATTTTGCGCAAAGTCAGCCCGCACAACATCAAACCCCAAAACATATGTACTAGGAAATTCAATGACTTGCCGCTTTGGGGCACGTTGTTGTCATCCTCAGACTTGACTTCATCGACTCCAACGTCCGCTCGCGCGTCTAGTCAGTGTCACTGCCAAGTCAGACAAAAGCTATAGAGCGACGTGCAGACATTGGCCAGACTACCGTCATGGCCGTCCCATGGCCATAGCTCATTGTCATAACGTACAGTGCTGACAGTAAATAATCCATCAATAATTGCTTCTCCAGCGCTGTCAGGCAAAATGTCGGACGCATCTTAACATTGCATTTTTCCACAGATACACAGCCATAGCTGCACATGGCTTTTCATGGCTTGACACTTGGTAGACGACTAACTAGTTGGTGCTACTGCTAGCTATTGGTCATGTTGCGCATGTTGGCCATGCTTTATGTCAATTTTGTTGACATTAATCATTGCAGTTTTGATTCCATATACACATGCGGTTGCTCAAAATTGGCCACCCAAGGGCTTGAGCTAGAAATCAGCAGCGCAGAGTAGGCACAACTTTGCCTAAGCTTGTCGACCGACTTTTTTGCCCTGTAAACTGAAGTATAAAGATTCTCCAAGCGCTTCAGAAACATTTTAAGCTCTTCCAAGCACTTAGCTGATTTATACTTGCTGATGCTAAATACTGAAGCACATAAAACCACTAAAATCGAGCGGCCACTTTTCAAGTCAAATGTCGTATGATTTGGTAAAAGGCTTCGAACAGCTATAGACTTTGCAAGGACTTCTTTATTTTGATTTGTTGCTCTCAAAAGCTCCCCAACTAACTGAAGCTCCAAAGTGTATTTTGCGCTTGTCACTACCAGCAGCAGTTTGCTGTTGCTTTTCAGGTCACCTAATAGGGTTGCATTTCGGGTTATAGCCGAAAGCCGACAACTTTTACTCAAAGTGTATTTTCTTTTTCGCCATTTTTTTTTTTTTTTTGTGTTTTTCTCTGTTTTGCTGCATGCTTGTGCCGGGGTTTTCTTGTTCCAAGCTTTATATGCGTTCCCGCCCACACACAGGGAAGCTCTTCAACTCTTTGGCATTTTTCACTTAAACCGCTTGAAACAAAGTGGTGCTCGTGGTTGCGTCCAAGCGTAAAAGTGTTTGTAGCAAGCTTATTTCTGTTTCGTGAAGAGTTAGCTGAGCAAGCTCAGCCAAAGAACGCGCACACACACACATTGGATACGTACATGTGCAGTGGCAGTTGGCAAAGGTAGCAAACAGGCTGTGGCAGTTTTGCAACTTGGCCGCATTTGGGTCAGGGTTCGTTTAAGCCGCACTATGCTAAAGATTGCAACTAGAAAATAGTAAACTTTAAAGGTTCAGAAGGTCAGCACAGGCAGCTCGCTTTGAGAGTTAAAACAGCGCAAAAAAATTCAAGTGGTTAATTTTGTATGTAGATTTTTTTTTTACCTTAGCAGATGCGACTTTTCGATTTTTCTGGCCATGCCAGCAATCCAATCCAAAGCTGTTATATGCGACCCTGAGGCATGCCAATTGGCAACAAATCCTCAAACGTCAACACACACACACACAACCAACCAACCAGCGAACCACAAAACAACACCAGCAATCAAATCAAGCAATCAACTGTCGATTACTTAAGCCATTTTCAATCAACACGGCGCCAACGCATGCACAGACACGCACAAACATGTGATTACAAATCTCTAACGCACAATAAACGCAATTACACACGCGAATCAACGATGATGGAGAGACACAGAGTGATAGAGAGCGGCGGGGAAGTGGAAGTGGAGTGACTAAAGGAAATAAATAGCCGCCAAAATGCAAAAGGCGTGAGATTGTCCAACAGGCGTGTACACAATTTTAGCCAAACAGCCTAATACCGCTGCAGCAGCGGCAGCATCAATCAATCAACAAATATTGCCAAAATGATTGAAGTCAATTGTGAGAAAACAGCATTTTTGATAAGTGCTTGGATGGTTGCATACACTGCCTAGATAGAGCAGGTAAAGGTATAAATGTAAATGAGAGAAAGAGAATGTACACATTATTGATTGCCTTACAACAGGTGCGGATTTAAGCACGGCGCTGCGGCCCAGGGGCTGTAATAAATCCAATAAGAATACTGCGTATATCGTTAAGGTATTGCTAGCATACTTGTCTCTTTCATAAGACTGGCTAATTAACGAGTGAACATCGTCAATCATTAATATATTCCATGAGACCATTTTGCTGCCCTCGCTGAGAGAAATCTTTATCCAGCCCTGTCTGGTAGGCCCAACCAAATTACAATTACCGAGCTGTGCAATCAGCATTAAATTATTTGCACAAACACACATCTACCAGCTGATAGCAGCTACGTCAATACAAACCTTTACATAAATGCACGTAGGTGGCATGCCACTTTTCGACTGACTGGCTGCCTCCATGTGTGCATGACAAATCTGAGAATAAAGCTTTAGTTTGTGCATTGGAGCTTGTGACTGTGGTGAGCACAGTTTGAGGTATTACTTGCGTATCCATCAAACTCCCAAATAAACACACACACACACACACGCACATACACTGCTTGGCCATCAAATACCAAAAGTGTCATAGATTGGTCATAAATTGGTCCCATCCAACAACAACAGCAATCTATAACTAATCTGTGCATGATGTGAAATGAAACCATTGAAGCTAACACCTGAAAACAGCATTTTGAACATTAGGGCAAATGGACACTAAAATGGAAACCCGAAAAAAGTCGAGTGTGCTTGTAATCCTGTGGAAAATAGCACCGAGTTACATATGTTATCGACGCTGATCATGCTGGGAATAATCGGATTGCACAGCACAGAGCTAGAGCGCAGAAATCGGTTGGAAAAATAAACACATAAAAAGACCTCGAGAACTAGAGCTCACTTTATGAAGGCTACCTGTGGCGCGTTCGACTTATTAGTCTTGAAATCGAGAAGCATTAAGACGACACCGTGGCATTGGCTATTATTGCATCTGCTGCTGCTATTACCATAAATAAGGTCACATTGAAGTAGCTGGAAGCTAAACATGACCCAATTTGAATTTGTTGCCAATGGTAATCAACGCTTGGAGCCAGTGTCAAACAAATTGATTCATCTGGCGCATGATGGGTGGCACCAGGGGCGGCCTCTAAAGATATTTGTGGCGTTCGGCTTTTCCGCGAAAGTTTAGCGCCAGATAACTACCAACTTGAAGTCTAGAGCCAGAAGACTTTGGTGGAGACTAGAGAGTCTTTCGTCGTGGTAGGAACGAAAGTTTAAGGTTAGCTTATTGCGAAAAGCTGGAGTGGGCACAGAGTTTGCCATGGAAGCAATGAGATGTAAGATTTGCTCGAGGCATGGGTCTAGAGCTGGAGTAATAGTTTAAGGGCAAAAAAAATCTCTTGCTATCAATGAGCATACTCAACGGATGTTGCATTCTTAGACACTATGTAAACGGCAGTGATGACAACGTAGGATATGGATTCATGAAAACAACCGATAACGTCAGCCGGATGTATTCATCTTTGTGGTCAGCTGTGTCAGCAATGCGAGTTTAGTCCGACTGAAAGAGCCCTTGAACATCGAACAGTATAAGCTTATACGTAATGTATGCAAGGGTCATTTTAAGTTATTGCCAGCGAAGCAGCTGTATTGAAATTCAAATAGTCATTCGGCCAGTGCCAGCTGTGAACCATACATCTACATGGCATTTAAGGATTAAAACTTGCCGCCATTTCATAAACTGTTTCATACGGTTCCATAAAGTTAAACTTTACTATGATTTCGCTTATAAAAAGTTTGTTTGCTATTTTATTTCCTGTTCTTATGCACTGCAAAGGGTAGCAAGTTGGGAGTATCTGCTGCGAGTATCTATAAGATGTGCGTGTTCGCTCGGCTTTCAGAAAAGTGAATGCCGTAATATGGGCTTCACAGAACTCTGCGAGTAAGTGTATGTCATAGTCGGTACTTTTTGACCTTAACTTGTTTCTGTTGTACTTTTGTTTTTTATATATTTTTAAGTGGATTTTCCGGCCAAAGCTTTGTAGGGCTTCTTGTAAATGTTATTGTCGCTGTTGCTGTTGTTGTTGTTGTTTTGTTATTGTTACAACTGCCGTTATGCCGCTTTGTTTACATTTATCTGACCCATCCCCAGGACTCGCCCATTCGCTACTCTCGTTTTCATTATGTCATTGTCTTTAACATTATCCACACGGCCGTCACTCCTCCCGTCTAGCAGCGCAGCTCTGCCTCTTGTACTGCATTGGCCGCCATTGCTGCAACATTGTGTCGGAATGGGGAGACTGTGTGTTTGCTCCCACTCCCGGAGGTAAAATAAAGTTACAATTTTTTATAACGATTTCAGTTTTTTCCTTGCTTTGTGCGCGATTTTTTCATCCTCAATTCATCTGTTTTGCATATTTCTTTGTTACGCTTTGGGTTTTCTTTTTCGTTTTCTTTTTTTTCTGTTTGGTTTGGTTTGGCTTTCTTCTCTGTGTTTCTGTTATGCTCTTTTTTTTTGTTCTTCTTGTGATTGTGTAACGTAATCCTCTACTGCTTTGTTGCAAGCAAAATCTGCTCTAAATTTATGCAAATAAGTACAGTCATGCTTTAATTTTTTGTAACTTTGAACTTTATGATTGACCTGCTTATTGCGACTGAAGTGTATAAAAAAGTATTTTTAAACTGATTTACTTGGGCTGGCTGGATCGCTCGAATGCGACAATAGATAACTCCCAAACGAATTTATTGACTCCGATATTGATAAAAACCCCAATTGCTTTGACCAATAAGCGCCGTAATTGGACGCGTCTATGGTCAGTCAACATGAATCATTTTGATAAAGTCAACAAATGTTTAATTATAAAAAGAACCCCAAAAAAATCAACTTCAATCAATAAAAATTTGTATAATTTTGTGAGTCACAATTAACGACAACAAAAATGCACAAAACTTGACGCTATCGATAAGCCAGCTCTAGTGTTTCGAAAAAAAAGATACTAGAAGCTACTAACTACTTAACTGCTACTATCTACGAGACACTCAAAAGCTATACAAATAAAGCGTTGTAATACAAGCTACAATGCTTATCAGCATAAAAACATCTTCAAAATATTTCCTCAAGTGTTGCAATTGTTGTAATTATTATCACAAAAAAAAAAAACAAAAACTAGTAATAATACTGGGAATGGGAAACAACTTGAGTAGCAATTAAGTACCAGGTAATATGGAGTGACAAAAGCTATTAGAAGCCATGTTGTAAGGGTCATGCACAGTGCAAGTTTCAGTTAGAATTTGACAGTGCAAGCGTTTAGTTTATTTTGCCAAATGATGAAGTCTACATATTTTATGGTCAGCGTTATCCTGGCGGTACTTTGCCTTATACAAGGCATGCAGGCCGATCGTCCGGTTAATGGCGATGCGCCACGTAAATGTTACAGCTGCCAGGGCATCAATTGTCAGCGCACAACACGCAGCAATGCCACAAGCAGTTGCACTGATCTCCTGGACATCTGTGTGACCGTTTTCGATGGTTGTGCGTAGAAATTATCATTCCCAATTCTCTTCTTGCAATTTACAATTCTATTGATTTTTTACATTTGCAGTTGCGGTAAAGGAACGCGGCTGTTATATGGATTTGTCCATTGAGGCACGCGCCAAATGCGAAGCTGAAACCAAACAGGATAACCCACAGCAACAGGAGTGCCACAAGTGCAATGGTGAGCTGTGCAATGACAAAGGACGTGCCATGTGCGTACAATGCAAGGGCAGCGATGTAAGTTTTGGCAAACTATTTGCTCAAGCCACAACTACTGAACCTCTCTTACCTCTCTCTTACAGAACTCCAAATGCAACACGGCTGCCAGATCGCTGGATGCTGATCTATGCGGCGTGCCCACTGCAGCCAACTCATACTGCTATGTGCGTCAATCCAATGGTGCCAATGTAGAGCGTGGCTGTGCGCTAAGTGTGGAGGAGAGTGTCAACTGTCTAGCGGACAAAACCTGCTCGCTATGTCTAGCCGAAGAAGAGCTGGGTGCCAGCGCGTGCAATACCTATGAGCTGCAGGGACTCAAGTCGGCTGCTACCACACTTAATCTTAGTCTAGCAGCTGCATTTAGCATTCTGCTTACTCTTAAACTTTTTAATTAATTTTAATTAATTACAAGCTTTAATGCTTCTTTACTGATTCTATATTTCGTGGAAAGCACTTCAAATCAAATATATACACAAGGGTGCCAATCAATTAAACGTAATCTAAATAAAATGCCAAAAAAAATAAATCAGAAATTAATACAATTGGTTGAAGATTAAGCTAAATATATATCCATTAGAGTAATGACACTGTCGGGGCTTTTTGGCCAACTTATCGTCAAGGTCGAGCAATAGTTGCGCTTTGGCAAAACGTCATTTGTCAAAGTCGAACTCCTGCGATTTATCTAAGCAATTTTAAGTGCTTAAACTCAAGTATCAGGCACTTGAAGACAGAGCAGTAGTAAATATCATGCACAGGCATGCAGTCTTAATCATAAAATGAACCAGTATTTTATTGCGGAGTTTCCCTTTTCTCAAGCGGCAGAACTTAGCGCAAAATTTCAAATTAATCGATCACAATTATCGAATTCTTGGCATTCTCATGTTCTCGCGTTCATGGAAGTTTTCCTAAAGCTTTCGTGCTCGACGCATTTTCCCTTGCATACTTGGGCTTGATTTTTTTTTTTTTGTTTTTGTTTACTTGTTTATTCGCCATTTTGTTGCAATAATAATGGGTCTTTATTATTTTGACCATTGTACTTAGTTGCTTTCAATTTTCAACAGCTTTTTCCTAATATTGCACGTAGTATCATGCTTATACTTGGTTATATAGTTCACAGAGTTATCTATATGGCCTATTTTTGTGGTCAAAACTAATCAAGATAAAGGCTAACGTAACCACTTTGTTAAAGAACTTATAAATTAAGCTGATGAACAGTTTGTTTTAATTTTTACTCTTAAAGTAGAAGTATGATTCTGTAAATAGGGGATAATTAGCTAAATCTACAATTTATTATAAAATAGAAGGTGGCTGTCAAAGAGTTTTCAAAATTATCGAAGCTAGACTAATGGTGACTAAGCAGTCATAGTTTTAATATCGGATATGATAAAATCTGAACTAACTCTGCATAGCTCTATATTAATATATCCACAATATAAAATTTCTCTAAATTTTCTAATTCGTTTAACTGTTTTACTTTCTTTTGCAAATATTATTGGCTTGTATACCCAAGTAATTTAAGTTTTCTCGTTTTAACTTCTTGACATTAAGCATTTATTTTAGGTCTCATTCCTGGAAATATTCATATAAAAGATGTTACGCTAAAAAAACATTTTTTTAGTAAACATTTCTGATACCGCAACCTATGGTTTCTCGATATTCTATATTTGCAAAGTTTCTAACAATGAGATAGGGTAAAAAATCTTGGATCCTGCAGTTATATGAAAGAACTCATAGATAGAAAAACGGTTTTAAAGTGTTCAATTGTCGTACACAGAGTTTCTATATGTTTTTTTTTCTACAAAATCTATCTAACTCTTAAGAACAAGATAGTGCAGAAGTTGCGATTTTTCTTCTTCTTTTTTGTGTAATAATGCAAAACTCAGTGACCTAGTGGAAATGGTTACTAAATTTAGTTACATCAGCTAACTAACACAAAAACTCTTTTATTTTAACAAGTAATTTGAATAAAAGTTCTATACATTTTAACTGTTTTGACCATGACGCTGATAAGACTGTTTCGATGTTTAGGTTCGTAGTACCCACTTTTTTAAGTAGCCGCTACTGAAATCTACCGCAAGTACTTAGCACCCGGCAACAACTTTAGCTTGTCCAAAAAAATTAAGTAAAAAACTATATCGCCTATTAATTACAGTTCATTTATAGACGGCATAAATAGTGGGAAACTTTGTATTGCTTGGTTTTTATTTATTTTTTTTTTTATTTTTGGGATTGACCATGAGAAGGCCTAATTCCATGGCACACTTAATAATCGTTAAGCCAATTTTATAAACGTTCATAAATTATATTTCGGGGTTTTTTTTATATAAACTAACAAATCAAAACATATTTTGTGGCAATATGGTACTTATATTTAAGAGCGTCAATTGTGATTCCAAGGAAATTCCATTTATTGTACAAAATTTTATAGCAGTGATGTGTTTTGCAGCCCTAATCCCATCACGAAGGCAGTTGGTGCGTCAGTCGAAAAACCCTGCCTGCACCGAACGATCGCTCGAACCTGAATTGCAATAACATGTCTAATTGATAATGCTCAAGTGCATCCAAAGATAAGAGTCGCCAAATGCAGTCGATGATTAGTGAAGTGTAAATGGTATATTACACGCCAATTTATTACACTTGTGCGGCTAAAACGAGCCAATTCCAGGGAAGCAAGTGCTACCCACATGTTGCCCATAAAAATTCTATATAGCAGTCGTTCGTACTATAAGCCAGTCAGTCCATCTAATCGCAAACATATTATTAGCCTGTCGTCGCCTTATCGATAGGCGATAAAAACCAAAAAGTATAAAAATGTATTAGACTTGTATAGTCGTCGTATTTCGTGAAGCTTATCAATGCCAATGTGTGTGTATTTTTTTTTGTTTTTTTTTAATGTTAATATTCCTTGTTCTATAGCATTCAGTTTCAGTCGGGGGGTTGGCCCTTTTCGGCACTTGTTATAAATATCAGCACTACACGAATTTGCTTTATCGGACAAAGAGCGGAGTTTTGTTGCCAATATAAAGCAATAACTTTTGGTGAGCAAAGATAGAAGCGATAGTAAGCCATACATATTGACCGCAAAGCCGCTACGAGTGAAATCTATAAAAGCTGCTGTTAACACGGCCAACAATTAGTTGCCCGAAATTTTTTGTTGGCCAAACGCGTCGGGCTAAATAATTATAATGAAATTGACGACTACAGGAGTAGCGCTGCTGCTTCTGGTATTCAGTGCAAATAAACTGAATGGTAGGTGATTTGATAAGCCTAGAGACTGTGGCAAAGTGTGCAGGATTGAACAAAAGTGTCAAGTGTTAAAAAGCGACAGCTGAAAGAAAGGCCTTGGGAGTGCAATAAAAAGGAATATACGTGACTAATATCGTACCGGAAATAAATACTCAAAGTTGTAATGTTTAGCTAATAATAGAACCCATTTAAATCTTATCAATCGCTGTGTCAAAAAAGCTATACTATGTCGTATATAGATCATTTTATCAAAACTCCACATAAATGGAAATATTATGTTGCCTCAGTAACGCTATAAATATGCTCAATGACTTAATGAGCACAAGTTGTTTGTGCTTGGAACCACTTAATTATTGTGCGAAATTGGATTTACTCAAGTGCTTGATTAATTCTTCGACTATTCGCTTTGTTCAATCGCGCTAATCTTTGGATCAATTATAACAGGCATGTGCGGTCTCAACTTTTTAAAATACAAGTTCGTACTGCACTCAATTCTACTACTGTCAGACTTGAATGCAGCAAACTTTTTCTCAATCCTGTGATTAAAATTACGATTTGGTGAAATTGACTTGGGGGGAATCCCCAGCACTATTGGGATATGCGCGTGTATTACGAAATAAAATACGGGTTTGCACGGCTTCACGCGCAAGTTGCACACAAAAGTATTGCCCATTTTATATTTACTTATCTATGGGGTATCAGTTTGTGAAATATGGGGGTTCTATAGATTGTATAACATAAACTTCATAAAAAAAAATAAGAAAAAACATTATATGAGCTTGTATTTATTGTATAACAGCTCTAATCAAGGTTTTGGGTTTTCGTGATCGTATTACCCAATAGTGGTCATAATTATATTTCAAAGACGATAAGATCTGGTCTTTGCGTAATTGATCGCACGCTTTATAGTTAACAATCGGGCAACTATAACTGCACGAAAGAAGCCCAGAGATTGACATCTTTTATATATATATATATTTTTTTTTGATGCAGTTCACTCTTACACACATACATGGCGTCATGGACCCATCAATTGTTACACCTGCACGGATCTGGCAGAATGCACGACAAGCTCTGGTACCGTGCATAGGTGCACCAGCGAAAATGAAGCATCCGAAGGCTGTGTGGCTGTATTCGATGACAGCGGTCAAGTAATACAACGCGGCTGCAGCACTGATCTTGCGCAGTTTTGTGCCGCAAATGAGGCCAGCTGCTACGAGTGCCACTCCCATGGCTGTAACAATCTCAAGGATAATAAACAGCTCATTAGCTGCATAGAATGCGATGCTCACAGTGATGATAATTGCGTTTTTGACTACGAACTTGTCACCGACAGACGTCGCTGTCACGAACGCTGTATTACGGCGCTGTATCCACGCACCAGTGATGCGGGTTCACCATTGGAGTTGGTGCGCAGCTGCTGGGATGATCTACCATTGGATAATCGCGAGGAATGCAAAGAAGGTACTTTGCCCAATTGCGTTTCCTGCGACAAGGACAACTGCAACAATGTGGAGCTTGGCGTGCGCAGCAGCTGTCAAAGCTGCACTGGTGGCAACTGCAACAATCCACAGCCGCAGACCTGCCGTGCCGTCCTAACGGAAGAGCAGTGCTACATACAGCTCGATGAAGCAGGCCAAATATCCGACATGGGCTGCCGCAGTGAATTTAATGTAACCGATGTTACCCAACTCATATCTCAAAAGCGTTTGTGGCTATGCAGCGGTGAGAACTGCAACACAAAAGATGCCTTGCCCAAAGCACAAATATGCACACTTTGCAGCTCCCGCACTGATCCTAACTGTGCCGTGGCTCCAACGCTGGTAACTACACAGACTGATTGTCAGCATGCCATAATCACAGATTGTTATGCACGTTTGCTGGACGATGGTCACACTGAACGCGGCTGCCTAAGCGGTCTAGAAGATGAAGATTTTGTTGCTTGTCTCGGTAATAGTAATGCGACGCGGTGCACCAGTTGCAGCGGCGACAATTGCAACCAAGAGGTAAATGTCTTTAAGCTTCAAAGTGAAAGGTTTATTTAACGATTTGTACACACACACACACAGATACATCCTGCAGATCGCCTAAGTTGTCATGTCTGCAGCTCCAATGCCAGTGGTGATGAATGTGAAATACTTCCCGCCAATTCAACTATCTGTCAACTGCACTTGCCGCATCAGCAATGCGTAACTAGCATTGACAGCGATGGAGTTACGCTGCGAGGCTGCAGTGGGTCCTTAAGCTGCGATACCAAGGATACACAGCACTGCCAACATTGCAGCGGTGAGAACTGTAATACCAAAAACCTCAAACGTATCTCCGATGGTAAGCCTGGTCAATGGGATCAGATCGTACCAATGAGCTGTCGCATATGTACAAGTGCGGAAAATTGCGCTGACATAGAGAGTGTACCCGCTGCTGTCTGCCTGAGTGAAAGCGAATATTGCATGACTGTTTGGGATGAAAGCGGCAAAGTGATTGCGCGTGGCTGCACCGATGAGGTGGAGGAGATCCATGGCGCCTATTGTGATGTGAATCCTGAAAACTGCCACAACTGCAACTCTCACGATTGCAACAAAGCTGAAGCTCTAACAGACTACATTTCCTGCATTCATTGCGACTCTACGCGCACTGCGGACTGCGTCTTGAATCCCAGCGCCGTGCTAAATCGTCGCCATTGCTATGGTCAGTGCATGGCAGCACTTCGAGAAAGCACCAATGGCAGCGGCGCCTTGGAGCTAGTACGCAGTTGTTTAGATGACAAGAAAGCTGCTGACCAGGAGAGCTGCATTTCCGGCGCGGACTCCCAGTGTGTGGCCTGCAACACTGCCGACTGCAATACTATGGACTTGGTGTCCGATGAAACTTTAAGCTGTTACCAATGCAGCAACACTGATGAATGTGCTGAAGCCGAAGCTGCCAAGTGCAAGCAAATAAGTGTCTCCGATAAATGCTATATACTCTTCGATGAGGATATCACGGTAGTTGGCATGGGTTGCCTAAGTGATCTCAACGACTCTTTTATCGATGAGCATCTGCATCAATTGCATATATGTGATGATGGCGATGACTGCAACTCTTTTGAAAATATACCAACACCCAACAATTGTTTGACATGTGACTCCAATACTGAGGAAAACTGCGGAGCAGATCCAACCAAAATTACCAAGTATGAGACTTGTAACCAACTTCCACACACTAGTTGCGCAACACGTCTGCTCACAGGTAAACAGCACTGAAATACGACGCGCTAAAAATTAACTCACTAACTCGTTGCCTTACTCCTCAGATGGCTCCACGCAGCGCAACTGCATTAGCAACCTACCTACGGCAGACATAAAGGCTTGTCTGTTGGGTAAAAGCAATTGCACCGTTTGCAGTGGGGATATGTGTAACTCCGCCATCTATCCGGCTGATCGAAGTAGCTGCTATCGATGCAATTCTTTGGCAAACCCCAACTGCGATGTGCCAACACTTTCAGAAATATCCTTCTGTCCTCGTTTCCGTGAATCCCAACGCTGTAGCATAAAGCTTGTGGACGATGCTATTTATCGCGGCTGCGAGACTGAATTTGTATGCGATGACAAGGACAAGCAGCATTGCCGCATCTGCTCCGGCGATAACTGCAATATGGCCGATCTCAAGAGCGCCAACATTGGCTATCCCGACAAATGGGTCAAACCACCTATCAATTGTTACACTTGTGAAGGTACCGCATGCCACAACAATCAACTGGGCACAATACAAAAATGCGAGGGAAATGACCTTCAGAATTGTGCCACAGTCTTTGCCGAAAATGGCACAGTGGTGCGACGTGGTTGTTCCGATCTAATCTATTCAGATGCAGAATTACTGGAGCACTGCGATAGAACGCCAAATAACTGCAAATTTTGCAAGTCTTCTGGTTGCAACAATGCACATCAGCTGAATTCTTTCATTTCTTGCGTGCTTTGTGATGGATCTGAGCAAGGCGACTGTGTGACGAAAGTTGAGGATATCTCACGCAGCATTTCGTGCCATAAAAGTTGCTATACGGGGCTGTATCCACGCACCGACGATAATAATCCAGCACTGGAACTTAGTCGCGGTTGTCTCGATGATCTTAGCCTAGATGATCAAGAAGCTTGTGCAGCCGGTGACTTACCATACTGTCATGCCTGTGACACAGCTCAGTGCAATACCATAGCTGTGCCAGAGGAGCGACATAGCTGCAACTACTGCGCAGATGAGAAGTGTTCCACCACCAATGCTAGAGTGTGCACCGCGTATCGCGAGCACGATCAATGCTATATTCACGTAGGCGACTTGCGCATTGAGAGTATGGGCTGCGTCAGTGATCTGGACGAAGACTTCTTGTTGCAAAACCGCCGTGACCTACAGCTTTGCGATGGTGTTGACTGCAATGATAAGGATGCACTTAACACTGAAGGCACAGCCTGTTTAATCTGTAATTCGACTACAGATGCAAATTGCATTGATGGCAAGAGTGTAGCATCGGCGGTTTGTCACCATTACTTGCATTCCCAGTGCATTGTCGCCATTGATGAAGGTAAGCTGATTGCTTGACACATGACTCCGAATCGTAATAAAACACTTTTGACTTATTCCCAGCTGGCACTTTGGCACGTCGCTGTCTTATGCATGCCAGCGATGAGCTCTTTGACGACTGTCTAAGCGGCGAGAGCGAAACATGCAAAGTATGCGATACAAACGGTTGCAATAACTTCGTCTTTCCCGAGGATTGGCATAGCTGCCTACGTTGCGACTCCAGCGAAGATTCAAACTGTGAAAAGAGTCCCAGTACCTATGCTAGTTATTGTCCCAAATACGTGGCGGGCGACTCCTGCGTTACGCGTTTGGATCGCACGCGCACGCGTCGTGGTTGTCAATCAGAACTGACCTGCGATCCTACACAAACGAATAGTTGTCGCATTTGCGAAGAAGAAAACTGTAACAAGGCAAATCTTATGAGCAGCTATGTTGGTGATCCTGGCCAATGGACAGCGCTGCCCCTGAGTTGTCAAGTATGCGATAGCGAATCCAGTTGCGCTTCCGCAACCCCTGTTTTTGCAAAATGCGAGGGCAACAACAACCAAGTATGTTCCACAGTGTTCGGTGACGACAACAAAGTGATAGCACGTGGTTGCAGCGACACTATCGATGCCCAGCACTCCAGCCATTGCGAAGACAATGCTGACAAGTGCTTCAAATGTAAATCCAACAATTGTAATGACGCCAGTAGCCTTTCTGACTATGTGGAATGCTACTTTTGTGATGCTGATAATGATGCCAGTTGCAGCCAAAGTACGCCTAGCGTAGATACCACACGTACACGGCAATGTAAGGGTCAGTGCATGGTGGGTTTGTATCCTCGCAGCTCTGCTCTGGACTCTGCGCTTCTACCAATACGCAGTTGTCTGGACGATTTGGATGAGGAAGACCGTCAGCTATGTATCGATGGTAAACATGAAAATTGTAGTGCATGCACAGGAGCACTTTGCAATACGGATGCGATCATCAAGGAGCCCAATGAATGCTACTATTGTTACAGTGAAGAGGGTGAAGATCTCTGCGAGAATATTATTTCCCAAAAATGTGTCGCATACCGACCTGATGATCAGTGCTATATAGCCTTCGATGAAGAGGGCATCATAGACATGGGCTGTGTTAGCGATTTGGAGATACCAGTCGTTACCGAGATTGTAACTCAAAAGCGTATGCTCTTGTGCACGGACAAGAATTGCAATCATCCGGATAAAGTGATTCAACCACCAACCACTTGCAGCAAGTGCAGTTCCGGCAGCGATACACGATGCGCCACAAATCCTAACAATCTTTTCGATACCATAACTTGCTCCAGTCAACCTTATACTCAATGCGTAACTGTAATCGGTGACGGTGGCATTACAGAGCGCGGCTGTCTCTCCGATCTGGCGGATGAATCATTTTATAATTGCTTAACTGGGAACGATAAGCTTTGCCAGATTTGTGATGATGATGGCTGCAACGGCCTTAGCGTTTTCCCCGCCGATCGTCGCAAGTGTCATCAATGTGATTCCAGCAATGATGATTCCTGCGCCACAGCACCTAGCAGTAGCGCTACTTGCCCGGTCTATGCAGAAGACGACACCTGCGTCACCACCCAACGCAATGGCATTACCTATCGCGGCTGCAGTTCCAGCCTAACTTGTGACGATGCCAACGACAGTCGAACCTGCCGCATTTGCAGTAGCGACAACTGCAACACAGTCAATCTGGAGCGTTTAAATGCTGATGGCTCACCAGGAATATGGCAGGAAGTACCCATAAGTTGCTTAAGTTGCAGTAGCATTACAGAATGTGCCAATGGTGGCGGCACTTCCAAGAAGTGTTCTAACTATGACAACTGCATGACGATATTTGATGGAGAGGTCACACAGCGGGGCTGCAGCTATGATGTCCTAGCAACACAGACTACCAATGACTACTGTACTGAGGATCCCGATAAATGCCCGCGCTGTAACTCGAACGATTGCAATGTGGCCAACAGTCTGACAGACTATGTGGAATGTATTTCCTGCGATTCGAGTGTTAATGGCAAATGTGTTTCCGATGTGGCAGCCGTCAGTGGTGCACGTCATTGCTACAAGCAATGTATGAGCGCCTTACGGCCTTTGTTTGGTGAGGAAAACGATGCTTACGCTACTGTGCGGAGTTGTTATGATGACAAGGAGGCAAAGGATCGCGAGGCTTGCGTCGCAGGCACAGATCCAGATTGCGTCGCTTGCACTGATGCCAAATGCAATAATAAGGAACTTGTAGATAAGCGCAAGAGCTGTATAATCTGTGAAGGTGATGCTTGCCAAAATGGAGTTGGACTTTCATGCCCGAACTATCGTGATGAAGATCAGTGCTTCATTGAATTTGACGAGCGACGTTCTGTTAAATCAATGGACTGCCTCAGCAAGTATAGTCATGAGTATATACATCAGCTACAGCGTTCCAAGCTTTTGCTTACCTGTGAAGCAGACAACTGCAACACAATGGACTCTATACCGCCGACACAAAGCTGCGCATTGTGCAGCTCCCGCACTGATGCCCAGTGCGCCACCAAACCAGAAAGCGTAAGCAGCTGGACCAGCTGTCAAGTTATTGGCCTACCAGAGTGCTATTCCCGTGTGTTGGAGGATGGCTCCACAGAGCGTGGCTGCCTGTCCAGCCTAGATGGTGACGAATTCGTAGAATGTTATAATGGCGACGCTGAGCAGTGTCAATCGTGTCGAGGTGACAATTGTAACAAAATCAAGTATCCAGCTAATCGACCCTCTTGTCACACCTGCGACTCGCAGAGTGACCCCAACTGTGAGACATCGCCCAACAGTCTGTCCATTTGCCCTGTATACGAAGAAAATGACTCATGTGTGACCTCGCTTCTTAATGGCATAACTAGGCGTGGCTGCGCATCTAGTTTAAAATGTGAGGAGAACTCGCGCACTTGCGTCAAATGCCAAGGCGATGGCTGCAATGTTGTAGACCTGGCATCACGCTACGACGACAACTATGGCAAGTGGCAGGATTTGCCCTTGAAATGTCTTACGTGCACTGGCGCCGACTGCAGCTCTCCTAGCTCCCAGCTATGCAAGGACAACAACGAGCAAGACTGCGTTAGTGTATTTAACGCACAGGGCGAGCTGGAGCGACGAGGTTGTGCGGATGAAGTGGAAAAAGATTTTGGCAATTACTGTGCTGCCAACAGTGGCAGCTGTCCCAGTTGCAAGTCCAACGAATGCAACACTATTACTTCGTTGGAACAGTTGCAAGAATGCATATATTGCAATTCCTACAAAGATGACGCCTGCGTATGGGAACCTGAAAGCACAACTCACAAGAAGCGTCTATGCCATGGTGATTGTATGACTGCCCTCTATGGTAGCACTGACAATGGTCTCGACCTCATCCGCACCTGTGCCAATGACAAAGAACAAGTAGATCAAGAAATTTGTAAGGCTGGTAGCGATGAACACTGCGCTTCTTGCACTGGTGCCAGTTGCAACACGCATGATGTGCCCAGCACAAGACTTCGATGCCATACATGTAAGGATGGCGATTGTGAGACTCCAGTGTCCAAAATTTGTAGTGTCTATAAGCCTGATGATAGATGCTTTGTAATGGTGGATGAGCAAAACAGTATTTCTGAAATGGGTTGTCTGAGCTCTTTCCGTAGTCAAAGTTTGGAAAGTATCCTCGAGACAAAACGCGTTTCAATATGTGATGGTGATGACTGCAACTTGCCAGTACTACAAACAGCAGTCAAGTGTGCCGTTTGTGATTCCCAAACGGACTCTAGCTGTATTACAAGTCCATTGGTCATTGACAGCTTCGATACCTGTAGCCAAATGCCACATACTGGCTGTGTAACCAAATTGGAGAATGGTAAGCAAATATCATATGCAATAAACTGTGCATCTTGTACTGAGTACTTACTTCTGCAGATGGTTCTGTGAAGCGCGGTTGCCTGTACGACTTGCCCAATGCGGAATTCTCCGCCTGCTTGCTGGGAACTAATGCTAATTGTACGATTTGTAATACCGATGGCTGCAATCGCGAGGTAACGAAAACTGTCGATGTGTTTTGTTGTATTTCATTTAACATATTGTAAATATTCCTTTTGCTAGTTGTATCCAGCGAATCGCCTACAATGCTTTAGCTGCTCCTCTGAGGACGACGTGAACTGCGAATCTTACCCCAGCTATAGCCTCGGCTGTGCATCTCTCGACAGCAGCGAAACCTGTCAGACATCTTTGCACAACAATCTCACCACACGTGGTTGTAGCAGCTCGCTTAACTGTGATGCCAATGATCATCGCAATTGTCGCTCCTGCACAGACAGCAAGTGCAACGGCATCGATTTAGCCAATCGGCATAGTGACGGTCAGCATGGTCTGTTCCAACCCCTACCGCTTAAATGTCACACATGCGTTGGTGAACATTGCCATAACTCCTTGGGTCCTGCTACAGTGTGTGCACATAACGATGAGCAGGATTGCAAAACCGTCTTTGAGGAGAACGGTGTTACGGTGCGTCGACGTGGCTGCGCCGACGATGTCGACGATTATGAAGATCTCTATTGCCGCGAGCGTCCCGAGCTCTGCTTTACCTGCAAGTCCAATGAGTGCAATACGGCCTGGAACATCAACGAATACATTACGTGTGCTTACTGCAACTCGGCAAATAACGCCGAGTGTGTGACCAATCCAGAAAATGGCCAATTGGGTTCACGCTCTTGTCAACTTAAATGCATGATCGCAATACACGATGGCGAACTTATTCGCTCTTGTCTAGATGATAAGGAACTATATGACAGCAGTGTTTGTTCCAATGATGGCAGCGGCACAAACTGTACCAGCTGTGATGACAATCAGTGCAATAACTTTGCTTTTCCAGCGGATCGTATGAGTTGTCATGTATGCACCGATGGCAGCTGTAGTAACACGCAGGTACAACCATGTCGCCACTATTTGGCTAAGGATCAATGCATTGCCAAATACACGTCGGGCCAATTGGAGCTGCTGGGCTGTCTGAGTGACCACAATGACACAACCATTGAAGAATGGCAGAACAACAATGAGCTGTGGCAGTGCGAGGGCAGAGATTGCAATGACTTAGATCGTTTGCCCAACAATGGCGTTTGTCTTGCATGCGATTCCAGCAATAATCTACCCTGTGCACAGAATCCTGCACAGATTACCACCACGGAGAACTGCAATTTGCCTTTAAGTGATTGTCTAACGCATATAGACGGAGGTATGTTTTAGAAACTACAGTGCTCGCATAGCTACGAGACGAACTCATTTTGATTTCTTAACAGATGGTCATACCAAACGTGGATGCCTGAGCAGCCTGACAGCGGCGGAGAGTGCCGCTTGCGTGGCCAATGGCAGTTGCGCCGCCTGTGCCGGTGAAAAATGCAACGTTGAGATATTCCCAGCCAATCGTCGCAAGTGTCATATTTGTAACTCTGTGGCGGATGCTGACTGCATGCGGCAACCTCATTACGAGCAAATTTGTCCTATCTACGCGAATGGTGACAGTTGTGTAGCGATGCGCGGCACAGATGATTTTGTGCAACGTGGCTGCCTTTCCGAGCTCAGCTGTGATCAAAGTGACACCAATAATTGCAAGATCTGTGATACAGATGCCTGTAACACTGATGATATGACCGGTGCAGCTGCTCAAATTGGCGCCATTAGTCTTAGTCTAACGCTGCTCTTGGCCTTTGTGGTTAGCCAGCTGCACTTCAATCACTAATCATCGACACACACACACACACGCTTGTATAGAGTAGTTAAGTAAATAGTTGTATTATAGAGTATATATTTCTTGTAAATAGAAACAACAAAAATATCAAGACGAAGGTCTACTTGGCACTATTTCACTATATAGGTGTAATGTTGATTGTTCAGTTTCGAGTTATAAAAAAGATTGCATATAGTGGATTACATTGTCCGTCGCCACTACGAAGCAAATATTGCAACACAGTGTTCTCTCAGAGACAACAACAGAATAAATATTGCAAATGAAGCGTAGAGATCAACAAAATGCCCGCCAGTAGGGACATTGGTTAATGAATACAAGCAAACAGTTGCAAATATGCAGAAAGCACTCATAAATGCGCATGTATATGCAAAAGAAGCTCTCAACCACCGACAAACATATTTCAACAATTAAAAACCCCATAAAGTTGAACCCGTCGTCAGCACACAATACGAAAAAAAGAAAAACAACGAATGCAATAACAGAAATTGTTATTTTTTAAGCCAACAAAAAGGTCGAGTAAAGCAATTAAGCATAAGAGTGTGTGGAAAAGGTATGGGTTTTATAAATGGTATAGGGTATATATTGTGTTTGTATTGCCCGAAGCGTGTTAATTAAATTGCAGTCTATGGCAGAAGCAGCAGTTAATTGGCCAATGCGGCGTATGAGCAATGAATAAATAATGTTTATTACTCATACGCAAGAGGTAGTAAATATAGCGTAGACTACTTAATCTTTAAATTAGACTACGGTCATCGTTTGCTTTTAGTGGGGTTTATTAATAATTTTATTAAAAAAAAATGGCTAGCGGTTGCTCACTGTCAGTTGACAAAAAACTCCCTTACTGCGTTTCTCCGTTTAGCTATGTAATCCGTGTGCTTACAGTTTGATCCACGATTCCCACTGATTCCAACTAAATCAATGCTAAAGCCTAGACAAACATCTATAGGTTCTCCCCATCAATTTCAAACATTCACTTTATATTACACATACGCCCTGCGTACTACAGTTGCCATTACCGGCCGGGATTACGTCATTACAGTTCATCAAACACAAAAATGTTACCCAAGCCACTCCACTCACTGTTCCATGTTTATTGGGCTTACACATATATATGTAAGTTTTGCCAGTAATTTGCCATAAAAGTTTTCGCTTAATTGCCGCCATAAATCTCCAGAGCTATTTGCCAATAGCCCAGCCGCCTTATGCCCGTTAAATGACCAACCACAAGGCAATTAAAAGCAAATCAAATGACAATGTCGCGACAACATTTTCTGAAAGATAAGATACTAGCGTTGTCCGCGTTGTCAAAAAAACCCCAAAAATGACTACTGACAGCTAAACAGAGAATGTCAAATGGCTAATCTTGATGACAATTTAAACAAGAAAAACTGTAGACCAGATTAGCAGTCAGTGCTGCCCATTGCTTTGTTTTTGCAACTAGCCGCAATTTCAGAGATTCCTTAACCTTTCTTAAAGTTGAAGTTTAGTTCAGTTCAATTCGCATTTGCATTTCTTTTCCGTTGACTGCATTTTTTTGCAATAACTACAAGTTTTTCGGGCATGGTCGGCAAAATTTCACTTTTTAACTTTATTCAAGCGCAAAATTGACGTCCCAGACAGGCTGTGCGCCGTCTAGCCCCAAGGCAGGGGCGTAACTCCAAACGTGAAAAACTTTAGGGGTGGTAAGCTTGCCACAGTGCAGAACTCTCTGAGAAACACAGCCAGTACAGTGCAGACACTACAGATTTAAAACAGCGCAAAGTCGAATTTTTTTTCTCAATTTTAAAGACCGCCTTGTGGCCATGCCAGTGCCAATGAATGCATTGCAATTAATTTCCCACGAACAGTTTAAACATTTTAATCAAATGACAAAACTGAAAAACAATTTATTTGTTGCACGTAATTTACGATACCCAAGCAGTTTGTCAGCCTCAGTTCGAAGCTGGCATGCATGGCAGGCAGCGAATGGAATTTATTTGCAACAAGCCAGATTTATATTGAAGTGCAGGAAGCATTGATAGCTCTTTCTGCAATAAGCTTACAGTTTGTACAAACCAAGGGTACTCGACCGACCCACCGACCGACCGACCGACATCACTTTCTACTGGAATGAATAGACTTTGTTAACCTTTTTCCATACTTTAATATAAAATTTTGATTGAAAAAGCAGAATTTCTAAAATCATCTAGATGGCACTTTACGTAGATTTGTTTTCTTCAAATTGGGTTTTAATACATAAAACGAACATACAAGACTTTCGTCTACGGACATCATGGCGCCTGCATTATCAAACTCACCACAGTAATTGGGTGCTGAAAATATGGTCACCAATTGGCGCTTGGCAAAGAACTCGTATCCATCCTCAACCACTTGATGGCCACGACATATCAAATCAAAATTATGCCTATGCGCAAATTTACCCACAATATCGGCACCAAATGTTACACTGACGCCACGCTCATTTTCACCCCAACCCATTACGTTGTAATCCGGATCCGACCATAGCAAATCGCAGAGTATGCCCTTTTCCGGCACTTCACAGGGTCGCATTAATTGAGCGATCTGTTTCAAGCTTAATAGATCTGGACTTAAGCCGCCATGGCAACAAAATATCTTCTCATCCACAATGGCCGTAACCGGCATGCAGTTGTAACAGTCCACAATGGAGCGCCACAGCTTGATGGTATAACGTCGCTTGCACTCATCATAGAAACCATACACGCGATTGATGCTCGCACTCTCGTGATTTCCACGTAACAGAAAAAAATTCTCTGGATATTTAATTTTATATGCCAGCAGCAGGCATATGGTTTCTATGGATTGCTTGCCGCGATCCACGTAATCACCCAAAAATAAATAGTTGGAAACTGGCGGATAGCCGCCATAATCAAAGAGACGCAACAAATCTACGAATTGTCCGTGTATATCTCCGCAGATTTTTAGCGGCGCTGTCAATTCCACCAACATCGGTTGGAGTAGAAAGATCTCGCGGGCACGAGAACATAATGTACGTATCTCACTGTCCGATAAATGCAGATTCTTCATGTGTCGCACATCGATAATCCGCATGATAATCTGGTCAACATTTAGATTGTTCAGTGGACCGGGTTGAGTCATATTGCTGTATTCTTTGATTAAAAGTTTATTTTCGTTTAAAGTAAATAAATTCAATACAGAATATAAACAATTTAAGCAATGACAAGCTGTTATGAGGCAAAAAAATAAACAATTGACTGCCGACAAAATTATGAAGATCTGACGTTTAGAAACAAAAAAAAAAAAAAAAAAAAACAAACTCGTAATGATTCCCAATCAAATAGAACTTGTGATGATTTCAAAAGTTCCTGCCAAATCGCTTACAACGCTAGCTTGTGTGTATCCATATATAGTTGGAGATAGATATGGGCTCAACACTCTAGGAACTCGCAGCAAATGTAAGAAACTGATATATTGATTGTATATACCCTACATATGGGTTTTTTTGTGGCTGGCAAAACTAAAGGGTATGTCTTCGTGTACGCAAACTTAGATAGAAATTGGGTGAGTCATACGCTTCAAATAAATTTTAATGTGAAAGAATAAAAAAAACTAAAACTACAACAAAAAGTATTTTCTTTGCAACTTGCATTTTGTAAATTTACGTTTCTCGTGTAATTTCCGCAACACATGTGTCCCCCATAGCCGGTGACTTGGCCAAGCTGCCTCCGCAGCATTTTGATTAGTTCGCATTACGGACTCGCTTCAAGTCCAAAAAGGAAATTAAAACAGTTCAAGCATCAAATTTAATTTAATTTTTTTGCAGTTGAAAATTTTTTCGCATGAAATGTTTAAGATTGTTTCGCATTCAAGTAAGAGCTGCAGTCGTCGCCATACAAGTGAAGCATATTGCAGCTTCAGTGGGTCCAATAGACGCAGGCAACTCTTTCGTAATTTACGCCAATCCTTTAATCCTGCGTTCATACAAAACAAAAACAGCCGGCAAATAAAACATTGAGCACGCAAAACTAAATCCAGACAATTGAATTTGTTGTGGCTATGTCGTCGCTTCTATGGAACTATAACTATATATAGTTGTTTGCTATTCTACTCTTGCAATTGCCTGTTGTGTGTATGTTGAAAACATTTTTATAGAAGTTTAAAATTAAAATAAAAAAAAACAAATAAACTAGTTGAAATAAATTTCATTGTATATATGCGAAATAGTGCAACAAAAGTAATACTTTTTATTGTTTTTCGTAAATCTACACACATAGTATCTCAAACAGTCGATTTTGTTGAAATATTTTTTTTTAGCTTAAACAACAGAATTATAATAGAGGGCACTCTAGGTTAGGTTGGGTGAGGGAATATCCCCTTGGCACACTTAGGCCCATTGTGATGCCGCAAGGCTTCTCTCCCAATCACTCCTGGTCTGCAACCGCATCATGAGCCCATCCAGTGACTCGTACGAACCGCACTATGTTCCTGTGCCTTTTACTAGCAAGATCTGATAGATCCGCGAAAAAGTAAGCGCCGAGGAAAGGGCTGGGCATATACAGAGGAAGTGGGCGACCGTTTCCTCCTCTTCCTCGTCTCGACAGCTCCTACAGAAGTCATTCTATGGAGCATGGAGTCTGGCTGCGTGCGTGCCTATAAGCAAATGCCCCGTGAGCACTCTAGTCGATGTAGAGCAACGAATTCTGCACTCTACATATGTAGATAAAAAATTCGAGAAAAAATTGTGGAAGGTTATTGTCTGCCCTATCGGGTTTATAGCCATAAGGCAAATAAACGTTATATTTGGAAAATATTCTTTCTTATAATAATAATTATAGATCTTCTGACTTGAAAGTAGTAGTGCTAGTAGTAGTAGTAGGTATAAAGGACATCTATAATTCGGGGATTCCTCACTGCAGCACCTCAGCTGTTGCTGTTTTTTATTTGCTGCTTTTTGCGAGCCTCCCCAAGTGCAGGCATGCGATTTGTGCAAATATCCTGAACATTTACATACACAGTCACATGAGGACATAGCCTTTGTGTGATATGTGCTTATATAGTATATATATATATGGGCGTATGCCATATACAGCCGATACGCCTATTTTTTATATTGGCGGCATTATTTAAATTGAATTTGCAAATTAAGTTTATTGTATCACTGTGCACAGCAATTTATATTCTATGTGCGATTATTGTTTTCATTTTTCTCCACTCTCTTTGGTATTGTATGCTGGTTTCTTTTTCTCTCTCTCTCTCTCTCTCTCTCTCTCTCTCTCTCTCTCTGCCGATTTTAACTCGATTTCGCTCTTTTTTCGGGGCTTTACTGAGCTTATGCGATATTTATTTATGACCGCCGTTCGTGTTGTTTGTTGTCGCCGCAGTACCGCCCCGTACTGTTCTGTTGTTTGTAATATTCAATTCGTTTCGAATATTATTCAATAGAAACAATCGAACAATTGATTTGCATATATAAAATTTGTTATTGGGGATTTAACGTTGAATGATTTATGAAGGCGCATTGCATTTCACGCGTATTTGTTTAACAATTTTTAACAATTGACAAATTTTGTTGCTTTTTGTGCCAAAAAAAAAGAAATAAATAAAACTAAATGCAGTTTATTGTTGCGGTTATTGTTGCAGCTTTAAATGTTTAAATATTACGTATACGCAGCACAATAATAATAATAATAAGAAATGCTTACGCAAAATATATTGTAGTTGTTTTTTTTTTGAACTGTGCCAACATTTGGCAGAGTTTGCAACTATTCTGGCGACCAGTTGGCACCATTTGGTCACTGAACTACAACAACAGCAACAACGAATTAAATAAAAAATAAATTAAAAATGTTTTACAAAATGGACGACGACGCACTGCAGTTTGATGCGTTCTATTGGCGCCAACTTTGCCAGGGTTGTCGCCTAACTGTCGCAGCCTACTGAACTCATGAAACCAGTGTGTGCCCAGTACTACTGGCACATCATGTTACCATTAAAATTCAAACGAAAAACTCTTGGCTAGTGTAACAGAAATGCCAACGAGATAAATGTAAATAGGAAATGGAAAATAGAATGCATGACTAGTGCGCGCAAAACGAAAAAAAAGGATTGTCAGGCTAGCAAAAAGCGTTCGAAAGTCAACGAACTGATGCAGGCAAAAATTGCAGCGTTATCAAAGGCGCTTATAGTCAAGCTGTTGGTTGTATTGAAGAAATTTTAATAAAATTTATAAAATTCATTTTAAATAAGCTCATCAAAATCTTAAATTACTGCTAATTTTATTATAAATAACATTTGGTTAAGGTTGATATTCCAATTAGGCTTACGATAACCTCAAACCAGACAATTTCACCGACACGTAAGCAGCACACGCTGCCACAAACACAAACGTACGGGCATTATCAGGCACACTCGGTCAGAGGTAAGTAAGTCAGCAAGTGGACAGGGCAATGCGGTATCGCATCAGGTAAGGTTTCGTAGTTACTCGGCTGTTTTTGCACATGTAGTGCATTCTGATGCTGCTTAATAAGCGACACGTAGCAGCTACAGATGTTGAGCAGTTAAGGGTAAATATTTAGCAGATGACGCCGTTTAGAGTGGACCAATTTAATTAGCATATAGCACATTGACACACGTTTGTATATGTGTGTGGCAACTCTGGCTGGTAATTAAATGCAAGCCACGTTATGCGGCTTTATTAGTGGTTATGTGTTCTGCGCATAAGGTATATAATATTCATTTTCTTTGATTTAAGTGCCATTGAGCACATAATTTATAAGCAAAAACTGATAGCCAAATGATGAATGGTTCAGGCAGCTGTAGGGCAAAAGTCGAGTGGAAACGTGTGCAAACAGCATTAAGCTCGATAATTTTTTTTTTGTTTTTTGGGGCCAAGAGAATTAGTTGCTGTGCCTAAAACTATGCATTAGATAAAAGTAAGTAAACCAAATGCGACGATTTATAGCAACCGACGATTACTTTTGACTCATTCACTTATCAGCAGTTGCAGAACCCCAAATGCCTGCAAACAACACAGCAAACAACCCTCAATAACAACTAAGTCACTTGGTCAAACTTCTGGCCGGACATCGTGTTAAACGTTGTCCGACACTGACAGAGGCACCACACAACGTGGCACCCACACAACCATTATGTAGTGTGCCAATTTTCTGTTGATTACACGGCAACTCTGGCAATAGTTTGCCAACCTTTTGTTAGGGGTTGCTGCCTGTCGTCGTCGTCGTCGTCGTCGCCCAACAACACTGACAAGGGTCAAGCGAAAGTTTTACGAGCACTTGCCGGCATTTAAACTAAAGTAAAAGTTCCCTTCAAAGGTATTTAATGTGTTTTGTACTCCCTGCACATTGCTTGCCAGCACCAAGTTCCAGTTTATTTATTTTAAGTTTAATTTGTTGCGTTTGGCACAAAGAGCTGAAGAAGGAAATTGGTTTAACTGCAAAATACACAAAAGATTTATCTAGCGAAAGTTGTTTACGTGTTGATGTAAAAAAGTGTGAAACGTCAATGATGTCCAGAAGTCTGCCTGTAGCTGACAGCTCAGGGTGGTTCCAGTTGGCTTCTAGCCAAAGGTTTGACAGCCCAGCTAAATGGTTTTCAATACGATAGTTGTGCGAAATGGCTTAAAGCTGACAAGAAATAGCCATGGACCGAAATGAAAGCCAAAAGCTCTATAATAAATCTTTAAAATAAAACTAGACAGTTAGCTGGTTCGTTGTTTGTTGTGGTAGCTTCAGCGTGGCTGCCACTCCCAAATATCATTCATCGTTTTGAGAATGTAACAAATACTGGGATAAGAGAGCAATTGTTTTGCAAGTACAATATTTGAATTAAGAGGGGGCTACAGACCTAGTCGAATATGTCCTTCACGCAAGAAAGATCAACAATATGAGTATTGCAAGTCATCCATCGCCCGCTAGTCTCGAGTACAATCGTTACAGCTGACCGCTGACCGCGCATATCGGTGCTCCTCAAACTCAGTTTCTTTCTTTACAGATCTTGGACTACTTCTACGCTCCGCGCTTTTAAACATCTCTCAGCGATTGCTGCTTTCAATAACGAAGCTAAACAGTTTATTCACATCTGTTTTGTAGAATAATATTTGAAGAGAGCATTAACTTCAACCAAAATCCTGTTGCACGTGAAAATCGAATTACTCGCTGTATACCCCACAAACCCGCAAAAAAGCGAAAAAAAAAGGAAAAAACAATTAAAAACGTGTAGCGACCCTTGTTCTGCAACCCTGTTTTTGGGGTTTAACTTACACTCAGTATTATAATATTTTTTTGTTCCGGCTTGTACCCACTCCCCACAAACTTGGAGTTGGACATGACGCGGCACATGTAAATGAAATTTTCACAGACAGTTTGGCGCGTGTAAAAATTTCACTTTTGATTTATTTTTGCGGCAGCTGAGGCAAGTGGCAACGGGTAAAGCCAACTGCCCCTGTCCAAAGGACGACAACAACAATTGAGTGGCAAAAAAATTTGCATTTTAAGCGCGTGTGGAATGTGTATGCAACTTTTATTACATGAAATGATTACGCTTCGCTGTCTAAGTTGGCATAAAATTTTATAAGCCAAGTTAATTAAACTGGCAATGGCATCATGGTAGTTCGCTAGTTGGCAGTAAAAACTCCAGTAGTTTGTACACTTGCAGATGAAAATTTAATTAGTTATTCCATTTTCTGTGTTTGAGCACGAATTTTTTGCATTTTTTTTCTTTTTGTTTTTTTGGTTTTTACCCATTTTGCTTTCATTCAAATTGACCCAATACACTTTTTTGGTATTTTCACTCCAACACTGCGAGCCAAAAAGGTGTGCGTGTGTGTGTGTATGTGTGTGTGTGTGTGTGTGTGTGTGTGCCCTCAAAGGATTAAAAACTCGGCGGCGGTGTCGGCGGCGTTACCAAAAGAAGCCAGACGGCAGTGGGTGCGCGCGTGCAGCACGAACTGTGGATTTCATTTCATTTCATGGATTTGAAAATTAAACGCGTTTGCATTCAAATGAATAGAATGAGCTGGCGGAAAATGTTATGGAAATGTGTTAGCCGGTGTAGCCAAAGAGCAGCAGCGTCAAATTCATAAAATGAAAATTGTAGCATATATGAGGAAAGCCGTAATCAGCAGCAATTAAAATGCACGCAAAACTTGGACCCGCTGCAGCTTGGCTGCAAATGATAAAGAATTTCCGCAACTAAACTGAATGTGCAGACTTTGGCAAACTGCGCGAAGAATTGTGAGCCAACAGGAACGGATTTGGAACTTTGTCGGGAAATTTATGGAAGCGTTTTATCTGTTGACAAATATGATTTTATTTGGTAAATTTCTCACTTCGAATTAATTCGAGAACTTTGGCAGCTCAGTCTCTCAGTTTGCAAAAGAGCCCAAGAGGCAAGAATAAAATGTGATAGATTTTGAAAATCGGAATAGCGCGGCAATCTGCATGGACTAAGAAGCATCGGAGTATTAGGACAACCTGCTTTGCATAATATAAGCGGCGGGCTATGGATTCGCTTTTACCTCTTTCAGACACTCCGATCCTCACTCTTTGTGCTGCACAAAGTCGATCAACCTTCAGTGACACACTATGGACTCCTACTACCTCTTTCGGACATTCCCATCTTCATCAACAGAAGAATTGAAATAATGCGATAAACTTGGTTCAAAGTATTCGCCTGTTAATCTGTTAAGGAAGTGATTTCTACTTGCTCTTTGTGCTGCACAAGTCGTTAATCCTTCATAGTCAAGTCAATGTAGCCAGGGCTTAATCCGGCCCTGCAGTCTACAAACAATCTCTATAGAATACTAGAATGCCACTCCAAAGCAGCCGAAACAAACTACTCAAGACAAAGGTCGGACGTAGAATATAAACATGCAACACTGCTGTTGCAAGTTGACCATTACTTGTGGCACGCGAGATTCTCGCAGACCAGCGAAAATGTCGATTAAGCCTTGGAGCTGCAGTTGTTGTTGAAATTTTCGGCTAGCTAATAATTTGCATGCAATCTTAAGTGGCATGCAACATGGATATAGGTGTATATATATATATACCGATATGTAAAACGATGCAACTCACGCAATATGTAATGCAGGCAGCAGCAAAAAAACAAAATGAAAACCATTTTGGCAGCAAAAACGCGTAAAAAAGCGGAAAAATTATTTACAATATGCTTGCATTTCAAAGATACATTTGTCAATCATAATCGTATTGATTTATAGTCGGGAATGTAGTCAAAAATATTGGCAAAAGACGAGGTATGACGGGATGACTGTGGGAATGCCTTAGTCTTTAAATATTTAAGCGTCGTACACTCACCAATTCGCATAATAAACTTATTTTTAATGCATAAATAATTCTGCAAAGTTTGCATTTAAATTTAATTTCATGAGCATTTTCAAAGTGTCAGGAAGTTAGTACTTGCTGACTTTAATTATAAGCTTTTGTTCACTTAAAGCAATTTGTATTATATAAACCAATATGCTGGGGTGTTCTGCGCCATAAACTCAATAATTTAAAGTAATTTCTTATTTAATTTTTAACATTTTAATGATTTTTGCATAAGGATACCAGTTGGTTTGAGCACGCTACGGGATGTGGCATGAATAACCTTGCCTATATGTAATTTCATTTGTGCTACTTTTGTGGCTGCCACTTCCGTCGGCAATAAAATTAACTGCAGATTTAATTAATTGTGGTTGCACTTTGTGCTTGTGGTTGCAATTTTTGTTTTTCCAAAAAAAAGAATCAACTTTATTTTTCCTCTTTGCATTGATTTTTTTCCTTTACTGACTTTTGTCAATTTCATTATTTGTGTTTGTTTTTTAATGTTATTTTTAATTGTTGATTTATGCATGACTTTAAATGAATTAACAATTTGAGAAATTTAATCATACTGCTACACTGAGAGAAATTTCAATACATAAACAATACAAAGCAATCAAAACATTTGTTCAATTAGTGGTACAACTTCTGCGTGACAGGCAATAAGAAGCACTTTGAGGCCCCTACAAGCTTAGCCACTTTAAGAGCTTGTTGCCGACCATAAAAAGAAAAAAAAAACCTCAAGTTCCAAATACCAAAAATTAAAAATAAAAGCCCACGACACTTGACATGTTTCGAGCTCGAGACCAAAACAGAGTTAAAAACTATATCAATGCGAACCGATGTGACTTTTGACTTCGAACCACATTAAATTGAATATTTACGCGTTTTTTCGCTCCAACGTAACTTCCATCACGGCGCAACAATACAAGTAAACAAAGACAAAAGCAGGGAGTAGGGGGTAAGGCGGGCGAAAAACATAAAACTCAATTTAAATGCGTTCAGACCGACAGGTGAGCATAGAAATTTATTACAAACGATTCGCCTTTTATGAATCTTTACGATCTATGAAGGCTCATTAATTCTATTGAGTCGTTTGGATTTTTGTGCACAAATCAATAAGCTCTTTATAAGCCATCTTAAAACGCCAAAACTGTTACCAAATGTGCCATAAAATATTTAAGCCAAATACCCATTCATGTGGAAGTGGACAAGTGGTGATAAAAAATATATAAAATATTTAAAATTTAACTTTTTATATCAAAAAAAGAGCAAATAATGCGCCTAGAAAATGTTACTAAAATCTAAAAATTTTACGAACTCTACTTCGCTGACAACTAATTACACGAGAGCCCAAGAATTATCACGTAAAAAATCAACAATATCAAATTGACTTACCCTGAGAGAGCGGTGGGATAAACTCTTCTGCAGTAAAGTCCCAACGATGTCGTTTTGTCAAGCTGAAAAAGTAAAATAAATAAAAAACATTTATTAAACAAAAGATTGCGTTGTGATATAAGCTTGATCTTAAACTTAGCCACACGCAAATTATGGATGATATACATAAACATTTGTGAACCTCAGCAGCTTAGTAGTAGCGTTCTCGCCTCTAAGCTGTAGGATCAGTTTGATTCCGCCCAGCAACACTGTTGCATTTGTCTAGCACTAGCATAGCTAGCAAATAAATAAACAGTATACCGTTGAAATTCGCACTATAGTCAAGGGGAACACACTTCTTATTCTATTTAATTCCAAAGCGCTTATTTCTTCAAATTAATATGTAGCAACTAACCTTAAAATTTTCAAATTCTAAGCATTTAGCCTTCAGATTATTCTACAATCAAAAACGCATAATTTTGTCAATAAAATTACAACTAAAATTAAATTCAAATTTACAAATTGAATATTTTTGCTAAACATTTGCACAAATTTACCTTCCCTAAACTCTTAATTACAGCTATCTGTATCTTTAAGTTAATGAGTTGAAATAAATCAATACAGCTCCAATATACAATAACAATTACAATTACAGCTACAAGAAAATTGAGTACTTGCTCTACATATGACAATTGACTGCAATCAATAAAATCGCTGGACAATTTCATGCGAATCCATTAACGAATGCAATTATGTACAAATGTATAATTTATATAATCCTCGACGAGCTCTCAACGTTTCAAAGTTTTGTTTCAGCTACGATAGATATATATGTATCGTATATATGATAGCCCTGGAGGCGTCAAAACCTTTTGCTCTGTGCATTTCTAATGCAATTTCAACAAGCAGCCAATCAATTGTCATCAACTAACTGCATCCCAATGAGCAGTAGCTTTTTGAGGCAATTAAAATAATTATGTGAAATTTTGGTATCTATAAAGTGGCATTGCTGCTATTGTGGGAATATATAGATATATGAACTTGCGTATCTATAACTCAAATTGTTGACCAATATGTCGACAATAAGGTAACATAAACTTATATCGGATCAAGCTATGTGTTTATAAAATCCAGAGACTTAGTTTGTTCGAAAAGGGATTTACGAAAACTTGAGTTTGCTTTGAGAAGCAGAAATCTTTGCACTGTGAAAAATCGATAGATATGTTAGCATTACAAAATATACCGATTTATGCGTCAAGATTTACCTATGAGGAAATGAAAGAAAAAATTAATTCCCTAACGTTCTACGTGATGTACCCGTTTCAAATAACTCTGTTTGCGAAGATATATGGCTAGTACAGACTCCTACCAGTCTTAAAGCAACCACAGCTACATTACTATAATATTACACTCCACATTACCTTTACTATTATTTTCAATACTTGAATTGATATTTTTATATTGATCTAAGAATATTGTTTGGGATACTCAGAAGAATCTACGAAAATTGGAAGTTTTTTTATATATCGGCATTGTGTAGCTGTCCAACGCTGATATGCTGCGGCGGCTATCCCATGTAAGGAGAACCAAGAGAAGACCAGCAGCAAGCAAAACATAACTTTTTTTATCGAGTCACAGTGCTCCAACTTTCAGCTCCAACTCCAAAATGGATTTAAAAAAAAAAACGTATTTCGATTTCATAGAGAACCGATAGTGCACCATCTCAGTTTTGATCAGTATTTTTTAATTGATTTTCTTCATCTTGTATCCTCCAAGCTCCATAACTCAGTTTTTCACAATTTACACAGATTCACGGGCAACCCTGCTCGCTCACCGACCATGCCTGAACTTGTTTGCATTATGCAATGGACAAACATTTGCCTGTTTGCCCAAAAAGGGCGTGGTACATACATACGTGTAGAGAGTTTACTGGCAGAGCGAAAAGTAATGACATTTAAGCAAATATCTCTATGCAGAATGCAACCAACGGTTGCCAAACAGTTGTTGTTGTTGTTGTTGCTTCTGTTGCATGTACATTTTCTTCATCAATGATTAATTGTTTTGACAACGTTCGGTCTGGCAGCTATCTGTCTGAATATATATATGGTATATGGTATATGGTATATATATGAAACATATCTGCACTGCCGCGTACTACATGTGTCTATATGTGCATGTAGTTCTAGTCATGGCAGCCAGCACGCATGTGGTTGAATATCTCGCGCCAGCAAAATGTATCTACAAAATGCACTGCCAAACAACAGCAGCAGAGGAGCATCAGCAGTTGTGGCCAAAATACACAACTAACGCAATAACAGTCAGTCAGTGAGTCAGTCAGTCGCTCATGCTTCCTTACTCCGTCTGAAAGTGACATTTTTGCGGCATTTTGTTTTTGACAGCTTGCATGAGCACCCGAACTCTGTCGAAATTTCCCAAATTGATGAATGATTTTGCTGGCAGTAGTTCCACACAAAAAAAACAAAACAAATAACAACTTTAATCAGCTTAACAAGAGTGAAGCCGTAAAAAAAATCTACTCTCGTAACTGCATTTTGGAATATGGCAAACTATGTTTGAGTTCTGTAAGTAGTTAAGAGCATGAATTCCCATAAAATATCTACAAAATTACTATAACATCACTTACATGCACGCAAGTGCTGCCAATTACTGTCAAAGCGGTTATAGCAATGATAATAGAAACAATGCTGCCAATGTGGTGAGTTTGGCAGAAATTGGCAGCATTATTCTTTCTATTATTGTGTTGAAGAAGCATTCTTTGCACTCTCTCTTCCGCAGAACTAGTTCAATTTAACGCATAAATTCTAATTATTGCAAGTTTATTTACATATTTTTTTATTTATAACATTTCAAGACAAAACAACAACAACAAAAAACTGCTCGAAAACTCGACTAATTGCTCGCTGCTGCAACATTTAATTTGTGGTTAGTAGCGCATATTACCAGCTCTATTAACATATTTTGCCATGTTTACAAGCACTCTTTGTTGGTGGTCGTTCAGAACGTTCAGAACTTCAACGTCCAAACCCTTGCATAATTGTAGCCTGCAACGTTGCCGCATAAATAACTAACTTGCCCCAGAACATGTCCAGACAATGTGAGAGAGTACGTGTGTGTGTGTCTGTACAACATTTGTATGCCCTCGAGCCAGTGTGCAGGTATTTGCTGTTTAGTTTTTTGTCTAGTTTATAGAGCGTACGTACCATTATGCAAATGAAACGAGCATTCCTCGTCATCACCATCATCACCATCATCATCATCATCCCAGCTAGCTGATCGGATGCATCACGTGTGACGCCCGTAGGGTGCACATTGGCACAATGATCAACAGCTGGCTCCATATTCAAATTGGCAAAGCCAAACACGTTAACTTACCCAATTTAATAAATCAAAAGAAAGTAAAATTACGGAATCAAACACGACTCTTCACCATCACAAAAAAAAAAAAAAACAAAAAAAACTCAACTCATTTCAATAATCAATCGACGCTTAATAAAAAATCACAAAAAAAAACTTTCGCTACTTCAGTGGCCAAAAAAACGATTCAGACCAAAGCATTATCTTGAGCTCGGACAAGCGGCGCCCACGCACGCGCGGAATACCTAAAGCTGGTGAGGCACATAAATACGCACACAACGTTATTGGCAAAGTGGACGTGCGACTTTTGAGCAGAACCACTCTATATGTTGGTATTGCTTGGTGCTTGGTGCTTGTGTACATGTCGATGTGTAGCTATCAATGTATCTGGGTGAAATGCTTTCAGCGAATTGTGAGACTCCGCGTGCTTTCAAATTTAATGTTAGCTTTTAGTTTGCCAGCAACCGCCACACGTTGACGACGCAGACGACGACGACGACGACGACGACGATGGTGAAGCTGTTGTCGTTATCTAGAAGAAAGCCACAAGCAGCTAGCATGTCTTGGAGCTACCTGCTCATCTGTTTGCTGCTCATTCCAGACGTAATAAGTGAGACAAGCACTGCGCAAGCAGCATCCACAACTTCGCCCTTGCTGAAACAATCCCAAAACACATTCATACAATGGGTGCTGTCGTTGCTGCCACAGCGGCCTGAAGTTGCAACTGCCACATCGTTAGCAATTAGCACCACAACGCCCAGTGCGGCAGCAACAACAAGCAGCACAGCAACTACAACAGAGTTGCCAACGACTACCACACCGTTGCCAATGTCCAGCAGCAGCTCAACGACGACCACACGTCGCGCCACGACGCCGGCCACGCCCACAGAGGCATCCTCGCAGCTGCAACCGCCACGCAACTGCAGCGATTGTGTCTGCGGCATTGCCAACATACAAAAACGCATTGTGGGTGGCCAGGAAACGGAGGTGCATCAATATCCCTGGGTAGCCATGCTGCTCTATGGAGGACGCTTCTATTGCGCTGCCTCGCTGCTCAACGATCAGTTCCTGCTGACGGCTTCGCATTGCGTTCACGGTTTTCGCAGGGAGCGCATAAGCGTACGTTTGCTCGAGCATGATCGCAAAATGTCACATATGCACAAGATCGATCGGCAAGTGGCGGAGATAACAACGCATCCCAAATACAATGCACGCACCTACGACAATGACATAGCTATTATAAAGCTTTCGGAGCCCGTAGAATTTAGCGAGCTACTGCATCCGGTGTGTATGCCCACACCGGGACGTAGTTTCAAAGGTGAGACTGCCATAGTCACCGGCTGGGGCGCGCTTAAGGTAGGCGGTCCCACCTCGGATACGCTGCAGGTAAGTTATCAACACGGCTCTGAAGCACTTCAAGTGTAACAACGAATTTTCTAGGAGGTGCAAGTGCCCATCATGTCGCAGGAAGAGTGCCGCAAGAGCCGTTACGGGCCTTCTCGCATTACCGACAACATGATCTGTGCTGGCTTGGTGGATCATGGCGGAAAAGACTCCTGCCAAGGCGACAGCGGTGGACCCATGCACATAGTGGCTAGCGGTACTAGAGAGCATCAAATTGCCGGTGTTGTTAGCTGGGGTGAGGGCTGCGCCAAAGCTGGCTATCCCGGCGTCTATGCGCGTGTCAATCGCTATGGCACCTGGATCAAGACACTGACCAAACAGGCTTGCCTCTGCCACTCGGAGACCAAGAAAATCAAATAGCCGCAGTTCACTATGACCATGTCCAACTCTATATACATAATATAAGTACTTAATTTATTGAAGTTGATTAAAACACAAAAAAATAAAATAAAATAAAATAAAATCGCTGCCTAATGCTCAAGTGTCCAGTTGCGGATGGCAATAACCTTAGGAGCCAAGCCGGTTAGTCTAGTTCTGCAAGCAGTTCTCAACAGGTTCTAGGTCGGAATTTCTACACATAAACGCCAAGTGCAAAGGATGAGCTGCTTTAGTTGGCTTTTGCCAGTTTCCAAGCACAGTTCGTCTGATCCGACATGAGTTGCATTTGGTTTGTTTTGGCGCTGTTGGTGCTGCCGCAGCTGCATGCCACACCCAGTCTACGTAGCAGCTCTGAGCCCTCCAAGATACTGGCATCCCTGAGCCAGCTGCGTCAGAATAGTTTTCTGGACTGGATTGTCGCCATCATGGGCCCTGAATACTCCGACTCCAGTGAGCCAGCTAAGCGTGAATGTACCGCCTGCTCTTGCGGTGACATCAATACACGGCATCGCATAGTGGGCGGTCAGGAGACGGAGGTGCACGAGTATCCCTGGATGGCCATGCTTATGTGGTTTGGTAGTTTCTATTGTGGTGCTACATTGGTCAACGATCAATATGCTTTGACAGCAGCGCACTGCGTCAATGGCTTCTATCATCGCCTTATTACGGTGCGTTTGTTGGAGCATAATCGGCAAAATAGCAGTGTCAAGATTGTGGACAGACGCGTCTCTAAGGTGTTTGTGCATCCCGACTACAGCACCAGAACCTTCGATAGCGACATTGCGCTCATACGTTTCAATGAGCCTGTGAGTCTAGGCATTGATATGCATCCCGTTTGCCTGCCACCGCCACAAGAAACGTTTGCTGGCCAAACGGCTGTCGTTACTGGCTGGGGCGCATTGAGCGAGGGCGGTCCAATTTCTGATACGCTACAAGAAGTGGAGGTGCCTGTGCTGTCGCAAGAGGAATGCCGTAAAAGCAGCTATGGACCAATGCGCATAACCGACAACATGATCTGTGCAGGTCTCGTAAATGAAGGTGGCAAAGATTCGTGTCAGGGTGATAGTGGTGGGCCCATGCATATCTTACGTGCTGGACAAACACCTGCCTATCAGCAAGTTGGCATTGTCTCTTGGGGTGAAGGTTGCGCCAAACCGGGTTCTCCAGGCGTTTATACACGTGTAAGCAACTTTAATTCTTGGATCAAAGAGCATACCAGTGATGCTTGCAGCTGTGGCTTGGCAGAAACAGAGGCGGAGACTACATTTAGCACCACCGCCGCACAACAACTCGAAGAGGAGTCTACCACGGAGTAAAACTTGCTTGCAATTCACTTTCTTATCTTTCAAAATTAAGCATTTTGAATAAAGGCTACATATGCCACTTGCTTCTTCACTGATTTTGATTTGTTATGTAGCAGGCAGGGGGTATGCTTTTCAGAGAGTTACCTATCTATGTGGAGTCTCTTTTTAGCACTGCTCAACTGCAACTGCAATTCTACAACAACTATGCAGCACTGAGAGAGCAACTAACTATGAAATAAGTGATGTTTCTTACTACGTCTTCCATTAAGTAGCTATAGCCTTAGGTAAGGTTAGATCAATCGCATGCGAACATGCAGATAAACATTGGTAATTTGGTTCAAGGTAAGTTAGGTCTACAAAGAATCCCTCACTCAAAAACGCACAAATTTTAGAATGATTAAAACAAGTATACAAAGAGTTTTTTCTACAAAAGCCATATGAATGAAATTGGCTTAGTTTTGCCGATTAATTGAGGGATTACAATTTGGGCTTAGCTGACAGCAGGCCTATATAGGGCTTAGACTGTCTTATGACGAAGTTTTTGCGAGCGTCTCTCTACACTGCAAAGAATAAGTTGCCAAAAGTACAGTCAGCACAATTCTGGCTAAGCTGGTATCATATGAATCTCCCAAGCAGAGTCTCTTTGAGGTCACTACTGATAACGTTCTCTCATCCAAAATACTCTATAAATTTTTCACTATTTTCATACTACTGGCAAAAATTTCCTCACACCTTTCGTACAGTGTAAGCTCAAGGTGTTGCCTCTAATTGGCTTTGTTGGCTCAATTGTAGTAGGGGAACTCTGGAGTCTGGATATACGCATATGCCACGCCAAACCGCATAAAAAATACAATAATAAAAAACAACAACAAAATACGCCCTCAGGTTGTCCAGTTATTGGTGTGTTTTTTGTTTTTTTTTTTGTATACAGTTGTTGCAACGCTTGTGAAGCGTTAAGGCAACTTGTTAGCTCTTTTTATTGGTAAGAGCTGCATGTGGCAAGTCTGATTGCTGACTTGCTTCAATTTCCGTCCGTAATCTGCTTGTTTTAAAGTTTACCCTTGAGGCTGCTTTTGCACAATTTTTCATTGCGAAATTGCCACTAAATCAAAAAAAATGCAACTACAATAAGGCAGCAACACCTACACAATGCCAGCCCGTGTGCGTGTGTGTGTGTGTGTCCCAGAGGAAGCAGTACAGCAAATGGATCCAAACCTTGTAGCCTTGATAAATAACTAAATAATAGAATAAACAGCACAAAAGGTGCTAAAACTTTAAAGGCGGCTTTTGGCGTGCCAAACTCAAATGAATGTGCCCACAAGCACAGACTTTTTGAACAAACTCGACGCTGGAATACACTATTTTCGGTTTGCTCTGCCATAAGTTCATAAACACTGGAAATTTATGCGGCTTACACGTGGAATGATCTTTTTTTTTATTGTTTTCCAGCAATTTACAACATCGTTACGTAAAGTTCATTTTTTAGTTTGCTACCCATCACTGACCGTGCATAAATCTAAAAGAGCCCTTAACAGGGTATAACTTGTACCAAGATTGTGTATCCTCGAGCTAAGTTTAAAATTTGTTGCCAAATTGCCTTTTGCAGCAGCACAATGATGAGGCACAAATACTCTCAAGTATTCCCTTAGTCTGGCGCAAATTTGATGCAATTGAGCGCATTTTGTGGTTAGGTTTCCCGTTTTGCTCTTTTTTTATTTTTGTGTGAGATGCCTCAAGCAAGTTACGTTTATTGGAGCGTGAAATTGTTTGATTGAATATTAGTCCAACATTTAGGGAACATACATAAAAATAGCACCGCGAGAGGCATCCTTCAACACTTGCTCATTGTAGAAAGTCAAACCACGGCTGCTGTCAGCTTCAAGGCACAGCCCACGGTATTTACCAATTCGGTTACAAACAAAAGCGCCGAAGTTAGGAGTTTCTCGGCAATGGCCAGCAGAATGACTGCCAGTTTAGCCGTTGGCTGAAAAATAAAAGTCCTTAAAGTAACGCAATTCTTACGTAATTAACGCATATTGATTACCTGCAAAAAGATCATAGCTATCATTATCGAATTTCGGACAACAAATACACTTAGAGAAATAGTCGTGATCAGCGTCAATGTTGTCAGCAAGGCCATAACTTCGACTAATCGCACAGCTACAACCATTTTTCTTTCTGGATTTTTATAACTAAACAATACCGAACTAGCAGCACTTTCGAATTTAGAATTGGGCAAAATTTTAAAATTAAATTATAAATTTGACAGTATTTTTTTTTTGAAAATAACTAGATGTGGCTTAAGTTTTGTAAAAACCCTGAAAATGTTGGAATACTGTTGCGCTCTCTCTCTACCACAAAAGGTGGAAACAGCTAACAACCCATAACTCTTGCATACCCATTGAACACTAAATTCCATTTTCCAAACCACAAATCTCAACAAATTAAACAAAGTTTTTTTATTAAAATTTCTATAGATGAAAAAAAAACACACACAACACTAAAAATGTCGCCACTATTCAATGCATAAACATTTTCCAATATGAATTTTCCAATTACGATATGCAAATGCAATTTGTCTCGATGCAGCAATTTAGATCCCTTGCCGAGGACGCTGTTTTGCTCGCCAATGTGATGTGTCTGCTGTACGGGATTGTTTAAATTATGGCACTAAATGGCTAGACATATTGCATAATTCATTTAGGCCATATATACGAATCCAACCATATGTCCACAATGGGGGGAAGGCATGTGCAACATTTACTGCGCTGGCTTTTGTTTGGAATTTTTTTAAAGTTTTCGCCCAGTTTCGTAGCTGTTTATTTATTTTTTGTAGCAAATTCAATTTATAGTTGAAGCTCAATGAAAATTAATTGATTACCAAAAAAGTTGTTATTTTATTATTTTTAAATATATTTCTGTTGTACAATATATTGCACGTCTCAAGTGTACATGCTCTCAAAGTTCTATAAAAACCACAAAATGCGCCCCTTCTAAGTTGTGCAGATTTTGCTGTTTTCATTTAGTATTTCGTTTTTTTTTTTTCAAACTTCATAAAAATCCCAAAATAAATATTTGCACACATAAGTTCAAGCAGACGACGACGACGACAGCGTCTGGAGACAGTGGACAGCAAAGTAAGCAGCAGGCGAGCAATGGAGCAAACTTTTGTCGCATCAAGTAAATCCCCAAACGCAAAGCCCTTGCTTGGCACACCCAGCTCCACATGGCGCCGTCTATGCCTGCGGCAGACCAGACGCGAATGTGCGCATTCAATAGAAAATAGAAAATACTTCAAATTAAAATAAAAAATTTCGAATATTTTACTAAAAGTGCGGACTTTGAAATACACTTATTGTATAGGTAAAGGAGCTGTCAAATTTCTTAACCAACCTTAAAGTGAATTCTACGTAAGTACCATATATTGTGTGTATGGCACAATGGCTCCCACCTGCCACCCTCACCACGAATTGTGCATTACATTAAAGTTTACTTTTGCATTTTATTCTCGACAATAAAATAAAATAGTGAAAATATTCATGTATGACTTTTTAAGGCTAAACCATGTGGAAAAAGCCGGATACGTCAGCTGTTATTCGTATGCAATATATATCAATGCGAGATGCATACCTTGAAAAATTGGCAGCACGGCTCGCACAGTTTGTCAGGAAGTCAGAAGCGCTTTTGAACGCTTCAATAAATCTTTGTTACAGGCCACAGGCCAGACCACATAAATTTGTGCAAATTTTTCAACTTTTAAAGAGTTGAACTCTTTTTTTTTTATTTTCATTAATTGGGTTTTTGTCCAGCATTTTGGTTATTTCATTTTTTTTTTCTTGATTTCCACAATAATTTTTCCTTTTACAAACTTTAAGTCTGGGACACAATGTACAACAACTACAACATAAAGCTCATTATAATTCCAAACATAAACCGTAGCCGAGCGAATGCGGTAGTGAAACATCTTTACTTGGTGTCTCCGGGTCTGTCTACGTTTACATTATATTTTTATTCTTTTTGATTTCATTATTATTTTTATTGCTTGGCATTTTCGTATGTCCAACTGACTGAGTTCGCTATAGCAAAAAAAAGGAGCTTTTTAATTTCATTATATAATATGAGCAATACACAGTGAGAAATCGTTTAGGATTTGTTAGGTTTATGTGACGAAATCTGTCGCTAAAGAACAAAAGACGTTATATTGTCACTGTGCGCTGGAACACTCAAATACTCTGCTATTAGAGCTGGAAGACCGAGAGAACGAGAAGCCGGACGAATTGAGTTAACTTAACAAGTTGCTGTAGAAATGAGACGATGCAAATACTCTGGACATGTTACAAAGCATATCTATGTATCTATATCTATATCCCGCGAAAAGCTTCTGAAATAATTTTAGATTGATCACAGAGGTAGCTTCTTCATCGCTTAAATACCCAATACAGAGGCGCTTCAACAAAGTCGATGTGATGGAATCATTTTGTTATGAAATATGCATCAGAGTTGCAGCAAGCATCTATAGGGCAGACAGACATAAAAAATAAAACATAAATCGGTCAGATGAATAGATTCAGCAACAAATGGGCACCAGCAATATCATAATCCATGCTCGTAATGCTCGTAAGTCCGAAAAAGAACAATTAAATCCATAAGGAGGTAAGCAGATTACCAGTTTTGACCATACTCCACCATTCGTACCCCCAACAACATGCTCTATTGTTTTTCTATCTTCTCACTCTTAATTAAATCACATTGAATCTTAATCTTGCAAATAAAATAACGAAGTATGCGATTTCGTTATCACAAAATGCTGAACTAGTGACAAAATAAATTGCATCTTTTTATTTACATTTTTCTTTTGCGTAAACATCACAAATTTCGTATTCCAAACCAGAATCTCTAAAGTAGGCAGAGATACTTTTCCTTAAAATACTTCAGTATTTTTCTCAATGTATTTTTTGCTTCATTTAAAGATTCGCTTATATATTATTTATCATTCACTTCATTTTAAGTTAAAAATTCTTATAAAAAAATTGCCTTTTCGAGAGTATCGCCTAATTTCTCTCAGTGTATTATTTTTATTATGTATTCTGTACGGCCCAGCCTGTTTCCATTGAATTTGACATTCTGAAAATGTTTAAAAAAAAGGGTATTAAAGCAAAGTTTATTATATACTCTTTTTTTTGCTTTAACTTGGCACATTTTCAAAGCACGCCCTCATTTCAGGCCATTTGTGTTTATATTTTTTCTTGTTTCTCTCCATTTTTTGTATTGTATTTTATTCATTTTGTTTTTGCATTTATTAAGAATTAATAATCTGGTTTGGCATTTAAGCTACCAACAAATTTGCAAATTATTGCTGCAATCCCATTTTTTTATGATTATATCTCTCTTTTTTTATTATGCGGCCCGATGTCTTGCGAAAACTTTTCATACACACAAATCTGATGATTTTTTTTTTCTTTCACTGTTTGTAGCTTGTCGCATATGAATCATTGTTATGTCGGCTATAATTTAGTTTTAATAGCATTTTGGTGACATTTATGCTGTCAGCGGCATGCAATTTTATTAATGTTCCCAATGAGCAGCGCCAAGCAGCTCCCGAAACTCACTTGAACTTTAATATGATATCATTAAAAGAAGATATTAAGCGCTTAAATTGTGTTCCATTAATGAACTTTTGCTAGTCACAACAAAGTAGCAGGAAATTAAAGCACATTAGATGTGGGATGAGGCAACCTCGCGGCAATCTCACTGATAGTGCGCTGAGATTTCAAGGATGCAAATTAGGGTACAGAATTCCTCACTTTTCGCTCATTTTCAACTGCAGCTTTTGAGTCCCAGGTATTATGCAATATTCTTTAATAATCGTTTGTCTGAGAATGCAGCTCACTTTGGTATAGACAAAGCAGGCTTCCTAGTTTCGCTGGACAGACAGCCCATTTCTGTACACCCTTTATTATTAAGCATCCACTTTTCGCATTGCCCTCAAGCCAAGTTGTACAAAAACCAAAATAAGACCCTCACAAATTATTTTCGCGCTCTTTTCTTTTTATAACATTTTTTACTACTTTGTCGGCGGCTGTTGCTCCTTTAACCTGTCGTCAATGCTTAGCCAGCGGCACACTTTGCTATTTTTATGATTTTTACCAGGCCAAGTCCTTAGTCCGGCTCATGGCAGCAGAATACCGCCTGCACGTTTGCACCAGCCGCCGGCCCGACAGCACGACAAGCCAGACTAGTTAACCCATGCCCATGGTCGGTAATGATTTTATTACACAGTTTTATATCGAATTTTATAACCTTTGTGCATGACGCTGCTTTAAGGATTGCGTTGTCCTTACAATAGCCGCATCCTTGCCAACCGCAAGCTATGTGCTGCTCATAAAATTTGCTCTTTCAATTGTTCGCTGCAAGTTTTTTCATTTTTATTTTGTGTGGTTTCTTGGACTAGCCGCAGCATTTCTGACTCCATTGACCTCGCATATCATAATTCAATATCATAAAACGTTTATCCAATTAATTTGGCCATGTAATAATATTTATGACATGGACGTGTTTGCAGTAGAGTAAATGATACTAAACGCCGTACAAGGTCGCGTTGGACTTAATAGGTTTGCGAAATACGATGATTGTATAAACTCTCTTAGGGCTTTAAAAATGTTGATTTGGAGCGCTACGCTGTATTATTTTTCCAAACTGATCGACACCTGAAATTTTAAAGAAGCGTAGGGCAAAAGGCCGGTATCATCCCACAAATGAGTAGTTTTGTACAAGAGGAATGTAATGATCTTTTTCATATGAGCTTTACATATGGAACAATATGGTTTTGTCTAGTTTTTCTAACAAACTTCTAGATGTACCCAAATTTTCATATAATTAGTTTCTTATATAAGTAAAATAAGGTAGATACATCACAGCAGTTCGTGACGTTCTAGAGCTTACTCAGCTCAGCAACTGTTTGTAGAAGTTGTTCGGATGTATCTATTGGATCCACCAGTAAGTTCATAGTAGTTAGGACTTCAAATTTATGGAGCCTATAGAATCTAAAGCAAGATATTAACTTTATGTAATCTTTCTGTTATTGAAATCACTCTCAGCTCTTATACGATCTATATTCTCCAAGAGATCTGGCAAATCACGCAATTGTTGTTTATCGTAATCCCACCCCAACAAATGTTATTGATAGTGTACGTATCTATGTAGTTCAGGTATTGACAGCCGATCGCTTGCTCCGCTGCCTTTATCGCATTGTTGACGTTGGTCACACTTGGCTGAGTCCCAAGTTCAAGTCACAACAACATCAAATCACAAAAGGCCTTAAAAATGTGCAAGGTTTATTTAATAAGAGTAATCTTAATGTTATTAATAAATTGTCATCAACTTTTTGGCATTTGGTTTTAGTTAAAAATTATTTTTGGCACAGTTTTAAATTCTGATTTCTATATGCTTCCATCATCTACTTGCAGAAACAACTCAAGGTCTAGCCAGACGGCAGTTATCCACTCGTGCATAGGTTTCGGTGTAGAGTAGATCGCATATAGCAGCATTATTTTCGTAGCTCATTTCGGCTACTTTGAACTCTGGATTAATGGCTATTTTCAGTATATATGAGCCAGTATCCATTTCGGATATGTCCACCCATTGGCAGTCCAAGTTGTACAAGTAAACGTCAGAACAGTTCACGGATATACCTAAAAAAAAATTAAGAACAACAGCTGTAGGTGAAAAGTGACTTAGGACTTCCATGTAGCAGCAACCTTGATCTCCGAAGTTTGCGCAGTTATACTTCTTTGGAATACCTGGCAGGCACTGACTATCTTCGAGACAAAACGAAGCCTTGTGACCTTGCGCCACCTTGTGTCCACGCAAATCGAAAATGTCAAAGGTGGCAAACACCTCCATGCTGTGATAGTGCCTACGTTGAAAGAGTATTATTTATGAATTGATTTGTCGTGTTATGCGTGTGTCACTTACATATGGCACATGTGCCACTCCCATTGCGTCTTCTCCTTAAATGGTCTAAAGTCCACGTTGCCCGCATTCAGCGCTGCTGCCGTAAACTTTAGTAGCCGTCTTGTCTGATAACGCCAATTGGCATCATCCCGCTGTATATCATAAGCCTCATTCGAAACACAGTTCTCCTCCATGGCACACTGCATCAGCAGCATGGGTCGATCTTCCAAGTGCGCCGTACGCTCTATCTCATAGTAGTCCACAACTAAATCTGGCGACAAATAGTCACAAATCACTGCAGCTACATGCTGCCTGGTGCCATGACAGCTGACTATGCCTTGTACATGATCATGATGCAGACAATCGGCCAGCTGTGTCTCATTGCCATAACACTCGGTGCCACTGAGCACGGGTATGGAGACATTTGCGCCACCAAAGTAGTCCGTTTGAAATGCCTCCCGCGCATAGCCCAAACCCAATTGACCACAGACCACATTGGCCTCCAACAGGGACCAACCATCGGCGCAGATGGTGCCCCAGGGGCCGCCATTTAAGCGCACCTCCACACGTCCTTCGTTGCGCACACGTCCACCACGCAAGCGCACATAGAAACGTGTGCGTGGATGTATGCGATACTTGGGCAGCTCCGCATCGGGCAATCGCTGCGGAGCTGGTTCTGCATAATCTGGTGGTGGAAAGCATACAACACCGGCTGCTTCGCTAGGCTCACAGTCGTTGGTGCCCCAGCCTTCGAAGTGACACTGGGTCAGCTCCTGCTCGTGGCCCTCACAAAACAGATTATCCATCCAATAACGACGTCGCGCAGGTCCAAAATAGCCACTATGCGTATAGCGCCTCATACCCGGAAAACCCAGTTGGCGACAGACAATGTGTCCCTCGGTGGCATCCCATTCATCATCACAAACTGCGCCCCATTTGCTATTATGCAGCACCTCAATGTTACCCTCAAACTCATTGCGTCCGCCCACTAGACGTAAGGCGCCTTCCTCCTTATTCAGCGTCTTAATATGCTGATGTACCAAACGTTGACGCTCTTGGCGTGCATCATCCAAAGATTGATGCACCACAGCAGTGACCAACTGAACGCAACACAGTAGCGCCGCCAAGCTTAAAACCCGCCAACTTGCGGAAATCGACATGCTTATACGCACACACACACACGGACACAGACAACCGAGATGCAGCCTCAGCTCCAAAGCGCAGCACTTGAATGCGTCGGCGATCGTTAGAGAACTGAATAGAAACAAATTCTACAAAAGTTCAAACCGAAATTAAATAGCGAATAAAATCATTTAACTATGAACTTCAGCAAGCAGTTCCACTCAGCGATTCAGAGATGCTCGCCTCAGTCGTCAGTCCACTGACGTCAGCATAGTTTTTCGAGAGGGTGTGTACTGGAGAGTAGTAATCCAAGTGTTTGGCATATGATTCGCATGTTTTCAATATACCAAATTAGTTTGCAATGCGTTGACAACAACAAAAATACAATCTATGGCGTTGGGCTAATGAGTTTTTCAGCAAACATATTGAAGCAATTTTGATTCGTCGGCAGCTGACATGGATCTGGCGAACGTGCGCCCTAACTACATGTGCTGCTACACTGAGCGAAATGCAATGGCTGCCCAAATGAAAGTTCACTGGAGATGCTGAAACGATAAACTACCATTTGTGGTGGGCTTACTCTCAATTTACATAGTTCCGCAGTGCAGTCAGCAGTCCAACTCTCTCTCTCTCGCGCTCATTTACGCACGTGCTGACTGCGCTTCTTACTCATAAAAATAACTTTTCATCTTTTTGATATTTTCCACAGAAAGCGACAGCAAACAACTGGAAAAATTTCGCTCAGTGTAAACCTTAGGCTATTGTCTGCTAGAGCGGCATTATAAAATATGTACTTCTCATGGCATTGGGCAAACACATGTCGTACATTTAATGAGCTCGCAGCTCCAAGCCCGCTCTATAATAATAAGCTCATTGCAAAATTTAGCAACCAGCTAATATGGAAAACTATGCCATAACTCAGTCACTGCACACACATTTGAGATACATCGGTGTGTGTGTGTGTGCGTCTGTACATAATGGTAACTAAGTATGAACTTAATATTAATATAATAAATTGTTATTGTTGTTGGTTGAGCTTATCTACATATCTGGAAAAGTCATCAAGGAAAAGCCATTATAATTTGGCATGCAGCCAGTTGAAACGTGCATGCAACATTGAGAATTTGAACTTGGCATTGAAAAATTATACAAAAAAAAAAATAACAAAAATTAGTTATAAAGAATGAAAATAAAAATAATATTAAAACGGAAAACAAACACGCAGCTTTTGGCAGCTGACATTGAAGTTGTTGTTGACTATGAACAAAATGGCTGCATAATTGTAATTGTGATTATTTGGCGAGATTAGGTCAAAACGAGAATGTGGCAAAAATCGCGAAATAATAATGTGTACGGGAATGGGCCGAAAATCGCCAAAAGATTTTCGAAACACCCCCAAACAAGAGAGTGAAATATACAGAGCGAATTCAAACAAATTGCAGTCTCACATGTGAGTTCAACGATGCGTGCATTCAATTAATATTCAAGTTCAATACACAGTTGCCAGATGTTGTATTCGTTGGCGAGGTGCGCTTTTATTGTTTTGCAAAAAAAAAAAACAATACTTCGCTAAACAGAAACTGGAAATATATGGAGGAAAATAGCGTAAATGAGTAGTAAGAAAAGGTTTTAACTTAAAAAAAATGAGGCATTAGAATTTATCTTAATGAAAGATAAAGATGGGAACCCACTACGCAAGTTAGTTTGTTCTCAAGTTACGACACTTCAAAGTCCGACTCTTGTGCTATATATTTTAATTGTGTTAAAAAATGCTACTGTATAACTTTAACAAATATTTTCAAAACCCACAATTTTGTGATACGTGATATTCATTTCTAGCTACCTTAAAATGACAAAATTGAAATTCTGCCCTTGACATGCACTTCTTTCCGATGATAAATCACAATTTGTAGCTACTAAAGTTATTAAACTTTGTCATAAAAGTTTATAAACAATTTGAAAAGTCAATCGAAAAAGTGACCCACTACATTGACTTTCTCGAATATGTTGTATTTTATTTCCAACAATCTTTGAGAGAAATCCCACATTTTAGTCCCATTCAAAAGGCGTTGCCAAGTGCTACAAGCTACACTGAATAATCTGCTGCAATTAATATCTCTTTCATAAGCTTGGCCAGAAATGATGAGCTTGCTTGTCATGCTGCCACAATCATCAGCATTATGTCCAGCTACTGCAAATTGTTCGGCTCCTTGATGGATGCGACAGCTCAGCACGCGACATTGTAAAGGGCCAAAAAAAAATGAAGCAATCAAATGCTCGTAATGTCATCAGCACCAGCAAAACTGGACTTACATGGAGTATATAGGAACTGTCATGTGTGCGTGTCCGGGCGGGTGTCATTCCAAAGGATGATGACGATGATGAGTCACTTTGGTCACGAAGCTATTTTTACGCTTGATTACACGATAAATGAAAATCAAACGTTTGATTGCTTAATGCCAGCAAAGAACGAACCAACCAGCCAGCCAGCGAGCCAGCCAGCCGACCCCTGGGAGAACCACTGAAGACGAACAAGAAGCAGCAGCAGTGTGACCAGCCAAGCCAACACGCTGCGTACCAAAGTGCAGCAATTTTGCCAAAGTGTGCGTTTTACCCCTACCCCAAACACAAACTGGGTGGAACCTTGGGTCAGTTGGCATTTGAGTGAACATTTCAATTATTTATATGCTTGTTTGTCTCTCGACGTTGAGAGGGGGTGTGTGTGTGTGTGTGCTGCACGTGTCTGCAGTGCTGTGATACAAGCGATAACACTTGACTGGGCACAGTTATCATTTTTTACCACACACACACACACACCCACACACTCCTCAACCCAGTTTCACACTTGAAGTGTGGGATTTGTGTGCAGAACTGCTGCAATTTACGCACAGCACTCGAGTCCACTACTTCAGTCAGGAAAGAAGCTTAGGACATCATCTGTACAGCTTGGACTTTGACTGATTTGTTGATAGTTGAGTGCGTTTAGCAGGCTGTTTATTGTTAAGTTATTGCCAGTGCTGGAAATTTCCCTGTATACCCACAGCCTACTGCAGTTGTAGGTGTGCAAAACGCACAAAGAACAAAGCAGCTGAATGAGCTCTGGTCACACTTTGATTGATTTGTTAACACTTCAGAGAGAAGCTACAAATTAAAAACACTTTGCCTTCGACTAGTTGCCTTTGGCATGATAAACCGCTTATGTTAATTAAATTTTTGGGTTAAGTTGTTTTTACTCACTTAAGTGCTGCAAGTTTACGCGCTTCTACAGCTTCTACAGCTGCTGCTGCTGCGTCTTGGCAGCAATCAATCAATTGACGCCAACTTGGCACAAGGCTTAAGTGTTGTCTATTTATTAAGCTTGTTTTACTTTGCCCTCAAAGTGTTCATTGCAAATACTTAAGTTGAAATCTATTTACATTTTTGCAGAGGCAAGGACTCTTCAAAACCAAAAGGGTTGCCAAGCAATGACTCTGGCTGCCATATTGTGGCAACTTGATTACTTCGTAATCAATCAGTGAGTTGGTACATATAAATGGAATTTGGCAAAAAAATAAAACTGGTTAAATTTTTACCTTTGTCAACAACTTGCAGTTTATTTTGTAATCGTCATTAACTATATTGCACAAAATGCGAATTTAAACAAATAACTAATTGCAATTTAGCTTCCTTTTAACTTTTTAATATTCATAGGCCTTTTTATGTTTGCACTCTATAATAGTAAAAATTTGTCGATTACTGCATAAATAATACGCATACGCCCAGTGTGACTGTAAAAGCCAACTAAGCAATATCTAATCGGTTCATCAAAAACCATTAAAGCCAACATAATATGCATAACAATTACGTTGGCAATAACAAACGCATATAGATACAAGTGTACCTACAATATATAGAGTGTGTACAATATAAACCCCCCTTATAGTATGGCAACCTCGATGCCTCGTTTGTGTAGATTTGTGTTCTTGAAAGCAGTAATAGAAATAAAATAAATTCTCAACATAAAAATGCCTTAAAAAGTATCATAAAATGCAACAAATACGAAACAAGAAACACAACAAGCTTTCAAGTGCATAGAAAATGCATATCCGCTTTTGCGTATAACCAAGCAAACAATTTTATGGAGCTCAAAATTCTTCTATGTCTGCGTTGTGAGTGAAGGGAGATGTTTCGGTTGATATATACTTATGCGGAGCATTTTAAGATATTTTACTTCTTATGAAAATGGCATTTACTTTGGAGGTTTCTACGTGGCAGAAGACACAGTAGTATCACATAACGATTGCAAATTTTTTTTTCGAAACACATCAAATATAACGATTCCATACCATCACTTCAATTTTATTTGCTGGGATGCCTATGTGCGATTGTGTATGTACGAGCAAGTACTTGTGTGTGTGTGTGCTCTATTCCTTAAACGTTTCATTTGTCGACAACAGGACCAACGAAATCGGCAAAGAATAGAACAGGACAAGTGAAGTTAGCGGCAAGTGGAACTTCGATTTCAAATGTCGATTGCATTGTGTCCTGCATTTGCACGTTGGAGACATTTAGAAGACAGTCATATAAACAGCTCTACAATTCTACATATGTGTCATTTGGCTTGCAAACTCGTGTGTGTGTGTGAGTATGTGTGTGAGGTCTTTGTAGTAAAATTGCAGAAAATTGTTTTCCGTTTCGTTTCATTGCGTTATTGGTGTTGTTGGTGGGATTCATTGAAAATGTGCATTTAAAATTTATTGCAGTCAAAGCACAAAATTAACTGCATATACAATGCGCCTGCTTGGAGCAACCAATCCTTAACCCAATCCAACTCCACGTCGTGCCTCACACAACCAGCACCATCAACGCATTCTTGTTGACAATTGAAATAACAATTTTGTTGCTGTGTTGCATGCTACAAAATGGACGATTGCCTGCCTGCCTGCTACATTTTCAGTTGCATTCGACTTTGCTTGTGTGTGTGTGTGTGTCGGCCAAGATGTTGCATTTTAACTTGGCTTAAATCAAATGCATGCAAATTTATTTGTTGACAAAAGAAACATGCACAAGCATATATATACACAAAAAAACAATACACATTCTTTCAATTGAAGATAAATAAAATGTCAAATAATTGTGTGAATGCATTGTAATTCTTTAGGAGATTAAGTCAAGTTCGAAGTAAGTGAAAAAGATCTTGGATTCTTAATCATGACTCCGATGAGAGATAGGAAAATCTTTACAGCCCACAAACAACTTAAAGCGCAGTTGTGCAGTATCTCTTAATTTACATAGCAAACGCAAAGAGAATTTATCATTATTATTTTATATTTGCCTGTTGGTGAATTTTTCATAGACATGCACCGTCTCATATCTGGAGCTGGCTAGGTACTTGAAACCGACTAAAGATAAAAACCGAAAGTAACATAAAACTTTCAACATTTCTTAACAAAGAAACCAAAAGATCAGCGTTGACCAAGTTGGGTTTACACAGAAAGAAATTAATTGAGTCGAAAGTTCATTAGATAGGAAATCGTAAAGGTTTTTCGCATAAGACGCGAAATGGATCGTGCAATGCATAATTGGATCTACAAAATGGTGAGATGTCGAATACTAAGAGTTACTCTGAACGGAATGGCAAAAGAAGTTTTATTAAGTGTTAAGCATTAGAGTCAATGGTCAAATAGTCAAATAATACGCCACGGCATGTTGTACGATCATTTTAAGAAGTTAATTTTACAAGGCGAAGCCTACAAGAAGAGCTGGACAATGGAATGTTGGAAACCCAATTTAAGTCCCAAAAAGCATATATTCAAAATTATTTTTGCACAGACTCCATCAAATCTTGAAAGTGTTGATATTAAAATGCATCTTATAAATTCGCAAGTTCTTCTCACAGTTTATATATGGCTACAGAGCGTATACGTTATTTTATTTGGCTGTTTAAGAAAACTATCTACTTATATTTTTAAGTTTCTCGTGGCAAGGATTTTGCTGCTATACACTTCGTTATTGTATCTCTGAAACAGTTTTCTGGCTTGCGCTAATTATTTACTTCGCATAATTGTATCTATCATAGGCCCAAGCGTACTACCTACAAAATTTGCCGAAAACACGATGATTTTGAGTGAAAGCTCTATCTAGCCTATTTGGCTCTAAGCTGTTTACACGTTTATAGACAGACGCTTACGTATTAAGTCTTATGCGTCTTAGCATTCAATTGAAGACCAAGCTACAACGACGACCCTAGGCTGCATATGTCAGTTGTAAAAATGTAAAAAAAATAAAGAAAAACTGTTTCCATACTCACATGGGTGGCTTTTATGATAAAATTCTAAAAGCCAAGTACAAATGCTAATTTAATAAGGTAAGCATTATTATTGTTATTGCCTTTTGTTGCCTGCTGCTGCCGTCGCACATATTTAGCGCATTTGCATATTAAACACGGCTAATTGCGAATAAACTCATTAGAACGCGTCTCACACACACACAGACGCACAGGCAAACACACAGATACTCATGGCAAACAGAGTGAACACAAAAATTTTGGCACCATTTGGTGGCATCTTTTTCAAATGAAAGCCAGATACTAACAACCGGATACAAACACACACACATGCATTGGCTTGTTTGGAACACATTTGGCGTGTTATCGTTGTTATGGCTCACACACACACGCACACACACATGCACATTGTTGGCTCATTTGTATGTTCTGGCAACCAAATCACAATTGTGCAAGTGAGACAACAGCAGCGAAGACAGGCAGTGATAGAGAGATACAGCCAACAGCCAAACAATGGCTGGAACATTTATTTTAATTATTATTAAAGCAAATTGGCAAATTAAAAATGTTAAATTCATTTTAATTTTTAATTACAATTAATGTTATGCAGCTGAGCGAATGCGAGACATTTCGCGTGAACGAGAGAGAGAGAGAGAGAGAGAGCCGTGTAATGTTAGCCCGAGATTTTCATGGACCACTCGAGCGGTTGGGTTAATTGGTCTCTATATGAGTTGATGTGACTTTTGCAGCGGGTTAATGGCTTAATTGGCCAAAGCAGCTTAAGGAGTTTTTATGAATTTAAAAATGACAAAAACAAAGTTGCTTGACATCGCCCTCCAAATACGTAAATGCACATATTGCAACTCTAAAACTGCCTTTTCCGCTACTGCTAACGTTTCTCTAAGGCATCACTCAATGAATCCTTTAAGATTTGACGCATTTCACCTTAATCCCGCCACGCGAGCAAGCCAATTTGTTGGCAGCTTTGATTTATTTTGGCCAACGCCTTAGGCATCAATCGACTAGATTGAGAAGGACTCCGTTTGATTGCATAACCAACCAAAGGCAAACGCTGGGGCCAAAAATCAACCAACTTGAGACACTTTGGGCGTACTTATCAAAGCGTCAGAAACACGTATAGCACCATATAGACTTGTTTATACAGACAACTCGCAGCTGCCAAACCAGCAGCTAAAGGCACCAAAGGGATCCATATATCAAAAATCAACAGCTGCAGAGAACTGTAGAGTCGAAATGGGAGGGGGGCAAAAAAACATGGTATAAACCAGAGCAAAGAGTGAAATGTAAAACAGCCCTCATATCACATGTGACAAAAGATAAACACATGCAAGAAAAATACGTTCTAAAATCGAAAAGGCGAAAAAAAACACACACACACAAAATACAACCTTGTCTGCTGGCGAACATTAAACATGGCAAAGCGCCTCGATAAGAATGCAAATGAAATGCACGAATGCCAGCGTGTGTGAACAAGCAGGAGCGGACTCAGCAAAGGCGATGGCCCAGATATATGAACCCTCTAACATGTAACAATTGCGCCCATGCACTTAGTCCGGTGCTGTGCCATCGCAACGGCAACAAAACTCACAACGACAAATTCATGGCATATCTCAAAGCGTTGGCTGGCGCGCTTATGGATATGAGTGAACAATCTTAATTGCGGGTCAAAAGGCAAGTGACGTCTAAAGGAGCTACAACAACCAACACAAGCTTGAAAAAAACGCAAACCTCAAAAAAAAATAAATAAACATAAAGAAAAATGTTTCACGTTTCTCTTGATTTTCATTTTTTTTTCTACTCTTATTTTTGGGTGACATTTTCATGGCGGCAAAAAAAAAATGGCGGCAAGCTACGTTGCTACAAAATGGAGTTTGAGCAAAAACGAAATTGAGATAAAAAGTTGAGAAAAATTGGTACAATTGTTTATACTGTTTAGGCTTGGGTGGCACATGCTTGCGCTATAGATGGTTTGGCTTTGATAAAGGCTTGAAATGATGCAAGGATATGCTGCCCTACGTTGCCTTTGCAAATATGTGTAAAACTGAAAAACTGTCTATTTTTCGAAATGCCTCAAAAGTGTCGTAGGTTTTTCTACATATCAATCACAATCAACTTGCTAAAAAAAGGATCCAAAGTTAAACTTACTAATTTGTACAATTAACATCTTGTATTAGGCAAATTCTAACAGGCTAATATTTCTTTAGAATTCACCAAACGAATGTTCGGCACCCTACCATATCATAACCCTAAGCTACAAATGCTACAAGGATCACCCATTCTATGCAAAGCATAAGCCAAGCAAATCAACAAACGAAGGCTGCCTTCTGGCGATATACGTTACAGATTAACTGTAACAAGGGCGTTGCAACAACACAAAGCTACAAACCACATACCAGATACAAATCCAACAGATACAAGTTACAACGCGCTTAAGATACAATTTTCATTGTAGCCGTGACAAACGAACCCCAAAAAATAAAACACAAACTGCAAAACGCGCGGAAATGCGGGTAAAATGTGACAAAAATGTTGAAAAGGGGCTAACGGTAAAAATACAGAGGGGGTCTGTGAAACGGGATCAAACATTTGGTTTTGGGCCAAACGTTGCGGGGGAACAAACAGCAGCAGAGCCCAACCAACAACAAACGGTTTTTGAAATGACAAACTTTTCCAGCGCCACCAGCTTCTGAGTTGCCTGCCTAACCTCACTTTGCAACTTTCACGCTGACGCAAAGTTTTTAGCACGCACACACACACACACACACACACGCACAGACGTGTCGTGTTGCCTCATTTTGTTGCATACTTTTTGGCGTTGTGGGTTGCTTGTTATTTCTCACTCTTTTCCACAACTTATGAATTATTTGAATTTTATGCGACAAATCACCTGCGAAATATAAATTCCACTTTTGCCTTTCCAATGCACCCCAGGGGCTTGCAGCCCCAGCTACCCAGCCCCGATTCCCTGCCACAAAAGTCAGTCAACGCACGTGCAGCGTTTTGTTGTAACACCATTACTTTTACAGTTACACACTTACACTGTTAATCGTTCGTTAATCTCTTGTAACATTTTTTGTTAGCTCCAAAATCAAAGAGATTAAGTTGATGCTGAATGCCTGACATCTCACGTTGTACGCGTGCGTCCAACAAACTTTTTAATACTCAAAAGATGTGCTCTGTGTCCTGTTGTTTTGTAATTAAGTGTGGCATAGGGATCTTAACGACTTGTGCTTAGCGTAACAGTAGGGGACATAAAAGTTCCAGTGGTGTGTGCTTGATGCGGTATCTGTTTGAGGTTTTAAATTACTTGTCGAAGAATCCTTAAAGATTGCGCAGTGTTTGTTGGGACGCCGTAGCTTTGGCGATTTAAGTCTACACAGAAACATTGAAGGCGCGCAGCAGCAGCGCTATTTGGCCAAGAAATTTACTTTTAATGACTGAAATCGCTAATCCGCAGATCGAAAACTTTTTAGCCTGATAAAGCTAGCCGACCTGGCTGTAAACCGATAACGGGTTGTGATGGCCAATTAAAGACAAGTAGTTCTTGTACCATCTATGGTCCCAGGATATAGATACAAATTTATAAACTTAAAGCCGAAACAGGAATCCAAATTAAATCTAAACTAAAATGAGAAAATTATACGCTTTAAATTACAAAGCATTTAATGATATTTTTCTGACAAGCAACAACAAAAAAAACAAAAACTTTCAAATTAATTGCAGACAGCAAATATCTTGTAACTCAAAGATAAACGTTGCCCTAAAATCCACCTCGACGTTTGTTCCTCAGCCCCCCCAACAATGCTTATGTCGTGTGTAAAATCTTTAAAGCCCTACACGGATCTTTGCCCTCTAACATGCACACACGCACACAGACGCAAAAATAAAACGAGAAACGGAGAAACTTTTACTAAACGTCAGAGACAATTGTATCTACAAGTTCAACATTTGTCACACGTACGAAATGCGCGAGACCAAAACTCGAACAAAAATGTAAGAAAATGAAACAAAATGAACGCACCATGAAAATTAACAAAGCAACATCAACATCAAGTCAAAATTTGTTGCAGCTACCCGCATCTTGCACGTGTCTTCCAAAAGTACTATGGAACGCTTAAGCCAGTACGGACCACGGTGGTGCGAGGTACGCAGTTTTTTTTTTTTTTTTTGTATGTAGCACACAAGCGCGTCTATGTCAGTTCCTTGAGACAAAAGCAAAGTCCCGTCTGCCAGCATAAAGATATAGTTGTCGTCATTTTAACAACTCAAAGACAGCAGCACTAGCAACACACTCTGTGGTAGGTGGAGCGGCATGTGGCAGCAGGGGTAACCAACAACGACGACGACGACGATGACGTCGACTCATCTGCCATCTCAACCTAATACAATGTGAACGGTAGCAATATTTGGACTGACTGCCATGTACTACCGGCTGGCCCCAAGACTGAGCCGTCTGCAAAGAGCATACATAGTATTTGTACTATTTGATTGTTTGTATGCTCAGGTCTTCAAAAAAACGAACAAAAAAAACAAAGCAAACCCCCAAAAGATACGTCTATGACTTCTTGCCAGGCTGTCACATTTGATACGCAGACTCTTGGTTCTCCACAAACAGCATGAGAAATAATTCCGTGTTGATGATGCACTACTGTCTAAGACTTTTGGGAGCATTGCAGTGGGCATGGCGTGCTACTTCAATGTAGACATAGACACAGACTTTATTTGCATGTTATGCCAAAGACACAGAGAGAAATTATGCCCAACATTACGTATACTTAATTGCAAAACAGCTTATTAGCAGAGTTCATGGGTCATCATGCCAGCTGTGTCCTTATTAACATGGGATGAAAATCAACTTATAAGATTATCTACGAGCCAATTCCGAAAAGGCGATTGAGTGTTCCTAGGTTTGGTCGCTGGAGAATATAAGTAAAATGAAGTTTCGAACGAATTCAATCTTCAGTTAGCTTTGACTTTTTAAATGTGAGATATGCCAGTTATGTCCTGCAAAGTTGGCTTTGTTGAGAGACCGAAGAAGAGCTCGAGCAAGGCACGCTAGATCGAGTAAGGAAAGCAAGCGACTAGTCCCGGACAGAACAAGACGACGAGGCATGGTTACTGCTCTATGCTCCACTACAAGCATTCCCTTCCTTACCATCAACAGAGAAGAGATAGTGAATTCTTGATTGAACCAAACGTAGTGTAGGGAAGGTGAATTATAAAATCAACAGTTCATTAATTGTATTCGATAAAGAACAATCTTCTGAGCCTTTGAAAAATGACAATTCTTTCCTGAGGATCAGAAAACGTATCTCTTTAAATTCACTGGATTGTAGCTCAACAAACATAACTTAATTAATTGCAGAATTCTAATTAACAATAAAGATAGAACCACTTCCAGCTAATTTCACATGGCTGCAAGTGCATTGGTTTCCATTTGCCAACACAGATGACTTACTTGTACTTTCTCGCTGTGCTTGGACAAGCAGGAAAAGAATTATACAGAAGGCGAAACATAATTAAACCTGACATGCCCATTTTGTACTATAAATTTGTCTCATTTGCTGATCTGCCCCCTCCAGCCAGCCAACTCACCCGCCAAATTGACTGTCTACATGGCGTATGCTAGATTATTTAATGTCTGCGTGCAAAAATAGAGCGAAATTTGCCAAAAAAAAAAAAATAAAAGGCGCACACACTCGCTACACACTTTGTTGGGCTATATGACACCAGAGTTGCCATTTTTCGCAACTAATGAAATACGCAAAGCACACGACGTCGACGTCGACGTCGACGTTGAAGTTGACTGCGCTGCGCCTGCTGGCGTTGACATTTATGGCGTGCAACTGAATTTTTATAGCAACAAAATTAGTGCAGGAATTGTGGCGACTGTGGGAAGAGTGGGTAGAGTAGTGGGACAGATCTGGCCTGGTACTTATCAGAAAGTAGAACGACTTCTCCAACTCGAAACGAGTTTCGTCAAGTTCATAAAGACGCACTTATACTTATATTGAGCCATAAAACGGTCTCTTGATTAGCTTGCAACGTGGGCGAGATGCGGCCGGCATCTGTGGCAACTGCAACTAATTTTTGTAGTTTATCTTTAGGCTCATTTAATAGCTCTGGTACTTGCGGTGCTTGTTGTGTACCCTCCGCACCAGCTTTCAGGCTCCCACTGGCATTGTATTTTATTTCAGTTATTAGCCAACAGAGCAGCACCAAAACTAATTGGCAAGCATTTGTGGGTGGCTCGCTATGCATGGCTCTTTGTTGCAAATTCTCTGCTGGCATGGTGCACGATGGTAGCGTTGCCAATTTTCGCACTTAATTATGAAAAACGAAATGAAGTTTTGAGTCTGCTGACAAACAGTTTCACGCTTCGCATGCCGCACACTATATATATGTATATGTGTATATGCAGGGTATGCGTCTGTTGTGTGCGCAATATCCTGTCACTTCCGGCAAAGGGCCTCAACCCACCTGCCACGCCCACCAATGTCTGCAAAATGAACAAACAATGAAAAACACAATACATAAAATAATTTCTAGCCTGCGGTGATTTGTTTGGCAATGACGGGGTAGGGTTTGTGTCGGTGACGCAGGCGGCACAGCGACTACTGCTTTAAAATGCATTTTCAATTTGTGGCAACCCCACGTTCCCCTGCCCGCAGCTCGCGTTGCTTGGTTGGGGTCGCAGCAAAAGCCTTTGTAAACTAATTTGCGTGAAAAAGAGCCAAACATATACATACACATATATACTATATATATGTATATACATATATATACTTGTGTTTGAGCGAAAGGAACGCTTTGAGGCCTTTTGCATAACAAATACATTGCGTCGCACACTGACTGCAAAATGTATGCAAACAATGTAAAAAATGCCAAACAATAAAAAGAAAAACAAAAACGAAAGCAACATCCAACCAATTTCAAGCAACACAAAAACAACAAACAAAAATGTGAAAAAATGAAAAACAATTGCTCATTGTCTGAGCAATTATACACGCATTGCTGCTCTCTCGCACAAACAGACAGCAGCTGGTCTCTTCCAAAAAAAAAAGGGGGGAAATAAAAAAGCCTCTAAAAGGATATTAAGCTACAGTTTCCAACCAGCAACGTGCACTCCAACTCCCAACTGCCAACCAATATGCATGCCATATATGCTCACAGATTTTATTCAGTGTGAGATGAGAAATGAAAATGAAATGGCAAAAAATTCCTCTTTTTTTCTTCAAGTGTAATATTTACTTGTATCTAGGCACGGTTAAAAAAGAGGCTCGGTAGTGTTTAAATTTTCATATTTATTTTATTATATAAAAAAAGCGAAAGTTCCAATTCTATTGTATATATAATTCTTAACTTTTTCTAAATCCGAAAGTTTTTAGTAGTTCCAAAAACAATAACTTTCACTTTCACTTTCAACTTTTTGTTTTTTTTTTTTTTTGTAGTGGATATCAGATACTCATAGTTTTAAAAAAGAAATACAATTTATGAGTTGAGCACTCGAAATAAATTTCTTAAACAAAGAACGCAAATTTCAGAGAAATCGAATTTCCCTGAACATGAAGATCTATTGGAGATAAACATCGAAGCCTTACAACAACTTTTTAAATCAAGCTGAAGAAACGCTCTGTGAGATTACTTATCCCTTCATGTTGTTTAGCAGTCGGAGCAAGCAATAACTAGGAAATAAAGCGGCTGGATTCATACTTTCCTAGTTGACATCTTATATTCTTTCAAATATGGTCAACGCTCCAAAGGCGAAGCAGGAAGATGCCCGTTCTCTTCGAGCAACAGGAATCTACAGCTTACAGCCGAGTTCGAATGGTGATGTCTTTAATTAAAACAAATTTTTATAGTTAAATGTAAATAGCGTCTTTGTATTTGTTAACTATGCCACTGTGAGACGAATGCACCAGTGCTGCTGAATGGAATCGAACCGCCGACCTTCCGATCCGAAGCTCACATACTCTGCCACTTAATCAAATTTTTGTGATGCGCATTATCTGTTCCAAGTTTAATTTGTGCCTCTGCAAGACGCATACGGAAATATGCAAAGCAGTAAACCACATTTATTCTAAAGATGAGAATTTCAGAAGGTAGAGTAATATTATGCTGCCAGGAACTCAAACTCGCATGAATCTATAATGTTTTAAAACAAAAGCAGAATAAACCATTTTGCATTGGCAATCTAGAAGCATGGGCTCCATCATGAGCTAACCCCTTAGTTGCTGAGTCCATAAAGAGTTTTCTCGACGAGTGCTTGCCTATTCGACTAATAGCAAGCACTTCTTATAGAAACTCCACTAAATTATCTTCGTCTGTCAAGAAATCAGTCATTTAAATGACAATATATAAAATAACTCTTCCATTTTTATCAAAAGCTTGATAACCTTCGAACTCACCACGAACGTCCAACATAAAGACATATATATCATACACTAAAAACGAATCAGAAAGTCGAAGAAAAAATGTGCCACAAAACAAATATGATAATAAAGGAAATAAAAAAAGAATTACATTTTTGTATAAATTTCAAATTTTATTCTTTTCCATTTGTGTTGCTCATAATCTTCCTTTATTTTAATGCTCGTTAAAACAAGGCAGTCAATTTGACAAAGCTGTAATAAACTGCCCCCAAAATGTGGCACAAAACTCGCCCCAAATACATATTGACAAAAAGTATTATGAGCGCGCAACTCATTTATAATTATAATGGACTTGAAGGAACTTTGTGCACAGAAAAAAATGCGAACATAATAAAAATATTCTGGGGCACTTTTTTTGTATTTTTTGGCCTAAAGAATGCTGTGGCATTTTTTTCCATGCTAAGTTTTTTCTAATACCTATTTGGGTGCGCTTGTATCTGTATAAGTAACAAGGCAATAGACAGCCGAGAATCAACATCATAAAAGACAAATGAGCCGCAGCCAAGAAGCAGCAAAGCAACCCGAAAACGACGAGCGCAAAACACACAGAGCTCAGCCCATTGTCCTGCTAGACAGCTAGGACAGTCGGCAGTAGTCAGTCCATAGTCTTACAGTCGAAGCTGAAATCAGTTTTTGGTATTGTATTCTTTTTAGTCATCTAATATTTTATGTATTTTTCGCTGCAATGATAAAAGGCGCCTCAATGCCCGGCCAAGGAAATGGCTACTTTTCTAAGCTTTTAATAATATCCTTTTTATGTCCACTAAATGAAGGATATAAAGTCAACACTTTGTACAATAAGGCGCCAGAGGATGTCCCATGTTTCACATCCCTAGCGGCGGCTGCTAACTGTGGCTGCTTCAGCTACTGTTTCTTCTGCACATTTTCAACGCCTCTTCTTTGGCTTTATCAAAATAGGAAAAAAAAAAACAAAAAAGGCGAAGAAAAAGAAAAACGGGAGGGAAAAAAGGCAAAACAGGAAAAGTTGGCCAACGTCCTTTGGCTTAGTGTATTGCTTCTTAGTTGCTTTTCTATGCTCAAGTTTTTCCTTGTGCCTTGTCGCATCTCTTCGGCCTTAGTTTGCATAAGTTTGCTGCCAGGCACTTCCGGTTAATGTGGTCAACGGCAGCAGCCCTTCTCGGCCAGCTCCCCTCCCCCCGCCATACATTCAAGCCGGACATCCTAACAACAAAGACAACAACAACAAATAATAAAAGCAAGCCAACGAGACATTTATATGGCGGAGATTTTTCTCCTTACTTGTGTGATTTCCGCTTGACTGACGTACATTGGCTGCAATGGGCTTTACCATGCCAAAAACCAAACATTAAATGTTACCCATCAATCTTTCTGGCCCAGAGTGCTGCTTAGTAAGTTTTGTTTTTTTCCGCCCCTTGGCGGCAATTGAATAAGCTTTAAGTTTTGCATTCTCTTAAAGCTCCAAATCAATATGAATTGAGATATCTGAAGATTACTTTAAAGGCAGCAAATTAAAGTTGAGTTTCTTGTAAAAATTGTACGTTCGAAAAATTGAGATTTTGGTTTTTTGCTATTTTTCTAAGCAATTGCAGTTCGTGGAATATCAGCAAAATAAAAGACAGATGTAGATACGGAATAAAATGTTTTAAATCTTAAATAAGATTTAGAGGACTTCTCAAGGTTATTTCAGCCAGAAATTATTGACAATTGAATTGGTCTCCTTTATTTTTGTAAACAAATGTAAGGTATGTTTGTATTGTAAAAGTTAGAGGACGCCTAAGCAACTAGATGGCAAATTCGCCTGAAATCTTTATCTGGAAAAAAAGTAGCTAAATTAAAGTAAGACAAATTCGGGACGTTAATTTCTACAATTTGCAAGTTATATTGCTCTAAAGTACCAATGCGCTCGGAAAAGTGGGGAAAAAATCGGGCTGCGTAGGACAAGATTCGTTTCTATATGAAGCTCATATGATACATTGTTTTACGACGAAAAAGTTGCTCGCCTCCAATATCTGCTTCAAAGTTCAAGTGAAATATCAGCATATCAAATCTCTTAACCCCTTAAATAATTTTTGTATTCCTAAAAAAACAATTATAACTCCAATTTAATTGGGAATAATTTACATTTCCCAAGTGCTGCACAGAATATTTCCTGCTTTAAACCAATTCTCCATAATAAAAAAAGAAGAAAAACAAATTCAAACACAATCTCTCAATTGCTCTAATTTTGCTGCTTCATTTTTCCATTGATTGCAGCCACACAGCATGGCAACCACTAATTCCATGCAAAGAAAGCCACCCCTTACTTGCCGCTGCCCGCTAAGGATGAAAATCAAAAGTTGGAAAAAATAGAAAGACGAAGAAGCAAAAAAAAATTTCAATAAGCAATTAGTCGCCAATTACTTACAAAAACTTTGAAGATTTTGCCATGACTTTTGCTTAAAGGGAGCACGAAAAGGACTTGCTGACTTGCGAATAATTACTTGAAATTTATACGAGTGCATAAGTACCACACATGTCTGTCTATATGTGTGCGTATGTGAGTGTGTGGCAATATAATTGGAGTTCAGTTGGTTAAGCACCCTAAATGGCCAAAACTGCTGGCCAACAGTCAAAGTCAATGCCTCTTAAGTGGTCCAAAAGCTCATGACATAATTGAAACGCGTTGTGCGGTATTAGGGTGAGATGGCGCCGCCAACTTGGGGCTGTTGCTATCAACGCGTGTATGTAAGACATATAAAGTTTGTTGGTTGTTTTTTTTTTCGCCCAAAAACTAATTGAGTTACATATTTGCTGCTACTGGCACTCCCGCATGCCGCTAATCTATACATTTAGTCAAACATTACGACAAGTTGCAGCAGCAAAGTTTCTGTTTCATTATTTATTTTGCTTAGGTTTAATTTTTTTTTTTTGTCTGTTTGGACTATTGTCTTCAGCAATACCAACCAAAACTTTACATTGTTTAATTTCGACGAATGTAATCCACTCGAAAGCGATTCTACCCCCTGCATACACACACACACACACAGACGCATGCAGGCACTAATCTTTTGTTTGTCATATGTGTGTGAGTGTGTGTATGTCTGCATTTGACTCAAATTACTTCACATGTTTCTTAACATGGCATAATCTTTAGTTGTTACCCTCTGGTTATCTCGCACCAGCTCTGCTACACTTGTTTCTTTTCTTATCCCCTTCCCCCCCCAACAGAACAAGTTTGTTTGCACTACTTTCGCACACTCACACACACACTCACGCAGTTATAAACACCATTTCCGTTACCATTGCGAAGTTTGGCAAGCTGGCAGCACCGCTGTTTCCGGCGGCGCCATCTTTAAGTTTCATTAGTATGTGTAAATCTGTTTTAGTATTCTTGTATTTGTGGTAGCCATTTTGTGTGCGTGTGTGTGTGTGTGTGTGTGAGTCCACAAGAAAAGTTTTGGAAATTGAGCTACTACCAGCACAACAGCAGAACAGTTGCCATCACAGCCACTGTGGCGTATGCGTAATGTTTGTCATTACTTTATCATTTTCGAAATGAAAATAAAAAGTAAAATGTTTCAGCCTCAATTAGAAATACGCAAATATTAATAAAAGCTGCAGCATGTTTTGTACGTAAGTTAAAAGGCAACTCTTGACTTGTACAACTCCCTTTAAGCTCAACAAAAAACTACAACTTGATGATACAACTTTACTTCCAAGTACTTTTGCTTTTATTGTTGGCATTACTTGACATTATGCTCAGCACATAAAAAAAATCGACCTATTTATTTGTGTGTGTGTGTGTGTGTGTGTATCTGAGCCTAAGAGCTTTACTAAATTAATCAGCATAATTATGCTGACAAGGCAACCAAACAGCACCACACTATAACACCGACACCCACACCCGCACAGCACCACACACACGCAAATAGCCTGGCATTAGGCTGCCTTATTTATTAATTAGTGATTCGTTAGTGTGCGCGTTGTTTGTTGTCTCCAAGGATGTGCACTCTATCACAATCAGGCAGAGCTTACCTTGGCTAAGCTAAAACAGCAAAAAAAAAAAAGGGAAATAAATAAAGAAGCGAGAGCAGAGTGTAGACCGAAAACAAGTTGCTCAAAAACAAAGTGTAAACAAGCCGCGTGTGCTAAATATGCAACGTTTACCTGAGCTTGATTAAAATAAATAGAGAAACACATACAATGCGAGGGTTGCTGGGTTTGAAAGCATATTGTGAATGTAGGAAAGTTTCTCAAATGTGCGCCTGTGGAAGTGCAGTGGTAGCACATATGTCACGCTTCGATCGTTGGTTCGATTTCATCCTGCATAGGAAAATCTGTATTAATAGAAGACACCACCATTCGGACTCTACAACAAACTATGGGTCACCGTTCTTTTTGAACAGAATTAGAGATATCTCCACGCCTTTTGAGCGATGATATTTTTTTCAATTCGTCCTATCTCAACAAATATCTCAACAGAGCAAAAGATTTTGTAGTTTCTTACGATTCAACTTTAAATTGGCTAAAGTAAAAAAAACTTCAATTCGTAATAAGCGGTTCATAAGGAACCATTCAGATGGGTCGATTTTGAAAAATAACGATTGGGTCATAAACATTTCTCAAGCAGTCCAACGTAACATACAGAAAAGCGCTGAAGTCAAAGCAGTTGACGAACTAAAACAGTTCGACGTAGAATTTTCCCAAGAGAAGTTACAAATAGTGGCTCACAAACGCCATCAATGGATCAACGACGTTAGCTTCACGCAACATACACATGGTTCTCCGCGCAACTCTAGCTGCACATTGCCAAAACGCCAAAAACAGCCCTCGTGCTAATACAGGTGTAGCTGGTGGCCTTATATTAAGACAGCTGCTGGTCACATGTCCTTGAAAAAAGGCACATGCTTGGAATTTATGTGGCAACCGACATTGGCCAACAACACCAACCAGCTCCATTGTAGTCCAGGATGCCACAACATTCCCATGCAGCTTGCCACAAGGAATTATTATGCAGCTCGCGTTTTCAGTATTAACTGATATAGCCGGGCAATTTCCATAAGTCAACAGCGTACAGATGTTGGTCGACCAAAGAGACCGTAGTCAGCAGTTCACAACGGTAGACCAATGGTAGCAATTAAAGCACTGGAAACATGAGCAGTCTGTTCATCCGCTCTTCACTGCCCCCTGCTCACATAACCAACTGCGTGTTCATTTTCGACGTCACTTTCGTTTAGCAGATTTTTCGAAAATTTCTGCTTTATTTAGTCGCAAATTTCGCTTTACTCATTGCTGGGGTTTTGGTTTGCTGCTCCTTTTTTTTTGTAAGTTTTGCATATTCAAATCAGTTGCAACGCCCAATTAATGTAAGCCACAGCTATGTTGCATACTAATGAGTCGTTGCCGCAGTGGCAACATTCAAACTGATGAGACAACTACAACTAAAACAAGCAGAGACTAGAGACAGCAGGAGAGATAGAAACAATAAAGTCAACGACGACGACGACGACGACGACAATGAAAATGAAAATAAAGATGTGCAGCATGAAATTTTATAGATAAATTTATAAGAACTAATTCCCCATCTCGTTTGCCTATCTACATCTTTTTTGCTTTTTGTTGCCTTTGTAGCTTTGGCAGTTTGAGTTAATTTGCGTTTTTAATTAAGTTCTTGTCAAATGTATTTCTATTTGATTAGTCAGTTTAATTAATCTTGAGCCTTGCTTATACTTTGAGTCTTAGTTTTAAGCTGGCAAGCATTTCTTAGCGAAGACGAAAGCGTTCTTTTAATTAATGATATGAATTATGGTAGGATTAAATAGTAAAAATAACTTTGGTATAGTTTGTGGTTGAAGCTTAATCATATAAGGAATGCAAAAAAAAAAAACAAGAAATTGTTGCTGGTCCTAAAAATTCAATGCGACCAGCAGAGTATGTGCTTTTGTTGCATGATTTCTGTCGCAGATTATTTTGGTGTAGTCGATGTGGTCAAAAGCTACCTTGTGCTCTTCGACGCTCCCCCTATCCTAGAAATCTTAAGAATAACTTGCTGACAGCTCCCACAAAACATATACAAAGTTGCGCTGAGAGGAACTACAGATTATCAGTAGGGGTTTCGGCATTTTACTCATCATCAGAAATCTGCAACTAGTATGAGTGTTGGTCGCTGTTGCGGCTGACTACAGCTGCTATATTCCTTCAGTGTGTACCCTGAATCCTTGACCAATTCTGAAATTCACAATATTTTAGTTTTAAAAGGCTTAAGCACATTAAAGTCGCCTGAACTTTGGTTTTTGAACACATGATGATGTCATTAAAGGCGCATTTGAAGAGTTCTTGCTTCATATGTCACGTATACGCCGCGTTAAACGCAACATCTGTGCGCATTTTCACATGCGTGTGTTTTTATGTGTGTGCGTGTGTGTGCGTGTGTGTGCGTGTGTGTGCGTGTGTGTGTTGTATACTTTGTTACGCAACATTGAGATTTAATGTGAAAAACATTTTACGTGCAAATATTTTAAGCCTTGCGCTGCACAAAGAGCACAACACAGCCGCATTATTAGGCGCATATTTGTAGACATACATATGCATATGTATTTGTCTTTGCATTTGTGTGAGTGTGTGAGTGTGTGAGTATGCATGACTCATTTGCAACTCGAAGAGACAGTAGTAGAAAGTAGAGAGTGTGGTATGTGGCACCGCAGCACGCACACAATGACAGTGTGGCACGTGACTGCGTCTGTGTGGCAACTGTGTTGGGATTTATTAAATTTTTCACCAAACACTTCAACCATAATTCATAAAATATGTGTTAGATGTGGTTGCCTCACACACACACACCCTCACCTCCGCCCGCCACAAGCCACAGACAAACACACATGTATATACACTTAAGAGTCAAACTCATGTGCATGACTACAAAGAATTCTCCAACATTTCTTTTGCAATGATTTTGGCATGCAAAAAGGAATAAAATGTATTCCAAAAAAAAGCAAAAAAAAATAAACCAACGAAAACTCCAACTTTGTTTAATTGCAACAACTTTCGGCATTTTCTCTGACTCACAAAATGTATACTTTTTTTTCGAGTTAGACACACTGCGGTGGAATTAATTAATTAAAAAAGTTTCGAAAGCCGCTGTTCTAAATTAAAAAGCCACACACACACAAAATATACATCATATTCGAGTTAGACAAGAAAATATTGACAAAAATTTCTTGCCATTTCATGTCTCCAAAAATGTGCAAAGTCAAGACACAAATAGCTTTGCCTTCAAAACTTTTCAAAGTCAAATAAAAGATTTGTGGTATCAATGTGGCAGCAACCAAAAGGTGACTTTAGATTTAAGAATCCGACATCAAATTTAAGTTCATCGTGTGGCTGGTTATACGGACTTGGAATTTTATTTGGTTTATTTTCGTTACTGTTTCACTCATTTGTGGTTTTCGTTTGCTGCGGTTTTGGCAGCTAAAACTGTCATGTGTGTGTGGTTGGGCAAACCACAAAGAGATGAATATGACTTGGGCCAAATAAAGTCTATTAAAGGAATAGCGTAGGCATTTTGACAGGTGCCAACAAAGATGGCTTAAAAAGCAGCAATTAAATTTTAGAAAAAAAAAATCGAAGTTAAATATGAGCTTCAAAGGTTAAGAAACTTAGGGTCATCTAAGTGTGGTTGGTTTTGCTTTAGAAGTTTAAAGTTTTTATAGATTTAATGGATGAGTGGAGAAGTTGAGCACTCTTTGGGTATAATATGCATAAAGTTGATCTCGAATGTACAGATAACTAACTAAATACGTATAAATTTCCTACGTCGCTTCGACATATCAAAAACTAAGAAAAACTTTAAAGCCAAACAAGAAGCTCTATTTCTGCACAACGAAAACTAAGAAATATGCAAAATGCAATAACGACAAACAAAACTGAAAAGTCTCAGGTTGTTGCCTTATCGTAGACAAAGCAGGGATTATATTTTTTGTATTCTTCCCGTTTAATACAACAAATGCTGCTGTGCTGTGGAAGATACAAAAAAAAAAATAAAACAGCCAACAAAAGGAATTAGTAGAAAGGACGAAAAAGTGAGGAAAATGATATTATATAACCATATGCAGAGCTAAAGCTTACAAAGCACTGCATTGTCTCTTGATTATTTTTTTTTCTTTCACTTCGGGCTTTGTTATATTTTTATTTAAAAACGATGGAATGATGTTTCATTTATTTATCTCAGATTTTTGTTGTTGTTGTTGTGTCGTGTTGTGTTGTCTTTAGGATTATAATTTTTTGATACGTTTGCCGAGAGAAAAGTGAATGTACATTACTTGAAATGAAACTTTCCCGAGCGCACACACCACACACACCCTGCCGTCAAATGCTGTGATAGATGCGGATGCTTCCTATTTGTAAGCTTTGTTATTAAGTTGGACAGACTGAGCGTGCTAAAGGCATGACCAACTCTGGCACAGGAGCAGCAACTTGGAGCGGGAGTGGCTTGCAAATTTATAATACTTGTTACCGAGTAACGAGCATGTGTGTGTGTTGGTTGTTCGTTGTTCGTTGTTTTGTTTCAGCGCTCACAGTGATTGTTGTCATCGCTTATGCTTCCGTACGTGTATCCGTGTCCTTATACGTGTGTGTTGCTATCCTGTCGCCATCTGTTCGCTTTTGCTTTGTTCTGTTTAATTTTGTGCTTGTGCCTCTATATCCTCCAGCGATTTGTCTGACAGTTTGCCAGTTTGCCGGCAAGCCTTCATACTGTTGGATTTCGGCTTTGATTCGCGTTTGGTTCTGGCACTGCAGCTGGAGCTGGAGCTGGAGCTGGGCTTGTCATCAACGTGTTTTCATTAATGTTATTATTCCACATTTCAATGTTTATGTCAACGTCTACAATGACAGTACTCACTAATTTGTATGCATAATTTACAGCAACACATGCAACAATTGAAAGTACGGAATAACTGGTGGATGACTCCGGAACAAGCCCAAGACTGAGTAATCAAGCAAGGAAACACAAACAAATATATCATTTGCAATTTGCTTTGTTGTTGTTCTGTTTGGTGGTACAAGGTATCTTGCAGGCCTTTTATTTTCTTGCAGTTTCGCTAAAAATGTTTTAAAACTTAAGGCTTGCTGCCCTAGACAACATATATTCAAGCTTATTCTTTAATAAACAAATGCTACCACAAAATGGCTACTGGATTATTTTTCAATTTCGTTGAAAAAATAGCAAGAACTTGCCTGCTGCTTTCATTGCATTCTTTAACTTGGCCAAAGCCAACGACAAACAATAAAATTTTAGTAAAACTTTTAATTAAGGACCTTCCTTGTACACAAAATAAAAGATCTAAGAAAAAAAACAAGAGAAAAACAAAAACGAAATCTTTCTATCGAATAAAAAATGCAAACAGTTCTCCAACTGCAATCAATCTAAATGTCAAACTGTCAATAAAATTGTCAACCCAGTTGCAGTCGCGCTGCATTTTTCAGCCCCACTACTCACAGCCATGCCCCAGGCAACACTCGCCCTTAGTACCGCCCCAAAACAAACAACAATCTCCACTCGTTTATTACAACCTTGGACCCAAGATACAGCATTCGTATCGGGCACGTTTTGCATACCTTTTTCTAGTTGACTGACATATGTCCCCAACCCATGGTAGGTAGGTAGAACACCCAAGCTGAGCGGGGAACTTGTTGGATTTGGATTTCCTTGAAGTGAATGTTTAACTTGATTGGTTAGTTGGTTTGCCGGTTTGGTTTAGGTACGAGCGCAAGTCGTGTGAAACAAATATGAAATCCTGGATTGTGGTCGCCATTATGCAACTTGGGTCAACATTGAACAATTGCAAGTCATGTGGTTGACATATATTTGTTACGTTGGACAATCATGTCCTGCTTGCATTCTAATGAATATTCCATCAATTTTATTACACTTTATATATATATATTTCGCCTTGATATCCTAATTTATATATTCATATGGATCCCCTTTAGTTTTTTGTCACTTTGATTGGGATAATACACTGCAGTGAAGTGAAGCATATGGATTTGTCAGAAAGACCAAAGGAAGACACATCTTAAAGTCAATGTTGTGTGGGAGGTTTCAGTAGTTTAGACTTTATGAAGTTGAGGTCTATATCGCTTACAATAAAAATGTACTATGAATTACTATTATTAAAAAGATACAGGTTATATTCTTAAAGTAGTTTAAGCCAATTAGTTTCTAGAAGTTTAACATTTTCTTTCCACTTGCTTACTCACATAAAGCTGAAGAGTATAAAGAGTTCGTATACATGTAAGCCAACCATTGCACATGCGTTTCTTGCTATTCATTGGATTCCTTTTTTTAGCAGCTAGCAGCTCATTGCACTTCAATGCAGTTGACATTTATATTAAAAGCTTTAAGTTGTAACTGCATCGAATGAGCTCACATAGATACATTTCTCACACACCGATGCATTCAGCATCAGACATCCTTTATACTTATACACATATATATATTTAGCAGACGATGTCCTGCAGCAGAATGCTGACTTTAGTGACGTTGCAACAGCCGTTGCCATCTTATTGGCTGGCTGCAAGGTGCACGCACATGTAAGTAATATTGTCAAATATGAGTTAGTTCATAGAGAGAAAAATCTACTTAAAGTTGCCAGCCAACCCCATGACGTTGCAGTCCTTTGTTTGAAGCTTTTAGCTGCAATTCTTATTCGGATGCCATTTTTTGCTGTCGAGTGGAATATAGAGCATGTAGCAGCAACTAAGAACTAACAATATTTTTTCATGCCCTAAGCTGACTTAAGAACTAAGCAAGCAGGCAGGCAAGGGGCAAGCAGCAATGGCATCATTTTTATAAGCTGCCAACTTGTTCGCATGTGGGCGTGTGGCAAATGCAATGCGTGACATTTTATGAAGTTGCAACTGCAACGGCAGCAGCTGCAACTGTTGCCGGCAGCTTCAAGCCGCCATCTCGAGCATTGTTTGATAAATGATTGAAAATCAACGAAAAACTAAAACAGCAAAAATCGAAAGAAAAGAATTATATATATGTGCGATTTTTTCTTTTTTTTGAAAGGAAGAGAATTCAGTTGGCTGTGCATACAGTCAAGTGGTATATAAATAGAGAAAATTGGCATTTCAGCACGAAGTGAGCGAGGGTCGTGTGGAGTGGAGGCAAGTGGAGTGGAGTCGAGTCGAGTCATGTGCTCAAATTGCATTCTAGAATTGGGTTAGTAATGTGACACACTAGAGACAGCCATGTTATTAAGTAAGTGCCGCGCACAGTGCGTATGCGTGTTATTGATGACAGCCAAGCGCACCAAATTCATATTTATGTGCCACAAGATATGACTGCACAAACGATATATATTACGACAGAAAAGCTGAATACACATAAAAAAAATTATCTCAAGAAGGTATATGAAGTTTTCAGGAACTTTGCATGCTTTTTATTCCAAGCATTATTTTTTAGCAGATTTTGAAAATCAACTTAGACAAGAAAGAAATCAAATGTATGCCTATTTTAAGCAATTTTTTTTAATTAAAGTCAGTTATGCAATTTGTAATAAACAATTCGAGTTGGGTATACCCTTGAGTATCTAGGGCCCACCACTGACAGCCTGTAATATATTTCTAAATCTGTACCTACCACTAGATGGGTCCTCCACCTTCTAGACTGAGTGTCAGTTTTCTTCTTACTGAGTGGGAAAAAAAAGCTCAGAAAATCAGCTTTTAGTTCAAAAATCAATCAAATTATAAAACAAACGTACTAAGTCTAGAAACTTTCTAAAGAGAACAAGCTAAAATCACTCAGAGTTCCATTTTCTTTTTACTTAAAAAGAGTAATAATATTCAATTGATTCATCTGTTCTGCTGTGTTTTTACCCCGTTCCCCTATCTGCTCGAACAAATATCGCTTGCTGCTCATTTTGTAATCGAAATATAATAAGCACTCTATAAACTAACAAAACAGATTATTGATTTTAATAATAATTCTAGAAAATAATGCTAGATACAATGAGAAATGCCCATGTGAAGAATCGCAACTCTTTTCAGAAACATACAATTGGCAAATGGTTCTAATTTCTAAAAAAAACTGACTGCATTTGTTGATAAGGGAATCACAGAAATTGTCTTAAGTATTTAAATTTGCACTTTTGGGACATCTTATCAGTAATTTTTTTCAGTGTATGAAATCCTAAATTAAATGCGCTAACCCAACATTTTGCATTGGTCTCTTTATGTGTGCGAGCTGTTTGCGTTTGTGTTTGTGTGGTGGGCGCGCCATTTGCAATTACTGAAATTTTCGCTCCCACACACGCACACACACACGGGGGGGCGCACAACACATATACATACATAATTTTCGTGCATAATTTTGGTTGCATGGTCCTGGCAGCAAACAGATTTCGATGCATGTGCCACAAAACGTTAATATGCCGCATGCGAGTCCTTCTGCCTATGGGTATGTGTGTGTACGTGTACGTTTGTGTGTATGTGTGTGTGTGTGCAAACATGGCGGTTGTTCATTATGCGCATAAACATTTTCGCATCCGTTTGCCGCGATTGCACATTGCTTCATTCGTCTGTGTGTCTCTTTGCTGCTGCTGCAGCGTCCAAACCATTCCAATTCCGACTAAACTCTGCCGGCTACCGCCTTCGCATTGTCTTCATATGTGTTAGTTATTTGCCTTTGTTGTTGTTGTTGCTGTCGTCTTTGTTGTTGTTGTTGTTGGAGTGCCTGATGCATTCAATGGTTAAAGCTGCAATGTCTGTCAGTTGCCTGATAATGCTGCCATTATGCGTTTTATTTAAGCTTTTAAAATCCAATTCCCTTTGGCATTTAAAATGGCTAAAATGATGGAATACTACACAGTCAAATACGCCTTTTTCGTTTAAATGGAAAAATTACTTAATATTTAATATTTAAAGTTCCATAGCAACACAATCTAGCCCTGCTCCAGTTTGTCAAACTTTTGCAATCACCCAGATGGCATAAGGCATCACCTTGATTGATGAAAAAATATTCCCATAATATTAATACTAATTATGCACTGATTTCAACTAAAGTAGCAACAATAGTAATGCAAGATAATTACTTTGCATTCAACTTACTTAGTTTCCCAAACCAGAACTCAAGCCAATTCATTAATTATGCAAATGTTAAATGAAAAAGTTAACTTTGCTAATCATTTACACAAAACCACATACATGCCAAGACACCATAAATTCCTACCAAATTGTGCAAACATTTGCATGTCAAAAAACAAAGTTTGCCATTAATTAGCCCAAACTTAAATATATAATAATTAATTAATTAAGTACATACAATGGTTGTCCACACATTCACAAAGTGAATGTTTGATTTATACACAACAACAAAAAGCGCAAAAAAAAAAATACAAATACTTTAGAACAAATTTTGACGCAAATTTGCATAAAGTTAAAGGCGACTCGACCCAACATGCACGCGATATTTCTTTCTTAAGAATAAAAAAAAAAAACAAAAATTATAATAATAATGAAATGTTCAATGTTGACCAATGCAAATTTTGTGCCATAAATCAAAAAACGAAAAAAAACCGAGAGAGAGGTGAAAAATAATTTGCAAACAAAGCTTGTTAAACGAATGAAAGAAAGTCACTTAAAAAACAAAGCAAATTTATTAAAATCACGCAATGGCGATTTAGGGAAAACCATGAAGCGCAAAGGTGGTAAAAACTCACTAAACCCTTGATAACAAAAGTCTAGAAGAACTTTTCCTTGTGATTTGTTGTAAAGTTGTGGTTCATTTTAATGGAATTTTGTTTAATCAAATTCGAATACGTAGTTGAAATTGCAGAAATACTTTTGGATTTATAGTTGATAATTGAGGTTATATTATCTGTAAGCTTAAGTTTTGTAGCACTTTTTTTAACTATTGTGAACGTTTTCTATATTTGGTTTATTTATAATAAGCCTATCAATATATGAAACATAAAATATCTTAAAAATTCTGAAAAGTATCAAATAATATCAAACCATAGAGCTCTGCAAAATAGCGTAACGAGTACACTGAGAAAAAATTAAGATATTTCGTAATGCTGTATCACGTTAAGCTCGAGTACTTATTTTTACTTTAAGTGCTCATCACAGTTCGTTCAGCATTTTTTTTTCAATTTAGCATAATTTAAAAGTTCTTGTTTTGAGTATGACATTACAAGCCGAGCTCTTGGTTTACGAAAAAATCACTCTATTTTAGACCCACTTACTTCTCATAGTGCATCATGCAGAACAAATGAATTCGTACTGCCTGAAAACGCATTTTCCAGCACATTTTCTCTGCAATTCTAGCAAGTATTATTAATCAAAAAATAAAAAGAGATTTATAACAAAAGTAGAAATGTCTTCCGCAAACTATATGAATTATTGTAATTGGTGTTATCAACTTATTTTTAAAGCTATGCTGTGCAAGTCAAGCTTCAAAATCAAAAATCGGTAATAATGCATTACGAATATTTGTGAAATAAACTCGTAAAAATTCTAACAAAATAAAAGAAATCTAAAATAAAAAACTAAAAGCAAAAAATGTATTTCAACTAAAGTTAAGATCAAACTCGGTAAGATAAGGAAGAGGATGCTTACAACTATGACAAGATCTTACCAAACAAAATAAATGACTTGAAGTTGCACTTAGACATACCAAACTCATTCTTGAAGTTAGACTTTTGTTAGAAGCAACGATCACACACTAAAAGAATGCATATTACCAATAATACGAACAATGTGCCTCTGCTTAAACTTCCAGACATTTCTATGGTTCACGATTTCATATATGCAAATTGAAACTAATAAAGAATTTTAACAAAACGAATTTTAAAGCTTAAACATTATTTAAGTGTGTCAGTGAATCGTAAAGTGCATCTAGCATAAAAATATTATGCTATATTTTTTTATACAATATAGTATTTTATATATACTTTTTATTATATTTTTTATCATATAGTTAAATTGCTTGCGCATACGCAACGTGTTCTAACAATTGATATACGCAGTTTAGTTTAGTTTTAAAGAAGTTCAGATACTCTTGCCGCAAGCTTTAGGCACAAATAGTTCAAATAGCTCTCAGATCTTACTTTGTCTAGCTTTGAGAGACTTGGGATCGCAAACATTCAGTTCCACAGCTAAACGAATGGTTGGATAAGGTCTTCGCTAGCAATCTCTCTAAATTTGATGTTTAAGGAAAAAAAAAAGCTGTGCAAGAAATGCAATCTTGTAAAAGAAGATAGCTTAAAGATTGCGAAAGACGCTATAGATATTAAGTGAATCGTCGTGGAAAACCGGCTGCACTTAAACAATGGGAACTTGATCTGCATATGGACATCAGCACGGTAAATGCTTTGTACCAAGGCTCTCCCTAAGCTTGTGTGCCAATTATGGCTTGGATGATTTCACTCACGTCTTCATATAGAATTTATGTACCTTTTCAAAGAGTATTTAAATATGACACAAAAAAAAATATCACATTAAGTTTTTGCAGCACGCATGAAACGTGTCAAAGTGACAATTTTTTATTTACATACAGAAAATATACATGTGTGTGCGTTGCCCTGACAACACCTCTTGAAGGAAAGGACCTCCCCGTACCGAGTGATGAATGCCAAAAACAACAACTACTACAGACATTTGCGTGTCGTGACGTGAGTTGCAAGCAAATGTAAGCGTGAAAAAGAAATGTCACAGGTAAAAATGTTACGCATTTATCACAAGCCCAGAACAGCCAAAGAGCCCATAGACAGTTGATTGTCTATAAGAAAGACGTGCACACAACTACGACGATCTGTCTAGTTTTTTTTTTTTTTTCTTGAATAAAGCTATCAGCAGGCGTATTCTGTTTATTTATCAAGAGATTAGAGCGAGCAGTTGAAACCGAGAGGCGGCCGGCAAGAAAACAACAAAATGCTCAACACTGTTTTTCGGTGTTTAATAGCACATAAAATCGTCATAAGCAGCAGTGTCGACAGTGTCGTCAAAAAGTTATGCGCCAGCCGCAATACACAAAGACAAGGCGCAGAGTTGCCAAGTGGCAGTTGTGGCAACTTAAGGGACTATAAATAAACATGGCAACCAAACAGCAGCCAAGAGCGACGACGAGACCACAAGCCGCACACACGCACAGACGTACAGAACTTTGTGGCAAGTAGTTAAGTATAACTTACGCCCAAAGCGCTCATAAGTCAAAATTTTTACCAAGGGTTTCCAGCGCGGGCAGTGGGATTTCTTCTATATTAAAAGTGTGTGCGGGGGGCGAAAGGGAAAATAGTACGAAGTAGTGGAAAGGGGGAAGCGTAGGCGTTGACAGTGTGTTAAAGTTTCGCGACGTTGTCTTTGGCTTTGGTGTAGTCCCTTGGGTCTGTTTTGTCGTGTCCGGGCCTCGAACTGTGAAATATGTTGCATACATTTGTGCGCATCGCATTGCGGCCTGGCGAGTGGCACGCTTTTGTGGTTCGCTTCTATTGTGGGCGTGGCGCGTGCCAAACTTAACATACACGCATACATTCATATTTTTATCATATTGTTCTTGGTTTATTCTTTCTTTTGGTTGCGGCTCGACTAACTGCCAAAAATTTGTTTGCCGCTCACGTACTCTCAAGCATGGAGTTAGTTGGTCGACTATTACTGCTCTGGAGAGTACCAAAGGACTTAAGTTGGGTTGAGCTTAGTTCATAATTCATTTTCTTTCATTATTATTATTTTCATTTGCACATTTTTCATTTCAATTCTTTTCGTTTTTCTTTTTTATTTTTAAGGATACTTCCATCTTTTGTATGCGTTAAGTCATTGATGAATAATTTTAAATTGAATTTTCATTACGTCCTTTGGAAGTCGACTTGTTCACGCGCGGAATTTCTGTACATGTCCTGCATTAATGGTCAAACTTGGGGTAAGGTTGTGGCATTTTTATGCAATGCATGTACTTTGGCTGCACTTTTAGAGTTAATTCTCAAGGCACAATGCTATTGTTTGGTTTAGGACTTTTGGTACTTCCAATATTCTATAGGAATAGCTTATACTTAGTCCAGATTTCAAGCAAATATGTCAAACTATTGCCCAGATTTGCGGGAGATATTTGCCTTGTGCATAAGCCGTTTAATGTTTCAAGTAAGGTGGGAGAGCCTCCTTCCGATGCCCCTGGGTAAGCGTAATATCATAAAGTTATACTTTTCTTTGCTCAAAAATTACTTGTTACTTGATTTGCTGACCCAAACCCGCTGACAACAGTTACGACAAAGTAAAAACAAAAAGAAAAGTTAGACAATTCCAGAAAATCATTCCAGTTAAATACGGCTTTCTCGTCGTTTCTCAGCCTCAATCAATTTCAATTTGAAATCAAGTTAGCCCGCCCCTACCGGCCATTAGCAGTGCCTCTCCACCCCAAATCTGCTGTAATACATTTTGTTTTTTTACCAACCAATTACCTACATTTTTGGTTGAAATTCGTTCAAACTCGTAAATTTTTGAAAATATTGTGTTGCCAGCACTTCACACTTGGTATCTCAACATTCCGACAAAACCCAAACAACATGAACGATACAAAAGCAATCAACAACAATGACAATTGCACAAAAACCCATACTAAATGACCCCCCACCAAGAGTCGTAGGTCTCACCAAAAGAAAAACAACAACAACAACAACAAAACCGTCAACGAAACATCAATGAAATTCCAATATGGCCGCCGTTATTTGATGGCGCACGAACAACGGTTACAATTCATCAAACAACAAATGGATATTACTTCATCGAAAACAATATTAAATACTTGAACATAAAACGCCGAAACGGCTGCAAAGGGAGTGGGGTTTTGGGTGGCCAAAAACCAAAATAAAATGCCGCCAGTCAATGGACAATGGAATGACCTCAAAGTGTGTCTACACACGACCAACTGGAGTGTTGCTAGACCAGGTCCAAGCCTAAATGACAGTTGGACGGACACAACGTGTAGCACGATGATGCTGTGAGCCTGAAACAAAAGTAAATTGCAATAAAAGTTTGTAATTGACAAACGGACAACAAACAAAAATCCCTACCATACACAGCAAGGACAACAGTTGGTAGTACCACTGGCTGCCTGACTGACTGCTTCCTGCGACCACCGACCATGTATTCGGGCTAAACAACTGGCGCGCAAATCAACAAAAACCGATTTTCCAAAAACAGGAAGCGGCAGCAGAAGCAGCAGGAACAACTCTCTGCTCAATGGCACATTGGCGGTGACAGTTGCACCCCAAGTCATACCCAATTGTCTGTCCAACCATGGTCTCGCCGCTTATTGACTTTGGCAGGGGATGGGTAAGCAGAGCAAACGATTTGGTTTTAAGAAATAAAAGTTTAGTACCCCAACGCGTCTAAATCTGTTGCTGGAATTGCACCTAAAACAGCTACAACAAGCAGTTATCCCTGCTACAAAAGAGAAAGGGGGAGTTACACATCCAGAGAGTCAAACAAAAGACGCGTCTGTGGTTTGCTGCACTGGTTAGTTCTCATCGAATCCGAAATGTTGGCGGCGGTTACGACTTTGACTTGTTTGCTGCCATTGCCAATGGCGTTGCCAGATGTCCGTATTGTTGTCGTTGTTGTTGTTGTTGTTGCTGTTGTCGTTGCCAGTCGCCATTGACGTTACCGTTAACATTCCCGTTTGCTATTGCTGCACTGCAGGGCTCATTGGATTTTGGTATCGTGTGTAAATAGACTCACTCGATTTGCGCCCGTAGTTCTGGATTGTAACGGCCAGGGGTTTTGTTGCCATCATCCATAAGCTGCAATACCGCCCAAGCACAAGTTGTCTTGAATTCCCTTAAACTGTAGAGAATGTTCGCTCCGGTAGAGAGCTGCAATTCGTTTATATTCTCTATAAAACGAAATACTTGTGAGAGGAAACCAAGGTAGAATCCATCACAAAAACAAGAATTTTACCACAATTGCTTAGCCCACAAACATGCACTTATTTTAGGGTATCAAGCATAACAAATCCGTGACGGTTTTTATGCAACACATTTAAGAGTATTTTCAAAGGAACTCAAATCGCAGACTCCACCCTTGCTTTGTTGCTCGCTCATTCCATCTTGCATTGTTTTTGCTACCCAGACAGTACAGTAGTATCTCTCAATTATAACCACCTGCTTATCAAACGATTTCGTCATACTATGACCAACTTAGTTACGTATAGCCTGCAGGCTTTTAAACAATTATAAGCTCCTTGGATACAGAAATGCTGATTGTTTTATTTGGCGGTTTTCGGGAAAGGGAATCGCATTGGGTTTGAGAAATTAATGAATTTATGATTAGTTGAGCTATAAATGGCTCGGGGCACTGTTGCCAAAGACCCTGACCAAACCCAACCTTAAACTTGCAACACGCCAAATATTACGAATTTGCATGGCAAACAGTACGTGGCTTCTGGTCACCTGCTGTGAAATTGGTCAGCAAATGGTTCGAACCAAAAAAGCACTTGACTTAAAAATTAGCAAGTTGTTTCTTTTTTACCAGTTTTTGGACTAGTATTGGACCCGTCGTCATCGTCATCGTCGTCGTCGTCGTCGCCATCGTATGAGCATACAGAACAAACGATGCGCTAATTTGACAAAAGCCGCATGAGGTCCCTGACGTTCAGGCAATACCATATTCAAGAAAAGAGTGGTCAGAGGTGCTCGGAAGTGGTACAGTGGAATCGGCAACAACAGCGCCACACATTTAACGTGCTCCACAGGAGGCAGCTGTAATTGCGAGTCCGGCGCAGAAACTCACACACAGATACACACACAGGCACACTCATATGCTGGCAATTCACAATCAAATCGAAATGAAATTGACCATTAATGTGTGGCTCAAAGGTGGTAGTGCTGATGGCGGTGGTGGAGAGTAGCCGGGCGAGCATTTATGATCGAAAATGCATTGAATAATGTTTGTTCAATGCTGCTAGTCCAAAACCGTAGCAATAGGCGGTACAGTTATGGAGCTGACAGCTATTGTGAATGATGTTGACTTAGTATGATGGATGGCTTACAATGCAAGGCATAGGACAGCAAGTGGTGGGGTCCTATGGTTCTATGTACCTATGCAATTTAAGGCAGAAGTTGCAGCTGCAAGAGGGATTCCACTTAAATTATGAAAAAGTACATCTATTAATGTTGAAGCGAAGCAAAAAGTTTGTACCTTCATATCTTATCTTAAATGAGATTCTTCTCATAAGCTGCATTGACTGCTAACCTTGGCCCACCAATGGCAAACATTTCGATGTTTCCGCTGCTGAAAAACTCATTAAGTGCAAAAGAACATGGCACACCGGCACACCACCATACATAGCGCCGTGCAAACACATTAAACATAAATTTGTTTTTGATATCCTGCTTTTTATTTCGCAAATTGTGCATAAATTTAAAGTTATCCTTTGTCGTGCGCTGCCAAGTTTGTACCTAGAACGAAATAATTGTTTTTCTTTGCGCTCATTTTTCATGCTTCGAAAATATGTATAAAGTTTGTCCTGTCAGGGCACAACACAAAATTTTTATAGCGCATTTAATTAATTAGTCAAAGTTTTTTTTTATTTTCGCATTTCTTTTTTCCTTCCCGCTCGCACTCTCTTTAGCTGGGCAAAGTTGAATGGCGTGGCACGTCACAAACCCTCCGACGCTTTCATCAACTTTGGCCAACTCATTATCCCAACTTGTGCTTACTTATTATCTACTGCGCTGCTCATCATTGCGCTCGATTATGCCGCACTTAACTCTACTGCCGGCAAGCCTTTTGGCCACTCCGTAGCGTCTGTGGAAGGACTTATGCCACAGGGAGGACGTAGCTCACATAACTTTTAGATGTGCTCCGTTGGCGTAAAATATTCATGCGCGTTTGACAAACAGACGCGGGCAAAGAGTCGAACCAAAAAATAACACAAAAAAAAAAAAAATGCCCAACACTCCCAAGCGATTACGCTCGTGCCTACTTTCCGCACTCATTTGGTAAAATATTCATAAAATGTTTAATTAATTGATTAATGACCTCAAAGTGTAAAGTTTGCCTAAAAAGCTATTGCAAGGTATCCCAATTGTGCCAAGTCCCTTGGAGTCCTGTGTAGCGCACAGTTTGAGGTTAATTGTGAATTTTGATTGTTCGTTAAAAGTTTTGTTCAAGAGCGTCGGAATGGGTGGCGCCATAATGTAGCTATAGGAAATCTCTGTGGAAAATTGTGCTACTCGCCTTGTAGTTACTTTTCGGCAATCCTTTACTGCATCGACTTTCCTAGGCTGACGCAATGCACTCTCTTCGAGTTTGCGAACTTGCTAAATCACAGAACTTTGCAGAATATAATAATCCGCCTACAATATCGGTTTTGCATTGGCTACACTTACATCCTTCCACTCAATTTGTTACGAGGGCATTCGGCGATGTAAATGTGTTAAAAATTATTTTCCAGTGCTTCAGGCATGCACGGAACATGACATGCTAACATATAATTATTATATTATTGTAGTATAAGTACATTTCTTTGTTTCATATACACAAAGTCCACGCTTATTCCCCCGGGAGAGGAAACCTCTATGCGCAAGCTGACCAACATGAACCAACTTGGCTTAGATCTGTTGCCTTGATAAACTGCTCGGGCAGCGGAGTCTAACTGCAACGAGTTATACACTCCAAAGTCAACAACAATGAAAGCCATGAAAAAACGCACGTGTTAACAAGGATGCGATAAAAGAGAAGCACATCAAGGGAAGTGAGGAAATAAACGCTAGCTTGAATGACAGGAAATATGTGTGCGTGACATTGTAACTACTCGTGACTTGTTGTTGTTATTGTCGTTGGTGTTGTTTCTGTTCCTGTTGTCGTTGTTGCTGTTGTTGTCGTTGTCAACACGAAAGCAACAGGATACCTGAAACGCATATAAGTAAGTACATATAATACATGGCAGCTCAGATAAGCAAGTATGTGTAGTCGCTTTTTGGTCAGGGTTGCTTAGGTTTGAGTTACTGTGCTCCATGGGCATGGTGGGCGTAAGCGGTTTCACTGACGACTCCGGGTGAGTTCTGTGCAATGTGTTGGAATGCATTTGACAAGCGTGGACATTGAAGACTGATTGGCAGACAGTACACATTGTTGGATGGTTCTACTAAACAAGGCAAAGTGATGCCTAACGTTGAATTAATCAAGTCGTAATGCATTTATTATACAGTTCCTCAACTTAAAGAGTTTCGTAATCCCGGAATGCTGATCAGATGATGTGAGTAGTAATCGTCTTTAGTTAAACGAACCAAAAGAGACACATCCATTGTGTTTAAGTTATCTACTCCCATAATTTGTACAACTCAATGCTTCAATACTTTGTATAATGTTGTTAAATTTTAACACCAGCTCAAGCTTCGACTCTGGACCACTTTATGCCCCCCGCCGGGTAACGTTACAATGTTTCCATTGTCCAATTTTTTTGTTTTTTTTATTTTTTTGTGGCTGACTTATCAAGCATAAAGTGGAAAAGTTGCATGTTGCTGCATTTACAGCTGCAATGCATATTTTTTATGACCAAACGCTTGGCCATAATTTCAAGTCATAGTTCAGAGTCAGTTATAAGCCAAAAGTGTTTTGTTGCTGCATAAATTTGTTATCATCTTTTTGCTTTGTTTTTTAATACTAACTTTGTTTTTATTTGTTCGTACTATATGCAAATGCTATTACCAGCTCGGTTTCAGAAGGCCAACAACAAAAACTGACCAAGTGGCTAACTCGATAATAAAAAAGGCAAATAATTTACAAGTTGAGCGCATTTTAATTACCATATTATTATCTGGCTGCAGTTCGTCAACGCTGCTCTGGCACTCTCTCTATCTCTCTCGTTGCACGTTTTATGAGTGCCTCCGACGACTGCCTCTGTGGCACTTCAAGTAATTGGATGATAAAAATTTTTGCTTGCAACTATGTTGCAGCAACGCTTAGCCATGAAATTATGTTCAAGCTAATGGCAAACATCCTACCGCGATTTCCATGGTCACTTTTACGAGCGGATCATTAGTCGTTTACTTTTTTTTTATATGCATTTTGATACACTGCACACAATGGCTGAAGGGGCTTATTAGGTATGTGCTTCAACGGCAACAAAGCAATGAATTCGTAAGTGCTTCAAATACTCTACCGTATGTGGCAAAAGTGTATGCAAAAGTTGCTGATACCCAGCTAGCAGTTTTTTGTTGTTTTTTTGGACACACCCACAGTTGCCGTCCAGGCAGGTTGTAATTACAAATTATGATTTATGTTGGAGTTAGAATGAGCCGAGTCACTGCGCCTGTTACATCCTGAAGAGCTATTAACTTTGACGCTAAGTTCATGTTAACTCCATTTAAATGGCTTGCATTGTGGCACAACAAATTTATTATTATGTTGCAGTTGCCTATTTTCATTTTTTTTGCGGTCACTGTAGTTGCGGTTTTAATAACGGCGCATAGTTTTTTACTCCTTGTTTTTTTTTTGTTGCCTGTTGTCCGCATTTTATTGAAGTTTACAACACTGTCAGAGACACACACACACACACGGCTAGACATGACTCGGCCGTATATCATAGCGCTGCAGCGTAGTGCGTCCTTTTGTCGATGCAATTCGGCTCGGCGAACCAGCCAACCATCCAACCACCCAACTAACTCCCCTGCACACACACACACACAATGCATCCCAGACATGGAGCTTAGTCCGCCGTCTACTCCTGCTAACGCTTTTGATAGACGATTTATTAAGCGTTTATTATTAGTTTTTCTCGTTGGTGGCTTTTGTGGCATTTTTGATTACAAATTCCGTATAGCTGAAAGTGCATGAGTAATTACGCAAAGTTTTTCTTGTTGTCTGAGATTTTTGCCGAAAATGCTAGAGTTATCGCTCTAGTTGGAATGTGAATATGAAGATCTATGAAGTAGATATTGATTGCAAATAAGTGAGTAAAAACAACAGCTGAGCTGAGTCTTACGGAAAAATAATAATTTTTTATATATTAAAAACAGTTAATTTGACGTTTTACATTTGCTTTTGTAATTTCATTTGTGAGCAAATTTTTTCGATTTCAAGAACCTAGTTGAATGCTAAGCTCTTTCTTTCCCAATAATTTTAATATCTTTAAGTCAGTGCATACCTAAAGTCTCCACGATGATTGGCAAAAATTTTGCTCTTTCACTCAAATCATTAAAGGGTTAAAATAATGTCATAGCATTACATATACATTTTCCAAGCCAAATAACCTTTTTTGGGCTATGTTCTTTGACACGCAAGCGATAAGCCAAATTACGCATACGACACGTGTGCATACCATTTTTTTTTTATTTTTACGCTTTTATAGACGCACCTGCAAATTGAGGGAAAAAGCGAAAAAAAAAACAAAACAAATGACAGTAATTTTCTGTGTCAGCGTAAAGTAAATGCAACAATTTAAAACAATTTTCGTTATGTCAATAACAAAAGCCAAATAACAAAATCGAAAAGCAATTTTTTCTACATAGTTGCAATAATTTGTGATTGAAGGGTTAACAAGTAAAGGAATACAAGCTAGACAATGGTGGCACGTTATGATTGCAGACAAGCACAAATGTGCTGAAAAAAATGTTGAATTAGAAGTTAATGTCGACAGCGGTATACACTGCAATTTCTTAAGACAATTATGAATGCAGATAAAGTTTTAAATTTTCTTTGTCTCTTACGGATTACTTCATTCCAAAGCACTTACTCTCTTATAATTTCTTTTGTTAAAAAAAAATCCTGCATGTATCCTTATTCCCAGTAAGCGACGCTTGTGAAAAGGGGGGCTCAAACACACAAGTCTAGTCAAGTCAAAGGGGCAAGCACAAGACAAAGCGGCGTATGTGTAATATTGAAAGGATTCGCGCGCCTGTCTGTGTGCGGCATTTGCTACAAATGGCTTTTTGATGGTTCTGTGCAAGTTTTATGCGTAAAACACACACACCCACAAACATGCACAGTCGACTCGTCTGGCCACGCAACTTTTGACCTTTTCCGGCTGACCCTGATCCATTTTGAAGTTGCGGGCAGCACTGTTGCTGCCTGCTGCCTGCCGCCTGCCGCCTGCCGCCTGTCTGGGCTTCATGGCCAAATGTCATATGCAAATGTGTTGTAAATTATTAAAATTGTAGCAAGAAGCAGCGAAACACGGAAAATGCGGCGAAAAAAGGGGGGAAGACAGCTTCATTCATTGGCATTGTCAAGCCACGTCTTTTCAGCGCCTGTCACAACAATCACAAAATAATGCAACAGCAGCAACAAAAACAAACTCGAAATGCAACATTTAACACAAACAACAATTGGTTGCAAGCTCAAGTCAAGAGCTTGAAAAGGCGGCTGCAGGTACACCAACAATGAGTGCACCATTTTGCTTTTTGCTGGTTCGCTGCCTCAAAAAAGTTCGCTGGCATCAAAGAAAGACAGCGCTCCATTCAACATTTAATTGTCATCTATCTATAGCCGTGCTCTGCTCTCCTTCCTTTATCAGTCCTTTAACAGGAAGCAACAACTTAAGCGTCATATTGAGCAGATAAAGGCTGTATTGTGCCGCTCTTTTGTTGTAATTTTTCCATAGTGTTGGCGCAGTTATCGTTTTCTTTTTCTGTGTTGCATGAATAAAGGCGCAGCTGCAGCCGCTTCGTCATTTTGGTTGAATGCATTTTTGAATGCTCCTCCAACCAGAGCAGGCAGGCAGTAACTGCGGCCAGGATGCTTTTGATAAACAGCTGCGACAGCTGCAAGCGGCGCTGAACGATGCTTTTAATTCCTCGTTCCTTGTAACTTGTTGTTGCGCACTCTGTCAACGTGCTCTCCTGGAAGATGGTTTTTATTTTATCCTTGAATACTCAGATTCATGCTGTCATTTTAATATTTTTCCGTTTAATATTGTTAAACGTCAAAGGATATTTTTATCTTCTCTCAACTGAAACTTCATTTTGATTTATGTCATCTTCACACAAAATTTATAGAATATACAGGTAATTACGGATTGCATAAACTGATTTTTAGATTTGTTAATTAATGAAGAGAGTTAACCGTCTACGTAGTAGTAGTTGTAGTTGAATTGATTTAAACATTAATATTGCAACCCGCCACTCAAACATAGAAAATTAAAAATACTTCCAAAAATCATAAAAAATTCCCTCTGAACTATCAGCTAACTCCGTATCTCTAGCTCCCTGCTGTCTAGACTCACCACTTTGACAACTGATGACTTGTGACACTTTCGCTAGTTCCCAAAAAGCCTACATAGACATATCATCGGCCACAAAACTAACCTCAGGATTTATTACTCCCAGTTAGGGAAATGTTATGAAACAAGGCGCCGCAGCCCAACTGCAGCCGGATGAATGCTAATGAAGCAACCCAGCCAGGCGTTTATTTATGCAAAGTCTAAACCTCGACTAATGGCCTAAACATCAAAGCAAACTTGCAGCAACAACTTGGTAGACCAGGACTAAACTACAAAATCTTTTATGGCCAAGCTTTAAATATTAAATATGTCTTCCAAAGTCATTTCAAGAGCGCACGGCAAACCAACTTCAATGCACAAATACCAGAAATACACCCCACAGAAGGTTCTGGGAGGGGCGCTTGGCTTATCTAAGAAGCGGCAAACTTTTTACTTGCAACTTTATGCGTGTGTGTGTGTGTGTGTGTTTGCTTGAGAAATCCTTTTCATTAAGGCGCCCGGCTTGTTGCTGACTTCCTGTCGAGCAGCAGTTACTACTTCGACTACGACTAGTTACATGCCATTCCCAACGTTGTTGCCAAGTTTCGTGCACTGCTCCTCAGCACAATGTAATTTATTGTGCGCACCTTTGTTTTCAGTCAACACGCTTTCAACGCTTGGTAATAAAACAATTTCTTAGCTCATATGCAGCAGATACAATGGCAGCAGCAACAACGCCAACAATATATCTAATGTAGATACCAACGTTGTAGTCCTTTTAAGCCAAAGCAGCAAGCTCGTATGCGCTCGCATAGCGTCCGTCCAGCATTGTAGCTGGAGTCAGACATGGCATGCCCCATCTATTCCTTGGTGTGCAACAATTTTCCACTGTTAAATGGATTATCCTTGGTATGAGTATTATCGCTGTATGTGTGTGCCCGTGTGTATCGTGCGGTATGCGTGCGCTGAGATACTTCAATGTTTTATCACAACTTTAATTACTAAGTGCATGGCCATGGCCCTGGTCTTGCTCCTGGTTGTGGTCCTTGTCTGTCACCTCATTATAATGTTGCATATGCTTGTTTTATGACCAAAACGCACTTAAGCAAACTTTACTAACGGTATGACACACTCACACACACATTATCCTGTCGCTAGTTTTTGGACAAAGTTTTAGGCAAGAAATTTGCTCGAAAGTGTCTAGTGTACCTGTTCGTTTGGTATTAAAATTTCCATCAAATATCAAAAAAGTTCAGTTTTCTGGCAGATATTCATGGTTAATCTACAGACTTTATGTTTTTAAAGGGTGATTTTTTTGCTAATACCGAACTATAAGTCAGTCCTAACTCAAGTTACAAACAAACAGCGCTAAGATAGTACTCTCATTATTACCAAAATTCATCCATTTCTCACGCCTCAAAAACTGGATGCACTTGTACTTTTTCAAAGATTGCCAAAGTCGACATGACTTGCAAAATAAAAAAATGTATTTTTCTGGATCATCGCTCCAAAGGTGGAACATGGAGATATCTCTATGACTAGCTGCTCTTCATTAATAGAGATTTTTCTAGGTAAATAGCGTCCTATTTTATTGCCATCTATGCCGCTGCTAGAGAAATGCAGCAATGCTGCTAGGGGGAATTCAAACCACCGGCTTTCCGATTTAGAAGCGAGTTCGCTACCACTACGCTACAGAGCCCCTTACAAAAGAACTAAGCGTGGCTAACATATGGCTTCAAGCATCAGTTAATTTCACGTTAAGATTCTTGTCTTTCGCAGCAAAACCGCAGTGATTGACAAACTGGAAACCAATATGAAAGAATTAAACACATCTTGCAGAGGGTATGAATAAATTGGACGCAAATTTCGAAATCATGACAGTGTAGCCGCAACAAGTAATAGTACAAAGCTTTGAAAACATTTTCTGAATTTAGATTTTCTTTTTGTTTTGCCCCAAATTGTCAAGCTCATAAAAATCACCCTTTATTTCCAATAGAATCGTCTTACCCCTTTTAAGCAAATATTGCTGCCAAAATTTTTATCGCATGCTAGAAAAATATTGCATGCTTCAAAGCCAATAAAAAAGGCGACTGCGCAAACTGTGGACCCACACACTCTCTCCTTGCTCACGCTCTTGTTGCCATGCCGCTCTCACCCAATTGCTTGTAAGCGGAAATTTGGCGCGTAGAAATTTAATTGTTTTGGGAAATTTACTTACAATCATTTTAAATTGTTCGCGGTTTTTCCCAAGGATTAGTACTTAATTCTATTAGACTCATTCAATGCCAACAGACAGCCAAGAGAGACCATAATGACTTGCTGGGTTATGGTTTTTCCATTTCCCTAGTAAATATTGTTGACTTTTCAGTTCGCTTCAATTGCTGGCCATAAAATTTCATGAGCTTTTTTCTGACTATTGCCAAAATGTGCCAAATTTATAGTTGGCCATAACTATTATTTGGCCAATTAAGCGGCTAACACTCGACTTCTTAGAGCGACTTCTACATTATGCCACTGTCTAGACACACTAGACAGAGCTCCAGACCCGGTTACAGCCATGTGTAGGTAACGCTTCTTGATAAGCGGCAACAATTTGTCTCAAGTAGCATTAGCATTGCACAAGTACTTATACAGTCCAGTCAAATTAATTTCCAATCATTAAGTCAACTTGGTCGGCAGGCTTTTGCGCCAAGGACCAACTGAGCAATACTGACCTATAATATGTTTGCTTGCCTTCGAAGCAAGTAAATTCCTTTGGAACACGCATCGAACGGCCGGCCGGCCGTAATATCCTACATAGCAAGAGCGTCGACAGCAAAAGGGTTGGCTGAAACTGGGCTACGGGTCTGAAACTGGTACTGGTGCTGGTGCTGTTTCTGGCCATTGCATGCCAATAAACGCAACTGACAGCCAGCCCCCTCTTTTAATGTCGGTCATTTGCAGCAGCAGCAGCAGCAGCAAGGGAAGCAGCTGAGTACCGCAGGATTCAGCAGGGACTCAGGGGTGGTTACTGGCACTGGCAGTGAAGCAAGTAAACGCTTACTGGCTTGTTCGCATTGTGCCACGTTAATTGTAAGGCAAATGGCAAATGGCAAATTGCCTAGAAGTATGCTACGCAACGCGTACTTTGAACTCTCCGGCATGGGAGCAGGCACACTCGACTTCGCCACGACGCTCCCCGTAGTCTTGAGCCCCCATCACTACCACCAACGAACAGCACATTGGTAGCGTCTGTTACGCATTCGTCTGACTTTAATTGATTAGCTTAATTTACGTTTAATGTTCATAATTTTTAAAATGCCAAATACACTGAGCGAATTTTGTGTAACCGAAAACGCTATAGACCGCCAACTAAAACCCATTGCACTGATAGTTTTCTCGCAGTGCAGTGGCCACTGTTACCAAGTCTGTGTCGTAAGTTTGTTATAAATTTCTTCATTAAATATTTTCATTCATGTGCCTTAGAGTGCTACCGACGACTGCTGCTTACACTTGAGTAACATTGAAAGGGTTTAGTCCTGGATTTGTGCCTTAGCTTGAAAGTGAAATTAAATGAACTGCGTACGCTGTAATTATTCATGTGGGATTTCCCTAAGGCAGTCAGAGATAAATGTATGCAGCCGGAAGGTAGCTAACGGCTCGTCGCTTTCTGGTTTTGGCCTTTAGCTCTTTGTGTGCTGTCAGGTAGTGCTTGATAGTTTTGCCTGACGGGGCTTGGTACAGTCACAACAAAAGTATAGAATATCTTTATTGTGTGCCATCAAAAGTTTTCGCACAGCAATTATAAACTTTTGGATTGCTTATTTTATCAGTTAATTCACGCTAGACAAGTTGGGCAAGTGGCTACAAAAAAAAGAGTTTGGTATACAAATGACAGCAAACTGAACTTGGACAAAAGCAAAAGTGTCAGTGGAAAAAGAAAAGCAACGAGCACGAACGACGTATCGACAAGATAAAACTTGTTTTTTTTTTTTCAAGTTTTCCTTCTTTGTTGCATGCATAAAATCTACATAATTGACATCTGTTTGTGTGAGTGCAGAAGTATATTTTCCTATCGCTGACACTGTATCAATATTAACCATAATTGCCTTACGTATGCGCATATCTGGGCTTGTTCAAGATACATAGACTTGGTACCATGTTTAGCTGAAAAAAAGGAAACCTTTTAAGGACAAATATGCTGCCACAAGAGGCCACCACACACACAGTTCTATAGCTGCAAAGCGAACACCGCCTGCCAAGTGTATACGTCCAAGAGTATTAAAGTTCTTTCTATCATCTTTGAAGATTCCTTCTAGCTTTTTCTTTTTTGAGACAAAACATTAATTTCCGATTTAACGATTTCATTTTCAGTACTTGTAACTTCTGCTCGCTCATGTGTACAGCAACTTATGACCAACACTGTGGCAACTTGTACATATATTTATGATACAATTTGCAATTTACATTCGAAACCAATTTTCAAACGCATTTAAGCGAATTGTGCAACGCCGTTCGCATTGAGAAAAACAAGTACGACTTTAACAATGCTGCAACATAAGACAATTGCAACACAAGTTGCAACAACATCCTCTACATGCAGCACAGTGCACTCAAACAAATTAGTTAAATTACAGGCGCTCGCGGTTTAGTTGATTAGAAAGAAACAGAGAGAAGCGCAGAAAGAGAGACTGTGCGGCAAAGCCAAGTAAAGTCTGTAGGCATCTTCTTGGCCAAGTTGTCGGTCTCTTGGCATCTTAAGCACTTGGCCTGGCATTTGGCAAGCCAACTAGGCAGAAAGCCAGTCAACTTGTTTCGTTAACTTTTTATGCCGCGCAGCTAACGAAGTTCAATTCGAGCGCCAAATTGAAATTGATTGTGACATTTGATCATGCGTTTGCTGAGACTTCTTCTCTATTTTATTTATTTCTTTTTTTTTTTGTGCCAGCCGAGCCATCAACCGGCAAGCTTTGCTCTATCGCTCTTTAGTTGGCTTTTTTGCCGCTTGGAATCTGTGCAGAAAATTGCAAATGATTGCGGCACAGTTGAAGCTGCTGAGTTGTCGTTGTTTTTACCTGAGTCAGGTTGCCATTTGTGTGAACAGTCGTTACGCATTGGATTAATTGGAAGAGCAGCTACGACTGGTTCGGTTGGGTCGGATACGGTTAGTTCGTCTAATGAAAGTTGCTGTTGTTGCAGTGGGTATGTGAGTTGCACTTAAAATGAAATTGGAAATTGGAAGATGCATGCGCCTGAAAATGGAATAAATTATTCTGAAAACAAGCATTACTCTTTGGTCAGTTACTCCAATCAGAGTAATGGGCATGATAGTTACATGGTAGTTGGAAAAATGTGAAAGATCTTTGAAGAAGAATTGTTCAAGGCAAAAAATGATTTTTCTACCAAGAAACCTCTCGTTCGCAAAGAGTATATTACTACAATCCCTGTTTTATAGTCCACCAGACTGCACACATACTCCAACTTACCTCTTACGAATTGTAATTTACTGAAACCACTGCAGCTGGCTTCAACGACTATTAAGCAATTTCTTTATCACTGCCAACAAATAATTACAACTGCCGTCCACAAACTCTCAAAAAAAACAAAACGTAGAACCAAGTAAAAATCACTCAACTCCAACAGCGGGAAGCATATCAAAAAATTCATAGAAATAAAATAAGAAAAAAAAAAGAACGAAAACTTTGCGTAAAATCCATTTAAACTTTTCAACAACTCATGGCAATCTCGGCAGGGCACAGCAGCTGAAGCAGTCGTCGTCGTAGCTGCCTGCCTGCAAAAGCAATCTATGCCTTGACAAAAACGTTTTGCTCAAGCAGGCCAGGCCACGTCAGGCCAGACCAGACCGTGCAGCTCTTAGTCTTTGCACGGATAGTGCCCCGAAACAGCTGACAACAGGGACCGCAATGAGTAAGTGGCAAGTTTGAGCGAGTGCGTTCCATGAGTAGGTTGTTAAAATACGCGAAAGACATGACGAAAATGACATTGGCCGCTTGGCGAGAATGAAGAGACTGAGAGTGACCAACAGCAAAAACAACCATGTTGTTGCTCACAATTGGAGAAGGAACTTCTCAAAAGACAAAGTTCTACAACACACTTGATGCTTGATTAAAGCTCCCACCAAAGGCCACCGGTCTCTCTTCCACACTGCAAGTGGCATTGTGCTGCTCGTAGTGTCGTTGCTGATCGACTTCGTAATACGCTTATTTTTCTTTAAAATTTAATTGCTGCAGTTCAGTTTTATTAAACAAACCAACAATCTGCCACATGATGCGGAAAAAAAACCTTAGTAAGGATTGCACTAGAAAATCTATTTTCTCCTTATTGGCATAAATTCTGCTAAACTCAATAGGCCTGCCTAGTCTTTTTGAAAAACGGGTATTAAAAAGTGGCCAACAAGCTATTATCCTTACTAGCTGCTGTCTGCCAGACTGGCGTCGGTAGCCGTTGGCATTCGCCTGCGTCTCATTTAAATGTTCATTTGTTATGCTGTCGTCGGCCATGATCATCATCATCATCGTCATCGTCATTATCGTCATCATCGTACAGCGCGTCACCATGGTCTTGCAGTCTAGCATGGAGGGGCGTTGAAAAGTTTTGCTGTTATGCTGTTTTGCTGTTGCAACTGCCTGCCACTACCGCCGCTTTGTATGCATTTTGTGGCACGTTGCTCGTTGCTGCAACTCAACATTTGTATGTGTCTTGTTGCCTGGCACGAAGCCAACAAGTGTCTTCAAACACTTTTATATTGCCAACAACACAGTGCTTTGGGGCCCGTTGGCGTTGTCTTCAAGTCAAGTCAGCATCGAGGAGTCGCAGAGTCCAGAAGTAGTCGTCGGCCTCGTCATCTTCACTGTGGAACAGTAGTTGTTGCTCGCTTAGTTGTGCCACAAGATTGGCAATGTGCTGCTGGTTTTGCGCATGCAAATTACTTGGCTACAATGTTTTGATTTTTATTCTTATTTGATTATTTTGTAATTCTTTTGGAATTTACCCCTTTATGCCCGTTCCATCGCATTGAATAGGTTTGTCCACAAGACTTTGCATAGCCAGAAGTAGTTAAACTGTAGCGTGGGCTTTGGAGTTGCCGAGAAAGAACATAAGTGCGTGACTTGCGTTCTAAACTCAAGACATATTGAGGTTTTACGAGTACAAAATGTAAATAAATATTGTACAAGAAAATATATATAGAGTACATGGCAAATGTATGCCAGTAACTTTTGCGCCATCGGTCATTGATTGCTTGGCGATTGGTTTTCTTTGCTAGGGAAACTTGGCAATATTTTCCCATTCAAGATGTTGCCGTTTTTGAATTTAAAGCAACTGAATTCAATCAAAACGTAACTGGGCCTCAAACATTCAAGGACTTACAATTTCCTTAGGGATCCAGTTTAATAACATCTTTGCGACAGCTTCCATTAACATCTCGAATTCTTCGTGCAATTTCCTTTTACGACCAACATTTTGATTAATTTCCTGTTGGCTTTTCATTTAATTGATAAACATTAGCCTGTCATTGTACAGGAAGTAATAAGCATTAAATAGTTAACAGCTAACATCGACAAGATACAAAATATTGTATATAAGCAAATATACGACCAATAATCGGCAAAGATTTATGCATGCAAACAGTTTTGGTTTATAAATTGTCAGCCTGCAGGCAGCTGCAGCATTTTATCCATACAATTGGCCAACAAAATGCTTTACTATAATATAAAAGCGAAAAACTTGTCCCACAACTTGGCCAACCAACTATCCAGCCAGCCAGCCAGCCAGCCAGCCAGCCAACTAGACATCCAAACGAATGTATGCCAAGAGCGCCAATGTGATTGTCGATATCGTTTAAATCCAAGTCCAAATAACAGTTTACAATTTTCACAGCTGTATTTGTATTTGCAACTGCAACTCCAGGCGTATCTATATCTGTATCTGTATCCGTATCTGGCTATGCCTATGAAGACTTTTTGTCTGGTGCTGTGAGTGTGTACCGACTGTTCAAACTATTTTGGCTGGACGCCAAATCTAGTGTGGACTTAATTAATTGAATTTGAATTAGTTTGGCTTTGCTTTGGCGGCTTCTAAATTGGAACAATCCGGAAGTTTGGCAATGGACTAACATCCGTGCGGGAGGCGTTAATTTATGAAGTGTCTTGCCAAGTGACTAAATGTTTCGACTCAATTAGCGTGGGATCCCAATTCGGCTGGATTTGGGGGTTCTTGGACTGGTCCACACAAGAGAAATGGCTAACTTGTGCATGTATTGACAAAAAGAGTTACATCTAGAACTTATCAACGCCAGTGCGGTAAGGTGCTTATACCTTTGTTTATAGAGAAGTTTATTTCACCACCCCTGTGCTACCACAACCTTCTTTTTTTTTATCATAATTCATTCTCTTCTTCCTCTCATCGTTTATTCTCGCAGCAGTTTCTTCTGCCTATCAACACTCCATCCTCAACTTGATCTTGTATGTGCCCATACTCAACTCAGTTTTCTTTACCGGGTTCATCTGTTTTACCTTCTACTCCAACTTCACCCGCTGCATACTCTCACTTATAAGAAAATCTTCAAAATATTTGATATATTTGATATAAAGTGTATTTCCATTAAAAATAATCATGGCCATACTACGCAAATTTTTTCACGAAAATCACGAAAAATAAAATAACTCCAATACATAGGTGCTTCTTCATACATTCTAGGCATTCATCTTTACTTAATACCTCTGGTTATTACCTGTGTTTCCACATCCACGCTATATATCAGCTCATGTGACACCTCCAAACACAAAGATTGTATCTTTATGAAGCGCTAACAGGGCACTCGCAAACCATCTTTATTTATAGCTCACCTTGAAATATTGCACATTCGATCATCAATCAATCAATAAGTCAATTGCTTCCATTGCCTTAATAATCTTAGGCCATACATCAGCACAACCATGCGACGAGCTACTATTCTGTATCTGAGCCTGCCAATACTTAGATACTTTAATTAAAACATGGATACTACGAAAAGCAAAAAACTATCTTTATGCATTGCAAATAAATCTTTTAGCGCCGCGACAAGACACGCATTCAAAATGCTAAATTAGTAAAATGTCACTTTCGCTTTCCACTGAGTGGAGGACCTGCGGGAAGCAGTGCCTGGTAGCAGCATAGAGGTTCGAGTCGTTTTAAGTTGCTGAATTCCTGCAGGGCGCGTCGGGATGATCAAAGTGTTGGCCATGCCAAGCCGACAGACATGGCGGTCACATAAATTATCGCTGCCTAAGCAGGCACAGACAGGCATGCGGAAGGCAGCAAAAGGGGGGCCCGGGTGGCTAAGAACGGGACATGTTGTCGCACATGTGGCGCACGTTGTTGCAAGTGTAAATGCAATGCATTGACATACTTCAAAGTGAGGAACTCGAATTGTTGTCGCCGGAGAGTACAACAAAAGGAACAAGCAACTTTGCCAGAACCCAAGCCATTCCAACTACAGTATACTCTCTGGCCGGGAGCAAACTATTGCATATGTTTTCTGGATGTCTGTTGGAAATGCTTTCGGTTTCAATAAAAAAAATCTCATTGAGGAACTTAGCTGCACCAATATACTGCTTACCCGCCGACTGCAGTGTATACATAGCAACGAAATAGGGTACAGCTGCTGCCATTCAAATTGTTTCTCTGCAATTACTGCTGCAAGTCTCATATCTGCTAGCCGCATTATAAATATTTTCGCCCATTTTTGTCAAGTTGCTACGATTTGGTTATCTGCAACAATCCGCAAGCATTTTTTGCTCTTCTACATTTTGTATCTGTGACTATTGTATCTGTATCTGTACAGCCTTAGCGCCAGTACAAGAAGAAGCGCATAAAATGAAATTCCTTATCGCAATTTGCAATTGTTTTTTTTTTTTTGCCTATTCAGTTGCATACAACTGTTGCATGGCAACAGTATGTTGACCATGCTCAAGCAGAGAGAGGTCAGTCCAAGTCTGTTTCTTGTTGCAGATACATATGTATGTGGCTTGGTTTTTTTTCAATTTAAATTGGATTTCTTTTTGCTGGGTTTTCTTCTACAACTTTACTAAGACAAGAAATTAAACCAAAAAGGATGAAAATGGTTTTCCTAGCCTAAAACAACATATTTGCCAGTTATATTTTATGAGTAGTAAACTAATTTCTTGTTCAATCTTAACATTTACGTAATGGCAGGTTTTTATACCCAAAATATAGAATTTTAAACACTAAAAAATGCTAAAGAAATCCTTATTTCACAACAAGAAACAGAGTTGGCAAAATATTGGACTTGCAAGTTATCTTTATGTATCCTAAACTATCAATAGTATACGAAGGAAGACTATATATATAAAAGATACTCATTTTAAATATGTTAAGGATAACTGGAGATGTCGATACCTAAGAGGTAATTCAGAGCAACTGAACTGCACTGCCTCCATTCATTTGCCACTTAATGGAACTACGATTAAAATGCATTTCCAAAAGTGTTTTAAAATATTTGTTCTACACTTTAGTACAGAAATTTTATTATTTTTCAATTTCTCTGTTTTTTCTACATATTTTCACTTGCATTTTGTCAAAGGATTTGTTTTTTTCCTCAAATATAGATAACTTTTACGTGCAAGCAACACTTTAAATTAAACCAAAAAATGTATTTACCTTCATTTTTGATGTCTATGTTTTTGTCCGTCCATAGATATAAAAACTACAAACTTAATGGATGAACGAATGAATGAATGAATGGATGGATGGTTGATTGAGTTGTGTTGGTTGCTTATCATTCATTCATTTTGAATTTATTCGAGGGCCTTTGTTGCCAGCAAATACAAATAAGCTGACAAATTGGTATTGTTTTTCGGGTAATAGTATGCCCACACAGATACATATAACCAACCAATAGATACAAATACAATTTATTTATGAGGCTTGCTGTTGTAATCAGTATCGGAGCGATAGACACGCGCTTGCAGTATATTTGTATCTATTTTTGTGTTGTAAAAAATTAACGTTGCATTTTTGCAGCACTTAAATCGTAATTTGCGTTTCATTCAAATGCAAGCATATGTATTTATTTATATATAATTTGTATGTATATAGTACACATATCGATTCGTTTGCTGGCTTTTGTATGTCAGCAAATTTATAATATTTTCTTTCACTTTTTTTTTTTTTTGATCCAATTTTGCTGCCGTTTGCATTTTACGAAACAAAATTAATTGCTTAAATTGTATTAAATGCTTTTTCATGCTGCCGGCCCAGAGCGGGAAATATCGGGAAAAGCGTAAATTATAATTGAAAGCCTTTTGTTTGTGGGTCAACTTGGTTGCCATTTTAAAATCGTTTACCAATGCAATTTTGAATATAAATCGCATTGAATTTAACGTTTTTTTGTTTTTGTTTCTTTTTTTTTTAGCCACGTTAAACGCATAAAAGGCTATAAAGCTGAGCATACCAAAACAAATACCGATTATTATATACTAATTGGTTTATAGACTTCTATTATTTTTTAATTATTTTACAGAATTGCATATATGTATGTGCTTGTATGTGCTTTTCTGTTTAATGAAACATGGTAAACTGATTGCAGTGGTTTAAATTAATCTGTGGTACAAAAAAACTTGAATGCAGCATCGATAACAACCCAATTGTTTCTTTATTAATACGCAGTGCTCAGAAAACATAAAATGTTTGATTTACTTTTGCGATAAACGAAAATCAAAACACTTTATCAAACCACAGGCAGACTATCGTAAAATCCCAAGGCATAACGCAAGGATATATGACAGTCTAAGCAAGTGCAAAGTATCTTTGGCAAGAAAACTCAATCACATTAAGACAAACGCGCGTTTCGCAGCGCTTGGGCAAAGTTTCAAATGCCAATAATTCAAAAATAAATAACTCATACGCAACGTTGTCGAGTTCTGCTGAAATCGTTTGCGTCATTTCATGCTTTGAGGCCACAAGGCAAACAACAACATAACTGAAACAAAGGCAAAGTCACGCCTTACAAACAAGCATACTCTTGCCTATTGTAAATATTTTCACACCAATAGAAAAAGCACAACAACAAATGGGCAATCCATTGCCTTTGAGTTTTATTTGAAAAGTTGCAGCAGCGTTAAAAAATGAAAAACACTTCAAAATACGTGAAAATACGGGGGAACATCCCTCTTGCAACTTGAAGTGTGAGTCACTTGGGTTTTCGGGTACCTGGCCAGAACCCCGAAGATTACACGCTCGTTACGTTTGATTTATAAAAGTTTTGTTTTTAACAAGCTTCAAAACAGCTTTACGCACCTGCGCTGCCACCGCGCGACGCCGAACGTCGACGCACAAATTAATTGCCATTGTTATGCTTGATAAATTGCGTATACGCCGCGCTCTGAAGTTTGGCGTGCGCCTCTGCAGCGCTAAATAAAAATGTTGCTGACGCAATAAATAAAATTGCAAGTTAACTTGTGGAGAGCTGAGTGAGCGGCAGCAGCAACTTGTGTGTGAAATTCATTTATTTTCTGCATATCAGCATTGATTAACGTTCGTAAGTAGAAAATTCCTAAGTTGTAGGTTGTGGGGCAAACGCCGAACATTTCTCAGATAATTTTGAAACCCAAAGTATATTTGACTTTGACTGAGCGGTTGAGATGTGCCAGTTCGCTGATAAAAACTGAAGTAGAGATAAATATGGGCATTGTCACAGCAGTATGTAGACAGCACAAATGAAAGATGATCTCAATTCATTCTTTACGTTGAGCTTAGACGTTATATCGGATGCTTGCTATCAACTTTTGCCTTGTATTCCATTATGCATTCCAAACCACTAATTACTCCTTCAGTTAACTAACCAAATATCCTTTTCAATGCAGAGTCTAGCTGGCATATACACAAACACTCTCTCTCATAAGAGCACGTCCGCAAAACTTACTGTGAAAATATTTTGTTTTAATGTTTCTTTCAATTTGTTTTGTAATAATGCAAGTTTTCTTAGGTCAGACAGGTTGCACCTTATGCTTCCGCCTCTCTCTCTTTTTCTCTCTATCCATCTCGCCAAAAACCTTACCGAAAAACAATATATTGTACATTTTTTTATGTACTTTTGCTCTCAAGTTTCTCAGTTTTACATAGATATTGTTGTAGTTGTGGAGGAGTCTGAGCCGACTGGCATGCGGCGCCAGCGGAAATGAAAACTTAACGCTTATTTGAACCTTCAACGGTGCACATAAATCACCAGACTGATGCATACTGGCGTCCAGCTCCTTGTGGGAGGCGTCTTCGTTGTTGCTGTTACGACTGCCAAAGCAGCTTATGCGCCATCTTGTAGCATGTTCCTTGTTAGTTTTCGTTTATATATATATACTATTTTTTTCCCCCATTAATAGACCAAAGGGGTATCTTATGTTTATCCAAATGTTTGTGACAGGAAACTATAAAGAACAGAACCAAGTTCGTGAAAATCTTGCAGATGCTTAGAGTGAAGTAAAGCACTTAGGCAAGATTCTCGTATATTTATGTAAGATCTTAAGATAAGAAAATTCAACATAACGATGCAGTTTTGATATTCGAGAGAACTGTTTACTTGCCGTAATTTATTTTCTTAAAAAATTATTCAAATTCGCATCGTATTTCTATAAGACTATTTATCATCTATCCCCCAAATAAAAACCTTCTCTATAACCTCGCACAAAATCTCTCTCCCTCCTTTAACAGTTGATTAAAGAGTATACCACTGTCGAACATTCTATGGTGCAAGAGTATCATTTTTTTCTACATAATTATTCTGCTCCTTTTTGCCAGTGTTATTCTTATTGCTTAATGTCCTGTTGGTTGCTGTTTCCTTCAATCCTTGCCTTTCATAATTTTGTCTTTTAATATTTTTGGGCATTATTTTCTGAGCATATATGCGTGTAAATGGTTCTCTGTATTTACGCATGTGTGTATGTGTGTGTGTGTGTGTGTACACTTCCGCTTCCGGCGGAAGTAACAGGCGCCTGTGCCAGCCACTTTCGCTAACTGTTCTGTACATGTTCTCTCGCAATTATTGTCCTTCGCTGACAGTATTGAAGCTGTCAATTGTTCGATCTAAGCTCATTTATGTTTACCTTTCCCATTCGAGCTCCCCCCACCACCTCATAGAAGCAGCCAAATAACTATTAAAGTTATATATATAATATATGTATATAGGATACACTGATACATATACACATTAAGTGTATGCCATGAAGCGGCAGTCCACGGAACCAATTCCCCAAGTTGCAGATACTTTTGCTTTTTGCCTGCATTTTATTGGCTGGCCAAATGCCGTCCGTAGCAGTAGCTGCTTCTTCGGCTGCCATTGATTGCCTTTAGAGGGATGCTCCTGCTTCATGGCTCTGACATGGTCTCTGCTTTCTCATCTTGAAATGAGAGTTCTTGCTGCCGTTCTGGCAATGGCGTGCAACATTTTCAAGTAATCACAAATTTTTGCTCATTTGATTCAATTACACCTTTGGGTGTTGTAATTTTGAGCATGGTAAGCTGAAGGAGCTCCGAACGTAAGCCAAATGGTTGTTAAGAAAATGAATGAATGGCATGAAAAGAAACACTAAAGGAAGAAGCAGCGTTGAGGGATGCAAAAACAAAAAAAAAGAGAATGGAAAGAAATGAGTAAAAATTAAAGACAAAACAAATGAATGCAATTGTAAGGATGTGCAGGCACGAGCTGTCTTGTGCACTTAGCGAAAAATCTAATGTAGAATGGGAAAAGTCTTAAGCTTGGTAGCAAACATCAATGACTTCCAATAGCTACTCCAAGTATGATCATTGTTGGCTGTGTGTGCATGCAGATAAACACCTCCGCCTCCCTCGGGCATGACAAGAGCTAGAGCAACCAACAAAATAAGAACTCTAAGCTGAAGGGATGCAAATTTATTTAGATTTCTTATTCCATATTCTTTTTTTTCCATTCAATTTATAAAAATTGAATTTTAGCGCGAAAAATGTAACCATCGAAATTCACACTACCCCAGTTCTCGCAGTGTAGTACATGGGGCTGCCGAAAAATTCGCGCTACTCTTTATTATGGCTGCTAATTTTATGCAACAACATTGCAACTTGAAGGCAACAAACACATAAACCCACAAGTCAGACTGAAGATAGTCGTCCTGCCACAGTTTCAACTAGGGCTGTACAACACCACATTGGGTTAGCTTTAATTTGCAGCTTACTTTAATGTCTACCAAGCTCTAGAACAGGAGCAACCCTCGCGAATAATAAAGCTAAAGCTGACTTTGCGCTGTATTTAACGGCTTTGGCTTGCAACTTCTAGGACGAGCTACTATGGAGCTGTTTGCTGGGAGTGGCCTGTGGTTTTTGGAGCCGCGTGTGAGGTTAACTACTTTTCATGAGCTTAATTTTAAATTGAGGATAAAGGCGGCGGCGGCGGCGGTGGTTTCATTTACTTTGTGCCTCATACAACTTTGTTGTGTTGATTTTCTTTCAGTTTTTCTTTTTTTTTTTGTATTTGCTCAGTTTTCCCAGCAGCAACAACTTTTACGTAACTAACTATCGAGTAAGCCAAACTTAGTTGCTGGGAAATTCTATTAGACTGTCAGCCAGCAATCAGCAGCTGTCTGCGCGTCCACTGCGTATGTCTGTCAATCTGTCAGCTATCGTCAAGCTATCACTCGCTCAGTTAGGCAGTCAGTTTGCGAGTCAGTTAGCCAATTTGAAATTTATTTAAGCCATTGAGTTATTAAGCCAAATAATTGCTTATTTGCACAGACAGGCGGCAATTGCAATTTCCACAGCTGGTGAAAAATGTATGCGCCCGCCCACTTTTGCTCGCAAATGGTAGGCGTGCCACTGATAGGCCATCTCTACACACACTGACCGGGCCAAGACGCCTTGGCTATTTGCACCGCAACACGCCCCTTTTTGTTTTATAGCGACTTGCAATTTGCCACAAATACAAAATCAACTGCGCTTATAATTAAAAATTTTCTTGCTTAATCAACTTGAGCTGCAGCAACGCGAGTTTAATTAAGAGAAGACTCCAGCAGCAGGCGACTCCAAGTCAGTGCCAGGTTGCGCAAGCGCCTTAAATACTTTCAAATGCAAGTTTTCCTGGAACAACTGGGCAACTTTTGTTGCTTTAATAGATGATGACTTTATCTAAAACCAATCGATTTTAATGTTTACATTGCGTTGTTATTAATAACTGAATTATGAGCTATCTATATTTAGTTGCTGTAGGTTAGGATTTGGGAAACCGAATCGTTGCGCTAGATTACCGCATGTCGTTGATGGGTTCGAATGTGGAATACCTTGATTAGGGGAGAAAAGGCCAAGCACTTATAGCATTGCGTTTCCTTAATAAAAATTAAAAGATTCTAGAAAATGTTTATATGAAAAGCCGCAATAAAAAAAAAACAGAAACTTTACCAAAGTCTCAAGAAGTGTGGGGAAGCGTTGATCATATAAAACTACAGTGACAACTTTTTGGCATCCAAACTGCATAAAAATGGAATAACACAAAAGTGATTTCTGCGGTATGGTAACAGATTCTCTCTACAACTTAAGAGCTCTCTTTCTAGCAGAAACCCTACCAGTACAAGAGCGGCAGTAAACTATTTAAAAGTTTTATTTTTAATTTTTAAACAGTCAATTAGGCAAAAACTTTGGAAACAACCCATCTTAATAACCATTAAGTTCATTAAAAAAGAAAAAGCCAACTAACTTTAATAAGCGTAAGAGAGTAAGCCACTTAAATTAATTTCGCTTCATATTCTCTTCTCTTCTCTTTTTTTTGTATTGGGGCTCAGCATTTTACTCTCCCAAGGGCTACAAAGCGTCAGACGGTATCCCATAGATACTTACGTACAAGTATATTTGGCATTATATTTTCATATGCAACACTTGCCATAAAATAATTTCGTCCTTTTTTGTTTGGTTTTTACTCTTTCTTTGCTTTCGCTACACTTTCCCCACCTTTTGCTCGTTTTTATTTTATTTTGAGTCTAGTGTATCTCAAAGGGTTTCGCACTTTGTGTGTGCGCCCACAGCCATGAATGCATACAGAAATAAAAAATAAAAAAAAATACGGTATATTTGGAGAGAGCCGCAATTTATGTGCCCCGTGTGTGCACACACGTCTGTCGCTGGGTGTGTTTACGCAAAGCAACTCTACAACCGAGCTGTTAATATTTAAAACTCATTTTGAAACATTTTAATTTGATTGCTAAATATGTGAAGCAAAGTATATGCTTCAGAAACAAAATTTACAGATAGTTCTGAGATTACTGATTAAAGCAAAGCGTCTCGAACTCAATATCGAAGGATACGCTGTATTATTATAGGTATTACGGGAGGCTTAATTCGCGAGACTTTTAAGTCAAAAAACCCATAATTGAACTTAGTTTTTCATACTGCAAATTTTGCTTCTTTTTGCGATAAAAGATCTTTAATATTTAAGTTGTTCGTATAAAAACTTTAGACGCATTATCAACTTATAATATACGCTCTTACATGTAAAAATAAAGTAAATACAAAATGAAAAATATTGAACTTACCATTTGCCAAGAATCGTCTTCACTTTTTGTTGCGCTGAGAAGCATTGATTTTAAGAAATTGATTGAAATAAATTGCAAAATGTGTTTATCATTGTTAACACTTACAAAAAATGTATTAAAAAAAAAAAACAAAAAAAAAATGTTAAAAAATAAATTAGATTTCATTTCAAGCTCGTAGATTTTAAGGAATTTTTTATTTACTACAAAGACACAGTATTGCGAGGGATGGATTAAGAACATTTTCTTACGACTAAAAAGCCGCACCATAGCTAACTTTTTATTTAAACTCAAATCCTTGACCTTAAGCGAATAAACTAATACTTTTTATACGAAAATCGCGAAAACGCCGAAACTGACTTCACATTATCTGAGAATAGAATCAATTGCACTTTTTACATAGACACCGAATGAGGTAAAAACCCCACCATAGCTTGAAATATAGTATTATTACGTTGGAGTCTCAGTTATGACGAGCTTTTGGCCACGAGCACGAGGAAACTTTTTGCGTTTGCTCCTTGCGAAAGCTGCGCACGATCAATTTTTTACAAAAGTGCGGAATAAGCTAAGAACCGCACCATAGCTAGATCTCAACGCCTTTGATTACAATTTCAATCACCGACGACGACCTTTTAGTTGAGAACAGAACCGTGCTTGCGGCCTTTTCGCTTCTTACGATATGTCACCGATTAAGATTTTTTTATACGATGTACACTAATTAGCCAACAGTTTTTTAATAATAATTGATCGTAGCTTTTACACAATTAAACAAATCACCAACATACTAGCGCATTTCTTTTTCAAAATTGCCTTGAAAATGCTGTGCCAGGATCTTTTATTTTTACATTTTTATACATTGACCACGAATTAGCTTAGAACCGCACCAAAGCTCGAATTACATGCATAGAATTGCGCTTTAGACTCATTGACACACTTTTAGCAAAGCATTGAACCAAACTTTCACTTTTTGCGCCACTGCATTTGCGCCATTTTTCTGCGCGCTTGGAATTTTTACACGCAAAAATTTATTCACTTTATTTGCGCACATAGCCCAGCACTGCTTTAATTTAACATAGCACAAACATTTTAATAAACACGCGCTAATTAACTATTGTAAAACGCACTTTTTTATATAAATATATATATGTATATGTATGTATATAGTACACAACGTGATCAATCACAACGGATGCGCCAAATAAAAAAAATCCTCGCTCAGCGATGGCCGCTCACGCACTGATCAAAACGCCTTAGACAATGTCAAATTTGACTTATGACAGCAATAGCTCATGAGAGAGAAGAGAGCAAAATGAGCCGCTTGCGCATGGTTGTTTTTGTTTTTTTGTCTATTCCTTTTTACACTTAATTTGCTTGGAGCGCAAATTATTTAGTTTTGAGTGAAATTATGCATTTTATATTGGATAAATTGAGTGATTCCAATGGAAACTGATTGATTTAAGTTTTAGAACAAGCGTAACTTTAGTGGAATGCGCTCAGACACCTGCTCTTTAGCCTAGTGCCCAGTAGGAAATTGAAGCACAGCTTAAATTCGGCCAAGTCCAGTTGGAAATATAATAATTTCTATTGAGACAAATTTGTTGTTCCCAATATATGTACTTGGATTTTAAAGCTCGTGTACCTTTGCATAAGGTAAAAAGCCTAACAATACAGGCATGCCATATATATTTTTTATTTGCTGCATATCAGCGTTAAATTTTCAACTTAAGCAACTTTGTTGCATGCCCAAAAAAATAACTTATGTTGCATATGTAAATTAAGCTATCTGCCATAATATCGTGCAATCTCTTACGTTGCCTTTTAGCCACTTTGTACAGAACATAAAAAGTAATCATAATAATCAGACGGCAGCCCACGTTGCCGCCAAGTGGCAACCACAAGAAGACCTACCACCAGCAAATGAACCAACTCAAAAGAGATTCAAACATTGAAAACTTTTAATATTCACTCTTGTTGCTGCATAAATTAAGCCACTCGAAAAGCACAGCGGGCATGCACCCCAAACTGCCAGGCTCCCCCTTCTGCACGCCAAGCAAATCCCAATAGACGGCAGTCAAAATGCAAAGGCAAAGCAGCAAAAAATAAGTTGCAACCGAAGCAGCAGCGGACAGCAGCAACAACAACACATGCACAGATAAAAGGATATGTGCAACAACAAACAGCAAAACCAATGAAAAGCACTCAACAGAAGAGGCCGCGAAACCGAAAAAAAAAAAACAAACCAAACCAAAGAGCGCCTGGACGCAATGGCCGAGCGATGTGCCACAAGAGAGAAGCAGCTAGGCACAGTGGGTTCGATATTAACAATATTACAACTAAGCTCGAACAATGGAATAATTTTAATATTATTGTGAATTGAATTTAGTACGATGGATTTTTAGAGAAATTAGACAACTGTTAATTTTAAATAATATCTTTTATATTATACTTCTGCAATATCACAAACGAAAACTTGCTGATACTCTCTCCTAAATTAAAAGGAGAAAATGGAGCTGGAATGGCCATACCCTTAGGAAATCAGATAAAGACATCCCAATGGAATCCGCAGTGTATCCGGCGCCGAAGACGCCTTCGTCAGATCGGATTTGAATGGATAGAACTTTGAGTTTAACAATTTTGTTTAATAATTTAACATAAAAAATGATATGTTGTTTACAATAAAAACTTATGTTTTAGGTGCTACTCCAAACTCCAGCCGGCACCAAATAAGATACGATTATTATCTCCAAGTATCACACGTTAAAAGCTCTTAAAAAATCCTAAAACAATCCCCAAACTGCTCCACCGAAATTTCTTGATTTGCACCACTGTGCGTCGACCAAATACGACTCTCAGTCAAATGCAAAAGGGATGACGACTGTGCTATGCATCAAGCGCAGTGTCGGGGGGGATTGTTGGCGGCAGCAGAGTGTTGGCTTTGGACAGACAATTGACTACAACTTGTGGCGCCTTTGTAGCATCCACAGTTGTTGTTGCTGTTTATTATTGCACTTTTGGCGTGGCAAGCAACAAACAGTTTGCCCAATATTGTTGGCCTCTTCTGTAGCCACTCAACTCAACTTCAATGAATACTTTATGGGTTAATAATCGTAAAACCATTCAGCAGAAAAGAGCAAAGTCGCTGCACGGACGGGGGCACGTCGACAATGGCGATGGCAACGTTGACGCCTCTGCCACAAAACTTTTGTGCCACAAAAAAAAAATTCATAAACAATGTGAATAAAGCGCAAAATGTTGCGCTTATGGTTGCATGTTGCCGCCAAATCGACGAAGGGGCAGCTGCAGTAGCGGGCCAACTGTTAGCTATTGTTATTGTTGACAATGCATTTGTTGTGCCACAAGTTTTTCTAACTTTAACGACAACAACGAACAGCTGTTACTTGTGGCATGAACGGCTTGTGGCAAGGTGGCTGGTTGGTCAACAGACAAACTAAGACCATGTCAAAACAATCAAAATGGGATTAGTTAAAGTTGAAGGTGTTATTATTTTTGTGGTACAACGCAAAGCAGCTGTAGCAATAAGCTGATAATCAAAGCAGCCAGCAAAAGTCTTCAGCAACTAGAAAACTTTTAAGCAGCTTAACCAGAATTTTAAACTTGCTCGTAGACAGTAGAGTTGTAGTCCTTTTTAAAATGCCATATTATGGCAAATAACACTCGAGTCATCGTAACAATCATACTTAAAGCTAACCCTAACTATAGCCAGCTTTATATTTGGCTCATAAAAAAATCTCACCTATCATTAGAGTGTAACAAAGCGTAAAAGAGCATTCGATACAGATAAAAAATATGATAGCTTCAGCGCCAATGTCCTTGCTGGGGCATAAAAAACAGACACACACAGGGACACACATTTGCAGAAATCTCCAATTTTTTATACGCAAATAGAATTTATCAAATTTAATTTCACGCTTCATGCGCTCATTTCTATTTAAGTTTCTCTTTTTTAGGCGGGCGCACAGGGCGGACAGCACAGAAGATGCGCTGTTGCCTGCCAAAAGCGGGAGGGAGTTCCAGTACAAAAAAAAAAACAACGAACCCAATGAATGTCAAAAAATGTGACCATAAATGACAAGCAGCACGAGGGAGCAGGCAGTGGCGCAGAGAGCGAGAGTTGCCAAAAAAAAGGCCAAAATAAAAAGCCAAGTGTCAGCCACAATGAGCCACTATAAATCTGAGCGAATCCCAAAAAAAAAAAATGCTAACGAGCTGGAACTTGAATGAGCGTTCTAGCAAATCTGTGACTATCAAGATGGCCACAAGAAGTTCCGGCAATGATAAAGGTTCGCCACGAGTGCCACTGACTATACAAATATTTAGTAAATGCATATATGTTATAGGCTCAAGGACTCCCCATATCAAACCCAGAACACCAAAGATGACAGTCAATTTCGTAACTGTTCATGCTAGTAGCTCATAATTTTACAACTTATCAAAGCACTACGGAAGAGCTATTGCGCTAGGGGGAGCCACACACTTGTGTCAAGTTGTTGCTGGCGTTTTCAAGCTCGAGTTGATTTTTGACTAGGGTTTTTCCTTTTTTTTTCATACTCATAATCAAAAATTTATTTAAATTGTTTTTCTTTTTTAACTTTTTTTTAGCTAGTAACAGGTGCGGATTTAAGCTGCTGGCGCCCAAGGGACTCTTCAATTTAATTGCCGTTCTTCATGTTCGTGCGGCTATGCTGCTCTGTGTACATAACTCGCCATCGGATACGCTGCCAAAATATAGTGAAACATTCAAAGGCAGCGCAGGCTTTTTAAGCAAAAACTTTTATAACAATCCGTCCCTGACAAGTGTGCAAGGACATAAATATTTGATACGCTACGATATATGTGTCATGCAAACGCTTTGGTGTGGAAAATTACTTTGTATTTTAATGAGACTTTCGCCCTACGGCATTCGGGAAGCTCAGATATGAACTTTAACTGTTTGTTGCCTGACAGGATGGCAAGTGGTGGCAACGTCTAATGGCCTGTAAGCGATGCCAACGTAATGTTGCACTGCTCCACATCTAGGCCTAATCTAAATGAAAATGTTTCTTACTTGCTGGCAAAAGTTATGCATTCGGACAAGCCCACAATGTCTGCCATAAACTTTAATTAAAACATTTGCAGTGGCCATTGCTGGAGTGTTGCCTTTGAGGCAATGTCATATAATCTATCCACAGTAGCTTCCCGATTGCCAAACATGTGTCGTGCACAGTGGGCAACCCGGGGCCAACACACTATTTTTTTTTTATTTGCCAATGTATAAATGTTTATAGCAATAGTTGCTCTATTCCTGTACGAATGCGAAATGACAGCGACGACATGCGGGAGCGCGCAGTTGCAGGCGAGGCGCCAAAAGTTCCGCCAAATGCAGCCAGGCATAGCATTTTTAATAGAGCCATAACTTGCTGGCAACTAATGGGAAACTGGAAGCAGTGCGCCGCTTAGCTTGGTGGTCGTCTGCGCCAGTTGCAGCCAGTTGTCCAGACTTTGCTTAGCCATAACATAAACCCATGCCATGACTTTGGTTACAATTCAATTTACGCTTGGGTCTGCGCGCCCTACACTTGTGCCTTTTTTTTGCCTGCTTTTTGAAGGTCCGACTTAAAATTGTGGGGTGTCATGCCTTGAAGGTAGTTAAGCAACGGGTGGCGCCCATACAAACTGGCATTCAGCCCAATTTTTGCTTGGGTGTACCCAGGGGAACCGGTGCGGTAACTGAGCATGGCATTGAGTCTGACGTTTGGCGTTTTATTGTCTTGTGAGCTGTGTGACGTTGTTGTTGGCCGCTCATAATTGTCTTGGCCAAATGTTCGTGTAAAATTTTAATTGCTTTTAAGTGCAAGCACTTGGAAAATGCTGTACATGCGCATGTCTAACAAGAGATTGAACAAGCTTAGGTCAAGCCGATGTATTGTAAGAAAATGTGGCTCTGTGATATGAATAGTTGTTGAAAATTGGAAAATAAATGCAAGTGTGCGCAAACTTAACTTAAGCTCTAAAGTAAATTTAAATATCTACTCCCCTGCAATACAAAGCATAATTCAAGCAAGTGCCGCGGCAAAAACTTAACCCATTGTTAACCCCAAATGGACATTTTGCAGCCACAATGCTGGGTTGGAGTAGTTCACCTCATTTAATGAGGCAAAAACTAGATGGCACATAACGACATCATCATAAAGCGCTAACGGTGACAGCGACGACGGTGGCGGCGATGTCATCATCAGCGCCTTTATGTGGCATGCATTGACACGCAGGACACGCGGCTTAGCCCCGGCAGACGTCAAGGCAACGGCCAGACAAAGCCCAACACCAACAAAGCTTTATTGTTATTTTAATTAGAAAACTTAATGTCAACGCGCAGGAGGCGGCGGCGGCAGCGTCAGCAGCGAAGGCTTGTGGTTGGCCTAGTAGTGTTTTACACTAAAGCTTTTCAACATTTGCGGCATTTAATGAGCACTAGGCCTTAGCCGCACAATTTACAAACACGCTAGCATAACCTTTAAGTTGGTAGATTCCGCATAAAATCGAGCTTAAGTATTTAAATTTAAGAACTATGCGCAACAAAGCGTTTAATTTGCTTATAACTAAGCCCAATAAAGTTGCGCAGGTGTGTACACACTGTTTTTTTTTAACAAGTTTTACAACACTTGCAGTATCGATAAAGCGTTCGAGCGAGTACGATAGAAACGTGTGACAACTTTTTTGGAACAGTGTGTACAGCATTTTAGAAAACCAAAATAAAAAAAAGCCCAATAGTGCTGGCTGGACAAGAGTAGAAACATTTGGTTAGGCCACAAAAATGCTGTTTGTAGCAAGTAACGCATAGTCCGGCTCCTAAAAGTATGCGGCAAAGCGCTCAAGTTACACATGCATGCTTATTTACAGTTTAAAACTATACACTAGTCTACAAGGACAACAACAAGCCGACCAGCAGGTGTTGAACCTCAAAGTATAGTCCATACAGGGTGATACATTTTACAAGCTTCTAAAAGTAAACTTTAAAAAAGCGCACATTTCAATTGAACTTTTGCTGGATCTTGTCACGTACTTGTCGCGCCTACTTATGCTTAGTTGTAAAAAATGAAATCAGTGAAATCCGCAGCACGAAATGCATAACCCTGTATGTGTCTGACTTTCCTCAGAGGCACAAACCGCAAGCTACCTCAATGCGAAAGTTGCAAGTATGTATGTTTGAGAGTGGGAGGCGAAGCAATAGCCCGTGTTGAGAAGTTTTTGGTTTTGCTGGCTTCTAAGCATACACCAAATTGTTTTATAGCTCTACTGTGCCGGTCACTCAGTGTCCGGCAACAACAATGCGGCAGAGTTTGTTTATGGGCAACTCTATGGCAACGGATGTGCCTTAAAGTTGTATATCCGTAGCACCAGCTAACTGTAAACTGTGTATGCAGGAAGTTTCCGAGCATGCACACCACACATGCACATACAAGCTCCTTCCTACATGTTGAAGCGTCGTTTAACAAAACGCCGTAAATTGCATCATGCGAACACCTCTCTCTCTCTTTCTCTCTCTCGTTTCTACGTACATTCTGCAACACTGAGTCGTCCAAAAACTCTTATTGTCTTAACTCTAGCCACCTAGACTCTGGGAAATTTTATTGAGGTTTTTGCTTCAAGTTATTTTTTTCAGAGCTCCTTTATTTGCCGTGCGGTTGGTAAAACTTTTATTGCAGCAACTTGGTCAACATTTTGAAGCATCCATTGATTGCCTACGGTTTTAACTTGCCGCTCTGTGTGTCAATGGAATTACAACACCAATGCTTGCAATTGTCAAAATAAGACAAAATGGTGAGGAATATTTAGTAGGTCTATGGGAGGCATTTCTGGATTGGCTTGCAGCAGCAATTAGCCTTATACACCGTCGTTTGCATTTTTCAGGTAACAAGTTCGAATTTTGAGTAAAGACGGTGATATTTTGAAGCAGCTGTTCGAATCATAAAACTGTACCTGATGCCTCATGTCAGACCTAAAACGACAAAAGTAGAAGGAAGCTAACTCTGAACTTATGCTACTTATATGGTTGACAGCGACAAAAACTCAACATATGCTATATTAGAGATAAAACCCAAAAGCAAAACCTAGTACATACTAAGTATTGTGATGGACTCTCTTAACTATCTGGTATTTGAAAATCACCCATCATTTCCTCAACTAAATTCATTGCCTTGTCCAGCATTCCTTTCAACTGCTTCCTTTAATTCTGCACCACAGCAAACTCTCAACCGTTAAATCATGAAGGGTACACTTCAAAGCTTCCGCAATTGTCAATCTATCTTAAATGCTGATGAATTAATATACATTTGTGAAATCCAGCTTTTGAGCGTTTCTATAGAGTTGCAAAGGCTTGATAAATCACATTAATCTTTCCTGCCTTATGAAACGTATTCCTACAACTCAAAATTCCAAGTATTAATTTTTCGATTAAAGCATTTTTTGTTTTTGCATTTAAGTCCTTTAATACACTAGAAATCTAATTAATTAACTTTACTCAGAACATTGCGCAAGCACACCAAGTGACCTTAGCATCTCAAGGATTTCTGCACATAATTTCTCACAAACGAACCTAAGCCAATGGGAAAGAAGTGCGATTAAAATATCAAAAGCTGGACCGCAAGCCAAACTAAGCTTATAAGTAAGTCGTCCACAGACTGCACTAACTCATTTACTCACTCGACTCACTTACGCAGAGCACACGGACGCTTGCCACAAGTCTGAAAGGGATTCAGTTAAGTGCATTATGGGGCTTGTGCGAGCGTTTAAGTTATGGCACATTGAAATGAGGGATTCTGGTGGCATCGTAGGCTTTCAATTTCCATGCAATAAAGTAGCGTGCAACTTTTTTTTTTTTCAAGGTCTCCATGATATATGTACATGGATAGCTCTACTATATGTAACAGAAGTCAATTTCCTTGGGCCATAAATCATGGCGTGTTCAATTTGTATGCCAAAAGCAAAAGCCGGTTTTCCTGCTGCAAGCTCCATTTGTCTGGCAAGTTTCCGACTTGCTGCAGAGATTCACTCTATAGATGCGGTTCGTGTGACAATTATAAATTGTAACCTTGCAGCTCTGACATAATCGCGATGACTTTTGACGTGGCGTTGCACAGTGCGATTAATATTTTGTCTGGGCCTTGTTTGATAGATGATGGCCCAAAAAGAGGTGTCTGGCAGCTATCCAACCGTACTCACTTGATTGAGTTATTTGTGGCTTGGTTGCAGCGGGTTAAACTCGCTTACAAGCCGTTTAGCAGCCGAGTGAGCCAACTTACATGCAAATATGATAACAACATCTGCACATAGCTAAGCCCTTGGCTAGCCAAGCATGCCATGCACCCTCCACCCAAAACGTATATGGGGATGGCAGCTGTAATACTACATTCCACATGCACCGCATGCCGCACTTGACACCACAAACTGCAGCCACATCTTTTGTAAATAACGCAGCAGCAGCAGCAGCAGCACCTGACAATGGCAGCTTCCCTTAGACAAGCTAGCAGCTGGACACATAATACCGGCAGTTATCCGTGCAACGAGCCGTACATGTAGCTTGCACCCGGACTGTCAGCCTATTGTTTGACTGTGGTCAGTTGTCTTGGTCGTGTTCGTTAATTACGAACAGCTGTGTGTGTGTGTATGCGTGTGTGTGTGTTGTTATTGTTGAGTATTCTATGCAAAGGACATCACTTAATAAAAACGGACGGATTTTATTGCCATGTGCATTATTGCTACACTGCGAGAAATGCTTCTTAAAGATCAAATAACAAAGATTTACAGTGCTTTTCTTTAAATGCCCATTTTAGGTTGAGCAGAAAATACGTGGTGCGAGAAGTTCATTCCTTTTCCCCAGAGTACCTAAGTTATCGGGCCATCAAGATCATCAAAGCACTGTTTGTCCAGTAAATTAAATCGATATCAAAGAAGAGCAGAAACATCGCTTAACAGATGTTGCATTCAGTTTCTGGTTTATGCTTTCTTCTCGTCTCGGTAGATCCACAAGGATGTTTCCAAAGATATGTATCACATTTGCCTGCTGCACAGATTATATAATAAGAGCATAGTTATCCGAAGACAACTCTTCTATTCTCAAAAATACATACAACTGTAGATCCACAGATGTCTCCAAAGCTATGTCTCATATTTGTCTTCTACACGGATAACATAATAAAAGCTGAACCAAATAATTCTATTATCCCAATTTATGCAACTGAAAAGCTGCTAATAGTTTCAATATTTTGCTTTAGTTTTTCTCTGAGTTTATTTCGCCCGTCTTTCTCATCTTGAGCAGCATCATCTTTGCCAATGCTCCAACTAAGCCTTGCAGCGTGCAAGCATTGTGCACTAATTGTTGTTAAAAGGTTTTGTGCAAGAGTTGAGCCTAAAATTGTATTTTATTGCTTCATGCTTTTAGGCTACCAAATTCAATTTCAAATGTGGTTAGGCTCACTTCCAAAGCAAATACCGTATTGAGCCAAGCCAAGTATGAGTAGTATGGTCCATGTGTGTCAGCTACAAGCCAACATTGGCTACAGCTTTTTTTGGCAATAATTTCATTAACAGAACTGTCAGCTGTGAACTTTCATTACCAATAAACTAAGCAAAGCAAGCCTTCAGTTCTACTTTGCCTTTATCTTTATGTCCTGAATTCCTTATTCATTTTCATGGCAGCTACTTCTACTTATTTCAATAAGTAGGCCGCCATGTCATGCCCTCTTCAAAGTGCCCTGTGACGAGCTATCCACTTTATCCTTGTCTACCTCTAGTCCTCTGGCGCACTCAGCTTTGCTCAGCTTTGCCTTGCTCTTTCCTAGTCATTACTCGTTTTTTGATTTAATGAAATGATAACGCAGCAGCAGCGGAAGCACCAAAAAAAAAAAAAAATGCATAAATTTTATTGTCATTACGTTTGGGTGACATTTTTCTGACATTTTCCAGCTACTGCTTTGCACCACTCCCTCTCTCTCTCTCTCTCTCTCTCTCTATCTCTGTCTTTCTGGCACTCTCTCTTGCCTTTCATTTGGCAGCTTTCTCTGGCAGCTTGGCAATCAATTTCGCGCTCAAAAAATAAAACAGAGAGCAGCGAGCTCCCCCCTTGGTTCAAGCTGCCTTTGCTCTTTTGCGCTGGTTCAAAGTGCACGTCCGTCTCACTCGGCTTTGGAGAGATGTTGAGAGCATGTGTGTGTGTGTGTGTGTGTGTGTGTGATATCCCTTATGGCATGCCATTGCACGTTTCTTATCTTTCTATAGTTGATTGTTTCCGTTTTCCGTAATAAGTTGTTTCCGCTTTTTCGTTTTTTGTACCGTAAAGAAATTCGTACGCAAAGCATAAACTGGCATATCAAGTTCATTCTAACGTTTGAAACTCAGAAAAAGTGGCATTTCCGGACCTACAACCAATTTGTTATGAATCAGGCGTACATATATAGAAAGATACGATTTTTTGCGGAAATATTAGCTATATGACATTTTGGAAAGCCGCAGCCGTATGCACACTATTTTTTTTGGAAAAGTTTTAGTTTAGAGCTTTCCACAGTCGTGCACTGCCCAGGAAATCTTTGTTCTGATGGTTTTTGAGAAGTGTTATCTTTTCTTGAGTTTGCTCACAATTCTCTAGTTGCCTTTTTTATATCTCATTTTTTTCATTTTTTTCTCCCATTGTTCTTGGATTTCGCTTTCACTTGCGTTAATTACCAATTTAAATGCAAACTTGGCCTGATTCTCTCTCTCTCTCTGGCTCAAGACGAAGATGAATATGCAGGCTCATAGGTCTTAGACAAAGAGACAACAATAAGAGCAACAACAAAGCCAGTATTATTTTTCAGCTTTTGTTGTTGGCCTAAACAAAAAGTTTGCAAGTTTTTTTTTTTTTTTGTTAAGAGTTTCCTTCAAATTTCAAGGTTCTAAATTGTTTTAGATGAAAACTTTGAAGCTTTGACAAACTTTAATTGAAAGTTTTGTGAATGTAAAAGAATTTGTTTTGAATAATCTTCAATTAAATCTTTAAATTGTTTTTTCATGGTTTTAGTAATAGATTTATTTCGAGAGAATAATAGACTCTAACTGAAAACTTAGTAATAAGAGCGTACTACTATGGTGGGGGATTATGTAAAAGAAAATCCATGCACAATAATACAAAAATTTAATGCACAATTAAATAGTTAATTCACAACTCAAGCCTTTGTCTTCATAATGCATGGTAAAACGAAACGTATATCATGAAACTGGGCAGAGCAATTATTTTCAATTAAAGTAAAAAAAAAAACAAAAGCAGAAATACATTTTTACCAAATAGGAGCACATAAATTAATAAAAAAAAATGCTTCTGTGGGTGGTAAGAACTCGTTTTGTGCGGAAAATAAACTGCCAGTATTTTGCAATTGCATCGAATGAAACTTAATTTATTTCGCGTCACCGAATTGTGTCTACACTTTTTATTTCCCTTGACTATGGTCGTCGCTCCAAAGGTGTAGCATAGTTTTATTTATTAAGAAAAATTTGATCAGCTTATTGAAAAAATTGCACAAACATAGTGCAGTTAACCGCAGTATTTTGAAGTTCCCTCGCAACTAAACTTTATCAAGCCATCAATGTTTCGAATTGGGTGCTCCTAATTTATTTCGATCATCTTAAGTTTCATCGCAAATGTCACGTACTTCAACTGAAGCGTATACGAGCATACCAACCGCAATAATTTCCCAGGCATGCATACAAACTACATAAATAACTCAATTACTAAAGCTAATTACATTTAATAACAATTTTATTGACGGTACAACAAGAACTCCGACTACAACTTCATTGAATGTTATCGATCTGAGGCATGTTGCAAGGCAGCTGTTGCAGTTGTTGATTTTACTTGTTGCAAGTTGTCATTTTTATTTTGTTTGTTTGACAAGCCATACAACATGAGGCAATTACGAAGCAACAAAATACATTGCCAGCAGTAGCAGCGGCATAAGCAGTCAAGCAGTCCGTCCGTCACTCCTTGAGTCGGTCAACGAGTTCCAGCAAATACCAGATACAATCCCAGTTCTTGAATTCTAAGACAAAGTTTACAATTAACGGCTGGCACAGCACAAACGCTCATAAACCAAAGCCAAGGCAGCAGCTACACTGTCGCCGTCGTCGTCGTCGTAAAGTCCCAGGCACAGCCCTGGAACCCACGCTATAAAGCCACAACAGGCTTGACAGCAGCTGCGACCCATACGCACACAGTAAATGAATGAATGAATCACTAACTGAGTAAATGAGTGAATGAATGGTTGAGTGGTTGCTGGTTCCACCACCAGTATCGGGTTGGGGCAAAACTATTAAACTTGCGTAAATCAAGTGGCAAAACTTTAAAACTAATCCACAGAGTGAGTGAGTATGTTGGGAATAATTAATTATTTGATAAAAATACAAGCATTACATCAATTAAAACTAAATTTATGCCAAGTCTTATCTGATGCTGACAAAAGGCGTTCAAAATACAAAAAGCATTACACAAAAAAAGAATAAACTTGATTTATAGCAGAGTTGCATGTTTCGGCTAGAGATGGTAAAGTCGATTCACGCACGAGTATTAGCATAATTGTTAATATTATTTGTCTGTACTCACGCCTTGATCACGCACACATCTCTAGCTATTGCAGACTTTTTTAAAAACTCAGTTTTCTTTGTTATATCATTAGATATTTAATTTAGATAATATCTACCCTCAATAGAGCTTTGTTTCAAACCTTAACCTTAGCAAATCCATGTGCTTAAGATAACGGCCACTCACGCTACTAACTCTCACACGCTCATCTCTAATGCAACTAGCCATTTGCTTTATTGGCATTACTGCATTTGCCAACGAATGTGTTTAGTTGGTCCGAGTTGCAATAAATTTTAAAGGTGTTAACGTGGGCTGACTTTAAACATCTACAGGGAGTAGTCGGTCAGCAGTGCATAATGATGCAATGATTTAGTGCAGCATCTCTGCCACATGGAGTGCAACAACTTGAAACTTGAATTGTTCGTTTAACTCAATTTAGACATTCAACAAAAACTACTACTTGGAATGTAACCAAAATTGTGGCTTTTGCATTTTAAGAGTTTGTTTATCTAATACAAAGTAGTAGCAAAACGTATGTGTCTGAAGACCATTTGAGTACTTAAAATTTGTCTTGGTTGTGTAAATAAGTGGAAATGAATGTATTCATTAGGATGCGCTACACGGCGCAGAGTAGAGCATATCCATGCCGCCAAGTTGCAGTCGAAAAAGTGTTAAGATCGTCTATCAAGCTGGAAGAAATCGCAAAGGAAGCACTCAAGCTTCTTCTGTGAGTCATGTGACTTCTAGTCAAGCTTAGATTTTATGTCGAATCGGTGAAGTTGGTATGTGATAGCAGCAATCGAAAATTTTCTTGAAATAATGTTGCAGTAATTGCTTTCAAGTTGTAAAATTTCCAAATTAAAAAATCTTCTCGAAATCGTGTACATTAACATATAGATGAAAGATGATGATCAGATCTAGAAAAAGTGAGAGACTTCAAACTAGGAATTACTACCTAAAAAATACCACTTTTAGTACTTTTATAAACCCAACTTCACGACTATTGCTTACAGGGCACACAAAAATTTAGAGTTTTCCTTTTGCAACTTTGTTGCAATTAAGTTTTCTGCAAAGACAGCTCCCATTGCACGGGGCGGGTACGGTAGTAAGCCGAAAACCAAAGAACTGTATGAAGCAATTGTATTTGGAGAAGTTTTCTAAATGTTGCTGCAAATTTGTTAACTGTCATTTGTGGCCAAAAACAAGCAACAAACACACGCACACACGCACACACACACAGTGAGACTCCAACGGACAAAGGATTGCCAACTTTTTGGGGCTTTGCGGCCAACGGTTTTCAGGGGCGGCATCGCAAATGCCCGTATGATGACGGTTAGAGACGTTTAGAGACGGGTACTACCAGCCCGGGCACTTATCGTTTGTCTTTATAAGTAATTTATTTTGTGTTAGTCTGCAACGCCCTCGTATTGTAACAATGTGCGTAATTAAAAGGCAACACGGCACAAAAATGTTCCTAAAACTGTTTAAAACTTTAAGTTGTCGTTGTTGTTGCAACTTTGTAGGAAAATATTATGTAGCATATTTCATGGCGTCTACAGCAACAACAAGAAATAATATGTTGCTGCTGATGATGATGAATGTCACGGGCATTAAAGAAGTAATTTTGTGTTAAAATGCCGCAGCCGCCGCCACTGCCGCCACTGCCACCGTCGTCGTCGCCATTGCTGTCGTTTTTACCATCAAATATGGCGACTATGGAGGCCATCACCCACGCCCTATTTGAGTTCGACAGAGGCGTGGCCTGCCTGAAGCCGTTACAACTGTTAATGACATTTACGAATGTTTGTGAAGTTAAAGTTGCCGCCGCACTGCGTCGTCGTCGTCACCGTCGTTGTTGTTCTCCCCACAGCGGCCTCATAGCTTTCATAGCGAGTCAAACATAATGCCAAAATAATGACGGTGCCGGTGGTCGGGAACTCCACTCCTTTGCAGCCATGCAATAGAAAAATGACGCGGAAACTGTCAAAAAAAAAAAAAAATCCACGCCACGAGGCGTACGCTTGCGGTTTGCTTTATAAATGACCGCATGGGCATCCCATTCCGCCTTGTGACAACAAGCATTCCGCGTTCAAAACGAAAATTATATAATAATGGCGTTAACATTAGCAAATTGTTCGTTTGTTGTACGCTCTGCGTTAACTTAAAGTTTTCCACTTGACTGGTTTCGTTTTACCGAAAATGTGTGGAGTTCTAGGAAACATGCGGATGAGGCAAAACCCAAGTATTCAAAAATATGTTTACTTTTCCAATCTGCTCTGCAGTCTAGTACTAGAACCGCCCAGGCTCAAAACATACTGCTATGTTGTTTGCCGTTGGCAAATTCGTGGTAGGACTACTCCTAATCCTAGTCTACCTACCAAAACAATGGCGACTGATAACAATCAGCTTTTAAATCTTATTAGAGCCCACAACAGGGCTAGACGTAGACACCAGTAATCAAGGCTTCAGTACTTTGGTTTAAAAGTATTTATTTCATTTGCCATTGTTAAATGCTTCAAACTTAGTTGCATGCCCCACAATCGGGCTTCCTCGGATTGCTTACAAAACTTAATATATTTAACAATATCTATAAGAACAATAAAACACAATTGGATAATTACCTAAACTAGGAAAACGCTTCTCTAAGATGAGGCAGTCGCGACAGCTTCTGCTGGTACTGCTATTCTTTCATCATCTGCCTGTTTGCTTAAATCACATGCCAGTTTATAAGCCTGCCACCACTCTCCGACGTATTCACGCAAACTGGTCAACGCTTGCACAGCATGCATATCCAGCTGCTGCTCTTCGCACAACCAGTTGGCGTATTCCTCCTTGGGACTTGCACCAATGCCACCAAAATTGCGAACATAACGTATGCTTGGCAGTTGCTGTGGCCAGTGACGTTCCAGGCACTCAAGTAGACTGTCTAACCGCTCTGCTGACATAAGCAGATAGTCTTTGCTGATGAAGCTTGTCTTTTGTAAAACATTAAGTAATCTGGACAAAGCGGCGACCGATGTGCGCGACGAGATGAGCGGCAGCAGCTGTAACACTAGTTGCAACAAGCGTAGTTGTACATTGGCATAGTCGCAAATCTCTGCCAAACTTGCAGCCAAGGAGTACCATAAATTGTTGATTATGCTAATCAATCCATCAATTATATCGAAATGATGAAACTCCGTGTCCCGTATGGCTTTCACTAGCCAAGGCAGTATGCCTACATGCTCAAGCATAATTTTTGCTGCACCGGGTATCTTCACGCATGTCGAGAGCACCGATAATATGAGCAGATTGACCTCCAGTGTGCCTATGCCACAAACATAGTAGCCCAACAGCACCTTAAACGTATTTGTCGAGACCAGCAAAAATAGATCGGCGCTGCATTTGATGCCACAACGCAGCAGATCCACAATAAAGGCGCGATACTGCTGATGTTCCACCTCGTGGGAGTAGAAGAGCACATTAAATTCGGGCAGCGTCTGGAAGTCAAAGTTTTGCTTGAGTCGCAGGTAAAGCATTAGTTGCTTATACAGTAAATGTGTGGGATCTGTACTAAGATTGAATGTGCGTCCAATGAACAATGCCGGAATGAGAGGCACTCTTGGAGTGCCGCCATGTGTGCGTCGCTGTGCCAGCCAGCTCTCGCGCAGTTCATTCAGACCAGACTGTATGTTATCGTAAGCCTGCGTCCAGAGCGGCCGCTCATAAAACTTGGCCTGCTCAAAGTGAGCGCGATATCTTTGTTGGCAACACGCGGCAGCCAAACGCATATCCTTGTCCAGCGAAGCGAGTGCACAAAAGCTCAGGGCCAGTAGACCATTTTGCACGGGCCAGAGTGCACGCACCACCGACTCCGGTGAAAAACAATGCACCATTAGTGGCAGCATGAAGGCTGGATCATAGCAGTGTTCATAGACCTCGGCACGTTTGGGACACAGACGGCGCACATGCTGTGGAAAATCAACTTGACCCTGCTCCACTGCGCATTCCAATGTATTAGTTCCAAATTGAAGTGACTTTATGCTTGGATTAGTAAACTCCAGCTCCGGCAACTGTGCGCTAGCATGCAAGCCACGCCATACCGGAAAATTGTCAATGGTATAGGAGCAAACCTGTTGCAGCACCTGAGCCATTACTTGAGCTACGGACGTTTCTTGCTGCTTAAGTTTAGCACGCTCGTCATCGGTGGCGCGCAGTGAATAAAATGCTACAGCACTTTCGCCCCATATAAATGGACGATACGCAGCCAAACCCGCATCGTAGCGTTCGTAGTGCTCCAGCAGTGCTAGTGCATAGCGATCGGCGGCTGTCAGGCGAGCTTGATAGGCACCCAGCAATACGGGTATGTGCTCTGACTGCAGTGCTTGCGGTGCCTTGCGTGCCAGAGTCTCCAACAATTGCAACAGATGCGTTTTAACTTCGCTCGGGTTGCCACTATAGTTGAGCAAATGATCCAGACAACAGGAATGCGAACAAGCCATCTCGTAGAGCAATGCGGGTGTAGGTTGCTCTTCGGCCGTTTCCTCGTTATAATCGCTATACAATTGATCGCAGAGATAGGCCAATAATTTCAGCAGTAAGCCATTGCTGTGGTCCAACTCTTTAGTGGTCTCGTTGGCCATTTGCATACCCAACTTAAGACAACTCTTACAAAAGTTTAACCATTGAGGACCGTCTACCAGGCGACTCCAGTTCAGTGCCTGCTTCAAATCGTCACTCAACGGCTTCTGAAACCACTCGTAGCAATTGTAAGCCTGCTGCTCCAACTTCGGCAGCTCCACATTGTTCTTCTTCAAATCCAGTGCCAGCAATTGTACATTAAGTTGCACATAATTGACAAATACTAAAGCCTGCTGTCTCGCATCCTTAGCGGCAGCAAAGGCTTGCCAATAAATTTCACGTAGTACACGCATTTGGAATAGCTCAACTGCATCGAATTTCAGCTGCTTCTGGCAGTAATCCAGGCATTCCGACTTTGGCATGCATTGCGCTATTAAAGCAACACTAGCTGCGGCATGTTCCCTATAGATTTGCGACGCCTTTTGTGGCTTCTCAATGGATTTCATAAAACCAGCCTTATAAATCTGATAACAGCGCTGCAGCAACGCAGGTTCCAGCTCATACTTATTGCTTAAGGCTACATCCAATAGCGGATATACCAGCTCTTTTTGCTCCAAATGTGCAGACAGTAATCTGTGAAATTCTACAGCCAGTCCTTCATTACGCTGCAGCAGCAAACATGCCAAACGCACTGCGGACTTGCTGACTTTACGCGTTTCTCCAAAAAATAAGCCAAAGAACTCTGCATCAAAATCGGCCAAGTGATGATGATAGCTTTGCAGAAACTCGTACAGCGCAGACTCCAGCTGCTCCAGCTGTTGATCGCCAATGTTGCCACAAAACTCGCTGTAATACTGACGCAGTTGTTCCATGGCTTTGCGGCAGTCCACTGGCTTTTGTAGCTGCACCAAACGTCGCAGCAACAGCAGCAGTATTTCATAGTAATGATTAGTTTTGCCTGCTACAAAGTAATCCCCAGCTTTTAATTGATCTGTCAGCATAGTCAACATTGCAACGCATTGCTCGTCGTTGAGTTCGAAGACCTCCACCAGACGTACACACTCCAACAGCTGCGCAGACTGCTCAACTCCGATCACATTGGATTTGGAGCTCAAAGCTATCTCTAGTCCCTTAACGAGCTGCAGTCGATAGTTGCCACCATAGCTGTCAAACTGGGGTAAAGTGCGGCAGTACTCGGTAAGCTGATGCAGAAAGCGCGCATAATTGAGCTGTGTTTCACTCGTTTCGCTAAATAACTCCGTGGTGCGCAATTGACTTAGCCGTATGGCGTAGATGTAGTGCATCAAACGATGCGTTTGTGTTTCTTGTGTATCATCTGAGCAGCCATTGTTATCCGTTTGATTTGCGATTTGTAGCAGTTTGATTAGGTACTTGGCAGCCAAATCCGCCTGAGTGGCTGTCAGTTGCTGCTTGGCCACCAATTGAGCAACCAAAAAGAGCAGCTGCTGCACATACAATATATTACGCTGCATATTGTGAAGACTGTCGTGCAAAAGCATCGATTCACCATCTGCTAGCTTAAGCTCAAAGTGTTGCTTGGTCTTCGGGCAAGGTTTAAAGATTTGATCGAAAGGTACCGATTGCGACATTATGGACTGCTGTAAATCTGCCATAAATGGCAGATGTTCCACCACAGATTCATGCAGCTTCAAAGGAACAGCACTTTGTTCACTGGCCAGCCAGCTACGCATGTAATCGTTGTGTGTAGTAAGGCTGTCGGCACAGAGCAGCTGTACTTGCTCCGGCTTGGTATGATAGTGATAAAGCAGCAGGCTGACAAGATCAAAGTAGGCATCATAGGGTGGTGAGATTTCTACGCCCTTAAAAATCAGCGGCATCAGTTTGCTTAGCGTTAAAATCTCCACAAAGCCGTGCACTGTTTGGCCACGTTCGATTTGTTCAAAAAGCTTTTGCAGATTCCTGCTCTGACTAGCCGACTCGGTTACGTCCAGCACTGGCAAGTCTATCTTGCTAAAGTTCAGCTACAGACAAGTCAATAAAGATTTTGTTAAAAGCTTATCATTTGTTGGCAACTTACAAACTCACCTGAAAAACATTTAGCAAAATACTCGTTACAGTGTCCACCGTTTCCGCATCAAAGCACTGCAATGCTTCAAGCCAAAGATCTATCTCATAAATGCATTCATCGAATAGACCAGTATTGCGAAACAGATTATGCAGCATATTGGCTGCCTCGGCCTTAATCTCTGCATCTTCCAACAGATAAGCCTTTACAAATGAACGAAGCACTTTCTCAAAAAGCTTTTCCGATGGTTGCAGTGAACGTGGAAACAATAGTAATATAGTCTTCACTGACTTTAGCTCTAACTTCATGTGGAATACGTTCTCCGCTTTGTCGTCGAAATTGGTTTCATAGAGCGGTCGCAGGACATCCAAGTAATCCAAGATTTGACTTGTTTTATTCACAAATGCGCGATTCTGCTTGCACATAAGCAGTACCAAATCTAATGTTACTGATAGATGATCCAGCACATTGACTTCTGGTTCTCTTTGTGATTGTATGGACATGTACAATGAATAGAGTATGCTCTCTACGGTGGGAAAGTTAACAAGTAAATGATTCAGCAAATCGAACTTAAAACGTCGCAGCGAATTACTGGCTGACTTGGTCAGTTCGCGCTGGGATAAGGCAATCATATAATTGCTGTACTGCGTCATCATGGCCAAAAGTAAACGATTAATGGACAAGCGCATGGCATAATCATTATTTTTAAGCATAATCTTGCTGGTAATAAATAAAAGCGTCTCTATGGGCAAACAAACTTCCTTGATCCAGTAGGTAAAGTCGGTAAGTGTCATTTTCTCCATGGCTGCACCAAGGGAACTTGGCGGCACAGCAGCGATAAGTTTAGCCAAGAAATCGGCAGCTTTTGGGGTATCCTTAGGTGGCGTTTGCGCGTAATCAATAACGCTTGCAAAGTGCCGTATAGTATGACGTGCCAGATCTGGACAAGCAGCAAGTGTGACTGTTATAAGCTCCGTTTTGCGTTCATTCATGTAGGGCTGGTGCAAGGAGCCAAGCAGCTTGCCTAAAAATAAACAAGCAAATATATATCTCGCTGTAGATCGCCGTACCCAACTTATCAAAATATATTTGCAATTATTTACCATGTAGTGGATTACGCTTTTGGCGATAGTGTGTCATGGCATCAAAGGCAATACCATGTTTGCGCGACGTCAGCAACATAACCAGTAACTCGTGCACAGCAGTAGCAACTACCTCGCGTTCTTCTGGTGCTGCCAGCTTAAGTAACTCAGGTATAGGCAACTTCTTCCCACTATAAAACTTTGCCAATGCCTGGGGTCCCAGCCAGTCGTACAGTCTGCGTAAGTTTTTGCAGCAGGCCAAATCGAAAACGTGTATCTTCTTGGTTTTAGATATCTCGGGGCTTTCCAGCACATACCGGCGCAGTGTGTTGAGCACCAAGCAAACCGTTACATGATCATCGTATACCAAGCCCTGCGCCAACACACCAATGAGCTGCCCCTTGTCCAATATATTGCGTATAAGCAGTGTATTACCATCAACTAAAAAGGATAGCACAAAATGTATATAGGCCTTGCGTACAGTCTCCTCCTGATTGTAGTCTGCCTTGGAGTGGGACAACAATTTCTCCATAGACCGAACATTCGAGAGTATGTCATAGGAGTTTAGCACCTGACGCCCCAACTGCGGCTCCACGCAAACAATAGCCGTTAGCAACTTAAGCGCAATGCGCCTATGCTGAGGTTTTGCTGAATTTAACAAGCTCTCCAAAACACTTCCGTGGGTTTTTAAAAAGTAACGACAACCATGCAGCGCTGATTCCATGTGGCTCTTCTCGTTGCTGACAATTTCCATTACAACACGCTGCAATGCTTCGCATAGATAGGCTACATGTAGCACATTGGATTTGTCTATGCGTTCGAATGCTTCAGCAAGCTCTAGCGGCTTACCACGCTTCTCTATATATTTCGAAACAATCTTTGGACGTACTTGACACATGTGCAGAAAGTGACGCAGTTCTGGTGAGTGAAACAGCATTAAAAGAAGTTTAAAATTAATATTAAGTATAAACATTACCTGTTATAAAACTGCTGCCGCGCAACTTCGTGCGAAAGTTCATCATTTTAAAATCATTGGCAAATTTTGTTGCCGGCTCCTCATGCTCTATGCCGGAGTCCAAACTATCTTCTGGTTGCTTTTTCTTTTCATGCCTAGGTTTAAGCCTTTGCTTTTTTTGTGGTGAATTTTGCGCTTGTGCCGACGTTGAAACAGCTGCATCGGTTTCCATATATTCTGTATCTGCCTCCACTTGGTCTTCGACCTTTTTCTCCTCTTCTGCCGTTTGATGTTCCACCACCTGTTGATGCTCCTCATTTGATTCTGTCTATATTTGATCATTAATTTTAAATTAGCTTCCATAAATTGATTACCTCCCAACTCACCTGTTCCGTCACTTTTTTCTTAATTTTCTTTGGTGGCGTTTGAGACTCCTTTGACTGCTTTTTTGGCACCGCTACTTCACCATCATCTTGCTGCCCTGCAGCTACAGCTTCATGTTTCCTCTTACGTTTATTCGCTTGTATGGCCATATTTAAGGCCGGCTGTAGCTTATTCCTGTTTATTTACAACAATATTTCAATCAAAGTAGCTAAAAACTTTTAACAAATGAAATGTGCGGTTCACCGCACGTGCGTATGCTTCTTCTTGCTATTTGTGCAGTCACACAATAGGGTGGCCATATTTGCCGCAATTACCCGCAATTCACACAAAACCGTGTTTGTTTGCATCAAATTGTTTTTTGTTAGAAATAAATTATGACAGACAGTGGGGACGCTACCGAAAAACTTCCTTTAAATTCAGACCAAGCTATGGCCGGAACTTCAAACGAGCAAACTGAAGAGTCAACTCAAGGCGTTGCTGAGCCAAGCAAACAGACCGTTGGTAAAGCCGCCAAAAAGAAAAACACAAAAATGTTGAACATAGAAACCGATCTCAAGAAGCTTAAGCAACGTCGCATTAAAGTGGCTGGAGCACCCAAAATTCCATTAAACGGTTATGTGCGCTTCATGAACGATCGCCGCGAGCAGCTGCGACGTGAACATCCCAATTGTTCGGCTTTGGAGCATACCAAAATGATTGGTGAAGAGTGGCAGCAGCTGCCGGACAAACGCAAGGCGCCCTATTTGGAAGCAGCCTCCAAGGATAAGGCCAAGTGAGTTGACTTTTTGTATTTAAGCAAAATATTGCCTTATATCCAATACACTTGCAGATATCAGGAAGCTTTGCAGCAATTCCTAACAGAGAATCCTGATATTTTAGCCAATGAGCTAAGCAAAGCAAAAAAGTCAGGCAACAACAGCTCCAACATGGATAACAAAAACTGCAGCACGCCAAAGGATAAGCAACCAAACGCTAATAGCGCTGCACACAACTCTGCAGCCAAAAAATCAGGCGGCAAGGCAGCGGAAACAAAAGAAAAACGCGCCAGAACTGCCACACCAGATCCCGATGACATACCGCTGGCCCAAGTGAAGCGCACCCCCACACCACCCACAGAGCAAACACTCAGTGATGCTCTAACAGCTGGCAAAGTTCCTATATATACCAAAGAGTTCATGGATCACAATCGCCATCTTGACATTGAGCTACGCACTTTGCGTAAAACCAAATCCGAGTACGAGCATCAGAACTCTGTGCTGGAACAGCACATTGAAAATACAAAAGCCGGCCGCTCTAAAGTACTAAACGACGTGCAAGAGCTGTGGGAGGAAACCAAACGCCTGACGCAGTATAACAATAAGCTGCGTCAAAAATTAGTAGCCGCCTTGGGAGATTTGCAGCTGCCAGAGCTGCAGCTCAATGCACCCAACGAGCAAAACGTAGACGCTTACCTAAAGCACTTGGCCAGCATGACCAATACACCCGGCAGTCGCAATAATGTTACATTATTAACAGCAGCCAAGCGGCTCAACAATGTAGATTGCTCAGATTTAAATTGTCCATAAATATATTTATACTATTTGCACAAGTGTCTGTCTGTGTTTGTGTGTACATCTTTGTAAATCGAACGTTAGGTTGACTGCAGCATTGCTGGCATCCCAAAGTTACTCATTTGGTATGTCGTTTTGGCGTTCCAAAACAGTTGTCGAGGGGCGTTCACGTGGCGGCAGCATTTTTATAAAGCGGTAACGCTGATGCCTGTTGGTACCCTGGAAAGCCTTGTACAGGCAATAGGCACAACCAATAATTGCAGGAATCACCAATACTGGATCGCATGCTGCCTTCAGCACCCACAAGCCGCAGCTTATAATAAGCAGCATAACTTTAACTGTTGAGAGGGATTCGTTCGTTAGTTTTACTCGTTCGAAATTTCAATATCATAAGATAATAAACATTACCACATCCAGACATAATGCCTGTGAGAACGGTCAAAATTATTTTCGACATAACCGCGAGTATAAAGTACAACATTGTAAAAAATAAAAATTTCAATCTTTCTTGAAAATGTTTTGTAATGTTATGACTTGTCTGGACAATCGAACTACAATAGTTAATAGTAACGCTTGTAGCAAGGTCTACTAAGCTTAACGTTTCGAAAATTTTGTATAAACTGACAGATATTTCGAATGTTCACTCGTGCGAATGCAAGCTAAACAATACAGATTCAAGCGGAATGCTTCTTCGTAAAAAAATCATATGGCTAAGCGCTTCAAAACACTTTTTTTTTGGTTAAGATTGTTAGGAGTTGATTGTTAGTAAAAACAAAAGTTTCTGTGTCGATTGGATGCTTGTCAACACTAAATAAGTTCGTTCCACGATTTGCCGCCCTATATAAGCTATATAATTTACTACAAGCAATAAACTAAACATTAATTTAAAAACAAAAGCCAAATTAAAAATTAAGCGGTTCACTTGCTTCACATAGCGACAAGGATGTTTTTATTATTATTAGTTGTAATTAAACAAAATATATGTTTTTCTGTTTTTACTCTTTTTTTTTCTTTTATAAAATTAAACTTAAGCGCATTTTCTTATGTAAATGTGTATTTTTTCTTAGGAACAGAGCAAAATATTAAACAAAAAATAAATTAAAAACTTAAATGAAAAATTATTTCTTTCTCTCTCTGAAAAAATAGATAATTCTACAAAATAGCGTAAATTTAAAGTTTATAACAAAATAATTTAATGAGATAATAATAAATCAGGGGGCTCTTGCAGACTTCAAAAGGTTGCTTCAACTGAAAGAAGGCGGGAAAATTCAGCAATTGAAATAATTGCTCGCTTCATTCAAAAGCCATCACTAAAGTTAAATCAACTCTCACAGCGTTTGGTAAAATAAGTTTTCAAAATTTTCATTTTTTTCTTGTTTTTTTTTTTTTTTGTTTTTTGTAAAAATGGTAAATTAGAAAATGGATTATCATAGAAATAAAACGATTACAAATAACCATTTCAGTTGGTTTTTTTTTTGTTTTTGCTTGTTATTTTTATAAAGTTTCAATTGTGGTTTTTTATGCTTTAAATAATTTTTTTTTTTTTTTGCAAAGTCAATTAGTTTACTTTGTGGAAGGGAAGGCGTATTGTAGAGTGTGTTCGTATGCGTGTGTGTGTGGGGGTAGTGCGTAGTGGGGTAGCCAACTCCTAACGTGCTGCTCTTAAAAAAAGAGCTCAAAATCTTTTAATTAAACTTGAAATTTAGCACAACTTAGATGTTCATTTTTTAGTTGGTTTCGCAAATCAAAAACCCAAACACTATACACACACTCAAACACCCACACGTGGACACACACTAATGCACACGGTTATGTGTTGCTATTGTAGATTATGTTTATCGGGGAAATACCTCAACAAAATTGTTCTTATGATTTTAACGGACATTCAGATCATATATCTTATGCAAAACTGCAGTCACTGCTCCTCCTTTCATAATTTATGCGAATTCGAGTTGCTCAACAATTGTTTGCTTATGTTGCTGTTTACCATGTTCTCTGTGTTGTTGCTCTTTGTTGTGTTTGTTTTTGTTGTAAAGTATATATGCTTAATAATCTCAAACTTGACGTCGTAGTAGCAGATGCGATGACACCGCAGCCGCTGAAGCCGTTTGCGTCTGCTGCTGCTGCTGCTGTTGTGTCTGTTGCTGCTGGCGTCAGGCATCCGCACCGTTGGGATTCATGCCCACCGGCGCCACCATCATGTTGCCTGCCTTGGGAGTATACACAGTAGCGTTTGGATCAAGTGTGGATACGCCTCCATTGGCTGCAGCATTGGCAGCAGCTACTTGCAATGCAGCTGCAACGCTTACTGGGACCATTTGTTGTTGCTGCTGTTGCTGCGACACTGACACCTGCTGCTGTTGCTGTTGCTGCTGCTGCTGCTGCACCTGTTGTTGTTGCACTTGCTGCTGCTGTTGTTGCTGCTGCTGCTGTTGCTGCTGCTGATATTCCTGTGCAGCATTAAGACTGCTAAGCATGGGTGAGGATGGTCCACCAGTTTGCATGGGCGACGTATCGTTCATACGTAACATGCCAGTGCCAGGGCCATGTGGACCCGTGCTTAGACAAAGCGTATCCGGCATAACGGCAAGCAATTGTGCAATCTTGGCCTTGAGATCAATGACCTCATCCTCCTTGGAGCGACGATGACCTGTAGCATTTGAAAAAGCATTTATTTTTGTACGCAAAATATTGCAACTTGCTTAACTTACTGTCAGATATTTCAAGCTGCCGCTTGGCCACACCCAGAGCTGAGAATAAGTCCAGCTTAACTCTCGTCTCTGCCGATAGATTCTTCTCGAGCGTTGAATTCTTTTCCTGCATGACACCCAAAGCGTTCAAAAGCATATCAGCATCTTGCTGAGTGGATTCGCGATTGCGCACCTTGGCTTCCAACATACGATACTGCAATACGTTTCGAATGGTTTTGATTAAATTTTTTGCGCAATCTTAATTGTGCTTGTCTTACTTCCTGCTCCAGCTTGCGGCTATGATCCACGGCCAGCTGCTTAGCCTCCTCGGCCTGCTTGAGATCGCAGCGTACGCGTTTCAGTTCCTCGTCCATTTGCTGCCGACGCTGTTTGCATTGAGCACTGCATTCGGGTCGTGCTGCCTTCTCTTCAGCTGCCTTGCGTGCCTTTTTCTCGTTACTTAATTGAGCATCCAGTGATTGCTTCTGTCTGCGTTCCTCGTTCAGACGCCGTTCCATATTCTGCAGGCTTAGCATATCCGAGTGTCGTGCATTGTTCAGCTCCTGTATGCGTTTCTCCAACTCATCGCATTCCTTTTGTTTGGCCTGCAAACAGGATTTGGTGGTCAGATTAGCGTCAAGCTTTTGACGCAGTTCGTTCTCGATTTGCTTCATGTGGCTGATTTCGCTGCGATATTTTTTAACATCCGCCTCGAGTTTCAGACAAGTTTCGCATATTTTGGCAGCAATATGCGATAATGCCGCGGCGGCAGCATTTGTTGAGCTCGCGGAGGTCGAGCTACTGGCCGACGACGATACTGAGCTGGCGTCATTGTTGTTGTTGTTGCTGCTGCTGCTGCTGCCGCCGGCAGCTGTACCATTATCCTTTTGCTGGCTGCTAGTGTTGTTGTTGTGCTGCTGTTGTTGGTTATGATTGTCTTTAGAGGCGTTGTCCTTTTTACCACGATTACGCCGACCTGCGCAGTGCAAATAATCGAATAATTACTACAGACTTAAGTGATTACAACTTAAACTACTTGCCCTTTGACTTCTCCACGATTGGCATCGGTTCGACTGTTGCCGCTTCCTCCACATCGTATTGCAGTACATTACCATTTGTGCCACTGCTATGTGCTTTTTTATCTGAGTGGAAATACATAATGTTGCTGTTAATAGCGCGTACAGACTGCATGGATGCCGTATGATTACCGTGTTTATCCTTTGTGCCTTGTTGTTGTTGTTGTTGATAGTTGCCATTGTTGCTACTATCCCAGTCTGACTTCTCCTTACTGTTGTTATTACTTGATGTATTTGTTGCTGTGGACGCACTGCTACCACCACTGTCTGCTTGATTTTTGCCACCATGCCGCGCATTGTGCTCGTTATCGGTTTCGCATTTATTACGATGTTTGTCCTTGTCCATGCTGCGTCGATTGTTCTTGGAACCACCGCCGCCACCTCCACCAATGTGCCCATTTGAGGTTGCTGCAAAATAACACGTTTTATGTTAGTAAATTTGTTTGCTGGCTATTTGGCTTAAATATTGTATCTGTTGAATGTTCAAAGATAATTTTAGCTAGCAAAGAAACTTCAAGTTAGATTTCAATTTGGTGGCAATATGTGGTCGTGCTTGTGATGGTGTTGGTTAGCTGAAGGACGGGCGTAGGAAGAGTCAATTACGCAAGGCAGGCAGACTTGTCTTATGAAATTTTATGAGTCTCGATACAGATTATTGATCGCATCTGCGCAATTAACTTATTTATATGTAGATAATAGTAATTGGAGAGAGATTAAAAGATAATGAAATGCAATTTGGGAGCTTGGTCAGTAAACAGCATGAGTGTGTGTTTTTTTTTTGACAGTTGAAGTTCTTTTGTGAGCTGCTCATAAAAAAACACCCTCAAGGGTTAGATACTTTGTCGTTGTAGTTGCGGCAAGCAGCGTAAAAGATTAATTTTTACCCCCACTACAACCACCAACACCATCAGAGCAAACGCAGCCGTCGTCGCTCCCTCTAGACCACAGCTGGCAGTTACTACTACTACTACTACATGAAATATGAAGAGAAGTAGACGCAGAAGAAGCTGTGTGCGGATAAGACACCATTGCCGTCGTCGCCATTAATGTAGTCATAACAGATAAGCTCATCCCTGTATGACTTTGTCCCGCGCACGAGGGCGACGACGACGTAGTAGCAGTAGTAGCAGTAGTAGTAGTTAGAGAAGAAGTGGTAGAAGTTCTAGGAATAGCAGTGGGTGTTGTTGCACCTGTTGTTGTTGTCGCCTGCTTGGAATTAGACGATGACGTCAAATTGGAGGACGAGGAAGAAGCCGGTAATGCGCCTGAAGAAGCGGCTGTTCCAGCCGCTATTGTGCTTGCATCGCTTGTACTGTTGTTGTCTTTACTGTGGTGGTTGCTGCTAATATTGTTGTTATTATTATTGTGATGGTGCAGATGATGAAAATGATAATGATTGCTGCTATTGCTGCTACTGTTGGAATTTCCAACTGCACCACTTGAGCCATTATGATGTTCATGATGCGCCGCTTGCGTTGTCAGTACTCCGTTTGCCTGTGTTGTGCTATTAGCTGCTGCTGCTGATGATGATGATGTTGCTGCTGCAATAGACGTCGCCTGCACCGCATGTGGTGTGGCATTGCCATTGGCCAACACAGCATTGCTAGTGGCAGTAGCAGCTGCAGTTGTTCCAGCTGCTGCCGCTGTTTGTGCATCTCCTTCAGTTGTCTGCTCAGCGGGCAAAGCCTGCTGTAGCAGCTGCATATAGAATTCGTTCTCTTTTGCAACTTCGCGCTGTTTGCGCTGCCGCATGCGATAGCCTACATAGCTTTTAAAGCCAAAACCAAGCGTGACAACGGGATAACCAATGCTGCAAGTAGAAGGTAGCCGTTTAAGACAATTGCATAAGCGTGCAACTTTCAATGAACCCACCAGTGTGCCGCAAAGGGTCGACAGAGATCCAGGTGTGGCGTGTGACGACTATCTTTCCATCGTATGCCCACCTCTAAGTAGACAAACAACATCCAGAGTATAATAGTTGGCAAGCAAATACCTTTATCTGAAATAGTTAAATGTTTAAACTAAGGTTTACAATTAATATGGCTATTTACGCACCTGTATGCCAGACATATTGCACCCAGACATATGTGCTGGCTGCAAAGAGCAACCAATGAACGGGTATAAAGAATAAACACACTAAATCCGATGTAATCGCTATACACACGAATAACACAGAAAATGCCTGAGGAAAAAGTTTCACTTTTATTTTCGCAGAAATTAATAATGATTAATATGTGCTTACCAAACCCTTATATTTAAAGGAGTCGTGTACGGAGCGCAGCAGCAGCCAAAATGGCCATAGGAATTCGAAACGGAACATAAACATAAAATCGGCAACCATTACGATGGCCCAGAGTATGAGAAATTTCATGTATAAAACAGTTGTGCTGTAACGATAAGAGCTCAAAGTGATAAGTATTGCTACAAAATCAAACTATTACAAAGAGCATAGGACTCGGTTTACCCAGCTGTTGTCATTCAAACCGATACCGATTAGATCTTATCAAATCACCTACGATTTTATACTATCATTATGATTGTCTAATTAAACTGTCTTAAGACATGGAACGCCTCGTTCATTAAGCAATCAAACATAAAAAAATACATAATAATGACGTACGGTATTCATTTGACTTGGGAGTTGGTTCAACAAGCAAATTGCCCCTCTCAACACACATCAATCACTCAATAAATTGTCAAACGCGATAAGCGCGCGCGCCAAGTGGGGACGCAAGCAAATCGAGATTCACAATATCAACAAAAGAGAGGCGGCATCAAGAGCAGCCAAAGTCAAAACGAGTAGCGTACACATAATAATAATAATAACTACAAAAAAAAATCAAAAAGTAAACAAACATAAGCACAAAAAAGCAAAAACAATCAGCAAACGCGTGCTGACAGCCAGCGAGGTGTGTTTAAAAAGTTGCTATTAAGATGTTGCATGAGCGTTGTTGTCAAGTCGTTGAATAAATTTTGATAGAAACTACAGTTTGTAATTGTATCAAGTTGACTTGTTTACAAAAAAACAGATTTATATAATTGATAAAAAAAATTATTTTAATAAAAAAGAAGTTCTTGGTAAATATATTATCCAGACAAAAGATAGCTTTTTTCCAAAAACTATACAAACGAAGGCTAAATAAAAAAATATAAAAGTTATTGAACAACTTAAAATTTTTAAAATTGAAACCAAAAATTTATATTTAATCACTTTGTGTGTTTTGTTGTACCAAAATTTTTTCAAAAATTAAACATAATGAGAGGTATTTGCTGATTTCTGAAACACACCTAGCACACACATACCCACACTCGCACGCACACACGCACACACACACATCCAAGTTGTGAGTGTGTGTCCATATAACGGTCACACGCTGCCCGGTGTCTGTGTTTTGTTGTTTTTGCTTTGCTTTTTGTCTACTTCTTCTTATTTGCGCCTCAACTGATAAACAAATAAAAAAAATCGTTTTGGGGCTTGGCATAGAGCGTTTGAGTAATAATTACTTCCCCCAACATAAACTATTATGTGATTTATAAATGCAACAAACTTACAGTTTAGTGTTAGAAATGTTGCACAGTTTGAGAGTCACTTACCTGCCATACATGCCTTCTGTAATTTTGTTACGTTTCATTGGCCGGCGCAATTTGCCACAATCCGCGTTGCGTCGCTTCATTTTGCTCAATTTGTATTTTACGTTTGCTTTTCGATATTTATCGCTTTACACTGCGCGACTTTTCTCGCTTTTCCTTTCTCTCTCTCTCTCTCTCTGTATGTATGAGTGTGTGTTTTAGCTGTTTCGTTTACTATAATTGTTTTTTATTTTGCTTCTCTTTTTGTTTTATTTAAATATGATCTTTGCACTAACTTTTTCACTTAATTTATCGATTTACTGCTGCTGATTATAATGCTGTTTGCGTAGGTGTCTCCTCTGGTAGTCGTATTTGTTGCGGCTGCTGTTGACGGCATCGATATCGCTGCTGATTGCGGCATTTCAATTTCATCACGGAGCGTATGCCAAATTTACCTCCTGCTGAGGCGACTTCTTTAATAATCCCTTACTACAGAAAAAAAAAAATAATACAAAAAAAGAGCAACGTGAGAGACAAAACATTTTCACTCCAATTCAAACACATGTGCCGCTTCACTTTAAGTCACTCAAACATTACAATAGTCGGCAAAAGTATTTTTACACAATCGCGCACAGTACTCGGTTAATTGTCCATAAGATTTCGAGTGTGGAGTAATATTCTACATTTTTTATATAAATGAGTAGCGTCTCATAGGGAAATATGTTAAGAACTACAACTTTGTACATCTTTTGAAGCTACTATTGTAATTATAAACCATTTTATTGTAAATTTGCAGTTCAAGTGGAGCAGCACCCACTATAGCTTGCTTGAAGATCATTGAAAAACATGTGGTCTACAAGATAAAATTGTAGGTGATGGTAGGTGTGCGTTCTTTATAAGAGAGACCAGATAAGAGAAGCTTGAGATAAAAATATTTCTAACAAACTTTAAATCTTTGTAATGCTTTTTGCTCAATATTTAAAACTACAACGTAAGCTTTAATCCCAGATTTTTTCCCGTCAAAACTTCATTTGAATGGTTGTTTTGCTGCAAGCACATGTTTATATGAGAATGCATGTTATGTTGCCAAAGCATGTGCACTTTTTCGTTATACTAAAACTATTTATACATTTCGTAGTTTCTCTATTGTACACTTTTGTTTTGCTGTTTGCTGTTTTGTTTAATTAACATGAAATGCGGTCAAGCTTTTACATTTTCAGTATGTATACAAAATACACACTTAAGAACTAAATCTTCTCTGCTCCTGTTTAATTTTAAGTATAAATATTATATGCAGTTCATCTATAGAAGCTATTTCTTGTGCGAATCTTCACCACATTTGCACATTGTCATGCAAAAATCTGCCTCTTACTAACTTTGACATTCAACTTGAACGTCTGCAGATCACACAAATATAATTATTTTTGCTAATATACATATGTATATTTTTTTGTATGTACTGAGTATTTAAAAATAAAAGCTACAACGCTGCCAGACAATTGCAAATGTATAAACAAAAACAATGCATATGTATTAATATTCAAAAATTCAACAGCGTGCCTGCCAAATGTATACATAGATTCATCTCTATACATTGAAACATAGTACATACAGATGATGGAACGTTTGTTTAGCAATAGACGTCAGCAAAATATTATTTGTATTTGCAGCATGTGATATGTGCTGATAATCAATGTGCAATTACGTGAAGATACAACACTCACAAGTTGGCGGCTACCTTAAGCTTCCCAGGTTTGTCGAATTGTATAAATTGTTGAGCAATTACGAAAACAAAGCATAACAGCAGACTAGAAGAAAAATTGCTTTGTACAGAATATTTTTTTTTAAAAGATTAATAAATATTAAAGTTCTAATAAAACAGTTTTTTTTTACATTTGGAAAACTGCAATGGCGTACATACCAAGCATTACTTAAATTTGAAACGTATTCGCAAACAAACAAAATACACGACGTGCTATCAAATGGTCTTTTTCTACCAAACTTTAAAATTCAATGTCTGTATTTTTTTTTATTGGAACGCAGTAAAATGTTATAAATTTATTATCACACACTATCACTATCAAACACACTAAAGATAGCAATTGATGGAAAATTCACGAAATTCGATATGTGGAGTTGTTATTTATTTTTGTCCTCTCTATAAATGTGGATGCTGCCCGGTTATTTGGTGGAACATAGCTGTCTGTTGCTCCAGCGCCAATACTACATTCACACACGCACACACACACACATGCACTTTCAGCGAGTCTGCGCAGTAGCTGCAAAACAAGTCAAACGGAAGCGGAACTATGCAGATTCAAAGGAAGCAGCAGCAACAGCAGTACCACTGAAGCTTCATCTCATGCGACCTATGTATGTGTAAGTATGTATACTGACAAAAAGTTTATAAATAGCATCCAAAAGTGGAGCGCATTACGGTAAAGGCAACGGAAGCTCAGCTTACTGTTGAACGAGTTGCTACGGCCGTATTTTCTTATTGTTGTGTGAATGACAGATAGACAGACAGACAGACAGACGAGTGGACAGCAGACAGACGCACTAAAAGAGGGCTGGTATTTTAAATATTCAGTAGGTGGAAGGAATAGCAACGCTTTGTTGGTAGACACAGAGTCTGACTGCAGGCGCCATGTTGTAATCTCGCCAGACTTGAAGGGAAAAGGGTTGCTAGCCAATTTAATAGGTGACTGTATGTGGGTAACAAAATCTGCCTGCCGGCTCTACACGGTGTTGCTGTATCTCCATTGCGTTGAAAATTGGCCCGTTAATAATGCACATGTTTGTACATGTCTATGCATGTATCTAAATAACTCTTGGTGTACGTGTGTGTGGCAGGCAAATTGGTTGAAAAAAGGATTTTCGTGTACATACAATTTTATGCTTGTGTTATTTAAAGTATGTACACATAAACTATTTTCAAAAATTATTTTGAAAATATAATATGTTGCGGTTATATATAGCTTATCCCTGGCGCCTTTATTTTAATTTTTAATATAAATAAAAAACAACAAAATGCAGTTTTTAAAAACCATCGATAGTACCGGGTACAAGCGTTTAGTTTCATTTAAAATGCCGCGGCACAGGCCATTGCCGAAATAAGTATATGCTGTCTAAAAATGATTTTTAAGAAAATCAAACCAAATAGAGCCCAATCTTAGCCATTTAAGCGTATAAGTTAACATATTCGACCCACTGTATGTAGCTGCAACAGCATCAATTTCTTAGCGAAATGCCATTTTGACTTAAATACTCATTACGTTTTGAGTACCTTTGCCTATTGAGTAATAAAATGAGCTTAAGCATTAACAACAACAACAAGCAGCTGATCTTTATATGCATAAACCGTTTGTTGGACCAGCTGCATTTGCGCACTCTCGCATTACTTATCTTATTATCGCTCTTTCTCTCACTCTCTCTCTCCATCTTTTTCAATACGGTTTCCAATTGCATCAATGGCCGGTCAGACGCAAAAGAGATCATGCAACATCAACGTAAGCATAAACACACACACACACACACACACACACACGTTATTGATTGTGTACATAGGTAGTTAAGTATGTAGAAGTGCGATCACATTATATATTTACAGCTGTTGTAGCGCACGCCTCGCATTTTGAAATGAAACAACAGCAACAACAACAGTGGCAACAATGAGTTCTCATCGACTGCTGCGCTTTGCTGTGAAAGTGCGAGCCAAACACAAATACACACTCTCACACACACACACATGCACAAACACCTAAAAGGCTAAAGAACTTTGAAAAAATGCCGTTCTATCCCGTTGCGATCTGTATGCAGATATGCACATATACATACATACACACATACATGCTATGCTACACATGTACAGTGAAGTAAAAAATTATGCAAACACTTTGAATTTGTCATTTTTTGTACGTATTTACTTTTATGCATTTCATTTCAATTTACATAGGATTCGTTTTATTTGGAATTATGTAAACTCTTTAAGTTTTCATTATTAAATTAAAATGTTTGTTCCATTATGTTTCAAGTAATGCTGCAAAGTCTTAAAAGTGACATTTTTTAAATGTTCGCATAGTTTGTGAGCTCACTGTGTATGCATATTTATTTATGTTTTTTTTTTTTTTGCATAACGTGCACACGTATTTAGTTAAATGCCAGCACTCCAAATTTATTTATGTTTTTGACTATTTTAAAACGTATTGTTATTTTGTTACATTTTTTGACGAATTATGTTTTATTAGTTTGCCGTTCTTAAGTGGCGATGCTGATATTTTAGTACGGCCAACTTAATCACCTTGATTCATAAAATTAGCAAAAAAAAAAAAAGCACATTTTGTACATAGAAGAAACACTGTAGAAAAACGACTTAAATAAATACTATATACACATATTGTATGCAGCAACACAATATTTGTAACAAACAAAACAATTTAAAATGAAAAAGTTGTTAAAAATACGCAAAAGTTACGAGTTTGGGGTGGATTGCAGCAGTGGGGCTGCTGAATAATGCCAAACAGCATCCACATATAAGCGACCCCCCGCTTGCTGTGCTCTTAGATACGATCCTGCTGCTGACTGCCTATGTCAGGAAACGAAATAAGGATGATGGTTACGTTGCTCTTTCGCACTAGTTTGGCAGCGGCGCTTTGCGAGCACCTATATTTTTTCACACTCCACACACACACGCACACATACACACACTTTTACACATAGGCACATGTACGCACACACACTCGTAAGCACTTATACACAAATGATTTTTACCACACACATCAAAGATTTGCACACGTTTTTTTTTATTTTAATACGTTTTGCCTTTGACTTTTGCAGTACACACGTTTTTTTCTACTTCACTTAATATAGTATATGCTTTGCCATTTAATTTATTTACTTTTAATATAGATTTTTTGTACAATTTTGCACATTTCTCACAACTGGCTGCGCTGCGCTGTATCGACGACACTAGGGTTGTAGAAAACTGCCTCGCTATATCGATGTGTCGATGCATTTAACATTCGTGTAGCGATAGTTGTAGGCAGCAAACCTATCGATAAATGTTTATTTCAGTAAGTACATACAGTGCATATTCTAAAAATGCAATTTGTTTTACACTAAAAAGTTGACTCAAAAACGCACATATAAAGCTTTATTACGCAACGATCATAACTTATTGTTGCGCTAATAGCTTCAGAAAGCAAAGGCCTAGTTAGCATAGACTACAATTATACCAGAAATACCACACTTTCTACTGAAATTTGCTATATTAGGCAAACAAATCGAGTTATATGCAACATGTTGCTATCTACTTGTCTTTGTATTTTTGCCAAGTTGGCAGCATTCAAAAACCAACACAAATTTAATCGATTGTGTTAATTATTTCAAAACAGACGTTACATTGCAAACTAGAACTGAAATGCATCGATGTATCGAGTTTTATAAAGAAATAGATGCAAAAAATAATGATGTCATTCAAATGACAATTGGCATTCTGTCATGCCGAAAATGTCCTCTATTTCTCCTTTTATTACTCACAACTTTGAAAAAAGCATTAAGTCACTGCTTCTACAGCCACAAAACTGTAATAGAAAAACTGCACCCAGAAACAGCAATAAATTTGATTTTTTTTATTTTAAATAGTATTGATATTTTATTTAAATTGTACATATTTATGTGTGTACCTATAATATGCGCTGTAAACAATTTTAAGATTTAAATATTCTCTTACAACTAAATATATAACAAAATTGAAAACGTTTCAAGTGCTTTGTTTTTTATAGCTGTTTTTGTCGATTTGCGTCCGTACAATATAGTTTTCATGTGTTTTTATTGTTTTTTTTTTTGCTAATTATTGGCTACAATTGATAGTAATTTTAAAACTAGTTTTTATATGCATTTTGTGAATAGTTATATTTTCAGCAGTTAAAACTGCAAGCGCTGCAAATTAATTAATTCATCCCGAATGTTACTTAAGTAACAAAAGATGGTTCAATCGACAAAAAATATTCACAGTACCTAAGCGATATCTCACATAATAGCGTTTGCTGTTGATTTTATGGTAATTATAAAATAGGTTTTTATGCAGATGGAGCAGACTTGTCTTGGTAGTAAATAGATATAACAAATGCAGAATCTCAAGCAAAAAAAAAAATTAAAAAACTTTTGTATGTATGGGGTCTGTATACATATGTTTAAACTATAAAGGAATTTATAAATTACATTTTGAGTAACACAAATCAAGAGAACTTGTAATTGTGGTCCTTCTCTACTCCACCACTTTGTATATATGTATATATGCACTGGAAACATATGCATAAATTAAAACAAAAATTTTAAAATTGCAATTTTGAGTAAATACCATACAAGAGAAGATGGAAATCTAGTGCACCCGTACTCTCTCTCGTATATTTCTTATGCCGTTGTAATTGTTTCTGTACTTGCCTCCGTCGCGGTCGGCGCCTGCTCTGCTATTTCCGGCTCAACAATTGTCTCTCCTGCTACTTCTGCTGCTACTTCTGACGCTTCACTTTCCAGCACTGATTCTGTTTGTTTTGGCGCCTCTTCAGCTACCGGTACTGGCTGAGGCGGTGGCGAAGGTGCTTTTGGCTGAGGCGCTGGCAATTCATCATAAAGCGGCGTGCAGGCAGGCGACGTTTGCGGTTTAACTGTTGTAATCTCCTGCTCAACGGTGGGCACTACGAATGATGGCTCCTCGCTAAGCTTGTCATTGGCATCTGGCTTGTTTGGGCTGTTTGCTGCCTTGTTAGCTTCAGCTGCTTGTTCTGCCTCCATACGTGCGTCGTACTCTTGCAGCTCTCTATCCCAATCCTCTTCGGTATCCACCTTTGTTGCTTTAGGCGCAGACTCTGCGGGCATTGGCGTTTTCTTGTCTTTGTTAGATAATTCTACGGGGGCTGCCACCGGCTCAGGTGCAGTATTGGACACAGTCTTACTGTTCTCATCCGTAGAGCTGATTGAATGGCGATTGTTGTCTTCGCGTGAACCACGCCGATTTTGCCCGCGTTCGCGTTCGTCACGGGGCCCACTTCCGCGTCCACGGTGATTACCGCCCCGACGATCGTCTGCATTGTCACGATCGCGGAAGCGATTTCCACCTCCTGGTCCACCGCGTCGCTTGAAGTTGTTACCTTCATCCTCCTCATCACTCCAGCGTCCACCACGGCTACCCCCAGGTCCTCCCATATTACGACCTCCACCTCCGCCACGTCCACGTTGATTATCATTAAATGGATTTCGCGGATTAAAGAAGCCTTCAGAAAAAAAAATACATTGCATTGTCTACCAAAAGCAAATAAATGCAGTCAGTTGTTACCTGGTCCTTGTTGTCGACCACCTGTCGTTCCACCACCGCCTCCGTTGCCGCCACCACCATTGTTTCCGCCCTGATTACGCATAAACATGGGGCCAACACCTCCACCATTGCCACCGCCGTTATTGCCGCCTTCTGGACCGCCCATGCGTTGATTAAAAGCGACTGGTGGTGGTATGTGCATTTGCATCAAACTTGTTGGCCGATTAAAACGATTTTGGTTCATATTGCCTTGGAAAAAGTCGCCGACACCTCCACCGCCAGCAACACCACCACCATTGTGATTGCCTGGACGTGGACCCATTCCGCGAGGGCCACTACGATTATCAAATTCTGCAAAAACAATATAAATGAAATTTAATACAAAAACAACATTTTTAGGAATGAAATTTACCCATAAAGTCCGGTCGCTGTTGTTGCATGCCCATGTCCATAGGATTGAGGTTAAGTCGAGCGCGTGCCTCATTGAATGCATTGCTCATAACAGGTCCTTGTGGTCCGCCGCCGTTTTCGGCACGCCAACGATCTGCAGCATCGCCAACATCATCGCGGCTGCCCCAACGAGACGATCCACCACCGCCACCGCCACCAACACCACGCGCTCTCTCGCGTTGAAATATATCATTAGCAGCTGCTGCCACAACGGCATCTACGTTATTTGTGGGTCCTGTGCCAGCAAACATAGGCGGTGGCTGATTGAAATTGGGTGGTTGTGGTGGTGGTGCCGCGGGCGCATCTTCCAGTTCCATTTCAATATCCATTTGATCATCACTGGAAATATTTCCCATGGCGCCGGCAGAGTTTAAGCTTGGTCCACCTGGCGGTGGCACCGCTCCAGGCGGCGGAAATTGTGCTCCTGGTGGCAGACCAATTGGATGCGGTGGTCCACCCATGCCTGGAAAGCCGGTTGGCATCATATTGGGTGGCATCATCATTGGCGGTGGCATGCCAGGTACCATATTCGGTGGCATTGGCAAACCTGTCATTGGGTTCATCGCACCAATTGGCGGTCCGAGCATGCGAGGTGGCTGTCCGCCCATTGGCGGAGCCATGGGATACTGGGCCGGCACCATGCCCATCAGAGCGCCTGGAGGTCCACCAGCAGCTCCATGTGGTGGCGGTCCAACAGGCGGTGGCTGCGTCGTGTCAATACCAAAGAGTAAACCGGGCGGCGCAGACGCCATTGCACCAGCTGTCCCATCACCTGAGCCTGCAACACCAGACATTGGCTTGTCTTTTGTATTTTTAGCTTGATTGATTTTATCTTTCATCCAGCCTGGCATGGTATCCTCATCGAACATGCCACCTTCTTCGAGACTATCAAAATCAGTGTCCATGTGAAGCTTGTTCCACGGTACGTACGTGACACCCAGATCCAAATCCCAAAAGTCTTTCCATTCTTTGCTCTTGACACCCTTACCAGCTGCCCAAGAAATCGTAATTGCACGTCCCTGCAGTTTATGATTCTTCAGCGCTTGCATTGCTTTGTGCGCGTCTTGACGGCGATTCATGACAATAAAAGCACAGCCGCGTGGCACGATCTGATCTATGCTCACAATGTCACCGTACCCGCCAAAAGTATCTGACAACTCTTCCTGGTAGACCAACTTTGAGAGATGACCAACCCACAGCGTGGTGCTACAGACTATAGCAAGATGATAAAACGGACGAAATTAAACAAATATATAAGTGATTGCCGTAATAAAATGTATAGGCATTGGTTCTAAAATTTAACTGGATGAAATAGACGTGCAGTTAAAGATTTAGTTCTGTCAAAAAGGTAACAAAATTAAGCAGGATTAAAACATTTCCAGTATTTCGAAGAATAGATTAAAAAAACCGCCGCCCCCCAAAGAACTTGAGTCTTAAATAATCTAACACGTATTCTCGATATTGTTGGGGATTGCAAAATGTTTACATAATGAATATTCATTTGCCTTTGTTTTTAAACCGACTTCAACAATTAGGCTTTGAAAGCGGTTAAAAAAAAATTACGAAATATTATTATTAATATTTGGTAAAAAGTATTTAGTAGTTTTTATGATCTCATTAAAACGATTTGCTTAAATACTCGTGAGGGGATTTTTTTTAAAAATGCCTGAACAAAAGTCATTAAACTTTCATGTTCAAGAACCATTAAAGCTAAAACACACACGTCAACCAACTAAGCCAATATCAAAGGATCTGCAGAGTAGAGAAACTATTAACGATTAAAAGTAATATGAAAGATAACCAAAAAAAAAAAAAAAGTTAACTGGTGCAGAAAAAGATGGAAACCAATGTATGATTTAATCAGCTCTCATTAGTATGATAGGACCTAGTCCTGGTTCATTAGTCATAGTTACCGCTTAAGTGCTCCTTTTTAATATCTGGCAAGCCTTTTTTGCGTCGCTCACGCTCGTGCTCACGATCGCGCTCCTTGTCCCTTGCGCTTCGCTCCATACGGTCACGATCGCGTGAGCTGCGCCTGCGACTTGAGCGCGGCGAACGGCTGCGTGATCTCGAACGCGAAGAACGTCGTCGACGATCCCTATCACGATCATTGGCTCCACCAGCTCCACGACCGCCACGTTCACGTGGCGAACGACTGCGACTTCGGCTGCTACGGCGGCTGCGTTTGTAACGATCACGGTCAGGGGTCGGGCTACGCGAATCACCGCCATCCAGATTAATGACCTAGGATTTTGAGTTTTTAAGAAATTTGAGAGAGTAAGAGATAGTGACGTAATTTAAAAAAAAAAAAAAAACGTTAACTTTAAGCAAAAATAAATAATAAGGAGAGGACATGATTTGGTATTGGCTTAGCTGCTGCTGGACGTTTTTTTTTTTTAAGTTTTGAGGAATAGCTTAATTTTCACAGATAGAAAGGAAACGGCTATTGGCACTTGATGTGTTGACGTGTGTTTGCTTTTGCTTTTCTTTCGAAGTTGTGGTTCTTAACTTCTTTTCTTGGCATTTTTAAAATATAATCGAACTCAATCGATTATAATAATTGAGCAAATGTTTCGTTACATATATAGAACTTACCAGTGTCCTAAGCAAACGTTGTTATTGCATCGGTTATCGGTTCTGATCCGCCAGAATTTGTTTAATAAACCTTACCTTGTGGTTTTTTTATATTTGATTTTTATTTTTTTATTTTACTTAAGTAATTTTACTTCTTGGTTTGGACAAATTATATGCAAATTCTGATTTTGTAAATTTAAAATGTGTGATATGCAAAATTTTAAGCTATACTGCACCCAATTAATTTTATTTTCTTTTTGAAATAATTTAAAATCATTTGTAAAGTGAATCGGAATGTACTATAGGTAAATCATGGCAAATCAGGGATGGAGCTTAATTTCTTTAAATTTTTTGCAATTGAACCCTCCGATATAACAACTTTAGCTACTTGCTCATATACAGGAAAAATTAATTCTTAAAGCTTAACATTAAACTTCAACTGCACGTCAGCACAAAACAAATGAAACCATTTTGCATTCAAATTAAGCAAATAATTTCATTTAGTTGTGTTCCTCAATTTCTGGATGGGAATAGTTATTTAAAATACTTTTGGTATTTGATTTTCGATAGCATAGTCAAAATCATAGACAACTTAGGCTTATGAAATAGAAAATAAACCACTATAAATTGTGTTTATGCGAGCGCGATCTGAATTCAAAGTTAATATGAACATAAAGTTACGATCTTGTTGAAGAGGTTTTAGAAATTTCAGTCTCATTCGCATAAACTTTTTGATGAAAAAAATGTTTCGTACCTCAATCGTTTGCTGCTCCGATATAAACTCTACATCTTTGTTCATGTCATTCACATCATTTAAGTTCAATCCCATACCCATTCCAGGAGGTACGCCCGCAGTGCCCTACATAAAATGAAAATATAAGAAAATTGTAAGGTACAATGAATTAAAACCTGCCTTTAAAACATTTTGCAAATGCTGTTGCAGCGCCTCGTCTTGGCTCTGATAGCGCAGTTTTTGATTTTCCTCTTGTTGCTTGAATTTTTGAAAATTCTGCAGTGTTTGTAGCTGACGCAGTACGTTCGGATCCTTTAGTAGCTGCTTTAGATTGTTGTTCTGCAAAAGGCAAATATTTATTCAGTTAGAGGGGCAAAATCAAGAGCAGCGTAATAAATTATAATAAATAATAAATGAAAGGAAAACAAGTCAATTCAAAATTAATTATAAGGCTGCCGTACGTCAAGTAAATTTGATGAAGTTGGTGGCGAGTCGTCGCCCAGGCAATGATGATCGTCTCCAAGTATATCATCGTCATCATCTTCAATTATCTCGCGCACATCATAGTCCAGCTCATGTGAACTTTTGCCATATTTGTGATGATGAGACTTGCTAACACTTGAGCTTGACATACTTTCAAAACAAGATCGCGACTTAGAAGTTGATGAGGATTGCGACATGCCATGCTGCCGTTTCATATAATGCGCCTCCATATGCCGGCGACTTGAGCTTCCGCCAACACTTTCATGCATGCTACGAGAGCATTTCTCATGATTTATTGACTGCTCCAGCGCATAGGCAAGACATAAGGCAAAGGAAAGCATGTTGTTAGTAAATTAATTAATATCCCAGAGCGTTGACTGATTGTTAGCAATACAAAGAACCATAAGATAAAGTTTTGACCAACTCACCGAGAGATCCGGCATGCCACCCAGCTTATCGTCGCTTCCATGTGGACCACCCATGCTGCTGTTCATGCTTAGCTCCAGAACGCTCAAGGTTGAACCATTTGCCCCACTTGATATATCAGCCAGATTTAAAGCACCACTGCTGCTAGGACCGGGTCCCACGCTGCCGGACACATTACCCATACTACCGACAGACGACATTTGATGATAAATAGGATGATTTGGATCGGCCAGATCGAATATGGGTTGTATTACTTCCGACTTGAAGACATTATTCTTTTGCCAAAGATTAAGCACTCGTATGATACGACTCTTGTCTTCGGGTGCACAGCGAAATAGATTTGCAAAAGTTTCTGTTAGATTTCGCTGGAAACGGGGTGCAAAGACATCCTTCTCAGTGCCGTATTGGTGCCTAGACTGTCTCACAATGGAGTCAATGACATACAGGCCTGGTACCTTGTATTCCGGTTTGCACTTCAATATAAACTTCTCGACACTCTGCACGACGTGTTTGTAAAATTTGATTGCACGCATAGCCGATTTGGTGATAGCGGCCATTTTGGCCTTAGATATGGGTGGTCGGCTGTCATAGAGCCCGGAGAGCTGAAAAAAATACATAAATTATAGAACTTTACGAGAAACAAACTATTGCAATTGCACATATGGGCTAGGCAAACGCACTGCAAGGTTGCGCCCATTTACACATTTACAACACCAAACTCTGGATAAAAATGCATAAATTAAAATATTTACACTTTTTATGCCAACAATTCATTGCTGGTGATTGTATAACCGCACTTTACACAAATACTTTGCAATATATAATTTTTTTTTATTTAATGGGCACTTGCAACTGCGGCGGCGACTTGGTGTATCCAGCTTACCTCATTATTGAAAGCAACGACTGTATCCATATTGTTTTCGAAGTACACACACTACGCGCACACACAAATATCAATAAAGCATACTAATAACAGTACAGGCTAAGCTTTAAAATGTATTTTTTTACAATTGAAAAGTATTAAACGCGTTTTCTTTCAATTTTTCACAAACTTTTTCGCACGCACAATGGAAACGTGAAAAAAATGGCTGCCCGATTGCCGTCGAAGTAACCAGACTACACTTATTTTGGTGGTATCGATAATGCGATAATTACAGAGCTGCCAGAGTTAAGAAAAGGCAACGCAAGCAAAAGAAAACATTGCAACTGCATAAAAAGTTTGTAGTTTTAGCAATAAACTTTTATTTATTTATATATATAATCTATATATAAGAAACGGTGATGAGCGCACACCACCGAAAATTAGATGAATCTGATGTAGTTCTAATACAGCGCGTTAGAGAAACACCCTCTTTATATGATCATCGCAATGGTGGTTTTCGTACCGTACAGAGAAAGGAGGAAGATTGGGCAAAGGTAGCAAAGAGCCTTAACATATTTCCATCCGAAGCCCGACGACGTTGGACCTGTTTGCGAGATCGTTATTCGCGTGAATTAAAACAAGTGCGCCAGCATCCGAGCAGCGAATTCGGTCGTAACGAATTCTTTCGGCAAATGGATTTCCTGCGTGAGTTTGTGCGCAAACGGCGCGAACGCGGGCGAAAAGATGATACAACGACAAGTTGGCTCAGAACGGAGAGTAGGTCAGCACGTATGTTTAAGTCGCTGCCGGAGTCCGATACAGTGTTAGAGCAAGAACATGACTACGAGGAAAGTGAACAGAACTATGACGGTAAGTTCGAAAATGCGCAATCTGAGAGTTTTTCTGTTCTTGTGGAAGCTGATGAAGGACAGGAGCAGGAGCAAGAACATGAACACGAACCATACGAGGAGTATATGACTGACTCTGAGCCGCCGGAGCAAAAAATCCTGCCTACGTTGCAACCAGGGCCGTCAATGGTCACCATGCAGACAGAAGCAACAACCACAACCGGACCCACAGCTGTTCAGCCTACAGATGTTAACTATATGGTCTGCGTTCCCAATATCGAGCTTGAGAGAGATCAACTGCCTCAAAATAATAACCTAAGCGCTACAGTTGCACCCCAGGGTGGCAAGCCAGAGAAACAGACACCAACGTCAGAACAATCCACGACCACTAGCACTGGGATTGCTAACGAAAATGAAGATGACTTCTTCTGTAAATCTGTGGCGGCATACTTACGGCAACTGTCCCGACGGCACAAAATCAAAGCAAAAGTGGAAATGTATCAGATACTGGAAAAGTACATTCTGCTTGAGGAGACATCATCAATGCCGGGCACTAATAGTTAGATAATTTTCGGGGCACTAACAAATGTAAATATAATACCCATAGCATATAAGTTTTACATATTTGTAGGGTGATAGTTTTAAAATAGATTTTTATGGAGTACAAATATACACAAGTGACAAAAACCAAACTTTTTGCTCTTAACGCTATAAACCTTAATAACAATTGCTGTTCAACAAAAGTCCTCGTTGATAATATCTGCATTGACAGCCAAGCCACGTTCTTTAAGCGCTTTAGAGACCAAACGATGTTTTTCCTGCCTTTGTTCCTGCTCCCGACGCTGTGCGTCGAGTATGTCGTCTACTGAGATCTCCTTAAGTGGCAGTTTCTGTTCCTTATCACGATCCTGGTATATCAACATGAATGAGCACACAAAAGTATTTCAATAGTTTTTATTACTTACAATTTCTCCCAGTAAAACGACATTTTCGCCGCGTATGATAAAAACACCGCGGGGTATGTCACCGTATTGGTTACCTACATGTATACGTTCAATGGTACGCTGCAGAACTAAATTAGCGAATTGGTCCACGGAACGCAGGTAGCCAATAAGCGTGCGACCATCCCGCAGTAGCACCATTAGTTTTTCTGAAAAGTTACTTGGTTATTGTTGGTACGTTGTGGTGCCGGCTCAAAACTACATACTGTCTACTTCCTCCAGAAGGTGAGCAGTACCTGCTAGAGGATTTAGATCGTCCATATCGAATGTGCTTGTTTGCTTAATTTTTAGTATTTATTATTATTAAATAATAATGCAGCACTCAATTGCATTCGTAAACTTTAGAGAAATGGTCTGATGCTTACAAGCCATCGAGTATCGATATAACAAATCTTATCGATTATTTTTCATTTATCGAGTACATTTATTACCATTTAGAGAAGGCCCACCGGCATGCCGGCCATTTCTCACCTCATACAAACAAAATGAAGTGAGTTTACCTCCAATTACACAAAAATATAATTTATTTATATTTTCATGCATTGAACACAGGCTCAGCGTTGATGGCCTGCTCGTGTATTTTCCGTACGAGTATATTTACCCTGAACAATATGCGTATATGCTGGAACTTAAGCGCAGCTTGGACGCCAAGGGCCACTGCCTGTTGGAAATGCCTTCAGGAACCGGCAAAACTGCTACACTGCTATCCCTGATTGTTGCTTATATGATTGAGCATCCGGAAACAGTGCGAAAGTTGATTTACTGCTCACGTACTGTGCCTGAAATTGAAAAAGTTATAGCTGAATTACAAAATCTAATGGTCTACTATGAAAAACATGCACCCATGCCACCGGGAATGACAGGATTGGTGCTTAGTTCACGTAAAAATTTATGCATACATCCTGATGTGAGTAAGGAACGCGAAGGTAAGGCTGTGGATGGTAAATGTTATGGTTTGACTGCGAGTTACATACGCGAGCGGCATGAGGTGGACGCCGAAACGCCAATCTGTCAGTATTTTGAAGGATTCAGCCTCGAAGGCAAGGAGTCAACTTTGCCTGTGGGCATATATAGCATAGACGATCTCAAGGAGTACGGCCGTTCCCGCAACTGGTGTCCATATTTTTTGGCTCGTTATGCTGTGAGTTATTGTAGCGCGCAGTAAGGCTAAATGACTATTTTAAATATGTATTATTTCCACAGATTTCGCACGCCCATATTGTTGTATACAGCTACCACTATTTGTTGGATCCAAAAATTGCACAAGTAGTTTCCAAGGAAATGAGCCGTGAATCTTGTGTTGTATTCGACGAGGCGCACAATATAGACAATGTATGCATTGATTCCATGAGTGTAAAGATCAACAGACGTACTGTAGAGCGCAGCACTAATGCATTGAATCAGTTAACAAAACTTGTGCAGGAGTAAGTGACATTGTATAATTTATTAAATACCAACTAAAAAAAATTTACGTTTTTAGCCTACGAGAGGAGGATACTAATAGACTAAATGAAGAGTATCAGCGTATGGTACAGGGCTTAAAAGATGCCAGTGTGCAACGTGAAACTGATATGATATTGGCTAACCCAGTGTTGCCAAATGATGTGCTAAAAGAAGTCGTACCAGGAAATATACGTAATGCGGATCACTTTCTCAGCTTTTTGCGTCGTTTCATTGAGTATGTAAAGACCCGTCTGCGGGTGCATCATGTTGTGCAAGAGTCTCCTGCTGGTTTTCTTAAAGATGTTTCCTCAAAGATATGCATAGAGCGCAAGCCTTTAAGATTTTGTGCTGAGCGATTGTCCAGTCTTTTACGTACGCTCGAAATCAGTGATATGACGGAATACGGCGCGCTTACACTGGTAAGTTATAATTGCAATTGTACAGCTTATGGACAGAGTCTAAAAAAAAAGACAATACATTTGCAGATTACACATTTTGCAACGCTGGTTTCAACGTACACAAAAGGCTTTACTATAATTGTGGAGCCATTTGACGATAAAACGCCCACAGTATCCAATCCCATACTCCATTTTAGTTGTTTGGATTCTTCAATAGCCATGGCGCCTGTCTTTACGCGCTTTCAAACTGTTGTCATCACATCTGGTACACTATCGCCCATGGACATGTACCCTAAAATATTGGATTTTGATCCTGTTGTCATGAGCTCATTTACTATGACGCTTGCGCGACCTTGTCTGCTGCCCATGGTAACTTAGATATTGCCAAACTAAGTCTTGAAAATTATTTAAAAAATATTTATTTGTAACAGATTGTGTCCAAAGGCAACGATCAAGTGGCAATTTCTTCCAAGTTCGAGACTCGTGAAGACACTGCTGTTATACGCAACTACGGTCAACTGCTTGTGGAAGTGGCCAAGACAGTGCCAGATGGCATAGTTTGTTTCTTTACATCTTACCTGTATTTAGAATCTGTGGTCGCCTCGTGGTACGACCAAGGCATTGTTGACACACTGCTGCGCTACAAACTGCTATTTATTGAAACCCAGGATAATGCCGAAACTAGCTATGCGCTCATGAACTATGTTAAGGTGAGCCTTAGATTTAGTTTATACAAATTAAGTTCTATGGCTTCGCCATTTATTGTACTTGACATGGTTTAAATTGTTATTACTCTCTACAGGCCTGCGATTGCGGTCGCGGTGCAGTGCTGCTAGCTGTGGCGCGTGGCAAGGTCTCCGAGGGTGTGGATTTCGATCATCACTATGGTCGCGCGGTGCTCATGTTCGGCATACCCTATGTCTATACGCAATCGCGCATACTCAAGGCACGCCTTGACTACTTACGCGATCAGTTTCAAATACGAGAAAATGATTTTCTAACCTTCGATGCCATGCGACATGCAGCGCAATGTGTGGGTCGTGCACTGCGTGGAAAAACGGACTACGGTATTATGATCTTCGCTGATAAGCGCTTCTCGCGGCAGGACAAACGATCGCGTTTACCTAAATGGATACAGGAGCATTTGGTGGACAGCTTTTGCAATTTAAGTACGGAAGAAGCAGTGCAGCTGGCACGTCGCTGGTTGCGACGCATGGCACAACCCTTCACGCGTGAGGATCAGCTGGGCATATCGTTGTTGACACTGGCGCAGCTGGAAAATATTGAACAGGAGAAACTGGAGCGACAGGCGCAGGGCAAAGAGGGTGTAGGCGGTGAGGTGCAGGAGCTGTAAAAGTTGTCAAAAAAGCCGGCTGGCGACTTGAAACCGGCTTAACTGCTGGCCATATCTCTGGCTGCTCATTTGGCTTCCTTCCGCAATGTTGGTTGTGTGTGTCTGTGTGTGTGTGTGCGTGATTCTTTGTAATAAAAAACGTTTTAACTGGCAGCTAAATGACATTGAATGCCATCAAAAAGCCGAGCAGCAAAAACAAAAATTAAAAAGTTAAAACTTTTGGCTTACGCTTTAACATTTCGCATGCAAATTAGACTCAAATGCCTTATTAACTGTTAATTAATATTATTTATAATTTTTGCGGTTTAAAATGGTTTGTTTCTCGTCAACGATGACTAACCAGAAACCAACGCCACGGCCATTGAAAGGCAAGCCAGTGGGATTACCTGAAGCTATGACGATAAGGGCTAATTGAGTCTTAATTGCTTAATTCACGCAAATAACAAATTTTCCATCCGAAAATACACATTATAAAAGGAAAATAAGTTAATATAAGTGAAAAACAAGGAAGCATATTAGAGCACAACTGCAACCATTTGGCTAAGCTGTTGTTCATGAATTTTATGAGAACATAAATTGCACCCCGGATAAGCAGAGTAATTAAATTAAACAATAAACAATTGTTTTTCTGCATCATTTGCAGCATCGAAATAATTTGCAAATTTAACGCCATCTTAATCAGCTTAATAACCGGCAATGCCTCAATAATGGCTGGCAGATAGGTTATCAGTTCAAATTATTATGTGATCATTGAATTTAACAGGCAGCTCCTTCGATATATTAAAAACTTGTTAAATCCTATTTAAATTTGAAACTACTATTTAAGCTTGATAGCATACGAATGACAACAACGCATTTGCAATTTCCTGAAGTTGAAGTCTCAGTCCTTTAAGAGCAAAATAATGATACAAAAAAGCTTTGCAAAAAAGCCCAAACTAACGGCACGCACGACGAGGCAAAACGTAAGCGGTAGAGAAACACGAACAAGCCAGTCATAATGTGCGTACAGTGAATACTCAGATATGGCACTATTAAACTTGAACTAGTAGAAAGGGGGCACAATAGACTCCCATGGGTGTAGGGCTACCCTCGTTCATACATTACATTACAAGGAATTATTAATATTTAAAACCAAAACAATCTATCGAATTGTTCCAGTTCTCCAATTAATTAGAAACCTAATTAGCAAATATATATTTTATATCAAACTTCGTTTTGATATTTTGATTCTGTAAACATTGTCATCTGAACATGCTGGGTAAATGATGGGAAAGTGATTTTCTTAATTTTCCTTAAATTTTTATTATAAACAAATATTTTGCGAAACTTTTTGTTCAGCGACTTTGAAATATTAACTTGAAAACTTAATGTTAAACGCTAGCTAGGCTTTGGTTATCTTAATCTTAAATGGGAAATTGAGATAGAAATCGAAAACTACTCTTAAGAATGAATGGCAAGTTATTCATAAGTTATAACGCGTACTACCCCTAATAAAAGAACGTTTGCACAAAGCCAGTGCTGACTGTAGCACTAACAAGTGTGACTGAAACGAAGACGGAGCCAACCCGACCCCACCAAGACCGCGACCGCATCGGCCTCCAACAAACACAATGACTCTGACGCCGACACTGGCTCTGACTCTGACTTTGCCAAAGTGGCAGGCAGCAGAAGCAAAAGCAGTGTATCTCTCGTTGAAAAAGAACTTTCGATTTTTCATAATAAAAAGGTTACAACTAAATAACGAACCGTTTAGTCGGGTAGATGCTTAGGAAAGTGAAGCAAACAAAAGCGAGCGTGCGCTTAAACAAATGCAATAGCAAATAAAAACAAATAAAAAAAAAGCCAAAACAGCAATCAGAAAAAATTTTCAAGTAAACTTATTAAGTTAAATAAAAAATCGTTTAAATATAAAATTATATAATAAAAACCAAACAATTCGTAAATCAATTTCTTAAGTGTTTTAAGTGTGAAACATCCAAAAATTAATACACTGTAATTTATTAACAATATTTTTACAACTAAAAGTACAAGAAAATAAAAATAAATATGAAGCCCCAAATTAACGAACAAAATGGCAGCACTCAAAATGGCGACGTTGCCATAGATGCTGCCACTTTAGCTGTGGATGCTGCTGCTACGATCACTCCAGCTGCTGCCGCAGTTGCCGGCGTTGGCGCCGTTGTGGCTGCCAAAAATAGTCAACAACTGAAATTGGAAATGCTCAACTTGGGCAATGGCAATGCCACAGGTGAGAAAAAGCATGTTGTATATAGAATTCCTTACAAAGTTGCTTCCTGTTTGTGTGCCCCAAAAGTGAGCTGAACGACAACTATCTTTAAGTAAAATGGTAATAATTTTTCCGGATTTGTAACAAGCGGAATCAGCTACACACAAGAGAATCTAGAGTACAGCTGATAGACTGGCGGCTGGAAAAACATCAAAGTGTGCAGCTTACAAATATAATCTTAATTTTTTGAAGATATTGCGTTTTCCAGAGTAGGTTAGGATGTCTTTTTTGGTGGAAAATAAATTTTGCAGTACGACATCGCTGCGTTAGCCTAGAAGACCACGCCTCAAAATAGCTAAGTCTTTTTAGGGAATTCTTTTTATTCCAAGGGCTATGCAATTTGTAACTTCAAAACCTAACAAAAAGTTGTGTCACGGGATTAGGGAGAATTATTATCAACCAACTGCAATGCATCTTCACTTTAAGTGCAATAAGATCTCAATATTCTACTGACACTTTCAATGCACTTGGCGCAGTTTTTTATAGGTAATCCAACACCAAGGTTAGGCCATCGCTAAGCTCCACGTAACGTCACTAGTACGCATTAACGCAATCTTTCAAAGCAATTTCATCATCATCAGCATTATTATTATTATTATGATCGTTTAAAAACATAGTTAGCTATACGATCAGATTCTAACAATGACCCTCGATACATAGCTCCGATTTCCGGCGATTTGCAAAATGCTGCGACATATGTATTAGGCATTCCTTAGCGCATAACCGCAAAATGGTAAATCATATTACTTCAACTAGACCAAAAAAATGTCTATACAAACCACACACTGACGGCCATTTGGAAAAACATAAAAATATTCATAGCAAACTAACAAATCATAATCGTAATGAACTCATTGACATTGACATTGAAAGTTTTGCTTTGGCACTTTGAATGCGGATCAGGAGATTGGCATATAACAAGAATACCATAGTATATATTCCATTTCCAATAATCCGGTATTTGGCCAAAAGCCACACACAACCACACACACACACACACACACACACACACACCCAGTTGGCTTGTACATAGACAAAGACACGAAGACCTGTACTACTTTTCGAATACGAATTGAAGGTTAAAAGCGTTTAATTGCTGCGTTGTTGTTGCTACCAATTGCCGGTGCGAAGCACAAACTTGGATTTTGTTTGATCTAAGCATTGGTTTAATACAGTTTTGATTTGTTTGCTTGCTTTGGTTGGATACACTGCATCCAAATGTTTAAGCCGGCATGTTAAGTTATTGCAACAAATATGAGGTACGAATAGTTGGCGATATATGCAAATGCAGGGCGTAATTTGGCCGGAATAGCTAAGGATGCGCTCATGTGCCATTTTAGTGAATATGATGAAAATCTTTTAGAGCTTTTATTTAAGGCGGCATAAGCAGGAATATACAGCTACAACTACAGTGTATATTATAGTCAGGATGTTCCCATGCTGTATTTTGTCTTTGGGTTTCTTTGGCGTATGAGTAATATGCAGCAGTACTTCACATTTGAACGATTGCGGTCAATAAAAAGTAGCAATTTTTATATATATAATATACGTTATTTAATACAATAACAAGTCTTAAAAAATTCTTGGGTCATGTCCATGCGCAAACATTAATCGTAGAAAATTCCATAGCATTTTTTTTCGCTGCGTATGACAAAAACCCGAAAAGTTGGAAGTTCCAGTTAAAAAAACCAACACAAGTCGAGACTTGGATAGTACCATATTCCGTAATGCGTAATTACATTGAGCTAAAAGCCGTGCTAGGTTATAAGTTCGTACAGAATAAGACAAAACACCTGCCCTATGAAAAATGTTAATAATAGCTTAATTGCTTTGAATACTTTTATAATTCCAAAGCAGCTGGCGGGCATAAATTATAGCATGATCGAAAGAGAATGCCAAGAAGATTCAAGACATTATCTACTGTTGGCTGAAGATTTTGGGAAAGTGAAGCATGCCAGCGAAAAAATATATATATATATGTATCCTGTTTCAAGCAAGAATTGCAATTAACCAGCTACAAGTGCCGATACTTGTAGCATAATTTTCAAAGTATAATGATTATTCGTATATAAAATGGTCACCGAGTGAAAAATATGTCATTCAGAATAGAAGCATAATTGGCAAAGCCAAATCTTTAACTAAATACATAAAATAATGATGACAGTTTTGACATATGTCATTGAAACAGTGTTAAGAAATGCAACCACAAAATGGATAACTCTGTATTTCTAGATACGCGGCTATTCTCTAGAAATTCAACTTCCCTGTTGATGTCATCTGCAGCTGGCTGGCTGGCCCTTAGTTGGATGTAAAATATATAAAAACCCACTCGATTTATTTGCAACTGATTAATTGCACCCCAATGCAATTTAAAACATTGATTCAAAGGCAAATTTGCAGGTGCTCTTTATATTGACGTCATGTTTATTTGTTTTCTTAATTTTCTGGACGGATCTAAAGACTGTGGGCACCTCTCGATTCTACTTTTGTTGCTCTCATTTCAGAAGAGGAAATTATAATTATTCCAGTAGACGGCTGCCTTGGGACTAGAACAATTTCCAGTTCTTCTCGCTGTTGACCAAAGCAGATTTTCAAGAGTGATTCCCACGCCTACACTTTCGGCTTATTTGCCTTCAAAACTAAAGTGAAAAGAAATGCAGGATTTTAAAAAAAAGTTGTTTTGGTTGTCTATATGTATTTTTATACCCGAATTCTTAGCTGCTACCCGCTCAGACATATTCGCAATTCCAACAATTTGCTTGCAAAAATTGATTCAGCTGTACAATGACCTACCCAGAGGAGAGTCTGGATCCACAAACGGACACATTACGATGGCATGAGATAACGGATACTATTGAAATCAATGTATTCGAAAACAGAGCGCAAAAGTAGCCATAAAAGTTTTCATTATGAAAACCAATGAGGGGCTTCACAGGACAGTGCCGTCCATTATCCTAATTTATTGTACTTCAATAAAGTGTCTCCGTTTTATTTTATCAAAGTGAATATAGTTTGTACCCAAACTACAAAATAGTCTCTTCCTCAAGCATATATTCGGTTAGATCTGCTGCTCCTGACAACGTGGTTACAGGCACACGATTTACATATGGCACACTACTGCCAGGATTGACCATGATGTCGCAGGCATTGAGCAGCACCATCACATTTGTGATCTCCGTATTGATGTTCATTAAATTCGACGGCCTCTCCAATTCGCATTTGTTGGCGCGTCGCCGAAAACGAAACCTGACTGAATTTGCTTTACCCTGAACAGTTTCCTCATCAAAATACGATACTGAGTTATTTTTTAAATCCGGATTAAAATTGGCTGGCTTAGTTAGTTCTTCCAGTACCACTGATGTTTTCAAGCGCCGACAGGGATCACAAAGGTCGGGATTATTTATGCCTGCGGGTGAGGTACTTTCGCACGGATTCTGTGACGGTTCTACTGTAGTGCTTTTTTTGCATTTGTCACCCTGTTGTTGCTTGTTTTTTGGCTTTCTCGAGTCACATTCTTGCTGCTGCTGTTCCAAAGCCTGGCGCAGGAATGCTTCTTCTATGTCGATTAAGCGTTTGATGGCACAATCACGTTTAAGAAAGTTCCTTATTACGGTTAGATCTCGGGGCACAGCGCCAATGACATCGTAGTCGTCGGCACGCAACTGAACACGATGCGCCATCTGGTTGTGTGTCTGGAACAGGCAGCTAAGAATTAAGAGTGTAGGATATAATTTAGAATTTTGCGTAGGCAAAATGTTGTATTTAAACTATTGTATGGAATCTTGTCAGGGTGAAACAAGAACAAATGCCTACTAGCCTGTAAAAGCATAACATTAGATTGGAAATAAGGAAAATAAGGTATTATGGGATATAAATGAGTTAAATTAGAGTTAAATGGATTAGAAGCGAGGAGTCCCATGGGTCATCTCAGTAGAGGTGTCACCCAGCGTTCAGGCAACAGAGACTCTTGAACAGGATTTTGAGAATGCTGTCTTAAGACAAAAAAAAGAGTTTTGGCCTTTGGACTTTGGCCGACTATAAATTTCGGAACCACCCCCAGCACTGTTGCAGAGGATGTGGCTGATACGTTAGGCTCTGATGCCATCTTTGGACAATGTGTTACCAAAGGAGGTATGTGTGTGCGATTTCTGACCAATTATATTTTTTCCTATACTTTGAAGTAAATGTTTTGCAGAAAAAGTTATAGAAAATTGTTTGTAAATTATAATCTTTTTCAATCCCGTCCATTTCAGTGGTGTCACATCCTAATGAAACGTTGGTCTAGAATAAAAAACCGTTCTATTTAACATTATAGACTTGCAGTAAAGTCCAAAAAGAGGTGTGCTTAATTTTAAACCCCTTGAGCAATCCAAGTTCGTCCGCAGGCTTGTGTACCTATCAACCATTGAGAGAGTACGCAGGGTAAAAACTAAGGCTTGACTCTATTGTTAAGGTGACGCACGCAGACAAAGAGCTAACCTTGGCAGAGTTTTCAAGTTGGCGCCAGATGCCCTTCTGCCACCCTGAAATGATTTAAAAGCCTCTTAAGCAGCCTACCAGCCTCCCCCAGCCCCATTTAAGTTAGAGTAGCAACAAGTTTGTTAAACATTTTGAGAGTCATTGGCAAACAAACTGTAGGCGCTGTTAAAAAAGCTCAAAGCTTGAGTTATGTTTGGTCTGCTACACTGTTAAATCGCTGTTAGCTACAGAAGCTGCCACAAGTGCGAGCAGCAACGAAATAGAAATGTATGAGACACAGCTAGCAACAGAATATGTTACGAGATTTTCAAAGTCTGCGCCTCTACTTAAGTGTACACTTTGTGGTTGTACCCAGCATTCATTTCAAAACGTTCCAACGCTCAAACATCATATAAATATTCATTCAAGAACTAGAGAAAAAGTACAAAAAAAAAAAAACAAAAAAGAAACCAAAAAAATTAAGAACATTTTTTGTGTATTTATTCGGGCTTATTTGTTTTTGCGAACTGTGTAATCTCACTACAAGTTTATTTACTTGCTAAATTGTTTTGAAAGTCATTATGAGTTTTACACGCCAATTGTCTGAGATGAGTGCCAGCGAGTTGAACGATGCCATTGATGATACGAACTTTCCACAGGCGCATATCCTATCGCGTGGTCGCAACAACAGCGTGTGCTCAACAAGTAGCACATCGGGCACGTCCTCGCTAATGGACCGCGCATTATCTCAGACGGACGAGGCTAATGTTGAGGATAATGCTGCTGTGGTGGCGGGATTAACTGGAGCTGCTGCTGCTGGTGGTGGTGCTACTGCTGCTGCTGCTGGAGGCAATAGCGCAACACAACGTCCACGTTTGATACTAAAAACGAATGGCGCAATTCCGGAAACTGATGGTACACAACCGAAAACACCAATGACACCGCGTACATCGACAACGCCAGGTAGTGCGGTGTCTCTTCTGCCTCTGAGCTCTAGGAATTGGGTTGTCGATAAACTGCTTGAATTTTCTATTTCTTTTAATTGATTTAAATCAATCGCTTTATGACTTTGCAATTTGTTGGCATTAGCAGAAGTCAATAACTTAATATAATTCCCACAAGTGAGGCGTTACTTAAAACCGCTTGAGCGATAAGCTCATAGACAAATCAATGTTTTGGGGCAATAGTTCAGCTCCATAAAGATTTGTGTTATTTTCAAACACTCGCTGATAAGCACTAAACGTTACAGAGAAAAGAAAGCAACAAAATCTTATCCATACATTTATTTTCATTTTGTTTTTTTGTTCTCGCTTGCAGGCCATGAAAAATGCACTTTCCATCATGATCTGGAGCTGGATCACAAGCCACCCACTCGTGAGGCACTATTGCCCGATATGGCGCGTTCCTATCGCCTATTGCTTGGCGGCTTGGGTGAGAATCCCGATCGTCAGGGTCTAATCAAAACGCCGGAACGTGCGGCCAAAGCCATGCTCTATTTTACCAAAGGCTACGACCAAAGCTTGGAAGGTGAGTGAGTAAGCATTTTCGTGTGTTTTATGAGCATGTTGATGATGGCTCAGCATTTGCATATGCAAAGAGAATGGAGAAGTTCATGCATAAACATGTTGGTTGGTACTTTTGGTCAAGTAAGATGTTAGATTCGGGAAATTCCAACTTGAAGATACGATAAACGCTGTTGGCATGATATGCAACAAAATGTAGAGTACAGCTTTTTTTTGCCAAACAACATTTTTATACTCTACAAAGAGTATAAGGTAAACGTGCAATGTATGTATGGCATTATATCGCACATTGTTCCTTAAAAATTAATTTTTATTGAACTTGAATATCTTTTCAAACTGCTTTAATATATGCCATTAAATATTTATGAAATCAAGTGGCCCTTGAAGTCTCTTCAAAATCAATTCAAATTCACCAGTCTTGTGGGTTTATCCAATTCGGTAACTCTTGTAAGATATAGTTCAAAAAGGGTTCTCGCTTCGATTGAATTACATTTTCTTAGTGTAGATTTCAACATTTCTTCGATAATACTGTAAGCCCCAAATCACTTAAGAACAGTAAGAGGAAACCTTTATCTGTCATCTGGCTTTATTTGCGTCAAAAATTTGACAAAAAGTACCAACCTAGCGAGCTGACACCGGTTGCTAATTATCTAGAACCACATAACGCGTCACAACATCAACCAACTTGTTTCATTCATCTATCCTGTGCTCAATGCGTCACTGATTGATAATTGACATGCAGTCGCTGCTGTCTTTAAGAAGGGGGCTTTTGTTTTTTGTTTTTTTTTTTTTGTGGCTTTTCCCAGCCAAGTGTAGCCTAGTCGGAAAATGAAACTAGTTTCTTGCACATGAATCATATATGTATCTAAATGCTTCACATGCAGCACATTACTTTATCTGCCAAGTGCGCCTACAAGTGCAGCACTACTGGCGCCTCCGTAATATCTATATTAACGTACATTAGCCTAATTACCACTTTCGGAGATACAGTTACACTTACACCAACTAGTGCGCAGTTACAAACATTTTTTTTTTTGGCCCAGAATTGTAGCTTTAAGAAACACACAGTTCTCAATCGCTCAACAACATTTTAGAAGAAAAAAAAAATTAATTGCAAATAATTCTGTGAACCGGTTCTCGTTTTTCTGGTTCTATATGCGAGCACATGTAAATTAATAAAACAGCAGCACATTAAAAATAAAAAAAAAATTAATACATTTAAAAATAAATACACAAACGAAAGTGAATAGCCTTCAATAAAATGGCCAAAGTTAATTCGTATCAGTTAAATCGAAAACAATTTCGTGAGAGTCAATTTATGCTGAATAATGCTCTAGCCCAAACTTTTATAGTTGAACCTACACATACATAAATACTTGCATACTTGTGTATAGAGAAATAAAAGTAGAAAATAATAAAATAAAAAGCTAAGAGCTGACATCTGACATTGAAAACAAAAACAACACTGGTCATTGCAAATTGGCAGGAAGCACGCGGCGAATGTCATAGAGACGGCGCTACGGCGTGAGAAACGGGAGTGACAAGGCCGAGGTAAAGCAAAGTTGTTGTAGGCGTTGCCTAGGATTTCAATTGCCATGAAAAAAAAAATAAAAGTCATTCCAGCACACACATAGGCGCCTCCTTATGCTTGGTTTACACTGCGTCACATTGTTTGCTCTTGTCACGCATTTTATGCATAAACTTATTTTTGTAGTCTTTTCTACATAAACTCCACGCCACAAAAGGCTTTAAAATTGATCCATGTATTTTCATTGTTTTAATTAGGCTTATCGTAAATAGGATTAATTTATGTGAAATAAATTGCAGAAACTTATAACTTCGGCAAAAACTTCAGTAATAATTAAGGCAAATTGAATCGTAGTATCAGCTTTTTTTTGACAGTATTGTCTTGTGGCAAAGTGAAGTTTATATCTTTCTCCCATGTCATTCTTACCCGATTGTCCAGTTTCTAAACTGAAAATATTTACAAGAGAATTTTCAACATAACACAAAATCCTAAAATCGCTTCGACGAGAGTTTTTTTTATATACCAAAGAGAAGATCGGGTTTGTTCATTCAACATTGGGTCTAAAACCACGACTTAAAAAACGTATTTTGTGTACTTTGGTTCTATGCCATGTCAGTGTTGCATACTGTGATGGGCAGTGTAAACATAGCATCAAGCATTTTTGCGCTGGCGCACTTAGCCACACACACACACGCATAGCTACAGCATCCCATTGTACAGAGCATCGCATTAGTAGTCAAGAGATGCGTGCAACTTAACATTCAGTTATACTCGTGCTCAAAAGCCGCTCAAATTTATTAGGAAAATAAATCTTAGCCAAAGGCATTCATAAGATACACACACACACACACACACACACATTCACACACTTACATAATAGAAACTACACACGCATATACATGGGAGAGGGTCGCTGCACATGATTGTGTGTGTGTGTATTTATGCAAGCTCTTTTTTTTTGAATGCCACGAACAAGCAAAATCTGTTATAAGGCATTTGGTCACATGTTTGATGTAGACTCCGTGGCGCAACGGTAGCGCGTCTGACTCCAGATCAGAAGGTTGCGTGTTCAAATCACGTCGGGGTCAATTTGTATGAGCTTTTTTTTTATTATTATTATTTCAATAAATATTCCTTTTTTATTTTTGTAGACGTTCTTAACGGTGCCGTTTTCGATGAGGATCACGATGAGATGGTTGTTGTCAAGGATATTGAAATGTTTTCAATGTGTGAGCATCATTTGGTGCCATTCTATGGCAAAGTGTCGATCGGTTATTTACCATGCAACAAAATTCTGGGTCTAAGCAAGCTAGCTCGGTAGGTTTGCAAGTTGCGTGTATAAAAGCTAAATAACTCAATATTTTAAACTATTTGCAGCATAGTGGAGATCTTTTCACGTCGCTTGCAAGTGCAGGAGCGTCTAACTAAACAAATTGCTGTTGCCGTAACACAGGCAGTGCAGCCTGCTGGAGTTGCCGTTGTCGTTGAGGGAGTGTAAGTTTAAAAAATAATTTAGAAATGTAAACAAAAAAAAATCAAAAATAATTTTGCATCGGCCGGGAATCGAACCCGGGCCGCCCGCGTGGCAGGCGAGCATTCTACCACTGAACCACCGATGCTTGTGATCTTAGCTGAGTAAATTCTCTACTAGCCATAGAGAGTCTATGCAATATCAAGCAAACAATGTCAATAATAATTTAAATTTAAATCTTGTTTTTTATAAAACTTTCTTTTAGACATATGTGCATGGTGATGCGTGGCGTTCAGAAAATCAATAGCAAAACTGTTACTTCTACTATGTTGGGCGTTTTCCGTGATGATCCCAAAACACGTGAAGAATTCCTCAATTTAGTCAATAGCAAGTAAACTTGGCACACCCGCAGCTGGCTTCAAGAAACTGACCAAAACAGGCAACCAACTAATAAAAACTCACGAAAGAAATATAAAATAAAATATTTTTGTAGGCGCTTACATAAAAATTGCAACGAACACAGGGTCCAATGTTTATGTTATTAGTTTTCCTTCAATTGCTGTTTTTTTATTATTATTAAATTTATTGTTATTAGCATATTGACATTATTAGAATTTTGTAAAAATTAATAAGAGTTTTATTTAGCTAAATTTAATAAATTAAGAGTTTAAATTTTGATACGTTTAAAAATATATTTTGCTAGACGTTTGGGTGTTGGGTAATTTTATGTTCAAATTTTATACGCAATTTTAATGGCACCTGAACAATAATTTTAAATAGTTACATTGTAAGGAAACAACTAAAGAGACGATATGGCAAACCGTTTAGGGAATTTACAAATAAACTAAATATCATATATAAGGTATGCATACATATATATTTATTTAGAACCAATTTTCTCTTTCGAAAATAAATATATTTGAATATATATATTTTTAAATTACTCGTGCACATATATACTTAAATGTAGCCAAAAACTATATAAAAATTTGATTAAAATTCGCGTTAAAAGTTGATTGTTTTAATGTTGTCACTTGTATGAAATCAAATTGGCTTAAATGTACAATAAAATACATATACAATATATATATTAAAAAATTTGTTGAAATAAAATGAAAAATAAAGAACACAAACTTTGATCTTGTTGTTACTGACCCCGACGTGATTTGAACACGCAACCTTCTGATCTGGAGTCAGACGCGCTACCGTTGCGCCACGGAGTCCACTTGTGGGGTGGGGGCCTAGCAAACAAAACACGATATTCGACACAGCTGCAACGAACGAGCCAAACAAAGCTTCAAACTTAAAGGTTTAAAACTCGTAAAAAAAGTATAAATAAGATTTAAATTATGTAAGTATTTAAATAACAATGATAGCCATGTCCAAAGTGTGCCCCTTAGCCTATTATGAAACTGTGTTCAGTGGCCGACACAAGCATCGGTGGTTCAGTGGTAGAATGCTCGCCTGCCACGCGGGCGGCCCGGGTTCGATTCCCGGCCGATGCAATTGACTTTTTTTTTGCATATAAATAAAAGGATTTTTTTAATTACATGTGGCAAAGTTTATAAGTGAAACATCCAAAACAAAAATATTTTGGCAAACAGCTTTTAAAATTAAACAAGAAAAACTACGACTATATTGCTGTCTGCATAAATATTTGTCATTCAACTACAATTATTAATATGAACAAAATAAAAAGAAATGCGGCCGCTGGACCTGCCATCTATTGACCCCGACGTGATTTGAACACGCAACCTTCTGATCTGGAGTCAGACGCGCTACCGTTGCGCCACGGAGTCTATTTATTCCCATCAATCCAAAATTCATTTAATCAAACAATGCCATACAGCGCCACCTACAACTGTATGTCAAATATCGATAACGACACACAACATTAAACCGATGACAGCAATTAACATCGATAAGTAGTTTATATCCCTCAATGCTTACATTCAACCGCAGCCAACTTCACATCAACGCGCATCGAGCAGTTTTGCCATACTATTTATTCGCAATAAATGCGAATTTCGGCCGTTAATATTGCATTTAGTTTGTGCAAGCGCAACAAATTTGCAAACAGCATAAAGTTCTTCAACATTTCTGAGTAACAAAACTAAATTTCAGCGCGTTGAAAAGCGCGTTTTAACATTTTCTTGTGCGCGTTCTAACTTTTTTCCACATCAGCGACGGGTCCAACGCGTGTGTGTGTATTTTGTGCGTGACGCGCTGCTGCCGCCAAACAAAATAGAAGCGGAAAAAGTAATGGATTTGGCAAATTTAGAAAAATTAAAGGTGGTGGAGCTACGCAATGAATTGCAGGCTCGTGGTCTGGACACCAAAGGTGTGAAAGCGGTGCTTATCGAGCGTTTGCGAGCACACGTTGATGGAAGCATTATTGCCGGTGGCGGCATCGGAGGTAGGTTTGTGTGTGTATGCATAATGGCGTTGTGAGTTTCGGTGTGAGTTTAATGCGTACATGTATGCGCGCGTAATATGAACATTTTCGTATGTGTGCATATGCGTGTGTGTGTGTGTTTTAATGTGCATGTAACGCGGCTCAATGGCTAAGCTAAGCGCCTATTGTGTTGTAAACGAGTCTTATATAACAAAAAAAAAAAAACAATGAAAACCGCTCACTTAACACGTCATTCTTTTTCGTTTTTATGTATTTCTAATATTATATTTTTCTCTTAGACGGCGCGCCGGTTACACCAAGCCGACGGCACCGACGAACGCGTTCTATGTCACGATCACCCTCGCCGGTAGCAACGGCGCCCGTAGCAACCGAACCAGAGCTTGAAACCTTAGCAGAGGAGGAGCCGACAGAATCTTTGGCGGCCGGTAAGAAGGAGGAAGTCGATGAACATGATCAAGAAGAAGATGAGGAACAGCAGACTGTTGACGATGAGAATTTTGAAGAATCTGATCAGCAAACAGAGCAAGACGAAGATGTTCTTATGGCAAATGAAAAAACCGAAGAGCAAAATGTGCAGCAGGACCATGATGAATCCCATGATTTCTCGGAAGACGCATCTCAGTCCCTTAAAGTAAACGAGGAATCAACTGCTAAAGCCACTAATGGCGATAACAAAATGGATGTAGATGAAAACAACGCAAAATTGAACACCGATGAGCAACAAGACGATCAGTCTGCTGAGCAAGGCCACGAAAAAGCTGATAATTCCGAAAAGGATGACCATCACAATAGCAGTGAGCGTCGAAAGCGCTCTCATAGTCACACACGCTCGCATAGTGGGTCACGATCACCAAAGCGACGCAGCGGGGACAAACGCGAATCCAAGGCTGCTGAGGAGCGTACTGTACCAGAAGATGAACCCACTATTCCTGATAATCAAGTGGGACTGAGCTGGCGTAAGTTAAATAATTCCAGAATTAACGAAATGAAAATAAATTGCTTTTCTATATTTTTTTTTTCTACTTTGCCTACAGTGGATTCAGATTTACATCTACGCATTGATAGTACCAACTTTTCTTCAGCCAAGCCCTTAACACCAGAAATCTATAGCCTTATATGGTCAGGAGCACGCACTAATTATGGAGTGCGAGAAGGCAAGGTGTGCTATGAAGTGCGTCTTTCTGAAGAATCTGTCAGCGACAACTCGCATCATTTTCGAGATGAGCCGAACGTGCGTGGTTTTCGTGTGGGCTTTTCAACGCCGCAATCATCGCTACTGCTTGGTGAAGCAGAACATTCCTTTGGCTATTGTGAAAACGGTCGCAAGGCTAACAACAGCGAATTTACGGATTACGCCAAGCCATACCAATTAGACGATGTTATTGGTTGCTATTTGGATTTGGATAGTACGCCGTGTACCATTAAATATACGCTAAATGGTGAGGATCTTGGTCAGGCATTTGAATTCGAAAAGAGCATATTGGGCGAAGATGGTGCACTATTTCCACACATTGTCACCAAAGGTTATGAGTACATTGTGAACTTTGCCGATAACGAGCAATTATTGGTAAATGCTGAAAGACCAACTCGAAAACGCCGCAAGCCACGCAAAGATTCGCACAAGGAAGATGACGAGGGCGAAAAATGGAAGGTGCTAGATGAAGCTACAGCTGATGATGATGAGGTGGAAAAGAAGGATACTGAAATTCAACAGGAGGAACAAACTGAGAAAGCTGAGGAGGAAACTGAAAAAGAAGAAGAATCAGTAAAACAAGAGAAACAAAATGAGAATATAACTGAATCGACATCAGAGATCGATAAAGCTACTGAAGAAGAAGCAGGTATTTATTTGACTCATTAAAATAACGTGTAAGTTATGATATATATTTATATATATAAATTTTACTTTCAGATGATTTGCAGAAGTCCAACGCTGAGCCTGAAAATGTTGCTAACGGCAACGGAGAAGCCGGAATTGACAACAAAAATGAGAATGAACAAAAATCCGAACAAACCGGATCGGAAGAGACTTCGGATAATGCTCAACCTGCCGAAGACGAGGAAGGTCCTTCACCAAACAAGCGCCCCCGAATCGAACCCTCTGAAAGAGCAGCATCGATAGCAGCTGAGGATGAATACGAGGATATAGTGCCGGAACCACGAGAAACTGCCGCACTCTTGCCAAATTATGTGCTCATTGGTTTGGTGCCTGTAGAGCAATTAATTGTCGGACCGCAGCGAGCTCAATCGAGAAAGGAGTGCGAGGTTATCTTGCTAGTTGGTCTGCCCGGTGCTGGTAAAACTCACTGGACCCAGAAGCATGTCGAAAGTAATGCTGACAAGCGCTATGAGGTCATTGGACCGGATGCATTCATAGCTAAGATGACGGTAAGATCTTGAGCAAAGTAGGGCTATAGTTAATTTATACTCATCAAATCGTGATAATTTACCTTATAGATCGATGGTGCCTCACGAAAAACCGTGCACAAAGGGCGCTGGGATAAAGTTTATGAAATCTGCTTAAACAGCTTGGGCGCCCTGGAGGACATAGCAATGAAGCGACGCCGCAATTTCATACTCGATCAGGTAAAATATAAATAACGCGCCCTATCAGACACAAAAACACAAACACTCCCACAATCTCACACATACAATTAAAAACCATTTTAACACAAAAGAACGAACGAAACACGAAAAACAATCGAGAGAACTAAACGTTGATGATGCGCGTTTCCTCATGCAGAAGAGACGCAGCCAATTCGTTTGGCCAGACAGTTTCAAGACTGTTGGTTTTTATTTAAACTTTTTGTTTATATATTTTATTGTTTCGTACATTTGAATATACAATTTATTGCTCATTTGAGAGACCAAAGCGCATGCTTGGGTTAAGGCAGCGCCAACATGAATTGGGTGAACACAGGTATGTGTAGGCCATAAGTTGATCTGATATATAGTTTGCCTAAGTAGTAAAAAGAAAGACTGTAAGTATGCGAGTATCTTTAAGTTTAAGTTTTAGGTGCAACAGTTGACTCTGTAGGAAGACGCCATATCAATAGGCGTGACAGTATGGCAGTGGTTTTATATGAAGGATGTTCGAGTGGCTAAAATGAAAGGTGATGATGAGAAAGAAGAAGCGTGCGGCATGGAAGCCACTTGTAAGTAAACACTTAAGCCAATGAACGAAAGCGGCTAACTACTACCTACTACTTATCACTATTTAGAAACTACTTAATGTACAACTCAATCTACTATATCTAAATGCCAACTACTATATACTCTAAATATATATATATATCTACACAGAACGCAGCGTTTGCAACAACCACAACTACTGCTATACCTCATATATATATTTATATATATGTATATATAAACCATATACTATATATTATGAAACAATTATTAAGTCAACTGTTGTTTGTTTTGCTATTTTGAAGAAGAGTAGCAAGAAATTGAGAGTGAGTGGGCTGTTTCAGACCGCCCCTCGACCAGAAAACAAAAAAAAAACTCCCAGGCGGAGTTTGTTGTAAAGCCTTAAAGCTTGTGTTTGCCTTATCAGGTACGTGTTAGTTTGTAAGCACTTGAAACTGCGATCCCAATTGTGGTTTGGCATCGGAGGGGGCCCCAACATTAAACTGCCAGAGCAGCTGACTAGAGAAGCTTCTACAGCATCCGCTTACGTATATCTATTCATCCTATCATCAACGTGTTTCTCAACAACTACCTCAACTTAACTACTGCAACTGCACAACAACAACATCTACTACATTAAAACCGACCCTCCTTACAACAACAAGAACAACAACAACTGCTACTGCAAATGGCGAAGCAAACAACCAACAACCTATATCCAAAAATATTCTTGTAGACCAATGCTTATGCCTCGGCCCAGCGACGTAAAATGAAAGGTTTTTCCGACTTCAAACGCATTGCCGTCGTTTGCATACCAAACGAGGATGAATTGAAACGTCGCATTGCCGAAAAAGAGGAAAAGGGAAATGCTTTTACAGTTAAAGAATCAACAATTAATAATTTACGAGGTAAATATTGTCCATCACAAAGCAACGAAAAAAAAAAACAAAACCAAAAACAATCGCGAACGAAAATTGTTTGAAACTAAGAAAAAAAAATGAGAAACCATTATTTTTATTATTATTATGTACTTTTGTAGCTTACGTGTAACCATTTAGCTTTTAAGTCGTATATGCATTTTAACTTATGTATCTAAATGTAATTCTAAGTCTTATTACATCTTTATTATTATTTTCATGTCCCATTATACTGTATATTATTTTTTGTTTTTAAACCAAACAGAACTCACGACTCGAAGCGTGTGCTAAGGGTACAACTGCAACTTTCTAAATTTGTTTTTTTTTTTTTTTTTTTTTTTTAAGTTACTTCAATGTTTTGCTTCCTCAGACAACCATTGCTGTGCGTGTTCCCAAGTTTCTCTTGTTATACAAACGCATATTTGAATGTACAACTTTGAAGGATCACCCTTGCGTTTCAATTAAAATTTCAAGTTTCAAATTCTTGCACGTTTGGTTTGCCAATTTTGAAGAACTGCAAAAATAACGCTAGCAGCTCACTTTCAAATCATATGGCTTTTTCGTAAAGCCGCAAATGAACCCAACAAACACACACACGCTGTGCAGTTGTAATATTTTTATTTTTAGTTTATTATTTTTTTCGACTTTATATAATGTCTAAATATGTAAACTGATAACACGTGAACCCACATGTGGATTGCAATCGTAATAATATTAAAACTGGACTCTTATTACAGCCAATTTCACGCTGCCCTCGCTTGAGTTTGGCTGGTTTGATGACATTATCTATACGGAGCTAAACGGTGACGAGGCCAAAGCCGAGGTGAAAAAGTACAATGAAAAGGGCAAGAAGGCCATTGATTCGGATAGATCACGAGACAAGCGTTCACGTGGTGGTCGCGATCACTATAGGCGCGATGATCGTAATCGCAGCCGCTATGGAGACGATCGACGACGTGACTATGGTGGTCAACGACATGAAAGCCGCTGGAATGATTCTAGACGCGGAGGCGGTGGCTATTCGAGCAGTGGTGGTGGTGGCGGCGGGGGCGGCAGCCGTGGTTATGATAATCGCAATCGCGGTTATGGTGGTGGCGGTGGCGGCGGACAGCAAGCCTGGATGCAGAACAACCGTCAACGTGGCTATGATGATCGCGGTTACGGCGGTGGTGGTGGCGCCGGCGGTGGTGGTGCACGTGGTTATGACAATCGCAATCGTGGCTATGGTGGCGCCAGCGGCGGAGGTGGGCAGCAAAACTGGATGCAGAATAATCGTAATCGTGGCTATGATGATCGCGGCTACGGCGGAGGTGGTAGCTCGCGCGATTACCGTGATCGAGATCGTGGGAATGAGCGCAATCGTATGGGTAACAACGATCGCAATCGTGGTAACAGCGGTGGAGGCAGCAGCCAAGGCAGCTATCGCTCAGGCGGTGGCAATCATCAACAACGGGATTTTCGGCCTGGCCACCGCGACACCAAAGAAGATAGTCGCGGTGGCTATGAGCGGTCAGCTGCACAATCGCTGCCCAAATATGGCAACAACTCGGCCTTAGCTGCTGGTAGCGGTAGCTACGATCATCAATACAAACAGTCAGGCGGCGGCGGCAGCAGTGCCCCTGGCAGCAAGGTAAGCTTATAATCATTTAATACGTTAAAAAGTTGTGCCAATTTCTGTTTTTGAATCCAAGCAGTCGTCACTTAGTGGAAAGTGGAGCACGTATGCACAGCACCAACAGCAGCAGCAAACGCAACAGCCGGGTGTGTGGCAACAACAGCAGCAGCCAATGCAACAACAATATCAACAACAACAGACCGCTGGCCAACAACAATACTGGGGTTACAATCAGATGCAAGGTAGTGATAATATTGGCGCTTAGTTTCTTTATGGACAATCAATTATGCATTTTTATTTTTGTATTTGCAGGTTATGGCAACCAGCAAGCCTGGCAGGGCGCCGATCAGCAACAACAGCAGCAATGGATGTCCTGGTGGCAGGTAAGCTTCTCAGTATGTGTAGCATTAATTTGCAGTTTTTAAAAGTTATACTCTACTTTGCAGCAACAACAAGGAGCTGGAGGAGGAGCAGCTGCAGCTACCAATGCAGCGGGTAACAGTGCAGGAGGCACTGCGGGCAGTAATGATGGCAGTGCCACCAATCATTATTGGTCTCAATATTCGTACTCTTCTCAGTCAAACGCTGGGGGCGACAAAAAGTAATTACCGAAAGACAAAGAAAGCGCGCCTGGGACTTGGATATCCTTGCAGCGATTGCTAAAGGCATCGGCAAGAACTTTCATTTTGCGAAAGAAAACAAATTTTAAATAATAGTTTTAATCCTAACTAAAACAAAGTAAACGCAAACGTTTAGTTTAGCTCGTTTAAGTATCTGAAGGCAAGTCGAAGCAAACCGGAAGTTTACCCTTAATACAATTATGTCAAAAAAGTTTACTCGTTAAGAGAACAAAACTTATGATTTATTTAAATATTTCATTTTTAAATTCAAATTTTTTGTTATAATTTGTCGTGAAGGCAAGTTATATTGTGTTGTTAATTTTTTCAAACATTTATCCTGAACAAAATTGCGTTAATCGTATTGAAGCAGTACAATTTGTATACATCTAACGTTTATTGTTTTCGTTTTTTCTACATACATAAATTCAATGCTGGAAGACAAACAAATATAAAAGAAATCTAATCCTATATTATAAAAATAAAGAAAAGAATATCATTTAAGTTCATGTTTTCTGTAAAAGCAGATCCGACGCTGCCATTTCGTCGGCTGAGTTTCAAAAATCTTTTTTTGTTGGAGATTTTGTTCTAAATAGTTTTCAATTTGCTTTTCCACATCGGAGCGCCATTTTAATTGTCGGAACAATGGAAACTCCTCACCAGCAATTTTTAGACGACGCTCGGCTGATTGATAGCATTTCCATGGTTGTGGTTCGACCACAAAAAGCTTTGTCATTGCCGACAGCTTCTCCAGAAAGTGTTGCAAGCCCGTGTCATTGTGGTTAAGATGAATCCACATTGTTATAGAATAGCAAAATATAACGTCGAATTTTAAGCGTTTGAATTGCTGTAAATAAGTGAGAACTTTTTCTTGATAGATTTCGTCGTCCATGATGTCCAAGCACTCGTATTTAATATTTTGGCATGTGTTGTCAAGTTTGGCGCGTTCGACCAGACGCGGATCAATGTCCACACCCAATATGTGAACAGTACGATTTGTGCACTCCGATAAGAAGACGTGCAATAGCTGCGTAAAATTCCCAGCATTACATCCTACATCTAAAACAACGTAGGTCTCGTTTTTGTCAGTGGGACTGCTATCGTGTAACCATATGTCTGAAGGCAGCAATTTCAAACGGTCACTGGCCGAATGAAACTGGTAATAGTTCATAAAATTTCCGTATTGCACGGCTCCAGGATTATCATTACGCCGTTCCATTTATTTAACTGGCAGTCAATTGAAAAAATTTGTTTATTTACTGCCAAACGCAGTTGCTTTGCATGCGTATTGGTAGTGTTGAACACCATTGATTTAAATGTTTTTGTTACGTATTTTCCAACACAGTCGGCATTCTTCCTCTTTTTTGCTGTGTGGCACTACACGCGACAGCACATCGAGTTATTTTTATTACCAATATTTTTTGTTTATAACTTGTGTACGCCTGCAATATGCATCCAGATCTCACTGAACGTATTCTGCAACATCTGGAGTCTGCTGACAAAGTGGATACGCTGGATTTAGCTCAACTCTTTGGAGTAGACCATCAAAAAGTTGTTGGAGCTTTAAAAAGTATACAAGCTCATGGTGAACTGGTCAATGCGGAGACTGCTACACACAAGACATTAGGTTTGACCGACGAGGGACAAGCTGTTTTGAATCAAGGAAGTCATGAGGCTATTGTCTATGCTGCGGTACCAGTAGAGGGCATTTCACAGGCGGCGCTTATGACAGCTGGTGGAGCAAATGCAAAAGTGGGTTTTAGCAAGGCCATGTCACAGGGCTGGATACTCGTAGACAAAAGTTCAAATCCTCCTCTTGTAAAACGCAAGGTTGATAAAATTGTTGATAATGTAAAAGTGCAACTGGAGCAACTGGCTAACGGCAAAATAGATCTGCCTGCTAGGGATGTCGCAGAGTATAAAAAACGCAAGTTGTTACAGGAAACAACTACAAAAAGTTTTATACTAACCAAGGGTCCAGAGTTTGCTACGACTTTAACTAAGTTGGAGACCGATTTAACCGTCGATATGCTCGCCAATGGACTTTGGCAGCAGCTTAAATTCAAGGCCTATAATTTTGATGCTTTGGGTGCAGCTCCCACACGCGGCCATTTGCATCCATTACTGAAAGTGCGCACTGAATTTCGTCAAATTTTCTTAGAGATGGGCTTTTCTGAAATGCCTACTAATAACTATGTCGAATCGTCGTTTTGGAACTTTGATGCTCTCTTTCAGCCACAGCAACATCCAGCTCGTGATGCACATGATACTTTTTTTATCAGTTATCCGGCAACCAGCTACAAATTTCCGAACGAATATTTGGAGCGTGTCAAAACTGTGCATTCGAAAGGCGGTTATGGCTCCATGGGATACGGCTATGACTGGAAACTGGAGGAGGCTCAAAAAAATTTGTTGCGCACTCATACAACGGCCGTCAGCGCACGGATGTTATTCAAGCTGGCTAATCAAGAGGGTGGCTTTAAGCCAGCTAAATATTTTAGCATAGACAAAGTTTTCAGAAACGAGACTTTGGATGCCACACACTTGGCGGAATTTCACCAAGTTGAAGGTGTTATTGCAGATGTGGGACTCACACTTGGCGATTTGATTGGCACCTTATACGAGTTTTTCCGCAAACTGGGCATAACTCAACTGGAATTCAAGCCGGCATATAATCCGTACACAGAGCCAAGCATGGAGATTTTCTGCTATCATCCTGGACTGGCCAAGTGGATTGAGGTGGGCAATTCGGGCGTATTTCGTCCGGAATTGTTGTTGCCTATGGGACTGCCTGAAAATGTAAATGTTATTGCTTGGGGACTGTCGCTAGAACGACCCACCATGATTAAATATGGTTTCAATAATATACGCGATTTAGTTGGGCCAAGAGTAGATTTGAAGATGGTTGAGGATGGCCCTATATGCCGCTTGGACCGTGCATAAAACTCAGAATTATTTTGTAAATGCAATTTAATTGCCAGCAAAGAATGTTTCCAAATAAATAACCAATTCAAAAACATAAGGCGCTGTTTATTCTGTAAATTTTTGAATCACTTGGCAACGCTGTGCAGAAACCTTTTTTTTAATAAGTTGGCAGCACGGCGTCAGGCTAACAAATCATTCGCTGATCGGCACGTTGGATTTTTTATGTGGATTGTTATTTTATCCAACTGAATCAAATTAAGTTACCTTTAGATAAGAATAATTGACTCTTGTTTCTGTACCAAAGTGTGAAGGTAAGTGGTGCTAGCACATTTTAATAATAAATAAATCGTTTAAAACTAAGGTGTATTACGTTGGGTTTTATTACAAAATCACGCCATCACATACACTCATTCAATAAAATCATTGTATATCTAAAATAACTTGCGTTAATTTGATTATGTTTACCTAGCAATTCGAATGTTTAGCATTAGTTTATAAAAAAACGATAAGGCATTTGGGCGGCAAGTGTATGACTCATGTTTAACATGCATTCAATTGATTTTTCACAGCCGTCTAACTTGAGCCACAGAATGATCGGCATACAATTGTTCAACGAAATCGGCAGTATTTTTCGCAATGTAAGTGCACTGACTGTTGTCCACACCTTTATTTATTGTAATACTTCCTTAGACGCCCACATTTGCGTTGGTTTTAGAAACTCTGTTGCTGCTATCAGTTATCTGGCTTTTGCTACACAAACGCGGTAGTGGTCGGCGGCGTTTTACAAAAGATCAAGAAGATGAGATTATAGACAAGTACGAGCCCGAGCCTTTGGTAGGTGATACAGACCCCGAACATCCATTGCTACGCACACGTTTGGTGCAGTCAAAAGTTGGCAAACGAATTGTGGTTGATGGGCATGAATGCTTAAACTTAAGCTCGCACAATTATCTTGGTTTTTTGGAAGATCAGGAGATTCTGGAGGAAGCATGTAAAACTTTACGTAAATACGGTGTGGGCTCATGTGGTCCACGTGGTTTTTATGGTACCATGGATGTTCATCTTAATTTGGAGGATCGCATAGCCAAGTTTATGGGGCTTGAGGAGGCTATTGTATATTCCTATGGATTTTCAACAGTTGCCAGTGCCATTCCCGCTTATGCTAAGCGTGGGGACATAGTGTTTGTGTAGGTCAATAGAACATGCATGCATTCTCTTACATATAAGCCTTCTCTTATTTGCATTTTATTTTTTTTTTAGCGATGAGGCTGTCAACTTTGCTATACAAAAGGGCTTGGATGCTTCGCGCAGCACTATTTCTTTTTTTAAACACAACGACGTCAAGGATTTGGAGCGCTTGCTGGTGGAGCAGGAAAAACGAGACCAAAAAGTAGGTGACTTTTCTGCCTAATGCATATTTTGCGAACTTTATTAGTTTTTTTTTTTGCACACAGAACCCAAAGAAGGCAGCGAAAACACGAAGATTTCTAGTTGTCGAGGGCATTTACATAAACACTGGCGAAATCTGTCCACTACCTGAACTAGTAGAGTTGCGTAAAAAGTATAAGCTGCGTATGTTTGTAGACGAAAGTGTCTCCTTTGGTACGTTAGGAAAAACTGGTCATGGTATTACTGAACACTTTAATGTTAACGTAAGTTATATGGACAAATTCTTTGTGCCAGTTCTGATGTTGTATTTAAATTTTAGCGCGACGAAATTGACTTAATATCTGCTGCCATGGAGGGTTCTATGGCCACCATAGGCGGCTTTTGTGTTGGTTCACATTTTATAGCCGAACATCAGCGACTTTCCGGCTTGGGGTATATATTTTCCGCCTCACTACCGCCCATGTTAACACAGGCAGCCATTTCGGCTTTAGATCGTTTTGAACGTGAGCCTCAAATATTTGAAGAGTTGCATCAAAAGTCGCGCCTAGTGCATCAAAAGTTTAAGTGTTTCAACAAGTTGACATTACGTGGTGACGAATTGTCACCGGTTAAGCATTTGTATTTAGCAACTGCACGTGAAGATTTTGAGGCGGAGCGTAAGCTTCTCACCGTAGTGGCCGATAAGGTGAACTTTCTACCTACTTTTTGGCTTTTGCTGTTGCTCAAAACTAGTTTCTTTCTTTGCAGTGCATCGAGTCGGGCGTGGCCCTTGTAGAGGCTGCCTATTTGCAAAATATTGAACGTAAACCTGTGCGTCCAAGTCTTCGGGTTGCCGTAAATCGTTTGCTGGACGCTTCGGACATAGATGCAGCCTTTAAGACCATAGAGAAAGTGGCCAATGCTGTGCTTTAAATTCCATTGAAGCATTTAAAGCTTCTTATAGTATTCCTATATTTTTTTCATTTTAAGCACAAAGTCTTCATATTATTGTTGTTGTTGTTTAGGACGCACCATTAATGTCCTTCCGTGTGGATCTATGCATAAGTGTGGCAAGATGTTTCAAGTATTAAAGTACGCAGTAAAAATTTATATTATTAATATGCTTTGTTTTTATTTATACAAATTTAGTCTTTTATATATGCGTGAATTAACCTGCATTTGGTTTACAAAAATAAATATTTTACAATAGTTTTAACAATAAATCTTAAGACTAGAAGAACTACATAAAAATTTGAGGAACATCTTCAAGAAAAGTCCGAATTATCCTTGAACCCAAGTGGAGCCTAGCGGCTCGTATATTCGATTCCGCCGAACTATATTGTGAGCTATTTGGCTGTCTCTCTTCAGGAATAATTTGCATCGATACGCATGACTGCTTCGCCCTTTGCAGTCACCGTGTAACCTAGACAAAGTAAAAATGTTGATTACAATTTTCTATTTCTAGTCATTCCAATCACTAAACTTACGTGAATTTCATCCAATTAAAATTACCCTCAATCACAACAAGATCTCTCAATTGGCTTTTTGGCGCCAGTTTATCAGCGTGTTTATTGTTGTCCACATGCTTCGCAGAGCGCGACAACAAATTGTTGTTTACAAACGCGAATGGCGGGCACAAAAGTAAACATCGATAGAAAGCACAAAACTTGAGAGCAGCTGTTTAGGGAGCTTTTGAGCTTTTTGTTTTGTGTTGCTTCGTTTGGCGTTCATTGTGTTCTAGTTTTTCGTTTGCGCCGGTCTTGGCGTGCTGTTGCTTTTCATTAGTTTGATTTTCCCCGTGAAGAGTGCAATCCGAAATGGACGCCATGAAGGTAGAGGTTAAGGACATTGATAAGCTGCTCGAGCTGGATGGCTATTTAAAGCCTTTCGAACGTGAAATACGGCGGCGGTAAGCATGAAATGCATGATTTATTATCGATTTGCATGAGATCTGGAAGTTGAAGGCGTTGGTATTACCGGTCTTGCCGGCAGTCTTGCCGGTACAATGGGCAACTGATAAGCTGATAGTTTGGAAGCATCGATGCTTGTCCGGTTTTTAAAATTTTGCAGGTGCCTATCACTTTTTAAATGCCCTCAGAGTTGATTTGCAATTGGAAAACTGCGTTGCCAATGTCACGTGAAGGTCAAGCAGCCAGTTTGCTTCTAAATCAATTTTAAATTTATGTGCTTTTGCTTATTACTTATCAATTTGGTAAATATTGCTGAATCTTTTTGTGCGCTGCTCTTCCTTACAGACATGGTGTGCTTCAGGAATGGTTGGGCAAGATAGATAAGCTGGAGGGCGGCATGGAAGTATTTTCACAGGCCTATAAATACTACGGCCTGCACTTTCAGCCCGACAATTCGGTCATAGCGCGTGAGTGGGCGCCAGGTGCCAAAGACGTCTATTTGACGGGAGATTTCAGTAAGTTTGCTTTTCATATGACTGTACATTAATTATGCATGCATGTTCCTTATCTGGGGCTCTAAGAAATTAAAAAAAATATCTCGTATAGATTGAATAATTGGACAATTTTGATTTATTTTATAATGCTTTTGTTTGGCTTAAAAGTCTTTTTATGCTCCAATTTTTTTTAAAATTTATTTATACAGATAACTGGCATTGGGAGTCGCATCCTTTTAAAAAATTGGACTTTGGCAAGTGGGAGCTTCATTTGCCAGCAAATGCGGATGGAAGTGTGCCTATAAAGCATCTTAGTGAAATTAAAGTCATTATACGTAATCAGTCCGGCCAATTGTTGGATCGCCTTTCACCATGGGCAAAGTATGTCAAGCAACCACCTAAAGAAGCCAATCAGGGCGTTAACTACAAACAGTACGTGTGGCAGCCACCTGCAGCAGAATGCTATCAGTTTCTGCATCCACGTCCAAAGCGTCCCAAATCATTACGCATCTATGAGTGTCATGTCGGCATTGCTTCACAGGAGCCGCGTGTGGGCACCTATGACGAATTTGCAGATCGTATAGTTCCACGCATCAAGCGCCAAGGCTACAACTGTATACAAGTTATGGCTATTATGGAGCATGCATATTATGCCAGTTTTGGCTATCAGGTGACCAGTTTTTATGCCGCCTCTAGTCGCTGCGGAACGCCTGAGCAGCTAAAACGCATGATTGATGTGGCTCACTCACATGGATTGTATGTGCTTTTGGATGTGGTGCACTCGCATGCCAGCAAAAATGTGCAGGATGGGCTAAATCAATTTGATGGCACCAATAGCTGCTTTTTCCATGACGGTGCTAAAGGTGAGCATCAGCTATGGGACAGTCGCCTCTTCAATTATATGGAGTATGAGGTTCTGCGTTTTTTGCTTTCCAATCTGCGTTGGTGGCACGATGAGTATAATTTTGATGGCTATCGCTTTGATGGAGTTACCTCAATGTTGTACCACTCCCGTGGTATTGGCGAGGGCTTCAGTGGGGATTACAATGAGTATTTTGGCTTGAATGTGGACACAGATTCGCTAAACTATCTTAAACTAGCCAATAATCTGCTACATCAGCTGGATAATAATGTTGTGACCATAGCAGAGGTAACTATATATATATATAATAATTATTATTATCTAATTGTGTATGCTTACTTAGGACGTTTCGGGCATGCCCACGCTGTGCAGACCTATTTCTGAGGGCGGCATTGGTTTTGATTATCGTCTAGGCATGGCAATACCGGATAAATGGATTAAGCTGTTAAAGGAGCAAACGGATGATGAGTGGAACATGGGAAATATTGTGCACACATTAACCAATCGACGTTGGATGGAGAATACAGTGCCCTATGCCGAGTCTCACGACCAAGCGTTGGTTGGCGACAAAACCATTGCCTTTTGGCTTATGGACAAAGAGATGTACACGCATATGTCAAAGATGTCGGAACCCTCGCTGATTATTGACCGTGGTTTGGCACTGCATAAGATTATACGCTTGATTACACATGCCTTGGGTGGCGAGGCCTACTTGAACTTTATGGGCAATGAGTTTGGTCATCCGGAATGGCTAGATTTTCCACGTGTAGGCAATAACGATTCGTATCACTATGCGCGTCGCCAATGGAATCTGGTAGATGATGATCTACTCAAGTACAAATATCTTAATGACTTTGATCGGGCTATGCACGAGCTGGAAGAACGTTATGGCTGGCTACACGCTGGGCCTGCCTATGTCAGCTGGAAGCATGAAGGCGACAAAATTATTGCCTTTGAGCGTGCTGGCTTAGTGTTTGTATTTAATTTCCATCCAAATCGAAGTTTTACGGGTTACAGAGTGGGCACCAACTGGGCGGGCACCTATAAAGCTGTACTCTCATCTGATGATCCAGAGTTTGGTGGACACAATCGTATTGACAAGAATTGTACACATCCCACAAATCCAGAAGGTTACGCAGGACGCGCAAATTTCATAAAAGTCTATACGCCAGCGCGCACGGCAGTTGTCTATGCACGCATAAGTGATTAATTAGGAAAGGCTAAGGATAAGTTTTAAAAACAATTCCAGTTGCCGCATATACTCCATATATGAATTTTTATATTAGATCTAGTGCATAATTTGTTAATGTTAAATTGTTTCAAAGAAATTTGAGAAATATATATACAATGCACGAAGATTACCAATTTATTGCATTTGCAAAAGTTATCGATAATGCATACGGTTCGATTTTGAATGAAGATCGATAGGCACGACATGCGCGCGCAAAAAAAAGTTTCACAAAATTAGCTGCAAAAGTGGCCGTCAGCGTTGCCGAAATACCAGGCGAACAGAAATGCAGAGCAGGTAACTTTATGTCAGCAACTAACAGTATGCAATAAAATTTTTGAGTTTGCTCAAAAGCTAACCCCAAAAGTATGCAATGTTGCTGAAAGTTCAGCCATTAATTCAAACAAAAGTTGCAGTAAAATTTTACTTTATTTTCATTTTGAGTTTTTAAAATTGTATTTTATTGTTTGTAATAAATATATATTTATATTATTACTATTAGACTTTTTCTTTTTGTTTTCCTTTTTTATACATAAGTATGCTACTAATGTTGCTTTTTAATTTGCATTTGCTTTTTTGTTAAGACTTAGACACTAAATGTTTATTTTACAGAAAGTGCACACCACTTTTCTTTTTTGTTGATTGCTTAAACAACTACATAAATATATGCTAATTTTTTTGCATTCTCTTTGTTAAGTAATAAATCATTGTCTTCCATTATTTTGTTTTTGACATAAAATTAGTAGTATATTTAGCCTTAACTGGTTTTACTTACATGTCTAATTGGTTGTTTGTTTTTTTTTTTTTTTAATGAACATGAAAAAATACTTTGCATTATAGCTTAAAAAAGAACTTAAAATCAGTGCTATGCTTTATTTTATGTTAATTTTATAGTTTTGCATTTTAAAATGCTATAATTTTTTCATCTGTTTCTTTTTTACGCAACCAACACATGCATTGAACTTAACAAGATTGCAAACAAATTGTTTATAAATAATATGATACACTTTAAAATGATTTTATTTGCTGTGGCTAAACATAAGCGATAAGTAACAAATCAATATAAGTAATTATGCACTTAGTTTAAATATAATAAATATTTAGTTGCCAGACGTTAATTTTATATCTGTATATTTTCTCATTAATTTCTATGTTTGTTTTGTAAAGGAACAAAATTAGATGTTTGCATGCAATTATATATAGCAGTGTAGTAGTTTGATTGTTTCAAAATAAAATTTGTAATAGTTGCAAATAACATTAAATTATGCTAATTAATTAAAAATAGTTTTGCCTGAAGCACTGTAGCAATTTCGAAAAACGGAAAATTTTGCCAAGTTGCTGAGCGGCAAAAATTTAACTGGGTTCGGATGTCGGTGTCTCTTTTTCATGTATGCGCAGCAATCTGCACGACTTATATGTAAAAATAATTTATTTTATATTAGTATTATTGTTATTACATACATATGCTTCGCTTAATGTACAATTTGATTCGGTATCAACTTTACAACGCCCTTAGTGTGGCGCCTCTGCATGTGTTTACTTTGTTTACGTAAAAACATTGCAAGTTAGTTTTATTTAATTTGGTTTTTTTTTCGTTTTTGTTTTTTGTTTTGTTAATATGTAGGCAATAGAAAAATAGATTAAATTCTGTAAATATGTGATACAACAACACACTTATGCACATTTCTAATATCAGTTTAGCAGTTTTTACTTTGTAAGTTTTACTTGGCTTTCGTTTATTTTATTTTATTTTTTTTTTGCTTTATTTTCTTCATTTTGATTTGAATCTTGAGTTATTTGTAAAATATTAAAGTAAATTAGTCGGTAAGTTGTAGTTTATTTTGGTGACCAAATGGTACGATTTTAGATTGCGCCGCCACAAAAAAAATAACAAAAAAAAAATGTTACAACTAATCATTGGGAAGAACTTAAGCAAATTGACATTCACTTGGAAACGCGTTTAACTACTGATTGGCAACAAAATTGCAAACAGTTGGCAACATATTGATATTGTATCTTTTGGCATGTTGCCAACTCTAGGCAGTTTTATATTTAAAATTTCGCAATTTTTACTTTAAGCTTTGTTAAAAGAAATATGTCGTTGGCATAATGGTGGCATTGTTCAAAAATCGACCCAATTGGCCACCCATTAAACCCTACGCAGCAAATAGCTGCGCGGCAGCAGCAGCAGCGGCCTGTTGCTGCTGTTGGTGTTGTTGCTGCTGCACAACCAAAGGCTGCTGCTGCTGTGCCGCTGTCAAAATGGCAGTGCCATCGGCTGTCAACAATAGTGTTTGCGTGGCTGCTGCTGCTGGTTGCGGTGGTGGTGGTGGTGGAGCAGCTGCAGCAGTTGTGTCCGCTGCCAAAGCTACATTACTGGGCCAATCGGGCAACGCAATCAGCTGCTGTTGTCCCGCTTTGTTGGGATGAGGCGCCGTTGTGGCAGCTATAATGCTGCCATCAGGCGACTGCAGCAATATCGTATTTGGTGGCAAGTTAAAGCAGGTCACAGTGCCATTGGGTGACACAGTTTGCAGCTGCAACGATGCTGCCTGTTGTACTGGCTGCTGCTGCTGCTGTTGTGGCTGTTGTTGCAACAGCATAGTTGCAGACGCCTCTGCTGCTGAGGCTGTAGCTATCGTCGTCGTTGCTGCAGGTAATTCTATAGAGTTTACATCGTTGTCATTTATCTCTTGTACAACTTGTGTTTCAGCTTCCAGCTCCTCCTCTTCGATAATTTCTTCCACCAGATCATCTTCGTTTAGCTCTTCTATAATATCATCGTCATTGCTGTTGATAAAACCACCAGCATCTACTGCGCCTGCAGGTGGTGATGGTGTGGGCGTTGGCATAGCCAAATAGTTGCTGGCCTGTTGCAGCTGCTCAGTTTGTTTGGCAGTCAAGGCCGTGCCTTTGGGTATGCGGAATTTGCGCAAAATTTGCGCCGTTGAGGAGGACAAAGCATTCAATGCTGCAGCATCGTCATCTTCGTCCTCCTCCTCTTCATCATTGCCAGTCAACTGCTCCAATGACTGCTGTTGTGACTGAGCCTGTAGCAGATTGGAGCTGTCGTGGGCAATAATTACGGTATTAACTGCGCTGTTGTTATTCAGCTGGCGATTACGTGCAGTTGCTGCAGCTGCACCCGTGGCGTTGAGGCGCAACAAAGTTCCGCTCTTGCTGCTGTTGCTGTTGCCACCATTGATAAGGCTAAGCTGCGGCTTGCCGCCCATGCTGCCACGGGCTAGCAAAATTACCGGCGTCTTTTTACCGTTGATACCAACGCTGTTGTTGTTCCCTGCTCCTGCTGCTGCTGCTGCTAGTTTGATGCCATTGCTGCCGATTCTGCTGCTGCTTAGAACTGCACTGCTGCTGCTGTTGTGATTGGCATTGTTGTTGTTGTTGTTGCTGCTGCTGCCGCTGGAACCACTGCTGTTGTTGGAAGGGGAAGATGAGGAGGAGACAGCTTTGTTAGTAAACAAATCTTTTGGAATGGGCGTGCTATTCTTATTTATAACAAAGTCTGCAAATTTGTCGACGAAACTGACCGCAGCGTTGCTTTGTTTGTTATAGTTGCTGCGCGCTCTAGCGACTGCCTGCTTCATCACAATCTCTTCGTAGTAGATTCTTTTTTCCAGCAACATGTTGCGAACGTCGTTTTTATTGCTGTTGTTGTTGTTGTTACTGTTGCTTTGCGCTTGCGATACATCGTTGTTGTGGTTGTTGGTGGTGTTGTTTGTGGAGTTTTGGCTGGGTGTATATGGCCGCTTGAATGTATTGTTGTTGTAATGTTGTTCTCGGTGCTTAGAAGAACCTGAGTTTGTTGTTTTTTTCGTGTTTGTTGTTGTCGATGAGGATGTTGTTGTTGTTGTTATGTGTGCATGTTTATGAATTTTTGTTGTTGTGTGCAAAATCATAAAGAACACAAACATAAACGAACAACAAAAGCAACAAAAATTTTGTTTTGATTGGTACGATCGATCGATTTTTGATAGATGGGCGAAAGTAATAAATCGTAATAGGAAAAAAGAAAAGAAATTAAATAAAAAACATTTATTAGCAATTTGGTTTCTGTCTTTTACTTATTCTTATATGTTCGTTTTTTTTTGTAAGCGTGTTAGTAATTGTTTGAAATGAAAGTTAACTTTTGTGTGCAAAATGGTTAGTAAAAGTTATAAACGAAAATAAACGTCGAATATTTAATGTCAGTTCAAGCTGTGGCTCGCGGACGCTCAGAAATAAGTGATATTTTATATTTTAAAAAAATAAATGGGCACTTTAACAAATTTATCGATTCATAAAACAATTATCGAACTAGTTTTGTGCTCTTCTAGATAACAAGTTCTTACAAACTCAAAAGTCAAAACATATATTATTTAAAAATTTAGTAATATTTTGCATTACAACTGCAAAATGAAAGGATTTCCTAGAATTTTATTTAAAAATAGTTTCGATTTTCCAAAAAGCTACATTTTTAGTCGAAATTGATTACAAGGGGCTTTTTGGCATATTAAAAAATAGCTTAAATCTGAGCGTTAGGTCGATTAATGTATTTAAAACATAATCATGTGTTCGGTTTAGTAACAAAGTCTTAGACCATTAAAAATACATATACACATATATATATAACATAAAAATATCCATAATCTCAAAGGTTTCTTTTCAGTTAACTTTCAATTCAAACTATTATAAAAAAAATATAACTACGCTGAAAAGAATTTCACAAGGAAATAAAAATAAACTTTAAAACTTAAAACAAAAAAACACGAATTAAGCCAATAAATTATGAAAAAAATAAAAAGTATAATAAAAGTACACATACCTTGCACTAAAAGGTCCAATTTAATGATATTATTTATAGTGTTAAATGTGATTTTCCGTTACAAAAAAAAAAATGAGAATGAGAATGAAAATAAAATGTTTATGAAATGCGCCATGATAAGCATACATATGAACTGGTTGTACATTTTTCCACATATATACAAACGCAAGCGTTGTGATATAAATGTTTTATATTAGATGAGTTTTCATTGTGATTGAGTGTCTGTGTTTAATGAGTATTACGATAAACATTTGTAAGTTTATATAGGTTCTCTTTTTAAAAGTATCAAACTAACTTTTAAAAATGGCTTCCATTTGCGTTGCTTTTGCTTGCGAAGTCTCATACAACTTTTATCTTAGTTTTTTTTTTTTTGTATATATATATTATTTTTTTTTTGGTACTTTCGCTGCAGATCCCGTTTGCGTTGCTTTTTAGAGCGCTAAAAGCACGGCTTCGGAAATATCGTAGCTATATGATTTTTATTTTTGGTTTAATTTTATGTTATATAATTTATTGTTGAGTTTTTTATATATGTTGATATTTGGGTGTGGTTTGTGTACATAAAAAAATAAGAGAAAAAAAGAAAGAAAAAGAAAAAAAATTGCATTGAAGTAACATATTCAAAATAAATTAAACATATATATTTCTTGTATGTTTATGTTTTAAATAAAATTGAGTTTTTGTTTTGTGAAATTCACTTAATAGTTTTGGTAAATACTTAAGGCATGAAAGGAGCATTGTACAAAACCAAAAGCTACTAGGACTATGAGCAATAAAATAATAAGCCAGACTGAAACAATTATTTATGTACAAATTAAACTGAAAAGTTGTTTTTTTTTTTAAATTTTTAGTGTTTAAATAAATGCACGTAAGTTGAGCGCTAAGTAATGCCTAGCATTTTTAAAATTGATTTAATGCAAAGTATAAAACTATAATTTATAAAATAAATACAAAACTACAATAGTTTTTTTAAAATAACTAAATAAATTAATACATAGAGCAAAATGCATATACTTAAAACAGAAAATAGTTTAACTTAAGTGTCAATAGCTACTTTTTAAAAGAAATCAAAAGATAAGTGCATATTTTAATTTAAAACTTAATTTGTTAATGTATATATGTATTTGTTTGTTGGTTTTTGGCCTCAGTGTTTTTACTTGTTTATTTAAACAGTTTTATACAATCTTTTATTTTTATTTCTTTCATTAAATTGACGAGCGTTGATAGCAGCAACAATAAAAACGGCGTTTTCAATATATACTTGAAAATTTGATAAGAATCTGCTACTACAAAGAAGTTGAAACGAAACAGTAACGAAAGGGTATGCAAAAGTACATACGTTACACAGCAAAGGGCAACATAAAAGTGTTGCCAGATGTAACAAGAAATAAATAAATGGTAATCGATAACAAAATCAAAGAAAAAAATTAAAGATTTAAAATAATCACAAAAGAGAGTAAGCACGCTACTGAAGAGCTAAACTACTGTTATACAAAAGAGAGAAAGTCATACTTAAAGAGATAGAGAGAGAGAGAGAGTGAGACGTTAAGAGAGAAACTCAGCTTTACCTAATTTCTTTGGTTTCCAGCAGCGAGGATGTGTTCACATCGTTCACCGCATTTATCATCGATGTGGGCGAGAAGGGCAGATGGTACATAGAGCTGGCATCCAGCGTATAGGCATCGCTGCCCTTTATCAACAGTTCATTCTTAATCTCCATAAACTGCTGGTGAGGATTATGTGTATATTGTTGTTGCTGCTGCTGCAGCTGCTGCAAATGCGTCGTTTGTTGCTGGTGATGTTGCTGTTGCTGCTGTGCGTCCAGTGCATTCGCATTGAGCGTCTGCTGTGCACTCGCATGTGTGGTAAATGTATATTGTGGCGTTGCTGTGGTGCTCATGGAATAGGGACACAAATCCGACAACTCTTGTGCCTCTAGCTTTGGTTGAAAACTTTGTAGGCCATCCGGTGTAAGTATCTGATAGCTTTGCACTGTTCCAATGACGTGTTGTTGCTGCTGCTGGTGCTGTTGCTCGGCTGCATTGGGCACAGACGGTGTGGCTGCCGTTGTGGAGGTCAAATATGCTACATTATCCAACTCATAGTGTGGCTGTTGCTGCGTCTGCTGACTAGTGGGCACCTTCAGTACCTGTTGTTGTTGTTGTTGTTGCTGCTGCTGGACTAGTTGTTGTTGCAGTTGTTGTTGCTGCTGTGTGGTTGTCTGATATGTGGCCGAAGCTGCCTGTGGCCGCTGCGGCGCTGTCGTATAGATCGCTTGCGTACCATCCAACTGCAATGGCACCAGATTTCCCGATGGATCTTGTATCATAATGCTCTGACCATGCAGCTGTTGCTGCAGCAGGGCCTGCTCCAGCTGATTCGAGTAAATGAGCGTTGTGGTGGGTACAGTTTGAGCAGCTCCAGGTGTGCCTGCACTGCGTGGCAATGTCATGGAGCTTGTAGCCCCAGGATTGGCCAACGCCAGCTGCGCGCCACCTGGCAGAATCATGCCACTAAAGTCCAGTGAGGGTAGCGTCTGCAGCTGCTGTTGTTGTGGCTCCGCTGCATTCTGCTGCTGCGTAGTCGCTAATGTTGTGTGCTGCTGCTGGTGCTGCGTGACCGGCACAACAACTTCTCCGTTTTGCACATCGTCAAGCACGCTATCAATCTGCGCCAAGCGCTTTTTGGTTGCACTCGGCGTTCCGGGCGTTGACGTCTGGCCCACCGGCGCATCGCCTGCCTTGGACTTGCGTACGCGCGGCGTGCGTGAGGCACGCGCTCTTTTGGCAGCCGGTGTGCCTGCCTCTGCTGGCTTATTTGGTGTAGTTTGAGTCGACGCTGGCATGGGCACATCACCGTGCTTGTCCTTTTTGTGCATCTTCATTTTATCTGGTCGCGAGAACTCTTTGTTGCAAATGGGACATGCAAATATCTTACGATTCTGACCCTCATGGAAGAGATATGCGTGCCGTTGAAAACTGTATTTATTCTTGAAAGTTTTAAAGATATCATTCTTGGCGCACACAAGGCAATAGGCCACTCCGTCAATAATGTGCTCATAGCGCGCTATGTCCAGACCGCGTACGCTCATCTTTTCCAGGTACTCCCCTTGCTCATCTTCTGCTATAACGCGCGTCTTGCGCTTACGCTTTTGCTTGGCTGCACTCGTTTGAACCTTGGGCACTGACGTGGGCAGTCCACTCGAATCCACAACAGTTGATTCCGTAATGGTCTGGTCGTTTAGATCGTCGTGCGTTGTTATAGTGTATGTGGTAGTGGCATGCTGCTCTGACTCGGCTTCCACTTCGGCTTTAATCACCTGATACTCTTCGTACTCCTGGTCCATGCTTTGTTCCTCGTACTTCACTTGAAGACCATTATCATCTTCGTGTGGTTCGTATTTAATTATTTCCGCAGCTACGGCACTACTGCCATTGCTCAAGCAATCACTACTGCCCGGCTCACTCTTGAGCACATGGTACTCCTCGTAAGTGTTGCCATCAAATTCGATGATGGTGCCATCGCTGTTAACCAGCGCTGTTGTGGTTGTAGTACTCTGTGCCACAGGTGTTGCGGTGCTTGTTGCTGCCGGCAAGCCACCATTGTAGTTCTCGAAAACTATAGTTGTGGGCGTTTGACCATCCTCACCAGTTGTGGTGATATAATGATACTGCGGTTGATGCTGCTGCTGCTGCTGTTGTTGTTGCTGCGTATGCGTTGTGATTGCCTCGGACGCTCCGTTGTTCGTATGCAGCAGGGGGGACGAACTAATAGTTGTGACCACATTGTCTTTTGTTTATAACATTTTTTTTTTGGTTTTGTGGAAAATACATATTTGGTTTGGTTCATAAAAGATGTGTTTCAATGTAGTAATATTTGCATAAATTAATAAATCAATTGTTAAATAAATAATTCACTCAATTCACTCAAAAATTAAGTTGAAAATGAATGGGGAGTGCTAACTAAAAATATTGGGTATGCATATGTTGCAAGTTGCCACATATGCATGCCATATATGTATGTAAGACCAAGTACTACTAGGCGCACAAATTAAACTGAGTGAATTTTTATTTTTGTAATTGTCGGTAGAATTTGTGTTACTTAGGTCTAATTAAAAGTTTATAGCAATTACAATGAAGATAAACAAAAATAAATTAAATACTAGAGCAAAACTAAAAAAAAAAAATGTAAATCTAAATAAAATCACAACTTTGCATATTTTCATATTCAAATCAAATAAGTTAATTAAAAATAAAAAAAAAGTGCTTACAATGCGCTGCAATTGATGCTATTTATGCTTTTAAGATGGGCAGCACTAATCTCAGCGCTGTGCTGTTACAGCCATTGTAATTGTAAGCACTTTTCGGTCGACGCTCATCTTTGAACTTAAAAATTAAACTAAAATCCAATTGCAATAAATAAAACTAATATACGCTAAACTATAAAACAAAAATCAGTAAATAAATGACTAAAATATTTTGAAGCCTTTTGTCACTAACTTTTTTTTTGTGATTAATTTTAATGCGCATTGCATAAATTAATGTATTTTGGCCCACAATTTGTGCATTTATTTAAATTGCAAAAAACTTTTGAATGTAAAAATTTAATTTTTAACAAAAAGACAAAATTATATATATTTATATTTGCATGAGCTAACACAGACAAACCATCAAAAGATTTATGTGTATATTTATGTATATATTATATATATATAAATAGTTTGTAAGTAAGTGTAAAAAAAGCTTTGTTATATAGAGAGTTATTCAATGCATATTGAGTTGAGTTTTGGGCGTCAAGTTGATGGATTAAGTCAATAGTTGTAGGTACTTTGTCATTTTTTCTTTTCTTTTTTTTTTTTTGAGTGATATATTCTTTCTGTATGCTATTTATAAGATTAATCATTCAACAGTTGTACAAAACACCGCAAATGGAAAACCAAGACGTTTAAATTTTGGTAAAATTTCATCGGACTTGGTTTACGTTCAATTTGTTTTAGGATGCAGTTTGCGCAGAAAAAAAATTTGGCACAAAATGTTTACAAATGTTATAGAATATAATAAATAAAAAAAAAATACCAAATGTAAGTAAAATCAAATAATTGTATATATGAGGATGAAATGAGTTAATGAGCGCGTGACACAATAAAAAAAAAAAAAACAAAACAATAATAAAACAAAAAACGATAAAGGAAAATAAAAATTATTAAAACAATCATAAAATATTAATAAATATGCGTTTCATATATATTCTACAAAGAAATAAAAATAAAATAACTATACGCAACGAAGTAAATTGATCAATTGTATTATTTCAAAGGAGTGCATCAGCATCTGCCAAATTTTCGAAGGAATATCGAAAAATCGTTTAATATATGTATATTATCTATCATCGTTGTTTATCGGGGAAAAATATATATTCAAAACGTTTCGAATGCGATTTTTAGACCACTTTGCTTGGCAATGATAGTGGACGCTTCAGCGCTGCAGTATGGTTTGGCCGAAAAGCAAAGGTCTTCAACATATAAAATTCGCATGGACACAGATCTGACCAGAAGCAGCTAAATTTCAAAAATCTTTTAAAAAACATTTTCTCAACAGTTTTCATTTTATAATTTTGGCAACTCGTGCTAGTTGGCTGCACTTTTCTTGCATTTCGTCGCGCATAACTTAAGTAAGAGTGATTTATGGGCAGCACTTTTACGAGTATCGATAATAGGTTAAACCGAAATATTTTGCCTTCATTAATCTGTTAATCAAAATTATTCCCTTCAGATTTGATTTCTATCTTCGACAACAGCAAAGCGTTAACTTTAATTTAAAACACTTTAATATTTAATGTTTTTACCTCTACAGCTATGTGTAATATGCTGTGGTCTATCTAAATCGCGCTTTGTTTACAATTGCATCAATTGAATTCGTTGCGTAAATTTGAAAAATTAAAATTTTTGCAAATTTTGTTTTTAAATAATTTTCAATCGTAGCTCAATAAACCATTACCATAATGTAATTACAAAAACTACAGACAACAAACAAACAAAAAAGCATTGGCAAAAAAGAGACTCACCAGTAACATTTGCTACGCTAACTGCAACATTTTGTGTTTGTTGTTGTTGTTGATGTTGCTGCTGATGCTGCTGCGTAGGACTCGCCGTTGTTTGATATGTGGCTGTTGCAGTTGTTGCTTGTCCATTGGCATCACAAAGTATTTCGGTTTGCAATTGAAAGACGTTGCCGTCTGTGCTGCCGTTGTTGTTGCTGTATTGCTGCTGCTGCTGCTGCTGCTGTGCCGCTTGTGGCACGTGCTGCGCTTGTTGTTGCTGTGGAATGCCATTTAGTGTGGTGGCTGCTGGCAACATGTTGTCGCTATTCGTAGATGGTTGCTTTTGATCTTGACTAGATGTGTTGGCCGTTGTTGTTGCAACGTTGTTGGCGCTCTGCTGTTGACTTAGTTTTGGTATTTTGCCTTCGAACTTGCGCGCTTGTTGCATAAATTGCAGCTGTTGCTGCGCTTCGTTGAGCCTGCGTTTGGCATCTGCAACAAAAATGCGTGCGAAATTTGTTTTCATTTAAGTTTAATTGATAACCAATTTTTAAGCATTGTATTTGAGATTTAGCTGTAGGGTGAGATTATGTATAGACACACACACACACGCACGCACGCACGCACATACACTCATCAAGGGAGACGACATGGTTCGAGTAAAATTTTTTGGTAGGTCTAATCTGTTTGAAATGCGAAAAGCTATGCGCTATGTACAAAAAGGAATAGTAAAAGCAACAGGATTAGCGAGTAGCAGGTGAAAAATTAGCAAAAGTTGGAACCCAGGCCACAACACCAACACCAAAAAGCGCAATTGGCAAAGCAAACCTTTTAGTATGTTTAGTAAAACAGTTTGTATATATATTTTTTTTTCGGTTAGATTTTGCATGGTTAAAAAAGCGTGCTTATATATTTCTAATATGACAAGTTGTTGTTGTTGTTGTTGTTCTTGGTTGGACACAGTAGTTTCAAGACTTATGTGATAAAAATCATTTACTAAACATATAAAAAAGTTACATTTATGGAAACAAAAGCAAAACTAAATTATAGCCGAAAAAAACTAGCGACGCAGATATACACCCCCCACACACACATGGAGCACTGTGGGGAGCACAGACTAGACGGCAGACATTGAACAATTTTGATGAAGATGCTGCTGCTGCTGCTGTTGATGATGATAGCGATGATAATGATGACAATTTGTAAAAAGTGAATTAGGTCTAGTTTAGTTTTGTATATGAAAATGTTAAATAAAAAATGTGAGGTATTATTGGATTAAAAGAGCTTGAAAGGATTACGGATGATGGTAAGCATGTAGCTATTTGATTTCATTTTTGATTGATCTAATTGGTGGCTGTAGTTGCAGTAGTAGTTGTGTTGCTGATAAGGCTGCCGAGCTCACCTCCGCCACCGCCGCCGCTGTCAATACTTGTTGTGGCTGCTGTTGCACTTGTTGTTGTCGTTGCTGCTGCTGCTGCTGCTGCATTTGAAGTAGTAACTGGCGACTTTTGGGCTGGTATCGTTTTGGGCTCACGTTTTCGTCGTGCCGGTGTCTTACGCGGTGTATTAGCTGCCTTTGCTCTACCACGTCCACCGCGCGACGTTGATGATGTGGACGATGCTGGTGATATGGAACGATCATCTTTGGTGCGCTGACTACGTGCACGACTATTATTGCGTGTGTGAGTGCGACGCTTGCTGGCTAACCAATCGTCATCGTAGTCAGCATCACATTTGCGCTTTTGTTTGCGTCTATTGAATACCTCCTCCTCATCATCGTCATCCTCTGAAAATGGCGCAACAAAAAGAAAGAACACAATTGGTTTTCATCTTAACATTTAACATTCTATGCACAGTCAGCCTTATGGGGGGCACAATAAATTTTAAGTGTTGAGCAACTGCTAGGGCAGCAGCAACTCACCTGTGCCATCGTCCATGTACTCTAACAGCTCTTGCTTGGTTTTAAAGTCGGCGGGACTTTGTAAACTCATGTCATCGTCATGTGGATATTCATCGTCGTCAGCAGCCTCGCCATTGTCGAGTGTTAGTACGCTTTCTTTAAGCATAGCTTTGACATCGTCGGGCACATTAGGATTCTGCTGGATTTCATCCAAATCGAGATCGGGATTTCGCTCCTTGAAGCTTTTGGCCTTGGTGGGATTACATTGCTTCTTCATTCTGTAAATTAAGTTTAGTTAAACAGAGCTACTCTTTCAAACAACAACCTCAATCGTGTCATACTTTTTATCACACAGCGAAACATCTAGATGTGGTGGCAGAGGGGCCGGTGTTAGCGGCGCATTTGGTGGATCTTCAGGATGTCTGCCCAGATCACGGCCATCTAGCCAAGACTCATAGCGATCGTTTTGGAAACGCTTTACAAATGTATCCATAGAGATCTTAACCATGTCGTTGCTGCAGGTACATTGCGTTGCACGCTTGCCGTACTCAATCCAGCGTTCCATGGCAAAATTTGTGGATTCGGCGCAGTTGAAACCATGATTAAAACCAGCATGGTAGCCAAATGGAAAAGTTATCATTATCTCGCCCGATTCTTGTGTTATCTATAAAAAAAAAAATTACCACAGATTATTCACTCTAATCGCTCCAGAATTATCCCACATTAACTACCTTGCTAACCGGCACGTCGTTCTGTTTAAGTATCTGCGGTGATATTAGCGTCATCTTATGCCGCAAATATGCATTGCAATTCTTGTAGCTAGCCGGAAAATACTGGTTGGCCACCTTCTCCAGCTTACGACCATACTCTGGTGGCACCACATACCATGTCTTTGGAGCACCAAAATGCAAATAGTTAATTGAATAGAGATCCATATCTTCAGTGTGCCAGGCAAATGTTGTTTTCCACATGCCAAAGTACAGATAGGCCGTATTGACACCATCGATTTGTATATTGTAGTCCTTGTTGACAAAGTCCAGTATTGTGTTTAATCGATTGATGTTCCAGCTCTGTGGATGGTACAACAACGACAAGTGTTCAGTTCAGTACGATTCGGTTCGGATTAGTTCGTTAGTGTTTGCTTTGAAGTATATTACTTACATCCTGTTGTGGATCTGTTATGCTGCCGCTAACATCGGCTCCATAAATTGGCGCCACATAAGTTATATTCTTCCAGTACTTGCGCTCCAAGTCCTCGTAATCAAAGTGCTTGGGTGTGGCATAGCGTTCGGTGCTGGCTAAATCGCTAAACTGCTTTACTGTTAGCGGTTTCTTTTGAATATTGATCTGTTGATAGTAGCCCTGTTTGCCAGTAACCACTTGGCAAATGGGTGCTGGTATCGTCACTTTTAGTGCGTCAAGATCGGCATAGCCACTCTTGCGTGGTACCCATTCAACGGGCGGCACAACCTTTGCTAGACCAGCTTTGTGTGCACCCTGCGACTCCATATAGGCCACGTATTTGGGAAAGTCTTTAAACTCCTCCCAAGTGGGTCGAAAGACCATTATGCGCGGTATGTCGGACATTTTGCCGTTTCTTGTATGTTTCATAGATTAGTCACCTTATCTCTGTATCTTTTTAGCTGCTGCTTAATCTGTGGAAAGCAGAGAGCCATTAAAGAAAAAGAAATGCTATTGCATTCTTCAGTTCATTAATCCACAGATGCAAGCAGTTGCAGTACCTCCAGCCTATCTCTCTCTCTCTCTCTCTGTCTCTCTAACACCGCCTCTCTCTCTCGAGACTCTGAGCCTTAGCTGCGATCTGCCTTTGCGTTCTGTTGGTCTGTATGTCTGTCTAGCTGCTGCCTGCCTTCGTTGTTAGCGACGACTACGCTGGCGACGCCGCGCGCTACTGAGATCGTTGTTCACAAAGCAAACAACCGCAGAACAGCTGCAATTTTTAGAGCGCCTTTTTTGAATGGGTCCTATCTACTCTCTTGTCGGATAGCAGCCGCAGCAGCAGCAGGCAAGGCAACAGCAGGCTCAGGCTCAGGCTTTAGAAAGACTACAAATAGATTGCTCGCTCAGCTTGGGTAGGCTGGCAGGATATGCATTTGTTGGCAATTGTTTTTATTTTCATTATTCTTTTCCATGTCAAGGACCTATATTCCTTGTAGGAACTAGAAGAATACATATATATACATATATAACACTTAGCATATATAATATATATATAATATATATATATTCTTTTTCGTGTATGCTGAAATCGGAGATTATTAAAAACAAAAATAAACCCAGTTTATCACATGCTGAAATGTTAAAAATTTTAATATTCAAATAAGTCATTAAGGCTAATTTCTGATTGACCAAATTTCAATGTTTGCTGCACTTAGTGTCTGCCTGGGTTCCCTCCCCCCTACAACAAATGTTAAAAATGGCGCAGACGAAGGCACTCTTTAAAAACCAACTGTCCAATAAGCAAGCAGCAGACTCGGTCGCAATTCTCACACAGATATGCGTTTACATAAATATTTTTTGTTAATTTTACTTTCTTACTTATACCAATAAATTAAAAAGTTTAACAAATCCAATTAAGAGCACAACAACAAAAATCAGCAAACCAACGTTGAGAATACTAGAAAATTTACGCAATTTTGGCTACGCAGAAAACTGTACCACCACCCGACGACGGCGGCGGCAGCGACGACGACGACGGCGACGACAACAACGACGACGAGGACAGCAAAAGCAGCGCGACTGCAACGAGTGCGCACTACCTAATAGCTGAGTAAAGTTGAAATGAAACAAACGAGTAAATAATAGAAGCAAAGGGACAAAGCAGGATGTGCGCTCCATAAATAAGAGAAGCGAGTAGAAAACTAACGAGTACAAACAAGATATAGCAGAGAGCGCGGGCCCAAGTTTCTCAGCGTGTGTGCGTGTGTGTATGCGTGTTTAAATGAAATATACATGTTTAAGTGTTCTGTGTGTGTGTGCATGTGTGTGTGTGTGTTGAAAAGGCAATTGTAAACTCACTTGTGTTGGTTGGTGCTGTGCTGCTTGCGCCGCAGCGTTGAATATTTTGCTCGTTGTTGTTGTTGTTGCTGCTGCTTCTGCTGCTGTTTGCCTTAGTTGAAATCCCAAAATGGCAAAGTGTACAAAGTCTAGTGTTTCTTTTTTCTCTCCTTGTTTTATTTAATACATATAGACATATACATATACATATGCATGTGTATGGATTAGTAAATGGTTGATATTTGTTGCTTTTGCATTTTATTGCACATTTTTAATATTTTTAGCAATATGCTTTATGTATTTGGCTTATGTATTTATTGTATATTTTACGCCTCTTTATGTGCTACACTTTTCTTTTTGTTCATAATTTATGCTCGCTTCTTGTACACAATTGCACAAATTTGTTTTTTTTCTTTCTGCTTTTTGTCACTGCATTTGACACAATTTTTTTTTGTATAATTTTCTTATATATTTCACAATATAGCTTTGGTTTTTGTTTATGCCCGAAATTAACTTTTTGTTTCGTTTGAAATTTGTATTTAAAATGTTGTCCTGCAACATTTAGATTTGCTCAATGGCGTCGTTGTCCTCCTGTTTTATATGTACATAGACTTGTATACATATATATTTTCCAGTCTTTAGGGGGAGGGGGAGACAGGACTCTGTAATACTAAACTGAACTGAATGACACACGAACGAGCGAACACAAACGAGCGAGCGGGCGAGCGAGCGACATGCCTGTCTGAGCTGCGAAAACTGTCTAAACTAAACCAAACCAAAACCAAACCGCTGGACAGGCGCAGCTGAAGGCAGCGAGCTGAGCTGCGTTGACGTCAACGTCAGGACAACAGCAGCGCAGCCAGCAGAAAACACACACGCACACACACACACACATGCACATATAGCGAGAAGCAGAGAGCGTTGTCCTTTTAATGCGAATGCTTTGGCCAAAGAAGCATTATGTTAAAAGAAAAATGAAATTTTTGTATTGGTACAGAGCGCAAAAACAAGTTCTCGAGGATAATCGTGGAAAATGCACGACAAGGAAAAGCGACAGTTGTTGTGCGTGCCTGCTTTAGTTTTTCAGCCAACACAAACACACTGTGCACACACACACACGCACACACACATACATATATTTATTTGTACATAGATTTGGTTTCGCGAAAATGTTTTGTTGTTCTTGAATCTAAATATGTTCTCGTTGTTGCTCGTTCGTATTGTTTTTGCTGTTGTACGAAGCAGCATTTGCCAAAAACGAGACGAAACGAAATCAGTACAAAAAGCATCAATTCGAAATGCTCTCTAGAAATAATTTGCAGCCGTTATGCTAGGAACTTCTTCTGTATTGGGGAAATTAAATTTTATATCCTTATAAAATTATCAATTCGAAATGCTCTCTAGAAATAATTTGCAGCCGTTATGCTAGGAACTTCTTCTGTATTGGGGAAATTAAATTTTATATCCTTATCCATGGGACTATTTTACCTTAATCGAACTTGAATAATATTTAGTTGCAGAAGTTTCTCTAGCATAAAGCATGTAAGGCATTATTGCAACCTATTATTAGTAGTGTCTGTGTTTGCCTTAATCTTGGCAGATTAACTTAAGCCGATTATATTTTAAGAACCATTCCTACCTGCTAAAAAGTATACTACAATAAGTAATTTTATATGTACTTAGATGAAGAAGTGCGGATTAGATATACGCAATTATTGAGGAATAATATTTGTAACAAATATATGTATGTTTATGCAGACTAGGATGCTTCAATGCGTCAGAAAAAGGATATAAAACAATACAAAAATCATTGAAAAAAATCAATTATTACTTGTAATTTCAATTGTAATGGGTTCTGTAGAGGCTTGACAGATTTGAAAACTTTTTTACGACAAAGTTGTATTTGGCGTAATTTTAGAACATTTTAATGATTACATATAATGGTCCATTGGGGCTTTAGGTTACTTTTTATTAAAATTTTTTCCTAAAACTCAATTAGTTGCATGTTCTTATATAAGAAATATACTTTACCTTATACTTTGTATTTTATTAGAGCTTCTCTGATAGAGACATACACAAAGAAGCATAGTTTGAAAGGTTAAATATGAACCTAAGAACATTTAAGGTTATGCTGATCGCAGTTAAAAGACCTTCGTAAATTTTAAAATTCGATTTGATTGAAATTAGTTCTAATAAAAAAAAACTTGCATCTTAATATTCTCATAATTTGTGTTAGATCGTTAACGAAACTTGATTTTAAATTTAAATCTTCAAAGGTATATAGAAGTGTGCCTGCTACAGGGAAAATCCTTAAAAAAAAACTAACAGCCGCATACACAACGAAATCAATTAAAAAAAAGAATTATATACATATGTATATTATATATTGTCTATATAAGAAATAAAAATAATTACATAAAAGGGAAGTGGCCAGCGAAACGCAGCAGAAATAAAATTTACAACATGTCATTAACTAGCAACGCCTTTGGAACGAGGCAAGCAGGCAGGAGCGAACGGACCAGAGCAGCGGAGTATGCAGTAGCTCGGGCCATTTACCAACGGGCAGGATCAAAGCGTGACTGAGTTGCCGCACTAAGCACACTCGCACACACACAACCGGAATACTTGTATATACATGCGCTGCAGGACTAAAAGGAGCTGCACACGGTTGTTGTATGAAACTCATTTTTTATTTTTCGTTCCGTTTTTGGGGAGCCTGCGCTGAAAACTTGTTTTTCAAAAGTAGCTCAAGCGTAACGCTATATAACCGCCGAATGGCTAGCTAGCGAGCTAAATACGGCAGAGACGACAAGTGAGCGTATGCGAGGAATATAATGAAAATGCTAAAGGAGCGGGCAAGAAGGCGAAGCTTAGCAAAAGCAACGAGAGAATGACCAGGCGGCGTCAACTTCCGTCAGGACATGAACACACAAACACACACACACATACAGATACATTATTGCATTTGTATAGACAATGTGGTCATTGACTGAACGGTAAAAAGCGAAAACAGGAACCAACAATAACAACAACTACAACAACGACAACTCCCAATGACGTCGTCCTTAGGCTGCTGCTGCTGCTGCCGCCGCTACTTCTGTTGCCGTTCTCATAAAGTACACGCGCGACAGCGACGCTTTGCTTTCGGCAGTAAAACGGGCGTAACGAACGCACGTAGAGAACGCCATAATGCGCGTCCCCTTTTTTTTTTTGTTGTCAAATTCGCCCCATGCAAGCGCGCGCGTGCGTGTGTGTGTGTGTGTGTACATATGTACTTGTATTAGTACGCGCCTGATTTTGCAGCAGCGCCTGTTTCCTTTTTTTTTATATAGTTGTTGTTGTTGTTGTGTTGTACTGTTTCTCGCATGATTCATGTAGAAAACACAATTTTAATAAAATTTTTTTCATAAAATTCAATTCGGCCGACGCCTCAGCTGGCATGCGCAGACTGTAACAACAACTACAGCAGCGGCAACAACAACAAAAATCGCTCGCATTATTTATGCTTTTTGTTGGGCTTTGTACTGGTGTGCGTGTGTTCGTGTGTTTTATATGCTTTGAGGCAACAGCACACGCGTCCTCGTCCTCGTTGTTGTGTCGGCAAAAAGCAAAGCATGCGTCCCCTTTTTTTCGTCCTGCCTCGTTGTTGTTGTCAAGTTTCCCTTTTGTTGCTGCTATCTCAATTGCACAACTGTTTTCAATACGTTTGCTTTGTTTTTTTTTTTTTGTTTCTATTTGAGCATATTCGTTACTTTTCTTTTATCCTTGCCTTCCACAGGCCGCTGATCGAGCAGCAAGCATTGGTTTGGGTAATGCTTTGCTCCCTCGGCCAGCAACTGCTTCTCCCCCACCCAATAGCACAACTGCAAAACAATGATGCCATAAAATTGTTAATTTTAAGCCAGTTTCAACTTTTAAGTTTTCCCTTCGTGCCTGCCGCTAGCGCATTATGTACATGCGCACTCGTTGCTTGCTCTCGCTCGTTGTCTACACTCTCTCGTTACGGCGGCATGGCTTTTATTATTAATTTACTTAGGCTACTATAGCCATAGCCATAGAATGTGGCCCAGCTGCCGTAATCTAATTGCTTTGCTGCTACTGTGTGTGCGCGTGTGTGTGTGTGTGACATGAACATATATACAATGATTGCATTTGTATACATATACATAAGTATGTACATATTTAATGTTAGCGAGTCCGCCATTGTTTAACTTGATTTGCTTGCAAATTTAATGCAAAGTCAGCACTTTTAAGATGCTTTGTCCTTTATGACTTTTTTTGTTTCATTGATTTTCTCCAAGTAAGTGGTCGCCATTTTGAAAAGCGCACGGCAAAACTAGAAACCAAAAGTATAACAAAGTAAATGCAGGCGTGTTCAAGTGGACAAGGCCTAAAGAAAAAAAAAACACAGATTTACTTATACATAACTAGCTATAGGCAGCCATGTATATGTCACGTATATGTTTAGTCTACAATGCTCTATTTTCCATGTGTTCCTGTAATTTGAGACTGTTGTGGGAGCTGCGAAGTAATGTAGAACAAGACCTTGCTTGAACTATTCAATATGACAAAGAAATGTTTCACAAAGTTAAGGTGAAAATGCTCACAGCAAAAGCAATCTAAAGTTAGGATGGCTTAATCCATATAGTTGCTAAATTGGTTTGCTAAATACACTGCAAAATTAAAGAAAATACTCTAAATGCTGTGTAAGGGTTTTTCCGCACACTCTTTTCATGGAATTAATTTATTTTTAAAATAAAGTTTTTACCATATAGCTGATTTTGATTACATTTATCTCTGCTTGTAATGTAGTTTTTCTAGCTTTTCGGCGTAACAGTTTAAAATTAATAAATTTTCTTCCATGACGATATTCTTTACTTCTTCTTTACTCAATTATCCTGCGTTATTTCAATGATTTACAGCTAAAGTAAGTGCAAATCAAGCGCGATGATTTTGGGCAATTCTTAAAATCAATGACCTTCAACCCTTTTATAAATGTGTCACTAAAAGCACATTTATGAGGATAGGTCAATGCCAAAACAAAACCCAACCACAAACACCCTATAACCCCAAAAATTTTCTAATTACCCTTAGTCGGACCAGATATGGCCACCAACCACCGACTATCCGCCGTAAGAAACCTGTTGAATTGCCAATCGAATCCCAAAAACACTTGTTAATGCCAACAACTAACGACATCCCGAGGGTAGTATGCGTTTTCTATAAATAAAATACGGAATACACCTGACCATGCCCGGAAACTTTCTATATATATATATATGCCAACCACCTAGAGATGCACCAGCAGAAAGAGCAACAACAAACTGAACGGGGGTATGTTTATGTTTTATGAATGGGAGCGTAATCAATGAGACGCGACTCTAACTACCACCAGGCGAGCACTTTTGTTTTGGTTTTTTTTTTTGGGAAAACCCCTAAAAATGACGTAGAAGTCGAGGAGAACGGTGTTGACGCTGATGACATGCCGGCACACGCCAAGGCACGGCCGTATGGTCTGGTCTATAGAGTCTAACTGGTCTCGTCTGCGTCTACTCTAAGGTGGTATCATCGCTCGTCGATTGTAGTGATGGCGCTGGTGGTGGGTTAAGTTAAGCACATGACTAAGAGCAGAGCGCGTAGCGCACTTGGTTTTCCGGTCGTTGTTGTCGTCATCGTCATCGTTGTCGTCGTCGTCGGCCGGTCGGTGCCGGTGCCCTTTGCCGGCGCCAGCGTTGGTGGTTGGTGCCACTACTGGGGTTGCTGCTATTGCTCTTGTTGTTGCTGTTGTTGTTGTTGTTGGGGGTTTCCCTGAGTGTAGCAACGTCCTTGCACCTAAAAACAAACGTGCGTGTGAGCGGAACCACCCCATGCGCCATCAGTGTTACGAGTGTTGTTGAGCCAATGTGTCTCTATGTAGGTCGTCTCATCGTTATGCTTGCTTTTCTTTCTGATTCTGATTCCGATTCTGTTGGTTGGTGGTTGCTGGCTGTAGCCTGCTGCTTTAACTGGTGGTGGTTCCAAAAATAAGCCCAGACATGTCTAAGGGTTACTGCCACACTTTTTGTTTATAAACATTGCAGAAAAACAGCTGATTTTTAGCATGTGCCATCCATACCAACAGCCACACACATGCGAGTGTGTGCACGTGCATGTGTGCGTGTAGGGGTCAGTCAAGAAACTTGAAAGAGTCCTGCGAGACAAAATGATTGAGCGCCAATGTAACGATAAATTATGAAACGAAACAACTGCAGTTGGTTCTTGGAGTACAAATTTTACGACAAACAGCTGCCGAACGTGCTGACCCAGGCAGCCAGCCAACCAGCCAGCTACATATTGCAGTTGCCCGACTCAGACGGAACATCTGTCCCGAAACATGGTACTCCATATGTACGTACGTTATATACGTTGTATAGGCAAGATAATGACCCGAAATGTTGCCGGCTGCACGAAATGCAGCATAAAGGCGGCAAGGTGTGTTAGTTAGGGTCCTGGCCCGGCTCCTATTCTGTGCATAAAGACTTTTAGCCTGACTAGATGTCAGTTCTGTTGTCTGCTGCCTGCTGTTGCATTGATTAAGAGACCGTGTGGCGCAGCAGCAGCAGCAGCATTAGGAGGAAACATCTGTTTTGCCTTTTTATAGTCGCTGTCAAAATGTGTTTGGACTTCGGCGGGTTTGGAAAACTGGTTCAGCCTTTTGGCATGCGCCATTGTGTGGGTTGGCGCGCATTGAGTCTGTCATTACATCTGTTCTGGATGGAAGAGACCACCTTTATTTTTGTTTTGTCAAATGCGAACGAGCCAATGAGTTGTCAAAGATGTTTGTAGTATTGCAATTAATCAAATCATTTATGATTGAAGTGAGTCCATAGCAAGCCGGCTGTGTACATGGGATTAAGGAATTCATGCAGCTTTCCCGATTTAAACTTCTTACTACTTCTGGGATTTTATTACCAGCGGCTGGATTTGACCAAACAACAGTTTTTCGAATGCCCTTTTTCTGAAACCATTTATACAGTGACGAACGGCACCAACACCGTTGCCTATTAATGGAGTTTTCGTTGAAATGTAATCGCAATAATGAGCAATTTCAAATAATTAATACTTATTATTTATTTAGTAATTCAAATAAGCTTTGTTTGACAGCTGCTTGAGGAACTGCGCAATGCAATATCCGAGCTGTAGAAACTCGAGTTTTCACTGAAAATGATAAAATCACATTTATCAAAGGTTTCGGACTTTAAAAACGAATTCCAAATGTTGTGGTTCTCGTTTTGTGATACTTTTTTTTTTAGAAATTTATGTCTTTTTGCCAGCAAAGACTTATTTGAAAGCTTGACAAAACTCGATAATGCTGTTACGTCTTGTAAAGCGAAGTTAAAATAGATTATTAAATCGAATACATATATCAAAAATTATATTAGATCAATAGTTTTTCTATTAAGTGGCTTCACTGTACTTGCATAACATTCTACGAACATAAAATACAGCACTGAATTTAATACTCGGAACAAAAAACAAAAAAAACAACAACACAAAACAGCTTTTAAAACAAAATCGAGAACAAGGTAAAGGGCATAGCCCCGCTGTAATTCAATACCGCCCGGAGACAAGCACGATCGCCCCAATCGATCAGCATATGCAGGACCCCAAGCACCGCTAACAAAAGTTTCAAATTGCATTTCCAGACAGAGAGCAGAACCGGTACAAAACCAACATTCCCGATTACATACAAGTTTATGGAATAAAAAGAAAAGGACACACATAAAACTGTTACAATATTTGAGATTTCCGCTTGGCTATAAAAGAGGGAAGTACGCAAAAAAGGAAAGAACACAACGTGAAATCACTTCCATGCGCATCCTGGTGCAGCATTGTAAAAGGCGCAAACTGTTTGCACAGGCGTACATTGAACTTTCAAATATGACTCCTTGCTGCAGGTAGTAGGTCTTCGTGCAGACATTAGAGGACAGATGTTCGGTGCTCGTCGCCAGCGGCCTTTGTCGCAGGTCAGTTGTTGTCTTGCCTTTCGTCGATCAGTAGAAACAAATTCACTTAAAGGAGTGGCTAGCATGCAGCTAAAAGAGTTGAGTTTCGTTATCCTGTCTTTGTAGCTTGACTTTTTATAAGGGTTGATGTCAGTCAATGACGCTTTATTTAGATCTCAAACATTTGTTTGTGCCTGCTCTGCTGCTTTAGGCATTTTGTTTACTTTAGCCACTAGGCCAGTCTGAATGAAGTTGCTTGTTTTGTTTGATTAGAAGAAGTCATTAACACATCACTCCTTTGTTCAGGCTCAGCAGCTGCACCAATAGCTTTTCCAGCACAATAAAACTTCCTGTTACGCATCCCAAAATAAACGAATGAAAGCAGGAGTAAAATATTACATCAATTGGAATCTCTAGTACTGCAGTACAACAAACACATAAATAGTAATACTCTTTTAAGAACTACTTAGCGTCAATGTGAACTTACAGGACATGACTCAAATATTATTAATTTAAACACAGTGGAACCTCGCCGCCGAACAAATGAAAATGCTACAAAGGTATTCGGAAAGTAAAACAGTTATCGATGCGGACGACTTTGGAATACCCTGTACCAACTTCCAGACATAAAATTAGTTTTACCATTTTTTTATTTTCTGTATAGCGCCCTTCTTATAGCAGCTATGCCAAATAATCCCGAAATCGAAAAATCAAAGTGAATTTGTATCCACTGACATAATAGCCAATTTTCAACGAACTGCTGGCTATTCTAGCTATTACCATTATTAGACTAAGGTGTTCACACAATAAAACCAATTTTTTTCCAACTGGCTTGGGTGTTACATTTTTTGTTTAATAAACTTAATATCATGCAATATAGGATACAAGCAACGGTGAGATTTGCAACCTTCTTAGAATCAAAAATCGCTATAATTGGCATTGAACAGATGTCATTAAGCAACAATCTATAATTTCACTTCGTCGTGAAATAAGAGTCCGAACAATCGAACTTCTACAGCTGAAAAACATCATACATTACGTTTTAAGCTATTGCAGTTGAAATTTCAATTTGGACATGTTTGGCCTGAGAAGACTTTTTGTAAGACTTGAAGCAGTTGGTCGATACAAATGTCTAAAACAACCAATAACACTATGGAAGCGGATAACTCACCTTTGTGATATTTTACTTTTTGGATCTTTCTCTAAACAACAACAATTTCGTTCAGTTTTACTTGCTATGTGCTTGCTTATTGTACGAGCCAGTGCTGCCAAGCATATTGACACACAGGTAAACAGCTTCAGTGAATGCTCTCTTATTCGCAAGTCGCCTATAATGTCGAAGCTGTTTTCCAGGATGGGGTGTGGGTACCTTATGCTGTCGTCACAGCTTCTTCAAATATTTACACAAATCAATAGCATACTAATGCATACTTAATGCAATTAATTAAAATCCCCCTCAAGCTCAAAGAGAGCAGCTTGGAAGAGAGAGAGAGAGAGAGAGAGAGAGAGAGACAGTACTCGATACATTGCAATTGCATCTTGTGAAAAATCGATTTGACGATTTATGGCTTGCTGTTGCAAAATTTTAAAACTGAAATGAAAATATAAAAAGGACTTACCTCTTTTTGTTTGAGCGTTTTTAATTGACTGCAGAGCGCTGCTGACTTTTGAACATATTGCAGTATTAAACGTTTCGCTTTTTAATGCGAATTAAATAGTTTTTAAAAGAGTTTTTTTTTGGCAGCTTGGGCGCTCGCTCTCTGCTCGTTGCAATAACAAACCGACCAACCAACCGACCGACCGACCAACGATAATCGGCGTACGTGACCGAAAAAGAGTGCGCGTTCACAATAGTACACTGTGTGCGGTTTATTTACAATAGATTAGGAACTATACTGCACAATACACACAAGCAGAGCAGTTGCGGCTGCCTGCTGCTACTACTGCATTTGTGTGCGTATGTTGCGCTATGCAGGTGTTGGTTTGCAGTAAAAAAAATGTACAGCAGTTTATTGTTTATACTATTTCAACTTTAGCTAAAAGCGCAACTTAATAATTGCTTACTCTCATTGCCGAGTGCTTAATTTTGGGCTATGAAAAAAAATCTATACACAGAAATGCCAATGGCTGGTCGCTGGCGCGGCGTCAAACGTTAATTATGACACTTTTGCTATATTTTTCATATTGATTTTATGTGGGCACATTTAACAACGCGTTTGCTTATCGTACAACACATTTTTAAAACTTAAATAAAACTTTTACTTGGTAAATTCATAAATAAATTGGCGAAATTTCCGCACTGATTGAAGATGGTGGATGTTACGCTGCCGTATGAACATAAATGGCACAATGTTGCCACCTGACAGCGTTTAGTGTGACCGTACTAGTTGCAGGCAATTGTGGTTGATGTCACAACTAAGAACACTCTTGACCATCACCACCAGCACACGTTTTCAGTGTTTAGATTCGCAGAGCAACTTGAAGCTGTGGAGTGAGTAATTCAATTAAATTGCATCAGCCAATGCGGCAAGACAGTAATATAAAACACAATTTATTTCATCAGCGCATAATCAGTACTACGTTGACAACATAAATAACTAGCATGCCAGAACAGCAAACTATCAACCCTGAGGAAGCAGCCGATGGCCCTCCAAAAACAGCCAAACAACTGGAAAAGGAGGCTAAAAAAGCCGAAAAGTTGGCAAAACTACAGGCAAAACTAGAAAAAAAGGCAGCAGTGTTGCCTGCGGCTGCCGAGAAAAAAGAAAAACCTGAGGTGCGTTTTACACACAGTGAATGTTGCTTGTCGACGTCATAGGCAGGTTATGATTTTGTAGTCGTTGTTGTTGTTGTGCTACGTTTACAAAATACACAAAAAAAATGGCCAAAGTAACCAATTGCGTGTTAACAATGTTATGATGAAGCTCTACTCAGTTTTTAAGTGCAACACTTTCGAGCCAATTGTTATTCGCAAGTGAAAGTATAATTATTTACTTCTGCTTCGTTTCATCAACAGAAAAAGGCCAAAGAGTCTAAAGAGGCTGCGGTATATACAGCTCAAACAAAGCCGGGCGAAAAGAAAGATATTAGCGGCGCCTTGCCGGATGCCTATAGTCCACGTTATGTGGAGGCACAATGGTACAGTTGGTGGGAACAACAGGGCTTCTTCAAGCCGGAATATGGCGTAAGTTTCGATTTATACCAACAAAATTTTGCACTATTGCTTTAAAGTAAATTTAATCTTGCAGCGCACATCCATTGATGAACCGAACCCAAATGGCAAATTCATTATGGTCATACCACCTCCCAATGTGACCGGTTCACTGCATTTAGGTCATGCCTTGACTAATGCTATTGAGGATTCCATCACACGTTATCATCGTATGAAAGGACGTACCACACTGTGGGTGCCCGGTTGTGATCATGCCGGCATAGCCACACAGGTGGTTGTGGAAAAACTGCTGTGGCGTGATGAAAATCTCTCACGGCATGATTTGGGACGCGAAAAGTTCATTGAGCGCATTTGGAATTGGCGGAAAGAAAAGGGCGTACGCATTTATGATCAGCTCAAGTCGATTGGCTCGTCCTACGATTGGTCTCGTGTAGCATTTACCATGGATCCCAAGCTGTGTCGTGCTGTAACAGAGGCATTTGTGCGCTTGCATGAGGATGGCAGCATTTATCGCAGTTCACGTTTGGTCAACTGGTCTTGCACTTTGCGTTCGGCCATTTCCGACATTGAGGTGGATAAGGTGGACATACCGGGACGCACATTCCTGTCCATACCAGGCTATGATGAAAAGGTGTGTTGGTGGCGCCTAATTTTTGAGTTTATTAAAACAAAATTGTATTTTTTTATAAGGTTGAGTTCGGTGTGCTCATAAAGTTTGCCTATAAGGTAGAAGGCAGCGATGACGAGATCATTGTAGCCACAACACGTATTGAGACTATGCTTGGTGACACAGCTGTGGCAGTGCATCCCAAGGACACGCGTTATACGCATCTGCATGGCAAGCATGTGATACACCCGTTCTGTACGCGCCGCCTACCCATCGTGTGCGATGAGTTTGTGGACATGAATTTTGGCACAGGCGCTGTTAAGATTACCCCAGCTCATGATCCTAACGACTACGAGGTGGGCAAACGTTGCAACTTGCCATTCATAACCATATTCAATGATGATGGCTACATTATTGGTGATTATGGTGAATTTACGGGCATGAAGCGATTTGATTGCCGCAAACACTTGCTCGCAAAGCTTAAGGATTTGGGTCTTTACCGCGAGACTGTCAATAATCCCATGGTGGTGCCCATTTGCAGTCGATCCAAAGATCTTGTTGAACCACTTATCAAGCCACAGTGGTACGTAAACTGTGGTGATATGGCAGCTTCAGCAACAGCAGCGGTGCGCAATGGCGAGCTTAAGATTATACCCGAACATCACACAAAGACCTGGTACCATTGGATGGATGGCATAAGGGATTGGTGTGTGTCGCGACAATTGTGGTGGGGTCATCGCATACCCGCCTACCATGTGAGCTTCAATGATTCGAGTCTTGCATCGGTAAGTAGTCGTCGCTATGCATTATCACTTTTTCTATTATAACTTTATTCCCTGCATGCATGCAGTCTGTTCAGGGCATGTTGGTAATTGTTGTTTCCTTATTTTATCACATTACTTTTTGATTTAATTTTTAATCGTTTGACCCTCTTTACGTTCTAGTCCGATGACGAAAAGTATTGGATTGTAGCGCGCAGTCAAGAAGAAGCCTTGTCCAAGGCAGCAGCTCGTTTCAATGTGGATGCAAGCAAGATTGTGCTGAAGCAGGACGAAGACGTTTTGGACACCTGGTTCAGCTCTGGTCTCTTCCCCTTCTCTGTCTTCGGCTGGCCCGATAATACTGCAGATCTACAAGCTTTTTATCCAACAACCTTATTGGAAACCGGGCATGACATTCTATTCTTTTGGGTGGCACGCATGGTATTTTTCGGGCAGAAACTTTTGGGCAAATTACCTTTTAAGGAGGTTTACTTGCATCCAATGGTGCGCGATGCGCACGGTCGCAAAATGTCTAAATCTCTGGGCAATGTGATTGATCCAATGGATGTCATACACGGTATTACACTGGAAGGTCTTCATGCCCAGCTAATTGGCTCTAATTTGGATCCGCGTGAGATTGAAAAAGCCAAGTCAGGTCAGAAGCAAGACTATCCACAGGGCATACCTGAATGCGGTTCCGATGCTCTACGCTTTGCTTTGTGTGCTTACATCACACAAGCTCGCGACATTAATCTGGACATCAATCGTGTGCTGGGCTACCGTTTCTTTTGCAACAAATTGTGGAACGCCACCAAATTTGCCTTGATGTACTTTGACAGCGAGCAAAAGTACTCAACTGACTTGGTACTGCCGGTTGCAGCCAGCCCAATGGATGCATGGATTCTTTCACGTTTGGCAGCTACTATTGAGACATGTAATGCAGGATTCGAGCAATACGATTTTGCAGCTGTTACCAGTGCTTGCTATGCTTTCTGGCTGTACGATGTGTGCGACGTATACTTGGAGTGTCTTAAGCCAATCTTCCAGAATGGCAGTGCAGAGGAACAAGGCGCCGCTCGGCATGTCTTGTACGTCTGTCTCGACTATGGGCTTCGCCTGCTCTCGCCTTTCATGCCCTTCATTACAGAAGAACTCTATCAGCGTTTGCCGCGCGCCGACAGCATACCTAGCATTTGTGTGGCCAGCTACCCAAGTGAGTACCTAGTTGCCTATCCATTTTGATTTTTGCATTAAAAAAACTTCTTTTGTTGTTGTTTTTCTTAAGGCAACACTTCCTGGCGCAGCAGTCAGATCGAGACCGACGTGGAGTTTGTACAAAAGGCAGCACGCATTATACGCTCAACACGCTCTGTGTACAATTTACCGAACAAAACGAAGACAGAAGCATACATTGTGTGCTCCAATGATGTGCCGAATGACATACTCAAGCGTTATAACAGCGCATTGGCTACCATGTCTTACTGCTCGACTGTAGTCTTTGATAGTACTCCGCCGGCCGGTTGTGCTATACTCACTGTCTCCGGGCAGTGTGAAGTGCATTTGTTGCTTAAGGGTCTCATTGAGCCGGAGAAGGAGATTGCCAAGCTGCAAAAGAAAAACGATCAATTGGTGCAGACTGTCAACAAGTTGACGCAGGCTATGCAGGCAACGGACTATGTATCAAAGGTGCCCGAAGAGGTGCAAGCGGCAAACACTACAAAATTACAGGAATCCCGCACTGAAATCGAACGCATAGCGGCAGCCATGGAGACATTAAAGTTGATGTAGATGGCGCAAAGGGCAAGCTTAAAGTTGATATTTTATTTTGGAAACTCGCTACTCAAGACAAAGCTTATAGCATTTTGAAGTAATTAAGAATAATTTATATGAATGTGCTAATTAAAGGATACCAGTATATAATGCAATAAAAATAAACAAAAATAGCAAACTAAAAATTGGAATTTCACCTTGTTTGCTACCAGGAACTACCAGGTGAGACGTGTGGCATGATCCGTTTTGCGTTTGGACATTTTGATGTATCCCAAAAACTGCAGTTCGGCCACTGCACGTGTGAAGCGTGCTCTGTTTTGAATAAACAAACAAATGTTAGGTTTTTATGTAAATGGGGAGCACTGCAGCACTATATGTGTACTTACTGTGTTTGCGGATCAATCTGTTTTTGATGCTCATCGTCATCGGGATCATCGTTCGCGACGCGCTGCACTGCACGAAAAGCCTGTAGCCAATCGAACAAATTGATCATGCGTCCACACTCCAAATGCAATTTGTAAATAACCGAAAGATCAGGCATTGTGCTGAGTAGCTGTGATTGATCCTGCAACTCACAGCATTTGCATTGCATATAGAAATGCGGATTGTGCAACGCCGTATGCAATGCGGCACGTGGTGCACCTATAATATTGCGACGCACCGTAGCAATGTCACTGAACACGTAAAGCTCATGCAGCGGCGGTGCATTTTGCAATGGCAGCAGATAAGCCTGCACTAAGCTTGTCTCAATTTGCTGCAGTATTTGCTGCAAGGCCTTGCAGTACTCTGTGGCCGGCGCCTGCTGCTTATCCAGTTTGCTGCGTTGTAGTAACTGTGCTTTCAGCTCCTGTCGCGAAGCAACCTGCGTCAAATCGGTTGTACTCACTGACGCACTGCTCTCTGTGGGCTTCATGCTGGCCGTTGCCAAATTTGAGAGTTGCTGCCTAATGGCAGCTAGTGGTTCATTGATGGTGGCTGCGCATGCTTCGCCCAGCTCAAGTTGTAGAATTTCGTTATTAATGAATTGCTGCGTTCTTTCTACGCACGTTGTAACTTTGGTAATAAATTCATTTTTGGACAGAAAAGCAAGCATTTGCCAGCACTCCTTGTACTCAGGCTGCTGCGTTATGGGCTTGTTGAGGCAGTTGACATACAACTCTCGACGCAATTTGCCCAATGGACAGTTTGGCAAGTCGCCAACCAGTTCGGTAAAGAACTCCAGACAGCAACGGAAACGCATAAAATACAGCAAGCAGTCACGTAACAACTGTGGCAGCTTCTTTTTGAGATACTCATCATCGGTCAATATAGCAATGATGCGTTTGCAGTCGTTTATTTGCTCTACATAGGGACGAAATGAGGGTAAGCGTCGTATAGTCTCCACATCATCATGGGTCAGCGCTTTAATGCGCGTCAAACTCTGGCTGTAGCCTGTGCACAGCGCATAAGCATTTCCGGTAAAAAAGTGCTCCATTAGGCAGTATTTGAAGCCTTGTATAAAGCCTTGTATGGAAAAGTCGTAGTACAGAAAAATGTGTGTTAGAAACTTAAAGGCTTTGCCCGACAAATGAAAGGCGTATTTCGGCGACAGCAGCACCTTGTCTAGCAGCTGAATAACGATAAAGATTTCATTAATGTATAATGGTGGGTTAAGTAACCGTATTTATAGCTCACCTCGTTGAGGCCTTTTGGCGCTGCTTGCGTTTGGAATACACGTAGTTTGATCTTGCTGCTGACATGATAGGGTAAGGTGCTATGCACCGCAGACATGGCGGTGGCTACGCCCAGTACTAGTACAAAAGGTAATGTGCAGCAATTTGCGCTTAATAAAAGTATAAAATCTTGCAAAACGCTCATGTTAAAACATTCAAAATCGGGCAATATCACTACCAAGGCGCGTCGCTTGTCTGTGTCACCAAAGTTATTGGCATACCAGTCTTTCAGCTGTCTGATGGTGCATTGTGTACGCCGCAAACGTTTGCGATCGCGCTCCTCCTCATCGCTGTCTAAATCAACCTCAGCTTGCGTGCTGGCTTCCACTTGTGCTTCAATTAAATTATAAACCATAGATTCCACGGCGGACTTTAAATTATTACAATCTCTGGACTGCAGCACGCATACCAGTGCCATTTGCTGTGCGCGCAGACGCTGTGTCAGCGTATCAAACTGATTAAGATGATCTGGCTGGTTAATGCCTGTTAGCAGTGCTGCTGTTGGCAATATTTCGGACATACCCTCGGCAACCGAGTTGCTATTGCCGGCACACTCTTCCGCCACATATTCAACTAGATTTTCAAGTGTGCGCGCATAGCTCTGTTGCTGCAGCTGCGCCATATGCGCTTCCAAAGCAGTCCAGCATTCTGTATAGGCTACATAAAAGGGTTGTGTGGTTACCTCTTCACCTAATAAGCTGCTCTTGGCAGAACTGTCGCTACGTTTGCGTTTGCTTGTTGCTTTTTTACCCGCTCGCGTAGCACCATTTTTGTAGACAAAACAGCCCTTTAAAAGTCAATGTAGATTTAAAAAATAACAAAAACGAACCGTATTGCATTCCATACCTTTGACACGGATATGGTGGGATCCATTGCCGTTACTGTACTAAACGCTTTATTTAGTGTTACTTGGCAAAATAGCAATTTTGTTTATGTCAGCGTTGTGCTCAATAAAGTTTACTTGCAGCAATAACAAAAGCCGACAGCAGAGCAAACAGCTGCAATTATGGCGCCAAAATGTGCAAAAGTGTTGGACAGTGCTGCAATGTTGGCAATGCAACCCATAAAACAAACAAGGCAACGATACTTCATGCAATTATACTTTATATTTAGTTACTCATTTAATTTAAAAAATTAAAACAAAAAATGTAATTTATTCACATCGCCTTACTCGTAGCTGCAAGTATTTTTATGGTATTTTAAGTGTTAAATAAACTACAAACTTGCTGAACTTACTTAATATCGTCATACGACATTTTAAACTCATTTGGTTGACCAGTTGAGTTGTAGTAATCCGGTGACAGCCATTTTCCATTGTTGTCCAACTGCCAAAATAAGCTTTTCTTATTTACATCACAACCATCACTCCATTTTTGAACCATATAAAATGAATACAGAAACATTAAAAGAAAATCGTAAAAAAGTATAAGCGCCGCTAGCAGATAGTCGCCTATGCGCATCTCCGCAAAACGACCGCCATTTATAATTTGTGCATGGTACATGATAAACTAAATAAATTTATGGATTAATTTGGTTTTACCAATTCGTAAACTATACAAACCAGAACAATGCATGTGAGAATTAAGCCAAAATGTACATAAAACGTATAGCGCTCATTGAAAACCAAGTACAGCATGAGAAAATACACGGCACCTATGATGCTTAATACTGATATAACAAAGAGCACTACGACATCTAATGTTAGGTCATGCTGTGCGTACAATTTAAAAATAATTAATTCTTGTTTAGCATATTATTAATTGAAAAACATTTCTTACCGGTACATATGTGCCAATTACAATACAAACCGCTAGTACAAGCACCCATAGAAAGAAACTGGTGAGAAAGGCATTTTTGGTTTGTTTTAGCACCAGGCACGTAACTCCAAGTATTATGCATTCCAACTGAAAAGTTAACAAAATAAATTAGCGATAATTCACTGCACATACTAGTCATGCTGCCCGCTTACTATAAGAAGCGCTATAATAAAATTTATGGGCTTCCAAAAACGTAATTCCTCAATGAATATGAATATGAGTGAAAGCAACAAGTTTACGGAAAAGAATATTATGCCCACCCAAATTTTTCCCGAGAAAAATTCCTTTGTCGAGTCGCTTTAAATAAACAACAATATTAACAATATGAACATGAATAAAGAGCGCTGGAAAATATACTTACAATTGTGCAAAAAGATACCATTGCAAGAATGCAAGAGATAAAAAAATTACTGTAATAAAATATGATATGCCAGCAAATTGACAGCGTTGCTTTTTATAATATCGTAAAGCCGATTGCTGCTCCTGTCCTGGAAAGTCCCCCATTCTTGCTTATGAATTGTAATATATACACAAACTGATTTATGATTTATAATTTGTAAATAGTTTGTTTGGCAGTTACTTCCATGACAAATATTTGAAAAATATTTGATGAGTACAAATATAGCGCGTGCAAGTGCTACCCATAACAATGCAGCCACATCTTGCAGGTTAACCAACACTGCTTTCCATTTCATTTAATGTTTCACCAAAAGACAAATTGCATTTTATTGTGAGTTTTATTCAATTATGTTGGGCGACGAATTGGATATATACGATGATCTGGACGATTTTCAACATGTGGAGGAACAAGTAAGTTGTGCAACAAAACAAAAACTTCAAAAACTAACGCCGACATGCAAAATAGAAATCAAAGGAGCTGCAGGCAGCTGAGCAAAAATTTATTGACGCGCAAAAAGAAATTGCCGGCTTACAGTCACAAAATAAGTCCCTCAACAAGAAAATAAAGACCATGGAGGTTAACTTTCAAAATCTTATGGACACAGCCAAAGCGGAAATCAAAAGAAAAGATGCTATGATAACACAGCTGCGTAAAGAGTAAGTATTAAACTTGCAGCCGTCGTGCATCGTCTATAGTTTATTTGTATTGCAGAAAGGATGATCTATGCTTTAGACGTAAGCGAGCAACCTTAAACGAAACTGCGCCGGCAAAACCGCCTGGCTCAAACAATAATCAACTTTCGTTGGAAAATGTAGAAAATGATAAGCCTGCCGTCAAGCGTTTCGCAGTGTCACAGCAGCAAAGCATTGCGGAGCAACCAGTGTTGCAACGCAAGCCATTGGCTGCCGACACGCGTGCACGTCCACCAAGTCACAGTCCCAAACGCAAGAATACATCAAAATCGCAACAACATCATAACAACAAACAAGAACGGCATAAGAGTCGTGATCGTGATCGTGATCGTGAACGAAGCCGTAAGCGAAGTCGTGAACGAAGTCGTGAACAGCGACGCAGCCGCGAACGTAGTCGCAACAAAGAAACAAAAGAACGTAATCGTTCGCGCCACAACTCACGCCAACGCAACCGCGAATCTCATTACAACAAAGAGCATAATCAACGAAATTGTTCATCCGATAGACCGAGACACAGCCGACGCAGCGCTTCACGTTCGCGCCAAAGATCCTCCAAGTCTAGGTAACAATCTCTGAGTCTCTGCTATGTATCGCCATTTGAATATATCTTTGCAGTGACAGCAAGCACCGTAGCAGGAAATCTGTTGAGCGTCAACAAAAATCAGCTTCAGATGTAAACTCTAAAAAGGAAAACTTGTTGAAAAAGGAAAAACTTCACAGCCCGTCTGCGATCAACAGCAATAGTAGCAACCATAACGTCACCAATACGGAAGAGCCGCGCATACCGGAAAACAGCGATACGCCCTGTACCTCAGCTGAAACTACCTCAGCGAACTACCAGCAGCAGTACACTGAGGAGGAATCAGTAAAGCAAGTGCTGCAATATGAAAGCACAGTGGAACAGATTGACTCATATTTTGCTAACAATAACATTGTGGAGTCTGTCACTGTAACTACCAGTAGAACGATATCAGTAATTGGATCAATTCCTGCTGATTTAAGTTCGCAATTGGAAATGGAGCAAAATGACTACCCCTACTACCCTATACCAGGATTAGACTTAATAAACGAACCGACATTGTTTGAAGTGCCTGCAAGCTATCAACCGAATTTACAGGCAATTGAAAATGGCCCAAATTCTATAGATGATTCGCAGCAGCAACAAGAGAATGATTTTTCTAAAATGGAAACAGAAATGGTTGCTCAAAAGTGGCACAAGGACTTGTCAAATATAATGGAGTTGAAAACGGGCGACAACAAAGATGAAATTATATATGAAACTCTTGATAATAATGGTGAAAATTGTTTTGAAAGAGACAAAAGTAATGAAAACTCTAAGGAACAGAAACTAAGTCAGAAGGAATGGAAATTGAAAAATGCTGACAGTGTACTCGAAACAGACAAAAGACAAAAAGTAGTTGTAGAGTATATTAATAACGCTAAAAAGGAAACACACAAGAACATCACTTTAGATGTTAATGACAACGCAACGGTTAAGGATCAGGGCATTTTAGAAGGCAAAAATGTGAATACTCAGAACGTTGATGAAGCTTTAAATACAAGCGAGTTGATTGATAAACATGTGATTGAAACAGATAAGACTGCGCTAGGTGCAAAGCTCGATGATGCAGATTATGCCAAAGGAATACAATTTGGAAACGATATAAATATTAAGGATTTAATCGAAATGGATGCTGGAAATGAACATAAGTTGGGGACAATCTTTAAGCAAATGTTAAGTTCACCCGAGAACAACGCGGACATTGAAGACGAAATAATCGATGTTGAAAATAGTCCAAAGCGAGCAGTTGCAAATGCCCGCAACAAAAACCTTAAGGACGGCAATGAACTGCAAAAGGCTAAAAGTAAAGCAAATGTGCAAGAAGTACAGGAAATAGGGATGCATGCGGATAAGAAGAATAAAGGAAATGGAAACGAGCAGAAAATGGAAATTGCAATGAAGAATGAAACAACTACAACTACTGTTGATAATATGCTCTACCCAAGCAGTTGTGATGCATCGGTACCTGTAGCGGGTATACAAATTATTGAGGACATTCGTTTGCCACCAATTAGGGACATTGAGTGCATTGCCAAGCAAGTTGATGATATCAGCGAGAAGGAGCCAAAAGTTACTGTAGCTAAAATAACACAATGTTCTACTGAGAAGCAAGGCGTTACAACGTTGGCGAACAAGAAGACCAGAGATTCAGACAATTATATGAAAAAACGTAAATCGGAAGAAATTATGGAAGACAATGAAAATGCTGTGCTTAATATATTCGTTGCTCAACCAGATTCAACTAAAACATATGCTGATGTTGAAGATTGCGATGCTAGTCTAGAGGCAGCTATGAATGAGCTGACAAGCGAACCAGACGACAGTGAACAGCCACAGTGCGAGATTGAAAATAATTCCGCATGTAAAACTGTATCACCACACGAAGCAACAGTGAGTTCAACTAGCAGAAAGCCGCCGGAGAATATCGTGCCAAATTCGAGCCAGAAAGAAGCAAATAAGTCGGCAGCGGCAACACCAAACAAGTTCAAAAAGAAAGAGCGTAGCGCAGCATATGCTGCTGAACTAGAACGTCATTCTCCTGTCAAAATGAGAATTAAAATATCGACGGCCAAACATGCACTCGATTCATCGCATGAATTGGATACTTCCTGTGAGAAGACACCTTTTAAGAAACGTCGCATTAACTTGGACGAGAAACCAGACGAGGCTTTTGCAGTAGAGACACCTGCAGCTGGTACAGCCGCAAGTGTTTCGCCAGCTGAGGAGCCGGAGGTGATTGTTGATGAAACGGTAGCAGACAAATCAATTAGCCTGAGTCAGGCTGATGAGAATGCCATGATACAGAGATATGCCACTACCTCACCCAATACGATTATAACAAAACGCTGCATTTTAGGCGACAAAATCTATCAATATGAATTGTGTGACAATAATGTGCTTATCCGTGTCACGCGACGCGATAAGACTTCAGGCAAATAAAAAAATTGTTAATAATTTAAACTGAATGAGTCAAAGGCTGTACAATACATTTATGTGTACATATAATAAATATTTATATATAATAATAAGTAGATTTTATCATTAGAAAGTCGCACCTTTAGGATGAGCGAGCTTGTCTCTCTTTAAGTTCCCTGTACCAGGAGTATATGCAAATCCAAAAATACCCGCTGAACACTGCAAGAAACTATTAAGTAATTAAAGTCTCTCCAGTCTTAAAAGATACCACCAAAGCGCAACATACACAAAATTAAAGAGTCGACAAGCACCAATGCTACAGGCGGTCTACCGGTGGCTACTGCCAACGCATTCGAGGTATCTATTTTATAAAGAAGTGCGTGCATAATGCTTGCCAGAACTATTATAAAGCGAACAATAACACTCGCCAAATATATCAACAGATCTTCTTTTTTTTTCTGGAAAAAGTAAGAATTAAGCAAATATATCTGCACAGTGGTTTTCCCAATGCGTTGCTACTCACACTGAAAAATGAGGTAGTGACCATGATTGCAGCTAAAATGCTTGCGCCAAAGACAACAAGTCGCATATGAAACCATATAATTAGTCCCACATAAAGAAAGTCTAAGAACGTTTTTAAAAAATATTTCAGAGGCTATACATACAAAAATACTAACAGTAGCTCAAAAACAGATCAGTGATCACCAGAATTAGTTCAACAAGTCCAATTATTGTTGCACCCCAACTTAGTTTTAGGGCCCATAAAAATTTATGCAGTCTAAACATTTTATGAAATAAATTTTGTACTTTATTAATTTTGAATATTAATTTAAATACAAAAATTGGCTGGTTACATGAAAATGTCATATATTGTTTGTTTTATAATTTACGCCATGCCGTGTTCCGGATTCCGGGGTCTACCATAAAGCGCACACTCGTCTCAGTAGGCGCAGAAGTGTATCTTAAAAGGGCTAAAACAGGGGCTTGTTAGCAGAGGATTAATTGGAAAACTACTGCAGCGCATACTGGTTAACATATTTAAACAAATTATTTAATACATTACATTTCATATCTTCATTATATAACACTTGCTTCAAACTAATTACTATTACTAAGTGTTCATCAGGCTTATGCCTGCTTCTGCTTCTCATCACCCAAGAGCAGGCGGCGCACTGCAGCCAGTTTGAAAAGTGGCACAGATATAACAGCTCCTACACAGGCGCCTATCCAGTAGACAATGATGTGCTCTAGGTTCGTATGACCACGACAGCCCCATTTGAGGGCTGTGGCCAGCACGGGATTAAAATAGCCGCCGGAAAAGTTGAAAGCTGAAAGCATTGCATAATTAAAAGCATAAACTTTATTAAGACAACATGACAACATATGGGCCACGTTGAGAGCGGGCACAGAGCCTACCTGCCACCACTAGACTGGTGCCAATAAACGAATCAATGTAGCTGCTGAATTTGGGCTCCTTTTCACTTAGCGCCTTAGATGCAAGGCGGCAGAGTAGCGTGGCCACACCTTCAATTGCTGCGCCCACATAGGGATTCACCTGTAGATCGGCATTGCATTCCTCAAAGGCGCGACCTTTGTGCGTTTCGGCGAATTCTAGCCACCAGAAAACTTGCACTATGCGGTACACACAGCAGCCGCCCATTAGCTCTGCCCAGGTGCGCAGTGCCATCTCCTTGAAGCTGGTGCGACCTTCCAGCATGTCCTCCATGTGCGTGTATGGACAGGCGGAGGCATCACCCCAAACCTTGCCCCACCACACCGTAAGCATAAACAAAAATACGGCATAGGCAGCTACTCCGAAGTTATCGGCAACTGTGGATAATTGAGTGACCTGATCAGAGTAAAAACCATAGCAGATGCTGAGGCGATGGACGAGATGAGGTTTAGGTTTAGAGACGAATTTTCGGAACGTATCGGAGGAATTATGTTTAAGGTTTTCATCAATCAAATGTATTCATTCATATTTCAGTAACATATTTGCTTAGGAGGAGAGTAAATCATTTGACCGTTAACACAAAATTAACATCTACAATCATACAATTGGAATTAAGAAATGTTGCAACATGATCAATGAGCGCTATTAAGCTGATATATATTAAGTGATCCGTTAAGCGAATTCTTCTTATTATGAACTTTCGCTGGCATGCATAGGTTTTAGATTTGTATTGTGGGGCTGGGTTAGTCCAAATGTTGCTGTTGATACTAACCAATGATTAGCTCAAAACAACAGGCGCATAGCTCTGCAGCTGCTATGGCCTCGTTCATAAGTACGGGTACCATTCCTTCATGGCTTAGCAGACGTTTGGATAGACGTCGAGCAATTTGTGCACATGCACAAATGCCGACCATAAATCCCATACTAATGCCCAGCGAGGTGAGGGACATCTTTGTGTCTTTTAGTTGCGCTAAAAATACACAAGTTTAGCAATTTGCCAAGAGAATATTTAAACATTGTAGCTAGCAAAGAATACGCATACGACCTGTAATACAAAGTAATATCTAACAAGTTCAAAATTGTTGCATCCACAAGCATGCAGCATCATTTCAGAATTAAATGTTCGAAAACTATTATCGAATACACAGTACGGCGAAATCTTGCTATTAATAGTTATTGCTTTTTTTCCAAATCAACACAAATGCGAATTTTAATACAAAAATTATCAGTTAATTTTTCGTAAGATTTCATGTTTTATATAACAATTCAAATGTAATAAAACATATTTTTATAAAAGACGCAAATATTTTTTGTATTGCTGGGCTAGTTATAACTTTATAGAAAATACATACTATGTTATGTCTAAAATTAAATTGGATAAACACAACGCGTGTGTAGTAAGTGGCGGACGCTGGCAAACGACTGAAAGCAATTTAGAGAGTTATATGCGCTCGCATGCGCTCAGTGGATCAGTCTATAATTAAACATTGTAAAACATGTAAATTTGACGTTGAAGCTGCGCGATAAATCAGAAAACTTAAATAGTAGCGTGCATTTATCAGTTGTAATTTGTAATTCAAGTGTCGTTTAATAACTACTTAATTATTTTAGGCACAATGCCTAGTTGCAAGGGACTATTTGAAATAGCAATGTTTTAAATTATCAAATATTTGGCGCCCACAGCATTGCCAGCCTAACGCAATTTGCTATTTATCGCGCGTGAGCCTTGACAATGTTTCTATCGAAATATCGATAATTATTAAACAGCTGTTGCGGCATTCATTAGTAAGTTTGTTTACGTAAAATTAAAACAACTGAAAATACAATTTGTAACACAAAACATTTAAATTTGCAGTGCTGCGTATATTGTGCTCCGTACGCATACACAAATCCAGCTTGCCAACATGTGCCGGCATATTTACAGGCAGCAGAAAATGCCATGTACACAACAAGCCAGCGGTAGCTTCAAACACAACGATGGAATGGACGCGTTTCTATAATTTACCCTTAATACGTTTAGTGGCTGCCTTTAATCGTTTAAAAATCTATCAGGCGGCATTAACTGTCGCCGGCACTCCGTTAACATTTGCTCTAGCAGAGGCAGGCTTATTCCCAACGCAAGTCTGCAGCATTTATGCTGCCTTGGGAGTTAGTGGACTTGTTACATTGACGCTGGGCAGCTACTTAACCAACAATGTCATAGGTTTTATGTACATAAATGCACAACAAGACCATTTAAGGTTATCCCATGTGGACTTCTGGGGTCGACGCAAGGAGACAGTTGTTGCCATTCAGGACCTGCTGCCGGATTGGGAGCAAGAGCAGAAGAGGCGCTTCAATTTCTATCAGTCTGTTTGCTTGCACAGCAACTCTCAAATGCAATACAAGTTGTTACATCGTTTTGGTGAAGTAACCGATAAGGAAGTGTTTGTCAGTCTGTTTGGTGAATAATACTTATTGTTTTAGTTTATTACAAAGTTTCTAAATAGTTTTTGTTGTTACATAATAACATAATAAAAACCATTATTGTGCAACTGGTAATGGTAGCATTACAAATCTATGAGATTACAATACAATTAGAAGGTTGATTCCTGTTGCGGTTGCGGCGTAGATTTGGCACTGGATGACGGCGTATCCGGCCGTGTCGCATTACCCAAAGCAATGGCATCGTCCACCTGCAACACGCCGAGTGCAAAAAAATGAAAACAAACTCAAAAAATTTCTATAAAGTCTGGCTGGCTTTGTTACCGTATCTGGCAGCTTTTTATGAAAGGTTTCGGGCAACAAAAGTGACAATAGACCAGCAAATAAGGATGAGGCACCAAATAGCAGCAATGGCAACGCCTCATAGTATATGCCCTAGGTTGGGTAAGCATTTAAAATTGTTGCATTGCATACAATAAAAGCGTTCTCAATATTTACCAGCAGCGGCACAAAGGGCGCCAGCATGGCACCACATCTTGCAAACGTTGACATGACTCCAACGCCACCGCTGCGTATAACCTGTAATGGTTCATAAATATTAAGTAGTTGCCTAGCTCTATGGCGGCTAACAAACTGTGGGCATCATTTCAGCTGTATATGTATAGATAACCGCAAATGAGGATGTTATGCCCAATTTTCCAATAAGAAACAAGGCTACAATCAGCCAGTCAGCACCTGTAAGACAAATTATATATATATTCCTGTGAGCAATCTCAACTAGAAGCTGGCGTGCGCACAACGACTTGAGAAAGTACGGCTGGTTGACTAAAAATTAAGTAATGCAACAATTTTGCAATCCCCTCTCGTATGCAGCGCTCACTCAGTCTTGTTCGCTCGCCAGCTGCAGCTTGAAATGAAACACTTTACGTGTAGCCTTATCATTTTGCACTTGGCAGTCATGCACAAAGAGATTCGATTAGCCAAAAAACAAAAGTAAAACAATTTTCAAGACATTAGCAAATGAGTCGGCTTACCCAAGGTAATATAACCACTGGCAACACAGGTAATGGCGCATAGAAACAGGGAGCCGCTCAATGCCAGACGACGTCCAAGCTTGCGTAGGCACAGCTGTTTTAATGCAATTATAAATTAGTTAGGGAATAGAAACTAGTTAAGCTCAACATACCCAGGCCAGACTATAACCGGGTATTTCTATTAGGCAGACCAGAGCAAAGTTAAGATATTTGTTGCCACTGAGATTTGTAGAGTTCAGCGAGAGGCCATAGTATACTATTGCATTCACCGCCCTGAGATAGCAATGGCACAGATAAGTCAATGAGTCAAGATGATGCAATGAAGCTGCTGCTCTGCACTCACCACAGATACAACATGATGCCGTAGCGTATGAGTAATGTGCGTGAGGCAAACACTTGTTTCACAGCTGGCCAAATTTGATGTTGCTCCTGTTTGGGCTGCTCCTTAATGTTGTTGTCCAACTGCTGTTGCTTAAAGCTAGCCAGCAGCTCTAGCGAAAGCTCGCGATGATTGGCATGTGCGGCTTTTTTAATAATAACGCCCGCTTTTTCATGCTCATTACGCGCCAGTAACCAACGCACCGATTCTGGCACCAACCAAAAATACACCACAAATGCTAGTGGCGGCACGGAGAGTGCATATTGCAGCAGCTGCCAGTCGTGCAACAGCCAAGCGGCCAAACCCAACAAGGCCTCACCAATGGCATAGAAGTAATTTAACAAAATCGAGGACATTTCGCGTTTGCGTGGTCCCACCATTTCAACGCCCAGTATAAAGGCCAATGGATAGACACCAGAGGTGCCCACAGCATTGAGTAAGGCAAATGTCAAGAAGCTATAATAGTCCCAGGCTAGACCCTGTGCCACTCCCGTCAGCGCCATAAATATCACACAGAACAAAAATATATATTTGCGTCCAAAACGATCTGCCAAATAGCCAAAAAGTGCTGTGCCCACAACCAGGCCAGCAAAATGCATTGTACCCACAAAGGGTAGCTTCCAGGCATTCTCGTTACAGGTGAGCTGCCAATCTTGCACAATAGTGCGCTCCAGACCATCATAGACAAACTGATGACAACGCTGCTTTTGCTGCGTAAACATCGTGGCATTGCACTGCTGCTGTGGCTGCTGCTCCGCCCAGACATTGTAGTAGCTCTCATTGGCTGCATAACGCATGCATGTGGTGGGCACAAAATGTCCGTGTTTATCCCGTGTACCAGGCATGGCAAACTCTAGCCAATCGGCCTGGTATATCAAGGTGTTATCATTGCTCTCACATTCGCTTATCAAACAGCGATATTTTGGCGTTCCGGCTGTAAACACATAGGACAGACTATTGGCGGCGGCAAAAAGCACTGGTAAACAGATCAACAGATAATTGCGCTTCTGATAGGGACCAAATTCACCAATCTCCAAAAGTATTTCATCAAAGTCCATGCCGTCGGCAGTCATGTTGAAACTTGCCGATGTAGCACGTTGCTCAATCACTGCTGCTCGCGTTTATTGCAAAGATGTTGTATCGGTTCCTTTGGCATTCAGCACACAACTAAGATGGAGGGAAACTTTTACTTTTCTTTTTACTTTTATAAAATAAAAAACTATGTTAACTTGTATCTATGTGTGTCCTCTCTCTCTCAACAAATTAATCGAAAAACTATGTGACAAACAGTCCCCGTCTCTTGTAATGACGTGTGCAATGTCTGTCTTTTTGGATCTATGTTAAAAATAAATACATCACTTAAGCAGCTGACGCCGCTACTGTATTAGAAAGCACTTCACACATTATGAGTCTATTTGCGAGAACATTTTAAACACTTATTGTTAGAAATCAATTTTATTTAAACCTCAAATCTTTTAATATTTGTAATGGCCAACGGTGCGTATGATTATTATGCCTAGACATTTTTTTGTTGTTGCTTTAAGGCAAGCAAAAAGCTTTATATAAACACTTTGTTTTTTTTTTTTTTTAACAAAAATTAAGATAAAGAAAATAAATTTTTAGCTTTCTTAATAAAAATTATGTTTAAGTTAGCAACTGTAGCTGTCTATTCTAGAGTCACAGACAATTTTTTTTTGGCAAAAGTTATATGATAAGAGAGAGAGAGAGAGCGCTTAGGCATATATCATTTTAAACAATGCTTGTTAAAACTTATCTTGGCTTGTCTAGTGTTAAACATGAGTTAAGTGCACCATTATTTATTATGTATACGCTATATAGACAAAGCAATTTATAAATAAACAAAATATTGTGTATATCACAGTTTCGATTGCGTATTAAAAAGCATTTCTATACGATTGGATGGAATTACGGCAAAGATAAGAATAAATGCAAAGACATGCCATGACAGGGTGGGCTTCTTTTTTGCCAATTTTAAGTTTAATTACAGTGTTTAAAAAAAAACGTTAGAAATGCATGAAAGCGCCATAATAATCACTAATTTACACTAAAATAAAGGAATAAGTCGTTTACGTCTTGATGCTTTTTTTTGCTGCTTAAATAGCGAAATCGTTAAAATGATAGATGGCGCCAGCAAAAATTTCGCTTTCAGATGAAATAATTATCTTTGAAGCGTTGCCTCGCGCCCTTTGAGTAATGTTAAATAAATTGAACTGTTTGCTTACCAGCAATAATCATCATCAACAATATTAATTGCTGCAACTGCAGACTAAATGAAAATAAATTTTGTTGCATGCCGCGCAGTTAGCTAAACGCTTGAGAACTACTTATTGGCGGCAGCTATGAGGAACTCATGAATTAAGTGTGCGTGCTACAAATTGATCTCGGTGCAAGATGTGCGAGATACAAGTTATCTGAGAGATAGACGGATGCACTTGCCGGTGGGTTTAGCCCAAGCGGCATTATAAAATTCTAGTGGGAAATGCAAGCAACTTATTGATCATTATTAAGTTGCTGTTAGTGACTAACCACAAAGCATGTATTGCCGCCATAAGGCGCTTAACAAACTTTTGTTTCAAATGGCACCAAGTTTATGCGAATTAGAACAGCTGTGTGGTTGCTTTAAGGCCAGTGCAATTTAAAATTTTTATTTTGGTCACCACTGTCAAGGTTATCTTAGGCCGTCCATTCACTAAGCTTGTCTAGCTTAATTTATCTTATCAGCCTCGCGTCTTTGTTTATAAACATTTTATATGTGTTTCTCTTAGTACAACTTTTGCATTAATTAACAACATGCCAATCACAAGACAAGACATACAATTATCACAATTTATTATAAGGATTGAAATATTTGCATACGATTTATAAACACGGAATGAAAATTTTTATCACTCTGCTCGCTGCAAACTCGGAAATTCAAATGAAATGAAATTTTTCAAGCAGCGTCTCAAAACACGACCGAACCGAGCGCAGTCACGACTAGAAAGCAACAGTGAGAGCGTGAGTGTATTGAGAGACAGAGTGAGAGAGAGAGAGAGTGCATTGTTATTGTTTTGACAAGAAAATTTTTGGTTTGTTTTGCTTGCCTTCTTCTTGAATTTGTATTTGTGGTTGGCAACACTTGCAAGCCGGTAAAAAAATCAATACGCTGTAAAGAGAAAGCACAAAGAGAAAGCTCTTTACTTAAGTTTAACTGAAATTTAAGAGCAAAAAGCTAAATCCAAAATATTAAAGCATTTTGATCGCACGACTCTTGCTTAAGTGAATTTTCTTTTACTCAATTAATAAATACCGCAGCAAATTATATTCATTGTATAAACATAAAAAATAACATGAATTTATAAAAAGTCGTTAGAATATGCATATAATCATGATATATGTGTCAGCTTTCTGCACAGCGAGTACTCTTTGTAAACTGATAACAATAATATAGCGTATGATTAATACAACCGCGTATATGCATGTCGATAATGGCGTTATTTTCGATAGGATTATGGAAAAATTGAATAAAAATATAAATAAATCTATGTGGCTTGGTGCATCCGCTGCTGGTTTCAATATTTTTCACATATGAATTATTAACGGTTTTATTTTATTGCTTTTATACATTTATTTTTTTTGGCAATAATTGAAATGTTTGCAACTCTAGTGCAAAATCAAGTTCGTTTGAGAGTAAATGGAATAACAATCGGTATATCGCCCCAAAAAGCGCGCTGCGCGAGCGTGAGAGTGCCATTTTATCGTTGAATTCGCAGTACGCAGAAATCTTCAACACCTAAAAGCTGTTAAGAAAACAAAAGTGTAATCAGTGCCAAATTAACGAGCGACGTGAACGAACGCGAACGCGCCATAATATTTTTGCTTCTTAACAAAAAAAAAAAAAAATAAAAACAAAGAGCGAGAGAGAGCCAGGGAGACTGAACACAATAAGTTGACTAACTGTGCAGCGATCGAACATGGGCTGGTGGGGTAAGAAGAAGGAAACGGATCAAAGCAATGCTGGCAGTCAGGCGCTTGTTGCCCAGGATCCACGTACACGTGTCAAAACCACCAGTGCAGCCACAGAAACCACCAATACAGCCGTACAAAATGCGACAATTTTCAACAGCAATACGAACACGGTCACCTATCAGTCCACACGTCAGACGGTGACGCATACACAACGCGCTTTAGTTACGGAAATCGTTACCCGTAAAACACCAACTGCTGAAGAATTGGAAGAACTTTTTGTCAAATTGCGTACGGGCGGTGGTGCAGCTACCAGCAGCAACACAACAACGGGCACCACACGCGCACGTCCACCATCATTGAATGGTATTTCAGCGCGCTCGGTCCCTACATTCAAGCCAACACCAGTTGGTGCCATTTCACCGCGGGCCATAAAATATGAGTTTGCGCCCGAGAGCACGGCAGGCGCTAAGCGCAATAGCACGCTGATTAAGACCGAGCAGACAACAGTGTCACAAAAAAACGGACGTACTGTCACACAACGCGTTGAGACACAACGTGTACCTTTAAAAACATGGCCACCGACTACCTCAAGCGACGGTGGCACAAAGCCCAAGGCGACGACAACAACAAAATCAACGACTACCTCAACGGCCACACCAAAACCATATGTCTCACCCTATGCCAGTCAGCAGCGTGCCATAACGAGCAGCACAAAGCCATATGTATCACCCTATACTAGCAGCACTGGAGCTGTGCCCAAGGCTACCACAATACCAACCATTATTACACCTAGCGCCTGTGACGCACGTGGCATTGCAACACCAAAGCCCCTGATAACAGCCACAAATAAAATGACTCAAAACAAATCTAAAGGCAAGCCAGCACTGGTCTACATCTTTGATCAGCAAAAGTTTGATACACAGAATGAGTTTCGCTCCGGCAGCGATGCGGATGTGCGCGCACTGCGTGAAGTCTTTAGGCTGTTCAATTGCAAACTGGAGACCATCACAAATGCAACTGTGGCCACCGTGCGCAGCACCGTACATAAGCGTAAGTAGATGTGCTCCAAACTGTATACAAAACAAAAGCTAAGCATTGATAGGGAGTACTTTGAGGAAGGAAACCTGTGGGGAAGAACCGATAGTTTGTTTTATATACAATACATATTGAACAGGCGGCATAACTTAACTTTGAACTGCTTCTTTTCAGTGGAGACCAAAGACTTTAGCACACGCTCAGCATTGGTTATTGTCATCATGAGCCATGGCACACGTAACGATCGCATTGCCGCTAGAGATGCAGATTTTTCCTTAAACGATGATATACTCTTTCCCATACTACGCAATCGTACGCTAAACAACAAGCCCAAAATGCTCTTTGTGCAAGCCTGCAAGGGAGGCATGCAGCGTGGTGGCTTCAGCACCGATGCATCACAAGCACATGGCAGTCCCAATGAGATACTTAAGTGCTATAGCACATTCGAAGGCTACGTTTCGTTTCGCACCGAAGATGGCTCGCCATTCATACAAACCTTATGCGAGGCACTCAAGAACTCTGGAAAAACTAAAGATATTGAGAGCATTATGGAGGATGTGCGACGTGTGGTTAGAAGCCAGACCAACGATAGTCAGATTCCTTCGGTGACCAGCTCGCTGACAGAGAAATACGTTTTTGGAGATTATGTTTAGCACATAAGAAATACCTTTATTCTGTAGCAAATGCCCACACCCTGCATACCGTCGAGCAGGGAGGCGAACGTTCTGTGTATTCCATAGGTATTAAACAGCTAGTTAATAAGCAAACTTAAGTTGGGATTGCCTAATGCTCATCTCAGTTTAAAATAAGTTGTGAACCTATTTTGTTTTTTTTTTTTTGTTTTTCATGATGCAGCAATCTGCATCGGAACTCCAACGGCATTTTTGCACTGGCGATAGTACGAATAGACAACGAGCCAGAAGTAAATGCTGCAGACTGCAATGATTCAGTTTGAAATACAATATACTTTGGAAATATATCAATCAATTACTTACCTGCGGAAATGAAGGCTATAACAAGCTCAATGCGTTTGGCATGGCCTTCACATGCCCAGATTATTAGAAAAGTAGTGCCAAGCGTAACGTGCAGGATACTTGTTATTAAATAAAAAACCAGCAACGCCGATATGTTCTATAAATCAGAGAAAGAAAGAGCCTCTTGGTATAAAGATGCACCACTTTTTAGGAATTGCCTTACTCACTACAATAATTGCTGCCAACATGAGAATGGAACCTATGCAATTGAACATATATATCAAACGGCTTACAATAATTATAAGGCTTTCTGTAAGGGCTAAACATTAATAATAAATGGCAAATTTCTACTTAGCTGCGATTTGAGTTTACCATGTATATCTCCAGTGCATAGACCAAAAGCATTAAAAATTATTTCCACAAGCGCAATTATAATGCAACCCAGTTTTAAATTAAGGCAACAACAACAAGTTTTCAGCATTATTAAATTTATTTGGTTTTCAATTTAAATACATATAATTTTAACATTTTTCTAGAAATTCAAAAGTTCAAAATTTTTTTTTTTTGAATTTTCAGTGTATACTATTGTCCCATAATATCTTGTTGTACGAATAAACGATAATCCAATGATAGATGTCGATACCTAAAAAAAAAAAACAAAAAAAAAATATATTTTATAATAAAATTACTGCGTGTTCTTACAAAGTAGAATCGCAAAACCCAAAATGATAAAAGGCCAAAAAGGAGCTTGCATATGTGCGATAAGTCCGCAATATATACACAGAGAGATCATTTTGACGAAACTGGTGATTTGAAAGAACATCACAAGCATAGAGCCTTCCTTGGGAAAAAAGGAAAAAAAAAACAATTAACTCGGGTTTCTTTACGTTTTGCAATCTGAACATACCAAAATGATTCCCAGTACTAACAGCGAACAACCAATAATGTGACATATGGCCATAGCGCGCTCGATAAAAAAGAGATATATGTCTATATACGGATACAGTTGGTAGGCTATGTTTTAAGTTCAATCACACAATAATGATATATACTTACATTCTCCGAATATCAGAAGAAGTATATTCACAGTGATATCGAAGCCCGCTATAAATAAGCAACCCAGTCGCAGTGGTATTACAAGTAAATAATGTTCAAGCATAAGCATTTTCATAACATTCTCAGAATTTTGTTATTTAGCCGAATTTATGATTAATAAAGCAATGATTCTGATTAAGCTAGGCTAAGCATGTCCCTGCGAAAGCTTAGTTGGATATATTTAGTTGGTCGATAGAACTTTGGCGGCTTCAATTCGAACAGCGAGATAAGAAAGTGAACCAATTCTAACCCATACTCAAAAGTCTAGTTTTAGAGTTTTAATGACTCGCTTTCTGCCGGAAGAAAGCGTCCCGTTTCAAGGTAAACACTAACTTGTCATGCCATAGGGCATGGCCCAGTCGTATATGAATTAACAGCGCAGTCAGCAAGAGAACAAATGAGCGCGAGAGATACAATCAATTGACGTTTTATCGTAATGCCTTGTATTTTGTTACCTACTCTTTATTATTCCGCTTATGAACTTAGGGCCTCTACAAGAGCCTTCCATCGAACCCTAATTTGCGCCGTCTGTTTAGCTCTGTCCCATGTTGTGTTCGCCTGGTCAGTTCTTCTCCAGGTTGCCTTGGGTCTGCCGATCCGTCTACTGCCTTGTGGATGGATGCCAGCTATCGCTATCTGCAGTTTCTCCATTTCTTCCTCGAACTGTGCTAATCTTGATGGTTCCTTTAGAGTTCTAACGTTCCATTGTCCTATTCGTGTCCGTTTTGAAATGCCTTTGGACGTCATCGAATTCGGGGAGCCGTTTTATGTTTAATTCTCTTGTGTTGGTTTCTGTAATCTGTTGAGTTTTTCAGAAACCAACGCAAAATAAATTAATGACCCTTATCCGTCCAATTCGGGAATATTGCTCTTGCGTTTGGAGTGCTCTTTACCAACACTATCAGGAATTGCTTGAGTTTTAATATTTGTTTTTCGGTGCTTAAATCGTTATAAACTCTTATTCGGTTTGATTGACTCTAATGCAAGAGTAACTCGTAATTTTTGACCTCTAGCAGTAACATTTTGTAGGACCAATTACGTATTGCACGATACTTTTATGCGTCTTATGCCCTAATCTTATCTTATGTACGGTCTATTCAATTCATCTCTTTGACTATCTTAACTCATCTAGGGTCCATCTCCCATAAAAAAATCTAGAAGGCTCTGCAGCATTTTATCGCTGGTAAGATATTTACGCCTGAAGCAGATTAGTACTGCAGTAACTTTGAGGAATACATTTAAAATTTTACTTTAGAAACAAAACTGTTCATATGAAAAATAAATGATATCGTTTTATAAAGACAATATGAATCGGATTTGCGGAATAGACCTACCTAACTGTATTAAGGGATAATACAAACATAAAACTACCTAGCAAAAAAGAAAGGATAGCCAGGAGAAAAAAAATAAAACGAAATATAATATCTTTAATTACATATTGCGATATCAATATGTGTATATTTTCAATGTCAGTGGTCATTAGATAAATATGCTTCCTCCAATAGCTGCATAAAAGGAGTATGCCACCAACCAGAAGTACGTGCCAAAAACTATAAGAATTAGAGTATGGAGATGAATAAATTTTCATCCGAACTTTAGAACTTTTCGTCTTACCAAACCAAAGCGCATAGAATATATATACTACAAACCATATCTTTAGGATTATATCGGCTATGAGCAGTATGATCACAAGCACTATTCTGATCATAGAAAGAATAAGATAAAGCAGCATGTATGAGGGACGTATCTGTAAAAGGCTTAAAGTTAATCTCAAATATACGAATTTATTTTACACTCACCGTGATGGCGCCGAATATCAACATGGCGGAGCTTACCAAATGCGCAAAAAGGTATATGAGAAACAATTTATGACACAAATCGGGTATGCCTGTAGATTGACCTGATTAAAAACCGCTTGTTTTTAAGCAACTTTTTTTGGCTTACCGGATTCGCCGAACAAAGCAATTAAGATGCCAAATATAATGTCGAAGATTATTTCCAGTGCACCTATGATTATTGTGCCCTGGCGCAAATCCACGCATAAACAACAGTATTGTAAATAGATCATTTTCCACTGTTCGGGATTACTTCTGGGGGCCAAACGCTTTAAACTTTGGTACTTGGGATTTTGTTTCCTACTGCAATGTTTTCGGCAGTCTCATGTGGATTGTCAGCTGGGAGTGTACGTGTAATAATATAGGAATATATTATTTGTTGATATTTTGAGCAAAGTTTAGTAGGATAATTATTATTTTGTTTTTTTGCTATTTTGGTAAAATTTTCAAAACAATCAATGGACAAACTGTTTCGCTGTTTTATGAAAACAATTTGGAACGGCGGAATTGTGTTGAAAACGAATGCTTTCCACAAAAACAAATCTTAAATGTGATATTGCTGCCTGAATTCAATATGCCCCTTACAGCTACGTTACAGCGTATAAATATGTCATTATTTGCAGAAGGGAATTTCGCTTTTATTTATTTACAAGCAATATTTGAGCATTTTTTCACGAGATCCATAAAAATGCACACAACAATTACATGGTGGCAATGGCCTGTGTACAAAAATTATATTTACATTATATAATATATCAAAATTATACGCAACTGAATTGAGACACTTTAACGAATATATATATATATTTTTGGCAAATAGCGGCCAAAAGGCCGGAAAGTCCAGCCCAATAAGTCAAAGAACGTGCCAGGGCATGTAACATAGCCATAAGCGGGTCGCAAGTGTTTACCAAAACAGTTTCGTTTTCATTATCGGCAAATCGAAATGGGAACGAGCGAGAGAGGCGTCTACCACTTCAAAAAATCCTCATTTGTATGCAAACCATGTAAATGGAGACGACGCAAGCGCAGCGACGATGTCGATTGGGAAGCCATCATATACACTGCGTATACGTATTATGCAAAAAAAAATCCAAATCCGTCCGGCTGAGCGTCGTATATAATGCACAATTGTAGCACATAATTGGAATCATTCGATAGTGAACAATAGCCGAATAAACAACAGCTGCTGCTGCTCCCAATACAGTTTCCATACAGCAATATGAAAAGTCACTTGGCTTTGGTTATCCTGGCAAGCTGCCTTGCCGTTGCACTGGCACGCCCAGAAGCACCAAAACAGCGTTATGGCGCACCACCAGCACCCGCGCCACAAAAGGAATACGGTCCACCAGCGGCGCCGCCACAGCCACTGCCTGTCTATGGCCCACCGGCGTCATTCTATGGCCCACCCGCAGCCACGGCTGAGGCTATTGTTACCAAAAATGTCTATGTGCATGTACCACCAGAGGAACCGGAATTATATCCAGCAGCTTCACCTATACAAACGGCAGTGCCCAAAAAGCACTACAAGATCATATTTATCAAGGCACCAAATCCACCTGTACCTGTGCGTCAAGTATTGCCACCACCCGTGCAAGATGAGCACAAGACACTGGTCTATGTGCTGGTAAAGAAACCCGAAGAGCAGCAACCATTGATCTTGCCTTCTCCAGCGCCCACAGAGCCCAGCAAGCCAGAGGTCTATTTTATCAAGTACAAACAGCAGAATAAGCCAGCGACTCAATATGGACCACCGGCGGCACCAGCTCAAGAATATGGTGCACCACCAGCACCACGCAATGTGGAGCAGTTCTAGGCTTATTATAGAGTAGACTATGGCTGTATGTAAATATTATTTATAGTGTATTGACAAATTCGAGTTGAGCGCATTAAAAAAAGTGTTTGCCTTGAATGAATTTTGCTGCGATGTGTCGCGTGTGGCAAGCGTTGTAGATTCTAAGTGGAGGTCTTCTCTAAGAGGAGTCCATATTCTACTGAAATATCGTATTATTCTAAAGGCATCATAGTAAGTAACTGGCATAGGCACAACAAAGCAGATCTGACTCTAACACAAGAAGATGTTCGCTGCTTAGAGACAACACCATAGTACATTATTTCGGTTTCTAATATTATGCCCTATAACTCCTGTCTGCTGGACATCCTTGCGTTTATGTCTTGAACAAACTGCTGATCTTATTATAAGCTGTAACAGAAACTCTTCATTTTTTTTTTTTTCAAAACAATTGAATCAACTTTAATATTGTTAATAAATAAATTGTGCAACAAATTCATTTTAAAACATGCTTAATCGAAAGCTCTCGGTAGTAGGAATATACCACCAAACAAAAGTACAAACCTATAACTAAAGAATATATATATATTATTGGAAATTTGAAAGAGAAAATTTCTTCAGCTTACACGATTCAATGACATCAAAGACGAGATATTGGTAAGCGGTGCCACTGCTAAATGAATCGATAGATTCCCACAACATTGCCATAACACGCAACGTGGCCACAATCAAGTAAGGTATAAGAAGTAAACGCATTTCCTAGACGAAAAAAACTTATTTAGGGTTTACCCCTTAAGGCTCAAGATCGGCTTACAAAAATCGCGCCCAACAGCAGACATACGCAACATATGACATATAAACCGCTCAATATAAGCATTGCATAGCCTAGCCAAGTGTCATCTATAAATTAATAATAATAATAATCGTTAAAAATTCCAATACAAATCTACCAATACTTACCATCCACAAAAAAACGATCGACGCCCCTCACGAGCACATCAATTATGGCTATGATGATGCAACCGCATTTCAAGTCAATGCAGTAACAACAATTATCGGTATAGATCATAATTAGGCAGGGCGCTACGTGAAATGCTCTATAAAAGGCAGCTCAATATTTTGCGTTGTTAGTTGTTAATTGGAATAAAAAATTTTTATAAAATTTTTTGAAATTGTCAGCAAGGCTATTTAGTTTATTCGAATTTATTCTTAAAACTTGTCTAACTGTAAATAAAAACCGTTACAACCATGACTTTATTTACCGTTATTTATATATATAAAGTCTGGGCACGTAACGTCAACAAACATTTTGTACAGTCTGCATATTCAATTGACAATTTTATGTAAAGGAATTTTATGCGATTATCAAATGGCAATTTAGGTTATGTCGGTCAGAGCTATGCCTTTTGAGAGGGGTAGCAAATGTATTTCATTTTTTCCCACTTATTTCAAAATCTAAAATTAAAGTAACAATAAAAAAGTAATTATTTAGAAAATTTAGTGGGGCCTCGTAGCTTAGCGGGTAATACACTTGCCTTCTAAACGCGGGGTCGTGGGTTCGAATCCCACTCATGGCAAGAGGCATGACCACTCCAACGTCCCTCTTAAAAATTGCTTCTCTACTTAATAGAAAGCTTTTCTCCATTTGCACAATGCCTTTCACCAATTTCTGGCAACCCCCCTTGCCCCACTCTTCACCCCCCACGCTAAATGGAGGGTACACCATAGACCCAAGCGCCATTCATAGCTTTTCGGCGTACAGCAACAACACCAGCTAGAATGATGCCAACAATTATAAGACTGTATCGCCCAGCCTTTCCGCGCAGCCAAGCGCAAACGCCACTCCCAGAAGGCGTCAGGTGGCAGCCCTACCACTGGGATAAGTCGCATCTGGCCAATCACCAGTTCGATCGAAAAACTAAACAGATTACAGAAACCAACACAAGAGAATTAAAACATAAAAACGGCTCCCCAAATCCGATGACGTCCAAAGGCATTTTCAAAAAAACGGACACGAATAAGACAATGGAATGTTAGAACCCTAAAGGAACCATCAAGATTAGCACAGTTCGAGGAAGAAATGGAGAAACTGCAGATAGCGATAGCTGGCATCCATCCACAAGGCAATAGACGGATCGGCAGACCCAAGGCGACCTGGAGAAGATCCATCCTCCAAGAACTGACCCAGGCCGAACACAACATGGGACAGAGCTAAACAGACGGCATAAATTTAGGGTTCGATAGATGGCTCTTGTAGAGGCCCTAAATTCCCAAGCGGAATAATAAGGAAAAAAAAAAAATTTAGAAAATTGATTGATGCAAGTTCAATCTCTCCCAAATGCTATTTGAAGTCCAACTAAAATTTTATTTATTTTTAGCAAGTTTAGTTTATTCATGTTATGGGTACATTTTTCACAACAACTAATTTACAAATAGTATTTGGTTTTTGTTATTTATAGTTTAATGTTTTGATGTTCCAGTTTGGTAATCCCTTGTTCCAATCAATCATTTCCCTTAGCATTTTGGCCCTTTTTATTGGATTTCAAGCGCATCTTATGCTTAGCCTTTTTTGTGTGATGATGCATATTGTGTGCGAACAGTCTTTCCAGCATTGACAAAGAACTTCCAAGAAGTTGATATTATGTAAATTCTTCCGGGTTCTAAGTTTTAGTTTATGTGTTGATCAGAAAATTGAAATTAAACAATTTTTTTGTGTATTATTTAAAGATTACCATGCATTATGTAATGTTTATAGTTGTCTTGTCGTTTTGATAACTCAGTTCTTTGCGCAACTTTTGATGCTATGCGTATTTTTTTTTGTGTCTCTGGTAGTTCCAAAAAAATGCTTTAATAATAATTTGGAAACATAAACTTTAATGTTACTTGGTGTAGCCTTGTTAGCCGTCTTTATAGAGTAAATCAGTTTGTAAACTTTCTTTAAAGCGAGTACACAGCTTGTGATTGTTATGTTATCAGTAGGAAAGTAGTTGTTATCGTTATCGTTATCGTAACATATATATATAGTATTATCGGTGAGGTGTTGAAACTAAAGTTTTGTACTGCTTTTTATCTGGCCTAAACTAAACAAACAACTAAACACAACAAGTAACTAACGCAACTGCACACTAAGCTTTAACTTTATCGTAAATTCTCTATAGACTCTATATTTTTAGGCATCCTCGCACTCGTCCGCATCACGTTGCACGAATAGACGATGATTGCGCGCCTCCAGAATAGACCAAACGATGAGTGGCAAACAGCCGAGTACCATGCACGAACCCATGCAGTAGAAACAGAGCTCATAGTCGCCGGTTACATCACGCAAGAGACCTGCCAATGGCGGCACCGATATGGCACCAATGCTCTGGAACATGCGCACCAAGCCATAGCTGGAACTAATGCGATCCGTACCAAAAACATCGGCGAGCAGCACAGGCATTAGCACATACCAGCTACCTAGGCAGAGACCATAGACCGCAGCAGCTAGACCCACCAGCGCTAAGGTGCTCACAAAGGGTATGGTGAGTACAGCCAGACCAGCACCGAGTATGCTAGAGAAGATGCGAGTTTGAGTTAAGCCACGTAAAAAAGCTTTAGTACTGTATACCATAGGATGTAGGTTTTCTTGCGGTCAAAGAGCTGCAAATCAGAGAGCCAGCCGAGTCCCAAACGTCCACAGAGATCCAGCACAGCGCTTATGGCTACTAGGTAGCCCGCCTCACTCTTGTTGTAACCTAAAAGTACGTAAAATGATCAGTTGCAGCTTGGCATGCAGCGAAGGACCCACCTATGGATATAACATGCGCTGGCAGATAGTACAACATGTAGGGACAGCCCACAGACATAAGTGTCACCGAGAGGCACATAAGTATAAAGCTGGGCTCCTGCAGCAAACTAATGTCCAGGTACATTTCAATACGCTCACAGCAAGTGAGTCTGCTCTGCTCTTCTTCATCATCTTCATCATCATCTTCCACTCCCATACCATAGACAGCTTTTGCTTCCGCAAGCTGTGCATCAAGCAAGCTCTCCGCCTGTGGCGGCTTCAGTTCACCGAGATTACCAACTGGTGTCGGTATTTCCATGCTTTTACTCAGTCCACGTGTTACCACGCTGGGTGGTGAAAGCGGTTTCTCCAAATGTGCCTGTATCTTTGAGATGATTTCATCGTTGGCAAAAACATTACGACGACGTCGGCTACCACGATTGGAATCTGTACCGGATTGCTTGCGATAAACCCAAGTGGAATCCGTGCTAAGATCCTCGACAGAATGAAGCAACCCAGAACTGCGCACTTTCTTCATGGGCTTAATAAACGTGGTCTCACCAATAATATCCTTGACTTCATCATCGCTCTCTTGCGCCGACTTGTCTTGAGCTGGAAAATAATGTGTTCACAATTAGCAGTGTACTTAAGGATGCTGGAACCACATACTCGCTGCCTGCTGCTGCTGCTGCTTGCTAGAGTAATAGTCGTTCAAGCGATTCTTCTCAAACGATTCCTCGAGAAATAAATGTTCAATGAATTTGCTATTCAAGTCAGGGGGTCCACCCTCACAAGTATCCTCCAAATACGTCGAGTTGGTGAGCATGCCTGTGGCACTTGGATTTGCATCGTTTAGCGGCTTCGTGGTATCATCCGGCTGTCCGCTGGCATAGGCGCTGATGGGTCTGTAAAGCATGGCTGAGACGCAGACGTGTAACATGCAACCGCCTAGTATCAGTAGCGTGCCATGAAAGCCACAGCTCTCGGCCAGATGCTTTATCAACATGGGCAGCACAAAGCTGCCAGCTGCTGTGCCCGATACGCAGATGCCATTCGCCAAGGCTCGATGCTTGTCAAAATACTGGGAGACAATGACAATGCCCGGCGTAGTGGAGAGACCACCACCAATGCCTATGAACAGTAAAATATTATGGTAGTATCATTATAAAAGCCTACTCCACGTTACACTCACCCGTCAAAATGCCAAAGGTAAAGAGCAAGTGCAGCAAATTGGTGGCAAAGAAGCTCAGTATCATGCCAAGCGCACAAAAAATGCCGCCCACAAATACCACGGCACGGCAGGAGAAGCGCTGACACAGTGCGCTCGATAATGGTGCCAGCACCAGGCACAAAGCTGACAATATTGCAGGTATCCAAGATGCTACAGTGGCCGTGGAACTGGGAAATGTTTCCATAATCTCCACATACAGCACGCCGTAGGACTTTACTAAACCGGCGACCCAGAACTGCACTGAGAAGGCGCCAAATACAATGAACCAGCCATAGCCACCATCGGGCGGTTCGGCACTTTCCGAGCCACTACGCGTTGTCGTAGCCGTTGACTCTCTTGTGTTTGGTTCCTTGCGCCGCTGTGCTTGCTTTTTGCCTACTTCGCTGCGTTTGGCGGTTTTGCCACGGCCGGCAGGTTGCCGATTGCTGCGCAGCTCATGCGATTTGGCTATCAACGGTCTGGCCGTAATGCTGGAAACAGTCAACAGGTTCTCATTGTCATCCTCTTCGATTTCGGAGATTTGACGCTCCAATAGACTGGTGTGCAATGTGCGCGGGCAACAGGGTGAATCAATGCTGAGCGTGGCTGGACGACGGGGCTGTGGCGTTTGCTCCCCGCCGTGACTAACAATGGCGCTGCCGCTGTATGTATTATGGCATAGTGATTCCACTTGCTTGACATCGAGCTCGGCCAGGGGCACGGGCGCGGGCGGTGCCGAAACGACTGAAAACAGCGAGCCACTAGACTGCTGGCACTCGTCGAGCCACGTGACTGGTCCCGGCTGCGAGCTGGCTGCCAGTGCCTGTGGTGTTGTTGGTGTCGCCGCCGTTGTTGTGAGAATGAGCCCTCCCGACTCGTACTGGACTCGACTAGTTGGGTCCGGTTCACTCGCGCAGTAAACCGATCCCCGTGAATCCTGCAAGTCAATTGAAAATGAAATGATGTATGCCCATTAAATGTCCATCAAATACAATTCGCTGACAATTTCAGTAGCGGCTGGTAATGCCAGTGCCCACCCCGAGCCTCACAAGGAAGCAACAACTTAAGGCTCATTTGTGGATTTCCTAACAACATGATTGGAGACAAATGACTTACTGACACGCACGCTATGCCCAGTTATCCACAATACTAGGACAAAACTAATTGAGTTAGCAATATCTCCACCATGAGTGTGTGTACTTGCTACCTGCTTCTGTCTTGGTGCCCGTCATCATTCGGATGATTCATGTCGCCATATTGTGGGCAGCTTTTGTTGTAATTACAATAAGTTGTTGCTTTTGTTGTTGCACAAAATTTCATTTGTTTGTTAAATCGATGGAATACCTGGTCGTTGTTACTATTATTGTTATGGTTGGAGCGGTTGGAGGTGGTTGGTCTACACAATCCCCACGATAAATAAATGCATGCTGTGCATGGTGTGTGACGTTTGGGAATTTTCCGTATTATTTTTTTTTTTTACTTTGGAACTTGCTAGTTACTTTCCAGGGTCAAGTTCAAGTTTATAGGAAGAGTTATATGGTGAAGGAGTGGGTTCACAAACACTCAACCATCTTAGTAGCTGAATATAATGAATGCATCTATACACTTCACTGCAATCCTTAGGTATATTGTAGCGCAGGGAAGAGGTTAGACTGGTTCTACTGCTACTATTTACATATCCACAATCAACTGCACTTTCCTGATGAAATTTACAGTCACACAATCCTTCCACATACGTAGTAATTGCACTTTATTCTTCATGTATACGACCCTATTGACGCACATCGGCTCCTCGAGCATAGAGCTATTAATTTAACTAAGTAGCGTGTGCCGTGTGTGAGTCGAGTTCGTGTTACGTTTCAATTGCATGTCCGGACACTGCCAATGCGAGAATAACCCAATTGGTTTTTAAGTAAATGACGTGCAATAGCTCAAACCTCGACGAAAGCTCAAGATAACTTACTATTGATGGGCAACGTGCTGATACACTTGGTTCTTGGGCTATGATTAAGCTAGAAACTAGTGGTTTCTATGATCTCTTCTATGAAGATATTAAAAAATTCGCAAGTATAAGTTGGGAGCCGACGGTTGAAAATAAAATGCGGTATATTCTGACCTATCAGCTCCAAATCAGAAAGAGAAAATGGACTTGAAAATGGACTCAGAAAGAACCGAATAACACTAGATTGGAACCCCCCATTAAGCAGAAGAGCAGGACGATTAAAATCAACTTGGAGACGAACCGTTCTTCAAAAACTACAGCTGGGCTTCAGCTCGTTGTGGGACATCGCTAGCCAGACGGCACAAAACAGAGTCTGATAGGAAGCCTTCGTAGAGGCCCCAAGTAGAATAATAAAGGACAAAAAGAAAATTCAGACAGTCAAGTATTGCGCTTTTTATCGCTCGATGGGATTTATAGGGTCTGCATACGGATAATTTCGAGTTGCTCTTAAAGACCCCCATAACTTCTTTACAAAAATCTATATAAATAGCGAATTTTATCCAGCAATTAGCATGCCGGAGCACCTAACATCTCTGAGATCTAGCGGCTCTTTGGCTAATTGGCTCTCTATGGAAACATTTGTGGTACGCTTCGCGCTAAATATAGTTTACTATATCATCATAACCATCCAATAAACGGATGTCTGTCGGCTCGCAACGCTAATGAGCCCAAACTTTGGCAGGATTACAATTGGCAACGCCTACAACCCAAAACAAAAAAGAGAGAAAAAATATTCCCCCACCCCGTCAGCATCCGCATTGCTACTTCTTGTGACCTTGCCAAATGTCACAGCTCAAATGTTGCCATTGTTGTGCTGTATCCGGATGCAATAACAGGCTCGCCCTTTGCTGTCAGCCTTAATGTGGCTTAAATTGTCAGGAAATGTACGCGACGCTCTGGCTGACATAGACATGGACATGGGCTGCGGTGGGCGCTCAACTACATTGTACACATTGTATGTACGTATACGTAATATATTTTGATTACAATATTTGAAGGTCCCGCAGCGCTCAAGGCGCAATAGTTGTGCTTCATTCCAGCAGACGGACGCGTGCATGCAACTTGTTGAGTGATGCAATAGCTGCACGCACACACTTGCTGGGACCAAATGTGTGGCAGTGGCAGCCTTATCAGCGCGCAAGTGTTAGGAAGTGATAAGAAAACCTGCTGGCTGTTAACCGTCATTTGCATTAATTTCACAAATTTTTGTACGGCTCTGGAGCACTGCGCATGCTCACCACACACCATGGGCACCCAAACTACCTCAACAAATTTGAACTTAAAGTTGTTCAAGTTTAAAGGGACGACGACGCTACGTATATATAGCGTTTCTTGACCTTAGTGTTTGCACATTTGTCATTGTCAGCGGCAGCATCAGCTTAAAGTATGCCAATTTTGGCCTAGTTCTAGTGGAGTATAAGCCACCAGTACCACCACCATAGCGTGTCTTACCTGTAAATGGCATTCACGTTGTAATGATGACATCGTCGTTTACTGAACGTAAAACGCTTTTGATGTTTCTCTTGTTGTTCGCGTTGTTGTTCTTGTTGTTTGGGTCGTTGTTGAAAACCTAAATGCATTGGTTTGACTCTGTTTTGCCAGCAAAGAATGCACAAATTAGCCAAGCTAGGCGGGCCTTCCAAGGATTTGGCCAATATATGTTGTATGTGGCACGGCGTAATTGTAGAGCACGTTGCGGGCTGACTGCTTTCGCCTTTGTATTCTTGTTGTTGGTTTCTTTTTCTTTTTTTTATTTGGCACACAAATTGATTGAATTTTGGATGTAATTATAGGGTTTCCAGCACTTTTTGGTCACTTGTTTGGCTTATGGCGCCATTATTGGTTGTGTGCATGAATCTCAGGCGTTTAAGTGAAAATATATGGTGCATTTACAGTGAGTGTACACACACACACACACGCACGCACGCCAGAGACAGTTACACTTACAATCACACACACACAGATACAAACTGAGTGAGTGTAAGCTGCGTTTGCAAAAAACTTTTGCTAAAAATCGATAGAAAAATATTAGCAATTATTTGTTTATTAATTTTTTTTTTTCCTGTTAAAGCCTTATGCCCTGTGCAGTGGCTGTTGCAACGTCGTCGGAACGTTGTTGAAACTTGCTTTTCCGTTTCTTTGGAATTTTCAGCTTGTTATGTAGCAGCTTTTCGCAGAATTTTCGTTTTTGCCGTCGCTTTGCAGCTCTTTTATTTTGCCAAATCTTTTATGTGACGCGTTTTGCCTGCTTTTTCTTGCTGCGATTTTAGTTATAAACATTAATTTGAGTATTTTCTTTTAATTTTTTTATTTTTGCCTTAAAACGTTGGCTTTTTGCTGCGCTCGAATTTCACTGCTCAAATGTTAAACTGACAATACGAACAGCCTCACAGTCGTCGTTGTCCTTTGGCCTCATTTTGCGCCCAGCTATGGTGAAGTTGAAAAAATGAGACAACACTGAGAGAGACAGCGCGAGACAGTGAGAGAGCGCCCGCCAGTTGGCAATTGAGAGTGAGAGTTTTATTTTTACAGATTCTTTGTTTTGCTAGTTATTTTCATAGGCCGCCCAGCTGTTGAATTGCTGAATTGCTAAAGCAAGCAGCTTTCTAATTTTGGTTCTGTTCTGTTTTTCAGATACGCTGCATGTTTCATGGTTTTGCAAAAAACAACACTTAAAATCTATCAAGTAAACGAGTCCATGATATAAGGAAACATTTTTTGGGCCTTCACAATTGATTGCCAGAAAATGCTTTGTTCGAAAATATATCTTTTTCAAAATTCTGCTTTGCAGAATAACTGCAGTTATTTAGGTTTTTATGTTTGAGTGATTTTTAGCCTAAATTTGTTCGTCTTTTATTATACCTTTTTTTCTTTCATAAAACTGCATATTTATTTCAATGTAGCTATTATTACTTACTTCAAAATAATAAGTACATAGAAAAATTTCTTAAATAAAGAGCTAATCTCTATAATGTTTATGTTTGAGTGATTTTTAGCCTAAATTTGTTCGTCTCTTATTATACCTTTTTTCTTTCATAAAACTGCGTATTTCTTTCAATGTAGCTATTATTACTTACTTCAAAATAATAAGTACAAGTACATAGAAAAATTTCTTAAATAAAGAGGTAATGTTTATGTTTGAGTGATTTTTAGCCTAAATATGTTCGTCTCTTATTATACCTTTTTTTTTTCTTTCATAAAATTGCATATTTAGTTCTATTTTCATTACTTCAAAATAGTAAGTAGAAGTTAATAAAAAAATTTCTTAAATAAAGAGCTAATCTCTATAATATTTATAACAGAATTGTATACATAATTGAAAAAATTGAAAAAATAAATAATAATCAATAATTAATTAATAAATAATAATAATGAAAAAATAAATAATTTACTAACATAGATATTTGAAAACTGAATAAAATGAAGAAAAGTGCTAAAGAAATTCCACATTAAATATAATTTATCCATCCATACTGCTGTCATCGCTTCAAAGGCGAATCATATAGATCTATTCAAAACTGTTTGTTCCGCCGAAAATTCGGGCTTAGAGACGGTTTCTTTTAAATATTTCGAAGTTTATTTCAATTTTGTAGCAGCAATATGAATTAATCGAACATTATCAACAACATTATTAAAAATTATTACTAATTTTGTTACAAACTAAATAGTTAGTTTACTGGCGATATGTATTATATCCCAAGTTGTATACTTTATATTTTTACTGATGCATACCCAGCTGCTACACAAAAACTATTCCATCACAAGAACATATAGATTTCTGTAGCAGCTCACTTTATTTACTCTTTACTTTTTAAAACTTTACAATCTGGCACGTAACCCGGCAATTAGCCATTAGCAAATTATCATTATTTCATTGCAATTGCTTTTTTGTTAAACTCTCACGGTAAAGTTTCTAATACATTCAAAAACAACTGAAACACCAATGCTTCATACATTTTAAATTCAAATTGCCGCGCCATGCATCGCCACATTTGCGGGCAAAGTGCTGCCCAGTCAGCTTTTGCGTCTACCACAGGTTGGCAGGCCCACAACTTGGCTCAGCTGTTTCGTTTGCATTGGTCTGCCTTGCGGTAAAAAGAAAAGCATTTCGATTTTAATTTGAGCCTTTTTCGTGTATAATATGCATACAAAAGTACGCATAGCATGGATCCTGTGGTATTCTTTATTGTGCTGACATCCTTATATGGTGCATTGTACTTTTTCGATCGGTTCTTCAAGAGTTGCATGCACTATCCGTACGATGCGTTTCTTCGCAATACCGGACTAACAGTGAACTTTATGACGCTGCATTGGCACACAAACGCCTTTAATCGCATGCTCCTGCGTTGGGGCTCTGGCGGCAATAGCTGCACACGCAACTTTCTAGTCAAGAGTTTCAATGTGGGCGTTTTGCTTGCCTTTTCGTTGCTGCCAATTGGCATTATACTTTTGATAATAACCATTTTTGGTGGTTCTGCTGCTGGCAATGGTGCGAACAGCAGCTTGGTGTCGACAGCAGCAGCTGCAGCGCCTGTTGTGCAATTGGAAATATTGCTGCCTGGTGTAAATTTACCGCTGCAGGAAATTGGTTACTATATAGCCACACTTGTACTATGCACAGTGCTACATGAGCTGGGTCATGCTCTGGCCGCTGTGCTCGAAGATGTGCCAGTTACCGGCTTTGGCTTTAAGGTAAGCATAATTTAAATAATTGTAACTTTACTCATTGGCTTTTTTAGCTATACTTTTGTCTGCCGCTGGCCTACACGGAGCTCTCTCACGATCATCTCAACAGTCTGCGTTGGTTTCGCAAGCTGCGCATACTCTGTGCCGGTATTTGGCATAACTTTATATTTGCCGGCATTTGCTATCTGTTGATTTCAACACTGGGTGTAACCATGTCACCTCTGTTTGTTTACAATCAGCAAGTTATAGTCACAGAGCTCTCAGCCAAGTCACCTTTGCGCACCAAGCAGCCCAGCGAACGTGGTCTGCAGCTCAACAATGTCATTACACAGCTCAACAATTGCCCAGTGAGCAGCGAGGAGAGCTGGCTAAATTGCCTCAACCAGGCGCTGCAGTTGCGTTTGGGCTACTGCGTTAGCTCGGATTTTATACGTCTGAATGATGAAAGCATTGATATATCACATCACAGCGCCGATGGCACGCTGCAATGCTGCGAAGAGCGCAATCCCAATGTCAGCTGCTTCGAATATATTGAAGACTTTACGGTGGATGCACCGGTGGAGATACCACAGCATGTTTGCCTGCATGTGCGGCGCACGCTAGAAGATGCTACCGAGTATTGCACAGGTGGCGCCTGCGGCAAGGGCTACTGTCTACGTCCACTGTTGCGCAACAATACGGCCATACTTAGTTTTAAGCGTCAAAATCTACATAAACAAGCACTGCCTAGGGTCATCTATGTTGGTCATCCGCTGGATGTCTTGCGTACTGTGCGTGTTTCAGCATTTGTACCACGCTCACAGCAGCTGGTGAGCTCCGCCTGGCCCGACGCTTGGGCGCTGCTCTTAAAATACAACGTGGTCTTTAGCATTGGTTTGGCTTTAATAAATGCCATACCCTGCTTTGGCTTCGATGGCGCTCACATAACAAGCACAGTGATACATAGTTTTCTAATCGGACGTGTGGACCAGCACGCTAAGCGGGACTTAATCTCTCTCATCATAACCAGCGTAGGCTCATTGCTTTTCGCTTTGGCGCTACTAAAGGTTGCCTGGCTTAGTCTAGTGCGCCCGCTGCTAGTGGGCTAGCTGAGGTAGCCGCCTACCTAAACTAGTAGTTAACATGTACTGTACCAATAACACAAGACGCTAGACTGCTAAATGTATCCTTAATCTTTAACACTTTGCGAAGACAACGATTTGTAGCACCTCAAAGGTTTTATAGCTTTTTCGTATTAGTTATCTATGGTATTTATTTGTAAATGGTTGTGTGTGTGTGTGTGCATATATATGCAAGTGTAATGGTTTATCATTTGTGGCGCTCAAATAAAAACAGGCATTTTCCTTATTACTTAGACTTGACTTGTATGCCACTCAATTCCAGGCTAGTTTGCAGCTCGCCTAGATTGCGTCTGCCATGTTGCAGCAGCATTTTGATGGCCACTTCGTCGCTTTGCGCGCGATTTGTTTGGAAATCATGGCGTGCCCAGGCTCGTAACTCCGTCTGACTATGCTTATCCGGCACATGGCGTATGGTGCGCAGTATTTCCCGATATAGCTTCAATACCTCCTGCCGCAGCATAAACTAAAGAGCGTGTCTTATTATTAATTTAAGTTTGCTTGTTGGTATTTTATTAAAACGCGCTTTTACCTGCTTCAAGCTGAGCGTTGTTTTGCTAAGTTTCGACATTTTTTTGCTAATTTTTGTTTGATTTAATTTTTATTCGCTTTGTCAAAACAGCTGACTGACAGCTGACTTTTGTTTTCATGCAAAGCGCACGAACAGCTGTTGGTGCGCACTCGCGCTCTCTCTCTCTTTAACGCGCTCTTTGTTTGCCAGCGCTCTCTTCATATGCCAACCGTTAATTTCAAATTGTTGCAATCTGAGCCAAATAAATAGTAAAATAAACATATTTTAGTATATTCTTACATTGTGCAAATTGTAACAATTGCCGCTAATGAGTCACTCACCAAAATACTTTGTCTAAATCATCAGCACCTGTCAACTTGGAGGAGGCGCTGTAATTTAGCTTATGCCTTGCATTGTCTTAAGTGCAACAAAATGCTTTTAAGCATTTTATTATATCTTCGCGATACACACATTTATTTGCGCCCATTGTGATTGACACAGCAGCTGCTTTAATTTTAGTATGCCCATCGTTTGCTTCATTGTGATTAAGATGCCACATGCACTGCGTTTCAAATTTGTCTTTGGCGCTGTTTCACTTTAATCTCAGACAAAAACAAAAACACCTTTTACTTGGCAGGCAACAGTCATGTTGGCAAATTTTGATGGGCTATCTGAACGAGTGGACTGTCACCATCAAGCCCAAATACTTATGTACTAGTACTTGGTACCTTTAAGTAATGACAATATAGCATATAGAGTTAAGGTACTGCTAGGCACTACCAACGAACACAATTGCAACAATTGCCAGCTGTTTTGTGCCAAATGGAAACGAGCAGCGTCCAAGTTTGATGATAGTGCGTTCGTTAATTACAAAGTTTTCCAAAAAAAAAAAAAATAAATAAATACCCTTATGCAAATTTAATAGGCAAATAAATTTGTTGTAAATATTAAGTACTATTAAGTGCCTTTGGGCATTACCGAAAAGAAAACATTTTACTTGGGGAAGAAACTATTCTACAAAATCTGCATGGTATGATGACGTTTTAAGGACAACCAGTGTCCTGCGTGCATGGATTGTAGTTTAGCCTAGCCAAGCTAATTATGCCGACGATGAGCGCAGACTAGAGCAGCTGTAGAGGAGTGTGGTACTATGCCGAGAGTTCTTTAGCTGGAAGTTTCCAAAAACCAATTGTTTTTTAAAGCTCTTTAGCAGCTAAAGGCTTTTGTCCGCGCGCATCTACTCCAGGTAGCTTTGAAGCATTCATTTTTTTGTAGTTTTATAACACCAAGATCCAAAGTATTGCATCTATTTATCAAAGTCAAAGCATTATCAAGTTTTCAGCTGGTTAATATCGTAATATGCTACAATAATTGAAAATGTTATAGGACTTTCCAAACGGTCGAAAATCAAAAAGTGTAACGTTTTGAGATCTCTAAAACTTGAAAGCCTTAAATTGTTCGATTTACTATGTTTTTTTTTCAAACTTGAGCACTAGAGAGTGTTAATAGGGTTCTAAAACCAAAAAGGTAAACTCTGCCTTCTAAAGTGCTTTTGTCTGACTTGATCATGTGTGAGAGACCCTTTTTCTACGCAAAAAGCTTGTAAGCCCTAACATGCTTCAATTAATTTCTTTTTGTTTTAATCTTAAAAGTGATTACCAGCATAACAATTGATAATAATAACATTTTATTAACTTGCCGCCGCAATACAACGCTTTGCATTGGATCAAACTATTTGTTTTGAACCCTTTGGTGTTCACGCTGTTTAACCATACTTAATATTTTTAATGTTGCATGTAATTTTGCAATTACTCAAAATAAATTGCACATTAAACAATAATAAATTGCATAAAGAGCAATAAGCACTGCTCTCAAGATACACGAGATACGCGAGCAAAATTATTTATAAATATATTCTCTTCATCTCTGCCACTATGGAATGTTTATTTTCGAGAGATGCGTGCATCAAGTGCAAAGATAGTTTCGTTTTCGTTTTCGATTTCATTTCTTTTCAAATTTTTATATGAAAAACTTTGACTCATGCAATGGGCCGCTGCAATGCAGCACGGCGGCGAGCTTCTTCATGCGATACGTCATCAAAGGATGGTTGGGTATCTTGCAGACGACACATAGCGGCATACAGCTGCGCACACGCAGCACATTGTGGCAAGCTTACAGTAAAGGTGTAACAGAGAGAGACAGAGAGAGAGAGAGAGAGAGAGAGTGCGACAGCGACGCCAACGTTGGCAGCGACGGCGGCAAAAGCAAAGCAAGTAAAAATCAACATACCAACGCTGAGAAGCTCAAACGTAAATGAAACGCGGCCGCGTACGGACGTTCACGTCGAGTTCGCCGCTGTTTCGGTTTTGCTTTTCGTACAGAAATACACAGATATATTTTTTGGTGAGAGAGGAGAGATAATTTTCAAAAACACAAAAAAAATAAAACTCAAAAACGCCAGAGGAATACATTTTTCTGAATAAAAACGTATAAAGAGCCCAGTGAAACGAGCAAAGTGAAAATGAAATGAATTGAAAAAATGAAAACGAGCAGCAGCATTCATTGGCCACAGAATAACTTGACGTTTGCTTTTTGTTTTGTTGTAAGGCGGAAAATCACATAAAATACAAAATTCAAAAACGAAAGAAAGGCAATTGTGAGTGTTGTTAAAGGCTAAAACAGCCCCAAAGAAATGATTGTATATCTATACACAAAAAAAAAAAAAAAACAAAAATATAAGTTGAAAATATAAAGCTATTTTTGGAATACATACATTTTCAATGCAACGCAAGATTGAAATAAATTGCTGCAAGTGAATTTCAAGCAAACGCAATGAAATTAAAATGGAAAATATAAAATTTCGAAAAGCTACAAAAATTAAGTTTTCAACTGCAACTGCGTTTCGATTTTGTGTGAAAGCGAAATCACATGCACAAAAAGCAATTCAAATAAACAAAGCGTTAAAAACCAGCTGGTCCAAGAATGAGAGCAATGAAACGCAAACAATACACAAAAATATAATTAATTTTCGAAAATAGTTTATTTGTAAAATACACAACAGCAACTTGCAGTTACTTAATATTTTTGAAAAAGTTTTAAATTACAAATTTCAATTGGAAAAAAAAATGTTGTGCTCAGTTGTTTTTCCAATTTCGATTGAGAAAAAATTTTTTTTGACTTTGTATCGACAAAGTCGCTTCCAATTTGGTTGCTTGGTTTTGTTTTCGAATTTTTATATATTTCTGTGTTATGCGATAGGTGCTAACGTTTCGTATGGGGTATTAAATTACAAGATACCAAAGTGCGCGCCAACACACACACACTGGCACACACACACACACACAACTATATATAGTATAAAAATACATTGGCATAGCTAGAAGCGTTGATGGCGGTTCTATCTACGTATCCGTTCGTGCTAGCATGCGTATCCGTTGGATGCGAAACAATATGCAAAGGCAAAGCGAAAGATATAAAGATACGCAGTATTATTATTATGTATATTTTGGGACTAGTTGTGTAGAAGCAACATATCAAAGCAGACGACGTTGTAATTAATTATGTACAGTGCTGGCTGCCACATTAGAAGTGGCACAAGAAAACTTCAAATAAAAATGTTTAGAATAAAAACAGTAATCAAGACTGTGCACTGTAGTGCATTTATTTCCACACCTTTGGTACAAACAGTTTGTCAACAAAGTCTTTTGACAAGTAACTAAAACTCGACTGAAAAATGTTCGTAGAAGTCATTGTTTTAGTAGAGTAGAAAAAATCTGTTTAACTGATTGAAGTGTAGGAATATTATAAATAAACAACATTTTGTATTTATTGCAGTTAATCTAAAATTATTATTAAAATAATTATTATTATAATTATTTTGACACCGCATTTGAACAAAGTTGGGCCTACGCCCTTCAGCACTGCGACCCCCCAGGGGTCTATTGTGTCCCTAGAAATCTATTACCTCTCAATTTAATTACAAAATTTTTTTTTTTGTTATAGAACTGAGAATAGATTTCCATATCATACCAAATACACTAATACTGCGAAAAGCAAATGGTGGCAATCTTTTGTTTATTATATCATCGATCGAATCGATTTACTTTTTTTATATCATCTCACTGTGTACTCGTAAAAAAGTCTTACAATTGTGAATAGGATTTAGCTTCATATTTTAATTTATGTTCAGTGCGTTATTGTAAGAAAATTTGAAAGTAGGCCTGTTGGTTTCATAGATGCGAAACTTTACTTTTTCGATTTTCGGGTGCTGATTTACTCTTATTTTCTTAATTTCGAAGAAACTAAACTCTCTGGCATTGCCTGGTAGAAGCGCGCAAAATAGCAGGTGTCACAGGTTGATGCCCTTTGCTGTACTTGATGTTTAGCTGCTGTTTTAGGATTTTGAATAAGATTTAGCTTCAGATTTTGATCTCGACAATAGTTTCAAAGCGGCCAAATTCTCTGGCTCCATCTATTTTCGACATTCCATTCACTCAACTGCGTTCACCGATTCACAACTAACGTTCTATTGAATATTTCTTCATTGAATTTGCTTGTTCAAATACTTTTCAGACAGACTGTAGGGCTACCATATCATACACACATCGACACATATACATACTATAGGAGGTATACCTATGTATATAAGAAATAACGCCTGCTATTTTTATTGTTTGTTTTCCACTCTTTCGCGTCATTGAAAGTGTTTTCATTGCTCTCTTTCGCCACTTATCTCTCTCAGTGAACCGTGCAACAGTTTTCATTTTCTCTGTTTTTATTGCGTTGATTGATTTGGCGGCCAAACGTACGAATTGCAATTGTAAAGATTCACAAAGATGCAAAAGATGTATAGATAGTAAAGCATATATGTATATATTTCTATATGTATAATCCATACCATTCCAGTTGATTATCGGCTATAAATATGTCAGCGAAAACTTCTCCCTCGCATTCAAGGGATGCAACAGCCAGCCAAAATGTCGGCACAGTGCAGATCAAAAAGGAGCTGCCCAGCGATGAGATCAAGGTAAGTCAATTCACGCCGAAGTGCAAGCAGAAAGTATCTTTGCTTTTTGCCATTTTATCTTATTTTATTTTGTATTTATAATTAATCGCGTCTGTCTGCACATCGTTCTTAAATAGCATTCAATAAGAAGGATACAACAATTAACAAATTTGAACATAAATCACATAAACAGCCAGAGTGTTGAGAGTGCGTTGTATCTTAAACAAATGTCCGAGAAGTATATACCATATATTCAGAAATTGTATTTCGTTAAAATGCCAAAAAAAAGAACAAAAAATATCTTTGACTTTTGTCTAGATGCAATTTAGTTAAATACACAAATTATTATTTTTTTTCACAATTTTGTATTTATTTGTATTATACAATATATTCGATATATTGTGGGCTGTTTAGAATGAAAATATGTACAAGCAAAGGTGAATAACACCCACACGTTGACTTGGCTACTGTCTCTGGGGACGCATAAAGCAACTGAGTAGAGCCATCAAAAGATATCTATGCACAGATCCATTAGTATATTCTATATAAATGAATAATAATGAAATACTCGAGTAGCAATGATCTTAAAAGTATGATAAGAATTTTTAGCCTATTTATGTGGCTGCTGTGTCTTTTGTTTATTCATTTAAAACAAAGACGAAATTATGTATAAATTGCTGCTTTAAACGAATTAGATTACTAAAGGTAACCAAACCAAAGAAGACTAAAATATTGCTTGAAGATGATGGCCTTGTGGCGTCATCTGTACCAATATTCTGCCAATTAAACAAAAAACGTGCTCTTTTTTGGTATCGATTTGCTTTATTCAATATAGTCTACCGATTTTAATCGAACTTCTTACTGTACTGAAATCAAATTTTCCGACTTATTTGCCCCTTGGGAGCTATATGATATAACGAACCGATTTTGATCAAACTTCATGTAGTACATGAAAACATTAACTGAAAAATATCAAATTAATTAATGTTTGTACGAAGTTATATACGAATATATACGAGTATTCTTGGCGTTTTGTAGCCTTTAATCAGCATACTAAGTGTGCGTTTTCAAATCGTAATTATGATCAAATGTTCTAAAGTTATGAAAGCACAGATAAAGCTGCATATGTACAGTTTAGACAAAACTGCTTATCTCGCAGAAGATACAATATATTTTTATTCCTTTTAAAATGAAGCATTTAATCAGCGCACTAAGTGTGCGACCCAACAAATTATGAGAAAGAGTTCAGAAGTTATGAAAGCAGAGATAAACCTGCACATGTACAGTTTAGACAAAAACTCTTCTGTTTATCTCGTAGGGCTGCCAATTTTGATTTAACTGAAAAATTAAACATTTTATTTATTATAGCCAAAATGGCTTTAAATTGAATTTTAAACCTCCTCGCACATAACAGTATTTGATCTCACTGTATGTGGTCTAGGTACACAAAGTATGACCTCCTATCATATAGAGGTGCAAATAGCTTTTGATTTGACTGTATGCGGAGCTTAATTATAACCACATTGCATGGAATTCCTGGGATTAACCGGTCATAATGCAAAACAAAATTCCAGCAAAACTTCACAGAACCCAAATCAGAATCAAATAACATCAAAATATTAACTTCCAACATATGCAACAATTATGCTGCACATCCAACATGAGTGCGAGTGTGTGTGTGAGTGTGTGTGTGTGATTCACTGAAACTGTGTTTCGCGCTGTAAACGGAGAACGAGGCGTCTAGCGATTACGATTATGCCAACTTTGTATGGATATGTAAACTGAGGCAACAACTGTAATATTATATTGATAAATTTTTATAATCATTTTAACGAGTGAGCGAGTGCACAACAAATGCCAACGACAGACCGCGTCTCTCTCTCTCACTCTCTCTCTCATGCTGTCTATAACGGTGTATGTGTGTGCGTGTGTTGGTAAATGAGCAAAAATTAATTTAATGCCAGAGACCTCACAACACTGGATTGTTGGTCATAGTCAACCAGCTCAACATTTTGTGCAACATTGTTGCTGCTGCCACTGTCGGGTTTATGCACGTGTAATCGGATCGGTAAATTGAAATTGTAGCTTTTTGCTTGCCGTAGAACTAAATGATATTATTAAACAGAAAAATATTATAATGAATGAGCTGAGTTAGGTTTGGCTGCGGATACAGACCAGCAGGCGAGCAGGAGTCGTGGAATAGTGAGGCATTGGTTGTTCACTTGATTGTCGTATCTGCTCGTTTGGAGTTCAGCGTGGGTGGCTGAGCAATTGGACAGCTGCACAAAATCGTTTGGCTTGCTAGGTAGTAGTATATCAGAATTTATTGTTTTATTGTTGCACAGTTGTGCAATGGTCAGTGTAAACTAGCATAAGATAATAGAAGCTCTTAAGAGATATTTACTTACAGATTTCTGCTAATTTCGCAATACAATCCAAACCAAATTGTGCCTCCCGTCAGCTAGCTCTACGCCTTAAGGTATGCAATGATTACTACCTATACTCAATTAAAAACCCCCGTGCCATAATTACAAACACTCTGACGTGGTACATTTTAATGGCTTAAGACTACTGACGGGGGCATAAGAAAAGCGCGCAATCCCCTCAAGTTATACAGCAAGAGCAGCACAATAACAACAATGAAAACAAAAACAAAAAAAAACAGTAGCATAATTACACAAAAACAACAACAACAACACGAGCATTAACGCGCTTCAACTTCATGGGTGCAATGTGATAGGACTGTGGTAACATAATATGCTTCAAGGTTTCCGCTTTATGGCGTTGTTGATGACGAAAATGAAGGAACGTCCAAAGGATAAACTCCCTGCCAAAAAAAAAAAAAAAACACACGCACACACTCATGGTAACATAAGTATATATTGATGATGGGCAGGCGAAAACACTTTTCGTTTTTTTTTTTTGATATTTGAAATTAATAACTTGTCTGTGGGCGAGACTTGGTACAGCGCTTGGTAATGAATGTTTGACAAATAAAGACATTATTGAAGTATATGCGCTAAATACATAATTGACAACTTGAGGAATTGAAGCTTTGTCAGAGAAGTCGTACCACATTTGGGTGGGTAAAGATTAGCACTTACAACTGTATATTATAAACATTTTACATAGGTAAAGAAGACAGTAAAGTCTACTTAAGTATGATGCCACTATAGTTTACTTTGATTTAAAAAAATTTGAGACCCTTATCTTCATATTGCAAAAAAGTAGTTTTAATGGCACACCAACATCACCAACTACGAAGTCTTAGCAGTGATCGTGCTAGAAGTCCACTACCGGTAAAAAAGCTTAATCTACTAAGATTAGACTAGCAACACATTCTCGCAATAGAGGTACGGTGCGTCTTGTCTAGTACTTGACAGAAATAAGTTTTCCTTCGTCTTGTTCACGGAAAAAGAACGTCGAATCAAATGAGTAACTGAACCTATGCTTGATCTAAATTCTTCTTCACACAACGTCTTTAAAAATAGATTTCAAGATAAGCATTAAGTTAGGTCTAACAATAGTAGTTCTCTGACCAAGTCACCCAATCCCCCGCCTCACTTAACCACTGCAAAACAGGCATATTAAGTTACACACACACACACACACACGCATTAATACACGGAGACAGCCACACAAAGCCAAAGCTGCACGCATTCAGGGACAACTTTTAGCTCTTCTCACTCCTCTAGCGCAGCCAGCAGCAGCAGCAGCAGCAGTGAATGCAGGAGCAGGGGGTCACGGGTTGGGAGCCCAGCTCAAATATCGTTGCAGAGCAGAACTTTAATAACAACGCCGCAGATTAAGTTACAAACAAAATAGAGAATATGATAAATTCTACACAAAATGACAGCCAGCGAGTGCAGCCAGCAAACACACACACACACACACACGCACACAGGGATGCCGTGAAAGAGCGTAACCTGAGGCACCCTGTTGAGGCAGCGCGCATCAGTCACACTCGTCTGTAAAGTTGACAGCAACAGCAGCGGCAGCAGCAGCAATGAATTTGAGTAAACTGCCCATTAGTTAGAGTGAGATGGCAAAAGCTCAAATTAAAATAACGTTAAATTAATTTGAGCTACTCAGCCAAAACAGTGAGACAGAGACAAACGGAGAGCGCATAGAGTGCTGCTGCTGCTGCTGCTGCTGCGTGAATGGGTAACGGTATATTATTAAATGGGAGAGTGTGCGGCAGCGTGCGAGAGTATGTCAAAACTTGGCTTAAAATGGCGCTTGCCATTTCCTTGAGAGTTGAACTTATCGCAACTAAAGTAGCTCGTTTAGTTTTCCATAATCTTATTGTTAAAATAGCTTCCAACACTGTCTGGCTATAAATCAGTCACCATATATATGCCTAACCCATTAGCTCATCAGCTCACATTTACTCAATACTCTGCATTGCCACACACATATGTACATATATCCATACATATCGTATGCCATACTATACGCTGAGCTCAAGTCATATCTGATGTACATTAAAATGAAATAAAATATTAAGTTGCAAAACAACAGCAGCAACAACTACGACAACAACAACAACAAATTCACATCGTGGTGAAAAAAAAACCCCAAGTATGTCATGTAAGAATTCAAAAGAAGGACGCGTCATTCAATCCTGAGCTATCGATATTCGATTACAATAAACTAAAAACCGACTGACTTTGTAAGCGTCTCTCGTACATACTGAGAAAACTAGCGTAATTCTAGATTCTGTTGCCATTGGCTATAGTTGCTCTTGTTTTGTGTGTGTGTGTGGGTTTTTTTTTGGGGTGGTGGTGTCGATGTCTAGAGAAGCTATCTGGCTGGGTTGAGCTGCTTTAGACTGGGCTGGCCTGGGCCAGACTTTAGCTTGGATTGGGTTGCTTTGTTGCAGTTTAGTTAAGTTTAGTAAAACACTGAGCTGCCATTACCTACCGTAGTAGTATGTTAGTAGTAGCTCAATAGTAGCACTACCACAGCAGTGTGAAGCAGAGGAGCACAGTTCAGTTTAGTTAGGTTCAGTTTACCGAGTTCAGGGTGAGTTATTATAAGTGTATTGTGTTGCCAACGCTGTCGTTGTCGTTAGCCATTGCCATCGACGTTGTCGTCTACTTTACATTATTCTATTAGGTTTCTTTTTGAGAAACTGTAGACGCATATTAATGTGACCCACTCGTGTAACACACTTACATTACGTACTGTCATGGAAGTGCTGGTCATAGCTTAAGGGCACAAAGCTCGCATGTTTACTAGCAGATCTTGCAACAAATCAAAACAATGAACAACTTCCAAATGCAAGCGATGACTTCAATATTGTTAGTCAGCGCAAAGAGTCTTCTCCGCGAACTGTTCTCTAAAAAACAAAAAGCTTTATCCGATGGCTTTACGTTTCCTGTACGCCAGAAATCTCAGTGTATTTGTGCACTCGTCGCGTCACTTCATTACGATTCATAATAAATATAAGAATTTGATATGTTTTTGTAAGTTGAGATTTTGCACGAAAAAAAAAAAAAAACTTGAAACGTGCAAACCTAAGAAATGAGCAAAGTAGCAATGGCAACAAAGTGTATGGGAAATAATTATGTGGTGAGGGGCATACAAGTAAATTCTTAACAAGATAAATGAAGCAATGCAAATTATTTGAAGTGAGCGAATTGGACACAAAACAAATGTTAATTTGGATTAAGAAATACCAAGTCTATAGATGTATATGTATGTATGCATGGTTAGATCGAGCAACAACTCAACGACAATGTACAACAGCAACTGGCATAAAATTGCATTTTTTTTAATTAATTGATTTTTATTCGCATTTTGGTTTTAAATTTCAGTCAGTTTCGATTTCAAGTTGTTTCGAGTGGTTCTGCTGCTGCTGCTGCTGTCAGCCTGCGTCTGGCCCGCCTGCCTGCCTGCCTGCCATTTACCCCCCAAGTCCAGATTATTTTTGTCTGCTCTCTCGGGCTGTCTGACAAAAGCAAGGAACTCACAAATCAGAAATTAAAAACCAAACATAAATTAACAGAAAAATGATATTAAAAAGCGTAGATTACAAGTGAGATAGAGACAGAGAGAGAGAGAGAGAGAGAGGCACGCTGGCCAGAGTGTGAGTGAGCACGAAAAAAGGTATAAATGATATGGCAAAGCGCAGGGCTGCCTCCGATTACCAAGCACAGCCAAAGGGGTACGTCGGCTGACTCTGAGACACAAACTGAACTTGAGCCCAGCCGAGTCGAGCCCAAGCGTGTGCGTCTGTCTGTCTTTATGTCTTGCCGGCTGTCAGTCAGCCAGCTAGCCCAAAAGCCGAGCAGGCCGTCGAGGTCGCACCTGAGGCTTGTAATCGATACGCATCGCGTACAATCGGCACAAGATTTTTATCGTGCGAATTGTTAATACTCTGCTTTTTTTTTGTAACTTGTTGTTGCTGTTTTTGCAAGAGCCAAATAAACAGCAAAAACGACACAGAAACAGAAACAGAAACCTGTAAGCAGACGACGCTTGTCTGTCATTGATATGCCCTGCCCTGGGTTGGAGATGTTAGCCTGCAGAGGCAACAAACTGTACAAAATGACTACAGGCGGCGGTGGCGGCGGCGGTGGCGACTCAAGCGAGCGTGTGAGTGCTTTGAGTGAATACAACGAGTTGCATGAATTAACAGAGAGTTACAGCAGGCTGAGGAGAATGACGGGTGCAGCGGTGCAGCAGGTGGCAGTCAGTCACTGGTGGCACAGTGGCTAGTTGGACAGCTTGAGTTTGTCATCAAGTTGGCAGTACTATTGAATTGCAGCTGATTTTATTGCCATTGTTGTTGTTTATGTCGAGATGTACGATGAAAAGTAAACACCTTTAGATTGTAAGAGATCTGCAGATCTGCATAGGAAATCCCAAGAGGACCAAAGTGTCGTATGAGTAATGCGACATGCTGTGGAGGCATCTTAGTTAAGATTTGGCGGTTTGGTTTTAAGGGGGTTTCGTTTTTAGAGAAGTTCTTACTCAAACACTTGAATACTTCCTTATTTTGAATAAAGTTTGACTTGCTGCTTTCATCTTTTTGCCGCAAATGCAACTCTTCATTATTTCCCACTTCTTCCTAATTTCCCACGCCTCATCAGCCATATACCATTCGCCAGACCTCTGAAATGAGACAAATTTCTGAGTCAACAAAGTCGCTGACTGCAACAAATACAACAACTACAACAGCAAACTGACAAAATGCGAAGCTGACGGCAACGCCAACGCCGGCAAACACAAACACAAACGCACACACACACACACACACAGATAACAAGAACAACGACTTTGAATATGAGAATTTCAGTGTAATTTGATATATCTTCATGCAGTTTTTTACCCTTGTGTGAAATTTTCTGTATTTTTTTGTTGTATACACACACACACACTGACTGCTGCTATTTAAATGTGTGTTTGTGCCTTTTGGTTTATTTTGTTTATTTCGTTTGTGAATTGCAAGGAATTAAGACAGACTTAAAAAGCCGCAAGATTTTAGCAACTTTTGGTCGGTCAGTTGGTGTACCCCTCCTCAACATCGTCACTTTGTGTACATTTAAATTTTAAGCAGTATTATATACAAAAAGGCAGGAGACACGCACACGCACACACACACACACTGACACAAAAGTATTGCATGTCAATTGAGTGCCCAGGCTACACTTGAAAAAATCTGCACTACTTATTTGGTGCTTGAAAAATTATTGTGCTGCTAAAGTCATAGATAATGGTAAACGAATACTTGGAGCTAGGAAATTAGGCTTGAAATGTTACTGACTTTATAGGTGAATTATGACAAGCTTACAAGTAATTTGAATAAAATGTTGTAAAAGGTAGTTTTTCCAAGTAGGAGTAATTAACACCTCTATCGTCTAACAATTTATCATTCTAACAACTACACTACATTCAACAAGATCTTTGTATCATCTAGATCTATAAACAAAATCTGTGCTTTGCTGTAAAAACTTGAACGTGTTTTAACTTAAATTTAACATTCCACTATGTTTGAATACCAGAAAAAAAAAAACAAAATATATATATACTGCCTAGGGAAGCATTCCTGACTTTTTTTTTAGTGGATCCAAGGAAGCTACCAATGAATACCTCCTACTTTAATAACTTGCACAAGGCAGTTTTACTTATTTTTTGTTTGCGACATTTGAAATATAATATCTCTGAAAATAATTAACAGCTCTCAATCAATTTATTATGAGAATTACACTGCATTCTAGAAAATTGAAAATTGGCGTAAGTTCTTGCACTAAAATTCTCAACGCTGAAGATTTTTTATATTCAAAAACTAATGGCAGTTACTGCTTGAGATATAACTCGATATCGTTTACTACAGTGTGCATGCACATTTTTTCTCTCAGTGTACAAACCGAGAAAGTGCAGTGTGAACTGCAGGCAGCAGCATGCCAAAAAGGCATCGTATCCGTATCCCATTGCAAAAATACGTCAACAACCACACGACAAGGATTATGCACGCAAGTCGTCGTCCGGCCACACCAATTTCTGGCTTTAATGAAGTTTTGACTCACTCTCTTCGCATTTCTCTCTTTCTCTCTCTCTCTGGTTCTCGCTGTGCGTGTGTGTGTGTGTATGTGTATAGAAGTGCGTTTATGAGAATGAGTGTTGCAAGTGATATGCTTGTTTGAGTGTTGTAAAGTTTTCAACAAGTTTCCTCAATGTTATTGATTACACTTTGGCACTGTGGCAGCTGCAGCACATTTTAAATTTAATTACATATGAGGGCAGAGAGAGAGGGAGAGAGAGAGAGAGGAAGAACGACACATGTAGCTCTCTTCATGTCTCCAGTGCGATATAATTTAATGTGAACTTAAGTAGTGCTCATTAGGCAAGGTCATTGAGGTCAGGAATGCAACAAGTAGCTGCAATTTTGCGACTCAATGAATCAGCACCTGCAACACCGACTGGCTGGCTGGCGTGCCGACTGACTGCGTGGTATTAAATTGCTCCCTTGACAGCTGCCTCAAGGCTACACGAAACGAATGTTTCCTTGCTCTCAATGCGAGATACTTTTTAAAGACCTTCAACTAATCGAGCAACAAAGCAAATAAACGTGACTCAGGCAAGTCTACTTTAAGGCGCAGAAGTTGGCATACTCTTTACATTCGTACTTAGCGTACTGCCCGCAGTTTTGAACAAAATGAGCGACTATGCCATACAACTCCTTTGACGAGTATCTCAATTGTGACTAACCCAAATATTATATCTACAGAATTCTGCGCTTTTAAAAGCAAAATAAATGCTAAAACAAAAACACAAGAAACCGCGCACGACTACTTGGTCAAGACGTAGCCGGAGACGCAGACAATGTTGTGGCTATCGAATGACAAGAACATGCGCCTCCACTTACCACACACACACACACGCACACATTTGACGTAATGGAAACTGTGTCAGCATTCGTTTGAAATGCGACAGCTTCGATATACATACCCCCCCTCCCCCCCACAGCTCATATGTGCACACCATTTAAACGCTTTTCACGCTTTGATTTCTTTCTAGGAATTCGCGGAGCATACAATGAATGAACTGCTGGGTTGGTATGGTTTCGAGGGCGTCGATCGTTTAGATCTGACAGCCAAAACTTCACGCCTCTTGCAAAGTGCAGCAGCAGCAGCGGTGGCCACACAGCAGCAGCAACACCAACAGCAACAACAGCAGCAATTGCTGGAGAGGAAGCGCAGCAGCTTAATGCGAAGCAGTCGCAGCTTTGCTGCTGCATATAACAACAACAACAACAACAACAGCAGCAGCAGCAACAACAATAACAACAATAACAACAATAATGGACGAAAAGCTGTCAATCTAAATTGCAATAGCATGACACCTTCGGATCATGATACACGCAGCTCCCGTGGCGAGGAGGAGGACTCCAAGAGTCCGCACTCAATTGGCAAGTCGACAGCAGCAGTGCCAGCAACAACGACGGCCCCAAAGACAGTGGAGGAGAAAATAGGTGAGCCAAATCAGCTCAGAATCATTAAAAAATTTACACAGAGCCAACAACTTTTTGGGCGTAATATGATAAGGCGAAAATATTGCATAGCTGGCCAGGCGGCCAGGTGGCCAGCCCACCTTTACCTTTACCACTTCCAACAATTCATCTAGTAAAGAAAATGTAGCATGTAGATTTTTGATGCTTCCTTTTTGCTGATTTTGTTTGTAGGTTTTTTTTTTTTTTGTTTTTACATCATCTTGTTGGAATTTGATAAGTTCGACTTCTGCCAGATGCCTCTCTTGCTTCTGCTGCCCCGGCAGCAGCAGCTTCATTACGTAAATATGCACAGATACTGGGCGCAGCGTACACGCACTCTTAGTTTGCATGTAGTAGAAATAGGATGAAGGACAGACAGGTTTGAAACTTTGCTAACTTTTCATGAACTGCCACAAGTTTTGGCTGCACCCGCTACCGCTCTGCTCCCACTGCCGCCTGTTGCCGCTGCTCGCTGGCAAAGCAAGAGCTACATTATCGAATAACAGATTCATTAAAACCCAAATATGGTTTACAAAATTCAAAACTATTCCCATGAATGTAGCTGACGCTGATGAGGGGGCAGGATTGGATGCCTAAGTCAGTCAGGGAGGTGCATGGATACCTTAGCCGTAGATAGCAAATGGCTGGGTTATTGATGAGTACGGCTGGCAAAACTTTGTGCTCACATTTTGACGGATTCCAAATAAACGAAAATTGTATCAATGAGCCATGTTTTCATTCCAGGCTCAGAACAAAGCAACTTATCCTTATCGAAGGATTGCTGGATTGTTTATTGAGAATTTTTAGGGTGGTGGAAGTACTTCTTTTGCGTCTAAGATAAGATTGTTTGATTCCTCAATCCGCATCTAAAGTAACTATTCTACTTGCCATCCATCCACAGACTACAACAACTGCTGCTGGTGTCATCGTCCCATTGCTGAGAACGCGCCGGACTATTTGACCAGCAGCGATGGACCTCGATATTGTTCCGAAAGCTGCTTCACACAGAGTCGTCGCGCTTCGTTTAAAAAGGCCAAGACCTGCGATTGGTGCAAACACGTGCGACATGCCGTTAGCTATGTGGACTTTCAGGATGGCGCCTCGCAGCTGCAATTCTGCTCGGAAAAATGTCTCAATCAGTACAAGATGCAGATCTTTTGCAACGAAACGCAGGCGCATCTGGACATGAATCCTCATTTGCGCGATCAGGCTTTGGAGGCAGCGGCAGCAGGTGATGGTGCTGGTCTTATCACACCCGATCTTTGGCTGCGTAATTGTCGCAGTCGTTCGGCTTCGCCGGCCTCAACTATATCAGTATCACCAGGACCCGCAGCGGTCCATGCTAGCAATAACAACAACAACAGCAGCAACAACACACAAAGTAGTAACAATCAAACGCTTAAACATAGCTCACCCTGTGAAACACCGCCCAATCCCAGCAAGCCGTTGATCTCAGTGGCGCCCGTATCCAAGCTGCTGGCACAAAAGAGTCCCAGTCATGGGCATGGTCATAGCCAGGCGACGTCTAGCCTAACGCGTCATCATCATGCTGCTTCCAAGCCCGGGCGTCGCAAGCGTCCACATCGTGGTCCCTCAGCCGGCGCGGAAACAGTGGCTAGCCTATTGCAGAAGCAACATCAGCAGCATCAGTCCACGCAGCAGCAGTCGGCGCGTCTTTGCAGTAGTCCATTGCAACAGCCGGTTGCTACACCTGGTCACTCGTCCTCACTGAGTCACTTTGCCGGCTCCAGCGTGCAGGATCTGCATATGAGCGTGCCACCACTGTCACCCATGCTAGCCGAGCAGCAGCAGCAGCAGCAGCAACAGCAGCAACAATCAGCTGTGCCAACACTGGGTCGCCCACCCGCTGGCTACTTTGCCACACCACCTAATGGCGTGCTGCATCCCGGTGCTTTTGGCGCACGACCACAGCCGCCGCATCATGCTTTTCTGCCACCACCGCCGGGCATGCTGCCACGCGGCTTTGGGCCGCCATTTGGTGCTTTGCCACCACCGCAATTGCCACAGCCGCCGCAGCTACCGGATATGCAGAGTGCTTTGGGCGCACTGCTAGGCAATGTGCCGCCTGTAACCGTCATGGTGCCATATCCCATAATAATACCGCTGCCCATACCCATACCGGTGCCGCTGCCAGTTGTGGACTTTTACAAGGCATACCTAACGCCCGAGGAGCGCAAGCGTTTCGATGAGCGCAGAAATACAGCAGAGGAACAACCGCTAGACTGTACCAAGGCCAAGACAGAACAAGAAGACGAAATGGAAATGGAAAAGGAAAAGGAAGCGGAGCAGCAGCAAGTGTCACAGCAGCCAGCTGAGGAGCTGCAAGAGCTAGAGCAGAAACCCATACCAAAGACACCGCCAGTACAGGCGGAGGAGGATTCATCTCCAACAACAACCACAGACTCACAGGAGGCGCACGAGACACACTGCATTGATGTGGTGCATGAGGAGCCCGATGGTAACTCATCCAATGCAGTGTGCGCGCAAACGTCCGACCTGGAGAATCAAAAGCTACCCAAGCTGAAGATAACGCGTCTTCAGACCAAACGCACGCTCATACAAGCCAAAGAGACTGCACCGACATCACCCAATGCAGGCAGTGGATTGGGCGGCAGTGCAGCAGCTGCTGCCGAATGCAGTAGACCGCTGCGGAAGCGGAAACGTATTATTGACTGCGATTTTCAAAAAATGGCGCTAAAAGAGCTGGACACAGCGGAGAGCAATAGCAAAGAGGACGAAGTGTGCAATAACAACAACAACAACAACAACAACAATAGCAGCAGCAGCAGCAACAACAACAGTGCCAAGGCTAAAAAGTAAAGCGCAGTTACATAGTAATTAGTAGTAGAAATAGTAGTAGATTTTACAAAATAGTAGTATTTGTGTGTGTATTTATGTAGTATGTGTGTATACGTGTGTGTGTGTGTGTATGCGTGTGCGTGCGGCACACAATACAAGGAATAGCCAAGGATGCACAAAGTGCGTGACCACGAAATGATTGAAATAAAATAAAAAATAGCAAAAGCGGACTGAGTTTATTTGTATTTCAGGATCCCTAGCCTACATCCTCTCCCGTAGGAAAATAAATAAAACTTTACGATTTCGGTTTCATTTTCATAATTCCAGTTTATTTTATCTGCGAGGTTCATCATCCTGGCAAACCTCTATTAACTCCTATGCCTATACATTACCTGAAGAGCATCAACATTAAATTAGAGGGTCTCACAACAACAACCGATATGGACCACAAGTGTTCAGTCGCTGCCAATACAGCTCCAAATCGCTGCTTGACAAAAATGTTTAACAAAAAATGAGGAAAAAAAGACGACTCCGCTTGCGGCGCGCCTTTGCTTAGTTGTACAAATCCCAGAGCGATATTTGGCCATCCATGCCGGCTGCAGCCATAATGGGTGCACGCCACATGGACACTTTTTGTGTGGAATATGCCAAGTCTGTGACGCCGCCTTGTTTGTGCTGCGTCAGCACGGCCAAGGGGCGCAGACTCTTCCACGAGAAGATGCGTATGCGTCCGTCCCAGCCACCGCTGGCGAATACCTTTTGATCCGCACGTATGCGTACACAGTTGACACCCGCATTCTTTATATTCAACTCCGAGCTGCGCTGCAGCTGCATGCTCTGACGCTGATAGCTAAACGCGGTCAGCTTATCCGCTGTAAAATAGTTTCCCCATTAGTGGAAATGGCCAAAAGAGCTGCTTTACATTTTATACGTACAGGCGCCAGCTACTATGCCGCGATTGGTGATGGCATCATAATCCACAGTCATGGCCTCGGCTGCCAGCTCCAGCATGTCTACCATCACACCCGTGCTGAGATCCCATGTAAGAAAATGTCCAGATTCATAGCCAGCCAGCAGAAATAGCTGCGAGGCGCACTCAAATGGCTTAAAGCAGGTAAGCGTGCCCACTTTGGGCAGCTGCAGCTCATCGGGCATGAGCATTTGTATGGGTGCTGCCGCATCATTGACATGCAAAACTCCAATGCCAGCCTGCTCACAGGGATAGAAAAGCAATTGCTCATTGTTATTGCTAGCATTGGTATGCAGCACGCTGCGGCAAAATCCCTGATGATTACCCGACACACTGCGCTCCCGCACATAGCATGTATTGCTCATAGACCACATGGTCACCGTGCCGCCCTTCTCCTGCGTAACGAGGCGATCGGCGGTATGATGTATGGCCGTGATGGGATCGTTGCCCACCTCAAAATGCAGCGACGAGCGATTGGTCTGCAATCAAAGAATAAGCATATCAAATTTTGTGGTGCCTTCGTGCGCTGCTGCTGCTGCGGCTGCTCACCTGCAAGTCCCAGAGAAACACGCTGCCTTTGGTGGTGCCGGCTAGCAGGCGTTCGTTGTCGTGAAAGCATATCGAATTGACTGCGCCCATTTCTGGACAACGCAAGCTGAACACTGGATCCGGTGGTAGCACAGCCATTTTATTGCAAATACTGAAAAGTTTACTTCGAAAGAAAAAGAAAATGTACGAAATGCGGCGGCTCGCTTGTTTTGCGTCGTCTGCAAAATGATAATAAAGCGGCAACAGCTGGCCACACTGCTGTTAGTGCTGCCACACGCAAGTAGCGCAATTTGTACGCGGTAGATGGCGCATGATAGTGCTGCCCATTAGTTGGCATGCTGTGTTGTCTACGAACGCTGCTAGATGGCGCTGCTTTTATTGTGGCGCGAAAGTTCGAAATGTTTGAAATCGCTTGTGTGTTGCTTTGTTTTTAAATGGAAAAGAAGCTACGAACCGTGGGAGTTAAGTTTTTAAGAACATTTATCAAGCAAGATAAAAGCAAAAAGAAATTTGAAAGTAAAGTCCATCAACGCTGTTGTGAGATAATTTTTTTATTTCATTTTAAGCGTTTCCAGTGAAGCTCACACAGATACAGTTCAGTTAATGAAGCCATATTTAAGCCAACTGCACTGCAATCCATCGATTGTGAATTTTTCGCTGCTAAAAACTTAATATAAAAATTTCATACCATTGCAACTTTTCATTTGAAACAAAGAAAGTTGAGCAAATAAAGAAGCTATGCCATTTCTGCAGACACTTTGAATGAATTAACATCCAAAGAATGGACTTATTGTGCCGAAGAAAACTTAAGAACAATTTCAATCATGACATGAGTCAACTTACCATTTCAATCCACCAGATGGCGCTGCATTTTGGCGCACAATTTGGAAAAAATGTTCAAACTCTCAATACCCACACAAAATTGTATTTAAATTGTACGCTCCAAGCCATTTAAATGAATTTAAGCTTAAATATTGGAGGCAATAAAATTATGCTAGCTCGTTTAGCTCGTTTGGCTTAGAGACCCATGAATGGACATGGGGAACAGCTGGCGAGCGTTCAAAACTGTCGCAGCCATTGGCAAGCGGAGACATAAAGGCTCAAAGCACATTAAACGCGACTTGTCTCAGCTGTGTAGTTTTTCTTGTTGCTTTTGTAGTTTTATGATCAAATTTAGCGTAAAAGTTGAACTAACGTTTCAAAAAAAAAAATAAATAAAAAACATAAAAAAATGATATCCCAACATAAACATGCTATAAGCTCGTTTATCAATGCTAAGTTGACAGTTTTAAGTGGTTTTTGCAATTTGCAAATGCAGCGGAAACACACAGCGACAGCGACTCCTGTTGCGCCTTGCAGGCTTCAATGATTTAGTGGCCGAGGACACAAACAAATACAAATCCCATACATGCATTCCCCTCTGAAAATCGACTCTCATTTGGCACTTGCCAACAACTCAATTTACATGTGACCCCCCAGCCAAGTCAATCTTATCCGGTCAGGCAAATTGTTGACCCTTCGCATGCCCTGATTGCTGTTTGGTGCAAACAAATTGGTTTGGATAGCATTGTAAATTCCATGGAGGTCGTCCTCCTGCTGTCGTCCAGCTGTTGACTAGACAGTGCCAGACACAATTGTAATTTGATTAGCATGCAACAAGTTGGGCACAACATTGACAAGCGCTACCAAGCGACTGAGATTCAAGTTCCCCCTTCGAGTTAATGGAGGAAGCGTTCATACTGGAGTCGTGGATTTGCTGCGAGCCGACGCTTTGGGAGCAAGCAAAACCACAGAGATTAGATGAACTGTTTAGATTTCGATTAGATGCTGTATATCGCAAAAGTAATCGTATTTTAAACCAAATGAGCTGTGTGAGTCTTTTATTCTGGGGTAGTCTTTAGGCGCTGCTTAGATGAGAGTTGCATGTGGAACATTTTTATCATCTTTCCTAAAGGAGATCACAAGAAAATGCACCACTCTTTAAAATCATACCATAAAAGTCCAGTACAAGATGACTATAAAGTTTGCATTGGCATTTCAGCATTTATTTTTAATCTGAATAATTCTAAGTAATCCTGTTTTTTAACTTGAAACATTATCTACACAATCTTCAAAGCTCTTTTTGGTCGGCAGACTATAGCTTTCAAATTAATGAAGTCTAAGAAACACCGGCAGCGTCGCGTGAACAATGGCTGCGTGGTTCTTTCAGCAAAATTGGTGTTCTTATCCTTAATAATGAGTAACGAAAGGCGACATGGAAACTCCTTGCTCAGTTATTGGAAGAAAATAAGCTATATAATATTGTTGCCGTTCTAGCTTCATTTTTCTTTCAGTAACTGCGCATAGAGTTCAAAATATCGCAATATCATTTAAGATAATATTGTTGACGCTCGTTGGCCTCATTAGCTTACTCGCCTCAAAACCGGAAGGTCGATGGTTCGATTGTACCCTGAAGCAATGGTTCATGTGTCTAGCACTAGCAAAGCTAGCAAATAGACGCTCTTTACCTGTTCTCTTCGAACAATTAGTAATAGAGCTACCTCCTCTGCATTTGAAGCGATGACTATAGTCAAAGAAAATAAATTTATTTATATATTAAGAAAAGAAACAAAGAAGCATAACACCAAAGTTTTGTACAAGATTATTCTAAGGTTTCCATTTGCACTTTAGCAGATGTTTAATCTGAAAATAAATTTAACAAAAACAATAAAGACTTGACAAATTGTCTATACAATCATCCATTAATTTTTCAATAAAGCTAGTTTTTCCGATTTCCATCACGCTGCTTCCCTTCACAACAATCTTCTTCTCAAGTTCTATCTCAACATCATTTAGCCAGACTACAACGTCCACACGTTTTTTCTCAACATTCTGACTTAATTTTAAATATTATATAGAAAATTTAGCATAATTCACAATACATTGCCAACTCCTCCGACAGAGCGGAGTGAACCACTGTGCCATTTGGTGGCATAATTCTTGTCGGTCCATTTTCCATGGTTTCGTAATCGCCACTCAGTTAAAATCGAAATCGCTATTCTTGGCTTCATTTCCTTGGGGTTTTTATGTAAGCACAACTTGATGGCCACAACCTCAGGCCGTTTAAGGTAGCAAAGCTATAGATGTTCCCAACTACCGGCAGATATGATGAAATATAAACCGTATTGTATGGCAGAGCAAGTTCATTTAACTGCATTTGGCAGGGCCAACAACATCATCGTGTACCAACAACGTGTACCACAAAACGGGGCATTAAAATGTTGTTTTCGTTTTTTTTTTTTTTTTTGTTTCAAAAGGGTTAAGGCCTGTTACCATTTCAAGTCATTTGCTTTGGTTTCGGTATTTTTTATTGGCGCAACGAACAAGAAACGACAAGTCCATAAATCTTTTTGCCACAACGCGCACCAAGTTCTAGATGGAACTGTAGAAGGCGTCGTTTTGGCATCTATTTGCGTGCATTTGTCTGGGTAATCACATTTGAAATGGGTCAACAACTATAGACACACACACACACACACACGCACCGATATGCGATCCTTAAACGTTTCGTATAAGCCAACCAAGCCAACCCAACCCAGTTTGAAGAAGTTTAAAACATATTAGCTTGTTACCTTAATGAAGTCATAAATTTTCGCTATCGCTTTTGGAGCATCTCGCTCAGGAGCCCACCGAGTTTAGGAAAAAAATGAAATGAAATGAGAAAATAGTGTTGGTAAAGTGTTTCTAAGGAATTCCATTTGAATGGCACCACAATGGCTTCATAGTCAAAGTGTGTTTTGGCACACATATTGAACCACAATGGTCAAGCTCGATGCGGCTCAGTTCGATAGTTAATCAGGCTTACTTTGAAATATGATGACAGAGCCCTGCTCTGGTGTAGGCCACAATCATTGCACCACTCAACCAGGGCGGCGGCAGCAACAACACTTTCGTCTTCATGGTCTGGTTCGTTTGTTCGCTCGTTCGGTGCGACTCTGGGGCTGACTCTTGGGCATCATGTCGGCATGGCCTGCTGTGCTCGTTCCGCGTATCGATCGCCAGAAAATGAAGTTATCACGCGACAAACAATGGCAAATAGCCGCCAGCCAGTTGGACAATCCTTAAGGCTAAACGCGTTCAACTGCTACCCCACCCTGCGCAACGAACCACCCCCCGTCGTTGTGCCGCCTCGTCTTGTCGGCTTACCGACTACCTACCTACCTACCTACCTACCCAGTTTATATGGTTGTCATTATTAGCTTGAAATTAAATGGCAAGCAGAGCTCACAACTTATTTATGTGCTAACTTAATGGAGTCCACATATGCATGGTGGGGCATTATTTATCCACTGTTTCCTATTAAGGATTGTATTGCAGCCACCGACTTTATAGTTATTGTAAATGTGCGGCATTTGCGAGATGTGAAATGATGCATAGTTGGTTGCGGAAAGGAGTATGGGGTATTTGGACAAAAACAGCGAGACCTTAAGAAAGATAGCGATGGTTAACTTGGAGTAGCAGAATGCCACCCGCCTGTTGCTGCTCAAAGTCTAAGTCTAGCAAGCGCTTAACTTCTTCCATACTAATTCAAGAGAGTTCCTATTTTAAGGAGACATAACACATTATATTATTAAAGTAATATATCGCAACTGGCCAATCACCAGTTCGATCGAAAAACTCAACAGATTACAGAAACCAACACAAGAGAATTAAAACATAAAAACGGCTCCCCAAATTCGATGACGTCCAAAGGCATTTTCAAAAAAACGGACACGAATAGGACAATGGAACGTTAGAACCCTAAAGGAACCATCAAGATTAGCACAGTTCGAGGAAGATATGGAGAAACTGCAGATAGCGATAGCTGGCATCCATCCACAAGGCAGTAGACGGATCGGCAGACCCAAGGCGACCTGGAGAAGATCCATCCTCCAAGAACTGACCCAGGCGAACACAACATGGGACAGAGCTAAACAGACGGCGCAAATTAGGGTTCGATGGATGGCTCTTGTAGAGGCCCTAAGTTCCCAAGCGGAATAATAAGGAAAAAAAAAAAAAAATTAGAAAAGTAAATGGGTAGTTTGGTTCCTTTGAATCGTGGCTCTAGGAATAACTTTCAAACGGATTATAGGTGGCAGGCATAGATGCGAATAACTAATTAGCATTCTGCGGCTAGAAATAAATGTTTGCAATGAATCTCTTATAACTTCTGAATTTCTTAAATCCTACGAACTACATGACGTTGGATAAATGCACAAAAAGATAACCATTGACGTTAACCTCTCTCTTAATAATTAAAGGACATTAACTTAACTTAATGGGAAATCCTCCATCATCGGCAAACGCATATCACTTATGCTCACATAAGCTCTTCAGCCGAAACCAGCAGGTGCCATGATCTACTACTATCGTCTCACTCCCATTTATCTCCCAAATACTCCAGTTAAAAATTACCATACCTTGAGTTTTCACTTGCTTTGCACCAGCAACCAAGTCTTCTCCTTTATCCCATCAAAGTTACTAAAATCTCTTCAAATGGCAAAGAGCACCTAACATAGCTGCTCCGTTTCGTTCCAATCAATTAAAATATCGACGTCTATCAGCATTATTATAAATCAAACGATAACATAAAATTGACACTAAAGGCGTTTTCGTCCATTTTTCATGCTCATTATAGAGCGAAATAAAAAGAAAATACGAAAAAATAAAATAAAAGTTTATATAAATAAAATAAATCCAAAAACAAAACACAACAGCAGTCGGGTCTTAATCTCGGCAAGCTTTTAAATTGGAGCTGCGCTTGGATATCGCTGCTTGAACTTTATTTTTTTATGCAAATTTTGTTTCATTTTTTTACGCGCTGCCAAGGCAGAAACTAGAAACTCCAGTCCAGTGGTAGTGGTGGTGGTGGTGGCGGTGGTGCTGGTGGTAAACTGGTAAACTGGTCAAAGTGCTGTAATTGATCAATTTCAATTTCCGCCAGCAGCCAGCATATAGCTCTATATACATAACCTACTCAGCGAGCTTAAAAAGAGCTCCAAAAAAATGAAGACCCGCAGCCAAGTTGCTTCGATCATTTGATGGCCATTTGATCTAAACTGATTTATCGCTTGATTCCAAAACGGGCAAAACTTATTCGACATTAGTTTATGGGCCAAATGAATTGGCACTTTGGTTTACGAGCTGCACACAGCTCTGCTACAGATTAGACAAAGGTATGCTTGATACTGCCATTTTGGGTCATCATTGTAGGTGGCGCTGCTGCATTATTAGTCGCTCGATGAGGGTCACCTACAAGCACCTACAAGCAGACAAACACACTGGGTCTTACTCACACTTGATTGCACCACAACAGTTTCCGAGTAGTCCGAACCTCCAGTTGCTCTGCCAACTCTCTTCCAACTATCCTAGCGATACAATGCAACGGCCATACCAACTTGCGCCAAGAATCCAAGCTACACCTACACTACCTACCTGTTTTACAGTGCAGCAGATGAGCTGAATCACTGCTGCTGCCAATCAGTCGCCCGCACTCAACAAAAGTGCCAATCAAGCACACCCAACCGCTATCGGCCCTTTATGCCTTTCCCAATTCAACTGGCGAATTTGTCAACCGTTGGTCATGACAAAACAAAAGGACTATATGAAATCCTCAACTTCTCTGCACCCTTTGTGTCCGTGTGCCTGTCGACGTTTGGGTGTGAAATGAAACTGAGCCTGAAATCGAAACGTTTGTACGTCCCTCTGTCCAGGGTGTCAATAACATTGTACTTTGGATGCTGCTGCTCGACATGATTGCACAGCTCCATTGTTTGCCGTTGTTGCTGTTGGAGTTTGGTCAAGCGTTGCTTTCAGCTTCATTGAACTGGCAGGTGGCGATTATCAACCAGCCTGCTGTTCATCAACTGGACCAGTGTTTTGGTCACCCAAAGTTGCTACAACGAAAAATTCCAATTTAATTGCGTGAATTAAAGTTGTAAATCATTATGCTAAGTGCCCTTTAATGTCTCAAAATGCTGCTCATTTGCAAGTGTAGTCCCAGCCAGAGACGCGACGAATCTTCGTCGCCAAAAGAGAAAAAGAGCAGCTTGACCATAACCACAGCGTATTTGCCCCCAGGCTGTGTAATCATTTTCATTTGCTGGTCAAGGTATCATCTGCATCTCGGGAGTACGTACAATGGGACTACTGTGTAGCTTGAAAGTGAAGTCAAGATTGCGCCTGCAGCAGCAAAGTGCGTTAAGTGATGGCTATTGGGTTGCCTCTTGGCCGGGGCTTACCTGCATTCAATTATCAATTATTAAGTTAATATCTTCTTCATGATGGCAACGACAAGCGGCACTAGTGTCACTGCATCTAGGGAACCATCTAGTGATAATGTTTTAATTTAAATTGGTCTGCTGGCAGAAGCAATGGATGTTGTTCTGGAATTGTTGGTGACTAGTTTCACCTAGCAAGTTCCAATAGGAGCGTCATTTCATATTGTTAGTTATTTTGGTGTTCATGGGAGTCACTTGTTGTGTTCGCTTCGAAAGGCTACGCCAGCTGATTAGCTGCATTTCTTTCAGGAATATTTTTCATGCCCAGAGTTGCTTCCAATTACAATCCATTCATTATAAATAGAGATTACCCTACATGGGATTAAAGTGACGGCCAGCTTAGTCAAGGAAGTTATTTATTTTCTTACGTCATAAAATGAAAATCTTATTACAAGACATTTGCTTTGATTTGTTCCGCCCAACAATATTAAGAGTATGCTGGGCCCATATTTCGATGTATTTCCGAAGCACTACACTCTGTGCGTAGAGAAGTCCCCAAGTCCGAGTCTGTACTATTTCGGTACCACGGGTTGAGCATGATTCAGTAAGCTCATTGGGGTTGGCTCGCTAGTGGGAGTATCGTGGTGGCTGTGGTTGATATACCCAAAATTGCAGATGGAGTTGTGTTGGCGCGACGTGGATTTGCGTTCTCAACCGCGTGCTGTTGTCCATAGATAGGTCACTTGATGACTTGATGACATGCACATTCCGAATGCGCACCAAAGAAATATCAGCACTGTCACATGTCCCGTTCACTAAAGTCTGGAGCACTTTCGGTTCGACAGTGCCTAGAGAAGTGTCAAATAGAGGGATTGACTTTGGCATCAGGCATGTTGAAGTCTTTGAGCATAATAAAGTTCTTATCATACGGGCATTCGGGTAGCCACTACCCGGCCGGTACATGCTAACCGATAAATCATATACTCAATCTCACACTGCTAAAACATTTAATTAAGCTTCTCTAATTAACGGCGCTGAATGCAAGTATACTTGCAAGTCCCTCGCTGCTCACTTATCGAGATGAAAATCAATTGAATGTTGCCTGCAACCAAATTGTCAGCCAAATGGCCGTAATCAACGCGCAGTCGGAGTCATGAGTCGCAGTCAAAGCCGTCAGCACCAACCAACCCATGGACCAACCCATATGGCATACATATAATTACGACGCATTTGAGTATGAAGTTAACCGACTAACTAAGCGAATGAGTGACGGACTGAGTAAGTGACTGACGGACGGACTGACTGACTGACTGACTGACTGAGTTACGGAACAGCCCAAGTGACGGAGTGTTAAACACTTTAAGGCTTTAAGCAAACGCGCCTGTTAATTACTATAATTTTTGTTGCAGTTGTTTTTCAAGCGTTCAGGTACAATTTGTTGCAAGCAGGATAAGAATGACCCAGTTTTATGGACAGCGGCTACATGCAACATCAATAATTCAATGCCAACTTTAACTTGTACCAAGTGCAATGCGACGACAACGACGACGACGACGACGACGACGGCTGAGACGCAGACTGAAACTGAGCTACAAATGTCAATGAATGAAATATTGAAAGTATTGGCCCAAAAGCGGCGAAAGTTGTTAACTTGTTGTTGCGGGCTATGCTGTGTTGGCGTCTGCCAAAGTGGCTTTAATTCTTTTGGCTTATGAAATATATGTTGCGTATAAGTCATGTTTGGTTTAGGTTATAGGCTTGCATGTTGCACGGGCTTGTCAATAGGGCCAGCCAGCCAGCCAGCCAGCCAGCCTGTAATTATTAATGACATTTCAGTCAAGTCAGTTAGCCATGCCTTCAGTCTGCCAGTGTATTGCGTGCAGGATTTGATTTGACCCAAACTATGCAGGTAAATCATTTAGCGGCTTGTTGTTGCCATTTAGAGCTTATCAGTCAATACAAAATGTACATGCATTGCGCATACGCAACGTGTACAACGAAACGAATTTATTTTATATACGCATTAAATTGACTTTATGGTTTATAAAAGCGCGCAAATATTGTACAAATGCAATGTAAAATATTAATGAAAAAAAAACAAACGATAAAAATAATACAAAAAAAATAAAAATAAATATCGAAATCCAAATTAATAAAATAAAACCGGTAACAAAATAATTCAAACCAGTGGCAATCAAGCAAATGTTGCAGGAGTAACTTTAGTTTTGTTCGAAACTTGACCAGTCAACTATTTGTTGCAAGCAGCGATAAGAGCCACTTACGATTTCATTAGGCAACTTCAGGGGTTTACGTGAGTGAGTGTGCCGCAAATAAAATCTACAAAAATAGATATATACTATAAATCGGTAAATTAATATTTTGTGGCCATAAATTGACAGACGGTAGTAAAAAACGTATAAAAACTGGTTGATTCCATGTTGGAAAATATTCATTACAAATGACACAAATGCATGCAGCTGTCCGCACCCCCAAAAATTGCAAGCGCAGTTGCAGTTGCAGTTGCATTATCGATACAAGCATCGAAGATCGAAATGCATAAATAATTAGATAACAGCAAGTATCGATATGCATATGCGGCTGGTGAAAGACCAGCAACGTAGGGCTATCGATAAATTTGTAGTTGCCGCCATTTTGAACTTTTCTCGCTAGCTGCCCTGGTCTGCCCCAACACATCTGACTTAGCTTTGGCTTTGGCTAATTTGCAATGCAATTAGCCACATCAATTACAACATCAATACAACAACGCCTCAGCTATTATAGCCTTAATTTGTCAAATTGACAGCAATAAATCAATCAAACCGCGAGCTCAATGTGACAGTTAATCATACGCGCTGACAGGTGGCAAGCAGCCTTATTCGCATTTTCATTCATGCAACAAGCCAAACAATCTGGCCGCTTTGGCTGCATTTGTTTCTCTTCGTGTAATATATGCAACTGCAAACTGCCAATCAGTCAATTGTCTTTGATATATCGACGCATTGACCAAGTTGGTTATGCCAGCGACTGCATAGTGCCTGGGGCTTTGGGCACGGCACGAACGCCTTTGCTGCCTGCCAATTGGCAACCAAAAAAGCCGGTGCAAAAAATTGCACCAAATTAATTAAAAGCCAGGTAAGCAGGCTGTCAGCCACCCACCCGCTGGCGACATAGAGCACCGACAGACGACATCTCAGACTGTTGGGACAGTATCGCAACGTATCTCTAACCTTGTTCACAGACACTTTAACTAAACGATCACACGAGCCCCAGGCACAAAATTCAAATATGTTTTTTGATGCGGTAAAATCGCATTTTAAATGCTCTACAATAGATTATAAATCCGATAATTTGTGGGTGAGTGTACAAAGTAATCGATAACTAATTGAGAAAATTGATTAGCTTTTCGAGAATTTTCTTACAAAGCGTACCAGCTAGTGCATATTGTCCAAGAATAAGTGCTTTGCTGTCTCAACATCTCCAGAATTCTACAAAAGGCAATGTTCAGTAACACGGACCAAACTCTGCCAGAGTCTACGTCTACATGGGGCTCTCTTTAGGATAAATTTTCCGCTCGCTTTTTTTTGACAATGGGTAGACTGCTTCAGCAAAAAAAGGAAAACTTCAATTCAGCAAAGTCTACTTTTAATGTGATTTCCGAAATTTTTCTAGTTCATTTCAAAAAGCACATATACTCTTTGCTGATCTAAGAATTCCCCAAGAGCCGTCGTGTACCAAATGACAATATTAATAGTGAAGTAAATAAACTAATAAGTAGTTGTATAAGCAAGAACGTAAATATTACTTTGTGTGTAAATTTATTCAAATGCATTTATGGCGGTATTTTATTATTTTTTCAAAAAAAAAAATAGATAAAATTTGTACTTAAAAAGTTGCACAATTGCCTGCACAAATGCTGTGGGAAAACTGTTGGCCAACTAATGATAGTTATTTATCAATGGGCGATTTGTTGGCTGGCATTTTGTGGTCTAATGCGTTTTTATGATCTTAAGCGGGTTAATTAGGCGTTGTTTGTTTTAATGGCAAGTATTTAAATGCTTAACAGTAGAAAATTGGGGCACACAAGGCTTAGTTTAGATAAAAATAGTTAAGAGAATAGTCATGTGCATGCAGCAGCTACGCTTTAGGCATAATACAATCAAAACATGCTCACTTACCTGCCTTATATGTTGGTTTTGGTTGTTCTTAATTCAACTTTGTTGGCTTATCACAAAAATTTATTAATTTTGTTTTAGATTTTTTTTATATTTTGGGTATTGTTAGCATTCACGTAAAGATACGAAAAAATCGAACAAATTGCTTAAACTGAAACCAGATATGCCCAAAGTAGCCAATGTAAGCACTAAATCCTAGTGGATTTTTAATTTTATTTTATTATTAATTCTTATTTACAATTCGCATGTAGCTATAGGTATGATCAATGTTTGGAAGAATCAAGATCTCTGTACTTAAAAGTTCATTATAGTCTCGCAAAACGTTTAGGCCAAGTTCTTCTGTTCGTCTTCATGAAAATCTATGTCCCAAAGACCAAAGCAGTTTCAGATAAGTTCATAATGCTGAAATTCGTTGTACGAAAAATATTATTATAGTCTCGAAAACCGATTAAGCCCCATGTCCTTCTGTTCTTAATGAACATCTATATTACAAAAACCAAAGCAGTTACTGATACCGATATTTTTATTGAGAAAAAGTTATATGCAATTATCCTCCTCCTCCTTAAAAATGAACTAAATTCCCAAAATAAAACAGAAATTATTGATAAAAACGTTTAGAGCTTAACTCTGTTTGCCATTAAACTGTTTCGCTATTAGTTTTTGCGTTAATAAGTGACAAATCATTTGGTAAGCTGATTTAATCAAAATCGGTTCAGGTTTTATATTTTCAAAAAAAAATAGCTACAGGGTATTACACTAACGGGCAACGCCTCAAATGCATTTAAATTTTTAATTTTATAAGCTAATTTGTCAAAGTCATTGTGGCAATTTTTCATTAAAAATACATCAAAATTTTGATAAAATGCAATAATTTACTTGAGGAATGTTTTAAAAAAAATATCAACTGACAATGCACTTATTTACATGCAAATTAAATTATATAATGAGCTGTCCTATGCAGGACATTGGGGCATATTTGGTTTAATATAAACAACTGTTCTGTAGCCTTTTCTCTCGCTTGAATTAACGCATTAAAAAAAACACGCACAAAGCTTGCACTCGCTCTTTGTAGAGCGAAAAAAAAGCAACACTGATGCCGTTTACTCTTATTGGCATTTAGGCAATTCACAAGTTACAAAAAAAGAGAAATAGCAACTAATTGAAGCTACTGATCTCTTCTTAAACACACACACACGCGAGCTTGCATCGCACAACAACAAAAAAGAGAAAAAAAATCGCAAATTTAAGAGAAGCAATAATCGAATTTTTTGACACACAAACATCAATATGCATACACCGCTTGCACTTGTTTTATTTACCACACAAAAAAAAAACACAAATAGAAAACAATAACAATGCACACACGCACTTGCATTTACCGCACAAAACCCTAACAACAACATATTAAATTTAACTATGCGCGCAACTGCTCACACATACGCGTTGCTTTGGTTGCCGCACCAAACAAACTACAAACAAAAACAAACGTTTAGTTATGCGCGCAACTGCTCACACCCGCACCGCATTGCACACAGCATAAGAATCAAAAAAAAAAAACAAATTCGCATACTGCGAACTGCGCGCGCATCTTTTCGCACTCACGATCCGCCTACACAAATACGTTACTGCATCCTTCTTGCAGTAAATTTCAAATAAGTTATTAACTAATTATAACTAACAATTGCATCAACAAATGCCAAATATTTTACTGCTGTTATATAACGCGTAAATTTATGTATTTGTCGTAAAACTGCAGTGCGTGCGCGTTACAATGTCTCTATTTCGTTTTTGCACAATTATCTTTGCTCTCATTCTGCGTGCTGCCAACTCTGTTGTTCCCAATAGGCGCTATGCTTATGTTCTATGTCCCTAGGCTGCATTTTACAGGTCTGGCAGCACTGTAAGTGAAAGTTGCACAAGTAAAACGCGCGTAAATTATGTTTGCCGCATAATTAATTGCTAAATAAATTATTTTGTGCGTTGCCAGCAGTGTTAATGTTTTAAAAATGTGTTCAATGTTGTTAGTAGCCATTAGTGCGTGTTTTGGCTAAAAGTGCAAGTTGTTAATAAGCCCGCTACATGCACTGTGCATGCTCGCATGTCTTTTGAAGCGCCACCCAAGTGCGCAGCCGCTTTTGTTATAAGCAAATGTGTTGTTTTTTTTTTCATTTTTGTTTTTGTTTTTCAAGTGAAAGTGTAAGATATTTGTAATTAAGTCATCTAAGAGATGCAACAAGTGTTAAGTTTTTAAAATGCTTTTAATGTTGGTTGGCACTTGCTGCCAGTTGTAACCAAGTGCCTCGTGCATAATTATTGGCAATAAGCGCGAGTGCAGGTGTGAGTGCGATGGCAATATAATTTTATGTGTTGTGTATGCTTCACTCTTGTGCGGCAAAGTGCCAGTGTGCTGAGTGGTGCGTATTTGCACTCATTTTACACTAGTCCAACAACCAGTTACAATCAGTGCTGGTTTGCAAGGTAATTATTTGACTTGAAGTAGTATTTATAATAAAATAATAATTATTTAATAATAATATTTAACAAAAATGATTATTTATAATAAAAAGTATAAAATATTGAACTGCTGTAAAGAAGCAAAATTATTTATCCACTATTAAAATATTTAAAAAACATGAATTCCCTCGTTATATTTTTGTAGTGTCTTAAATATAAAACATGCGGTTTCAGAACGTATTATCATTTATCAGCATTGGGGGCATATTTGCAGAATATTGCTCTAATTACTATATATTATTAAGTTTCTTATTGAGTTACCATTTTGCTGCTTAAACCTTCACTGAATTTTAACACGCTTGTTAACTCGTTTTTAGCCCAACTATTTGTGTTGAGTTATTTTCGGTTTGTTACATAAATTTTATGACATTCGGCTAAGCTGAAAAATAAATGCGAAAATTATTTACAATTTAATAAAATCATTATGCAGCTGTCATAAGCAATGACATTTGAGTTTACCAAAAGACTTGCACAAGCAGCTCAGAAATACTACAAATTTTTTGTTTATTGATTTCTTATGGCGATTTTCGCAATCCATAACCAAGTAGCCTCTAAGCCACCAACGGACCGAAACGATCGACTGTCCAGGTCGCTAGTAGATACGAGTATACTATGTATATATATACCGCATACGAAACCAGGTAAACATCTTCACCTGCTGCGCCGGTGCTTGGGGCGCATATTAAGCTAGCGCCATGTTGACGTTTCAATACAGCGGCTAGTATTAGTATTTAAGGCTAATGGCGCCAGTTTTAAACATTTCGAGCTGCAAACATACACAGCTGAGCTGCATTTGTTTATGGCCGTCATCTCGATGATAAATCGCAAATGCGTGCGGCGCTAATTACGAATAATATTGTTAATTTTCAAGTTGACAAATGGACAAGTGTTTGGTTTGAAATTGCAGTTGGTAGTGGTATTGATTGGAGCTCGGCTTGAATGTGACTAAAAGAAGAGGGGAACAGTAGGCCAAGCAAACCACTGTAAGTGTAGGGGTGATAAGTAAGGTGTAGAATTTCGAAATCCTATAATCTGCAGAGAATTGAAGAGTTGTTGCTGTGCCAATAAGTTTGAAGAAGATGACTTTGGAAAGGGTGCGGCGGGCATAATCTATGAGATAAATGCATAATCCTATGGGTAAAAGACTGCACTTATGATTGCAGTTAATGCAAAGTTCAAACGGCATTTGACTTTATAGTTTTATTTACAAGTTATGTTTTACATTATATATATAATGTTTGTGTATTAGTATGCCTGTGTGTGTGTTAGCCATATTTTTTTTAATGCCAATTTTTGCCCCATTTGCTGGAAACGCGAACGACGTGCTCATAAATCTTGCACGCATATTTAAGTTGATGATGTTAAATGGCTGTACTAAAAATACGAAATATGCATGCCGTATGCAGGCAACAGTTTCATCCTGTAGCCCACCAATTGGTGGTTGTGGTGGAGTGTGTGTGTGTGTGTGTGGTGTGTGTGGAATGTGCCACACCAATAACAACAAGAATATCGACAACGACAACGAGAGCGGCTTGGCATGGCGACATTCATAAACTAAAAGTGACCAAACGGTCGCAGTCTGTCCCAGGCCCAGGCCCAGGTCCAGGCACGGACCCTGGTCAAGATACAACATGCCATTGGCCAAGCAAGTCATTCATTCGCCTGACAAAACGTTCTGCCTGCCGAAAAGGAAACCAACGAGCCAAGCAACAAAAACGATTGACTTTTCTTAAGGGTTTTCGTTTCGTTTCGTTTTTTTTTTCCTTTTTATTATTATTATTTCTTGGCGTGTTTTCTTTTTGCTTAACGGCGGCAGATTTAAAAAGAATTTTTGCTTGCAAATGAAATTGTTTCCTGTTAAAAGCTAAAAAAATAACTAAAAACCAACTATAAAAAAAAGTAAAATGTCTCACGGAACTGCGAAAGCGGTATGCACTATAGGGTCGCTTTGTTTTCCGTAGTTAAGACTGCAAGAGCTAAGCTGAAACTTAATATGTAGAATCTTTAAGATTTAAATAAAATTTTATTGAATTATATTTTATTATCACAAAAAATATTGAATTTGTTCATGAAATTGACGTTAAAGCTCAAGAAAGTGTTGGCAGAAGTAGCTTAGAAATCTAGAAAACAAATTATGCATATTTCTTAGTGCATCTCTTGTTATTTTAAGCGAATCTTTGCTCTTAAAACATTTTTCCCCACCGGCTTTTTAACAAAAGACATTCGCAATTTAACACACTCCGCTATAGGGCATTTCGCTGCTGGAGCAGCAGAGCAGTGACCAAGCCAAAGTTGGTCTTCCAATATTTTGCGGCACCTGCCGTCGCAACGATTGATGAAATTAAAAGGTATAAATAAAAATCTTTTTAATGGCCTGGGATTTGGAACTTAATTTTTTAATTAAACAAGCAGCACACACACACAAACACACACACGCATCCAAGGCACAGCCCTGAGGAGCCCTCACTCATATCATCTTCAACTGCCTTTTGGTTGCAGTTTTATGCAAAGCAGTAGCACGAGGTTGGCCACTTGGGTGGTCTGTCTGTCGTTTGGTAGTCGGTTGCCAACTGCACTCAAGCTCACATGGTCCATGGTCTGTTGGCAGACTTCCAAGGCGGCTGCCACATTGCCAGCCTTTGGGCATAACTGTGTTTGCTTTTGTAGCCTATGTGGCTCCCATCCTGTGGCTGGCTAAGATGAAATATTTTGTGCAACACTTTTACTATAAGCCTTAATACACAGAATAATATGTTAATCTCAGCCAGAAACTGAATCTGACTGCCGTTTGCTTGTTGGCCAATGTCAAATGTCAGCACATGTGATTTGTCTTTCGGGCCGGTTGCTAGTTATGTGTGGCTGCAACATGTCGCATTGTCGCCGGGTAAACATTTGTCACTTGCAGTGTCTGGAAGCTGATAATGCACCGTGGACCACCAGTCGCTGGTATACTGTGGTTTGGCCAGGAGAGCTAAGGATATTCGACTTACCTTTAATACAGAGGTGAGAGTGCACGCGGACTACTTTCTGCTCACTCACATGCATTTGTTTGATTTTCGCTCTTGCACTCATTTGCGCTCATAATCGTGAGATTTACTCAACTCTGCTTTGATCGAACGATAAAAACCAAACTATTTTTATTGTATTTATATAATTTTTATTCATACGTTTTCTCTGACCACTTTGGCAAAATGAAAGAAGAATATAATCAAAAAAGCAGCCTCGTTACAAAAAATAATAATTGAAAAAAAATGAAAAAAAAAAAAGAAATTAAGCCAAAGTTCTGTTAATGGTTTTTATTCAAGTCATTAATGAAATTATTAATTAATGAATATTGCTTCGTTATTATTATTATTATTAGTTTTTTTTGTGTTTAGCAATACAAAGAAATGCAATTAAATATAAGTATAGTATATATTTTTTTTTCGTCTCAGAAGTACAGAATTCAGAGAGTTATGTAGAGAGTAGTAGTTGAGAACAAGGAGTTATTGTAGAAGAGAGGCTGTTGGGTTAATAATTTTTGTTAATTTTTCGTTTGTTTTATACATAAATAATTACAAGTACTTGGCTTATAAAATAAACAAGTTTCAATTTACAATGCAAATGGCGGCAAACAAGACAACTAAATTACAAGTTTAAAAATTAAATATTTAATTTAATAATTATTTGCTAATTAGCTGAACGAAAAATAGTGCAAATGAATATACAAATGACAATGACTTGCTGGCTTATATGTTATGTATATAAATATAATTAAATAAATAGCCAACGGCATAAATAATTAATGCATTAATTAATATGCTTCTGCTGCGCTTCGTTTTTTTTGCATTAATTTTTGCTTGCTCAAATTTGTTACGGCTTCGTTTTGTTTTGTTTTTTTAATTATCTTTTTGTTGTTAACATAAAATTTGTTTGTTTTTATATTACAGCAACGCGCATATAAGTACAGTAGGTTCAACTTTAGTGTTTTCTTTTTTTAATTTTTAAATTTATTATATTTTTCTTTTTGACTTTATTGCGTTAGTTTAATGCTGCTGCTTGAATGCCTAGTTAAGTAATAATTAATGTTCAATTGTTAAATGGGTTTTTGCTCTTAAGTACATACTAATTAAATTTTCACCTAAGCATTTTTCATTTTTTTTTTTTACTTTAACTTTAATGTTTTATTTTGTTAAATTTTATTTATTTTTTACATTCATACATATTGCTAGTTTATAAACTTTTTTATAAACTTGACGCTTCAGTTTGCACTTTCTAATTGTATTTTTTATTTTTCTTTTATTTTCGGTATTTGGTTTGCTAATTTGTTTGAACTATTTGTTGTTTATTTATTTTTTTTATATTATATAATAATATAAATATATGAGAAACAATTATTTTCTTATGTTTTTCTTTTAAATATATTCATATATTTATGTAGAAAAGCAGCAGTTGATTTTTGATTTCCATTTTTTTGTTTTGTTTTGTAATTAGTTTCGTATTTAATTAATAAATATAACGTTTATTCAGTGTGAATTTTGGTGTTTGTCGCAGTATATAATATATATATATGTATTTAAATATATATTTTAGCAATTTTATTTAAAATTTAGTTTCATCAAACTGTGTCTGCAGCGATCTTTGTAATGGCTCACTGATACATAGGATAAAGCTGTGCGTTGTGCAACACTTGCTTACAGTGTTGCACAACACTTGCCTGTTTTGCAGTGTTGCACAACGTTGACAACATTTCTCTGCCTTGACTGCATTTTTACAAAATTCGGTTTATTTTTTACTTCGCTTTAATTCGTACCAAATTCCCCACGTTTTTTTTTAATATTTAATTATTGTTTTTTTAGTTTTTGTTTTATATTTAATAATATAAATTGTCTTGGAAGTGTTTTGCTGTGCGAATTGGTAATAATTTTTTAATTTTTATTTTTTTAATTGCTTGCGTATGAATTTATAAAATTTTTATGCTTGTTGCTAATTTTTTTTTTAGTTTTAGTTTTTTTGGTTCGTTATAAAATTTGGAAAATATATGCGTTTAGTTTTGTTTTTTTTTATATATATTTTATCATTGCTAATTAATTTAATTGATTTATTAAACCAAAATTGCTATTTAACTTCTGTGCGCCTATAATTTGTTGTATTAAAATTTTTGCTTATAGTTTTTAAATTTTTTTATTTATTTTGTTTTTTGCTGACAATTTAACAATCTTTGCGTTTTGATTTTGATTTTTATTTCTTCTACTATAGCGCATAAATAAAAATCTTATTGTCCTTCATTTATAACTATTTTTCAGCAGTTCTTCAAGTTCTTTTACGGAACTGTATACATTTTTTTTTTATATTTTTGCTTAAGTTCGTTTAGTAGGGCCCTAAGCAGCTGCGACGAAAGATTTTTGTTTTGTTTTTTTTTAGTGTTTTGTTTAGCAATTTTTTTATTTAAATTTTTCTGACTCAGTTGAGAGGTACCAACAGTTTAGCTTTAGTTAGGCCCCAAATTCTTTGCTTACAATCAAAGCGTTTATATATAAGTATATATATATATATTTTTGTTTTCCTTCAATATATTGTATGTTTAGTATATATGTATCAGTTCATTATATATCTATAAATTTTAATGTTTTTGCATAACGCGTAATTTGTTTAATTTATGCGAAAACTTTAAAGTAAATATTATAATTCGCTTAAATTGTTTACAAATTTTCATTTTTCTTTTTTTCATATATAATTTTTTCGTATAAATTCTTTGCCATTTAACTAAAACGCTTCGAAAACTGTACTGAGTATAGGGTATGTATAAGGTATATATATATATGTGCTTTAGCATCAACGATGGCAGGCAGTAGACTTTTGGTAGAGCGAAATCAATGAGCCACATTTAGTAAACGATTCATCGATTAACCGATTCATCGATTCACCGAGTTATCGATTGTCGTTAGCCATTGTACTCAATGCAGTGCCTGCTGCAGTACATGGGGTTCAAGCTCACCCGTCAAGCATTTACTACATCTTATCAGCCACCAAGCATTCAAACCGATTGTCAAACAGTCCTAAGGACTCTGGCTCTCTCTCGCTCTCTCTCTCTCTCCCTCCAAGTGTCTGCACTTCACGTTCAAACTGGCTGCTACTACGCATGTTGTCGCTGCATACGTTGCGCATGATTGATCTTATCCTTAGCAAGCAGCAAGGATTCGGGCAATTTGGCTGTTGCCGATGTGGGCAAATAGCCCAAGAAGCGACTACTATGATGGCTGATATTATTATAGTTGTTGTTGTTGCTGTCATCGAACGGTTCGGGCACAACGATTATATTGTCGGGATTATCGATATCGAAGTCGCCCGCCTCGTTGCGCATATATCTGGTGATGTGTGTAAAAGGCGTGGCAAGTAGTTTCATTGTGACTTTGCGCTGTGATAGCTTCGTTGTTGTGGTTGTTGTTGTTGTTGTTGCCGCAGCAGTTGCCGCAGCAGTTGCTGCAAACGTTGTTGTTGTTGCTAGTGTTGCCGCAGGCGCCGGTTCAGTCAGCGTGTTGTTTAGTTCATCGTTGATGATATTCTTGTCAACACTAAAAAGTTTATCAACATGTGTGGTTGTTGCTGCCGTGCCGCCCGGCAACATGCTAGATGTTGCGTCAACATTTTGCAATTGCGTGCTTGTTGCTGCAACATGTTGCTGTTGTTGTTGCTTTTTACGCGGCTTCAGCTGCTTTTTGTGGTTGTTGTTGTTGTTGTGTTTATCAGTCTGCTTGGCTGTTGTCGTTGTTGTCGTTGTTGTAGTTGCATGTTGCTGCTGCGTTGTATGCCATTTGTTGTACATAATCGTCGCAAGCGTTGCAGCCAACGGTGTTTGCTCTAGCACTAGCTGCGCTGCTTTAGTTGTTGTTGTGGCTGCTGTAGTTGTTGTGCTGGGCTGCAACATGTTGCTAGTGCTGCTGGGTAATGCTGTTTCCGTATCCGTCACTGTATCGGCAACCGCATCTGTCGAGGTAGTTGTGGCCACTTGGCTGCTAGTTGCTGTTGCTTTGGTTTCATAGTCTGCGTCCGTTTCGGCTGCCTCCGCTGTGCTTAGCTGTTCGTTGAGCTCATCTTCAATCAGCTCGGCTTCATAGTGCCACAGCTCGGTGTCATTTTGGCTGCTAGTCTGTTGCATTGGTTGTGTTGTGTTTGCTGCTGCCTCTGACTCCAGCTCGGTGATCATGGTGGACCAGGCATCTACATTGGCGGTGCTGTAAGCAGTTGCCGCCAGGGCTGGCTTAATACTGTCTGCTGTTGTTGCTAGCAACATGTTGCTGTTGTCACTTGTACTGCTGCTGCTGCTGCTGTCATCATATATTGCTGTGGGCGTGGCAAGCCAAGTGCTCCAGGGCTCAATGCTGCTGCTGCTGCTGCTGCTGCTGCTACTGTTGTATGCCTCATCGTACATGTTGCTGGTGGAGTCAATTGTTGCAGCTGTAACTATGGCAACTTTGGCTGCCTTGGAGTGTTGTTGTTGCTGCTGCTGCTGCTGCTGCTGCTGCTGCTGTTGCTGTTTGCGCTGCTGCTGCTTGTGGCCCTTTCTTCGACGTCTCTTGCGCTGGTTGTTGGACAACGCTGTTGTGGTTGCTGTCGTCGTTGCAGTTGTTGCAAGCGTTGTTAGCATGTTGCGCGTGCTTCTTGCTGTGGCATGTTTCGCCTGCGTCGTTGTGGTTATTGTTGTTGTTGCTGTTGGGGCAGTCGTTTGATTCGTTGGACTAGCTGTCACTCGTTGTTGTTGTTGTTGCTGTTGCTGCTGCTTGCGCTGATGTTGCTGGCGTCGCTTCTGCTTGTGCATCTGCTCGTGTTGCTGTCGCTGCTCCAGCCTTGAAGGATCATTATGATGATGTCGCACCTGATGTTGCTGCTCCCGAACTAATTCTAAATTTTGTTTAGTGCTACTTAAACTACTACTACTATTATGGCCATGCGCATGTTGCTGCTGCTGCTGCTGCTGCTGCTGCTCCTGCTTTCGCTGCAACTTTTGATTTTGGTTATTCAAAATTTTGTGGCGATTGTTGTTTCTATTGCGTGAGACTTTTCTTTTCTTTGTACGTTGTTGTTGTAGTTGCTGCTGCTGTTGCTGCTGCTGCTGCGTTGTTGCCGCTGTTGTTGCTGCTTTTGCAGTTGTGCAATTGTGTTCATGCCGACGGCAATACTCAACGGCAGTGGTTTTGGAAAACCTATAGCAGGTTTCGGTAACGTTCTTCTTGGGACCCACTGGCTTACCTTGGTGGGTGAATCCGATGCGTCGTCGCAGATCGACCATGGAACTGAACACGAAATAACCGTGCACGATGCTTTCGTTGAAATAGCAGGTATCGCGCCTTTCTTTCTGCAATGAAATGATGCAAAGAGAGAAGAAAAAAAACTCTTTACTTCCGTGCACTTGACATACAGCAGCTTATGAGATGCATTTCCGTCAGTCTTTTCGTGTGTTTCCACCTCTCAACGATCTTACCTAGCTGTCAAATGAATAGATTGTCTTTTGATGGACCCCCAAACAACATGGTGTTGACAACAACAACAACAACAGCAATGCTGGCATTTAATTTGTTAACTTGTTATTTTGTTGTTGTTTTATTTTTAAGACACTTGAAATACCAAGAAGACAGCGAAATGAAAGGCGCGTTTTACTCGTAGCTCAAAACTAGGCGGCATTGGATGGAGGGTTCCCGATTTCGCTATAGAGTTGAAGTTAGACAATTTTGGGGACGGATGTTTTTGGATTCGTACAAAATAACGAGTCTGCTTAAAGATAGGGTGTTGTGGAAGAATGTGTTGAATCGATCGAAAACTCTGGGGATAAGTGCTGTGACAACCATTTTTATGAAGAAAGAGTATCTTGTATAGCCTGGGAGTACAAAGTGTCGAAAGCCTTCGAAAGTTACTTAAAATGTGATAAGGATGAGTAGACAAATCTATATACCCAGGTCCGTCTCTTATATTATGCAACTTTCTGTATGAGCGCCTATATCTCAGCGTTCATATTACAGTTTTTTGATATCGGGAGCATATGTTATACCTTGCATCTTTCTTATTCTATTTACAATTTTATTGAATTCAGTTGTTAAGCGAAGTTGGAAACAGCTTTTTTTCAAGTATTTACTTTAAAGTTTTGCAGATCTCTTCGCTTACTGACGCAGTTAGGCTTGCGTGATAATTATGCCATATATAGAGTTGAAGATGCTTCAAATTTATAGCATTTAATTGCCATTTTGAGCAGCTTCTTACTGGCGGCAGGTGTTTGGATTGAAGTGTCAAGTTTTTGTTCTAATGGCTTCTATTTATACCTATACCTATACATGAGGTACATTCTAATTTGGCCAAGAATTTAACAAATGGTTCGAAACACTTGAAAGCTATGAGACTTTGAGACTGACAAAAATTTTTGCTACTTGAAACTTGGGCACACAATATGACTTTGTGTATAATATTACCAATATGACTGATGATGATGATGATGACGATGATATTATATACCACATATTGGCCGTCAATAAATTCTATAGAAAATCAATGTTTATCAATATATTTACACAATAGCTCAACTTGGATTTACGATGTCTATAAACGTATTCCACCTTATAAAAATGACAAGTGCAAGTTTTGCTTTGATTTTGACCTTAAAGTTGAGTAAACAAATTGACAACTTGAGTGTTATTTTATTATTATTATTATTATTTTGCAGCTTATAGAAACTAACTGTACACAGAAAAGGACATTGAAATATTTTTGTAATTGCGACAGCTTTGAAAATTATATGGCTTGTTATTTGATTGATTAGTTATTAGAACGCTAACTGTCTAATCGGCGGTGTCAATTGCTCAGGTTTTTGTGCAAAACAAATAAGTTTACGATTTTTTATTCATAAGGCTAACATGGGAGTCGTTATTTATTCAGTATTCAGATGATGCATGAAATGATGAAGCTGACAAAAAGTATGATATGTGATAGTTTCGCGTTTATATTCCTGGCATTGGGATAGTATGACTTGTTGAAGATTATCTCTGCCGATAAAGGCCTTAAGAAACATACTAAAGTCGGAAGTAATGTCTGAATGTGAGTTACGCAAAATGCAGTAAGATCTATGGTAGGGATGAAATTTTAAACTTTTGCCTCGTAGGGTTGTCATTTTACGAAAAATCAAGCTATACCTATATTTATATATGTGGAATCCAAAGAAGTTTGCGAACTTCGAAAAAAAACACACTAGAGAAAAGCTGCCACCATTTTTTTTTTCCAAATGCTTTTGAATATTATCTTTTTTTTACTCTAAAAAAAAAATTCCGGAAATATATAACTCTATTTTTCTGCTCTAGAACACGTGAACTTTTTGTAGGATCTAAATATAAAAAATAATTATCCCCAATACATCATTATATACTTTATCATCATCATCACATCATATTCTACTATCTTACATTGCCGTCAAATTTTATCATAATCTTCTTAAACCCGCATCCCGCTGCACAACTTCGCCAGCTGAATCTGTTGTCAAGTTTATGATAATTATATTTGCAATTGTCAATGATTTAAGTCACGAATAATCTATGTGGGTTGGCACTTGTTGTGCCACACTTAAGTGCCTCACTTGATGCATGCATAAGTATCGATACTTGGATGCATACTCGATGATTTCACTTAGCATTGGAAATTATTATCTTGTAAAAAAAATTGTTACAAGTTCAATTGTTAAAAAAAAAAATAAAATATTTTTGTATGCAACAAAATTTTATTTAATTGTTTTCAGAAAACAGTCATAAATTGTTGCCGCTAACTAACGAAACTCTGAAACAAGTGCGAGATTTTTTCTTTTTTTATGCAAATCAAGTGTCACATTATAACAAATTACGCATACGCCTTGTGAGCATTTGAGAAAATAATGTGTATTTTGTATCTGCAACTGTGTTTCAAGTGCGTGTGCCAGTTTTAAATAAGTTGTTAGTTATTTTTACATTTTATGCACATAAGCAATATGAAAATTTTTTCTTTCGGTTTTGTTTTTCGTTTTTGGAGTGAATTTCTTGGTTGTCTTGACAGAATTGGTGCAACAGGTTTTCGTATATGACAAAAATTTATTTTATTTTATATTCATATTTTTTTTTATACTGTGAACTTGCCACGGCGCTTAGCTTAATTTATGCAATTTGTATAAATCGCAAACATTGTGCTTATAGAGACAACTTGAAGCAAAAGAAGAAAATCGAAAAAAATAAACCGAAACTTAAGCTCTTTTGCATAAAACTATTATGTGGAACATGTCATAAATTATAGTGTTTTGTATTTGAATAAAATTTGCACAAAGGCGGTTACTTTTCAAGTACAATGCAATCAAAATTGCTGCAGGCAATTGTAGGCTAAGCCTTATATATATAGGCGCAGGCTTATATAAATGTGACGCTTTTGACGTGAAAATTAATATTGTTAACACTTTGTATTCATAAGGAATTTTCAATGTGTTGTTAACTTGTATTTTTTTAAGCCTAAGATATTAGTGCGGCAGGAAAATCCTATATTTATTATAGTCACAGACGATTTGTATAGTTTTTAAATTATTTTGTGCGGATTGTAAGCCAAACCACTGCTTTGGGGTATTTTTTTGGAACTCTACTTTTACTATTTTACTTAAAAGTCATAGAAATCCTACGCAAATTTTTGGAAGAGGCATTCTCAGGTGTTATTGGGAATATGACAAATTGTCAATCGAATGTTTTGCCATTTATTTTTTTATTTTTTTCTTATGCAAAATGTCCATTATCTTTGATAATTCTCTAACTATACTAAAACCCATTATTCTCAAAATCTTTTCTAAGAAGAAAATATTATTGTTTGCAAAATACTTTTCAGCTTCAGTTTTTTGGATATTAGCATTACCACAGACTCAGGGCACAAAAGACCCTTGGAGGTCGCAGTGCCGAAGGGTGTGGGCCCACCCTCGCTCATGCAGATTCAAGAATTACTTATAAAAGTTCTAAAAAATCGAATTTTTTCATAAATATCAAAAGAACCAAAACTTTTTATATGTAAGTCTATTTTGGATACTCTATTATGAGAAATTGTCGGTATCAGTTTAAAACTATTGCCATTCTTAGGAATTATTGGTGTTACTATACTTCAAGTTGATCAAGAGAAACAGTTGATCTTTACGCAAAATGGAATCATTAGCTTTAATTTTTAACTACAACCCATTAATCTCAAAATCTTTTGTAGGAAAAAAAATTTTGTTTGAAAGATAATTCTTTTGATTTGTTTAAAAATAGGCCTCTGAAGTCAGAGTTATTACAGATTTAAGATTTACCTAAGAAAATACTAAATTAGAAGTACTTAAAAATTCTTTATTTGGAAAACTTTCCATATGTGAGGCTACTTTGGAAAGACCATTATGAGTATTTGTTGGTATCCGTTTAAGTAAAAGATAACCTCTGCGTCTAGTGCATCCCAGAGATCCCAATTTTGTTCGATTGTCAAATATCAAATAGCCTTAAACCAATGTAGTACATAATGTTCACTTACCATTCCAACTAATCTCCAATTGTTGTTGAAACACAAATATCTTTTCGTCTCTTTTGCGTACAGAGCTATTTTGAATTCGTTGATCGAATAGTTCGAGTAGGCGAGTATCGTTATATTTTCTGTAAGACATGTTAATAAAAACAACAACATTAGTTTTAAATACTGTACAAGCGTTTTTAATTGACGTAAATATTTGCTAGTTATGAAAAAATATTTTTTAATTAAATGTAAATTCAACTGTCCACAGTTGATTGACGGCTATTAGCTGGTGTATACCATTACGATCAGGCTCGATGCACAGCGCCATACCGTGATTAATCGTGTCAAAGCACGCCGATCACGTTTTTCATCTGGCAATTTTGTTTATTTGTTAACTATGATTTTGATTACGGAACACGGACATCGACGTAGTCGTCTAGACTTGGCCATAATCATAGGTAATCACACAAAAATATATATCTATATATATCTATGTACTATATAAATGTTTGGCTTAAAAGTGTTTAACTTTAATGTAAGCCAAGTTTAATGGAATGCGACTGTACTCTCGTTACCGGCATTGCTTAAAGTTTTTCGAGAGAAACTACCAGAATTTTGAATCTTAAAAGGCAGACTGGTTTTATAGAGAAAGAACGCTTGGAAAAATTATAGTACTTTTGGTGCTGTTTTAACACGCGAACGTTCAAGTTTAGAATTTAAGCCTGCGATTGCTTCGAAAGTTCACACGAAAGTTTTGTTTTATTACAAGAAAAATGTAATAGATTAATTGTTTATAAACAATAGAAACTTCAATCTCAGTTTCGAAATATTTCTCATAAAATGGGAAATTCTGAAATTAATTTTGTGAAGTGTCTGTTGAAAATGGGTCTCAGCGGGAATTAAAAATCGGTGACAAGCGATTTCGAAATCGATTCTTTGTAATGTAGTTTAATTTTCTGATTAATGGCAATTCATAGGAATCTATGTAAGAAGAAGGAATTTCGACGAAGTTAAGCAGTTTCGAAGCCATGCAGCTTGATGTAGCCTAAAATTCACTTAAAATACGCCAAATCTTTATGAGAGTATCAATACTTCGGGGCTTCTGAACTCTGTCAAACACTTTGGCGCTTAATTTCGACTTGATGCATATGCATTTTTGGGAGCAGCTTCAAAGACCTGACCAAAGTCGGCCATGTTTAATATTTACTTAACATTTAACAAACTTGACTGCGCTCCGGTTTTACAGTTAGTTAGTGGTTTGGTGGCCTCCCAACTTAACTCAAGGTGTGCTCTGCGCGTTCTAATTATAAATGGCTGCCTAAACAGCTGCCCCATTGGCGGCAGTGGTGGCGACGGCGATGGCGATGGCTCATCTTGAGATGTGCACAGAGATTTTAGAGATAGTTGATTCAAAATGCATTAAAACTCGAAGTCAAGTAGCTAAAGGTGTCTCTGTGTGCGTGTGTGCGTGTGTGTATTACTCTCTCCACTAATTGTAAACTAACAATGTTTGTATCTTTTGCTCTACACTTATGAGTCCAACACATCTGAACATACTAGTCAGGGCTATTGAACTTCAAGCAGCCAGCCGCCAGCCGCAGGCCGCAGCCCTGGTAAGAAGACGCTGCCACAAAAGTCACTAATAAGTAAAGCACTTGAAGAGCAGAAAAACACACACACACACACACATAGTATATGGATACAATATATATGTACATATAGTCCCACTCGAGTTAGATTGATAGGTGACTAGGTTCAGCCAGAGTCGAAGTCGAAGTCGAAGTCTTGGTCGACGTCGCAGCCTGCTGGTAATTAAATTTATGCACAGAATTTCTTGGCAAAACTTGGCCTCACATCCTACAGCCGACCGACCGACCGCCAATGCCTTTCAGCCCAAGTTCCCATTGAGCTCATATTTCATAAGGTACTCGTGTATAGGCAAGACCCGGTCTTCAAGTCAAAGCGCTTGAGTGACTTTTCTTCACACCTTGTGCTTCTGTTGGCCACTTGTGCCGCTCCTGCTGTGGCAGGCGAAGCCCCTTTAGCTGCCTTTTGTTGTTTGTATTATTGTGTGATTCATGCGACGACTGCTCAAGTCCCCCCATAACTTATTGATTTCATTAGTTTAGTGACACATGTATGCAAGTTGAAGTTAGCACTTGTGAGTGCATGCCTAGCACTTGGCACACCTCCTTCGCACTGCTCTACGTCCGCAGCAGGTAGAGTGTAGCCAAGTCTTGAGGGAGTATTGTAGTTATCGTTATCGTTGTGGCCTGTTTGTTTGTTTTGTGACGCTGGGCAGGCAGGCAGCAGGCAGTGTTTGTTTTTGCATGCGTTTTTTTTTCTTGGGACTGCTCATCGCCAATGCTCATAATGATGACGATGTGGATGATGAACAATTGTGCTAGTTATTCAACTTTGCCAGAAGTTTACTCTATGCAACGATTTTGGCAAAATCAAGCTTCAACTCGCTTTGTTGCACATCAAATGCTTCCAACTCCTACAACTTTTTTTGGACACCAAACTCCCCTATGTCAATAAAATTCCAATGTTTATTTTTATGTACTAGGCTGCCTGCTATACTAACTAAAAATAACAGCAGGCCAATTTGTTTCAAGTTTCCACGGGCTTAAATCACATAAAATGCATTTATGCTTTGGAATTTTTATAGCCATCGATTGAAAATATTTTAAAGTTTTTTTTTCTCTCTCTTATTTTACCATAATTTTAGTTTGTTGTTCATGTCGCCTGTGTTTGAACGCAAAGTTATGAAGTTTTTAGAGTTTTTCGAGGTTACTAATTAAGTTATTAGTCACGGTTTGGAATTTTATTGACTACAAATTTTGGTATCTTCTGTCTGCATCGAGACCCAAACAAAAAATGCATCATCATAAATATGGCAAAAAAAGAAAACAATAATGGGAGACACGATTTCGAGGCGTTCTAGTTAGATTTTATCAGCTATATGCTGCGACTGCATTAAGGAATTCTAGTCGAAATTGGGTGACAAATCTTTAAGAAGTGAGAAGAGTTTCAATACAAGAATTCCAGATTATGATGAAAAGTGCTTTTGTCACAATATTACCCAAGCTAAATGAAATTAAAAGCAGGAAAACAAACAGCTGCAAAGAACACAACAACAAAATACACAAAAAATAAAAAATATTTATATTTTTAAAAAATAACCAAATATTTTAATCAAATATGCAAGCAATGAGCTTCATCAACATAAAATTAAAAAGTCGTAAAATGCTAAACTGCACAGCATGAACAATATAAAAAAAAAAAGAACAAAAAAAATTAAACTAACAAAATTTTGAAAATATACAAAATCCCAAAACAACTTCAAATGACAACAACAAGTGGACAACAATAACAACTAAGCAACAACCACAACAAAGATGTATGTTTTCAAACATCGAAGTCGAGATGCTCTACTTGCTGGACGCGGCGAGAGTGCAAGAGAAGCGTTTTACCCAACAACTAGCAACAATTGAGACTAAGATGAGCAAATGCGAAGTAAGCAATCAAAGGAGATATAAGTTCTCAGCTAGCCAGAGCTGGTCATCTTATTTTAGAAAGAATGTAGGCCTATAGATCTTTACTATCAATTTCTTTGATTTTAGTACAAAAGGGATCTTTAGATCATCTTTGTGAGATACAAAATAAAATCGAAAAATCCAGCAGCCACTTAGGGGAAACAACTTTTTTTTTTCCAAAAATCGTAAATACCCAATGAAAGGGTATGAAAACGTTTAGACAACAAGTTGTTAAATGTTTTGTAGTAGTGCTTGTTGGCGGCGTCAAAACCAAAAAATGAATTCCAAAAAAGTATTTAGCATTTTTGACGTTGCACAGCGTCAGTCATTCAGTCAGTTGGTGGCATGACCATGCGATGGATCGGTCGGATTGTTTGGTTGTCAGCGTGATAAGCATCGTCAAGTGCCTTGGGATCAAAAGAGTTATGACGCTCACGTAGCAACAATTTGATTTGCATTTGCTGCGGGAGATCGAACTCGTAGCGCACTGTGGCAATACCAAGCGCTATTTTCGGTGGGCGTTGCGGGCTGATAACATAAATTGTGTCTTATCAAGCGTGTTCATCTCATCTGAACGGTTTTTACGATAATGCTCGAAAATTGGACTATTTTAAATCAATATGGGAGTTTGATAATTATTTAGTTTTTCGTTTGAGTGCTACACTTTCACTGTTGGGTGAAAGCTCTCACTCCCTCGCCTCACGCAGGCCGATGCAGCTTATCCTTGGCTGGGTGCATTGCACCCATTGCGGCCAATAAAGCAACGTAGCGACAAACAGTTCTGGGAATGTCAGAGCGTAGACAGCATTCTCGGAACTTTTGGTACCGTCTTGGATTACGTTTCATATTTTGACGCGACTTATGGTCGTAATTACTTTTGCATAAACAGCAACATCAACAACACCAACCACACCAACAACCATACATACGACTACTATGAGTGTCAACTAGTTGTTGCAACTATGATGTTCCAACTCTCGACTTTGGAATTATTGGCGTTTTGTCACGTTTCCTGGAAAAACTGTTTTATTTGCTTGTCGGCCTGCCAGCCTGTAAGCCGAGCCGAGAGCGGGAGAGCCAGACTGCAATTGCAACGACGAACGCGACGATGCAACGTTAACGTTGCACATAAGTCGCCAGAGAAAAACAACAAACTTCAACTTGAAACTGCTGTTGCACTTGCAACCAATGAATTTATCATTGCGCTTTGTGGCAAGCAGCGGAAGAGTTGTTCGCAGCGTAAGATGCAACACTGTGGCATCATATCACAGCGCTAATTGCATTGGCATGCCGCGAGACGTTGCCACAATTAGCGCCATTTAATTTGGAGCGCACCCAGAACATAATACTCTGCACAATAGATGCCCCCGGACAAAGAGAGAGAGATAGAGAGAGGGTATGTCTAGCTACTCTAAGAGTAGCCCCCGCCGCAGCAACCCATTCAACATTTTACGCACGATTCCTACGCTGACGCCATCCAAATTGGCGCTGCTCTATGCAGACAACAGACAACCACACTGAGAGAATGCGGCGGTAATAGCAATAAGGGAGTATGGGAAATAATTCGGAATGCTTTCCACTTTTTCTCTCAGTGTTGAAACGAGAACTATGTGTGTTCTCTGTGCTGGCATTGCATCCCAGCCGTGGGCCACAGTGTCAATGAGTTAATTAGCGCACGATTTGTCGTCTCAGACGCACACAACCACACAACCACACACACATTACACTCTTCAAAATAATGTAGGTGTGTGCGGGTGTCTTTCTTTTTCATTTTGGTTGTGGGTGTATTTTGACACTCTTCGCCGCTTTCATAGCATGAAGAAAAAACTGAAAAAAATCTGTTTTATTAGAGTCATCGTCAGACGGTCAAAACGTTCCAAATCTTTACTTTTCTGGGTCAAATTGTGTGTATTCTCTTAAGATTTATGTAGCGCTGATTGGATTTTGTGGACCACAAAAACGAAACATGCCATTAATATTAGTAAATAAAAAAAAAAATAATTTTAGATAAAAAATTATGAGTATGCGAGAGAAGAATGGGTTGGCAATTGCGCATAAAACAGATCGAAAATTTATGTAGTAAAAATTTTGAAAAAAATGTTTATTAATGATAAAGTTTGATGTTGGTAATTAAGATTTTTATTAGATGATGATGATGTATACCTAATAATAAAATTTAGTTTTTAGTTTGATGACAACGAGAAATTAATATTTAAAAGTGTTTCAAAGTTATCAGATCAGTCCGCCTATATGCAAATATAAAGCAAATGAAAATGATTGAGCAAATTGATGTAAAAATCTGCAGATAGCATATTTTACGGGATCTACACTAAATATGATTGTGTGTGTTTTTTTATAGAATAGAATATCTTTAGATTATATCAAATATAATACAGATATTGCCAGCTCGCCGAGGAAATATTATGAAAATAGCTTACACAAAAAAGTGATTTCTAAAATAAGCATTTGGCAAAAGAGCTTTTTTGAAATATATGATGTTGGGATTAGAGGATTCTGCCGAAACAGCATTTATTGCTTGCCTTTATTTTCCATTAAATGTATCAAACATTTAAAATTCAGCAACAATATTAAGTTGTAAAAATAAAGCAGCTGTGTTTTTGTTTTTCTTTGTGTCTTTCTCAATTCCTGACTCTGTGGTTATCGGATGCCAACGATATATTCTCATATATTACGTATACGTAAGCAATTAAAACGCTCAACGTTTTGGTGGTATGCGCATCAATCGAAATGCCTGCGGACAGTATCGATGACAACAACAAAAGCAACAACGTTGCCATCGCTTCTTTGTTGATATTGAAAAAAAACTTAATTTCGCGAGTGCTGGGCGGAGAAGGGGTTGTGGAAGCTGGCAACTTTGGGAGTAATGGAGCCGCAACGACGACCACACACGGAGGCGGAGAGACCGCCTGTTATTTACAGTTAATTGCTGAACGACGCTGACTGCGGCAAAAAAAAAACTAAAATTACATTGATAGAGTTTTCATCAGCTGCGGGCAACAACTGCAACAACTGCAACAACAAACAACTGCAACAACAACAAACAACAACGCAGACATTGAGAAATGGCCAAGGCTTTGCTGCAATATTTTATACCATTTCTCAGAGATTGAAAGAGTATATTCGATAATTCGATTGAAATGTAACTGTGAGAGGTAAATGTTATCGATCTAGACGAAGAACTGTACTACTATCTCCGTCGATTACTTTTACAGAGCTCTCCAATTTATCGTTCGAGATGTCATAAGACTATTGCAATAATCATGCGATGGTTCTATGTATAATTGAAGTACTGTCATTGAACACTGTGTAACGAATGAATACCAATTCTGAACGTACAACAATTACCAAAATGTACTTAGAAAATAAGTAAAGTACGAATATCTCGTGTAACTTTTAAGATGCCATACATCAAATTTTCAAACAAACGCCGATGTTTGACTCGTAGTGCTTATGCGAATGAGCAAATCAGGAATCTTGAATGAAATACTTGCGATTTTCCATTGCAAATACGTATTATTCAGTCTGCATCCAGAAAGGGGTTCATGACATTTTTAAGGAAACTACAAAATTGTACATCATATAGTGTGCCATTTGGTGGGCCTAGTAGATTCGTACTTCTTTGAATAGAACGGCTTCTTCGCTGAATCGATCTCACTGCTGCAGTTGTGTAGCACTAGCATAGCTATTTATCGAGGAAAATCTGTAATAATTAAAGACACCGCCGTACGGACTCCGCTATGAAGTAGAAAATAGGTAGGTTTGTTCTCTGCGAACAGCGTAAGCGTGTATTCTTTGCAGTATAAATGCTTTGACTCTACACAGAACGCTTAAAACTTATATTCTAGTTGGTACAAGTGGATACTATTAGGAAGATATTTGCGTTCCTCATGACTTTATTTTCTAGTTTTCAACGAGAACATTTCAAAACATTGCCATTTTAGTCTGCAGTTTAAGTCTTGTTGCTCTACAGCATTTTGATTCCTACACAAAAATTGCTACAAAGACGAATTCGATGATCTTTTGAAATCTGAGTTCCAAAGTACCAGAGTACTTATGTCAAGAACTTTTGCACTTTACAAAACTGTCACTTGATGCCGCTAGATTACATTGAGGGCATGCGCTAGTCGGTGTTGTCTTCCAACTCAACGGCTTCAATGCTTGTAATTTTGGTTTCTGTTTTTTTTTGTTATTGTTTATTTGTGCATTTTGTTCGGTACAGCGGTTTCGCTTTCATTGTTGTGGTTAAAAGTTAATAAATTGAAACTGGCATTTAATTAAGTAAACTGTCTTTCCCTGTTTTGTTGCATGGTGGAGTCTGTAATTTATTTAAACAAATAGCTGCACATGATATTTTATAAGTTTTATATGTAATTCTCTTTTTTTTTTTGTAGCTCACTTTTGCGTAGATTTGTGGTTGTTGTTGTTGTTGTAAGTTCTCAATGCGGCAACAAGCTAATTGCGTTTTTATCTACGCAAGGACGGCTTAATCTTAGGCAACAATCTTGACACAACAAGTTGCAACATGGCGGGGCAACAAAGTCCACACCGAAAGTCAATTGCAAGTCAACGGTAAGAGTCAACTGGCCAACAGTCAACGGCTTTTGGGCCATGCATTCATTTTATTAATTAAGTGCAAACGCAGTCACTTACAAGCCATTTAAACTGAGTTTAAGCCAAGTTGAAAATGATCTGGCTAATGCGGCCACCCGACGACGAATGCCGTAAAGTGTCAACCTGCAACATAAAATACGATCCAACCGAACCACTTGTTTCTGGCAAATATCTCTTGGTTAAAATTTTAACATTTTTGCATTTGTTTTTCCCAATTTTTTTTGGTTTTTTTGTTTTTTGTTGCTTCATATTTCTGGTAGCCATATGGTTAGCCATTTAATGGGCCAGTCAGCTTAACTGCAGCAGCAACACTTGGTCGAAAGTTTCTTGCCAATTGCAATATGTTGCCGCTGGCTGGTCGAGCGTTTGTCAACAAATCTGCGGCATGTTATTTGTGGTCAGGCCATAATTTTATAAATTATTATGACAAATATGCATTATTGTTTTGCCAAAATGCATTAACATTTTAAAGCAGAAGCATAAAGCCATGATTACGTCATCATAAATTAAGATAAGTTTCGCTCTGATTTAAAGCGACAGGTGTTGAGTATAATCATTATTATAGCCAAGGATTGTGAGTGCTCGAAAATTGAACGGACATAAAATTAAACAAATTGTAACATTTACCAATGAAGTGGACATGATTTAGCGCTAGATTTTTCAAAAAAAAAAGTTTGTCTCTTGAGCTCTCTAGGACCACCCAATTGCTACCATCAAGAGCCGAATGCCAAACTTAGCCTCTAGTAAATGGGCGTGGTATACAACAACAGCAGAAAAAAACCCAACAACTTCTTACAACATAATTACATAGCGCAAGAGACAAGGGCAGAGACACACGAGGAAACTAAAGAAACTATTGACATGTCTATGTGCGAGTCTGGGCCAAGGCGGTCGCTCGAACGGCCAACCGGCCAACCGACCCAGCGACCAGAGATGAGAGCATTTTAATGATGCCATTAATTAACAAAAATTACCAACAACAATAACAAAACATTTTACACAGACTTAACACCCTCAAGGGCTTAGGGATCTGGTCTGTGTAGAGCGCAGCCGCCATAGAGAGGAGCCTGCTTGAGAGTTTCTTCTTTGTAACACCTTTTGATTTACGTGCAATGCTCGTGGGCCATAAAACAAAAGTTAGGACCGACCTTTTTGGCCAAGTTGCTGGGCGGCCGGCAATGTTACGCGGCAGGGCGCCAGTTAGAGAGACGTCACCCACCAACACACGCACACACACACACACATGTAGCTACTACTACTATTCATGGCATGTCCTTGTGTGTGTGGCCAGCAGAGCAACAGGATCTCAAGGTACTAAGTGCGGCCGGCTGGTTTTTTTTTGTTTTGTGTTACACTGCTGACTCCCTCTTGCCGCACGCTCCTTTGCTGTCTTGCTTTTGTTTACCTTTTATTATCTGTAATTTTTGCCAGCCAACATTTATTTTTCTTTTGTTTTATTGTTTTTCGCGCGTCATTATTTCTACTTTACATCGCTGGGTTGTTTGTTTTCGAGCCTAGAACGGAGTGGACAGGCCCACACAGACCCATAGATACAGCTACAGTATGTATCTGTTTACTTTGGCAACCGACTCATCGTTGTTCGGGCCGTCAAAGTGTCTGACATTGAGTGACATTGCTGTGCAACTGTCAATGTTGTTGTAGTGGTTCTGGCCGTTGCCGTTGTTGTTGTTGTTGTTGTTCATTTTATGTCGATTTTGGTTCTGGTTCTGGTTGTTCTGTTTTACCGTAGCTTCTTAGCCTTAATTAAGGTTTCAGGTGTAAAATACTCATAAAAGGTACAAAAAATTGCTATCCGTATAGCAAATTATGCGAACACACACATTGCAATCGATTTAATTTCCTTTTTTTTCTAGGGATTTATTGGAAACGTTTGAGTTACTGGAACTTGGTAGTGTTTCTTTGGAATTTTAATAATATTTGGCTGTCACAATGTCAAACTAGTAAGCTTCTAATTTATTCGGCTAAATACTCGTTAACCTCGACCAAATCTCGCACTCATAGGCATGAGATCACGATTTAAATAGTCTAACTTTAAATTGCAAGGATGTGTGCGTCAGGATCCAAAAATTGCGTTGCTTCAGCTTCTACGATCTCTGAGTTCAGATAGGCAGTCGTATAGGCGTATGGGATTTCATAATTCATAATCTCATTCTACAGTCAAGGCTGAAAAATAACTATATCCATTATCATACACCGTCAGTTGCGAACTTGGCAACTTGGTATCGATTTGATCATGTACTCTTAAATACACGATATAGCTTGTTTCCTCTTTGTGTAGACGGATACCAGCAAGTTAGGCATGAAATATTCAGGCATGACGTTAAAGCTATTATCGGTAATGTTTGGTAAAACTGAAATCTTCAGTTACTAAGCCGCATTTACACTTATCAGCCCTGGCGCCTTTAACTCATTTCGTAATTAGCTAATCTTTGTATATTTTGCCGCATTCTTCTTTCATTTCTTTACCAAGTCAATGTCCTGCCATTTTTTATTTTCGCTAACCAAAATCAAAAAGCCAAGTCCGGTTTTAAGCGGCCTCGACGGCGGCTACAAAGTTCCCTTTAATATAAGCGTCATAATGAGATAAGAGAACATTGTATTGTCTTCTGCAGGCTGTGCCGGGATAACTCTATTAAAAATGATTTTGTTGCTGCTTTTTGCGTGTTGGCCGGAAGTTATTTAATGGACTTCTTGGTAAGCACAACAGACAGCCGCCAGCAGTGTGGTCCCTGCGCATACTTGTATTGTCAGCGTACATAATGGTAACCACATTGATCTTTGTCAAACATAACCGTTGGTTGAGTACCACCCAGTCCACAATTACATAATAACTAATGATGTGCCAAATGGTTAGCTGAGTAGCTGAGTAAACCCGTTTCCCTCAATTCACGCATCCAGGTGGCTCGTCCCCCCACCACAGCCTCAAAAACTTAGAGACAACTCTAAGTAAGCAATTACAAATGCTACAAATGTAGTCGACAACTCGGCAAGGTGTCGGCAGGCACGCATTGTTATTTAATGCGCTCACAGATACAAATGCCATGCTAAAGATACAATTGTATCACAGATACACCGATACACCGATACACTGACAACATCGTTTGTCTTACACGCGTCGTCGCGTGCGTGCGTGCGTTTGAAGCGTGCAGCGCATTGCAGCGTTCAACAGAATGCGGCCCATACATACAACCTCAAGACACGCAATCCGTCCTACGTCCTAGCCTCCATTAACAACTGCTTAAATACACATTTTTTTATTATTATTAAAAGCTTCATTTGCATGCCCAAAAGTGGTGCGCCCGGACTGGTGGGGTTCATCAACGAACAAAAAACAAAAAAAGTTTGAAGTACACGCGAAAAAAACAAAAACCAACTAAAAGAAAGGCCAAGTTTGAATCATGCAACGTAGCCATAAGCTCCTCGTTATACGGTAGTAAGTCTTGACTTTCAAAAAAAAAAAACTGAGAGAGAAGTGCAGAGCGCCATTTGGACAGAGAATTTGCATAGCTGCACGCGATGGGTTTACGTAATTGGTTGGTGGCAGCCGAAAAAAAAGAATGACTCCCTTTTAGGATAGCTGAGGGCACAGAAGCCGGTAACGTTGATGGTGGACGACACCTTGGAAAAAACTTGTCTTTATAGAAGGACTCTTGAAGAGAAGTGTACAGCAAAGGCGCATCAGAAGAAGGTTGGTGTGTGTACAAATTGAGCAACGGCTGGCCGAAGACTAACGAGACGAGGAATGACCCAAAAACGAATCAGGACTTAAGTATTCAGTGTTGGCCCCTCTTTGAGAAGTGTAAGGCAAGTACTACACCCAATAAATGAACAAACTCCTTAAGATCAAGAGCAAGCTGATGATAGTCGAGCTCTAATGCGTTTAGCTCCTTTTCTAACAATCAAAGATACGCCATCAAAACTGTACTCAAAACTATCTTGCAATCCTTATAGCACTTTAAGATCCCACAGGTTTGTAAACACATATCAAGCGGAAACTACAACAATTTGTTATTTGAGTGAGAGGGGAGATCAGACTTCGAAAAGATTGTCTCAGCTAGTCACAACACTTTATCAATATGCCACCAAATTGCCTGACACTTTAGGCAATAAAGTGATTTATTGAGGATGTCCAAATCGTATTGAGAAATGAATACGTTTCCCGTGTGTTTGTTTTCATTTGAAATGAAAGCTTTTTGAAATCTATTCAAAGAATTTTGAAAATGTGCTAAAATTAGTCGAGAGTGTTCAATATACAAATATTAAAAAATCCAGCGACAGTAGGATACACTGCAACCCAAGAAGTGCAATAGATATGGGATGGGATAGACATCTTCTGGGGAATGTCTTTGTAGCATAGACGATTCCATGTCATAAATAGTTTATGGCTAAGAAGTTCGAGTTGGGGTAGAAACCTTGTTTCCTTGCATATAGTGAAATCGCAGGAAGTTTTTCAGAAAATTAAGTTCTAGTTGATTTTTATTGTTTCTGCATAATTTATAATCGTTTCAATTTGAGTTGGTCGGTAGCTCAAGCTTACAACAACTCTGTTCCGCATGTACTCTCTCTCTCTCTCTCTCTCCCTCTCTCTCTCTCTCTCATATTCTCCCACCGTTAAGTTTTCAAAATATACTCAAACAAAAGAAAAAAATGATAATAATAATGATACCGAGCGAACATCAATGCCGATAATGATGATAAATGCCGTACACTGAATTAAGTTCAATTTAAAGGGTATTTAGGGATCAAGCAAATACATGCGTCAGCCCCTGCATTCATGCAACCAACCATCCATCCAACCATCATCCATTGTACGTGCCACAAAATCTGCCGCCGCAGCAATCTATCGATCGTTATAGCCGCTTTCATGCCACTTTAGCTCGTTGATTTTCAGTTTAGAAAAGAAGGTAAATTCCTTTTATTTTATTTTTGTGGGGAGTGACGAAAGATCATGTTGTCCATTAGGTCGTTCGTCTGGCAGCCAGTTAATGGCTCACAAAAAGGGCTCACAACAGTGGCTTGTTCTCATATATGATGAGATTGATATGTTGTGCTCTTTTTTTTTTTGTGGTACGGAACGCAGCGAAGCACACCCCGTTGCAGCGGAGGCTCCGTCTCGCCGATCATATCGCACTGATTATGGTTTTGTGGTTTTGTTATTTTTTTTTGTTATTTTCCTCTTTTTGATATTCATGGCGATTATAATGCAAGTTGGATAAGCCGTGTGAGCGAGTCAACGATATTTATTTGATGAATTTATAGCGCCGTTGATCGCTCCACGGCTCAACGACTGATCGGCGGCGCTTTGTTTTATCTACGGGTCTTGTAGATGGCGGTGTTTCTTTTATGGATAACCATTTTGGTAGGGCTTTGGATTTGAATTGCTCGTAAAATGCACAATTTGACGGTGTTGGCATGTGGCGCATGTGGATAGATTATACATATCGTGGAGATAATCTATTTAGTATTGTACTTCATCATTTCCTGGTTAAAGTGCCTACCATAAACGCTTACTGTTTATAGCGCGTGTCATATATATATATGTATATATATTGATTGATCGAAAAACTGCGCATTTCGGCTAGTACGGACAAATGTTACGAACTTTTCTCACGCAGCATATTTCCAAGAACTTTTCTTTTCTATATCAGGAGTTTTTGCGCTCCACGAAATAACATCTAAAGTGCGTAATTATGCGCTATGTGTCTGTATGCACAAAACTACTCTGGAGCTCTCTGATCTATTGAAAATTGATGAAAAACAAGGCAAGGGCATGTGCATGCCGCTTTGATGCCATGCCGTCCATTGTTATTCAAATTTCGTAGAGATACTTGACAAAGCGAAAGACCAAAAACCTAGAAAAAAAAAAAAAAACCAAAAAAGGGTTAGATGCTAAACCCAAAACCAACTCAAATTGGCGCTTAAATATTTTCCACACTAGACGACACACTAGACTCGGGGAAAAACTGTGGGAAACAATAATATTGAAACAGGGTTCCAGTTTCTTCGTGTCTTCCGAAAGCACATTTGCTTTTCTCTACTTACTTAAACTGTAAAACTTGAAATGCTTGGCCACTTGAGTTTTGAAGCGCGTCAAGTGGAAATCAATGTGTGTGCGTGCTGGACCAGGTCTCGGAACTTGGCGGCACTACAGCAGCCCTTCGGCCCTTGGCCGCGCGACGAAAGATTGAGTGAAGCAATTGACCAAAAACTGTCGAACCAACTGACCAACTGAGAGAGCGCTTGGACTGACGATCGGCAAGCGGTACACTTGTTCAGCTTTGTTGTTGACCATGTTTTTTAACCGTTCGGTTTAGTGGGCTCCAGAGCGCGCGGTAGGTAGAGAATATCATTTGGGAATTTTGTTTTCTGCTGACGTTTTCAGGCTGCTCGTCTCAGCTCTCTTTTGATAGCGGCGTCTCTTGGAAATTTGTTTGTGCACAACGGAAATGCATTTATTTGTCCACGTCGTAGAAGTTGTCGAAGTCGAAGTCGTCATTGTGGACTTGGTCGTCGTCGTCGTCGTTTAATGAAGTGCCAGTGGCCATATTGTAGCTGCGCCCGCTTCGCCCCTGCCACTGGCACTCAGCCCTCGAACCGGGGCGTTAATTGATGAATCTGCTGCTCTTGCGGCCCCGGTTAGAGGCAGGTTCAATGACTACCCAGTGGCCATCGATGTATTTATGTATGTGCTATTTCTTGGAATTTTCACGGCATGATTTTCTTTCCACTTGCAGTCTTTAACTGACTTTGTGCTATTTGTTGTTGTTGTTGTTGTTGGCGACGCCGTACTCCTCGTCGTCATCGTCGCCGTCGTCATTGCACTTCAACGGCGCGTTGGAATTTTCACATTTTTCGGCATCTACTTCTTTTTGGGTTTTCATGTTAAACACATCTATTTAAATTTTAATGATGTTTGTAATGATGGTGCTAAATATTTCCCACATTATTAGCACCTCTTGAGCTGTGAGTATCTTTGTGGCAGGCACGTCGCCATCTTGTTGTGTTGTGTTGTGTTGTGTCGTTGTTTCATTGGAATTGTCGCACTGAAAACTGGAAAACTAACTTCCAACGATGCTAAACATTTTTAATGAACTTTTGAAAATGAAAACAATACCCCCAGCCGCCCCTCTCGCTGCTGTGAGTAATGTATTTAATCAAGAAATTAACAAAGATTACATGAGCGCCGCCGCCGAACAATTCGATATTTCATAATCGTATAGGGGATGAGTTAAGGTGTTGATTGGGCAACGCCCTGGACACGGCCGAACATAAATAGCATAACCTACACCACATGCACCATAGTTTCCCAAATGCTTGGCATGCTCACAATTTATGACCGCACATGATGAGCTATAAAATGTTTTATGACCAGTCTTCTCCACTCCTAGCACTCTCTACCGCAAGCCGTTCGAACAACCTCAACAATTTCGCTTTTGAGCAGGAACGGGGCGCATATATTACATTGGTCTTAAATTAAATGCAATGTGATTTATTGGTATATAACTAGCTTGGCCATAATGGTTTGCCTACAGCTGCGGCTGCTGGTTGTTTTTCGTGGACTCTTTTCCAACCCTTTCTAGCGATTGATTGAGATGTCAAAATTCATTAGTGAGATTAGCGTTTTCGGTACTAATTTTCTGCAAATGTTTGAATTTCTCGCAACGGATTGCTCAGGGTAAACTCCGTTGCGATGAAGGGGCAGTAATAAGCTGACGTAGCCATAATTTTCGTCAAAAGAAGAGGAGTGCTTGGAATATAGACGTATTCTAACTACCTGCTACTTCTAGGCCTAACCGCCCGTGCGAAATCCTCGCTTCTGTTGATAAATGTTGGGAAATTCCCGGCAATTGTAGAAAAACAAGTGAATGCAAGGGGTTGGGTTAAACCCGCGACTTAGCTCATAAAGTTGTTGTCAAATCCAAGGTAACACACAACAATACTTATTTTATTCATAAAAACAACACGAGAAAGCGAAATATTTACAGAGCTACCTAAGCTACCGCGCCGCATGCAAATGAATGAAGTTGTCAAATGGAAAATCTCCGGAAATGCCTGAAGAAGGCGTGCAAATTGACAAAAGGACTTTTCGCACATTAGCATTAAGTGTGCGTCGCACGGACATTGGTCAACAGCTGGAAAATGCCTTGTGTACTCGCATTAAGAGCGTTTTGTGTGCACTTTGCACCTGATGATGTTTTGGAAAAACTGGACAAACAATAAAGAGAAATGTGCAAAAAAGCAAGAAAAAACAAAAAAAAAAAACTGCACAAAAGATGAAACGATAGCAATGCAATGTTGCTCCTGCTGTCTTTGTAGCTCGTGCGCTCCTGCAATGTAACGTGCAGCTGCAGCATCTAATTAGGCACGGTTGCAGCTTGGAATGCGGGCCGGGATCTTGTCACTTGCATGGTCTGTGGCCTGCCCCGTGCCGATATACGTGCTACGAGTGAAAGTTGCCACGTAGCGTAACGAATCTAACAAATTCTCTTCATTTTTTTTTTGTTTTTTTGGCAATAAATTACGCATTTTATGTACGGCAGTGCTGGTGCCTAACCATATGGCCATAGGGCCCCCATAAGTGGCAAACCTAGACAACCTAGACAATTCTTTGCTGTTATGGGTTCATTTCGTAAACAAGAACTTGAGCTAAAATTAGTAGAGCATCGCTTGAGTTCAGTACGGGAGCATGGATGTATTTTACTTACGTATCTGTGAAGTGTCTGTCATTGAGACTGTTCCTTCTGCAGCTAGGTGCATGGCTTTGTTGTGTGTACACCGTGACATTATTACGTAATCTTCTGTACATAATGCACCTGAAAACACCACCTGTAAGAGAAATGTAATAAAAAAGTAAATAAATTAGTTAAATGTATGTAGGATGTGCCTAAAAAGAGAGCCAGTTGCAGGCAGGCTAACCTCAATCTTAACACCTTATGATTGGTTACCGAATCTGAAAAATACGGCCAAAATGACAAGGGACAAGAATCCGACCTAAATGAAAATGCATGCATTTTGTTATTGAAAATATTTGGCACTTTTTGTAATCAATTTGTAACTTACATTCAACAGAAAGTATATGAATCTCTTGTTTTTAAAGCAAAACAGATTTTCCAATCGAAAACTTTATTGTGCTACTGCAAATATCACTTCTTGTAACTCTAAAGAAGTTATACTTGGCGTCCTCTGAATTGCTTATTTATTCTTTCGTTAGTCAAAATCGATCTAAATTATATTTTCATATATTAAAAACTTTTTTTTGGCAAAATTCTAAGCTAATTCTAATAGATTTTGTAATATTGTCAAAAAGATGTCCTTAGAAACTTTTTGAAAAGCAATTGCATTTAAGGCACTGTGAGTCCTTCGCAGCTCAAGTCGCCACTTTACAGAGTAGATTCCCACTGATTTAAGTTTTTAGCTCTATGTTATGTATATATTGTATAATTTTTAATAGCAAAATAAATAAATTTACTCGAACAGAAAACTATACTTTATAGCCGAATTCAAGAGAGATTTACTTGGACCAAAAACGTTATTAGTGCTGGTTATGTTGCAAGTACGCTACGAGTTTTATAATTTTTATTAGTAAGCGCTTATAATTCGCAATTGCTTAGAACAACGCTGTCGATATAATTTATATAAAAAAAAAAATCATAATCGTGTTATTCTATTCTGTTTTCCTATTATTTTGGTATATTCTCGATGCACATATTGCATATGAATCAATGATTACAATTTTTATTAGTAAGCGCTTATAATTCGCAATTGCTTAAAACAACGCTGTCTATATAATTTATATAAAATAATCATAATCGTGTTATTCTATTCTGTTTTCCCAATATTTTGGTATATTCTCGATGCATATATTGTGAGCGTGAAATTAAATTGCATATGAATCGATGTTTACATGTTGTCATGACACGTAGTGCCTCACAGATACGCAAGCACGCACACAATTCCATTGAGAAGTGTATGGGGCTCTCAATTTGGTGTTGCTTTTTATGACTGATGGGATGTTTGTCAGCATGTGTGTGTGAAAGGTGTACGACGGTAGCGGGTAATTTATCATGTTTGATTAGTTGTCTCTTTGATATTTTTATGACGATTCATTAATAATCGCGCTCGCACTCGCACGTATGATTTCCGTGAATTCTCATTGTCTTACAATTTTATTATTATTGTGCCAGGTCAGGTTGTAAATCTGACTTGGGGATGGAATTTCAGTTGTCAGCAGGGCTTGGCTTAAGCTTTGTGATAAACCAAACGTACTTTGTTTAACGATTACTTGCAATTTGTGATTAGGATTGCATAAATTTTATATGGCGAATCTTGCAATCTCGCTTAACAACTACTTTCTGCAGTTAAGAATATTTAGCCGCCGCCGCCAAAGAATGCATGAAATTTTATTATTAAAAATAGCGCAAAAGTGCTTAAATAACAATTATACACTTTAAACTGTGAATAGAGCAGAGACGACCAAAACGCGACATACGGTGTTGTGCTCAAGGCGGCGGCGGCGGCGCGCCTTATCTTCATTCATAATTTCATCAACCCAAAAACCCGAAAACCAAAAACAACCATAGCGCAGCACGTTTGGGACGCACGGACGGCCGTAGGCCTTCGTTTGTTGCTGCTGCCGCTGCTGCTGCTTTTGGGTATGCTTTATTTATTAGAACTCTGTCGATAATTACTAAATAATGCGTTTTTACCGCCCCCACCTGCCAACCCCCAAAGAGCCAGCGTTAGGGTTAGGGAGGCAGAGAAATAACAACGAAACGAGGTTACATTGAGCGTTTGTAAGTAACACTCGGTGGTGAGGAAGTAACGCATACGCGATAGTTGTGCCTACTCCAATGTAAAGTCGTTACAAACTCTGATAAGATAGTTTTCGAGCTGAGTTATAACGTTAGCAAGTTGACTAATTTATGGCAGTAGAGGAGAGTACTTACAATAAAAAATAGCAGTCTTTTTAACTGATTCGACATTCATTCGATGAATAATGTACATTATTTTAATCCATTTACTGCCAGCAGCGCAGCAAACTAAAACTTTTGGCGTAACTTGATGAGGCACATCCAGTTCGAGGAGTTCCGTAATGGTTTTACATGACCGCGCCACTTGACTCAGGCGCCGGGAATTTTGCCAGATATTTATATATCAATAATATTTGGCCAAAAGCGCGCGCACACACACACACACACGCACGCACACACTGTACACATATTGTTGTCGCAAATGTTCGAAAACACGTTGCGGCCCACACGCTTCCGTTTCCGCTAAGCCATTAAATCTGCATTTATTTGCAAAACTTTTCGCCACAGCGCACGTACAATAAAAAATACTTTCCAATGCTTAATAATTAGCGAATCAATCAAAATAATTAGCGCAAAGTTAAGTTAGTCGCATTAGGTCAGTGGCGTTGCGAGCTTATCTTTGATTAAAACGCCTAACGTACGCGTCACCGTCAGCCGAGGAAAAAATCGTTGTTTGTTTGCTTGTTTGTTGGTTTTCTGGTTTGTTTGTCACGCGAGCAACACGCCAAAAAAACACGAGACCCGAAAAATATTTTTGTTACCAAAAAAATCGAGAGACAGAAAGCGACGTTGAACGTCTTTGCACAGCGATTGACGATTGACGATTGAATGAGATACCGAAACCGAAACGAAACGTGCGACATTTTTATTGTCGTTGTTGTTGTTGTTGTATGCGTGTGCGTGTGCATGTGCGTGTGTGTTGCTTCCTTTTGCTGCTTTTCTGGCTTGCGCACTTTTTTGTAGCATGCGATAATTGCTACTGTTGTTGTTTAACAGCGCATGCAACATGCTGTAATGTTGACATGTTAACACAAACAAGCAACGAACTGTTAAGCTTGCCGCAGTTCGAAGCTGTTGTATGATATGTTATTGTGCACAACTTAACAGCGGCGAAATGCTGTTAATGTAAATGTTATGTTTTGGTAAAAAAGAAGAACGAAGAGTTTGTTGTGTTTCGAGTTTTTGTTTAATGGTAAGATCAGCTGAAGGTATTGTTGAGAGCCGAACGAACGAATGTAGCTAGTGCTTGGTATAAAATTGGTGGACAGTCTAAAAATTAACCCAAAAAAAGTCAAGCATAAATCGCAAAGTAGCTCAAACATGTTGTCCAATAAACTTAGAACTTCGAGATAAATATAATATTTATATTGGCTTTAAGTGTCGATTTTCGCGCCCAGCAGCACTGGAGCATTTGTCTAGCAAAAATACGCTATTTACCTAGGAATATCTTAAAGACATCACTGTCTGTCGGATTCGGCTGTAAACTGTAGGTCCGGTTACTGTGCTCTTCGAACAGCTATTAAAGGAAATATGCCCAATGACCCGCCTTTGTAGCGATGATTATAGTTATATACTTATTATGTCAATGAGGAGATGCTGGAGCATTGCCGTCATTGTACTGGGTTGTGCACAACAAGATTCCGCTCTACAAATCACATGGCACTGAACACAGCTCCAAATGCCTAAAAGGGTTTATTTTCTAAGTTTAGTAGGTTAGTTGAAAAGTAGTAGTCCTACGAATAAGCCAGCCAATTTTGTTGTTACTACCTCAGTATTTGTCTACAGTTCTAGGCAAAACGAAAGAAGTTCAACTATTTTTGACAGTAACTTCAAAGTTTCAAACGAATACAAAAACTGTATAGTTGAGAAACTACTTAACTGGAAAGAATATTGCTATCATCAAAAGAAAAATATCAATGAATTAATCAAAAACTACTTATAGGATATAATGCTATGAAACTTTTGCATTGATAAGCGACACTATCAATGTGTGGCTAGCTTTGTCTGAGAGACGTACTGACTGAATGCTATTACTTCGAAACCAATACGCTTAACTGAAATCATTCGGCTATTTCTATAGCTTCTCCACTGCTTACTATCGTTCCTAATACTTTTGGACATTAAAGGCGTGCACTAGGAAGGGGACACACCCAACCAATATAAAGAAAACTATTATAGTACGGGGCCAGCCGCGTGCTCGAAATTAATGAGCTCAATAATAAAAATTGCAATAGTTTCGGGGTCCATTAAAACTGTTGACACCCACACAATAAAATTGTCTGGCAATAAAAGTGAGCGGAGGCGGGGAAGAACCAAACTACCCCTAAAATGCCACAGGACCCACACACACACACAATCGTTACAATTTAAAGCGATTAAGGTCACAACAAAAGAGAACAGGACGACAGGCAGGACGACATCACAACCCGCATGCAACACTTCCGCAGCGAAGACGAAATAAGTGTGTCATGTGGGTGGGACGCCCTGCCAGCGAACAACCAAGCAAGAGGGAAGTTGCCAAAAATGCACAGATTTGATTGAACATTGATTGACAATGGCCAGACGACCGAGAGAGACCGGAACTGCCTGCAACTGCTGAGTGAGACGTTGGAAATTCATCGAAGTGGTCATGGCAGAGCACGTAGTACCACAATGAGCAAGCTGAGCCAGCAGTTTGCCTTTTGTTGCCGCTCTTGTTGTACTTGTAATCCTTGTAATAATGGGCGCTATTGTCAACGCGTCTGATCCTTGACGCTTGACGGATTTTGCCGATTGCTGGCTGACGCACTTTGGCACTGGCTTGCTATCGAATTACTTGCTATATAAGCTCATTAAAGTCAGGACCTAATAGCTGATTAGTAGTGACAACTAGTCGCATCGACACTGCCATACACTATACTATTGCCTGCTTTCAGGCGTTTACCCCCCTAAGCTGTATTAGCGCAGAAAACGAAGCGAGATGATTGTTCCTAATGTGCAACTGCAGTAAGTTCTAGTAATTTTGTAGAGTCCTATAATCGACTATATTGCCTTAAGAAGTTCATAAATACCTAACTACAAATTTTTCGCATATTTTTGAAATAACTAACGTTGCATACAAAAATCGACAACGTGCGTATGACTATCCAAAATTTTACTATCCAACATTGTCAGAAGCATTTGAAATATTTTTACGCGAATTTCGGTGAACCCCGCCGTTGCCCGTTGCCCGCGCCACCTCGTCGCTCTCTTATCTCAGTGACGACACAAAAAATTGTACGTACATGTAGATTGCTGGCGATTAGATTGTTACAGCTTAAAATTTGTTCAGTTTACTTGATATTTGGCACTTTGGCATTTGTTTTTTTTTTTGTTTTTTTCGGCGTTGCCAAGTGATAGTCGAGTGTTTTGTATTTGCGAAATTAACAAGAATTTTGATTTATTTTTAACGCAAACTAATCATGTTAATGTTATTTACTATTCAAAACAAGACGTACGGCGAGCACTTCAATTAGTTAGGCAAGCAGTTGAAGCAGTTGAAGCAGTTCAAGCAGTGCGTACACGTTTCGAAATTGTGACAAATTGTGGCTTAAATAATAACATAACTTGGACATTTGAACACGTCTGGGTGCTGTCGCAACATTGTGCAATTCAGACAATCAGTACGGCTAAGCTGTTTAATTTTAGTCAAAACATTATCTCTGCACTTCAGTTAGTTAATCCACTTTGAGGCACTTTGAGCTTGGAGGTCTGCCATTTCAATGGAATTCTTGCGCGATTTCGTGGTATAGATTCAAGCAGATTTGTTAGGCCACTTCAAAAAAAATAAGCAAAAACTTGGCTATTAGTTAAGCGCCATTGGCCTTAAGCAAACACAAGAGAGCTTAGGCCATATTCAGTGTGGTAGTTGTTGGCTTGCTAAATTTCCCAAAGCCACGGCTCGTCGTTGTTGCTGTTTGGCAAATAGTAAATCTTAATTAATTTTTTTCTTTTTTTTTTTTTTGGTGGCCATTAAACGCAAAAACTCAACAGCAGCTTGTTGCAGCGTCCCGAAAACTACTCATCAAACTAATTGGCCATGTGGGTGGTCATTGGCCAGCAACAACCAACAATGATGATGCGAACAACGTCAAGTCTTGTTAAATTGCAAAGCAGCAATAACGCTTGTTCCAGCTATAACGACTAGCAGCTACACTTACAAGTGCCACTAAAGTAAATGTGAAGCTATTGTTAAGCTATTTTAAATCAAATGCAGTATTGAGAATCATCTGGATCATCTTTTCGTTTTGTTTTTCAAATTATATAAGAGTGAAGAGGTTCAAAAATAATTAGAAGAATAAAATAATAACCAGAAGCAGCCAGTTTGGCCAATAAGTGAGGAATTGTATTCCTTAAGCACAACGCCAGCTTGGTTGGGCGGTTCCTATGCATGCACCTTATAGTCCGGACTTGGCACCAAGTGCTTACCAGTGGTTTTCGGTTCATGACGAACTCTTGTGCTGTTGAAAAATTCGGGCTAGTTGCTATAGAGAACGACTGCGTAATCTAGTTTATAGATTATCGTCTTCGCATTCTTCTGACACCAATATATTGGCGAAATCTAAAAGGCCAAACCGACTTTCGACATATATTGACTTCATGGGCAGGGTATAAGACAAATACTAAAACAAACAGAAAGACCAACTAACACACACACACACACACAAACAGCGGTTTTGGTCTTTGACTTCATACTATCCACGCTCTTGTATATTTGAATAAACTTAACAATTTAATTTGCCATTTAAATTTAAAGCTTTACCAAATATACATGCGTTATCTCTAGGTTTTTTTTATGGACAGTTTCGATCTGTGTAGCGCCGCCAAGTGGCTAATAGGCGTAGGCACAAGCAGTACTAAATATAACTATGCAAATATTTTGCAATAAATTGCATTTATTTGCAACATTTTGTGCGTCTGTGTTGCGTTTTTCTTTTCCAAGTCATATTTAAGTAACTCATTGAACACAGGGTCGTGTGCTGCTTGCATTCCATACGTGTCACATAAATTGACAACAAGTTGGCAGCACTGATTTAGCCTCAGTCAACTGTAGTTCTGTAGACCGACGCTCATTTCGTAGAACAAAAACGAAGAATACTTGCTGAGTAATCGGTAATCGGTAATCATGCAAACACTTGCTGACCATGAACGTGGGTGGCCCAAACGGCCTGGCTTTGTTTGCCTTAGTGTGTCAATCAATGTTTCGATAGCGATTACATATTTGCTGTTTTCTGTTCTTTGAAATTTTAGCTAATTCCTCGGGGTATGCTATTTTAGTGGCCGCAAAGAGGTCACTAGTCATAAAACAAATGTGTTATCTTCGCCAGACTCAGCATTTTCGAATTAATTCTATGTTGCTGCAAACTTAGATTGAGATAAAGAAGCAATGCCAGCAAATGGATTGTACATTTGCCCATATTCGTTGAAGCGTTCAAAACTACTTGGAAAGTAATACCATTGAAGTCTTCACATAAGCAAAACTTTCCACTCAATTCCCTTCGCATTTAGTGAGCAACCCCCAACCAATTGCTAGCAGCTACTACTATCGAATCAAAGTTCTCAATATATTAGTCACATAATAAATTTTCGACTAATACCCTAACGTAACGCCGAATTTCCGACATTTACAACCAACTACAAATTATATGTCAATTAGGTTAGTTTTCTAATATATTTGTACAATAAATAGACGCCACAAAGTCTCTAAATAGTAGATATAAACCAGCAAAGAGCGCACTCTTATCAGTCGAAAAATATGCATGCTAATTTATGAAGGCACTTGGGCCCGAGGCACGAGGATCCACGATGCTTCAGTTCTGAAGCGCCTCTGTGCGTTCGTAACGATTTACCAAATCAATTTATGGCCTAGAAAGCGGCCTAATTGAGAACTTGAACGCAAAATCAAAACAAATCGTAAATTAATCTGCCAGATAATTGCAAGTAATTTCATAAAATTTATAATTAACAAAATAAAATGAAATTCCTTTGAAAGATTTCACTGGCCCCGTGGCTACTTGACTTGTTTTGTTTCTTTCTATATCGCACACGTTCTTGATTTGCCGCCGACGTAAGACCAACGGGCCCGAGTCTTTCAATGGACTTTCATTTTGGGTCATATATTATATTCCGGACAGTCACTTATCGTTTTGGTTGGCGTTTCGTAAGTACCCTGTTGGCGAGGCGCTACTGTGGAACTTTAGATTTCATGGCTATTTTGTTGTTTGAATGTCATCTAATTAGCTTTAATTGATGTAATCGCTAAATCTTGGCACGGCATATGTATTATTTACCAGAAACAAGTACAAAAAAATAAAAAACCCAAAAGAAATATGATATGACTTATGCACAGGACGAGACGCCGCTGTGGTTTTCCTTTTCTGCGTATTCTGGCACGTGTTCCAACACCTTGTATACATTTCACAAGACTCGCTCACCAATAATCAAATTGAAAACACTTTTTTTTTATTTTATTTTATGGCATAATATTTGCACAGACCCCACCAGACAGACACCAGAAAATAAACCGCAAAGTCAACAAGGTAGGGTCTTTGGCAGCGGTATTTTCTTGAATTGAACTTTTTGGCGTGTGTCCGTCTGCGGTTTATGTTTGACAAGTAATAAAAGAGATTAAAGTAAATCCAAACACTTGTTTCACGAAATATGTTCATGCAGTTTTGTTAATTACAATGAAACGCGTGAAACGAACGAGTGCACTTGCACTTGCCTCTTGGGAGTTGTTAGTTCGAGTGGTGCCACGATTGCATAATACGATTGTCGGTTGTGGTTGTGGCTGTGGTTGTGGCTGTGGCTGTCGTGTCCATTTGTTAATCAAAAAATGCATATTCAATATTTTTACAAGAAATATTGAAATAGCAAACTCGACAGCAATCAATAGAACGGAAATATAAACACGAAATGGATTTCGCATATATTTCAGATTTTTAGGGTAAGGTTTATGTAATTACATGATGGTCGAGTTGCACAGTGGTAGCAGCGGCTGCAAAAAGTTACTACATCAAGCATTCTCAAAAAGACTTCTTAGTTATGAAGAGCATAGAATATTGGTAAGCTATTTCAAAATCTATAAACCATAACCACCCACTTTGAAAGAAAACACCAAAAAACCATCAAAGACTAGCATCGAGAATATTTTTGCCCATAGGGCCTTAACTTTCGCAACGTTAAAGCCAATCTGTTCTTTCTTTCGTCTTTGCAAAAATCTCAGAATCTTTTAACGAGATAAGACGCAGATGACGATGCAAAAAATTATCTAGAATCTAGTATCTAGAAAAAATTTTTGATTTAAAGATTACGGAACAGCAGTAGTGTGCCCCTTAAGGCCTGACAATATAATATAAGAAGATCTCTTCAAAACACAAACATTTTAAGAGTAGTTTTTCCGCCATTTTACCCACTGTGCCCGTTTTGGGGCTTACACCCTTTTGCGGGTGCGGGTACACCCTCAGACAACACATTTGCTTTGGGCTTGCCATAGCAATGTCCATAACTCTGGGCTCCTTTGCCGCATACACACCCCATGTTGCATGTCAGCGTAGTTAGTCTTCACGCTCTGACCAGCGCAGAGCGTGCTCCGGCTAGAACCAAATCCGAGCCACCTTTGGCCTTTTGCTATTTCAGTAATGTTTGCGTGCTTTATGCGCTCTGCACGTAATGCAAAAATTTGCAAAATTTAAGTTGAATGTTAAATAAATTCGAAATGAGCCGGGCCTGACCTGGCCAGACCGTATGGCTTGGTGCGGTTCGCTTTATTTTTGGCTTGGAACACCCGCACGGCCAGATTGCAAATGGCGCCGGCAAATGCGTTCATTGAACTCGTTTACTGCAAAGAAATGCAATAAAATCAACAAAATGTAGGAAGGCAAAAAAAAAAAAACGGAGAAAAATCTGAAAATCTAGAAAGCAAAATAAATAGAAAGCTGGCGACATACGACTATGATGTTGAGTTGATGGCAAGACGTTGGCGACGATCTAAGACAAACCGCATGTGGATTTATGGGGTCGCGCAGTTGGCATGGAGTGTGCCAATCCTACACCGAGCAGCTCGGTTGTCTCATGCAAACGGAAACGGAAAGACGCTCAACTTGCAGCTGACATATAAAACTGAGAGGCACACAGAGACAACCGCAAAAAAGTCGCTTAGCTAAAAGGAAGCTGTCAAAGGGGTTGGCAACCCTTGCAGCGCCTTCTACCTCGTCGGCGCTGCTTGAGTGTGTGTGTGTGTCTGTTTTTTTTTGGGGTTGCCAAACGGAAGCGAATTATGTTGACTTCTTCTAAAAGTAGACGACGGACGCACTCTGTGCTGGCCTGTCATCAACGCTGTAGTTTTTTTGTTGTTGTAGCCGGGGGAGCGCTGCGCCCTGGGGTGAAATTGATATGAGCAAGTGAGGAGGAGCATACAGAAACAGATACAATATCCAACCAACCCATGTGAGGGCTGCCAAATCGTGTTTGTTTAATATGCAGAAAATTTCACATTTTAATGACGAATTTTGCATTCAATTTTTTGTTGTTTTCGTTCACTTTATTGTTCGCATTACTTACGGCTCAATGAGTGAATTGTGTAAAATCATCGTTATCGAAATGATCATCGAAATTGTAATGAAAACCAAATCACTTGGCACGTTTTGCATGGCTCATTGCATAAGCAATGTACAACATGGCGTATTATTAATGTGGAATTCAATATTTGGCAACCGCTTTGAGCTTTCAATTTCAATTTACAAAAAACAAAACCGAAACAGCCCGCCATAGCATTTCATTATTATTATGATAATTATTATCGATAACAGCCCATAATCATAAGCATTGTAATCGCAGCACTTGAATTTGAGCACCGCTTTTCGGTATCGAATCTCTGACGGATTGCGCATTTGGCGATTTTGATTTTTGCGCAATTTTTATATGTGCGATTGCTTTAATTTTGAGTCCAACGCTGGCAAAGACCATGTCAACTTTGATCCATACTATATGTGTCTCAATTTAATTGGGAATTCCTGACACAAACGCACTATCATTGGAATTTAAAAGCTTCTGATAAAACGCGCATTGTCATTGACGTAGACATACATCATCAAGATAATCGCGTAATTTCCCAATTGTGGGTCATAAATTTTCTATTTGCGGCTTAAGATGGCTTCAAAACTGTCAAAATTCCCATGTTCCTTCCAAACTTGATGTGTTTTTGAAGTGAAAAGTGAGAGTATGGAATTTGCTCGTCACTCTGAACAACTTTGGCGAAATATTTTTAACAAAAATGCGGCTAAGCTCGTTAGTTGCCGGCAACAGACGGAAATGACTTGGCGAACGTGTGCAGGCTTTATGTGTAAAATCAGAATTATCATAATTTTTAAAAATAACTACAATTTCTACCAAGTATTTAATTAATAGAATTATACATATTTTTCTGTATATTTTATGGGCATTTGGGTCAAACTATTACTTATTGCATCTATCAATCTATCGTGCGAGTGGAAGTCTATCGATGGTAGGTTTGACGGAGTTAGTGTTGTTTTTTTTGGAATCGATGTATCGATATATCAAAGTTTTCCTTTATTTTTTATCTCAAATACAAAAAAGACAAATATGCTTGTTTTAAGGGATGTTCAAAGATTCGCACAGTTTGACCTTTTCTAATGTTGTGGATAAATTTTATGAGGGCCTCGGAAGCGTCGTGGTAGCGCACATGTCTCTAAATCGGAAGGTCGTTGGATTCGGATTCGGCTATAAACTGTAGATCCCCGTTCTCTTCGAACAGCTATTAAAAGGGGATTAAAATTTTGTTTTCGTCAAGAGAATACAGTTTATCGGGAATAATGTGATGCAATGAATTTATCAACTCTCTATAAACATTTTTAGTAGATTCTAACACAAATTCGTCTGACTTGAAGTAACTTTTTTACTTATCGCAAAGGCAGAAAAAAAACGCTTTCTGTGGAAACGTTTGACCATAGCTCGAGCTACCTGTTGGTCCAGTTTGTGCTTAGTTTGCGATTCAACTAGCGCCTAACGTTTAACTCATTACTGCCCACCAATTGATGGGTGCGCCTTGCCGCCACAATAGCCCGAAGCTGCCACATTTTGTTGCGCTAGATTGCGCGTGGAAATTATAGTTTTGGTTTTTCTTTATTTTTTTTGGAAAAATCTCATTAAGTTTGCTGTAAAAGGATGCCCATAAATAAAGCTTTTTGCATTGAACTGTAACTAGGCTGTGCGTGTTAAATGCGAAAATTGAAATGTTCAGTGACCGACGCACGGTGCACTCAGGTATCCGCGTACCCATCGCAGTTAAGGAACAAATTCGACTTGAACAACAACTACAACAGCACGTAAAATATTTTAATTAAAAGCAAATTTTTATAGTTTTCTCTTAATGGTTTGCCGTAAATTTTCAGTACAGCTAGAAAAGAATGGATTCGTATGACCGACCACCAGGTTTCAGTTCTATCGATCACATAAAATGCACGGCGGGGTACTCGGCGAGACCTGACCGAGTCATAAATGAAAAGTGAATTTTATGCTCGATGTGCTGCCATGTGCTATGGATGTTGCATTTAACAAAGTTGTGAAACGTTTTGTACTTAAAAGTTTAAGCAGTCGGAGACTCCTGATAACTTCATTGCTTGGGTTGCAGCGTGCAACTTTGTAGACCTCATTGAGCTTATCGATATATCGAAGCACTGATAAATGTTTGACACAGTGTGTGGCTTATTTGAGTTATGGGGGTCTGTCGTTGTCTGTCTGCGCTGGACGGCGTGTACTTGCCGTGTCATTAACCCGACCGGACTGTAATTGAGGTGTATCTGGTAAATACAATCCACTTTTTTTATGGTCGCGCTTGTACATAGAGTTTAAGCTTAACTTGTACAACATTTTATTTGAACAAGCAGTAATAATAAAACATAAAACATGGTACATACAATATACTCTATATGGAGTATGAGTAAGCAGCATAAGTAAATAATGCTGAAGGTGAATGCAATTGCACAGAAAGTTGAGGGAAATGGGTAGGTAGAAATGCAGAGACTATATGACAGCTTGTCACAAATAAATGATGAATGAACTTGAAGAGGTTTTTCGCTTTAAAGAGAAATATATCACTCTATAAACATTATAGATCAATTGTTGTGATCTGCTTGAAATGATTCATAAATATTACAAAATCGATGAGACTCTGTAAAGGTAAGCAGGAAGAAGTAACTCTGGTGCGACAATGATTTGTTTTTACTGAGTAACTTTTAGATGTAGCAGTCCATGGGAAACATAATGAAGTACTGCTCTGCAATTATGCAATGATTCGGTAACGATGTTCGATTTGAAGCTGCTATTGTGCCTATTCCGTGCCCCCAGAGATGGCAAGCAGCTGTAACTTGAGAAGACATCCAAGACGATATTTATGCCAGCGATGATGCAGACTGAAATTAATTCGTTGATATTGCTTATCATAAAAACTAAGCTGTTTTCCTGTGGGCCCCACTCTCTTCGAAATCGGAAGTGCAGTGGTTCAATTCCACACATCAGCGTATAGGTGCATTTGTTCAGCGATGGCATGATGGAAAATATCTATTAATTAACGATACCGCACTGTAGGATTCGCCTATAAGCAATTGGTTCCTGTTCTCTTCGAATAACTATTAATAGAGAAACATCCATGCTCCTCGGAATTATATTCCTGAGGCGGTGTTAAAACTTAATCTAATGGTTATCGGAGCAGTTTTGTGTCTACGGCGAGACTAAGATATCGGACTAGCGTACACGACATGGCTCAACAATGTCAGACAGTTCATAGTTACGTTTGATCAAAGATTCGAACTTAGTCGTGGGACGAATCGTACGATTATCACAGCTCCCAAAGATTCTGGGCAAGGCATTATTAAAGGATGCTTCGGGCAGCTAAGATTACTACTCTAAGGCTGATATCGTTATAACCAATCTACTATCTTCTGCTCGGAACCCAGAAATTATCATCATTTTGGTGCACACATTTGAAGCGTTTTCCATTTATTGTTCAGTTCAAAGTTGAAGTATGTTGTATGTTTTTTTTTGTTTTTTTTTTTCGCACAAGTTGAAGGAGACGAAGCTTCAAGTGTTGTTTATTTGCATATTGCATATGCAACATCGAAATGCACTCACAACTCATAGTACCGCCCCGATGCGGCACTCTCTGCCGACCATTCGAAAAAAGTGAAGCAACTTTTAAGTGGCACTCGAAAAAGTCGTCTCCGTCTGCCTTATTGTTGTTGTTTTTGGTTGACTGTTTTTTTTTTTTTTTTTTTTTGGTTTTTTTGTTTGGTTTGGCTGCTGTCCAAGCAACTGTCGCCAAGTGCTCCATTTCACAGGCGGTGCCGAGTTTTTGTTGTAAAGCTTATTAACCAAATTTGTTTCGTGATGCGTATTTCATTTATTTATTTCGAATGTTTTCTTTTTTATCAAGTTTAATGGATTTTTAATGAGTCTTAAGGGCAGCTTTTGACGGCATTTTAAAGTGCAGTTTCATTATCGCGCATAATCCTGTTTGCTCAAATGATGAAGAGGCACACTGGGCGAGAGACGCTCAATGAGTTGTGGCAAAGTGAAGAAGCTGTACGGCGAGGCTGTGTCTCATTGAATCTGAAGAACACTAGAAACCTACAACTATACGAAATACACTTGAAAAAATCACAGCACAGGCGCATTTACTTTCAATTCCATTAAAAAAAACACATGGGATATGCCGCATTCGAAACTATTAACTTCCGAAACGGTCATACAATGCAATCTTATCTCTGTTAGTCCCCGCAATATAACTATCTTTTTGCACCTACCGCAACTACGCGCTAGAGTATGAAAATTGAAATTAAAGTTCAAGTTTCCAAGAATTCGAAATTCCAAACTCGCAACTTGAAATGGAAACAAAGTAAACAAACTATCGCATTAAAAGATCATAAAAATCAATCAAAAGTGCGACATTTTATCAGCTCGCAATCGTGTCGATGTTGTAACCAAAGTACTAGCGCGACTTCTATAATAAACAAACCTTTTGCCCCTACTCGCCCCATTCCAAATTGGGGGCAGTCAAGTGTGTCTTTGTGCTAAGGAATTTAAAAATGACTTAAAACGCCGGTTGATAAACCCCCCCAAGTACGTACTTCATGCTTAAAATATTTGCGTATTGCTTTGCTTTTTTGGTGTAACTTTGGAATGCACGAGTTCGGGTAAGCCCCGCCCACCGCCCATGTGATTATTATCGTTTACAAATCGAAGATTAGACTTAAGCTAGCGTATGCACGATAAACCATAGCCTTGCACAAACCTTTGCTTCAAGCGAACTTGTACAAGGTTGTTGGCGTCAACTTTTGGCTGATAAGCGCATTTTGGCACTACCTTCTAATAATCTAAGAGATATTTTTGTTTTTATTATTTTTATTTTTGTTGTGGGTGTGTGAGTGCTTTTACACTTGAACCGATCGATGATGATGATGTGACGACGTACAAACAGCAAGTTTATTTATCAGAAATGGAATTTTAATTGAGTTAACTTGTCGCGTTGGGGCTTTTGGGGGCGCAGTTTCTGGTGGCCAAACACTTTGGACTCTGGACCGCGTAGTCTCGCTAAGTCTTTGCGGCGGCGGCGGCGGTGGCGGCCTCATGCATCTTCGTCACAAGCTCAAAATGTTGGCGTGCTAAGTGACACGAAAATATTACTGACCTAAGCTAGATTAAGTGGGTCTCATGACGCATGATTAAAATTTACATAGACATCTTAAGCATATATTAGTATCAAAGTTATATCGCATGTGCACGAGCGCTACGTACTAGGCCCCAAAGTCATTGTCCAATTTTTATGCTGAAGACTTAAGCCATACGAATGGGTTTTTAAGGCTCTACGTTTCCAAAAATAGTATTGCCAGAGCCTCAACGCAGTGAACTGAAAATGCGAAAATAGAAATGGTCAAATCACGCTGACACGCCCCTTAAAACGTGTATGAAGTAAAGCAAACAATCGATAGTTGGGACAATCGATTTTGATCGGGGGGAAAGTACCGATTATTTTTGAAGTTCAGCTCAGTCAGATGGCTGTATTGAGCCACATTGCCTTAGTTCTCTTTAATGATCTATTTCGGGCACTCACCAAACCTTACCAATAATCATGCTGCTCCCAACTCTCTCATTAGGAAACCATATTTTTATCACCATTCCCGAAGTAGTTAGGGATTCTACTAGAGTCTAGGAAAACCCAACTGAAATATTATCTCTTATCGTTTGTTGATAAACGCATCGTAAGCGTAAGTATAACCGATATACGCTGCGTTTCGCTGACGTCTTGCCGTTTTCGGTTTATAGCCTCCGCTTAACACAACTGTATCCCGGATATGTTCGACTCTATAAGTTTTGCGCAGACACGATCGTGTTTAATCATGTTGGCAGGAAATTGAAAATTTCAATTACATTTACCTAAACGAGGTAATTAAAAAGTGCCAACCTGCAAAAAGTACAAAAAAAAAAACCAAACATATTGCCAAAATATTGTGAATTTGTTTCTGTTCATTTTTTCGTCGTATTTGCTTTTATTTTTGCTTTATCGCCATTTGTTTTATTGCTAATCCAAAATATAACAAATTATTTGACAAGAGCTCTAATTGATTGGATTTTTAGGCGGTGAGGGGGCACAAATACACATACTTGATATTGGCATTGGCTTGGGCCTAGGCCTCTGCGTACGGCATGCAAATTCCTTAAATAGTTTTGAAACGAATGGGTCATATGGCATATTATCTGTAATACGAGTAAAGCTTTTACTAAGAGAACTTAATGCCAAATTAATGAGAACAACAAGTTGTGGTGATACCATAACAAAGTTATGCTACTATCTAGGGAGTATTTAAGCGTAAAGCGTATGCAAATTGTAGACATATAAACAATAACACTCGGTTCTTGGGTAATTGCCAATAGCGATTAACGATGACTCGCACAAATTCGATAGCACTTCGATTGTGTAACCCAATTACTGTCTGTATAAATAAAATATTACTATACGTAAATAATGTAGTACGATTTCCAAGAACTATTCATTTCGTGCACAAGACGTAGCTTAGCACATCGTCTACCCTCGTAACTATAGCAAGATAAGAGTCCAAGCGTTTTGCAATATTAATAATATTTGTATATGTGCTGACAAGACTATGAAATATTATAAATGCAAGTTGGTCTATTCCCTCCCCACGCACTGACTAGCTAGCTGTTTGCACAAGCACCCTCCTACCCATCCAAATGCCCCTAAAGGCGGCATTCGCGTTGCATGTTACAGGAAATAAACAATAAGAAATTATGCACTTGTGCCGTGTCGCATGTAGCTTTAAGATACAGATACACACGCACACTCAGTCATGTTTATAGCCTCCTCGAAGTAAAAACATTCAAATCGTGAAAAAAAATAAAATGAATTATGGATATGGCAGAAATCATCATAAACGGCATGCTCTGGTCTGTCAACAAAACGTATAAAAAGCACCGACTGGCGCTTGTGCTACAATTTACTGGATTGTGGAAACAAAGACTGCGAGAGAGAGAGAGAGAGAGAGAGAAGGAGAGAGCGAGTGGTAATATGTTGGCGGTTCCAGAGATACGCCCAACTTCCTACACTGAGCGGAAGTTTGAGTTTTGATAAAAACTTGCAGCGTCTAAGCGTCGTGCACCCAGAAAAAAAGGGAGAGTTATGTTTACTTTAGAAATTGAGTTCCTGGAATTAACAACGAAAGTTATGATCCAATTGTTCTAAGTGGGTCAGTTCTGCTGACACAAATGAACGTAACTTGTGTTTTGGGAATTTAAAATGTGTACGCCGTAGACAGATTTTTGTAAATTATATGTGGTAAATTTACAATCTGAGTGTCTCAATCGGTTCATAACCGCTTCGTTAATGCAACGTAAGGAGCACCGTTACAACAATAGAGCATAGGCATGTATATGTCGCACAAGACACGAAAGTTATCGCGCAGTGTATAATACGAACAAGAAAGTTGTAGAGAAAGAAGTAAGAAATCAGACAAAGAATATTTTAACATTTTGCGGTTAATAACCGTTTCCTAAATTCATGCATATTATGTATTTTTATAAATGTGGCGCTTAAGTCAATGCAAAAAATATGCATAAACTTTAATATTTTTTACGAGCATTAAACGTTAATGCTTTATCTTTGAGCAGAGTTACGCTAAAGTGTAAGCACTTTATCTAACTACGCAAAAAACAGTAGTACCAAGCAGGTGCGATCTAGAGCATAATACTGACCCACCAAATATTTTTGCGCAGTGCATTCATTGAACAAGTCAACCGTTTGGGTCTGTCATTCAATGCCATCCACTTTATCAAGACCCAAACGAAGTCTGATAGCAGGCAAAGGAGTGCGCCATAATTAACAACAGCGGCAAAATATAATAATAATAATAATCATAATAATTATTATTATTTTAACAGTAATATAATATAATTCTATCTTTGGGTTGTAGCTGTCTTGTTTCGTTCTTAGCGCCATGCACTCCATACATTTCATACCACACAGTCAAAGTGTTCCACGCGTTCTTTCATAGCTCTTGCCGCCTTCACCTGTTTTTTTTTATTTAGATACACAATTGACTATCCGTATCTTTTTCTATTAATCAACAGGAGCAAAAGTATTTTTGTGATAAGATTACAAGTCTTTAGACCACCAACTAACCATAGCGCTAGGTTGCCCCTCCCGTTGCTTCAGCTAACTGCTACGGAAGACATGTGCCAAAGTCGAAAAAAAAAATTGTTCAAGATGTGCCAACAAAAATCAACAAAAAAAAAAAAGTTACAAATTCTAACCAATAACAAGTTGTTGACCAACATTTTTTTTGGCAATCTTTCAAAACTATTTTGGAAGGGAGCTGTGTTGAGTTCCGGCAAGTGTGATTTTTTATTGCCGGGAGCCGAGCCAGCCACCCACGCTAATTGATAACAGCAAATACCATAGTGACAGGTCGACCACATTGCCAATAATTGATAAATCTAATGTTTACTTAGTAATTATTATTGTATAAATTATAATTACAATACCCCTTCGCAAGTATTTGTGCTTTGTATTAAGAAGCAATATATTTTTGGCACGCGGTGTCCGAATGTCTTCTACAACCATCATCAATTTTCGGAATGTCCATAATATTTACATAGAGACTACTTAGCAGAAGTAATTTATTATTCTAATGCGTTTTAGGTCAGTTAAAAATAGCAAAAGGGATTTCCAATTAACAACACAAAGAAATGCCTTCTCTTTAAAGAAATAATAGATCTTTGATCTTTGACAACTTCAATTCTCAGACTTTATGCTAACTTAGTGGCCGACATTGAGCAACCTGTCAATCCATACGCTATCAGTCCGTCAAGCATTTCCTGTTACTCACTGCTTGAGCATTCATTCATAAAATGTTTGCTTTAACCTTTTGTACCCTTCAAATCAAAACTACCAACGTTATAAAAATTCCACTAAAATAATGTCCAAATATAAAATGTCTTGTTGCCTTAGTTGGGTTTACATAGAGCGCCATGGCTTTGGCTGGGTCTTCTATCAGTTCATTGACAGGAGGGGCCCATCAAAGCCACCCAAACCAACGCGCCATCTGCGTCGTCCAGTCAATCTCAATTGTCGCTGACTGAAAAACTGCAATATTTGTCCAGACATTAGCAAAGTCAATACCCATACTTGGAGTATATGCTGTGAAAGCCAAGACATGGAAAACTGCCAAGCGGAAATCGCGGAAAAGTATCGTACAACAAAAGCCTTTTAAGGCGAAAAAAAATATAGCTGAAAAATCAAAATAAGAACGTTCTACAATCGAATGTGCCGCCGTTCTATTATATTATTTTTGTTCTTTCATTTGGGATCGTTTACGCACAAGTCCAACCATAAAATATTTAGTGGGGGACTTAAGTTCTCCAGATTTCTAAACACGAAATTTACGATACCGAAAGTGTGGAGAAGCTCTCATATCATGTTGGGATTTGATAAGCGGGCGGCAAGTGTGTGTTTCGGAATTTGTTTTGAATCTGAAATGCTGAAATGGCGCCTTAAAGTTTGGACACGCTAAGTTGTACCCATTTTTTGATTGGGGTAGCTTTTATGAAGCTAAAAACAGACGCAAATTTTGGACTTGTAATTATAGCAATAACAAATTAATCAACATAGCACCAAGTCCCATAAAAACCAAATTTTAGCAGTTGGTAAGTTGTTTTGAGTGAAGTGCGTCAATGATGATTGATTGATTGGGCACGTTTATAAAACGCGACAGACTTAAGAGTATTAAAAGGCAAAAAAACACAAAAAAAAAGAACTGAAACTTTCCACTTGTAATCTTGAAAAGGCAAAGACTACAAGACATTGCAGATTACAGGGAGGAAATATATGTATGCTGTTTGCCATGAATTCTATCCAAAGTTTTAATAAAATACCAATTATAGCAGAATGTTGGTCGGGCTTAAGGACTGCGTATTGAATATGTCAACATCGAAATTGTTAGTTAAGCGCAAAGTAAATGTGATGCCTGTATATATCATATCTTGAATATCAAAAATTTGCAAAGGAAATTCTAGAGGGAGATAATCGTGCATCAAGCAATTTCCCTGAACATCGAATGCGATAACTAGTGCATGTCTCCAATTCTGTAGCAGCTTAGCTTTTCATACAGCCGACCTACATTGCCTCTTAGATGCTTCCCATCTTACAATCTGTCACAAAAAGTTCTGAAGAAAAGTACTGCTCTTAGCTTTCTTCAGAGCAGCAAAGTAAGCTGTTGCCATGAGGCATTCCTCCAGTCTAGAAGGAAGTCCCAGCATATGCTTGGGTAAGACCCAGTTTCTTGTTCAAATCCCCATTATGTATCTGTACAAAAAAAAAAAAACAAGAGTGCTGCCCGAATCATGGCCAAACTGGAAGATAACTTCGAAATTCTTATCTATCAAATGAAATAAGAGTAAAACACATTATCGAGATAGATACATTCACATAGAACTAAGTACTTAACTCTTGGAATTTATAGAGGCAATACCCAGAAGTGTTAGACATATACCTATATCTATCTCATTTTTATTTTACGAGCAACTATCATTTTGGCTTGTTGCTAAAGGTAACATACAACAGATACAAGAAATGAACGTTTTCTCCAACTATTGACAATTCAATTAACGTTTTGAAATAATTTGTTGATAAGCGTCGTTTGGGGTTCTCACTGTGACAACAAAAACAACAACAAAAAGATACAATAGACTAATAACAAATTGTAGAAAGAAAAAAAAATTAATAAGTACAAAAAATAAATGGGGGGAAAAAAATTGAGGGGTTACTTTAGACTGGGTCTGGCTGCGCTATATGGTGAGGTGGTAATTAATTGACATGAAGGGGCTTTGCAATTAGACGTAATTAACACACAAACACACTTGAGCACACGTCTGGTATAAAAACGATGGGTCATTCCTAGACAGGCCTCAGTCCAAAGTTCAAGCAGTGCATTATGTATAGGCGCATTTTTTTGCTTTACTTCATGATTATCGGACTGGAATACGGCTGGAGGCAAGCGAGAGATTTTACAGATAACTTTGATGGGGAGCATTGTCTACAACTAAAAGCTACAAGCTTATCGGATATAATTTGGGCTGCTTCTATTGTAATCTTCAGCTGTAGCATACTCTTGCTTGTTTATGTCGTGGAGTTGATCGAGCAGTCTATGATAACTTATTTTTTTTAAACAATTTCAATTGTAGAAATAAAAGTAATAAATGCCTTAGGGGCAACATTTTGAAGAAATTGTTTGGATTATTGTTATTACAATCTTTGAAAGAATTGCCATAATAGCTTGAAAATTATAGTTTCTAAGTGGCGTGGTAACGTTTAAATTAGCTGCCACCCTAAAGGCATAATTTTGCTGGCGCCATCTAGCGCACACATTAAACAAGACAATAAAATGTTATTGAGCTGAAGGAATTAATACTTTTGAAAACATTATTTTTCGTAGGGATGGTAGGCATTCGTCTGTAAGTTTTCACACTCACAAACGTTGCTTTCTATCACCTCCTCGTTCTCAGCACAAATCATAATAATTGCGGCCTTGACACTTGCCACAGCACTTATTATAATTTTTATGTACACACAAAAAAAAATGTCATATTATTATTCCCAATGAAGAACAAGTTTGGAAAAAAGTACCAGCTATTAGGAAATGCATTAAGTTTATTAACAAAAAAAATATATAGAAAAAACGCGCAACGTAAATGTCGGCCCACTTCACAGTGACGGGGTGTACAGCGGCATATTCCCATCGGGGACCGTAGTTTTTTTTTAAACATTAAATCGTTTCAGTAAGAAGCAGTGCGTTTATTTAACGACGGCACTGTACATTAGCTACAAAAAAAACTATATAATAACTATAGAGTAAATAAACTGCATAAACATATAAATAAGCCGACAATTTCCAGCAACAGCGACAATGTCAATCAGTTTCGCTTCGAATGTCGTGCTTATTGTTTTAAATTTCCCAAAAAAAAAAGTGACTTCGAGTGCAGAGGCCAAGTTTATGAAACTATAATATTTATGAGACAACTTTTTATGATGTAATATTTATGAGTTGGCAAAAAAAAAAGTAGTAATAAAATATATATGCAAGTACTTTGCTCTCCTCTCTGTGCCTGGGCAATAAATTCGTAATTTATGTAAGATGACACATAGATATATGTAAATTATATTTAAATTGTTAGAACTATAAGTTTAGAAGCTATTAAAAGTGTTGGGTAGAAATGTATTTTTGTATGCCTAAAGTAAGGGTATGTAGATGCGTACGACGTTTGTAACTATATTTCAAAAAGTGTAGGGTATTGAGTTTATAGAAATGCTGCAATATGGCTACAAGTTGGTGTTATAACGTTAAAAATAATCTTCAACATGTCTAAGCCCTAATAGTCCTCAGTTTTTAATCGGAAAAATCGTATATAATCATCGTATAAAAAGCAATAGAATTTGAGAAGTGCATTAGGTCGATTTTGCTTATAGATTTGGCTTCGGGCGGAAAACTTTTAAAAAAACCTCTTTCTGGAAAGTTAACATTTTATTGCTTTAGTAAGTAGTTTCGGCCATATTTTCCTTTGAAATCGAATGGCACGTTATTTGAATTAAAAATAATTGCTTAAAATAAAAAAATAAATTTACTCCACTTGACTATGGACATCACTTCAAAGGCGGAACATGAAGATTATTCTAATAACTGCTGTTCGAAGAGTACAGCAACCCGCAGTTTATAGCCAAATCTTTAATTAATAGAAATATTCCTGAGGCCCACAAAAATAATTTCTTGGCCGAAGAAAAGATGGAGTAAACGACTTATCATACGAAAATCATCGAATTTTACCTCAACTTGCTGTACTCTCACAGATCTTGACTATAACGTGCACAACAACAGTTTTTGTACTTCAAATGGAAATATTCTGCTATTACGAAATTGCATTTCGTAAATGTCAAGAATATTGGTAAATATTTGTCACTATTCGAAAAACATGCGATTTTCTTAAATTCTCATAGACAATAGTTAAAATTGCAAACACCGATTGTAAATTATACGAAAACTACGTAAGGCATAGATATTGATATTGTCTTCTGGTAAGTTTGACTTCTGTCACTTGAAGTAAAAATACTTTGATAAGGATTCTTTTTTCGAAACCAATATATCGCCTTATGACTTAGAGTAAAGTCTGGGTCTCGCATAACTTTTCTTTTCAAATAATATCGGCTTACACATTTCATTGGCATAAACTACAATTGTTTTTTAAACAGAACTACTCCAACCTCAAGCATCATCTACTTAATGATACTCATAACTTTTGGCTTTCTAAAAATATAATCCAAAAAAAAGAAGCAAAAACAATTTACTCTAAACGGAACTTGTTAAAACGAAAATTTCCAAGTGGCTTCACGCCCAAAGAATTTCAGACATCTCAGTTATTTATTTCGGCAAATTAACAACAGAGCTACAGAAAAAACGCAAGCCAACACACCACACACACACGGAAGGCACACTTAAAATTGATTGTAAAGTTAAATTAAAGTATGTAAAAATTCCAGAAATAATAATAATAACAACAACAACAACAACGACAACAATAACGAGAAGAAGAGGGCAAGTAAATAAATATTAAAGGGTTGGCACAAAACAATATAATTTAATTAGCGTACAGTTGTTGGCATTTTAATAATTATTTACTTGAAATTTCCTTAACATTGTTATGAATCCGTGACAAATATTTACCTTGTGCAAATTGACAATTTGTCGTTGTCGTTGACGAAATGCTTCAATCTTGACTTGAGATAAAATACTTGGCATAGTTTAAAGTTAGTAAAAGATAAAATGCCAGAATTGTGGGAGTGCTGGGTCAACAAGTTCCAGTTAAAATGTTTTTCGATATAGTTTTTTTTTTTTTTTTTTGGTTAAGAACTTACCATCAGGAGGTAAATAATCTTGGCATAGACCGTAAGCTGTGGTAACCTGCAAATATTGTAATACAAAAAAAAAAGAAAAACAATTAGTTATAACGTTTTCTAAAAATCGATAAATATTATAACTATAATTTATTATTTTCTTACAGGTAAGTTAAACGCTTTGGACGGTACTTCCCCCAAAAATGCTAAACAAGTAAGTCACCAGCATATTGTTGCTGGTAGCCCGCTTAGCAAATGGTACATAATTTAGCAATATTTTGACAGTGTATTTCAGCCCAAGAGTACAAAATGCGCCTAGTTAGGTTTTTAACAATAAATTAAGTTAAATTTATTATGCAATTAGTTAAAGCCAACAACGGCAGTAGCCGAAAAGGCGTTCAAGGCGCACAATGTCAGCTGGCAAATAAATTTTACACTAACCAGCACAAAAACAGACCCCAAACCAGCAACAAAAAACTTTCAAGGCATGGCTGGTGTAGGGCAGTGCTAGTGCTTGTGGGGCAGAAAGAGAGAGCAGGCTGTGGCTTATGCGGGGCGAAGGGGAGGAACACAGCAATTGTTGTGCAAAACGAAATTAATTGCCAAACAGCTGTTCAGCTGTCAACGGAAACAAAGCATGGTGAAAAACGGCAAGGAATTTGCAAATAAGTTGGCAGCACGCTGCCTTCAATGACAGCAGTGGCCATATTTTGTTTTCTGGAAAAGAAAAAAAATAAAGACCTTGAGCGCTTATGCAAGCAAATCCAGTGAAATGAAATGGAAAATTGCGTTAGCGAAAGTCCCAGCACGTAATCACTTGAAGACGCGGCGGCAGGTACAAGAAAAGTTGTGCTGCAGCAAATGAAAAACTAACATTATGATAAGAGGGATTTCGGCAGAGGCTTGATCATAGATAATAGAACGGCGAGAAACGTGCTGAGTTTTTGAGAAATGTAAAAAGTTCTAATTTAATTCGCTTATTAGAGAACTTTAAGCATGACAAAAGCTTCAATTCGTATTTTTTGCGGTTCTATTTATTTTAGCAAGTTCGTATTCTTTAAATATTTCAATAAATTTGATACAAATCATGGAAAATAAACCCAAAAGATTTTGCAATAACTTTTCAAAATAGTTTAAACTTAATTAACTTATAACATGTTCGATTAAGCTCTTAATAATAAATAAGTAAATTTATTTTCTCTTGGCCATGATATCATTATTAATCGCTGTTCGAAGAGAACAGAGGCCTGTCGGCCTATGAACTGTCGTTCAAATCCGAACCGAATCCGTACTTATTTCCCTTGACATGCAGATATCTTAATTAATCGCTGTTCGAAGAGAACAGAGGCCGACAGTTTATAGCCAAATCCGAACTGAATCTGAACCAACTCCAAACTTATTCTACTTGACATGGGGATATCTCGATTTATAGCTGTTCGAAGACTACGGGGACCCACAGTTTTTAAGCCGATTCCGAATGGCTACGCCACTGCTAGACAAATACAACAGTGCTAAACCTTCCGGTTTAGAGGCAAGTACGTTACCACTACCGAGGCCCACTATATTCTATATACAATATTTAGTTAAAAAATAAATCATAGTTATAAATAAATCTCATCCCGAAGTAGCTCATCAACCTTATAGGTTGTGTACGTTTGACGTAGACTCAGTCGAAGCATTAGTTACTCATACTGATCGCCTAATTATTCTCGCATAAGCAAAGGTAAAATATAATATATAGCAGTTGTAATTTATAACTAAAAACTAAGGGGCTTTATTCTCTGTGTGCTCTATGGGGCCGATTGAAGCTCATTTTGCCGTTTTCACCTCTGAATGTTGAATATAATCGACTAGAACTAAGAACCTACTTAAACGCTACGCATTTCTAGCTGTTATATGCAATGCAAATTACATTTTCGGTGCTTAAAAGTTGCTAAAAACTAACGCCCTGCTAACTTCCTCTTTTGCACTTCCGACTCACTTTTATTGACCTGTTTCGGCATGCGAAAAACCCATTTGCTTTCACTAGGCCAATCGACCGACTTCAATCAGTCAAACTGTACTCAAGGCTCTACAAATCACAGCGAATTAGCCGAAGTTGGTAAAACTTTGTGCACGACCCAGTTGTTGGCCAATAGGCCAAAGGTTCAGACCACAGGTTGATCTATCTGCGAAACGCCTCATAGAACACATCTTTACCATTCAAGCTAACTGTAAAATAAATTGTTGTAAACAAACAGAAAGTTGTTGTTGTTCGATTGTAAGAATCTATCTACGCTTGGCTTGGCCATATTTGCTTAGCTTGAAGTATCATTTAATTGGAAACACAGTTGGGTGTTTTCGAGCCTGGTCAGTTGGCTGCCTGTTCATGGCTTCATGGCTGGCCAGTTGACTGCCGCCTGCTTTTAGCTGCCAGCTGCTGTCTTCATCAACTTCAACAGATGAAAAGCGGCCTGAACATCTGATGGACGTGAACGTGTTCTATGGCGAGAAGCAGGCAAGTTGCAGTTGTTGGCCGTAGCAGTCACGGCAGCAACCAGTTCACACTACATGCCACCAAATCAAACAAAATATTACGCATACGCCGCATGGCATGCTTCAAAATAAAGAGACTTGAAAGCAGACCAGTTGCGTTCGTTGTTGTTGTGATTGTTGTGGTTGCTGTCGCTTGTAGGTGCCTCGTCTTAATTGCAAGCCACATGGAGTGTTTAATTGCAAATTATTCAAATGCTTCAACGCAGCCAGCTGCGCAGTCGGCGATACAGCTGTCATATGTTGCGCTGCCTTGAACGCGCAGCCACCCCCGCGCGCGCCTTTTGACAATTATGTATCAAATTAACACGACGCCAGTCTGTAGAGTTTATTTTCCAGAGAAATATAATATGCATTCATTTTTTTGTTTACCAATAAAATTTGTTGGCTATTTTGGGCGGGGTGGAATATCGACTACGGGATGGACTTTCACACGCATAAGGCGCGGCTAGAAAGTGAAGGTGAGCCAATTGAATCTATCCTGAGCTAAATATCTCAATTCAATTCATGGTTTTGTTCATAAGACGTACGTCTCCTGCGTCTAGTACCAATGGGGTGGGGTTCCGGGTAAGGGCGCAGCGTGCAAGCTTTTCCTGCTCTTGTCTACTGATGGCATTTGTTAAACATTTTTGTCCACTTAACTCGCATAGTCGGGAATTGACAGAAGCCGGCAGAAGTTATGTTGGATATTTTAGGCATCTAAGCGGAAGGAGGATCTATACTATATATGGAAGAAAGTTCAAGTGATACTTTCTAAAAAATACATTCAATTCTTACTTCAATTCTTCTTTCAATCATACAACGATTGCTTGTGCATTTACAAGACAAATGGATTGCACGTTACAAAATATTTTCAAAAGTAATCTACTTTACGTAGTTAGTGTATCGCTCAGGAAAAATAACGAAAATGTATTTTAAAAGTATATTTTTTGTGTGTTGTCAAATGAAATTAGGCATGAAATGTGGTCTGAACTTTTGCTCGATTTATCTTTGCCAAATGCATTTTTTCTCAGTGTAGCTGTGTGTGTGTGTGGGTTTGGGTTTATTTATGGTTCTGTTCGGCTCTATGCAAATTGTGCAAGTGTTTTGGAGTGCATGTTACGGAGAGACTTGGAGTTTTTTATTTATTTTTTTTTTGCAATATCTAAGCGCCACGTGCCTTTTTTATGACCAATTTGCTTAATTTTTGTTATGGGTTTTTTTTCCCAGGCTTAATTTATCAGACGGGTAGCCAAAACGTTGCCCTTCATTCAAGCATATTAACGGTCAGCGAGTTGTTGTTAAAAATGCAAAATAATTATATTCGGACTGTTTATGAACGCCGTCTGGGGGTGTGTTGCTGTTATCGTTTTGAATAGCTCATAACCGGGGATAATGCATTTCTAATGTGTGGATCATTAAAAGCAAGTCCATGCATTTATCGCTATGGAATGCAATATCGATAGGTAAATCATAACCGGGAAACTGAGAGGGCTCTAACATGCAAAATACATATAACCTGCAACGTGCCACTACACCTGCTGCAATCTGAGTAGCAGCAGCAGCAGCGGTCATATGCGTGTTCAGGCATCTGGACAACGTCTTAAGTTGCATTTATATGCAAATAACTTAAATTGTTTTCAATTTGCCACTGCGTCGTCATAGCTGTGCTTGTTGTAGTTGTAATACACTGCATTTAAAGCAGGAAGATATATTCACTTTGTGCAAGCTTTTGTTAGTTGTGAGAAGTTGTAATCAGCAATCTGATTTGTATTTTTATCAGACACTTTATGTCTAACAGATTTTATGAGTACCCTTTACAATTTTAAAACCTTCCTCAATTAAACTTCTTCCCTTCTCAGCTTAAGCACCCTTCGACAGTGACTTCTATTCGGATTATTGACAAAAGACTATAGCCTCCTCCTCTGAGCATAAAACAAATCTTTTGAACCTTAGTTTTCTTTTAAAAAATTTTGCTTCGATTCGAATTTTTGCTACCCCAAATTCACACATAACATTGTAGAGTATCGGTAAAGTCGCCATGCCAAGCATTCAATTGACCGTTTACTGTAGCAACATTCCTTTTGCCAAGTTGCAACTAATTTTATGGCTAATTGTCTACCCGGTGCAACCAAGAAAACGATGGACGCTGTGATTGCTGATGAAGTTGTGATATTTGCGATAAAAAATGTTTGTGATAAAAATTATTAAACATCGATAGTTGTTGTTTGCGTTAGGAATTTCTTAATGGTCTTCAAGATGCAGACATAAACCTAGACACACACACACAGGCATATATATCTGCGCATAACGTATACGACATGTGTGCAGGTGGCAAATTTATTGTTATAGATCAGCAGGGGCCAACAATTAATGTTATTCAATTTGGTTGCGATTTAAAGCACAAAACGAATAAAAAAATTTAACACTTTTCGTGAGGAAACTGTATGATAAATCCCAGATTGTAAAGTTAATGTTTCCAGTTTTTTTCTTCAAAGACTAAATAACGAGGACAGCTCAGAAAACAAGAAAGCAGCAACGTGAGTTTGTAGTTTTATGTCAAAAATAAAAATACGGAAAAGTGTTTCGAAGTTTGGTAGACCAATAATATCCCAAAATAGTTATTCAATCGATAACAAGAATCGGTTAGCTGCTGGTGTTGAATTTTCCCTAGGAAACATTGGTAAAGCGTAACCCAAAGTCGTCTCGAATCAACACACTTCTTTCTACCGAGTTACACAATAAATCGGTATATGGATTTCGGAGTTAACGTATACTTGTTATGCAAATTCAAGCACGCTCCTTAAACTTTAATTATCTATAATAATTTTACGCGTTTCTCGTCGCCTTTAAAGCTCGAATTATTCAACTTGTTGTCTACCATATATAAAACAATTAAATCAAGCATATATTTCAATTCGAATTAGCAAAACTCACGAAAAACTGCTTATAGATTGCATTCCGATAATTTAATACCAAACAAAATCAATTTCCTTGGCAAAAGTTTCTGCACAATCGGAAATTAATCAAGCGCGTCGTCATTGGAAATTGAACTGCAGTGAAAAGCAGCGGCAGATGAATTTTCGGTTTATATTTTATGGGAATGAGTTGGACATTTTATACGGCAGCCGCAATGCGGCAAAGAAAAAAAATGGAATACAAATAAATAAGCTACGCCAACCAAGTGGTAAGTAGAAAAAAAAAAAAAATCAATAGTCAGTTGACAATAATGTTGCGCGGGGGAATGTGAAGAGACCGAGGGTGACGTCTTCAAAAGCAACTTCAAAGTAAACTTGAAGTTGAGGTTGACAAAGAAATACGAAAAAAAAAGCGAAACAACTGCGAGAAAGGGGAGAGAGAACTGTGATTGTCAGGCAGTCGTTAGGTTTCTTCCAAGAGTTAAGCATACACAGAACTTGGTGGGTTGGTCTGGAGCACCACGAGCTGGCTGCCTGACTGATGCCGACTAGTTGACTGGATTGCTATTTTTAGCAGCTAGAGCTGCTGAGGGTGTTATTTAATTTTAGCCAAGTCTAAGACGTAATAACCTAGCTGCTGCCAAATGGACTTTTGGTAGCACAGCCTCGTCATACGCGCTCAAACAAATACTGACACTGCCAGCCAAGCTGATCCAAGCTGATCCAAGCTGATCCGCGCTGATCACGACGCCTTCACATCAAATATTGTTTGGCCTAGCACTCCATTGACATGACATGCGCCCTACCACACACAGATCAGCACACGCACACACACCCAGCCATGAGCTCTGCTCAAGTGATTTCTAATTCTATCAATTGAATTGAATCTATCATTGAAATGCTAGATGCGGCGGGCGGGCGAGCGGTCGAACTGTGGTAACGAATGTAACGAATGCAAAACAAACTTTTTATCGATTGCTCTTGATTGATTTTTTTTTTTCCAACATTCAACGTATTCGAAATGATTTAATGTAAATGTTTTTGCAGTTTTATTAAATAAACTTCTTTGTAATTATAATGATATTGTTGCAATTGTTATTGCGAATATTACATCATGTTTTTTACTGGAACTCTGTTGACTGAGTCAATAAAAGTTGTTTGTGGCAACACTGAGAGAATGCAATGCCTAGGAATGCATAATTCCGACGAAGCTTTGGCTAGCTGCGTTTACGTTGGAAGAGACTGTGGGTAGATCAATGAAGATGGGTAATGAGCTTTATCGAGGCATATGCAAAAAGTAAATCACATCGAAAAAATCTTTTAAATCTCGTGTTGTATTTTTCGAAATACAGATTATGTTGCTTCTTCAGGATATATTATTCAGACACTCATTTAATTTTTTCGCAACTGCATAATTGTCAATCGATCACAATTTGAGACAGACAAAAGCGTGTTTCCTATCTTACCCGTTTCGTTTACAACCATCAACCGGAAATTCCGCTTGTAGCTTCTAAACCGTTTCACTCAAAAACAATGATAAAATTCTTTTAACGCTAAATATCTCGAAAATTTTACTTGGGCAAGCATTTCTTTTATGGATGAGATCTATTGCCATAAACTTCCTGTCAGACTAACCCAATTATTTCTTGGTTAGAACTACATCAACATATATCAAAACATCTCGAAACCAGATTTTTACTTTCTCAACGCAGCCAAACATGTTCCCCCGCACAATTCAGCTATAAAACTTGCATACGATCAAGTACTTTTCTAATGGTTTCCACAAAGCGTATAACTGTCTTATAAATTGCCATTTAATTGCTTCATTTGCTTCGACAACGGGAAGACAACAACAACGACGATTACACATATTTAATGAATATGCAATTATGGAGAACAACATGTAGACGCCAATATTTATACAGGAACTTGTATGAGTAACCAATCGAGTACTGCAATGTTGGTTGTGCACAAGTCATGAACCCGTTGGGGAGACACCCGCATTTTGCATTGACCTTGACTAAATTGCAAGATAACATGAGTTCGCCGGGTAAGTTGATCTTTATAGAATAAACTACACCAGCTCTCATACACGTATAGTCTTCAAATTATCTTGAGATTATCTGAGAACAGTATTTTATGCAACATATCCTACGCAGCCAGCGACTTTCTTTCAGCCAAGTTAGGTGAAAAATATTTAGCCAGTTAGCTGCAAACGGCAAACAAGCTTACAAGTTTCCCACAGTTGGAGCAAGTATGCAGCTCGTATTCTTGGGAAAAGTCAGTGAGTCCAGCCCACGAGAATTGCGCAAAAAGTAGCGCCCAGTCAAGTGGCAAAAAACACGCAATTCATGATCAAGTGTAATTTTTTGACATTAATATGACAAGCCAAGGAGTAGGCGCATAAAAGGCATCAGCCACCAGGCACCAGGCACCGGGCATCGGGCATCGGGCGCACAAAAAACTGACAGCCATCAACCATCAGCAGGCAAAATCAATTATGCGCACGAGCACATGGACGCAGTTAGTACAACTGCTGTGGGGTGTGGGGAGTTGGAGGCGACCCAAGGGGTCCATGACAATGACAACATTGCAATGATTGAGTATGCAGCGGTTGGCCAGTGACAGGCAACAAGCCAAGAGACAAGGCGATAAGACAAGACCAAGTTGTGGAGCAGCTGGTGGAGGCACAACGGGACGGCGCACAGCCGTGGCGGCACGCATGCGCATTCATTCACATTCATTCGCTGGCACTTTGGGTTGATGAATGTCTGTCAAAATGGCCATTGGACAAGTGGAGCTGCGGCATGTCATCACAGCAGGCGGGGGTGTCCGCGCAGCGTGCTGACATTGACACAATGCAAACGGAATAATGAAGAATGGAGTCGCGACAATGCCGGTTGCAATTCCAACTACGTTGCACAGTGTTCAACGGAGTGAGCCAAGTCTGGACTTGCAAAATATTTTACTGCATTTAATTTCAACTCAACGCGGCTGTCAACTAATTGAGTTGTTTTGCCCCCACTAAAGCTGCTGCTCCCCCCAACTTGGGCTTGCGCCTTAATCCATCCATGTGTGCGCGCGTGTGTGTGCCGCAAGTTAAAAAATTTATCGGCATATTAATGCAGCATATTTCAAATGCCTGTCAGTAGCTTGACTGACTTACTTCCTCACTGGTCTGTCGCCGCCTGGCTCGTACAGGAGGGGGAGGGCAGACACAACCCCCCCTTGGAACATGTTTATGCAATTTACTGCCGCTACTGCCTGCTGGTCTAGAGTCCCGACTGTAGAGTGGGCCTTGGTGCCGCTACTCGCTTGGCTACTTGTCTTATCAAATGATTTTATTTATGCTATGGGCGAGCATGTGTGCGATAATTGGATTATTTACTTTCGCGGCTTAGCAGCAAACAAAGTTGTGAAAATTGTCGGGTTTTCGCTTTCTATAAAGCTGCTCGGTCTACGGTCTAAGCTTCACTGCGTATATGCAGCAGCAGACAGCTGCGTTACCCGATTATCAAAGTAGTTGATCTGGGTCTCGAAGAGCTGCTTAAGTGTGGCATCTTATTTGTGGATGGTGAGAAGAGGTACACATATTGGTTGCTTAGTTGCTTTCGCGGGCCACATGGAGGTGTGCCCATATGCTGGCGACCTTGCTGCTTGCTGGGCCCCTAAAGTTTTTCATTTTAATCCGATAATGGCGTCAACTCATATAAGCATCAACATTTTTCACTCTAACACATCGCCTCGAGCTGATTGAGAGATCAAAGAAATTCCCCACACACACACGCACACCAGACAGTTCCACAAGCAACTCTATTCAGGTCAATCTTAAACTGACAACTGTTAACTGTTTGGCCGTTAACCCACTTGGGCGCGACATCGACTCATACAGTACTCATACAGTACAACACCCAAATTGGCCACTGCTGCCCACAAAAATGAATATGCATGAGTTGTGTCAGGAGGCTATGCCACAACGCGTTTATCAACCATTTCAAACAGGGGCCGCCTTCAAGCAGGCAACCCGCCAACCAGGCAACCAACCAGCTGACCCAATTACCAGATATTATAAGCATTACAAAGTCGTCGTTGGCCTGCGGCATTTCGCAGTTCTCTTGGCCAGCGGAGCCAGCCACAACGCACAACATAGGCAGGCAAATCCAATGTGAATTCATAAATCACAAATCACTTAGGTAAACATGGACACCAAAACGTTGGACCGAGCAGAGTAGTGTTGTGTGTGATAATATTGACAAATTGAGCAAACATTCGCACACAATTAATAATACAATAGAACGGATAGACGGAGCTGCAGCGCCCCCACGTGTCCATTGTCGCAGAGGTAAGACAAAAACGCTAAAGCCAAGACAACATAATTCCTTACTATGGGCGCCCACATGGTAGAGAAACAGCAGCGTATTATAGACAGCAAAGCCTAGAGAAGAAGCCTTGAAGTGGCACTCGCCCACGATAGCAGGCCTGCTGATGAGCTTGCAACTTTTTGGAAGCTACCGAAAGATCTAAGCACTTCAACATGGTTGCATTGTGAGTCGTGCAAAGCATACTTGATTGATGATTGTTGCACAAAGTTTTAGCTGCATCCTTTGATGTGAGTGCTACAGCAGCTGCACTTTCAATTCACCACAAACGTGGTCGCTGCTTTGCTCCTCTCTCGCACAAGCACACAAAGCAGCAAATTTATGATCAGTGTGTCGTCCAGTGGTGACCAGAGATTGCTAAGCCGCTTAGAGTGAGTGTGGCCGGAAAACTTGACTAAATACATTCTGTGTTGACAAATCAATTAAATGTGAAATTTAAAAGCTCAACACGGCAGACAGTAGCGCCCAGAGCTCGTTTCGAATTAGTCCAGCGAAGATAAAACGACAGCGGATACCACAGCAGCAGCAGCACCAACACGCAATGCCTTCGGCGCGACTCTAGGCGGGTTCGTTCCTAGGCCCTACGTACGCCACTGCTGCCAGCCCAAGTGTCAGTGTCTTGGGCGCTTATCGTATCCATTGATTTCCCGCGGCCTGGGCATGCAAATCGTGTCGTAAAGTGTGAAAACAAATTGCGCGCCATCCGGACAGGTTCGCTACGAGTTGCCACGAAACTCATTGCGGCCGCAAGATATAATTGCACTCGATTTGTAATTCAAGATTAAGGGCAACGGGGCCGCCTGTAGACTGTACGCTGCTGTGGATTTTGCACTCAAATGCAGTTCCTTGGGTTTTCGTTCTTTCGTTCTGTTCGATTTTTAATTTATGTGCAATGCGCCAGCTCTCAAAGATAATCACTTAAAATGTGGGCCATGAGTTAAGTGATTATGTAAATTTGTGTTCTGCTTGTTGAGATTCTGTTTGTGCTTGGTCGCCTACTTTTTGGGTTTAACCTTGGGCGAAGTGTTGAAAAATTTCAACGCAACGCATTGCCAACGCTGGCACTGGAGGTGAAGAGAATGCTGGGTTCTGCATGGCGTATGGTGAGATCGTAATAGAGCAAAAATATCTTCGTTTGTGTCGAAATGCGGAACAGACATTTCTGTGGATGATGCAAGCCTCAAGGCAAAGGATCTACTCAAGCAGAGATTTCAGATGACACAGTAGATGGGTACATTCGAAGCAAAATTACTCCAAGTTCAAAAAAACAAATTCTCCAAAGACATTTCGACTAGACAAACAAAAAGCGAACTTTTAAAAAAGTTCAAGGCATGCACAGTCTACATAATGTAAGGAATCACTTCAGGGAGTTTCGAAGTTCTCAAGGCTTAAGTCGACGCTTAAATATTCGTAGGGACGAGCGCTTAGACTAAATTTATTTTTGACTACCAGTGCACGGCTTTTTTTGTAGCTTAAACTATATAATGTCTAGGTAGTATATTTGAAACTTTAAAAATAAATTATATAATGCTGGATATACTTACATCGTATTTACTTGACCTCATTTTACCCATTTATTTTGCATCTAATTTGCATTCGTATTTCGGCTAGGCTTTCTTTTTAATTTCAATCCCAGCGACCATTTGTCGGCTTTCGTCGTAGTACAAAATATTTTTTTTTGATTTCTTGTTAACTTATTTCACACTTTTTTTGCCAATTATTATTTAAGTATTTAATTAATATTGCAAAGTTTATTAAGCCGACATACACGTATTCAATTCGCTTATAATTAAATTTAATGCTTTTATATGTTACTTGCGTTTCTTTTTTTTTATTAATTTATTAGGCGTTTAATTTAAATTTATTAATTATTTATTTAATCTTTTTGTTGTTGAACACTTTAATTTATTACACTTTATAAGCACTTGTGTTTTTTTCTCTCTATTTATTTATTTTTGTATTGCCACAGACACGCACACACACACACACACACGCATATAACTTAATAATTTAGCAGCTTTTATTATTATTAATATTATGCTTATTGTTAATATTTGCACAGTCTTTTGAGCATGTTTTAAAAAGTAAAAAGGCTTCGTCAATCAATTGTGGCTGCAAAAGGAAGAAATTTAACAAATATTACGCATACGACACGTAGCGCGTGAAGTAAGCCAGCTGACTGAAATTAGCCGAAATCAGCGTGGAGCAGCAAACATACCAAATGTGGTCGACAAATAAAAAACCAAAAAAACAAAATCGAAAAAAATTGCGTACGTAAAGTCGGGCGTGACCGACTTCCAAATGTACATTACACGAGGTGGCGCCATGACCATGGAATACACTCTTTTCAAATTAATGCGAAAAATAAGTGGAGACACACAATGGGCATATTTGCTGGAATGCAGTTTTTAGTTAATTTTAAAATGTAGATGAAGAGTCCTCTGGGGGAAGGGAGTCGCACTGTTATCTATGTAATAGTAAGCTGGCGGCGTGGCAGAACTCAAGGTTTTTGATAAAAAGTTGTCGAAGTCTTTTTCGACACCCATTTTGCAGAATCCAATTTTTTTGATACAGTCGATTCTTTCAAAGTCTTTAAGGACATCCCTCATCTCGCACCTCAGGGCATGTGAAGTGCGTTTGCGTACTTTCGCTGTTGTTATACCCTATAACGTGCCCTTAGCTATCTTGGCGGACTGCAAGCTTTTTATTCTATCGAAATCTCTTTGGCAGTTTTTTTTCGACACCCCAGGAATCTTAGGCCGTGTAATGTATGCAACGCTAAGAAGGCGCCGTGGCAGACCCCAAGTATCTTTCGAACTTTTTTCCGTCATCCCTTTAGCATAAGTTCTCCAACCACGTGCCGTGTAATGCACATTGGGAATCGATTAAACTTATACGATCTTACATAAGAAATAGCTTCAATTCCCTGTGGGATAAAGCCACAACCCACAACCTCAACGATTATCCTGACATACCCTGCTGCACGGCGATTTTAGGGTATAATGACTAGCTCGTTTTCTATAAACTGTGACAGCTGCTGCTGCTGCCTTTTTAGCTACTGCTTTCGACGGCTAAATTTTTGTTTTTTCTATGTAAAATATTTACTAAAAATATGGTCATAAATAAATATGTACTAAATACCATAAAATACATAAAAGATTTGTGTAATGTTTTTGGCTGACACGTTTTGGTTATATATATTTATTTGGTTTTTTTTTTTTTGACTTGACTTTTGGGGTCTGCTTGTGTGTGTTTATTGTGGGAAAAATCGTTAGACAGCAACAACAACGACAACAAATGGTAAAAATGCACGAAAAGGCAGGCTAAACATTGCGGCAACAGCAACAACAACAATCACACACACATGCTGGCACACACACGCACACACACACACGTAAGAAAACGGGCCGCAGCAACCACGTGAAAAATGCCGGAAACAGAAATCGATTTGTGCGACTGTGTGTGTGTGTGTGCAAGGCCTGCCTTATGTTTCATTTTGGCCATATTCCACACATAACTAATATATGAAAAAAAAAAAAACATTTAACTAAATAACATATTTTATTTGGATTTCCCCCCTCTCTACAGAGAGATAACTTTATATTAAGTATACGCCGAAATTATGTCACAGTCACACACGCAACGCGCACGAAAGTAGGCAACATTTTGCTTGCCACACAAACAAACAGCAATTTCCCCCGCCCAACGCCAAAATAGACAGGTCGATTTTTTGTAATATTTTTTTGTTATTAAATGAAATGCAATTTTTTATAAATTTTCTAAAAGAAATTTCCAAATTAACCGTCGCTACTACTGCCTGCCTGCTGGCGCTGCTGCTGCACGACGAACACGACGCGTTGAAAATTCACGTAACAATTGATTTGTGTGTCAAAAATGTCACAAGTGTCAAGCATGTGTGGAAACACTGCGCTGCGCTTTTACGGGAAACTCGCATAGTGAGCGAGTGAGAGCGCGAGAGCGCGTTGAGAGTGCGTAAGAGCGTTAGCTTAAGAGCAGCAGACGACCAATTGGCCGAAGAGCAAGCAGGGCTAAAACTACTTAGCAATGTGAGCGCTGCTGCTGCGCGTAGACCGTCAACACAGGTAGGTAGTTAGGTCTTTGCGACTTTAAGAGAGTCGAGCGTGCACGTGCATCCTGTTGAAAGAGAGTGCAGTCTATGAAGCTTTAAGCTTAGATAACGTAACGTTTTGATTTAGTAAGTAAATAATACGTTAGTTTTGATCGTTTCACGTTTTTTTTTTTTTGTTAATTTTATTAAATTTTGATTAAGTTTTGTAGATTGGGAAAGGTAGCATTTTTGTTACCTGTTAGATTTCTTAAAGTGATTATTATTGTTTAAAATCAACTAGTTGCAAGCCAAACTTAATTCCGATTTCAATGGAAGCCTAAATTGTTGAAATAAGCTCAGCGGGTATGAAAAGAGAATTGAAATTGTTCGATTTTTCGTAACATCTAATTTTTTTCTTTTATTGCAATTCATTACTAAATCATAAGCAGTTGATTTAAAATTTTAATATCGATATCTTCTACTTAGATTTATTTTTAAAGTTCAAAGGTAGTTTTATAGTTTTTTATACGTATTGCTTACGCCGACGTTGACTAAAACTAATGAAGTTGGATTGTACTCCATTTAGGGATAAAATTGAAGACTACCTCCGCCGCGTTTGATAGTTCAATTTTTGTTGACTTTATGCCTATATTTATTCGTAATAGAACCAGCTTTTATTTTTCAAAAAAAATTTAAAAACAAATTGTGTAAATTGTCTTAAAATAATAATAATAATGTAGAACTTATAATTTTATGTTTTAAAAATTGATTGAAAAAGAGCGTAATACTTTCTAGAAACATACTTCAAAATTTGTTTAACATTTCTAAGAATTTTGCCAATATTGCCAATGTCGCGAAATACCCTTTTAGACACTTAATTTCTACCAGAAAATATTTTAAAATATACAAAAGTTAAAGTTAATACCAGATAAGGAAAGCGTTATGGTTGCATGAAAAAGTATCATGAAATTTAAGTGTATTTCGCGTCGATAAACGATTTTACACTTTCGCAATTGCATTTGTGTTGAAGTTGGATCCTATAGTTTGACAAAACAAAAAACTTATTTTACAATACCCAGCCAGCAGCATTATTCATATTCGTTTACCGAAAGTTCATATTTAGTTTTCCGAATGTTATTACTGCTTTTAGTACAGCAAAGACCTTAATATTTTAGATAATTTCAAGTTCTACTGTAACACTTGAAGCAACTTTAAGCCTTAACTTGAGTGGGGTGCTCTCTGGTTTGCCTGTTCGTCTGGTTCTGCTTGTCTAAACGGCTTAAAAGGCTCAAATGTACTTAAATAGGATACGGAAATGAACGTTTTTCTTGAACATTTCACAACAAGACCACGCCACACCACACGGCAGTTTTCCATAAGGGGTACGGCACTTCGCAAGGGTGGAAAACCACTCGAAAAAAAAAATAAAAAATATTTCTGACTGGTTTCAGCTGAAAGTGTGGCCGCGGTAAGTTTTGTGGCCAAAGTTGCTGTGGTTGCGCTTCTGTGTGCCCCGCTGTGGGTGCATTTCAAGACGGCTGCCTCACCAAGTGCTAAGCCTCTACGTGGTTGTTGTTGTGCTTGTTACTCTGATTATTGTTGTTCTTGTTGTTGCTGCTGCTGGTATTTAAATTAAATGCAGCCAATTTGCATAATTAACTTAGCCGCGCACTTTTATTTGTTTTTATTCATATTTTATTTGTTGCTCGTTGGCCGCCGCTGCTGCTGCTGTGGCACGCACCCTCCTCTGTCGGATATTAATTAGTTTTTAATGTAATTGCACTGTTATTGTTAATGTTAATGTTATTAATTAATTAATTAAATTTTGCGCACATTTTGAATTAATAAAATGTTACAATAAACATAAATTATGACAATGCGACGCGTTTCAACGGTTTCATTCGATTCGACGACCAAGACGATGACGACGACGACGACGACTTTGGCTGCGGTTGTTGTGAACCCAACTAAATGCGATGCGAAACTGGCATCGGCAACGGCCTGGCGTCAGGCCAGGCAAAAAGAGCGTAAACACGGCAAAAAGCAGACCAGAGCGTAATAAGAGCATAGCCAGAGCTAGTGGCAGTGGCAGTGGCAGTGGCAGCGACGCCGCCGATTGCGTCGCGTGAGCAACTTACGGTCGGTGGTCTGCCATCCCAATGCCCGTGGCCCGTTGCCCGTTGCCCGTTGCCTTCTGTCTCTGTGTTTCTGTATAAAATGCGGGCGGGCAGCAGCAGCAGGAGCAGCAGCAACAACTACAACAACAACAACAACAATCGACGCGCCACTTGAGGCTAATAACAACAACAACAACAGCAGCAGCCGCAAAGACAACAACAGCGCAACTTGAAAGCAAACCCAACAACAACAACAACCAATAGTACCGGAAGACTTCATTTTGATACAACGGCAATTAAATACTCTTCAATTACAAGTTCTAGTGATAAGAAAGTTGATTTAATTTGACAGGACTTGCAAGTATGCCTTAAGAGGACAACTTGTGTTTTTTATATAATTTCTACCAATTGGGCAATATTTTCAAAACTTTTTAATTTTTATTAGATTTAAATCGATAGTCTACGACAACAAACTTTGCAGTTTACAATTACAGGACTTTTTTTTGGGGGGAAAGTATGTTTGAAACGAAATAAGTAGAGATGTCGAACTTTAAGATTGAAAGATAAAATGTATATTTGTGCCTAAATTTTTTTTTAGGATTTCGTCTAAAGTCAATAGAGATGTGGGAATTTAAGACTGAATTGTTCAACTTAGCCTTCACTTGTAGGGTTTAGAATTACGTATAGTATCAATAATATAATGATATAAATAAAACGACTTAAAAATTAAAAGCACATTCTGAAAACTCGGCTTAACTGAGTTCTATGAAATGACAGCAAATATTGATATTCTTCCACATTAAGCTTCCAACTTTAAAAATTTGTCATTATTGCTTGAAATAAGCTGCTGTAGAGTAGCTTGCTATCGGCCACCACGCTCGTCATTCACAGTTTTGCATGTGTCTAGTAAATACCCTTTCTGGCGGTCGGAAATGCACACTTTAGGCTTACAGACTAAGCAAACTAAACACTTTGATGAGCTTAAATTGCCATAAATCAAGTTGACAGTAAAATCAAATGCTATTGATAAAATCAATAATACAATAATAATAATATAGAAAATATTTCACAAAAATATATAACGACGTCGATTTGCGGCTCTTCTGCTATCTAGAAGTTTCCTCCGCACAACGCGACACATCCTATCAAAATCCATATAGTATCCTTCCCATAAAGAGTATAACAAGAACAAAATGTAAGCAAGTTGATTGCAACTAAACTTGTGGCCAGGAGTCGACGACGAGAAAGCTTAGTGCGAGCGGTGGCGGCGACGAAGATACTGCAACCTCTATGAAGGAAGTTAATGTTGTTGTTGTTGGTTTAGCATGCAACTTTTTAACAAAAACAACAACAATAAGAAGAGCAACAACAATACAGAAGGCGCAAATTGAGCAAGCAGCAGTTGCTTTAAAGAGCACAAATTACTCTTTTTTTCTTAGCCGCATTTTGCGGAAATTGTTATCAAGAGACGAGCAGCAATGAAAATGAGAAAATGTTTCAAGAGAGCCGTCGCATAACGGTCAATTTGCCAATAGTGTTGCAAAATATTGCATGCGATATGTTCAAATTCAGTTTAAGAGTTTGACTCTCTTGGTATGAAGAGCACATTGAAAAGCCTTTTTGGGGGTTGAAGCACATCATATGGTTTAACGGAAACTGTTGGTGGCTACAGTGAAAACTGGCCATAGTGAACCCATGACGGAATTGTCAGAGTTACTTTTTGCCTCTTTTCATGGATCTACCTAAGTCTTATGCGAAATAAAGTAAAATGTGCAGACAATAAATGTAAACTGAATATAGACTTGTGATGGGCATTTTGCATAAGAGGCACCCAGGCTTGTTTTTTATACCGTACCTTCTTGATCTTTGCTTCCTTTGTGGAATTTTACAATAATGTATGTGTCCTTCTCATGACATCTTCAAGGCCTGATATATTTCGTTGACTGCAGAATCACACTTTTTATTGTAAGATTTATCACATTTTGAAGTTTAGCAAAAGGCAAACGATAAAAAAAACCTCTCGACTTATTAACTTGAATATATTCCACTAGTTTTTTCGAAAAAAAAAAAGTTGTTGTTAATTTTTAATGAAACGTGCAGTCTTGACAATTCATAACGGAAATCAGCTTGCCAGCTTTATAAAATAATTAGTGCAGAAAATCCTTCCCTCAGCCGAGTAGAGTTTCCTCATTGTTATTTTCGCATTTAGACTTTGAATCACCTCAATTATTTTTGTAAGAGAAAATGAATTCATGAATGTCAAAAAATATGACTGCACAAATATTGTTTAAATAATCTCAAAATTCCTCAAAATCTAACAGAAAAAAAGAATATTGATCACGCTTAAACGTTGAGCCACATAAATAATTTTTCTAAAAGAAAAATCTATTTGAATGCCGAATACTATCGCCTCACACTTATTTTTTGAATAACCTTTAATCTTTCCAAATCCGGCAGCACCTTAAAAACTATTTTAGACATACTAGTAAAATGGTTCCCTCATTATGATGATCTGATTTAGGCGTTAAACCACCTCAGTTATTTTTCTAAAAGCAAAAACTATTTGAATGTCAAAAACTATTACCTCAAAAATGTTTTAAAAAAGCTTAAGAGTTCGTCAAAATCCTACAGAACCCAAACTATTTTAGAAATTTTGTCTTGCCAAAATAAAGTTTCCAATTACTGCCATTTTTTTTTGGCAAACTCTTCCGCCATGCCGGCCATAATCCACCTTGGACAATTGCGAGTAAGCACTGTAGGCCAAGTTTGGCCTACCTTTGGTAAGGGTAGTTTTTCCAAGTTTGAGGCGCCACAATAATCGCATGCGATAAATGCTGCAGTTTGAGTTGCAAGCAACAACAGGTTTGACTAATGACAGTTGCAAGCCCGCAACATAAGATAATGCAACATGTTGCACGCTCCTCACGCATAACATTTGCAACACCAAAACCACACAACCACTTTGGGGGCACAAAACATCTTGACAGTAGACCAGCATTGCCAAGGGCTGAGACATGCAATTCACACCACAGCCAGTCGACGCAAATGGTAATCAGTTATTGCCGTGTTTTCTGTGATATATTGACAGCATTAAGAGCGCTCTCGGCGCGCATCATTAATCATAGACGGCTTATTGCAAGGTATCAGACAGGCCGTGAACGTATCCTATTAATTTGAACACCCAAAACAAAGGTCATAAGCGGTAAAAGATCTGCTTGTTTTTGCCTTAATGGTGTGAACATGCGCGGAGAGTAACAAATTGCAACTTCGGGGCAAGCACGTGAAAGATCGATGGACAGTTGTTGGTCAACCACCCGCAACAAAGGAAAGAAGACGCGCACTGCAGCTGAAGGACAACAAGAACCGTAGATGTTCCTGCAATAGCAACAAAAAGATACAAGATGCATATAAATACGTATATATATAGGTAATACCAAGTTACACGCATGCGTGGCGCAACCACGCAGCGGGTGGCAGCAACGTCGTAATAAAACGCAGGCAACAGCTACGCTATCGTAGAGATAGCCAAAACCCAACAGACTCCGCGACCGACTCCACATATCGAAGCTTTCGATCAAATTGCCTATACGATTGCCTTGCGTGCTTTTTGTGTACTCTATAGGGTCAGGTTATGTTGAGTGCTTCGAAGGAAGCAGACGAGTACTCTAGCATTTTCGATGGGTGCCTCTGTAGCGTAGTTCTTCTAAAAGCTTAAGTTCCCTTGCAACCACTTTGTGCTACCCACTTTGTGGCTGAACTTTTGTAAACCCAAAAAATGGAGTATAAATTTCGTTTTACTTGCAAGTGTGGAACGCTTAGAGAGCACTTTGGAGTCGGCTCTTTGCCGTCAGTCTCTGCCTTCTCACTTGTTTCCTATTTTTGTGAATTCCTTCAGCCGTGGCCGTGGTTTCGTGTGTGTTGAAAAATTCATTTTTTTTTAATAAGCGCCCGTAAAATAAACCACGCAATATCTGCGCAATAAATAAATGACAATTATGAATTGTTCATCGGCTAAGGAGTTGGTAACGCCAACAACGTCATCGGTATCCACAGCTGCAGCATCGTCACCTTGCGGCCCTTTGGGTCGTCGCTTGATTACCGGCATCCTCTGGTGCACTATGGCTGGCGCTCTCTGGAGCTGTCGTCGTTGTGCCAGCTCATTAATTTGTTGTTTATCGCACCTTGTTAAAAACGCATCGTCCATAAAATGCAATGAGTACGGCAGAGGCACCGAGAAGAAAGTAATATAGAAGCCGAGATGAAAGATGTAAGATGAAATAAAAATTCCTCAAATGCTTAAAGGTTGTTTGGCAGGTTGTTGACGTCGAGAAAGAAAGAAAGGAAGCTATATTTAAGTACGGATTACAGCAAGAAACTTCAAATTAGCAAGCACTAAGGTGAGATAACTTATTTTAAGATTATCATGTGCATATTCGATTTCTACTGTCTGAGATGACACTGTGAAAAATTGCTTTATTGTCGTTATTGTCTGCAGCCTCTCAAGAATTCCCCCAAAAATGTAAGCAATCAAAAAAATAATATTTTTGTCATGTTTATTGACTTTAGGCATTCCTATAACGATTTATTTACCTACTCAATTTTTGCAATTGCGCGTAACAAAAATGTCAAACCAAAATAGCTAGATAATTATTTCCTTTATTTTTTCTGTTTGTTTCGTTAAATTTTTTTGTTAAGTTCGTATTTTGCTAACAAGTTTATAACGCTGGGTCTGTTGATTTATGCAAATTATTAAACGATTTCTAATAACTCATTATGCGACGTCAACACGGACAGCCAACTTGCGCAGCGGCATGACTGTCAGTTTGACAAGATGAAGAGACTTGGCAGTAGCCGGTCTCAGATCTCAGGTCCCACGTGCAATCAACTCTAGCCAGATCATACATAGCCTATCTATCCTATACAAAAAACTACCATATGAAATTTTGAGATTTTATTGAAGAATCTTTGGTATCATCTCAACTGGTTTTTGAGTTGAGTCCAATTGCATAGGAAATGTTACCAAGCGTTACAACTCGCAGCAACAAACGCAGCTACCCCTTTCGCCATAAGTAAAACTTTTCTAGCAATTTTGCGTTGTTTTTCCTCAGTCAGCTGTTAGTTTTCACATAGTTAAGATTGTATAATTTTTTGCCTGGTAATAAGATAAATACGTTTTACTAGTTAGAAGTTTGCCCAACTATTTTAATAGTCTTGCTGACCTGTAAAGATCTCTGCGCTTTTTCCAAGGTTTTACTTTCGGAGGAGTGCACATAACATGCTTTCAACGCTTTGACCCTAACTACAGCATTTATTTTACGCGAAACGTATTGACCCACTAAAAGCTTGTCTTTGGCATTACCAAGAACCCAGCCAAATGGCACCTAGCATTAACTTTAGACCAGACAGCAGACACCAGACAACTCCGACTCTGACGTTGGGCAGAGCCTCTGAGTCTCCTATGGCCATAGCAGCAAGTCAAATGATTTGGCTTTGACTCTGGTCAAGACATTGGCTAGTCGAACTATGTTCCGAGTTTTACGTATTTGCATTTGCATTTTAGCACTTGGCACAAAACAAAGTTAAACGCTGTTGTCCAGACCGTGTCCATGTCCATATCCAAGTCCATTGTGCTGATTGCGCATGCACAGTCACAGAGCCAGTTGCAGATGCAGTTGCAGATGAAGATGGAGGCTAGCTCTGACAGTGCAGCAAATGAAAGTGGGGAAAAAGGGTAATGCAACTCTAGTTGGCTTGGAATTCTCTTTGTGCCTTTTGTATATAACTTAATTCTGCTGCCTCACAGCCACGCCCACAGAACAAACGAGATTGCCTGGGACGGACGTCTTGCCAAGTGTCCCTCTGTCGGTGTTCCACCTGCCGCCAATGCTGAAGCGCAGCGTCGCGTGGTTGCATTTCTGCAAAGGGGGATGTATAGTGAGCTTTTTTGTTTAGCAAATATTTTTTAACAAATAACGTGTTGAAAGCGATAGGGATCCAAGGATCTCAGACGCAGACTGGGTAGATATGCAGATCTGCGTAAACCCCGCTTAAACCCCAACTACACCTCTGCAGGGTTAATTCTTCTTGTTGTTGTTTTTCACATAGTGTGGGTTGCCTGGACGACACGCGTATCTAATTACAAAAAAACGAGCCAGGCGCTGATTTCAAAGATAAATTGCCGACGACAAGAACTTGCAACTGCAACAACAACAACCACAACACGACAAACTTGCAGCTTCATGATGAATGTATTTATGCGCTGCTGCGACGCCTCAGTCAAAGTCAACATCGACGCCAACGCCAACGAAAATAAACAACAGTTTATTGGCATTTCCTCCACCCGGCGTCTCCCGCTCACGTACACTGCATAATGCGGAATGTGCGATATTTGTTCTTGGCTTCATCATCATCATCGTTGTCGTCGTTGTAGCCACCATAGTTGTTGCAACAATATCTTGCAGCAACACTCCTCCCCCAAACACGACTGCACATTTTTTAAGTCATTTTAATTGTTTAACAACATTTATGAGAGTTGCATTTCAAAGGTGTCAGTTTAAGGTCTAGAACCCTATTCAATGTAACTGCGCGGTATTTTCTACACTCTGGAATTTTTACGTAGAATCAGAATGTTTATGCCGAAGAACCAGCAAAACAATGCGAGCCCAACCTCCTCACATAAACAATGACTGACAGCGGCGCTTTGGTTATGAGAGCAACAGCAATCCAGCCAGCCAAAGTTGCAATTTGTGATTTATGTTACAGTTTGACCGATGTGCGTAGATCTTGAAAATGCAGAAGACAGTTCTTTGATGTTGCTGATGGTTGAAAACTTTTTTAAAATGAAACCAATGGGCAGAGCATCAAAAGCTAATACCAGCTACAATTCCCAACATATAGTACGATCAAAATATTTTGCGTTTTATTTTGATGACAGATCAAGTCTTGGACTGCTGCTACTGCAGCTGACAGCTTATGACATTAAACTTAAGTTGTTACTTGTTTAATTCGTAACCTAAGCCCTTGGGACCAGCATGCCCTCCAGCAATGACAATCCCAATCACAACAACAAGCATAACTAGAACATGAAACTTCCACACATAATTCAGGAATCATTTCTACAGATTGCATATTGAAATAAAAATTAAAAACTACACTTGACCTCTCGCTGCCTCTAGCTGGTTGCACTGCATCCAAAGATTGTTTTGCAGCGCCAATGTGCCCCAACCACAATAACGACAACTCCTCAAGTGGCTTGCCTTTTAGAGTTGCTGGACTGTGTGTGTTTGTGTGTGTGTCTGTACATCGTGTTCAGCAGTGGCTAGTAGTAGTGACAGCCAGCCAGCCAGTCAGCCAGCCAGCCAGACTGACTGACTGACGGACTGACTAACTTTTGGATGGCGCATTCGTTAAGTAAACATGCCACGGTACGACGCGTTCCTAAAAACCTTGCAACCCAACAACATCATCATCATCATCAGCAACAGCAACAGCAACAACAACATTTGTGTCGGCTTCGCTTTGCATCTTTTGTTCATTTTAGTTTAAATATTACCTACCTCTCCGTTTCTCTGGCTCTCTGCTGCTCTAGGTGGCCATCCCAGCTGCCAATAGTGCATGGCATTTCATGTACTTTTCATCTTTTTCAATCAATGCCCATGGGTTATGCCTATGCCCATGCCCATGCCCATGGACCTGCTGTCGTCCACTCCACTGGACACCGAAGGAGGCCGACGCTGCCGTCCATCGGTTCAATGCTTCAATACCTCAATACTTGAGTCGCCTTTTTTAAGGGCGCTAGTTTAGGCCCTCTTGTTGTTGTTGTAGTTGTTCTCGTTGTTTTTGTTTTTTTTTTTTTTCTGTTCAACTCTCCTATAGGCCCGTTTATTTGTGTTTCTTAATATTTTTGTTAAATGTTTCAAGCGCGCGTAAATTAATCTCGAGCTTAATTGCTTTTTTCTGGTTATAATATTTTTGCATGGAGTGCTACTTGGGCGCTAACCTTGAGCAGCCGTCGTCGCGCCGTCTGTCCCAAGTGGGCATCCAAGTGAAGCCAAGTGATTATAAATATGTTTTTTTTTTTTTTTCGGGGGGGAGGTCTATTTTTAGTTGGCAATATTTTGAATTGTCATTGCTTTGAGTAAAGCTGCTGTTGGGATTTGACATGAAACTATGTTGATTGGAAGGTTTTGAATGCTTCATATTGAAGTGAAGTGATAACATTCAAGTTAAATGTAAAAGTGTTTAGGAGTTACATGTCTCTTAGGAGGAATTAGAGAAGCTTCGAATGCTTCTGGAAGATGTAGAGGCTGCTGGGGTAGAGTGAAGTTACTTGTTGTTTCTTGTTGAGAGTTTATTTGATTCTATTACCAGCAGAAGAATTAGAGCTCGTTCGGCGGTTATGCTCACTTTTTTACTTCAAGTTTATTTCAAATAATTATATGTCTTTAATTGATGTAACATTGGTAAAACGGACCCAAAGGAGGTACCAATAGTTTAGATTTCTATTTAATATTCTATGTCTTCCAGAAGTTACGGAATTTGAAACTCTATAGCTTTGTAGCCTGTTTATTCTGATTTCGTTCGAGGATGTTGCAACAAGTTACAGAACATTCGACATAAGACTCAAATATTTATTCTCTTAAGAACCACAAAGCAACGTTGTTTGAGCAGCCTGACGTCCAGGAGATAGAAGCTTGTTAGGAATATCTTTGAGTTTCAAATTTTGGCAAAAGTAAAGACTGCCGTTTTGCAGCAGTAAATCGAGTAGCTGGCAAAACCCCTTTTGTATATTAAGGTATTTTCACTTAGGTTGCAATTTAAACGAATTACAAGTCAAGTTCTTCATCTTTAGTGGCTCACACCTGAATCCAAAGTTAGTTACTATGTTTAAGTCAGTTTAACTGAGCTGTCCAATTTATGCCAATTTATGCAAGTTTTGTCTTGGCGGAAATACCGCACAAAATTTACTGCAAGGCAAGAACCACCAGAAACATCCACAGGAACATCCACAACAACAAGAGTAGCAACAGAGGCAACTGGAACTAGAACTGCCGGCCCCATAATGTGCGGCCATGTGCCCCAAAACCGCAATACCAGCGAAATACCAGCAAACTCTCACACTAAACGAGACCTTGTCGGAGTTTGCACAAAAGCAAAAGCCACGAGCCTGGTAATTTGCTATCAGGCGCGCGCGCACACACACACACACCCAGCAACTGGAGGCACCAGCTCCGATTCTGACAGAGAGGTAGGCAGGAGGTAGTGGAGCTGCTCCAGCAGTGCGCGCGCGCACGATAACAAGATTAGAAAATAAGATTTATCTCATAGATTGATAGATTCGATTACACGCAGCGGTTGAGACTGGGCGGGCGGCAGCGACGGCAGCGTGTAATTACAACAAAAGCAGCAACAACATTGTCCGAACGAGAACAAAACGGCGCACAGTCAGAGTCAAAGCTATGGCCAATAGACTGGACTCCATGCATCCAATAGACGCAGCTGAGCTCTGAGCTCTGAGCTGTAGTTAACTCTAAGCTAAGACAAGGCGAACTGGACTAGTAGACTTGAGACTACTACAACCACCAGCACCACCACCAGCAGCAGCAGCAGCAGCAAGCAGCAAACGGAGCAACAAAATGTTGACTCTTTCTTTCTACCACGTTCCGGCTGGCGTTTTAATGGACTTTTAACTGGTTTCTACTTCGCTGTGGCGGCTGTCTACGCGCGCACCTGCAACACATTTGAGGCGATCACCAAGTTGCACCAAGCCGTGTCCAGCCTGCGCTTGCTCGGACTTGTACATTCGTTGTACTCGTCATAGACTCGTATACGCTATACTCTCTGTCGGGCGTTGCATATTTACTAATTTAATAATTCAAAAGCATTTAAATTCCTAATCATATCTTGGCAAAAGCAACCGCCTGCGTCTGGATTAGCTGCAACTCCGACTCCGACTCCGACTGCGACGGTAACTGCATCCATGGCTGGCTGGCTATGCGAAATTAATCGCCTGCCGCAATTTGTGAAAATTTCTCACCATTTCATGCAAACTCCTTGTAGAACACAGATACGGACCATGTAAGTGTGTGTTCACATGTGCCCGACTCTGTGTGTGTGTGTGTGTGTTAGATTTCCACTTTACTGTCTATGCAATTTGTTGGCTAACTAGATGGCTATCTGCGCAATGGCCCGATCCCTGCCTCTGCCAGGGGTTCCTTCAGCGTACTTAATACACTATAGTTGGGGTACGAGAAATTTATAAGGCAGCCACTTCCAAGCGAGACTGTTTTGGTAGGCGGTCTCAAAGGCATCTTCAATTCGAAGTGAATTCAGGGGTGATAGAAGTTACCACGATTTACTGCTGCATAGGCCTTAGACAAAGACTTCTGCCGTAGTTACTGAGAAGAGGAGAAGATCAAAAGAGTCTTATGTCTATTATTTATCCAGCTCCTCTTTTGTGGAAATTATTCTTAGCTAGCCACAAAGAACCTAGTCTCTTGATAGAAATGAACTCCAACTGCCTGTTTTGATCCCTAATTTAAATGTTAATATCTCACTTGGAGACTCAAAAGATCTCACTTACCCAATCTCTTAATCAATTCTTCGCACTTCTTGGGGATCAGCACGTGAAACTACCACTCCAACAAACCTCAATTATTAAAGAGATTTTGGTATAAAGAGCATTCAAGAGTCGGACTGATCCGAATACTACTCCTTTTTTTTATTTCAAAGCATTACTACTGCTTTTTATGCATCGTTGTTGCATCGCCTGGCGTTAGTGTTTTGCGTCTTATTAGAATCTAATTGTGTTGCAAGTTGTTGTTCTTCAGCTTGGGTGAGCTCGAATGGCCAAGTAGGCGGAGTCTGGGCATTGGCCAGAGTTTGCAACAACGTTAGTGTCTTAACTGAACTGCAACATGTACTTTACTGAATTTGAGTACCATTTGAGATACCAAAACGCCGCTAGTTGGCCTAGTTCTAGGCTTTAGATGCAGCAAATGCATAACTATTAAGGGAAGTTCTGCAATTACGAGTTAGAGAATTCGAAGAAGAAGGGGTTCAAGGGTTTTCGATAGATATTTTTGCATACTAATGCACTTTGTATAGCTCAGCTACAAATGCTGAGCAACCATATCATATCAACCAATATCTGCAAAGCTGCTTGCCACTGTTTCATTCACATTCCTCGACATACACCCACTGCATTTAAAATCGAATCACAAAGCCATAACGCAGCCGCCACTTGGTCTGTGCCCAACATTGAGTAGGTACAAATGTGCCAAGTTTTGAAAGGAATAAACTTTTACTACTGGCGTCATCATCTCAAAACATTACGCAATGCATTTCCAATCTAAAGGCATAAAAATAAAACAAACTAAGCACTCTGGCAAGCACATTGACGCCAACGAGGATGACAACGTCATCAACACTTAAACTATATTGTAGGTAGTTTCTTATGCTTCCCTCGCAGCGTTTCCTCAAGGCTATGGCATGAAACACGCAAGCTCTGGCGTCATTGGAGGTGCCCCCAAACTGCATTATTCATAATGTTTGAGGTCAACTTGACGACGACGCGCCACTCCAAAACGAGCCGCCATTTTGTCTGCGCCGCTACCGTTAGCAATGTCGCCATCTTTGATTTTTTATGTGCATATGACGACGCGTGTTTTTTTGAAGTCTTAAATTCATTCATTTTATTATTAGTTCTAAAAGGGATTTTGTTCAGTTGAGGCTTTCGAAAAGTTTTGCGTGTAGAGCATTAATTTGAGCCAAACCAACCAGCCAAACAGCCAGCCAGCCAGTTGGCCAAGCAGAAAAAGCAGTCAACACGATTTTATGTTTAATTACGAGTTGAGAGTTGGTTTATTTTGTAGTCTGAACTTGAAAGTATTTATAGCTGCGCCAACCAACCGAGCGCTTATAATGAGCGTTAGTTAAAGATAGTTTAAGAGTCGTTGCCAAAAAGTTCTAGACTTAAATATAGACACATGAAATACTACTTGAGTCTTAAAAATAGCTACGTTCGATACTTAACGCCTTCGGCTTCAGCTTTTGTACTGAAATAACTTAATAAATGGCTGCTACACTGAAAGAAATGACGCTGTAGATTGTTACGAGTGGAAGTTAAAACAAATAGTCAAGGAAATGAGACTGTACTTACGAGATGAAAGAATTTTCGGACTACTTAGTGCTAAGAAGGTCTAGGAAGCAACAAAATTAACCGATCTTAATACTTTAAGTTTATCTGCGGAGTGAGGCCGGCATATTTCTCACCGTGTGCATCAACACACAGTCTCTGTCTCTCCCTTTTTCTTAGCTCACCAAGTGTACGCCTTTACGCATTCATTCAAGAAATTTGTAGGCAGCAGCCAAAACTTTGTCCATTTCACTGAATTGAATTTGTAGTCACGGCGTCTGCGAGTCGCCTAAAGTTTCAGAATGAGGTCGCGTTCAAGGAGCAAGGAGGTGCTGCTGCTGCTGCTGCCAAGTGCCAAAAACTTTTGTCGTTTGTCCAACAGCTGCTACTGGAAATCAAAGAAGGAACACACACCCGCACACACACACACACACACACCTAAAACTTGTAAGTTATCAGACAAAAGAGTTAAGGTTATGTACTACCTAACTAACTCCCGCCCACTTTTGAAGTCCTTTACCTATACCAAAGTTAGATTGCCGGCAATTATCTTGGCTTGGCATCCAACGGAAGGCGCACAAAAAAGCGCATGAATAACTTTTGTGCTTGATTTCAATTTGTCTGCCAAAATCCCTACGGCTGCCATTGTATTATTTATGACGTAGGCATTGACATTGTAGTACCAGCAGAAATGAGAAAATTGCTCTCTCAACAATAAAAGAAAAGTCTCGGCAGCAAGTTGTATCGATTTAAGATTTGAGTTGAGCTTTGGCATGCGGCTAATTGAATGATTATAGGGGGGTGGCGCAAAACGGAGATGAATTCCAGTTTGAATGAATGAAAGGAAATAAAGAAATGCGGCTCGTTTCAATTGAAGATTAATGCTTGAGAGGAAGCTAGGATTATGATAATGGCAATTGAGGGTACTGCTGTTGATTGGCCAAGTATGAGAGTTGGGAAGGGTATTAATTGTTTAGAAAGAGTCTTTTTGGTTGTGGTAATTTTCTGCTCAACAAGCACAAGCATACAGATATAGATGGTTAATTCCAACTCTCTGTTTATGTAAAGGAAGCAAGTATAACACTCGAGAGACGACTATATGAATATAATTTCCTGCACTAAATAGCAATATAAAATCCTCATGTCCGGCGCAATATAGTACGCCACAGCTAGTCCTTGTTGAACTTTGTTGAACTTCTATTTGAAAGTCAATGAAAAGTGGCAGTTAACAGAGTCAAGTAAATGAAATAAAGCATCCAACATATGTCAAAAGCAGCAAGCAAATTGACTGCTCCCAGAACGTGACAAGCTTAGCGTCCCCCCGGTTTGCGAATGGTTGTGCTGGGGATTACCCGCCACTGAAGCAGCCGCATCTTTAATGCGATGACACAAATTGAATTGAATGAAATGAAATTGAATATGTTGTAAAAGTGTGTGGATACGTTTGGGGAAGAGTGTGTGAAATTTATGCACCCCCTTTGGTAATGATCTCCCTTCCCCCAGCACATTTTCTGCACATGCTTGAAAACGAAAAGAAAATATAAAATAATAATAAAGTGAAATATAACAAACACAGACTATGGCTTGCTCCCTCCATACAAGTTGTAAGTCTTTGTCGCATTTTCATTTTCACTTTAAGCTACAGCAAATCCTTACAAGAACTTGGCTATAAATTTCCATGATGCCTTGGCTAAAATGGAAAACGTACAGAACACGCAGCAGTGTATTGCAATTTCCCTTTCTCGATGCTTTTTTTTTTGGTGAAAAATGAGTGGAATCTACCCGACTATGACTTGCTCTTTGTTCAAGAAGTGCCGACAAGTAAACTCATAAAAATGTAACAAATTGAGCCGAACCACCAACCTTTCAGGGAATGCCCATTTCATTCAGATTATATCACACAGAATAGTGCCCGGAACGTACAGCTGTGATTCCAATGCTATTTTTGCTTTATCAAAAAGCGAATGTACTGCTTATAAACGTAAAGTAAAGCGTATTGAAGAACTGAACTACAAGACAAGGCCAGCCAAGTCGCATTTGGTTTGACTCCGTGCTTGTGCTTCTGCTCTTGGGCGGGCATAATGGTGTGAAAATCACATGATTTTTACGCCACAATGCCTTGCACTTTTACACTTTTGCTTCGACAAAAAAATGAAAACGAGTAGATGTTCTTGAAATTTTCACCACCACATTTAATACACACACAATGTCGTTTAAGTTTTCACAAACTTTTTGCATAATTTTTTGTGCTCGACTTTTTCTTTATAGTTGCAGCCATTTTTGCCAAACTGCTGGAAAATGCGTATCCATGAAATTTTAATCAAGTTTTCGCTTTACTTTTTGCTCTCACTTCCGTTTGAAATGGCAGACATGTCTGCCCTGAAACATTTCCGGCATGGCTGTGTGCTCTGCTTTATAGAGATAACTCGCCTGGGGGCTGGCTATTAACGCTTGGGTAAATATATACAAGAATGTCTACAAAAAAGTGAAATATTTTAAGCTACAGCTGCATTTTTGGCAAAACATTTTCTGGGCTGCGTAAATTGCTAAGAAGTTCACTGAACCTGGTATACAGGTGGTAGTGTTTGGTGAGCGCAATGAACTGCCAAATGAAATCGTGAGCATGGCAAGTAATGGCAATTATATGCGGATTTTTGATAGTTTTTCTCAGTGTGTAGTAGCTTTGCAAAGTTGATCACTTTTATCTACTTCAAAACTGTCCAGGTAAAAGATTTATCTGTCAATCACAAACAACAAACATGCACTCATTCCATCTGCAAATAATTTGACATATTTGTACAAAAAGTCAACAATTGCTTTACTTGTCAATTTCATAAATATTTTACTACATCCTTCAGGCCAATAAGTCAAGAGAATGCGCAGCTCACAATTCCCAAACATTTGTGTGCCACACGTTGCAGTATGAGTAACACCTTTGGGGCGCCTAAGAAGACAGCACAAAGCTGACACAATTTTCATATGAATTATGACAGACACTATGAATATTTGGCAGTTATAATCCAGTTATACGATTGCCACACACAAACAGATATCCTTTTTTTTTTGGACAGCAGATGAATATGACAAATGAAATCGAGTAGCTGAAAGACCAAATGTAGCACGTGATTTTTTTTTCTGTCGAGACAACGAGACAGACTGAGAGACAATGACAAAAAATGACAATATGACAGCTCTATGAGCATTCCATAAATATTATTGAAAAAATATTTTGCCATCAACGTGTGTGGGTCGCGTGTACAATGTGCCAGGAGTATCTGGGGAGTGCTACTATTGCTTGCAAATGCGACAAAGTCACGTGCAGCTGACAATTGTGTGTAATTGAAACTGAAAGTGTCATTAGCTCAAGAACAACAAAAGCAACACAAATAACAATAGCAACGTTTTCTGTCTAATTGTCAGTCATTTATTTTGGCCAAATGAAGGGAGCTTAGCCTTCCGAACTTGTCAATGGCCAAAACGTGCGGGCCAAACAAGCGCAACTTAGTTGCACAGTGGGACAAAGTACATGAGTACATGTAATTCGCTTAGATGCTCTCTCGTTAAGCGTTAGTTAATCAAATGTTGCATAGGTGTGGACTGTAGCTTTAAAATGGGGTTGGGCATGCAGCATCCAAATTCATAGAGTTTTTGTCGTATTGTAACAAGGGGTAATCTTTGGTGCGTCAAACCATATCTTCAGACTGTAGTTCTATCGAATGTCAAAATCTAAAAACTAGTTGAAGACTCTTTCTTCGGGCACATTCGTACCCCTTCGCGTGCGCCCCCTATGCGCCACTGCATGCAACATTGTATGCTCTCTGTATGCCTGAAGTCTCAAGTGGGTTTACACAGTGCTTGCGATAAGTCAGCGCATTTCCACTAAACGTTTTGGCGTCCGTTAGTGCCAGCCTATGACTCTGATCAACGACAACATCGTCATTGTCATCATCACCATCACCATCATCATCATCGTGTTCATCATTCTCAGTCGATTGCCAGGTAATGCGTCTAAAATGAACTTCAAAAGGCGCCTTAGATAACAACCAACACACACAACACACAGACAACGGATTTCCCTGCCCATTTATCTTCCACTTCATCCATTTATTCTATAAATTGATATGTAAATTTCAATTCATTGATGATTTTAGTTGGAAATTTTAGTTTAAATTACGATAATGTGCGGGGATTGTGGTATATGAGTCATGCATGTAGAATGGCCTGGTCCGAACCGAACTATTATATTGAATCACTGGAGGGCGGCAAGCAATTAAGAGCTCGCTGCACAAACGCCCGCACATTAGGAACTGAATGCGGCCACAAAAGCGATTGAAAATGCATAGATAGTAAGTACAAGTAGTCGGTCGTCTAGTGCAGCATATTGTTTGGACCCGTGCCAAGGCCACGTGGAAGCATCAGCTGCTGCTACGCTTGCGGGCTGCAACTCGTGGACACAAAACAATGCCGTACGAATTAGTGCTAGGACAATGGCAAATCTGCCACGGACTCGCCTCTCGTTGCACATTGGAACAGCCAACAAATTGCGTGAAAGGTGAAAGTGTGCGGCGTTGTGTTTGTGAAAGAAACAGTCCCACACACCCAGAGAGAGCAACAGACCGAGACCCTTTAGCAAGGCGACGCCTACGGAATGTGTGCATCCAGGTAGCATATGCAAGGACGCACTCGCTCTCTCTCTCTCGCCGTCTTTCACTTTTCTCTGTCGCACACAGCTGTTTGACAATAAATTATGAGAATTGAATTTTATGCCGTTTATATGGAAAATTGTTTGGAAAATTGGGTTTGGGGCACATGGGAATTGGCTACGCCCCATTTTGCTACTATTTAAAATTGATTTAAACTCGAACAATTCGTATTACCCAGCCAACCCCATAATATCCGTAAACTATGCGGTCAGCTATAAATCTTGCTTCCCTTTGTCTAGTTCCTTCTATGTGTGTGTGTGTGCGTGTGTTCGTTTGGCTTGCAAATATGCAATTATTTTCACTTTTCGCAATCATTATTCATTTTTAAGTGAAAGTCTTGGTCGGGCCAGTTGCATACTTTGGGGCGTCTTGAAACTTGGTAAAACTTTGGCCTTGAAAGTGCCGCAAAATTCTTCCATAACCCAGCAAATGTTTGTGGCCGACACACGAATTTATTTCCACAGCAAATTTGTGGGGCAAGTAATTTGTTGTAGCTCAGATCGAAAAGTTCTTTAAGTTCAGCAAAAATATATATCATTTGAAATCGCTTTCCAAGTACGAAATTTTCGACTTGGGCGTAGTCATGGTACGACCAAACTTAAATTCCTGAACCCACCTTTTGACACCTGCAGAAGCCAATAATTTATAGGTCTGTATTGTCAGTTAAGTAAGGTACAAGGTCTTAAGCTAAGTACTTTTCTCGAATTATTCAACAAAAATAAATAATTCTTGGTAAAAATCGTTACCGAATATGATTCGAATAACCATTTATGCGTAACATCCATGTGCTGGGTTATCAGGCAATTGAGCAAACAATAAGCCATTATATGGATGGCAATCTGATGGGCATATCCATTATACTCCGGCATAATTTTTCTTTTCTCATTAGCTTATTGTGTGTTTTATGATTTACGTAAATATTTTGATACAAGGTCAAAGCAATAAAATAAAATAAATAATAATAATACACAAGAAAAAAAAACACTGACCAATTTGATTAATGTGCGACAAGCCAATGTCCTTAACAAAAGGACAAAGTGCACGAATAACAAAAAAAAAACCAAAAAAGAGAGAAGAAAACACTTCTCATAGCTCAACCAACTCATTGATTAAAGCCAGGCCAAGGACCACACAGCGCATTGTGTACGTATTTTGATTTATTATGGAAATGCAGGAAAATTTTCTTAAGGAATTTGATTTGAAAAATTCCCGAAATAGCAGTTGAGTTGAAGTACAGGTGCCTGCATGGCTAATTGATGAGACTTATGTAACCACACGCAGCTGGCAAATTAAGTTTTCAAAGGATCGAGTGCCGGCTGCCTCATATATTCAAAGAAATTTTCGGTGCAGCAGCCTGTTTTTTTAATTAAGTAAAACAACGCAGCAAATTTGATCGGACTGGCTGGCCATGGACGACACACGGGCGGGCTTATCGGCCAAAAGATCTCTAAAAGATGCGCACAACATGATATGAGCTGCATATTGTCTACTAAATATAGTTGGTAAAATATTTTATCGCAGGATCAAGCCAAAGGAGTTGCCAAGTCATTAGGCGAGCGAACAAGTTGTTGCGTATCGCGCACTAATTGTGCGCGTTTTCTGCGCGTTTTACTGGCGTTTTTCGTCTGTGCTTGAGTCTCTCGATTCAGTTTATGACGTCTATCGATATTTTTATGGAATTTTTATTTGAAACTTAAAAGCTCATTTAAAACAATATGCATAAATTATGCGCGCACATAACTGAAAATTTATGCAGTTCAAACCTCCGATGACTATCTGAAAAACCCTGAAAGAAATGAAGAGTCGTTAAGCACACACGAAAAAAAAAAAAGCTGCAAGATTAATTTCAGAGAACCTAACGAAAAACTGAAAAAGACATTGATCAAAACAATGATAATATAAATTCCAATTAAGTAATCGCGTAGGGAACTCCTAAAAAGTAAGACAGACGAGCTAGGGCAACGGTAAAACGGCACTGACAATTAGAAAGCAATAAATTTCGAACTTTGCATTGTTATCGGTGAGAAAATATCTAGGTTGACGCCAGCCACAGCTCCTAAGAATGTCTCTATATATATATATATATTGTATATATAAAGTGACTAAAACTGCTGCACATAAAAATTATGGCATATCAGTTGACCAGCTGACCGATCTTGTTGAGTTGGAACTCGATTTTACTTTGGCCTAATGAAATTATTAAAAATACATTCAAGTTTGGTTTTTTGTAAAAAAAAAGACTATGGCCGCTGCATAAGCATATGCACGGCAAGACAGGCCCACATAAATAACCTGAACTGAACCCCAGTGAACTGGGCGGCTACACAGGGCTGGCTCTACACTCTTAGGGCCTGTTCTTGGCGTAGTCTAATTATGCATTCATTTTGTTTGCCAACAATTAAGTGGCCCGAAGGCGTGGCACATTTTTCATTTTGCTTATTAGTAGTCGGTCGATTGGTCGATCGAGCGAGATCGTTCGGTCAGGAGGTCCATGTTATGCCATGATCCCGTCCTTGATTTATAGCCACCACGTACTTGATTTAGACAGCCAGCGATGTGCTTGGAATTGAAATGTTAGCGACGACCCACATCGGAATCATTTTTTTTTTTCCCCTACCCAGCCTGCTACTCCCCTTACTCGAGCTGCAGTTGCGCAGTTGATCTGCAACTGCAACTTGAGCTAATTTCAAAATGTTATGGAAATGCATAAATTAGTTGCATAAGTAATTTCAGTTCTCCATCTCTGGTTGCAACAATTTCAAATAAATTAAGTCCCTGGTGCAGAAGCATGACTCTTCAGCGAATGACGCTAATGGATACAACAAACAGCAGGGCCCACCAGCGACAACAACAACAAATTGATCAATTCATAAATAATGAAAACGTTTACCTAAAGAAAGTGTTTCGAGTTCGAGGGAGAACGAGTGCAACCACAGCTGTAACAACAACAATATCAGCAAGCCAGCCCCCACCCCGTTTACAACTGGAAACGTCAATTTTAATCGCCTCTGGTAGGCCACACAGACTGAAAATGATATGATCGTTAAAGTTTACCAAGATCGAAAATTGCATACCCTGAAGACAACTTCATTGTTCATAGCTGTACGAAATCTCGATTTCGATTTGAAGTATTGATAATTGGAGTCCTGAGGAACTTCAGTCTAAGCGAAGTGAAGTTGGATGATGATGTTCGACATCTGGATGAAAAAGTTTTGAAATAAAATGTCGTTTTGAAAAGTCACAAGTGCCTACGCAGAGATCCGCCTACGATGGTAAATGAACTCGGTCAGAATCGATTATTCAGGCTTTTGATACATTTTCTGAGAAACCTCTTAGTGATTGCAAACTTAATGTACACTCTGTAAGGGTATTGCAATGAACGAACGTTCAGCAATCGATCGTTCCATCGTTCGACACATGAAGTGAAGAGTTTTGCACTTGCGTTGGCGATTGTCACGATCAATGATGAGCACCACAAGTTGCGTTCCAAGAGCAAGACCAAGTTCGAGACTTTGACTATTCCCCCATCCTCCTGCATGTAAAGAGTCAATTCAAATGGTTAGCGAAGCGCCGCCGTTGAAATAAATATTCAAATAAGAAATCAAGTCGCCGTCGCCACTTGGACAATGTCAACATGCGGCAGGCGCAAGCTGGACATTGTCGCCGCTGTCAACGTTTGTCAAATGAATGCAGCAGAGCAGCAGCAGAAAAGATTGCCGTGGCAACAACATGGGTGGCAGTGGCAGTGACTTTGACCATGGACGCGTTGACAGTTCCCCCGCAAGAAGCGGCAGTGATGATGCTCATGAACATATATATATATATATACATAGCATACATATGTATTTGTTCGTGTTTGGTCGAAGTCTGAGTCGGAGTCTCAGTTTGTGACTGTTTGTGTTGTATGTCAACAGTTGCCTGTTGTGTGCCGGCTGTGCATCCATTCCAGCCACCGGATAAGGCGTTTTCTACATTACTTTGTTCATTGGAATTTCCACTGTTGCTGGTGCTGCTGCTGCTGCTGCAACGCTCCTTGCTGTCGTTGGTAGAAATTAGAAAAACGCCCATGAAATTCTTTTTACCAAGTGTTTTGGGTACTGCTGCAGCGGCTGCCAACATGCCAGCACAGCATGTGGCCAATGGACTCACCATTAACTGCCGCGATTGGCGCCTAATTTGGTGCAAAATTCAAATGTTCAAATGAAAAAATTTGATTTTGACTTTGGCATTTAGAAAGTAATTGTGGCATTGGCTTTGGGTTAGATGCCACTTGCGTGGGTGTTCGCGTGCAGGTCCCAACTTGCTATTAGCCTGGCCTGATCTTTGGGGCAACGTCTTGTGGTTGCTGCTGTTGGTACTGGCTGCAGTGTTATAAATGGTCATTTGATTGTTGAACAGGTTTCTCTGGCATAGTTGCACAGTACATTCCGGCATGGCAATGGCAAGCGCAGGTGAGTTGCAGTAGCTCATAACTTATGCTCATCATAGGATCAAACCTGCATTGGGCAGGGCTACTTTAAAAATATGTTTTTCATCCAAGTTGTTAGTGATTTGTAAGGCGTCTAGTCTACCGCGAAATATTCTCAAAAAAGTTACCTTAACTGCGGTACTACCTCACCTCAACGAGTTTTAGAACAGAAAGTTCGATTAGCAATTCTCTACTCAATGTCGGTTCTACTACGGGATTGGCTGGCCATTGCAAACTCTATATCATTTGCGATCACATATGATCTTTCAAGTTCAATATAAGTTTATTTTCGGATACATTTCGGATACACTGCACTACTTATGCGTCTGGTGTGAAGGTTCTCTCAAGTTCAGTGTACGAGAAGTAACCCTCCTCCACCTATTATCATTGACATACATCGGCTGTTCAGCCAGGCTGGCACATTTATGAGCACGCAAATATCTCATGTGGCCTTAGTAGTCGAGGGTGGGAGGAATCCCCCTCAGACAATCAACAAAGTCCAATATAGCGACTGGGCCAAGTTTTGTTGTTGTTGCTGACCTGGAGGTGGCATGTTGTTGTTATTGTGAGCCAACTATTTGAACGTCAATTAGCGTGCAGCTGTTAACTTAAGCGGCGACCGAAAGGACAGTGTGGGAAGGAGGTGCGTCGAAAAATGCGCTATATAGCTACTACCCACCAAATATGTATGTGTGTGTGTGTGTATATAGCGCTTACATATATATACTATATAGTACATACATATTGGTGTCAATGCTGAGCAGGAAGCAGACAGGCAGACAGACAGACTAAGGCAGCAATCCTAGCAAGCTTAATATTAACTTTCAACAATGCTGACCACAAGCAGCGGGCTGCTGACCCGACTCTTGCGGTGGCTCGTCCGCCCCGGTTTCAATTGAAAAACCGCAAGGCTGCAGGCGTTCCTTTGTTTTGCTTTGCCATGTGACCATGCCACCGGAAGCAACACATAAACAGCAACAGCAGCACATCCCTGCCATGTACATGTCCTGTTCTTGGCTTTTATTTAACATGACGCAACAGAATATGACACAAAATGTGTCCACATTGTCCACGACCCCGATGCGTTCTCTTAATGGTCTGTTACCTTTTGCCATTGCGCTACGCTTTGCCTTCTTTCACTTTGATTTGAATGCATTTCTTTTTTGTAGCCCACAGCAATTTCTCGAGACTTGGATGCTGTCATGACTTGTTGGTTTTATTGTCAGCGTTTTGCATGTCGATTTGTGTCTCATTAATTTTTACCCCGGCCGTGCTGGTTTATTGTCTGTGAGGCAGCTATTGTGACAGAGGTTGGCACTTTTGAACGCAGGCCGCAGCAGAGTGTCTTTAAAAGTAAAGTGCCCCGGGTAGGTAATACGTAATACATTGGAATTTACCAACTTTTCCAGCACAAAAAGCCAAAAGATTACCACCCTATCTGCCAGCCTACATTCTTTTCAACACCATCGATCAATGGTCAATAAATGTTCAAGATAATCGCAAAAAAGAAAAAAAAATGCGAACCGCTACAATTATGGCCATAACTTTCTCGGAACGAGTCATTAAATCAGCATGACAAAATATTTAACAATTTCCAGAGCTCATATCAGTCAAAAGCTACAGCTACTTGGAGCTGTCGTCTATATAATTTTTAAAGGCATTTCCTTAATTGAAACACTCAACATTGATTGCAGTAACAATAACAAATACCCCCAAGTACATATAATATAAGAGATATATAAAGAGCCGGGGACCCTTGGACATAGACGGCCCACATACCTTAGCCTATTAGCAAGCGTGGCCTTATCAGTGGGCGTGCAGCGAGCGGATTTTGGCAGGAAATTGTTGCGAATGTTGGATGCTATCTGGTATTGATCTATTTGTATGGATTATGATTACGCTTGCGATTGCTTTGAACTACAAGTGTTGCTCCAAACGGATGTGCCACGCTGCCAACAGAGTTCCATATTACTTAAAAAAGTTATGATAACCAAACCGAACCGTGACCTACTACAAGTACCTAAAGACCAACCACTATGGAGCAGCACGTAATCGCACATATGACAGCCGTAGTAAATTTGGAGCACATTTGGCGCAATATGGTGAGAAACCCTTTTGGTTTTTTGAAAGAATCTTTTGGAATGCCAGCATGGAGTAATCATCTTATCTTATATAGAACCACCGTGCACGAAAACACTTTCCCCCGCGCATTCACAAAAGGTTACCAGGCAATTAAAGCTTTATGGCTAAAACAGAATTTTCATATTATTTTTGTTTTTTTTTTTGTACAAATGCCCAGTACAGCGATAAATGATTGGAAGCACGTTTTAGACGCCTGACTTTTTTGCTGCAATACCTGGCTACCCAGCTATAACGATATCTTGACCGATATTAACAAAGGCAAGTCGATAAACTCATAGTCATGTTGAAATCGCCAATTTTCAACCAAAACATGTCAATTGCCGTAGACTCTTAAAAAAAAAAACAATAAAAAAAAATTCTTTTATAATCGTATAGTCGGGAACACTATGAGGCATCGAGGTAATTTAAAGCAATGTCGTCATACACGTCGCCAATGGCCTGACCAGCAATTTCTACGCAACCTTGGCGCCTCTTTGTGTAATCTACATAACTGATACAACTGACTGATAAACCTCACAATTAGTTAAATCCAACTTATTGAACCCCCGGAATGCCGAAACTTTCCCATACGCGCAGCACATGTTGCACACTTTTCGGGACGCAAAACTTATCAGCGGCTATTTTGCGTTCTTGGCCATGGCTTATGACATCATGCTTGGCCAGTACTTTCTATATAATCATAATATCGGCTAATAAATACCTTAGACTGACTATCACCTAACCATTATAAAGTTATAAGACCCATATAGGGGGGCTTGCTCGCTGATTACGAGCCGACACGTCTTTTCTGCACTTACTCTACCTTTCACGCCTGCTGCTCCACATGGAGGTGGTAGGTAGGTAGGTAGGTTTCATAAAAAAAAATTTCGATAAAAAAAAATAGGGCAGTAAATAAATTTAAAATTTTACGATTTTATCGCTAAAATGGAGAAAATTTAAGAGGCACATCTGTTGAAGGCAAGTGTTGGTTGCTATAAGTTGCGTTGTTACGTTGTAGCCAGTGGAGGCAGTATTTCGGAAGAAATCTTTACGAACTATCAGCTCAGAGCAAGGAACTTATGTAAATGCATGTCGTAATTTTTGTCAACTCAGTTATATAGCGGAAATGGCATTTCTTATCACACGGAAAGCACTAAAACAACTTCCTTTTCGAAAGCTTTTCAAAACGGAAATGTATGATGCATTTATGAGCAATTTGTACTTGATTTCGGGAACTTGGCCAGGAAATACAGTAATTAAATGTGTTAAAAGCAGTGCCTGTGCTCCAAAAATCATTATTAAAGAGACTATCTCAGATCACCAACTCGAATATAATATACAATAATATTATGTGCTATGACGTCCGTTAAAAAATTGCAATCTTTCGAAGATATTATGAATTGAAACCTTTAACTTTACCTCAGCAAATGTGTGAGGTGGAATATTGGAAATAGGTTTGACCAATTTCGAAATAGTTTTGCTTCAATCAAATTTATTGATACCATAAATTCCTGTCGGATGTGTCTGCATGGAAGAATTTCGCTTAATTTAAACACTACCAACCATAACTGATAGCAACAATCAAATATTTGATTCTTTTCCAGGAATTGAATTGCGATCTGCGGTAATTAGTTTATTATTAGACAATGCTCTGATTATATTGCCAAAGCTTATCAATGCCCTGATATAGACTATCAACAATAGATATTTAATTTTCAAGATTTCAAGCAAGACACTCTGCTGAATTATTTGCCCCTACTTTCGTTTGGCTATCAGGAGGGGCTTATATGATTGTTTACGGCTTTATGAACTAAACCTTATGCGAGCGAGCGAGCGAGCAATCAATCAGTCGAGTCAATCAACTAATTGCGCATCAATCAGAGTGGCCTCACACTTTGCGGCGCTAACCAACTGCAATTGACCATAATTGGAGCAATCACAAAGAGATTATGTGCCATAGTCATATCGTATAGATCATGCTGTCAACAGTTTTACGGACTAGAGAGACGGCAACGATTGATTGGCATCGAAACGGAAGTTACAGGCAGCTGTTAATTGACCAAGTCCATAAAATCGTGCGCTCCCATTGATAGATTATCAATGAAATGCGCAGACGCAGACGCAGACGCAGAGTTGCAGGCGCATAAATCAATCAGGAGTTAGTTTTTAAGTACAATGAGACTTTGATATAGACCGCATTTGGAGGTTAGAGGCTGTTAGAGGCTTCTCGTGGACCAGAAGAGCGCACACGATGCAATGCAAGGACATGAACGAAATCAAGTTCCATGCGTTTGTGTAATTGGCACTGGACTGTGTGTGTGTGTACGTGTGTGTGTGTGTGTGATGTTTTTAACAAGAAAAATTACATAGCTATTAGGAGGTGAGCGGTATACGAAGTGCTACCCCTTGCCCTTGGCCCAAATGCCTTACCTGGAAATTATTATGTTGCAGCAGAGTTTGTTGCAAATGCGGCCTCAATTATGCACGGCCAGGCTCATAAATTGTCAATTTGTTGGACCGGACCCATAATAGTACCTAGTGTGTGCCCAGCAGTCCAACAGTCCAGCGGCAGCAGCATCCATCCTGCCCGAACACATGCCACACGCTGCGTATTGGCTGTTTTTTTTTTTCTTGTGTTCCATTTTGTTGTAGTTCCCTTTTTTTTTTTTGCTCAAAACCGATTACGTTTCTGGACTTTGTCTTTTTGGTCACAGTTTTTCGCAACTGTTTTTTGTTGATCTGGGACTAACTACACGGCGCACATTCTTGCGATAAGCTTGTCCTTTCTTTGAAGTGTTTTATCTCGCACTTTGGCTCGTTCTTTTTTAGCCGGCTTTTAATCTCTTCGGTTTTTTTTTATAATTGGACATGCTGATAAGCCAGTAAGTTGGCCAAGCCGTTTATATGCTTGGGTGGCAAATTCTTGGTATCCGAGTTGGTAGACCAAAGAAAGGTCAACTAAGGACGTTTTAGTTTAGAAATAATTCTAGCTGCTAGGAACGCAATATAAAATACTAAAAATTTCGTCGTCTCTATTAGTTTAAGAGATCCTTTCACAACAGTTTCGTAAAACCGTCAATACCAGTAAAAAAAATACCATTCTTATCAGCCAAATTGACAACAGAAATGCATTTAAGAAATTTAAATTTCTAATGCTCGATAACTTGTTGATATCAGCTTTTTTTACAACTTTCCAATGGTTTTGAAAACCGCTCAGTTCCGAAAGCACAGCAGTGGGTCGTGGGTGTGTTAAAGTTAAAGAAGAAGAAATACCAATAAAAATGCAGTTATGTAAATTTTTTGATATTTTACCAAACATTTTGTTACAGTTGCCCGTTGGAAATAATTTATGCGCCAATATTTTACTTGGTTTACGATGAAGACCAACTGCCGTGTGACTTCTGACTGCGCAGAGTTCTGACACAATTGACACAACATTTTGACATTTTCCCAGTCGAAATTCTATGTATATTTTGTAGAAACTCCTCAAGCAAGCGCATATTGTATAATAAAATATTAAATAATAATATTGCAGTCAGTCAGTTTGTCGTCAGTCAATGCTGACCGCTTCATTGTGCGCGTTGAAAGCAGTTTTGGTCTCGGTTACGGTTACGGCTTCAACCATATCAAATTATTCAAAAATATATATATATAGACTCTTTGCTTATTTAAATATCGAGAGAATTGACTGACTGACATCATTAGACGGCAACATCAGCTTCATCAGCTCCCATCAATTTGATGTGCCTCAATCAAGTCGGTTTTTCGGTTTTCTGGGGCGGCATCTCATAAACAATAAACGTGGAACGCCAAAGTGACAAAGTGTATATGGTATGTGTATGGGGCGAACTGTGGCTCCATTATGCTGACTTATCGATGCTATCGCTGCTATTGTGCTTTAAATGCTCTTGCCTGACACCTGTAGCGCATGGGAATTGAAATTGGACAAGTACTAACCAGCCAAGCTGGTTCTATTCATTATTCATAGACTGCCGATAAAGAGATCTTCTTTTAATTTTTTGCTGCCCTTTCCAACGTCACAAATTCCTTTCTCTTATAACATTATTATATCAAATTTATGTGCGCCTAAGCAGCATAATTCACACAAACATTTAGCACAATATTAGCAAACTGGAACTGGATTCTTCCATTCAGAATTGTATCCCAAAAAAATTGGTTAACTTTTGTTATGATTCTGGTTTCGGTAATACCCAGAAAATCAAGTTATGCTGCTTCTTTCTTTGCTGCTTTTAAATTGAAAGCTTTTTACTTTATCTTATTATAAATCATAAATCAAACTACCACCTAAGAGCCCATACTCGCGACTCAAAGCCCCAAAACCCCCAAGCCCTAAACAACTACAATTTGTCAAAGTGGCAACAACAATCAACGCCATTTAATTAGATGCCCATTGATTAGAGCGCATCTCTTAACTGAATTTTTCATCCAATCCCCCAAAACTTTGAGTTAAGACCGTCGTCGTCGTCGTCTTCGTCGTCGACGTCGTCCACACGGCAAACTACTTGAAAACTCGTCGAGCTTGACAAATTTGACAGGCTTGATTGAAAAATGAAAAACGCGCCACAAGAAATGGGCAACAAAAGAAAGCCCCCAGGCCCCAAGTTCCAAGTCCCTTGCCTCCAAAGAATGCGGCATCTTCTTCATATTTGTCCCCCTCCCTCCCCGCCCCCTTGACAACTTTGCTGTTACTTATTAAAAGCAAAGCTTGCAACAATGGGCCACATTTTGAAAGTCGTCTGAAACTGTCTCTCTTAAGCCTTCCAAAAACTTGGAAAGCGACGCCAAATGTCAAGTAGTTGGCACTTTCAAAAATAGAAAACCCCCCGAAATGTCTACACACGTTTCATATTTTAAACTTAACCTTTTTTATTTTTTTTTGTCAAGTATTTTTCTATTTTTTGTTTTTCTCATGCTCTCAAAGGTGAGAATTTATGTAGATTTTTAGCTGCAGCTGCTGTGGCCGCCTGGCTATTTGTCAAGTTGGCTTAAATCTCCTCAGTTTACTCGAGTTGTTAGTATAGTTTATAAGCTATTGACAGCTTTGCTAACTAGCCCGGCTGCCGGCTGCCGGCTGGATCTTGCTGGTATTTTTTGGGTAGTTATTATGAAATGCCACCTGTTGGAAATACGACGCAGACGTTGGCGGCCCCTGGGTTGGGTCAATATTGAAAGCTTAAACATTGAACGCATGTCAGTCAGTCAGGCAGATTCTTTTGATTGGCGTTATTTTTAAACTTTTTTTTCGAAATCTTTCGCAACACTAGACCCACGAAAGTGTAGATATTTTAAATTTAAAAAACACAACATCATCATAAGCGATTAAAAGCATACGTGTGAAAATATTCCCGATAAACTTGGAGAACTTATCTATTCCTTATCAATTATATAGCGACTTCTAATTCAAATGTCTGAGTTAATGTCGTTGGCCGACGACTTTGGTATACCCTGTAGCAATTTTCACTAATGACATCGGCTTCGTACTTCTTTTCCGGTAGCGGACATCTTATGCAAAAAGGGGTTTCTCTCTAAAAAAAATTATTTTTTCTAAAAACTTGGCTGCTTCAGCACTTACCATCTCTGAGCTAGGGACGATTAGACGAGCTAGGTTATTTTAGGACGTTATCGATATTTCCAGCTTTCAAGTATTTAAAAGTGGCTAAAATCAATGAAAGATTTGAAAGTAAACTAAACAAACAAAAAGGATTTGACTTACAGATCGTGGGAATTTAAATTATTCCTGAAGTACAGCATTAACTTCCGCTTTAATTTCACTTTCTAAAATACTTAGGAAATTTTTCACTTTAAAATGTTAAGTACATTTTTCTTAAATTACTTAAAATATATAATCCGCACAAAATATAAAGAAACTGAACGCGTTTTGTATTCCAACAAATAGTCAGTAGAATAAATATTTATTCTAGAAAGAATGTTTATTGATTTATTAATAATATCCACTGATTGTTTTTTATTACTGCAACATTTCGTCACAAATGATGTGTTTTGCGCATTTCGAAAAAAAAAATAATTCCACAAATAAAAGACGCGATAAGTTTTAAGAAGCCTTTGTTGGGGGGCTGAAAACTCAAAAACTTGGCCGGGACGGAAGCGGTATTTCCTAATCTACATTAAGTTTGGCCATTAAAATATCATAATTCGATTAATTGCAATATTTTGTGTTCCGGTTATAATGAACTTTGGTCTTGATCGTAAGGTTATTTTATTTATAAACCTAAAAAAATGCAAGACAAGTGTGCAGAAGCGTCAGCAGTTCCAAATTCCAGCACCTCTAATCTCAAGGTGTCCATTATAGGGAACTTGCAAACAAAAAAATTGCAAGTTGTCAAACTGTGGCATAGTTATCGTTCTACTTTTGGGAAAGATTTTAATTAGTTGAATATGAACTTAGACTGCAAGACGTAACTTCTCAAAGTTTATAACCAGCGGAAACTCAAGACGCTGCTAGCCAATTTGTTTTTGTCAACTTAACTTAAACAGTTTAGAAGTTATAGCGAAACCGATAAATATTGTGGAAATAGCGCAATAAAATGTAATTCCCATTGCAGTTCATGCCAGCTCGATACCGCCCGACCGATTCGCATTGTCATAGCAAATACTCGTTAAAATTTTGAAATTTCGAAGAACAAGTTATAGTTTGCCGCCGAAGATTAATTATACCGCAAGGTAATCCACACCCACACATGATGCCCATTGACATGGCCAAGTTGGCATTCCATCATCATCTAAGCAAGCTCGAAACGAAATGAAGTGCAACAAGTTGCCAAAGACCACAAAATCTTCACAGAAAAATACAATTTGTACTTGTTGCAAGTTGCAAGAATAGCGCATAACTGTATTGTCAGCTGCCTTACGGTTTTTATGGTTAGCTGTAAACTTGGCCATATCTTGGTAACTGTTTGTGCGCAGGTAGGCAACTAGTTGCCTTGGTATTGGTGCAGCGGGCGTGTTGCGTTGACAAATCATTTTGACACCTTCACCAAGACATTATTGCCATGACTTCGGCTTTGGAATTGAGTTCCTGGTCTTGCTCTGGGTCCCATGCCGCCTTATGTGGATATGTCATAAAAATGGGTTAGCGATGGTGGCGGCAACGTAATGATTTGCAATGCAATAAACTTAATTGAGTGCCCGTCAGTCTTTAATTTTAAACCGCAACGAATTAAACTGCAAACCGGTTCGGATGCTGCACTTGACATTGCCAAAAAAAAACAAAACAAAGTCCACCAATACAAAAATAAAAAATTCCATAATAAACCGAGGACTGACTAACTGAAAAACATAGAGAAGATATATATGCAGTAAGATCTAAAAAAAAAATAATAATATTGCTACGCCTCTGTTCTAAAAGCGCAGAGTCGTAAACATTTTTTCGATGCCGTCATGGACGTCAAGAATCGCAGATTTTTTAAGGTATTTGATATTTTACGATGCCATAAAAATCACAAGTATTACACTCTATATACATTATTGGTTATTTGCGGTTTTTATACTCAACGCAAGCCGAACATATATAAGTTTATCGCAAAAGTTTTAAGTGCAATCTTTGGAGGCTTATGGCAGTTGGTATTAATTATAAGCGCGAATATAGAATTTCTATTTATCATAAATCTTAATATGTTTTGGAAACACATTTATTGAATTCTCACACTTTTACTTGGTATTAGGATATTGAAGAAAGTTGTCCAATGCATTTAAGTTAATTTTAACCTTATTTTAGCCTCAGTAGTCAAACAGTGAAAGTTCTTGCAAGTCGTACGCGATTGCAAAGTTCATACTTTACTTTCAAACTCATAATTTCCAATCATTATCTCGATCTGGCATCTAATTGATATTGCCTTATTGACTTTGAGTATCTATAGATGATCCTCAAGGGTATATATATATCACAGAGATTATCGGTAAAATAGTTACAAAATATATATATTTGTTTTAGTTTTATATTTGCAAAACAATCGCAGCGCGATCCTAGCACAGATTTATGTATTCAACGATGAAATCTTCTCTTATATCGCTTGTAATAATTTACGCATTTTTTTGTAAATAATTTAACATTTTTCTTTGCACGATTGCTTTACGTTTTCTGGATTCTATTTTGTTGGTATTGTCTAAAATATTATCTCAAAGTATTATCTCAAGTAACTTGAAATGTTACCCAGTGATCTTCACATTATCATTTCAAAGGCTGGTGACTAACATATATCTGTACCATATAAACGCCTAGATCTGGCACGCTGTTACCTACAGTTAACAACTTCTTTGAACAAAAATCGAAAAACAATATAGTTTTAGTTTTTGTTATATCTATTTATAATTTAATAAATCGGACATATATTTGTTTAATTCATATGGGGAAAATCGATCGAATAGTTGCATGCAGCCTACCAAAAAAGGTTAAGAAAACTTTCCAATCACGTTGAATTCAGTTAAAATCGGTTGGCTATATCATATAGCTGCCGAAACTCAAATCCGTCGAAAAATGGGTTTTCTTACAATTTGTTTTAGATGTCTTCATGTATCTGCTTAAAATTGAAGAATAGAATCTTCTAAAATTTGACTGTGCTTTCATTTACTTCAGGATTTCCTGAATTTAAGCGCTTTCTATAAAAATCAGACGAACCCATATCACATATTCACACAGTATTGTATTTGGGCACTATTTAAACCTTAATAGGTTGGTATTCCTAAGAATCCCATACAATCTTAAAATATAGCTTTTCAGAGCATTTAAATATCGTTATGCTGACATTCAGCTTGTGCTATCTTTACCAAAAAAAAAAAAAAAGAAAAAATTAATACGACAAATATTTTGATTTGGATTTTTTTGAGCTATTATAAAGATTTGTCAGATTTTTTTATATACTCGCTTGTGGCGCCAATTTTTTTTTTCGTATTATTTGTGAAGATTGTGCTGTCAGATATTATTTTGGCCATCATTAATTTGATGCTAGTGCTATAAATGTTTATTATTATGATCATAAATTTTGTGACTGGTAATAAAAATCAAACAAAAAATTTGCTGGGGGTAGGGCAGGTCTCTCTTGGCAAGGTGGTAACCCTAACATTGTACTTTCCATTTTTTTAGCAATCAAAATTTATTTATGCAAATCTTAATTTAATTAATAACAATTAAAATAAGCCACAGCTAATGCCATGTAATGATCGTCTGTCATCGGGTTAACAACAACAAATCTCTCTGAAATAAGCTGCACTTGAAAAATGCTTACAAATTAACGACGACGACAACATCTGGAGGCATTTCCGTCATTTAAGCGGCGGCTTAAAATGTTTCTTCATTAGAATAAATGTCATAAAAATCAACGCATAAAATTTGAGGTTTTTTTTTTCGAAAATACTCACCGTAAGCGGATCTAATCATTTTCCCATAAACAGTTGCTCACAATCCGTAAAAAAAGATACTACTTATATCTGCTTAAATTTCACCTGACACGCTAATTTGGCTAATAAACATGCCAAAAATAGTAGTAAGCAGTGAAGAGTAGTAGAAGCAACGAAAAAAAAAACGATCACTAAATACAAATTCCAATGAAAAAATCTGAAATATTAAAGGCGCCTAGATTATCCCCGTATGCGGTGTGTGTGCCGTATAAGTCGTGGGCCACGCCAAAAGTCAACAAACAACAAAAAGTACCCAAAAAATTATGAACAAAATACAATAATATACATTATGATAGAAAAGAACATATTAACTTTATATAAGAAAGTAATAAAATTATACCTATAGAATATAATATAATAAGCACGCAGCTTGTTGCGTTTTTGTGGTGTTTTTTTCCATTCTGTTCTTTTTAGAACTCAATCGGATATGTGTTTATTTTTATTCTTATTAAAAACCAGTGAGCTACATGTTTTTAAAGATTTTTGACGCCAAAAAGCCAGAAGCTATTGTTATGCAAATTTCCATTTGCGTAGTGTGTAGTAGGGCATGGGATGGGATTTGTAGGAACACAAAAATGTTGGCTACTAAGACATGGATTTGGGTTAAGCGGCAACGCTGGAGGTGGAGTGTCAAACAAAAATGGGAATAAGTCAATTGATTTGTGTAGCTGTGGATAACTTAATCTGTAAATCTATCGAAGAATCTGTAAAAAGAGTTGTGCTTGGGAGCTGAGGTAGAGCAACATTTTTCTAATAATTATGGATCGCTTCGATTTGCAGTTCTTTAAGAAAAATGAATATAGATACAGATGAAGAATTCTGAGCACATTTTTGCATTGATCTTTATCTATCAGCATTTTATAATCGAAATCATATTCATTATTACGAAGAATAGCACAATTTTCGTCTCCACGCTATAGTATCTGTTGAAGTATTGCAATAGTAAGAAGAAATCCATTAATTTTCCAATAGAAGGTGTTATTTATCTATATCTCGCGTTGTATAACTACGATCGTGTTCTAAAAGATGCAGTTAGAAACATTTTCGTACTAAAAATACTATTCTGACAGCTTTGTGATTGCTTAAAAAATGTTTACTTCGATAATGGTGAAAACGCAAAACAGTCAATCTCATGTGCAATTTAGGTTTCGTCGATTCCGTGCCAGAAATTTCGAAAATAATTTTAACATAAGATTTCGAGATTTTTATATTCCAAAACTTAATTTGAGTTCATGTCATGCAAATTATTTTCAATGTAGACCTCTGTAGATTCTCTGCCGTACCTGGATTCTATGAGAAACCTAACTAGAATTGCTTTCAGAATGCTCTTCGTAGTATCTAGCTCTTCTCGTAGCGTTAGCGCATCCAACTGTCATTATTGACAAACTTAACAACAATTGGCAACTTTGTAGTTTGTGTATGTGTGTGTTTTTTTTTTAATTTATTGCTCAACAAATTAGCTTTTTGTTAAACAAATTTATAAATTATTAGTTTTAGTATAATATAAAATTTTATTAGTTTGCCATCATCTATCTGCCATGATCATCTATACGCGTATTTAGTATGTTGGCGTATTGAGGCGCGCGCGCAGACGGCGCCAGATTCGCCGCGCCTGCCTCTCCGCCGCTTCAACTCCGACGCAAACATTGTTGCAAACTCTATCGCCGACGCCTTTTGTTTGACAAAGTTGTCAGAAACAAAAACAACAAAAGATATATATATATCTCGTAAGAGAAATAATATATAACTTGATAAATCTCAATAACAAACGGCAAATGCCATCTTGAATTTTTCGGCTTGTGTGCGCACTTTAGCTGTCGGAGATTCCGTCCCCGTAGCCGCGTCCAATTTGCATATGCGTCAACTCCAAAGAGGCTTTAACATTCACACTATTATTAAGTATTACTATTATTAATACTTTTTTTCTTGTATTGTTCGTTTGTTAATTAATTTCAGACAAGTCATAAATCTTATGTACTTTACATAAATTAATATGAAATATATTGTGTTATGCGATATTTGATTTATGCAGTGTCTCCGTCAACGCACATCTATCAATGAAGAAATGAAAAAAAAAAGAAGTTCAGAAACTGTACAACTTTTCCAATTTCAAGTGCTGCGTCGAGTGAATCGAGACAGAGAGAGAGAGGGAAAAACTGTCGTAAAACCAGTAATCAGTTAATGCCTTGAAAATTATTGAGGCGCCCACGCGAATTGTTGGCATTTTTTGTCTGATTTTGATTTTCTGTGGCGACTCTTGGCTTATTTATCATATTATTATCTGAAACATATTGAGGTCATAGGCGGAGATTTACACATTAGTAGATTTTTATCAAAAGTTACATGGTTTTCGTATTAGGTATTTGGAATGCGCGCATTATAAATTCAGCTGGAATCTGTGACTGGTCGATCGGTCGGTCATCGGAGCAGCCGCAGCCATTGTGATCTATTTGTGGCCAAGTGAGCCAAGTGAGATCAGGTAAAATGTACTGCTAACTATAATATTTTCGCATTATTTAACTTTGTTGAATTCACAATGTATTACATATATAACATCCGATATTTTCTAGTTAGGATCGAAGTTACTATTAAGGCAATAGGAGCTGCGGCATTCTTTCTTAAATTCATTTAAAAATCAATGCATTATTGTTTACTTTTCCGATATCTATAACCCAACTCTTCTCAATGTTTATGCCTTTACGTAAGTGTCTTAGCGCTTTAACAAGAAACCTCACTTTCTCGGAACTCGTAAACAGTCTTACATCTAGTTTCGATTACGACAATAAACTAAAGCTTCCTTGAAATTCCATTAGCAGTAATGCATCAACGATGAAATAAATAAGTTGGCTCAAATTCTACCTCATCATTTCAACTTGATTTTCTTTAAATTGCAAATAACAAGTTGATACTTTTACAAGACGTCGCAATTCAGTAAAAAGTTGTTTGTCTGAGCTCCACTTTCGTTTTCAACGTAACATTCGACGTAATTCTTTCGAAGTTTCTGGTCGCCTCTTCTTGGAAACATTAGTAACTTGATATTTTGCAAATACTTCTTGTAAAGAAACTTTAAGCAAAATCGATTTGCTTGTTTTGCATGTAGTTTTAGTTCGATTTTTCAAACGAAATCTTCTTCCAATATGTAAATAATTGGAATCACGCCTGCATAAACAGACAATTGCCATATATTACCTTAAGTCTCATTTTTTTTTTTTTTGCTTAAAATCTATGCCATGATTCTTCCCAAGATTGCGTTAGTCAGCTGCAATTACCCGCCCAACTAGAATAAATACCACAGGTCTGTATTGTACTATATGTGTTTCATATTTATTATTTTGAATTCGTATCGTTTCATCATCATTCGCAAATTGCTCATTATAATTACTATTATGGTTATTATGTTGCAGTGTATGATCATTATGATGATCATGATTATTATTTTGATTATTATTAACAACATTAATATTTGCATTATAATTGTTATAATTGTTAATATTAGGTTGTTGTTCTTGTTGCTGTTGTTGTTGCAAATTTAAGCTACGAAAAAAAAGTTTTCGCTGTTGCGCTAAAAAATTTACAATATCTTCATTAGCAACATCATCATTATCATTGTCGTCATCAACATCAACATCATTATAATCATCATCATTGTTGTTACGATCAGCATTGATATTATTATAAACAATATGATTGCGATTTTCTACAACAACATTTACATTTTCGATTAATCGATTATCGTTTATCGACGCTGCATTTGGTAGCTTATTAATTCGATCGGTTAATTGCTTAAAATTATTGTCCATTGTATTTTCATCATTGAACGACATTCGTGCTGTGCTCCAGCTATGGCTATCTCTAGGATTACTTTTATGGCTACGGCTACGGCTATGGCTATGGCTACTACTTTGACTACCAAACTTAGTATTACTCGCTAAACTACTAGAATCAGTCGTGCTACTTTTAGTATTCATATTATTATAACGCTCCTCCAAATTATTATCATTATCAATATTAATCTTATTATTATTATTATTATTATACAAGTAGTTTTTTGGCAAGGCAGGTATTGCATTATCATTATTAAGATTATGTTTAGGATTAGATTTATGTTTAGAGTTAAAACTATTAAAATTACTATTAACATAGGGTTTTGAGTATTCATTTTGTTGCTCGCTCCTCCCTTGCTGCAGGAGTAGCTGCTCTGCCTCTGACAGCGTTGTGTCGCGTCGCACGCGTTGTCGCCGTCGCTGTTGTGGCAGAGCCGCTTCATAGTAGCGGCTTTGTGGCGCTGCACTGCTTGCGCTGCTTGCGGCACTGCTTGTTTGTGCCACCAGCTGCATATCCATGTCGCTGTTAGCAGCAGTGCTTGCTGCTGCTGCTGCTGTGGCAGCAGTAGCCTCCAAGCGTTTCCGTTTACCACGTTTACGCTGACTGGCCGCGAGGATGGCAAACAAATTGAGCGCAGAGGGCGCCAACGAGGCGGTAGCTGTAAGCGCACGTGATGCCGCCGTGGTCGAGGAGGAGCTCGATGAGCTAGCAGTGGGCAGCTGTTCTGTGGTGTTGGTATTGGCCTCACGATCGGCGTTTGGCCTATGGCGATGCTGCTGCTGCTGCTGTTGCGGCTGCTTGTGTTGATGACGCATGCGTCGGCGTTCCATAAACGTGGCATTGTTGTGATGATGACGCACCTCCAGATTTTTGGGTTTAGGCTGTACGGCACCAGAGGCATTGCGATGATGCAAATGCAGCGCCTGTTGCTGTCGGCGATGCAGTTTACGTTGCTGATAACGCTGACGATTACGCTTGATGATGGTTTGCTCCTGCAGTGCTTGCTCATCGTCCAGATTGGGAACCCTATTGTTGTTGTCGTTGCTGTTGTTGTTGTTGTTGTATTTGTTCTCATGTTGGTTGTTGTTGTTGTTGTGGTGCTGCTGGTGGTGGTGGTGGTGGTGAGGGTGTTTATGATGTCTTAGACTATTGTTATTGTTGTTGTTGCTGTTGCTGTTGTGGTTAGCTATAGAACTATCTCTATTAATACTTGTTTGTTGTTGTTGTGGTTGTTGTTGTTTTTTGTGTTGCAAGCGACGCCATGGTGGTCGCTGGGTGGTGGTTGTGGTTGTTGTTGTTGTTGTGGTTGTAGTCGTTGTAGTAGTAGTTGTTGTTGTTGTGGTTGTGGGTCTCGGAGCAGTTGTTGTTGTGGTTGCTGTGGCCGCAGCCATTGCAGCAGCCGCCTCTCTGACCTTACTAAACAACGATGCACGCTCTCGATTAAATTGAAAGCAAGTTTTACGCACACGTTGCGGTTTCTTCATATCCTGCGGCCCAATGGGCCTCAAATTATGCTTAATGCCAAGACGTAGCTCTGGATTGTAGGCGTTTGTGTATTGAAAATAGCCGAACTCCATAATTTCTTTGAAATGGCAATCTTCTGTGACTTTTTTCTGTAGAAATGCAAGAAAGTTGGGGAAGGGAAGAAAGAAATATTTAGCATTGCATTGCAAAAGAGCGAACTTAGAATAGTAGGGTGGAAAACTGGACGAATTTGTGTTTTTTGTTTCTTACGAAACTTGGCTTAGAAAATATAAGTTAAGTGAGTGATTGGAAGAGGGTTCTTGAAGCAGTTTGCAGGCAAGTAACATACATTTTTTTGAGTTTTCGCTTAAAATGCTTGAAAGCAAATAAATTCAATTTGAAATCTACTTAAATTGTAGAAAGAAATTTAAAACTTACCTTTCCAATAACTTTTCCGTGTGCAAAGCACAAGTAGTAACCCACTTCCTTGGCAAATATGGTGATTTTGAAATCTCCGCTTAGAAAATCGCCAACACTGTCCATTCTGAAGGATTCTGTAAAAAATAAAACGAATCGCACAAATCAAATTTAATTAATTATGTACACATCAAGAAAAAGCAAACAAATTTACGGCTATTGAGTAAATATTAAATGGAGGTGCTTCTAAATACGAAATGAAAAAAAAAAAATAAAAATACTACTGCGCGGGGCCACTTGACTAGCAGCAGCAGATAACCCAATTAATTGAAAGGTTTTCGATAAAGTTATGAAAGGTTTTTTTTTTGTTTTTTTTTTTTTTTTTGATTAACAGCCGAAGCGCGGCATGCTACATAGCGTCTTGCAGTTTGTGAATAAAAACTTTAATGAATTTTGAGTACGCGCTATGCGTTTCTAGTCTTTGGGTTGCCAGTTCAAATCAAACGTTCTAGGGCATAACGTGCCGGATCTATCAATAAATCAAGCCAGTCAATTACTGACAGGTAGCTATTTTTTTTTTTCAAAGATTATTTCTACATATTTGTATTTCGACTTGGCTTTTTTTGCTTTTATCAAGCTGCGCCTATCACACACAACTTTGGATCATTGAACTTTTTTTTCTGCTTTTTCCTAAAATAACCAAAAAGTATTGCCTTGAGTTTAGTTATGAGCCACTTCAGTTAACATTTGACTTAACGCGTCTAATTAAAACTACTTAACCCTGAAAGTAATACACTATATGTTCTGGGTACGGTGAGTTTCGGCTACGCTGAGCACCGAGTGGGCGCTGCAAGTGCGTAAGTACAGCTAAACCCAGCCACGTGTGCGCTGCATGCTTCAGACCTCTACGAAACCAAAAAAAAAATAAAAATAAATAAATAAATATCTATAAAATTAAAAATATTTTGCAAACACTCTACAAACAAATCGATCATATTGGCTAAGCGCGCGCGCCAGTAGACAGAGAGTTTGAACTTAAGCGCACAAGCTATATCGAGTGGGCGCAGAGGCGATAAGATAAAATACCAGAATGACAACGTGTTGCGTTTATTTTATAGAAAATTAATTATAAAGTGTGCTGCGCTACACATAATTAGTGGTAGTATCGGAGTAGCACATTTTCGGGGTTCCCTATCTTAACTTTTTGTATAAATTATGCATAGTCTGAACTTTGCACTGGTCATAATTAGCCGGCCGCACTTATCGATGACGTTGTTGGCTGTTGTTGCCCAAAAGGGGCGGCACTGATAAGTTGGTGGGGGGGAGGGGGAAACTACAGCGTTAAGTTAGTTGACTCAACTCAAGTGGCGGCGGCAAACTGTCACTTTCGTGCACCAATCAACCTAGTTTCCAACGCTCCTGAACTTAACCCAGTCGGACAACCAACCGCAATAGGAATTGCAAAAAGTCGGCAAACGAGACATAAAAATGACGACTTGACGAGTTAAATTCAAAGAAGCAGCGCAAAAAATAACCACAAATCGGCGGCGCCCAACGTGGGGCCAACAGCATCAATCAAATATTAAATTACCAATAATTTAATTAAGCATTGAACCCCCAGTTCAGACTTGACTCAACTTGGCGAACATAACTCAAACGTAAAGTTCAAAAAGAAATGCCAATTTAATTTAAATTTAATTTTTTTCCAGACAAAACCAATGAAAATTTATGTGTAGTTGGCTGCATGGATGGATGGATGGATGATACTACTTACTCGCTATATACTATATTAGTTATGAGAAATTTTTACTTACGTGCCAATGATAAATTCTCGGCAGTCACCTTGCCGTGTGCATTGATATGCAGTGCAAGATTGTTGTGATTTTTTAATATTAAAATGTATTCGTTGGTTTTCTCTGAACATATTGTTGTTACAAAGGCGAGCATTACCTGCAAGAAATAGAGAGGGAGAGAGGTTTGGGGATTAAATAGAGCATTAACATAAATATTACGAGCAACCCTCGCGCTTTTATCGCAAAGCCAACATATAATCCCTCGCTGCCACATAAATTTGCATTAATATGCTCAACTTTTTTGCTATGTTCCGTGGAACGTTGAGCACATGTGACACTGCCACCAGCTAGCGCCTCCCAAAGGATTTAATTTTATGGTCAAAGTTGAGCTGGACACACCGTGTGTTGCCCATAGCGCATAAATGCTAATTCCAGGAACTAGTTGGTCATTGTTGTGCATGCGTTGCACATGTCTGCCGCAGCACAAGATACGTGTTATCTGCCCCCACACCTCCATACGTATTTTGCATAAGTACCACGACAAGACACCCAAAAAAAATTGATGATGATATCACAAATTGATACTACAAAAGTGCAAAGTCAGCAAAACAAAGCAGACGCTTGACGTACGTATATAGACTACTTCTGCGTACTTATCGCTAATGCTATATCATATATATAGCAGCCCCCCACTTAGTGCAACCATGGCCAAATTGCCGAAACATATGTATACAAAAAGCGATGACATATGTGTAGCGAAATCCCTGGTAATACGGGCGCCATTTTAGCCAAAAAATTGCTCGAGACCTTATTATAATTGTCTACTTCTAGACATTTCATCATCTTCCAAGTTGATAGAAATAAAAATAACATAAGATGTGTTGGGGGGTGCAGGGAACGCACCAAAAATGTCAGTTTATTTTGATATTTTTGAGTTTACACTAGCACTGTGGGTGGGGGCTTGACTGAGTGACTGACTGACTGGCTGACTGACTTGACTGAGTTGATGGAATGTTTGCACTACTCATAAAAGTTGTTACGACCTTTTTTTTTTATTTCCATAGTTCAATGACGTTTTAGTGTTAAACATTAATAATTATTATTATTATTATTATTATGTTGGTGTTGGAGTTGCTGTTGCTGCCATCGAGTGGACAGTTTTTCAATGCTCGCGGACCAGGCCACTCCAATGTAGACACAAAACAGATATCAGCTCCGAAATGTTTCGCTCACTCTACAACGAGTTGTCTACGACGACTACTTACATATGATTACACACACTCGATCTTGTTATAAAAATCCAACAGAGCACACCAAGTACATAATAAAAACATATGTGGTTTGATATTTTTTATGATAATTACTTCAAGTGTTGAAAACAATGACAACCATGGCACAAAATAAAGAGGAATTGACGTTAATATTGAAATCTCGACGATTTTAATTCGGCGGCAATTGTAATTGATTTTTTGTTTTGTTTTTGTTTTTTATGTAGAGCTGAATGCCTGGCCAGATGCCCATTTGTTGTTGTTGGATATTGTGCTTGTGTTCACAGCAAAAGCGAAAGTGCTGGGTAGACGGCAAGTGGGGTGAAGTTATAGCAAAATCCATAAAAATGCAGTTTGATTTTGTTTATTGAAAGGATTTGAGTTACTTTGACATATTTAGATTATTGGCTTCAATTTTTCGTTGTCATTATGAAGAAGTGCCTGGGAGAAGCTACCAGCTTGATCAGAAAGTTCCCTCAATCAACACCGTTTGGTGCTTTCGATTGTGTTGTGTTTTCGATTTTGTACAATTTCAGAAAAAGAATTAAATTCGCAACAGACTTGTATTGAGTTTTGCATTAAAAACGGTTTCACAGTATTTCAGCATGTTTCAATTCCATTTGTTCCACTGCCCTCATAACTATTTAGTACAGTTCCACTGCAGTGTCTTCGTGTCCCAAAGCAATCTACTCTAAAATACGAAAAACAATTTCCCATTGCTTTTCGAAACTCTGCTTAAATTAACTGAAAGTCCACTTTAAGCTTCTGAAATTGTGCCGCATCCTAAGCAACTGTACTTTGGCCCCCGCAAATATGTGAAACTTTAAATTTGCTTTGAATTTGCACTTAAGCATTTTCTACGAGATCTTTGCAAAATACTAATTAAAAAGCAAGTCTGCTAACTTAAAACGTCATAGAGCGCAGTAAAAAAAAAAGCCCCCCACTTTGAGAAAAGCTCATAAAAATGTAAAATTTGTATTTGCATTTAAACATTATGCCGTTACAAAGTCGTTTTTTTTTTGTTGTTTGTTGTTGCTTTGTGTTTTGTTTCGTTTTTTCATTTTAACTAAACATATCATAAATCAATCAAAGGCATATCCAATAAAATATAACCAATTCACGCCCAAGTCATAATGAGAGGTAGTTTTTTGCGCCGTCATTGCAAGTACTTAGCAGTCACTCAGAGCAGTGCCCAGTGTTGCATTTCATTTCATGATATTCCACGAAATATTGTATTATGTGTACAGTAGGCACTCAATAACTTGTACATACCATAAGTATAAACAGAATCCTGGCATTGAGCAGCGTGAACTGTAGTAACCTGTAAAGGGAAATACGAGAAATATATTATAATAGATATATACAAAACAAAAACGAATAAAATAAATAAAAAATTAATGCCGATATTACGATATTTACTATAAATAAAGAATTTGTATACAAATACCAATAAGATAGATGAGGCAAACGGAATTTGCATATGACCGCAAGACTATTAATAATAATTATTATTTTTGTTTTGTTTTGGCTCAAGACGAAAAGTAAAATTTATAAACAAAAACAAACTTCCGTCTAGTGTAGTACAAGCAATATATAATTTATTCTAAATAATAATAAACATAATAAGCAACCAATTAAGTCATTCATTAGGCAAAGTTCAAAAAATGAGTTTGTATTCGATATGGGTATCTCGGGAATGTCTTGCATTCCAACAGTGTTGGAAAATAGTTTGTGGTCAGTAGGGTAGCATACTATTCCCCACTTATGGGGAAATCGGAGGAAACTACTTGGATTACTTAGAAATTGTTACAACAAATAAAGATCAATCAGTCCTACGGCATTGCCAACTTCAAATTAGAATCGTACACTGTGTGCAGCTTTAGAAGTTCTTAATTTTATCTTTTGACTTATCTTAAGACGTACGCAGACTTATTGCCAACAGCGTTTGTATATGACAAGATTTTTAGAGCGTCTTTATCGATTTAAATAGATGAAAAAAAAAACCAAAACTATGGCCAATGTCAGGCAAAAAGTGGCCAGACACTTGTGTAGAATAACCCAGAAGGCCCAACATCGATTGGACCCAAGTAGCATTGTTTTGCAGCATTTACAACATATATATTTTTTTTTGTACTTTTAATATTTTGTGGCATGTGGCACTCTCTGTCCTCTCGCTCTCTCACTCTCTATTGGCTGGGTGTAGTGACAAGCCAGCCAGCCGGCTGAACTAATCCCCCAGGCAAAGGTCATTGATTTCAGCTTAACGTTGAACTACAAATGTGTGCCCCTATATATATAGTATATACTATATACTTTGAAATATGTACATCCATAAGCGCAATGGGCTTTTTTTTATTCTTGAAGGGTAGTTTCTTGAGGCATATGAAGGTCTTTTTTTTAACGCTTCTTCGACAGCGTCATCGTCGTCTTCGTCTGCTGCTTGTTTGGGTTTATTTTCTGCTTATTTTTTGAAAAGTGAAAATCGCGCGCAAGGTACAAAAACGCCTCAAAATGCACGTCGGGGCTCAAGAAATCAATACGGGACAGAGTCAAAAGCCCAGCAGCGTGCAGCGCAGTCGCCTTCTCGCTCGCACGCGCTGCGGTATGTGCGTGTGTGTGTGTAAATTGCAAGACATTTGCCCTTAGCGATCCGAGCGACCCAACTTGGTCTTGGCCCGACCTGGCACGGCACGGTCCGCACAGTGGGTAGTCCCAAAAAAAAATAAATAAAAAGCTGCAAAAATATAAGAAACACAGAAGTTGCCTTTGGCTGGAGATTGCGATTTCGTGCGATTTTTATCATTTTTCAATTTCATAGCAGACAATAAAGCACGAGGTTATTTTTTAAATTTTTTGAATTTTCAAATGGGACTTTCATTGTTGCACGAGACAAGCAATTAAATGAACGTTTGCTTAAAATTTAATTTTTGATTTAGTATAGTAACGTCTAAGTGGGTTCAATGTGCTTATAGTTTGGCTGCCCAGCACGCTGGGATTTTGGCGCAACAAAACTAACTAGTGTCGGCATTATTTCTAATGCCGCATAGCCCAGGTACATATGTATATATGTCTAGCTGCCACAAAAGCTTGCCACAACAACAGTCTTGGCATTTGAACCGCGTGGTTTCGGTTTCTATAACTCCATTTCTCATTTCTCATGCATGTAACTTGATATTACTTCTATGCTTGGAGTCGTCCACGTCCACAGCGTTGTCGTCGTCGTCGTCGTCGTCTTTGTCTTGTTCTGCACATTTTTTTTGTTGTTTTGTCTACTGTCTCTGTTGTGCTTTACTTTTTGTTATTGCTGTTTCCTTTCATGCCGCCTCATACAATGCTACTCATAATTACCTTTTTGGTATGCAGACAGAAGCAATCCCGAAACAACAACACCAACAAGCCGCACAGACGCCCAAATGAACTTGAATAAAGTTTGTGTGTGTTTTTTTTTATGTTTTGTTTTGGAACGTACGTACTACGTTCTAGTATGTTACTTATAAAAAAGGGTTCACTACTTGCGGAGCTTACGCAATAGACAACAGTTCCTACAACACATTCCCTACTCAAACACCGAGCCTGCTGTGTTTCCATGTGCTCTGCATATTGAGTAGTTTGCTGGCATACCAGCTACTCCGTCACTACTATACAATTTATTTGAGCATTTTCGAACATTGTCAACAGCTCCAAGCAGACGTGCTTGCATTTGCTTTCAAGTGGGAGGCCCTTGACCACCCGTATAGTCAACAAAAAAAAGAAGTAATAAATTTTCTGGCAGCGAAATCTATATAGAGTAGCGTTGTGACCACTTAAAACCACTTTCAAAAACTAAATTGCATTCAAACGAAATACTGCAAAATCACTTTTAATTCCGTCTAATCTAAGTTCAACATTTAAAATTAAAAATAAATGGCAAACAAAGTGGCCATTGTCCAAGTGCAAAGCTGTCTAAGACCCAAAAAGGCCAAGACTTAGACATGCCAATTCTCAAGGCAATTGGCCTACATCATAATAAAAAAATTTCTAACTATCTAATCATAAACAAACTTAACTTGTCTACATTTTATTTTAATAAAAGCAAACAAAATAGTGCAGCGTACATATGAGGTATATGCATGTACATCAAGCTGGGCTGTTGCCAGCCAATTGCATATATCGATAAATGCATTGCGATAACTAAATGAATTAAAATGCATTTTACAACACTCAAGCGTCAGAGAGAGAAGAGCACGTGGCTGCATTATTTGCGTTGTGTTTATTTTGAAGCTTATCACTGACACATTTTGCTAACGAGCCAAAAAATATAAAGAACCCAAAAAAAAAAATAAACAAAAGACAAATCGCAGCTAATTCAAATACACATAAAATATAAAGAAGTGCAGATATGTGCTGGCATGCTTGGAATGCTTTGATTAGATTAGCAAAACTAAAAGACAATCAAATGAGTGGACATAAATCGCAGAGCCTTTTGAATTTGGCCAACATAAGCAAGTGTCTATGATAAGGCAATAGTGAGAGAGAGAGACATGTTGCATTTATCGATAAATTTGCATTGTAAGTAACTCAACTGCTCGTTAAGCTTTAACGCAATTTAAGCCGATTTTGTTTACAACTTAATTACTTTACAAGCCTTTAATTTTAGTTCAATGTCAGCAAATAGGCAACGACGCACAACAATTTTCGAGAGTTTTGCCTAAACTTTATAACTTTTTCTTTGGTACATATTTTCAATTAATTTGCCATAAAAAAATACAAATTACAAAAATAAAAGAGCGAACAACAAATACAGCGGGCAGTGCTTTGCTATTTTTTATCTTATCGCCAACAAAATATACGCCACATATAATATGTACTCCATATAGTAGCTCTTAAAAAATGAAAATAAAAACAATGCGGCTCAAAAAAAAAACTAGTAAGTAATAATAATAATAATAATAATTTGTCAAGTCACATAGAAAACAAAAACAAAAAAAATCATATGGCAGCAGCTGAAGTGTTTATTTTGCTTTTGGCACTGGAAAAAAACAGTTAAGCTTACGGTATTTCAGACAGACTTATAGGTAGTGCCACCATCAACACCACCCCCCTCTCAAAAAAAAAGACACTCTTATCGCCAGCGCCTAGGATTATACGGCTGGTAAAGTTCAGGAAAAAAAAAAAATTTTACTACGTTTTTTACTACGCCAATGAGTGAGTGGGCGTGTACGCTGGCTTTCTACTTTTATAACATCGTATACCGCATAATACCTTGAGCGTAGGGCATCAATGCGGTCTTAAAAATCACAACAAAGTATAAAATCGAAAAAAAAAAATGTGTAAAATTTTCAATTTATGCAAATATTTGCATTACAAATTACCAAGTCGATGCGATCCGACAGTCAGCCAGCAGCTGTACGGGGCTAGCGCTACGATCTATGACGACTGAAGACTGCTGCTGCAACTTACAACAACAATTACAACGACGACAACGTTGCACCTGACCCACAATGTTTGCCTGTATTAGTTGTTGTTGTTGTGTAAAGTCAACAAAATACACACACCCATATAATAATATTTGTAGGGATCATAAGATCTGTGGAGAGAGAGAGAGGCACCAGTGTGCAGTGATTGCAAAATCAATTTTTAAAATTTTCTTCACTTATAAAGAGAAATATGGAATTCTTGGAATGAAACGAAATATTTGACAACTTTGGCCCAAACATACACTTGACTGTCACGTGAAGGAACTCTGATATGTAATCACGATTTTCAGCTAGTTCGCCCAACTATCAATTTAAGTGGCGATATATAAAACAAAGCAGCCAGCTTATACGTACAATGGCACTATGGAAGACAAAGAAAACCAACGAAATGGTAAAAAATTTACCCTTGGAACTAGATGCCTAATCGTGTAAAGAACGTAACGTGGTAAAGAACGTGCTAGACGAGTTCCGGTTCATAGGTTCCGACTAAGCTTTTGATTTATTCTGATTTCTTAAATAGTCGAAACTTTAATTATTGTTAACGCAAAGTTGTTGCGTCAAAGTTTTTTGAGTAATACGCGCAAGTGACCAGTGAGTTCCACATTATATACATAGTAAATAGTACATAGGTTGCTTGATGATGATAATGATGATGAGGTGTTTACCTTTGACTGCACCATGCAACCTGTTCAATATTGACACTTTGAGAAAGTTGTTTGGCTAAACGCAAAAGCCCCAATATGTTTGCCCAAAGCTGCTAGTTGCATTTGTAGACTGTGCGCAGTCACTGAAGGTAGTGAAGTCTCTGAGAAGTTGGCTTATCAGGCATTCAAACGTGCACAAGAAAAATAAAAGTTTTAATAAAAAATAAATATATATATATAAATTAATAGCAGACAGCTTATCAACGTTATGTAGCTGTCAGTCTGTTGGCGTTCATGGACTAAAAATAATTTTCGTTGCAATCCCTTGAAAGTAACATGGGGGACACAAGATAGTCTCACAACGTGTTCTTGGGCTTAGCAACGCTAATGAGTTGAAATTTGTGTATCGTCACGAAGGACTTGTCTCATGCTGCAGCACTTGGAGTGAGTCAGTAAGTAAGTTGTTGGAAGGGAGCACATACAGTGCGCAGCTTATCACTGGAGTACAGTGAACTTGGACTAGACCGTGTGTTGTTTTCGATATTTGGGGCGTTACATTTGTTGCAGCAAGTTCAATGACGTTGTACGCGTTGCGTCTTTTTGGCCTTAAAAAGTATGCTAGGTTTTTTGCAACAAAAATTATGCTTTGCAAACTAGGAACGAAAACAGCTGGTTACTGTCAAAGTCGTAGCCTCTGCGGCTATGCCCACAACACAAAATGCACAACGTGTGCGCCGCGCCGGTGGGGTTAAAGTAACTGCGTGCTAGGGTTGAGCGCAAGGTGGATGATGCATGTGTATGTATGTAAAGTAAGAGTATTAAATAACCTAAAAGTGCTATGTGCAACCCCTAAAACAAAAACAAAAAAAAAAAACTGCATTGAGTGCATTTTGAAATGCCAAAAACAAATACGATTTTGTATTTTGGGGTGGCCATTTCGAGGCAAACCTCTGCGCTATATCAACATCGTCATATGCACAATTGGCAATACTAAAAAGAAAATTTCACACTTGCCACAGGAGTAGGGCGCGAGCTGCTGCTAACGTGGCAGGGGACTAAGCCGCATGGTGCCAGTGTATGCGCCGGGGGTTGTGCTGTTGTAATTATTATTAAGCGATTACATGATTGATGAGCAGCCGCAGTTTGGCAGCTGATTTCTAACGATTTGTTGCAAAATCGCAGAGCAGTGAAAAAACAAATCGTACAAAATGTGAACTACATAATTGTGCCCAAAAAAAACGAGCGCACGTGGCCGCAATCAAAAGCCACTTAAACGCAGGGTTTGAGTTGAACACCAAAAATGCGCTTGGAATTTCGTATTGAATCAATGATTAAGCTGATTAATGTGAAAGCAGCCCCTTGGCTGTGGGAAATTGAGCCAAATGAACTACTGGTTCATATGCAGCCAACACTTTGCTCTCATTTGTCATATATGAGTTATAGCAAAGTCAGCTCTGACTAAGCTATGCTTATACCATCTATATATACCTTATGATGCATACAACATATATGTATGTATCATTTACTCCACATGTATATAGATATCTTTACATGAGTGCCAACGCACTTGAAGTCGTAACGAAACGTGACTTTTAGTATACCCCACTGACCATAACTTAACGATTCCAATGGATGTGACGTTGTTTAATGGTTTTCTGATAACTGGCAAACTTTATAATGCGCTGCATTTCTCGATTAAAGCACCCCAAACGAACAACAACAACAACAGCAACAAAAGTGCCGTCAGCCAACCCAGCGACAACCTCTAATAACCCAATTATTATTATTTTTACACATAACATGCGCGTTTTTCAGTTATTACAAAATGTTTAACGAACAAAGCAAAAATAGTAAAAATAGTAGTGCAACAGAGTCACCTGACGATGTCGCGCCCTTAACACCAGTCCGGGGTCTGTTGGGTTTTTTGTTTTTTTCAGCAAACACCCGCGCATAACCCAATTATACAAGCCAAAGTGACATTTGTACCGACAGGCGGCGCCAATAACAAAAGCTGTAATTTGGTTTTTTTGCTATTTCTTCTTATAATTATTATTTTTAGCAATATTTTGACTAGAGTTTATGGCTTGGTTAGTTTCGTTTATTTTTGCTGCTATTTTTTTCATCTCGTACGAGGGCTTATCTACAAAGCTCTGGGGGCGTCTGTGTGGCAGTAGCAGGTAACAACTGTTACTGTTGTTTGCGGCAAGTTTACTTTGTTGTTGAAACGTGAAATGTTTCGAATGTTTTTACACTACAATTTGAGGGGCTACATCGAAGCCTCTATCAATGCTGCGGAAGAAGAAATCTAAGCTGCAATTATAGGATACATTTGGCGGAGTGAACTCACTCAAGTTTCGATTACGATTTTGCCTACTACCGAAAGTGTGCACGCACAATATTTTCTAAGAAGTGCCCCATTTTTTTTTGTGTTGTTTTTAGATTATTTTTTCAAGTGGTATATTATTATTTCTCAACGTGTTGGCATGATTCACAGCCTCATTTACAATCGTAATGACTTGACAAATCAACATAGACTTGAGCTCTCTGGTTACCATGTTCTCAATGGGGTTTATGAAAATTGCGCCTGTATCTATTGATTGATTGCACCTAATCAGTACTGCACAAATATGAGCCAGGTCATAAATATTTATGATATTTGGGTTGTGTTTTGCAATAGCTTTTGATTTGTACAAGTCAAACGGGCGACCAAATGCGTATCTTAAATCATAAATTTCAATAAAAATATTAACTGGACAGAAAGGCACGCGTTTCGTTGGCATTTTTTTTCCTTTTTTTTCATTTTCAAGAACTATAAAAATATACCAGTGTTTACTTTTTTTTATAAGAATTTAAAAAAATATACATATACCAAAACATTTTAAATGGGCGCATATCTTAACTAGATAGAATTATTAGGAATACCAAGAACAAAAAATGTAGCTCGACATATTTTTATCATTTCCGTTTAATTACCAAAAAAAAAACGAAACGAAAAGTTAAATTTGTTAGCAAGTCAAATTAAACACTGTCTGCATAATTTCTCAAATCGAGCAGCTTTATCAGGCGCAGAGAAATAAAAAATAAAAAAAACGGGGCGTGCCGTGTTTATGACAGGCCCCCACTTGGACCCCGTAGCACTTTCTAGACCCAGCGAGCGAGTGAAAAGCGTGAGAGAGATTAAACGCAATTAGACTTGCATTATGAAGTATTATTGTCACTTATTAAAATACCATATAATGGTTTTATGGTATTTAATATTATTATTTCTTTTTTTTTGTCGTTTTTATGGCCACTCATTTCGCTGGCATGCCTATCAAATGAGTAAAGGCGTTTCGGACAAGGCCAGCGAAGAGGTATTATCAAAGTTATTAGTTGGTTTGTTGGTTAGTTCTGCTTAGTTTGACTGCTTAAACTGCTTGAACTGCTTGATTAACTGCTGATTCGTTATGGGATCATGGCATATTGCTGAAGCTATTTCCAGGTAAATGTCCTGAGATCAGCGCATGCCATAAGCAGCACGAACATGCTGAGAATGACGACGTTTTTTTTTTCTTTTTCGACAACCAGATGATGATGATGAAGATGATGATGATGTTGGTTGTGAGTACAACCGACGACCCTTTGCATAAAGTTTTCGAAAAGGGGTTGTACACACATTTTGCATGTGTTTGTGCCATAACAAGTTATAATAGCAATTATTGCCACACATTCTCAATGCCCGCTCTCCTGATTCCGGCATTTCTACATTTCATATATTTTTTTTGCCTTGTTTGCTCTGTATTTTGTCCTTTTTCCTTCTTGCGTTTTTTTTTTTTTTTGTGAGTATTTGAAACATATAATTGTGCTTTTTATGTGTTTGAAAATTGTTTTTTAAGTGAAATTACTTTGGCATGATACAGAACCAAAGCAGGGGGGGATTTTAAACGAACTCAAACGAAACGTATGAATTATTATGCCAAGGGGATACTACTATGCAGGTCATGGTATCTGGACGGTTTGGCTGCAATTGTCATTGAGCTTTTATTTTTATATTTTTCTACTTCTTTTACTTTTACGAAGTGGTGTGATATTTGCCGCACGTGTGCGGGTTTAACTTTTGAATTTGCGACACAAGAGCTCAGGCAAAAGAGTTTCTGGCAAGTTTTGGGATTGGAAAAATTTGCAAAAGATTTTGATCAAACTGTAATTTGTTAGCTCAAAAGCTGCTTTGAAAAATTGCTTTTCGTTTTGGAAGTGAAGTAACTTTTAGCAAAAAGTCCAAGGGAACAATTTTGAAAAATTTTAAGAGCAAATGCTTGAAATTCAAGAAATAGGATTTTATATTAGAAACAATTAAGTGACTGCTGCCAATAAGTACATAAGTACATTGAGAGCTAATAATTCGAAAAATTTGATGAACACCTTAGTGAGTAACGATTTGAGCATTGGCTGAATACTGAAAGTATAGGTTCCCCGAATTCCTTGCTATTTGTAAGAATTGTGAAAAATACTATCAGCTTTGCTTGAACGTTGACGATGAAACAACCACTCAATACACTTCAGCTTGCTCAAGTACATATATCTCGTATAGATCTCATGAAACCGGCTTTAAAATTGTTAAAAATAAAAATTTTCCAGCTAATATTACTAAAATGATTTTAAAACCGGAATTTAAAAATAAAAAAAATAATGAAAAAATTTTCTACCGTATCAGTTGGGCTACTAGTTTCAGCAATTTTAATAACTTCCTCTTTTCGTAGTATTATTATTTTTAATAATAATTTTTATACTAAATTTATTTTAATGCTCATTTTTTGTATAATTAAAAATATTTCGAGTACTTTGTTGCTTTTTTTAATCTGCGCTCAGGTTAGGAATTTTATTATCAAGCTTCAAATATATAATACTGCATTGTGTCATCTAGCTATAGCATAAGCCTATAACAATATTTGTTTACTTCTGTAGGAATAGGGTATAGCGTGTACTTACATCGTATTTTTCTGGACGCATTGTAGCCCCCAAATTTAAGGGTATAAATTATAATCCAACATGCGTTTGTGCGTAAAGCCGACTCGTAGCGTAGTGCATTGGTGACGGACGACGAACGTACGACCCCGACCAATTGTGTATGCCAATGAATAAAAATCCAAAAAATCCAGAAATAATATATATACACTGTACATATAGTATATATGTGTATTTATGTATATATAAAATATATATATTTATATATAAAATGCGCCGCGTCAACAATAAAAATTACACCGCAAAAAAATGCAACAAAAGCTGAGCTACAATTTTTTTTGTTAAATTGTTTGTTTTTTTTTTAAACTTTATTTTTGCACAATTTTTGAATTAATTTCCTCTTTTTTTTGGCTGTGAAGCGGGCTTGCTTTTGACATGTAACAAATATTATTTATTTATTAAATATGTAACTCGTTGTAGATACGTTAATACGTTAAATATTATATTGCACTTTTTGTCAACGTTGCAACTGACACTTTTGGCTCGCTGGCTTTATTCGAATTTGCTTTGCACAATATTTTCTTTTGAAATATTTTTGAAAAAATTTCTTTTGATTTTTGGCTTAACACTGGTGCATAATTTTTTGTATTTGCATTTGTATTTTTTTTAACTGGTTTCAAGTCGATTTTTAAAACAAAATCTGTTGGACAATTGCTCTCGTATCTTTTACACTCGAAACACTTTTTTTAATTTTTCAAAAAACTTTGCTTGCGTTTTTAGGGCATTTACAAAAAATCACATGCCTTTTTTTTGGTAACTCCTTTAGTTGTTTTTCTTTTTTTTACAAATTATTTTTAACGCATTTGTTGTAACTTGTTTTAAACATTTGCTGTTTCTTGATGTGTGTGTGTGTTTTTTTTTTGTTTGTTTGTTGTGTGTTTTATCCGTTCTTTTCGCTGGCAACGATCTAAAACCGACGAAAGGTGGTAAGCAACTGAACGAGTCAAACGCTTCAAACAAATGCGGAGCTCACTGCTTGACGCGCTCGACGTCAATGTTTTCGTCGTTGTCGTCGTCGTTGTCGTCGTCGTAGTCGTCGTCGTCGTTGGCTGCTGCTGCTGCTGCTGCTCTTATTGTTGTTGCTGTTGTCGGACTTACTCGGAACTGCTTGTGCTTGTGTGCGTGTGTAGCTTGTGTGTTAGTGTTTGTGTGTCGAGCCGAACCAAACGCTCGAACCGAGAACCGAGTCACAATGATACCAATCGCCGCAGTCTAGCTTCAGCGGCTACAGCAGCAGCAGAAAATTTGGTCAATCTATGGGATAGAGATGTGTGTGTGTGTGGGTGGGTGGATAGGTGATGTTTGGTAGATCCAAATTCCAGATGCATTTGCAGACAGACATTTCGATATGTGCTGAATTTTAGATATTTCGGAGAACTTGAACTGATATTCCTTGTCCAGTTAACTACTCTAAATGAAATAGTTTTTTAAATTTAAAACAAACACTTTCAAAACCTTGTAAAACTCATACTATATTATTTCAGTCCGCCGAATTTGAAATGAATTAATTTATGCTATTTACGTTAGAAATCGAAGTTAATGCGAATATAAAACTGTTTCACGTCCAAGTACATTTTTAGGCGATAACAGAAGAAACCGAAATTCATTGGTGAGAATGGCGATTGTGAGGCTACATATTGCTTTGAAAGGCTTCGATTAGGCTTCTTAAAATATTTAACTAAAATACGAAATAGTAATTATATAATTGTTTTATTCAAGGTTTATCAGTATGCTTAGTATACTTTTTGTTAGGTTTTCCTACTAAGATCGTAAACAATTTTATGTAGAACAAAGATATAAAGAATTCTTCAGTATTCTCCGAGAACTAGCACCTTATGGATTGCAAAATTGATTAGAAACGATAATCTTTTAGCTTTTATGTTACTTTCTGTTTTCGTATTTTAGATGTGAGATGTTGCATATCTATAAATTTTTGAGCTATCAATCTAGGGATTTCATTGATAACTTATGTTGTGTAGAAAGTCTATGCTCTCATTTCATTACTATGGTCAAAAGACAAATTAGGGATATATCTCTATTAATAAGAGGAACCTACAGCTTATAGCTAAATTTGAACGGCGCTTTGTTTAATTAATAAAGATTTTTTTAGTTAAGGAAAGTCTGAGTTAGAGGCGAATGCGCTACCACTTGCTGCCAAGGCCTGAAAAAAGCTTACAAAATACCTTTCCAAACATATCTAACTCAAAATCGATTTTTCTTAGGCAATATCTTGAATTTATACCAATGCTAAGAAGCAAAATTGGAAACATCGTTGCTTTGTTTTTTTTTAATTAGTATAAAAATGCAAAAACTTCATCGTGAGAGGATTCCAACTCTTGTAGGAAGCTCACATTATTACATCCATTTGGACAACTTACATGAACAATCTATAACTTGGAAATACAAATACATAACACAACTAAATATGCTACCTTACCTGTTTCCCCAATTTTTACGTTAGAACACCGCTGAGTCCCCCCCTTAAAGAGTCGGTCAAAAATAAACAACAGTCTTTAAGTATACACAGAAGTCAGCGATATTTGTAGATATTGTGCAAGGTTCGGTTTGCCACTTTGGTTGCATTGATCGATTAGTCGCTTACATTTGCCCCAAGTCAGTTTTATTGATCATGGTTGTAAATCATTGGTATTAGGCAATGCGTGTGTGTGTGTGTGTGTGTACTGAGGGGCTTATCAAGTTTGTGGAACCATTTAGCACCAAGTTTTACCCACACAAAACAAACGCAAGACAAACTGTATCTGAAATCACGTCAGATAAATCTATAATTGTCTATTACTCATGCACAATTGAACCTTGAGCCTTTGGTATGCTAAAAATTTTGAAGAAAATCGTAACATAAATGGCACACATGCTATAGGTACTTTACCCCAAAATCGGAGGCAAATAAAAACGAAATGCTATACTTATTGCTAGTGCGGTAATTTTCAATTAAATTCATACTACACATTCGTATCTGGTAGCTGGTAGATGGTTCTCAGTGTTCTTGAACTTACGCGCGATAGGCAAAAAAAAAGACTCAAGAACAAAAACCATTTCAATTGAAAGAGCAGCGCTTGTCATGAATGAAATGTTTTGATATACGAATATTTAATAACTAACCTTATCAGGGCGCATGGCAGAATTCTGTGTTTGGGATATTTTGTTTACGTTAAACTGTGTCAAAATGATGAATCAGAAATATCTGACAAATACCTAGCAACTGGAATTTTTTGTTCACTTAATAAATAAACATCTCTCTAGGGTTTTCCATAACAAATGCATAATAAACGTAATGATATTTGCATAAAGTTTAATGTTTATGTTTATATAATTGTCATAATTGTCAATGTGATGAAATTGATATCACTTTGAAGTTATTGTGTTGATAAACAAAGCATAAAGATAATATCGGAGCTTCAAAGTCAACGTACGCGCAGCGGCGGATTATAATAAGGTAAATGCTTATTTTCAAGTTGACTTTTCTAAAATATTTGGCGTTTAAGATGAAAGATTTAAAGATGTACATAAGCTTAACGAAAATATTTGCGCATATAGTTAAGAGTACAGCACTTTTTATCTTGAAGCTGTAAAAAAAAAACTAAAAACTTTCCTTAAAAAAATTGGGAATGATTGAAAAGCGAGAGTTTTTGTAAATACAGTTGATATTACAGAAATAATTAAATTGAAGCAAGTATATTAAATTTTGTGTTATGAAACATTATTCTAAATAAACTGATATCGGAATATATATTTTTTTAGTAAACTTATTATAGTCTCAAACTTATGAAATATATTATTATATAGCACTCCATCGTTTCCTAATCTTCTGAATCTTTATGATGCCTTAGTCTCTGGCCAAAACGATCATACAATTAAGCCAAGTCTTTGTCGCACTTAACAGTCTTACCAAGATTTTCAAGCTATTTAACATTAACAGCGATTTCAGAATGACTTAACAGCAGCGTACAACATGTTCAGCTGCAACTTCGAACATGTTGTTAACAGTCATGCTGACAGACGCTCATGTTAATAACATGCTTCAAATGCTTGCACTGCTTAACAGCAGAAGGTTTTAGCTGTGCAAGCAGTGCATAACAGCGTTTAGTGTAGGCTAACAAGCAGTGCTACCAAGCTTCGTATTGAAATTGAGATAAATTCCATTTGTTCGCTTGCTTTCTTTGCAACAAATGCAAAGCCAAGCGCAAGCATTCAATTTAATCTTTATTTATTAATCATTAGCTACTTAACTGAACTTAGGCCTTTCGTTCAAAGTGCGAAAAAAAACAAACAGCATAAAACGTCACATTAATCTTAATTAGCGCGCACGTAATTGAAATTTAATTTGTTGCTGATAAAAAACGCACAATTCATTTGGGTCCTTTACTTTGAGCAGCATGCAGAAAGCGTTCAAAGTTTTGTGTCTTAATAGCATTGGAAATGTAAGCTACTTTAAGATATATTTAAGTTGTTGCAACAGTTTGAAGCTCACCCTTCATCTTGGAGGAATTTTGAGTTCAACAAAGGCGATTTTGCTACAACATTCAATCTCTTATAAGCAACTTGTGATCCATTGCTGTAGAGCTTTGTATATGACATAGTATAATTTGTGCAAAATTTAGTTCACAATTTTCCTTGATCTATAATCATATCATTTAGCGGAATTCTTATATGATTTTTAACTAACTACAATTTGTTTCTACGCGAAATCAATATTTGTTGCATTCTTTTGTGCGTCTCCGTAAGCATTTACCCTTTCTTTACTTGCTATTCTCTAACTTTTACTGTCTTTTATTAATGATTTTTCTTGCTTCGTTTTTCAGCTGCATAACATCAATAAACAAAAGGTAAGTTTCTGGAATCCTTAAATTAACTCAACATTTCACCCAACTGTCTTTCGACTACAAAATTGTTCCTTTTCTTGACTTTTTGGCACACATTTTCCGCCAGTTTCCTAAAGCGCTCTTTGCCTCTATCTCTACGCTATCTATCTCTTCGCTCTCTCTCTTTCTCTCTCGCTCTCTTTGTCCGTCTTACTGCCTCAAACTCACGCCCTCTGAACGCCTTACACCATTTCTCAATGCATTTCCCAGTAGTAGTAGTAGTAGTAGTAGATGATGTACAAATCTATCCACAAACTATGCTGTTGCAGTTGTCATTGTTGTTGCAACTTTTTTGTATCTTCTGCTGATTGTTGTTTTTGGCAAACAACGTGAAGAATGGATGCCAGACAAAAGGCAGCTAGCAACGCGACAGGACATGGCAGCAGCAGCCCTCTGGCGCCATGTCGTTTCTTAAAAGAATAATAAAAAAAAAGGCGCAAAAAAAAAATAAAACCAAATAAAGAGTGTAAAATGTGTAAAAATAAGAAACAACAAGTACAACAAAAACTAAAAGAAGTGTATGCAGTGCAGTGTGAAATATTCACACAAACAGACAGACAAGTTCAAATATATTTATGAGTTTCAGCTCAGCTGTCAACAATCCTGTGGCAGGCAGCAAGAGACAAGTCAATTTTTTTTCTCCTTTTGGTTTTTGTTTTAATTGTATTTATTCCTTATTTGTTTTCTGGGATTCCCTTTTATTTGTTGCCACTTCGAGGTGGCCCAAAGCTGTGATTTATGCGCCATGCTGAGTGCTGGTACTGTGTCTGCTGTGTGTGTGTGTGTTAGTACGTGTCCTTTAGGATGCGAGTGCCTCTTGCAACACGTCATATCTGATGCAAATGTGTCACACTCACGGCACAACATATAACCTACGAAACAGCTTCAAAGCGCCTATGTAAGGCGAAACGAAAATGCAAAAATTGCACTCAATGAAGCGTTGAGATTGAAAATACGCGAAACACACACAGCAAAAACCAAAACCCAAAAAAAAAATACCCTGAGAAATATTTTAATTAAAATTCAGTGCCCCAAAACTACCAAAACCGCAGGCTGAGGCTGACTTGGCCGGCAGGATAAACTCAACAACACAAGACGCTGATCTCAACTGATAAACGCGTAAACCAACAAAAAATAAGAAAAAATAAGAGAAGATAGCAGAAAAGCATTATGGCGATGTAACGAATTGTGCATACTCTGCTAATGAGTATTTAAATAGCTGAAGCTGGTGCGGTTTGCTCCAACTTGTGTTGCTGTGTTTCAATTTCATTTTGTTTCAGCTTGCGACTTCCGTTTTCGTTCGTTTCCACTTTTAACTAAGATTGCACCGCTACTTCGACGATAATCGAAAATTATACGTTCATACGTTGACGTTGATCAACACAGAGTTGAGGAATTGTATTTTTATAGAGTATTGCCACATATATAGTGCATACCTACTACTCACATATATACACATGTACAGATATGTGTAAAAACAAGCATAAGACGGTGGGCGTTGGTAAAATACGCGCCATAAAACGTACAAAAAGGCCACAAGACAAAACAAAGCTGGCAAAACAACAGACAAAATGAGTTTAAAGTCAAGTTAAAGTGTTCCAAGGAACTGTGCAATCCCAAAAAAAAAAAAAATGAAAAAAGCGAAGACAAAAATGAAGACGAACCTGCGGTACTTGGAGTTACTGGCCTGGCTTGGCATTTCAACGCCGATGGTGTCGCTGATCTGTGGCCCATGGCCCAAAACTGGAGCATGCCAAATGATCAATCGCTGGTGTGGCTGGCACTGCAGTTCCTGCGACTGCTGCTGAAGCTTAATTTACCGCTTTTCATATCAAACGCATCTTTTCTTACTTCATTTTATGTATTTATTTTTATTTACTTAGCCTTACAGCAAATTCAATTAAGCAAACAAACAATGCGCTCAATGAATTTCACTTAACCCTTTACTGCCGGCTGGCTGTCTCTCTCTCTCTCTCTCTCTCCGTTTCCGTTTCGTCCCCCAACTGTGCAACTGTTGTGGAAATGCAATTCCCTGGACTGCACTTTCCTTCAATAGTTTTCCGCGGAATTCGTCTCGTGTGCTTGTTAATGAAAATGTACTACCAAGCGTCATTTAACAATTTGCTTTGACAACAAGCTTGACATTTTCTTCCCTTGTTGTTTTTTTTGCAGCCCTTACCGGTAAAGTCGGGCGGGTCTTGCAGCCATTGAAGTTGATTAATTTATGCGCTCTGGTTCATTGAGTTTGTGTAGGGAAGTAGTGAAAATAAGGATCATCACGAACAACGTTTTCACTTTTTGTAGAACATTTGCGGACGTTGAACGTAGAACGAACGTTAGCAAAGAATTTAACAAGTAATGCAAGAACTACAATGGCATTATCTGAATTATCCGCTTAGAAAAGTTGCACAAGAATAAATTATCTTCATTTTTTTGTCCTGTCGGCAATCATTTGCATACGACAAAAAGATGATGAGATTAAGGCGCTAGAGTAAAATTTCTTAAAAAACTACTAAAAGTAGATAACACTCTGTTATGACTTTGCGATTTGGGCAAGCAGATCTCACACCTCATTTACCCAACACAATCAAAAAAGACTCAGCGTTTTATTGGCTGGAAGCCCAGTCCAGCATGTTCCTAACACTTTTATAACTTGCAAATTCCAATACCGACATATATATTCGCATGTTTCCCTTGCTACTTCCAACGCGTAACTAAATGATTAGGCCCTTTTGGATATTTATATTTTGTGCCCGCTTTCCAATTAACAAAGCATTTAAAAACGCATTAACCTTTGTGTCTGCCTTAACCTTTTACCGGGCGCGTTCATTTTAAGCGAAAATATTTCCAATAAGCTGCTGGCAATACTTGAAAGCCAAGTTGGTTGGATCGTTGGGTTGTTGTTGTTGTTGTTGTACATGATTCACAGAAGTCGTAAATTGTCATAAATGAACAAAAACATTATTGATTATTGCATATCGGAGATGCGCATCTTAACGTGATTTTATTATCTGCGGCGCCGACTGAGTATTTAAATGAAACCGCCATCGCCATCGCCATCTGAACAAATTTGGCAGCTAAACGTGATCGGAGAGCAGCTCCATACTTGCTAGTAATAAGCATTTATACAGTGGGTTTAATAATAATTCAAACAGTTAAAAATTTTAATATTTTTCATTATCTTCCAACATCATTTGCTTCAAGTTCTTTGGAAGCTGTAACGATGTAAGGTACCTTTTGCATCAATTTTCTTTTGAAACCTTAAAAAGCTTAGTGAGCCATCATAATCCCCTATTCTGTTCAAAATTTAAAAAAAATTTAATTATAACAATATGCACACAAAATGCTCAAATCTCTCTTGTGAGTGTCCGATTCGCGTACTGCAACTAAACATACAAAACTTTCTTCAAAACTTCCAAGTTTAGAACTTCTCATACGAAAACATAAATATATGCTTTGGTTAAGAAATTAAATTAAAAATACAAAAAGATCAAAAATTATGTAACCTCTATGAATCGATATAAAATCAATATTCTTTCCAGCAATAGAAGATACTGTGCGATAAATAAATGCAAATAGATAACTTCTATTTTTAAACCAAAAATTTTTTTAAAACTCCTTCAACTAAGTCAGCAAATCAGTATGGTTAATTCTGAATACCATCGAAAACAAAGTTCCGTTCGGTTATACTCTTTATACATTTTAAGTCTGGGACTGCTAGTTTCATTAAAGAAACAAAATTTTTTAAAAAGTACAATTTCTACGATTTATTATTGGTGAAAGATTATCGAAATATACTATTTCTAAACTGTTTTGTAGCTCTGTCATCTCATATCATTTAAAAAATTGTTCATCTTTTTCGTGCGCACAAAAGCAACTGAAATCTGTCCAATATATGATGTATATAATATGCAATAGAAGCCAAATATAAATTGCTTTTAGCTTATAACTTTTCATATATAAATAATTTCTTTGCTGACTGTATGTTTAGTTTGAGCCGGGAGGCACAACAACGACAACAACAAATTTGTCACCTCTTGGACGGGGGGTTTTCCCAATATTTGCTATATGCTCGTTATATGTTAATTTTGCGCATTATTTTCGACTTTGGCAAACATTTGAAGTTTAATTTCGAAGTTTTGTTTACTTTCGTTTATTTTTGTTTAGGTTTTTTTTTAAGTTATTTGGTTTTGGGCTGTTTTCGGAGTTGTCTATTTTTATGTCAAAAAAAAATAAAAATTTTTTTAAATATTTTGTCTATTTTATTTTTATCAATATGCTGGCATATTGACACGCATAAATTTGTAAATTTTTATGTAAATGTTTTAAATGTGACTTTCGGTTTTATTTTTTTTTTTTTTGTATTGCTGAACTTATCTGTACATTCGATATGTAAATCTGTCAATTAGTTGGCCCGGCATCAGCTTATTGAAGACTGTTAATTTTTTAAGTAAACATTTTAAATATTACACGTGTCAGACAATACCAAATAATAATAATGTTAATGATTATTATAATTTGAAATTTATGGCAAGTAAATAGATAAAATATTTCGCGAATTATGGATTTTTAAGTTCTGTAAGAATTGCATTTGAAATCGAAAATACTCTTAAATGGCTACAAAGGAATTGTGTGGAAAAAATTCTAGTTCAATGCGCAGCTAAAGATTTATCTCTAAGATGCTTGGAACACGAAAGCGCTTGTGAATGGGTATTACTTCTACCTATGGTAGGCATATAAGAAAAGCTGTAATGTGGCCAAAGAGTAGCCCACTTTTCAAGATCATCCTCATTTCAATGTATGTGCCCAAAGCAAAATTTCAGCTCTACTGTATTCCTTTGGCCAATATTTAGTTACGAATTGTGCCTTGATATGTCTGATTGGTGAAATTTGAACATGCCAGCGCAGATTGACGGGCTAATCAGCAAATCCAAGTATTTCGGGCCTGCCATCCATACTACATTCCCATTCCAGCTTCTACTGCCAAATCTCTTTCAGACAATTGAGTAGTTCTCTGATAATTAAGTCTGTGCATTGATATGCACATCGCGTTTGGCAGCCGTATCTACAAAAATCCCTAATGTGGCTTAGCCACTTGCTAGACGCTTCATTACAAGCCATTAAAATCTGCCACCAGACCATAACGCCGCACACTTGGACTTGGACTTGGACACACTTGTAGTTCCAAAAGTGTTTAAAAATTTGTTTTCGGTATTTGTAATTTGATGCGCAATAAATTTGCATTCTCCCCGCAACTCGCATCTCTCAAAATAAAACCGAAATTTACAATCCAAACATTTTCATTTAGGTCTCCGGCACGAAACGCATGACACCCACAATGTAGCCGCCAACTCGAATGTACTCACTCGTATTTGTACGCTCATAAGAAGCGGGCTCATAATTCATTAAGCCAACAAAAAAAATATGTATTGTATATATATATATATAGCCTCGACGGGCATGGAGAGAACTACAACCAGATGCGCTCCTACCTCCATTGACCAGAGCCGACCGAAACCAGCTAAGCTAAATTCCACTAAAATGATTTCCGCGCAAAGCGTTTGACATTTGCTCTACGAATTTGCAGTTCGGTGCGAAGTGCCGTGCAGCCCACGAATATTCGAACCAACGACGACAACAACAAGAACCACCAAAAACGAATTATAATTATAAATATAATAATCCCATCCTATACGTAGAGTTTAGTTATTATAGTAAATGCTTAGTGCAGAGTTTTTAGGTTTATAGTATCGAGATTTACGATCAACAACTGAGAAATTTCGCGCTGTTTCCAGCTCTATACGGTTATCGCACATGGTTGCTTGTTTGTTTGTGTTTAGTGTTTACTGTTGACCAACTCAGGTATTTCGCATGTTTTTCGACATGCGAATGAATCTATTGATCTATCTATCCCCCAGGTATGTAGGTAACTCAGTGAGTGCCCCAACGACGGATTGTTGTCGGTCATAGTCGAATTTTTGTATTTCGCTAATCGATTGTTTTAATATTTGCAAGATGTGCATTTAAGTAATTAGACAAGTACGTCAATGATGAGAACGCTGGGAGGAATCTTTACGTCTAGCATAACATTTGAGTTCCCAATTAGTGGTTGCTTCAAGCAGTGAAAGTCAACTTGGGTTAGGTTAGGATCAGAATTGGCATATTTCTACAAGAATTGACTTTCCAAAATTTACGCATTATCTATATAGTTCTTTATAATCTTTATCTTTATCTCAAGATCTGTGACACTTTATGGCCGTAGTCAACCAAACGTAATTTCATCTTCTCATTCAATTTAAATAAATTGAATAAGCCAAATCGAACTTCAATTCTCTAGAAATTCTGTAGCGATAATTATGGGATCCCAACCGAATAGCCGATAGATTCTTGCCATAAAACTAAAAACTTTACTCATTTGGGAATGTAATTTTTAAGTCAAAGTAGGCGCTTAAATGGATTCCACACAATTGATTTACCGACTCAACGCGCTGCACTCCCAGACACTCCCCATGCTAATCAAGGGCTTGCAGCAATTTCCAGTTGTGGCTTCAGAGGCAGCCTTCAAAACCAATAACGCGAAAGTCAATGCCCAAAAGTCGACCCATATGAATGGTGTCATGAATGGCCTTACCTGACCGACCACCGACCATCGTCCGACCGATCGTATGAATGGAGTGTGGCTATGTTAAAGACGCCAGCACCAACACCAACGGCAGCAACAACACCAACGACCATGCACATCCACCAGCCCGACTTGGGGGCAATCAAGTGAGAAAATTAAAATTACATAGCATGCCCAATGTAGCAATGTTGCTGGGAGTCTGGAATTGTTGAGGATTCTTTTGCTGCTGCTCCTGCTGCTGCTGCTGCTGCTGCTGCTGCGGCTGCGGCTGCTGTGCAGTGGCCGCATTTAAAGGTTCATAACTTCCAAGTCAATTACGCAGCATATACGCAAAGTTGGTAGAACGTTGCGTCGTTGGTCTTTGGATTGGTTTGGTTAACTGCTTGGATGCCTGACTGGGTGAATTAGAAAAATTGCACGCTCAAGTGTAAAAGCAGCTACGACTTAGTAAGTAGTCTTCTTTCTACATCTCCTGCTGCTGCTCCGCCTCTGGCTCCAACTTTGACTGACTCTAACTGACTGACTGACATAACTCACGAGTTGAAGTTGCACATTGGATTGGAGTGTCGGCCTCCGCATGAACCGCTGCGCCGGCGCAGGTGAAACGTGGCAAATGTTTTGGGTACCAACTAGCTAAGTAGATGAGAGATGAGCGCTTGCTTGGACTACACAGGCACAATTGCGCTACTACTGTGGGAACCATACCGATTTTCTTGCTGGCATCGTGCAGTAAACTTGCAGCAGCGAATTAATTTGTGACGCGCGCTCACTTCAAGCTCAAGCCAAGATTCAACCAGATCTTAGTGCTCGAATCGTTTGCCACTGCCTAAAGGCAATTTAGTTGCACTCACCAGTGGTGGCGGTGACGGCGACGGTGCCGGCTGCCTGGTGGTAGTCAGCTCGTGACTGAAGGAGCCGTCGTGTGGCAAGTGCTGCGCGATTGCTCCTGCTGCAACTCAGCCAGCAAGTTGGCGGCTTTGGCGCTGGTGTCAAACGTTTTGTAATCTGTCACGTCGCATCGTTTTAATATTTTTGCGTTTATGCTTGGGATACGAGGAAATGCGAAGTCTGCTCCCGCATCCCATGCTCCGCTTAAGCGTGTAAAAATAGGCGTAACCCTTTGGTATTTATGGTTGGTTTTGTCGGTTGGTCGGTCGTTTGGGTTGGTTGAATCGTTGCTTTGCTTGTTTGGTTGGTCATACGTACAACACGGTGTGTCTGTCTGGCTTGTTTGGTCTGTGTGCTGGACTGGTGGACCGAGGGACTGGTGGACTGGTGGACTGGGGTACCGGGCTGTAGTGAGCACTGGGTACCGAGGCTGGTTTGTTTGGTTTTCAACGTTGCCTCTGGCTCTTGGTAGCAGGTTCATGGCAAAGTCTTTAACTTTAGATTTTTGGGAGGCCTTCTTTTTTATAGCATTATCTAAATCATTATTAGTTTGACCTTCAGCCCGAGGTGTTTGAAGTGGCTTGTAAGTCATGTAAACTGTTGTGTTTCTTATCTTATTAATTATTTGCTTTATTTAGCGCATGGTTTGATGCTTTTGCGCAAACGCGGGACTACTGTTCGTATGAGTCATGCAAATGATATCAAGATATCAAGGGGACATTAACTGGCTGAATTTGTGGTAGTCGGCAAGAGTGAAAGTAGTGCGAAGGGAAGGCAGTTGCTTCGAGGTATCTGGTAATCCAAGTCTGAGGCGCTTTTTAGGCGTCGGTTAAGTTCAAGTACATTTTAACAGTATTTAACAAGCATCCGGCATGATCGGTAGAGTATCGAGCTCATTATTGTGCGCCATTTTGTGGCAACAATATTGACTTAAAATAGGCAACAACTATGTGTTTATCTCTTTCGCTCGCTGAAGCAGTGCATCGCAATGTCTGCCAATCACAAAGCACATAAGGTGCGTCGTGTACATGCAATTGTGCACATACCTATATATATATACTATATATAATGTACAAACACACATACCCATGCATATATATATATATATGTATAGACAGCAGCGTTGCTTGTTTTCCAAGTTAAACGTAACGCGCATGTCTGTCATGGAGGTTAAACAATTAGCTGGTTGCCACAGCTGCCGGCCGCAGCAGCCGCAGTACCAGAAGTCACAGCAGTCTTAACCCAGTCGTGGTCATCAGCGTGATCATCATTGTCTTCATCGGCATCGTTGTTGGTTTGATTTGTGGCGCCTGATTAATGGTTGTCAGTGCCATTATATTGCAATTTTAAGGCTGAACCTAACTACTGTATGCCAGCTGAGCAGAGTAGGGTTACCAAATTACTGCTTGAAAAGCGTATGAAATTGTTGTGGTTGCCAACATCCATGTCAGTGGGTCAATCTCAAGAACATTACCAGCGAAGCAACGAGTTCAAGGCAGCTACAAAGTTGCAAGTCGCGAAAGGGTTTTTCATTATAAACTGCCAACAGATTAGGGTTCCCTTTCACAACTTCCAGAGCTTTGTCCAGATCTTTCTCTATCGTTAAAATTTCTTGGTAAATCTGTTTCGTAGGCATAGGTCCACATGGCCTATTTGTCGTTTGAACTCTACTTATTGATAAAGCTGGGGTTACAGCTTATCTTTTATATTCCAAATGCTTACGCAATAGGATATTTTGTAGACCCATGGTTTAGATCCTTCTTCGCCTCGCAATGGACCAAGTCACAGTTCCGTAGCACTAGGTTAACATTTAATATCTTTCCAGATGCATTTCTATTTAGCTTTGTTGCTATTTACTCATCTAAATGCCAGCAACGCTGCTTCTGTTCAACTCTCGGAGATTGTAAATCAACTCAACGAACATTTTGGAATCTCACTTAATATATTATACTGCAAGAAGCCAGAGATACTGGAAGTTTATCTAGCCGCATTGCAGCCTGTGAATCAGTTGATCTTTACCGAACCCTACGATGCCACACAACTAGCTGCAACGATTAATAAACATTTTCTACTTGTGCTGTGTGCCTCCAGTCCACCTTACCAGGAACTACAACAGCTAAGATTGCAGTTTCAACAAGCTCATCTACTCTTCGTGCTTGAGGAACATCTGAACATCAGCAGCTGGCTGCAGTTCATCAAGCATGCTTGGCAACAGGGCTACGTCAATCTAATACTTTACACGCTACCCGATAGTCAACTATATAGAAAACGTCTGTTCCCAAAGCTGGAACTATTACCCAGCAACGTTGTGCAGTATGCGTCCGAGATTAATCTTTACGATAACTTATATGGCCATGAAGTGCGTGTGGCTGTGTACAACAATCCACCACGTACGCTAATGTATAAGAATGCCAAAGGAGAACGCATTTTTGAAGGACTTTTCATGCGTTTTCTGCTTTATTTTCTGCACAATCGTAATGTTAGCTTTGTGCCCTTCTTCTTTGCCAATTCCTCACAACAGGAATGCATTGATGCATTGATGCAGAATCGCGTGGATGTTTGTGCAGATGTTTTGGTAATAAGTCCAACGAAATATCAAATGGTGGAGCCCATACGCATTAACTATGCCAATCTGGTAGTTGCCAATGCCCAGCCCATGGCTACATATCGCTATCTAGTAGCCCCTTTCCAAGCAGAAGTATGGATTTGTTTAAGCTTCTATATGGCATTGATTGTTAGCCTCATAAGTTATATCTATTGGCGGCAGCAACGGCGTTGGCTGTTCAGCAAGTTCCTACTGGAAGCCATTAACAGCCTGCTCTTCAATGGTTTTAGCCTCAAAGATTTACATGGTCGTGCGGGTTACATACTCGTTGTGGTCATGTTTATGGCTGGCTTTATATTCTCCACGTTTTACTTGGGTTTTCTCAAAAGTCTTTTGACCACTGAGAACTTTACTCCACCCATTGAGAGCTTAGAGCAGCTAATCGAACAAAACATAACCATACTAATGGATGACTATGATAATCATTTGGCCCAGATGTTTTATTTACCCGAAAAACTTTGGAAGATAATACGTCTTGTACCTGTTGATGTGCTTAACGAGCATCGCGCACGCTTTGACCAAAACTATGCTTATATATTCTTTGTGGATCGCTTGGATCTCTACGATTATGCGCAGCAGTATCTGCGCCATGCACGCATGCGCCGTATACCTGTCAACTTTTTCTTTATCTACGCTGGATTTCCCATGAGCAAAACCTGGTTTTTAAAGGAACATTTGAGTCGCGCCTGGTTGTATGCCTTCAACAGTGGCTTCCACCAAAAATTGACTAACGATGCGCAATATGAGACCATGCGTCAAGGATTCTATCATTTTCTTATCACCGAATATTACGAGGTGCAGCCACTAGGCTTGGACTATTTCGTCATGCCTGCCATATCACTGGCCTTGGGATATGCTCTAGCACTGTTGAGCTTTTTAGTGGAGTTATTGTCTCTTCGGCATCGCCGCTAAAAACTGTCCGTTTGTATTTTTCACGCAACTGCACAATATTTTAAATTCCTGCAACTATTTTCCTCATATTTAATCGCACTCTACACTGGATGCTTTGTATGCCAAACTTGCTTTAAGTCTCTTTTGGCTTGGTGCTTTTTAATATAATCATATTCCAGCTTAAGTGTTCCACCTTTCGATGAAAAAAAATTGAATGCACAACGCGCAAGCTTTACAGGATTTCTGCCGGTATAAAGGAAGCAGCATAAGCGAAACCCCAAAAGGGATACACAAGGGTTTGCGAGAAGAATTGACCTTGTTGTTGCATGCCTAGCAAAATCAGAATCGAAATTAAACTGCGACGCCGTAAGTTTTAAAGTTCTTTAACGCTTTTGCTGTATTTCATTGTGTTGCCAAAAAGCCTATATTAAACATTACCTTTCAACATCATTGTTTCTTTCAGAAGAATGTCTTTTAGAAGACTTAAGCCTATGCTGTTCATCAGTCTGCTGGCTGTTACACAATGCACCTACGTAGATCCTCTAGCCGAAACAATTAGCGCACTTAGCCTAGCGCTTGGCAGCGTAACCAACATAATCTTCAAAGAAGGAACAGCATTCTCGGATCTCCACGATAATATCAGCACAACTGTAAAGGAAATACCAAGCGTAATAGTTGTTGATAAAAACTATACGAAACTCTTTAGCTGTTTTAACTGCCTGAATAAGCCAAATCTTGTAATAATGTGCAGTCCGAACGAAACATTACGTATTTTCGAGCAGTTTCCAACTTTTATGCAATTAGCTGACTATCTAATTATTGGCAGCAACAAAACCATAGATTGGCTTTCCCTACTCGAACACACCTGGCAATTGGGCTTTCCCAATGTGCTGATCTATGAAACTAGCGATAAATATGCAACATTATATACTGCAGATCCATTTCCAAAACTTAAGCTAAAACCGACCAGCATAGTGAACTATATTTGGTCACGAGCACATTGGTTCGATAATCTTCACGGTCATGAAGTGCGTGTAACCGTATATAATCATCCACCACGTATAATGGTTTATCCCGAATGGAATATCTACGATGGATATGCACTAAAAACGCTACGCATATTTCTCACACACCACCAAGCCAAGTTTGTACCAGTTCTGGCCAAAGATCATACAATTTATTCGCCAAACGATTGTCACATGTATCTAAAGTCCAATAGCGTAGATATCTGCGGAGATCTGTACGCGCACTCAACTCTACCGAACATGAGCTTCACCGATAGCTATGAGCAATTATATTGCAATATATATTTACGTAATGGATTGCCTATATCGAAAAATTATTATATTTTGGCACCATTCAATTACATGATTTGGTCCCTAATGATAATATATATAGTGCTGCTTTCGGGATATCTTAGCTTTATAGCTGTTGTCAAAAAGTTGCACTTCTCTTTAAGTCAATATATATTGGATATTTTTAAAAGTTTACTCTATGGCAACTTTATGCTTCAGAATATCAAAGGCAGCGTACATAATATACTCTTTATAGCAATATTTGTATCAGGATTTATATGGTCCACATTTTACTTGGCTGGGCTGAAAAGCATCTTAACTGCCGGCCTATATGAAGCGCCCATACAAACTTTCGATGAGCAGATTGCAAAAAACCTATCTATTATCATTGGAGACTATGACAAGACCGTGATCGAACAATATGATTATCCGGAAAAATTATGGAGCATAACGCATGTGGTATCCTACGATATACTATTGCCAAATTTAAACAGCTATAATCTGAACTATGCATATATGTTGACAGCGGATCTAGTACAACTTCACGACTTTACGCAACATTTTCTGCCCAGACCGCTTTTGCGACGTGTACCCTTTAATATAGTACACTCACTGCCGGGGTATCCCATGCGCAGGCAGTGGCTACTAAAGTACAAGCTAAGCCAAACTCTACTTAACTGCTACAACAGCGGCCTACTGCAAAAGGTGCTCACCGATACCTACTCACAGACCGTAAGAGTTGGTTATGTCAGATTCATCAAACCGAAGGATCAACGCCTGCTCGCCTTAAAATTGGATTTCTTTGCAGTTCCGCTGGTTGCGCTAATATTTGGCATGACATTGGCATTTTTATGCTTTCTCGGTGAGCTAATCAGAGAGAGAGCCCGAATTATTTGGAATAGCCGTGTGCGGCAATAAGGCAATAAGGTAAAAAAGCTTTTTGAATTTGATAGGGAGGCCTTTCGTAAATATACCACACGCTTACTTTTATCTAGCCGCATAAATCATTCAAGAAGGCTATTTCTTTGAATCGTACCCCCAAGGTAGCAAAACATCCCTAGACAGTGTGGAATTCGCTTAGAATAAATAGCACTTGAGATATTTCCAAAACATTTACCAGCTTAAAATGCAGGCTTATCACATTGTGCCCCAAGGCGTCTGCAAATATGCAAGAATAGAGATAAAATTTTTGGGTTTCAGCGCAGCACTGCAAGAATACACAATGTGGGCACGATAAGAAGAACAACATTAAAAATAAACAAAAACGGAAAACCCCATAGAAGGGAGCTGGCAAACTCAACCCCTGTGGATTGGCGTGCGTGGTGGGTGGCGTTTCCATTTTAAAGTTCATTGACATGTCCAAATGGCAAAAATTTTGTTGTGCCATTGTGGCGCCTTCGAGTATGCAACCTAATGTCGCGACAATAAACTTTTTTTGTGCGGGTGGTGGCATGGTTGAAGCATTGCAGCCAGCAAGCAAAATCCACATCGCCACATCGCCATCAACATCATCATCAGGAGATTATTATTAACATAAAGCAAGTTGCCAAATTGATTGCAACTTGGTGACCCCACCCAGCGACACAGTTTACAAATGCAGTTTTTGAGCAACGCCCGAATAAACTTCATCTTGTTGCAGCCATGTGCGTGCCGCAGACCAATATCGACATCCGTTTATCTGCTGCCCTTTGGTCGCTTAATTGTTGATTTCGCGTTTTCAGCACGGTCTGAAATCGATTTAACGATTGCGATTTAACTACCCACGATTGTCGCAAATGTTTATCGTATAGAAAGCGACCTCATGGCCAAAAATAAAACTAAAAACAAACAGATCTTATCTCTCGATTTTAAAGTTAACATTTGTTTTATTTTTCAGGGGCTCTTTTTAATTAAGATTGTGTGTAGCGATAGTGTGTCTGAGGGTTGCACAAAAACTGACAATTTTAACTCCACATGTGCGAGCTTCAATGGCATTGCAGCAACAGGAATCCATTGTACAAATTATCAGTGGTGTCGCAGAACTCTGGTATATCCTCTCCAGACAATATACCAAATATCATGGCTGTCTTGGTGCAATGGCCCAAACTACCGTAAGACACCCATTAATAGAGAAAAAATCGACTCAGCGACTAAGTCCTCTTCGCCCACTTCATTCAGTTCCCTCTTATCTACGTCACTGCAGTCAGTCAGCAGTGCTGCTCTCTGTGGCAGACAACAAATGGTCACCAGCCTTTATCAGCCAGCAAACGTAGTATGCCACTCACTATTCGGTGCGTCTCTGTGACCAATCACACATGAACCAGTCCGCCAGTCCGCCAGTGCACCAGGCCATCAGTCGACCAGTCGACCATTCTGCTCACACCATGGATAGGTTGACAATAAAAGACAACCCGTTGCACCCACTAAGCCGCCAGAGTGCTGGCCTGTGACGCATTGATTTCATGTTTGGCTGGCTGGACAATCATTGTTTACCTTACGCTCCTCTCTGGCTAATTGGTACTGGCCAACTAATTGGGGTTTGGGTTCTTTGACTCTTTGGCATACATAGTCTGCTTTTGAGCGCTACACAGTCTACAATAGTTATCGTTAGGCTACAATTTTATTTTGTGGCCTTTTAAAGCCACTCAAATGCGCCAATCCGTGCACAGACCACAAAACAGTCCGTTTTGGCCAATGTTAAATGCTATTATTTAAATCAATGCTCTGCCTGCCTGGCTTTTACCATTTCGCATATGAGCCTGAAATTTATGTGCCATAGCTAATTGTTGAAAAGCCAACTTCCAAGTGGTCAACCAACACACACATACATTGCCTTGACGCTCGCGTTCTCGCGTCTTGATCTTGGCCATGGAATGCAATTATCGCGCTCCAAGTTATACTAAGATAAATGGCCAGTGAAAATTGGCCACACTTTTTTTTAACTGTGGGTAGCCCATAAAACGAATACTGACAATTGGTAATTTTTGGTTGATTTTCAAAATTTATGACAGCAACGACGAGGGGTGTCATTGTGTTGCCACTTGGCGGCATGACCAAAAGCGTAGTTGTGGCCAACACATTGGATCACCCTATACACTAACTTTCTTGTGTAGAACAATAATAGTGTATGGGTTGCAACAACAGCATCTCAGCAGTGGTTCCTTCCTAGCAGATTTCAATATTATCAGGTTGGTCAAGATGGCTGGCTACAGACTGCCAGCCTCTGTCACTTTCGCTTAATTCGAGAAAGACACACTCGGTTGCTAAAAATATCCCAACAGCAAGAAGAGCGTTAAAAACGTTACCCAATTAAGCGCAACAAACAACTTCACGCCACATGCCACAATATGGACTTCTCTTATCGACAGCACAAGATCTGCTCGACCGCCGCTAGTATATGGAGGTCTTGTTGTTGTTGAATTTTTGTTTTTAGTCCCTTTTTATGGTGTGCCTCCAGTTGGGTCTCTACGACAAGGCAACAGCAGGTTGGCATTGTAATGGCTCAACGATTTGTCGCTGTCGAGCTGGCCTATAATGACAATCGGAATTGGCCGATCAGTGATCGGTGATCAGTGATCGTGTGCGGCGATAAGATTGCGTTTACCGATAATGGTGACGATGCGACAGCAACGGTGGCTGCAGGAGCTGCATTTATGCTAATAAGTTGACATTTGACCACCATGACGAATTAATGAAACGATCAAAAGTGATTAAAGTGACAAGGCTCTCGAGATGACAGTGGGCCCAAAAACGTTGATTACATCAGAATTGTCGTGGTAGTTTTTGGATATTTTGGAAAAGTAACGATACGTACAGGGTATTTCAACGATGTGGATGAGAGTATTGAGTGCATGCGGAATTGTCAAAATTGTCACCCATTTTGAGGATGATCTTACTGAAGCGCCAATTCTCCGCCAATTATTAGTTGTTCGCAACTTTTTGTTTGAATACATTTTTTTTTTGCAAAAGAAAAGCTCAAGAAGCACAACATATCTCACATTACCTTTTGATATGAAAATCATACATGCCGCCCATAGTGCATTGACAGTTGTTTGACAAACGAGCCGCAAACTTGCCGCATTCACACTGACAAACTGACTGACTGACGCGACTGGCAAATCGACGTAGTGCCACAGCACAGATTCAAAGTCAAGTTCCAGGAATTTCACGCCGATTACGCTTAGCTTGCCAAAAGCAGCTTATATGCAAATTTTTGGTATCTTCACACAATCTGGACTCTGGGATGTCTGTGTTGATGCCGCAATCGTTTAACATGTTGCAAATGAATTTTAATTGTTGTTGTCAGGCGATGGCAGCACTTAATGTACAAAAAATTTGTGACTACATCAATTTTGATGTAATTTAGATGCCACTACACACAAACATATGCATGCACTTAGACAGGGGATCCATTTATTTTATCTGCTATTTATTAATTACTAACTATAACTATTTAATTTATTTACTATAGCCTATGTCCTATGAAAGCTATCAATGTCTATTGCATCTCACTGCGTCTTATACGCCAGTTCTCAACGCGATTTTCCATTTTCTCAATTTTCGGCCTGGATGTATTTATTTTGTGGCGGTCAACACGCCAAGGTGGAAATTCTGATTGACGCCACGATTGCTGTTGGACATTGTCGCCTCGCTCTCGTTGTGCGGTTCTTGAAGTTTTAGAGTCGTTTCGCTCTCGTTGTGCGGTTCTTGAAGTTTTAGAGGCATGATCGGCAAAAGGGTTTCTTCTTTCATTGGACCCATGCTCTGGCAGACCTTTTGCTCTGGCTACAGGTTTACGTACTTTCGAACACACCGTTTCTCCATATTTATATCTTTGAGATTCAGTTCTGTAGCCTTCATTATCATAATATTCGCCTCTCTGGGTCTGCTTTTGTGTTTGCTGTTCTCTAACATACGACCGTGACACCCCATATGAAGACCGATTTTGATCGTCCATTGGATAATAGTTATTTTGTTTATATCTGCTATCCTCATGAGGACCCCTCCAGGCACGATTTTGAGAATAAGATGTCTCATTTGCATTATAGTTACGATAGTCAGGTCTGCTATTATTATATCTGGATGGCTTGGGTTCATCGTATTCCTGCTGCTCATGCGCTTCATGAAACTTAAGGCTGCGCAAGGAGGCAGTATAATTTTTACGCTCAATGCTGTGGCCACGCGCGGATTCAAAATCTGCAAAATATGTAAGGTTCAAAAGGTTAAGCCAAAAACATAATTGCTTACGCACTCACTGTGCATAGCCTCTTCGGGAGACAGATTCAAATATTTGATAATATAATAGCATATCAAATAGCCGGTTCGATTTACTCCATGCGTACAATGAACGCCAATCAGTTTATCTGCAAAGAATAAATGAAAGTGTTAGGCTGATTTCGAAATTGCAAGAGCACGGCAGACAACTTCTTTTACAAAATATGCTCAATTTGCACTAAATTTCATTGTAAACCCAAAACCACAAATGCGCACAAATACCCACACAACTTCGGAATAGATCGACTTTGGGAGTAGATGGAGACGGTACAATTGGAATAAAAGCAGAAGCGACCTGCGGTAAATCTTAAAAAACAGCGCGCTGCCAATAACATTGGCAATAAATTTTATAAAAACATGTCAGCAGCCTGCAGCATGGGCCAAGGAGCTACCACAGCATCGCGAAACCACCACTGGCACTAGACATAGCCGCTTCGAGCACTACAACTAGAACCGAAACTGCGTTCAAGACTGTGTGTGCGCTATGCGGGTGTTTTGGCTGCCAGTTATACGTCATGTTTGCCAGTATTTAAGCCAACTGACAACTGGCACACAGACAAACAGGCCCGAGGAATGCCCATAACTTTTCTCTCCGCACTGTGGAAAAGATAAAGATCTAGTTTTTTTTTATAAAATTGCAGCATTTTTACACTGATCGTGTATGAGAAGTATAATGAGATGGGCCACGATCGATAAGTGAATTCACACCATAAATGGTATACACTACTCGTCGCGGAATCTTAACAAATTACTTTAACCAAAATTCATTTTTCGTAAAAAAAAACCGACAGGGTACACTGACGATTATCTTATAAAATTTTTACATTTGAATTTTGCGATTTTGCCCAGGGTGCAGCCGTTGCAACTGCCCTTTGACAAGTTGCGACCACCTTGAATTTAACTTATTTTGTTGATTTGTTTGCTTGTAAATATGTTTGCAGCAGTTGGGTATTTATTTATTACACTATCAAGAATCTGCGCTAGCATTCGTTGTCTGTACAGAGAACTACGGCGTACACTCGCATCTGCGGCGCCGCATAGTTATAGCTTGTTTGTGATTTTAATTAAATATCAGAGTAGCAGAAGTGTATACGTGGGCTGATGGGCTTGAAGCGCAGTTCTTAATGCTTCAAAGGGTTTTTGTGTACCATTTTTGCTAAATTCCATGCTGATATTTTTTCGCACATACATTAGAGCACAACGCCCACAACAATACGAACAATGACAGCGACCAGAATATAACTACAAAAGGGAGCTGCATCTGCCACTGACTAAAAGTGTGTCTCGTCGCACGTTTGTGTCAGAGTTTATCGCAATTTATGCGCGTCATTATAGTCGATCCTGTCTTACGCGCGTCAACTCCAGTTGGTAGTAGCACCAAGGGGTTACCCCAACTACGCAGCTGTGATAAGTTCTATCGTTTATCTATATCAAGTACTGCGATTTGGATATCGGCCGAGTTGCTGCATTTTTGAATTAAGAGTTTTACTCAACAAACATATAAAGTTTCAAAAGAACTTTGTGCGTCTTGTATATCTGCATATTGTAAACTTCTCAACCGCATAAACGATATTTGGTCTAGCTGCCTGCTAGAGTCGTGCATTTTTGTGGTTAAACTGAAGAAATGTGAGAAATTTTAAACGAAATGTGGTTTCAGTGCAAATTGTGTGTGTGTGTGCGTGTGTGTAATTAGAAATGCCTTTTCCTTTTGGGCGCATCGGCCAACTGCTTGGATACTATTCATATATCTTGTCTTGGCTTCTGACTAACTCCCTGTGTGTGTGTGCGTGTGTGTGTGTAGGCCGCCCACACCTAAGTGCCTCAGCTGGCCTAAATAGCTTTTGAGGCTTTGTAGCTCTGTAGCTCTCACACTTTTTAGTCGTGGTAACGATATGATATTAAGCTTTTTTGCATATTTGGGCGCTACAGTTGTGTTGACAGATGCCTATCTGCAGCTCGAGAGAGATCTTATGGGAAAATGCTTGTCAGCAGTGGGTTCCCACGATATGTACCAACAACACTGGTGGGTTGTCGCAACTCACCATTATCCGAATTCTCGCTTAAGAAGGCGTTAACATATTCACAAAATCTGCAAATAAACGATTTTGTAGCTTAAATACAAGACACGGCATTGTGGAAAGTGTATAAACTAGAACAGAATTCTTGACACAATATGATGTTACCCTATACCGTGATACACTTTATATTATTGATACTTACTGGTCGGTAACCTGTTTTGAAGGTGTTACGTGGCCTTGGGTTTGAAGTTTTTGATGTTGCACATTGTGCTCCAGAAAATGCTGCATTCACAAAAAAGGGTTTAGTTTTAGTTTGGAACTTGCAAAACTTTGTGGTTAAGCATACCTTAGGATCATAATAGCGAAATGTAGCTGTCAAATCAATGATGATGCCCAAATTTGGTAAACTCTGCAACAGGCTGGCTGGGTCCAAACGTGTTTCTGGATCTACATTTCTAATTACGTGCTATGTAAAAAAGGAACAATATAAAATACAATGTGCTCATTTTGAATGTGGTAAATACATAAAGAGTAAATACTTAAAATGCATATAAAAATGGCTCAATTTATGCGATGACCAACATGTAAGAAGCTCGCCGCGGGCAGTGCAATTAATAAGCCAAACTCACTGACTCATTGGCCGTGTGGCGTTATTTAATTAAGGAGAAACAATTTAATTTAATATTCATGTGCAGGAGCTGTGTGTGAGGTCGCTGTGAGCTTTTTTGCATAATTACATTGAGCAAATTTTTGCCTGCTTTTATTATTTATTTTTAGAGGCGGCCTCGAATTGCGCTTGTTGCTTGGTGGTCCCAGCGTTTCAACATCAATCAATCGCGCTACATTTATGCGTACTGCAGCGCAGTTGTGCTCCTGCCAACCGGTTTTGGTGCCACTCCGCACCAACAACTACCACTATTTAGCGATATGCCATATGATTTTACTCACCTCCAGCAGTGGAACTTTAAATGCAACAAAACGCGTGCCAGCAATACGTGCTCCTATCGGCGTGTAATCAAGCCAGCTGCAACAATAATAAAGTGCGTCACCACTGTTTTAGCTCATATTATGGTCTAATAATAACTTACCGATCAGGTATGGGTTTAGGTGCCATTTAAAAGTTATAAAATATTTACAAACAACTTTTTTTAATCCCGAAATTGTAATAAATACTTGAAAGTTTTGAGAACGCATGTAATGTAAATGGTAGTAAATATTAAGAGCGTTGCCACTGTTGTTGACAGTGCGCAATAATCGATTTAGTTAATACATTTAATGTTTGCTTGAAATAAATGTTCAAAGAAGCAGCATTAAATCAATTTGCAGTATTTTATTTGTTTTTCATTAATCATTTTAATTATTTGATAGTTTAAAAAAAGTGTGTTTTTAAATTTAATGTGTAGTCAGGCAACGCTTATTAACACTATGTTAATAAACATGAGTCGTTAAGCAATATTAACAGCTGAAAAGCAATTTGTGCCTAAAAAATGCCAGACTTTAACAGCTGTGCTATGGACTTTTGGACTCTGCTTGTGTGCACACCAACAGGTAACTGAAATTTTTATGTTAACAATTATTAATTTTTATTGAACAATAATTAATGCATTCAACAGTTGCCTAAACTATAACGATTTACAAAAATGTTTGCCAGCAACACGCGTAATTTGATGCGCAGCAGCTTTGTAAGTATTTGAACGCAAATCGAGTAAGAAAGATGGCGCTTGCGCTGTTAGCTTAACCCAACAAAAATACAAAGTTATTTTTTTTTAAATATTGCTTAAAATTTTCAACAGCTGCAGCGTTGCAAGAGCACTCTAGTCGTGGCCGAGCACAATAATGAGACCTTAAATCCCATAACGCTAAATACAATCAGCGCGGCGAAGAAGATCGGTGGTGACGTCACAGTATTGGTAGCAGGCACCAAATGTGGACCCGTAAGTGCTGTCAGAGCTCTGTTTGCATAATCATTTAAATGTGCTCGTCCCCCCCTTCCATCTATTCATAGGCCTCGGAGGCTGTGGCTAAGGTTGAAGGTGTTGCCAAGGTTTTGGTGGCAGAGAATGCTGCTTTTAAGGGTTTTACTGCGGAATCCTTGACGCCATTGGTGCTCGCTGCACAAACACAATTCAAATTTACGCACATTCTAGCCGGCGCTTCGGCGTTTGGCAAAAATGTATTACCCCGCGTTGCCGCCAAACTTGATGTCTCGCCCATATCGGAAATTATCGATGTCAAATCGGAGGACACATTTGTGCGCACTATATATGCGGGCAATGCTATAATGACACTCAAGTCTAAAGATCCTGTCAAGGTTATTACAGTGCGTGGCACTAATTTCCCACCAGCTGCCACCAGCGGCGGCAGTGGTGCTGTGGAGCAAGCACCCGCCGGCGACTATTCCAGCAGTCTGAGTGAATTTGTTTCCCAGGAGCTAACTAAGTCGGATCGGCCAGAGCTAACGGGCGCCAAGGTTATTATATCAGGCGGACGTGGTCTTAAGTCCGGAGATAACTTTAAATTGTTATATGATCTGGCTGATAAGTTTGGCGCTGCTGTGGGTGCCTCGCGTGCAGCTGTCGATGCTGGCTTTGTGCCCAACGATTTGCAAATTGGCCAAACTGGTAAAATTGTTGCGCCAGAGTTGTACATTGCTGTTGGCATTTCCGGAGCCATACAACATTTGGCCGGCATGAAAGATTCCAAGACCATTGTGGCCATCAACAAGGATCCCGAAGCGCCCATTTTTCAGGTAGCCGATGTTGGCCTAGTGGCTGATCTTTTCAAGGCCGTGCCCGAGTTGACGGGAAAATTGTAATTACATAAAGAGAAATCTGTGAAACCGAAATGAATTAAATTGTTGCATTTATTTTAATTTTTAAAGATGCTGGCCTGTGGACAGTGTGGCCAATGTAGTCTGTGCCTCAGTGTCTTCAATTTGTAATAAATCTAAGCTTGATTTGGCTAAGAAATCTGCTGCTTTGTTGTAATCTTTGGCGTCGGTCAGAAGGGTCAGATCAGAAGCAGTCGCATCATAACTGCCGACTATATTCGTGGTTATCTGTTATCTGTGCCGGTTAATTGCGCAATTCTTTTGCTAGACTTTAACTTGGAACACCTTGATGTGATAACGCAATGCATGGCGAGAGAAGCCATAGTTGCGCACACACTCACACTCTCGCTCTCTTAGTTTATTATCAAAAAAAATGAAAACAATTACCCACTCCTGGAAATTTGATTGGCTTCTTAGGTCGTCACTTAGCTACAGAGTACTTGTTGCTGCTACATATGGAGTACGCTTATCTAATGAAATATGGACGCAAAAAAAAACTCCATAATTAGGTTAATAAACTGATTTGACACAGTGACTTGGTGTTCATAATGATCGCAAATGATTTAATTAATAAGCAACTATGCTGGCAATAGATATAGACAATGAGAGCGAGAGAGCACCAGTAGCGCCCACAGCTCACGATCGATAGCGTCTCTGCTTATCAGTGTTTAACACTAAGTTGCTGCTATTACAGCAGGAAGGAAAAAAAAACACCAAAAAAGATGAAGCTGTCTTTCCATACGTCAGTCGTCATTGTCGTATACATATGTATATTGACTGCACATAAGGCGAGACGTGTGGACGCGGATGCAGACTTGGTTGTTATGTGAGCACTTTCAAGAAAGTTGCCTATATGCCATGTAAAACGCACAGTCCAGTCGACTTATCAAATGTGCTTCACTCAGTGCTCACAAGCACGGCTAAGTGCTCTCCGGGTGCTAAACTACCCCATGCACGTTGACGCAGCGTAGCGCTCTAGCTGACGACGACGACGACGATGACGACTACTATGTAAGCTATACTCGACAATCGCCCACCGTTCAGTCAGTGCGCGCTCTTTCGGAGAACCGAACGTTTTTTCGGTTCGCATTTCGGAAACTCGTTATAGTTTGTGGAAAATTTTTGTAAGACGAAAAATATTTTAGAAAAATGCACAAAACACCAATGGGTGAGAAGAGACGCGTTTGCGTGATCGGTGCGGGCACGGCAGGTTTGTGTGCTTTGAAACATTCGCTGCAGCAGGGACTGGTGGTGGTGGCCTATGAGCGTGGTGCTGATATAGGCGGCACTTGGGTTTATTCCGAGGAAATGCCGCAGGATGAGCACGATGAGGTACACAGCAGCATGTACGAAGGCTTGCGGTAAGCTTGTGATTTACGCACGAAATATTCAAACATAATGCATACATATACTCTTAGCACGAATCTGCCCAAAGAGGTTATGGGATACCCGGATTTTTTATATCCCAATGATATTGAAGAATCCTTTATTACATCGCAACAGGTGCTGGCATTTTTACGTTCCTATGCGCATCATTTCAATTTAAGACCACATATAAAGCTACAACACGAGGTCATCAGGGTGCGACCTCGTTTGGATGATTGGGAGGTAAGCTCTGACGTTAAGGCTTTCGCTACTTTTGTTATTGTTGCTGCTGGGCTTTGTTTTTGTTATTTATTTTGTATTTATGTGTTATTGTAATTGTTGTTTACGCGCTTAAATAACGAATCGCTCTTGATTTAAAACGTGACTGCTGATTTAATTCGCAAAATTTCATCAACACTTTTTATTTAGGTCTATGTTTGGGATCGCGTAGCGAACACTTGTGATCCGGTTTATTTTGATTTCATATACGTATGCAATGGCCATTATACGGAACCAGATATGCCCCAAATAGAAGGCATGGATATATATGAAGGCAAGCAAATTCACAGCCATTTATATCGCAAGGCGGACATATTTAAAGGTAAGTTGTTTTTAATTATTATTATTGTCAAGCTGATAAAAATATATATGTATGTACATACATGCACGTATATAGCAGACAGAGCAGAATATTAGGAAGCACTTCAGACATACATGTACATATTTTACTGGATAGAGATTACATAGTAACTAAGCAAGAGTCATGATCAACCTTTGTTTTCTTTTATTTGCCAATAAATAATACTCGTTCTTATCAGAAGCGTTTATTCAAAGCAGTTCTCAAAAGGCGAAATCACATGTTTGCATTCCAAATAAGATCGTGTAAAAAATGGATAGATTGGTCCAGCACACATGAGCACAAATATGTAAAGACGTTCAATCCATATAATTTAACTAAAAGAGATTTTCAATTCTTCATTGCTTGATATTTGATGTTTATCTTTTAGATAAGACTGTCTTGGTCGTTGGCGCTGGACCCAGCGGCATGGACATTACCAATCATATACGTAAGGCGGCCAAGCATGTTTTTCTGAGCCATCATTTGACAACAGAACCCAACACCGCCTTCATGGGCAATGTTACCCAGAAGCCAGACCTCAAGCATTTTGTCAAAGATGGTGCCGTGTTTAAGGACGGCAGCCGTGAATGCTTTGACTGTGTCATGTACTGTACTGGCTATCAGTACACATTTCCCTGCCTGAGCACCGATACGGGCGTACAAGTTATTGATAATTTTGTGCAGCCATTATGGAAGCACTGTATCAATATCAATAATCCAACGATGGCATTTATTGGATTACCTTTTAACGTGATACCCACGCAAAACTTTGATATGCAAGTGCGTTTTACGCTCAAATACTACACAGGCCAGGTAGAATTGCCCACGCGTGAGCAAATGATTGCCGAGCTGGAACAGGAAATAGGAGAGCGCTGGAACGGTGGTATTTTTAACAAAAAGAAGGCACATCAAATGGGTGAAAGACAGGTAAGCAATAAATACTTAACTCTTTCAACTTCTTAAATTCAATGTTTTCAATTTCATTTAGTTTGAATACTACAATGAGCTGTCTCGTTTGACGGGCATAGAAAACATCAAACCTGTTATACTGAAACTAATGAAGGATTGCGGCAAAAAGTACATTTTCGAATTGGATACGTATCGCAATAATCGCTATACCATAATAGATGATGAAACTTTTATTAAGAAATCCATTTAAGTACGTGAAATATAAAATATTCTCAAGATAGCGCTACTTTACTTTAAATATATATATATATTTGTGTATATGTTATATGCCAATAGTGTTGTTTTAAAATAAAAAAATGCAGAAACAATTTTGCAAAACTTTAACAGTTTGAGTTTAAATTATTTAACATTTGCCGCCATTTTGTTCTGTAAACCAAACAAGTGGCAACGCCGTAATGGCAAAATCGGGTTTTTGTCAAATTGAAACATACGGTCACACTATACCTTGTAAGAAGCGCGTCGCGTTGCAATTTATTGTTAAAACTTTTCTACTTGTTTTAAGTACGTTAGTCTATGTGTCTTATTCATTTAAAATATGTGTTAAAGTTGTTTACTTACAAATAAACATAAAATGGCGTCTATCGAAAACGTACGGTCGTTACTGCAAGCACTGCCTCCAGGCAACATACATCATCAGCATCAAAGCAATGAGCCACAGCTGCCGCCGCCGCCGCCACCACCGGCAAAATTTAGCAATGCTGCCTTAGCATCAACACCTACTGCAACAATAACACCTTTGCGCGCCAGAAATCAACAACAACAACCGCAGCAACTATTTGGTACGCCCGAAAAAAATGAACGAGGCGGCAAACAAATGACAACGCTCAAAACGCCGGAAGAGTTTTGGCGTGATTTACATCAGTTTCACGAGCGGCGCGGGTAAGTGGCCAAGCGCACAACTTGACATATAATTATTATATACATAAAGAAGTTAACTTTTTCTATTATTGTAATTATTTAGTACGCCGCTAACACAGGGGGCCAAAGTCAGTGGTCAACATGTAGATCTTTACAAGCTTTACAACGAGGTCACAGAGCGCGGCGGCTTCAATAAGGTCAACATGCGAGATGAGTGGGATGAGGTTTACAGCGCTATGGAAATGTTACGTGAGCGCTGTGTCAATGGCACGGCCGGCATTAAGCATATCTATCGTCGCTATCTGGACAAGTATGAAAAACTCAATTTTTTCGGAGAGGATCCTGATAAGATGGAAGCGCTAGAAGCCGCTATTGAAAGTGCAGACCTTGGCGGCGGCGGTCGTTCACGTTCGCGTATATTAGCCACCAGTGGTGGCCAAGGCAGCATTTTTGGCAGTCAACATTCTACCATAAACGCTGTGCCTATGAGCTACAATCATCGTCAACACAATATTAACCTGGACCGACGTCGTCAGAACAAGCTATCGACAGAACTGCACAAGCATAGTAACTACGAGAAGTTACTATTGTCCTTATTGTCACCGCTGCCCAACGAGCAGGACTTTGCCATTAATGTTTGCACTTTGATGACAAATGAGGTTAAGCATACACTACGTTTGTCTGAGTGTCCCAAGCTGCTGGACGTGCTGTTGGCTCATCTTGGCGTCTATGCCGACTATACCATGCGCAAACTTTTTCAACATGGTTACACGCAGATACGTCGACATTCGCAGTTTAGCTTCTGGCGCGATCTATTAAATGAGAAGCCACAAATACTGGAGCTTTATACAGATGAACATGCCTGGCTGGAAAATGGTTTGATAGACAAAACGGATGAGCAGCGGCCAGCAGAAGTGGAGGCCAAGCGTAACAAGTTACTTGCTGCCTGCGATGAGTTGGACTTTTTAAATTTAAAGCGTAGCTACGGTACCGGTGACTATATAGGTCAGCGCGTGCTGCAGGTTGTAGAGATAATGCGTAGCCTTAGTTTTTACGAGGAGAATCTCACGGTAATGGCCCAGAACCGGACGCTATGGCGTTATCTTGTCATGGGTTCCAATGTGCGCTGGGGTAAGTATATTTGTGGAGACAATGTATTTGTCAGACGCTTCTGAACTGTTTATGTTTCTCATAGGAAATGTGCATATGCAAGCGCTGGAGACTGCTGGCAATCTGGCACAGGAATTTGAGCTGCACGATCCCACCACCGATGAACTGTCACGCAATTTGTTAGCCACACTGTGCGAGGGCATAGAATCGCTAGATCGAGGAGTCATCATCAATTGTTTAGAGATACTTTATAAACTTTGCGGCAAAGAGGGTAATGCAACCCATATCATTCGCTTCATTAACATGGATTTGTATCAGCGCGCCATGCAATTGCTCTCTTTAAACGATGTCATGTTGCTCATCTTTACTCTGGAAGCTATTTATGCGTTAACATCCTTGGGAGCACGGCCCTGTTCTATGTTAATGCAGGTGCGTGGTATTGTGGATCAACTCGTTGCCTTACTGACCGTGGAGGCACAAAGTTACGGTCCTGAGGGCTGTATTCTAATGCGTGTGGTGGAGATTGTACCTGGCAACATGCTGCCCATGGTGGCTCCAAATTTAACGAATTTACAAACGCTCTCGGCACCAATCATAGCCAAGCCAGTAACGTTGCCGCCACCCACACCGGCCCAAACACAAGTTATGCCTCAAGTTGACCAAGTTCCGGTGGCCGTGACGATGCCCACTCCCGTAACACCCCTGCCTATGCCCAGTCTGCCGCAGGTACAGTTGCCTCCCATTGTTGCTGTTACAACTGCTAGTGGGACGCCTAATTTGCCTACGCCGCCTTCTGCGCCACAAAGCTTTACCCATGACGATGAACAATTTGCGTTGGCATGGCTGGGTGCCAATTACGAACGAGGTCCCTCGAATGGCCCCGAAAACCGTGTGGAACAACAGGAGCTTTATCGTATATACTTGTCACACTGTCAGAAAGCGGGCAAACACTCTGTAGTGAATCATATACAGTTTCCGCGGTTGGTACGCCTCATATTTAACCAGAACGTGGGTCCAGTCATTGTACGTCAATTAGATGGTACTGAACTTCCGGGCTTATACTACATTGGCATCAAGATGCGTGCACAGCCACTACCCATACACCTGCAATCTCAGCAACAGCAAGCGGCTAAACCACCAGCGACTGTGGTAGTAGCCCCACCCATACCACCAGTTGCTGTGGCAAAGAAGGAACCACCGCAAACGCAAGTTAAATTAGAAGCAGTTTTGCCACCTCAACCAGTAGAAGCACCATTGGACGAAGCTCAGCAGACCGTGCCAGGACTTTCAACTCCTGCTAGCACACCGAGTTCCTCACTTATCAAATCTCTGCTGGCCAACAAAGTGACAGAGCGACAGCAGAAGCAAAAGGCTTTGGTAACCCAAGCTCAAAGTACGCAGCCTCCTAGTCTGGTAGCTTCTACATCTTCCGCTTCAGCGAGCACGCAACCCATAAAGGTTACTTCAACGGCCATCAGCGCGTTTGTCAATAATCCAATGATGCAGCACACGCCTGTAAAGGTAGGACAAACTACCATTAAACCATTACATCCACAGTTGGCATTGGAAAAAAAGCCCATGGTAACCGATTCGGCGCCGCCACCCTTAGCACCGTTAAGTGGTTCAAATGTTGTTACCAAGGATGCCAGTGGGCGCACACTTATTATATCCTCGGGCAACCAAGCAACTGGAGCGCTTCTTAAGCGAAAGCTGACTATCGATGACACTGGCGCAGAACACGCCAAACGTTTGGCACTGGACAACGCCACCGCTGCTGCGAAAGAAGAGACACAGGTTACGCCCTCCAAAAATGCGGCTAACTTGTATGCAGATCTCGCTGCATCTATACTCGAAGATGAAGATCTAGATGATGTACCGCCTCTCACAAGTACGACGGCAAACCAAGAGCCGCCAGCGCAACAGCAGCAACAACAACAGCAAATGCAGCTGATACCAGCCAAAGTTCAGCCGGCACAGCGGCAAATAGTTTTCCCATCCAACAGCGGTCCACCACAGCTAAAGCTGGCCACAACAGCTACCATCAAGACAGATCAAGGACTACAAACTGTTCCCGTAATACTTCAGCCCAAAACAATGGATACCATGCTACAACAGGGTGCCACAGCAGCTGCACCTCAAACACAGTACGTACTGGCCACCAGTCCTCAGGGCCAGACGTACCTGGTGGCACAGCAAACACAGCCAGCTCCGCCGCCGCCACCACCCACACAAACAGTGCTCGTAACGCAAACGCCACAGCAACAAACCGCCGGCACAAAGACCATAATTATATTGCAACAGCAGGGAGCACCGGGCATAAGCAGTGCTAGCGTTAACGTTGCTGGTACCCAAAAAATGCTCATGACCACTGCGCAGGGACAGCAAGTGCTGGTGACGACAGCACCGCAGCCGCGGCCAGCCGCACAGCAACAGCAGCAACAAATCTTTATTAATCCGCAACGTCCTGCGCCCGCAGTAGGCGCTGGCCAAATATCGCCCTCATTGCTATCCCAGCTTAATCAAATTCCTGCTACCATTAAGCTGCATCAGCCACAGCCGACGGCACAGCAAGGCACACTACAGCAATCCACACAGCGTATATCCAAAGCACCTGCTTTACCAATACCACAACTACAGCAACATCAGTCCATCATACAACAGCACCTCATATCCGGGCCAAGCGAGAAGCGTGTATTACTTGGTAGTGGACGCACGATTGAAATTAAGGAAACACTTATAACACAAGCGCCCTCAACGCCGCTACAGCAAAGCCAGTTGAATTCACAGACCATTATAACCACGCAGCCAACTGTGGTGGGAACAACGGGTGGTGTGGCCTTGCAGCAACAACAGCAGCACATACGCTCCGTCTTGGAACAGCAGCAGCAGCATCATCCTTCAATAATACAGCAAAAAATTAGCCTACCTGCGCCAACTACAACGACCGTTGTCGGCCATCAAGCTGGCTCCGCAGTGATTACCACAGTGGCGGAGACGTCAATTGCCTTAACTGCACCAGCCAAGCCCACATTAGTTGTTGCAAGCAAGCCGGTGCCAAATAGCAATAATGCAACAGCTCCAAAGAAGCCAGTACCTACACCAGTACTGCTGCCCGCATTGAAACCGCAGCTGCCGACAGTAACAGAGTCGAACAGCAAACCCATTGAAGCTAAGCCAGTAGAAGCGTCTTCACACACAACAACCACAACTACAGCCGTAGCCATAGCAACGTCAAGTGCAACAGCGCCTACAATAAATGCCGTAGTGAGCAGTGGAGGAAACTCAATAGCCAACACCGCAGCAAGTACCACGACCAATACCAGCTCCGCTGTTATAGCTCCCACCACCAGCAGCTCATCCGCAGTGCCCATTGATGTTAACTGGCTGTTTATTTGCGACTGGCGCAATTGTCCACGCCGCAAATTTAAGTCGCTTGCTGAACTACAGCATCACGTATGCAACGCCCATTGTCCCGATCATTTGGATGCTGGCGCCGAGATCTATTGCCAGTGGGGCACTGGACCTGGCTTGTGTGATAATGTACCACGCAAGCGCTATTCGCTGATGACTCATTTGCTGGATCGCCATTTGACTTCGGATAGTTTGCGCGCAAGCATGCAACGACGCATTGCCACAGGCATACACAATGTTGCGCCAGTGCAGCCGGCCGTCACCATAGTGCGTAATGTTGATCATTCGCAGCGTGCTGGAAATGGCTCGCCAGCCGCAGGTGCCGCAGTGGGTATGCCTGGCCAAGCGGCGGCAGCTGCAAATCCCATTGTTGGCAGCTCTGCGATGCAGGCTGTCAAAAAGCATACAGTGGATTTTATCAATCCCAAGGAGCTGATGGATGAGAACGAAGGACCGGTAACGAAGAGCATACGTTTAACGGCAGCGCTAATCTTGCGCAATCTCGTCACATCTACGTCAACAGCGAAACGTATTTTGAAGCGCTATGAACCGCATCTGGCAAACGTTGCATTAAGCAATGTGGAGGCAAGTGGACCACTGTCGCACGTACTCTTCGAGTTGAGTCAGTGAAGCAGGAGGGGAACAGCGATTTCCATAAATATATGAATGAATTGAAACATAATTAGCTGTATTAACGACACCATTACATGTGGAGATGAAAACCAAACTGAAAATTGGAAATTGTTTTTTTTTTATTTGGGGAGGGGAGTTTATGAAGAACGATTTTTACAAAATCAAGTATTCTAGCTTTTTATTTTCAATTAGAATATTACATTTAATTCAAATTAAATGTATTCCAAATTGCAAATTCCAAACAACGGAAGGGATTCTCACTTTTAAATTGTCAACGTTTGGCAGCACTTAATTCATAGAGCGCCATCTAGTGTAGAGCAGCATAAGTTTGGCCTGCAACTTATTTTCTAACGGCCTGGCAACGCTTTATATTGTTTGCCGCACATGTAGACTGCCTGACGTAAAGTTTCTTTTAGTTAAATAACACAACTCGGGGGGTTTTTATTGCCTAAACTCGTAAAACATAGTCTTTTTAAAATTAGTAAAAATGTTTTTGCGCGCAATAAGCAAATGCTCTACTGTGGGCAAATCATGGCAACTGTCTGGCTTGAGCAGTCGACTCACACACTTGAACCGGATTGCAGCAGTCGCTCGTCCAATGCCGCATCAACATGCTGCTGTCTGTAAGTTTGTTTTTATTGTTGGCTATAATTTAAAGAAGTCCTATTAATTATGTTGAATCAGCTCTAGTGCAGCGCCAATATGCTACAGAACCCAAGGCATCAGATGGCAATGTGGACAGACACGAATTTCAGGCCGAGACACGACAGTTGCTTGACATTGTGGCTCGCTCACTCTATTCCGACCACGAAGTGTTTGTGCGTGAGCTGATTTCCAACGCGAGCGATGCATTGGAAAAGTTTAGATACAGTGCACTGAGTGAGGGCAGCCAGCAGCTGGAGGCAAAGGATAGACCATTGGAGATACGCATCACAACTGATAAGTCACAAATGCAACTAATTATACAAGACACTGGCATTGGCATGACACGCGACGAGCTAATTAGCAATCTGGGCACCATAGCACGCAGTGGCTCTAAACATTTTCTAGAGGAAATGAAGACACAGCGAAATGCTGCAGAGGCCACTTCGAATATTATTGGTCAATTTGGTGTAGGATTTTACTCGGCTTTTATAGTGGCCAAGCGCGTTGAGGTCTTTACACGCTCAGCACAGCCCAACTCGGTGGGCTTACGCTGGTCCACTGACGGCAGTGGTTCGTATGAGATCGAGGAGTGCAAAGATGTGGACTACGGCACAAAAATTGTGCTGCATTTAAAGACCGAATGCAGAGAGTATGCCGATGAGAGTCGCATCAAAGCAGTCATTAAGAAGTATAGCAATTTTATAGGCTCGCCCATTCTACTCAATGGCCAACAAGCCAACGAGATCAAGCCTCTATGGTTATTGGAGCCGCAGAGCATCACCAAGGAACAACACAATGAGTTCTATCGCTTCATTAGCAACAGTTTTGACAATCCACGTTTCACTCTGCATTACAATGCTGATGTTCCATTAAGCATACACGCATTGCTCTACTTTCCAGAGGGCAAACCAGGCATGTTCGATATGACACGACAGGGCAGCGTTGGCGTTGCTTTGTACACGCGCAAGGTACTTATACAGTCAAAGACGGATAATCTTATACCCAAGTGGTTGCGCTTTGTTAAAGGCGTTGTGGACTCTGAGGATATACCATTGAATCTGAGTCGAGAGCTGTTGCAAAACAGCAGCTTGATACGCAAGCTATCCGATGTCATCTCAAGTCGCGTTGTACGCTTTCTGCAGGAGCGTGCCAAGAAGCAACCAGAGGAGTACGATGCCTTTTATCTTGACTATGGTCTATTTCTCAAGGAAGGCATTGTCACATCCAATGATGTTGCAGAGAAACAAAACATTGCCAAATTGTTACGCTTTAACTCATCAAAGTCAGAAGATGACAAGACACGCATATCACTGGAAGATTACTGCAAATCGATGGATGCAGACCAAAAAGATATTTATTACCTGGCAGCACCAAATCGTGCGCTGGCCGAGTCCTCACCCTACTATGAGAGCCTAAAAAAACGTAACGCCTTGGTGCTCTTTTGCTATGAGCCCTACGACGAACTGGTGCTAATGCAGCTGGGAGAGTTTAACAATAAGAAACTTGTTTCTGTCGAAAAGGAGATGCGTCAGGAATCAAAAGACAGTGAGAATGTCTTGGATTTGGGTGCCGATAGCATCTTACGTACAGAGTTGGATAGCCTAATGGTATGGCTACAGGAGCAACTAAAGGGTCAAGTGGCCAAAGTGAAGACCACAACGCGTCTGGAGTCGCATCCCTGTGTAATAACTGTTGAAGAAATGGCTGCTGCACGTCACTTTATCCGCACACAAAGTCACAATTTACCCGAGGAGAATCGCTTTGCGCTGCTACAGCCAGAGTTGGAAATAAATCCAAAGTGAGTGCCATGACATGGCGGGTCTTGTATAGATTTGTTAAACGCTTTTTTTTTCATTACAGACATCCCATTATCAAAAAGTTGTCTTCATTGCGCACTACTGATCCCGAATTGGCTGAATTGATAACCAAACAACTATTTTCTAATGCCATGGTTGGTGCCGGCTTAGCCGAGGATCCTCGCATGTTACTAACAAATATGAACAACTTGTTGACCAAAGCGCTAGAAAAATATTAAACTAATTGTTAAATATGATTTCATTTATTTTAAATTAAAATAAATGTTATAGCTTAAAATGTATTTAAATACCATAGTCATAGTATTTAATGCTATCGATAGATGAGGGCTTGGCATACAGCGTTTATCGCGTGCAACGCTGACAAGTGTTGCCAGACCCATCGATTAACGCATGATTTGATACTAAAAATTACCAAGAAGCTTCCCCGTGACTAAAGTTTATAAAAGCGAAAGCCAAAAAGCAAGAGAGTTCACACCGTTACCCGAAAGTAAAGCGTGCCAACGTAGTTGTCAGCAGCCAGCCAGCAGAAACCCGAAAGAGGCCAGCCACGAAGCAGCGCTTTAAGTTAAATTTCTAATCACGTGAGTGCGAAAAATAAAAATGAAAAATCATATGAGGAACTGAAAAAAACAAATGTACTCATGCTGTTGCTGCGACAAGAAAAACATTTCAAACGAAACGAGTCAAAATGCAAGCAAAGACAGAGACAAGCGTTTTTACACGAAAAAAAAACTTTCTGCCACGACATATACAGGCGCGCGCACACACACACACACAAATAAGCGTACCAAAGTATTTTTGCATGTGTGTGCGTGTGCGCGGTGAGCATAAAACGAGCGAAACTTAACAAAAATCTACAAACGAATTACGACGAAAATTATAGCAAACGCGTAAACTTGGTGTTTCAAAAAATAAGTTATTAATTTATAATTAAAAAATATTTGCGTGTGCCTGTGTGTGTGTGTGTGTGCGTGTGCAGCATGTGTAATTTTCCAGTGCGTTGTCATTGCCAATTGGGCAATCGTATTTTTTTGCATGTGAGTGCTTTTTGTCATGCGCTCTTTTTTGTTCTCACGCACACGCGCATAAATCACATGCACAGGCTCACAAGCACACACACACGCACGTACAAGAAACATGCACATGATTTGTGTCTCTTTCTCTCTCTCGCTCTCTGAGGAAATAAAATTCAATGGCGCTTGTGATATTGTGTGTCTCGCGCTCACTTACAAAACGAACGTTGTCGCAGCAGCAGCATCTGAGGCCGTGTAGTCTGAAAGCAGCGCAAGAAAGAAAATTTTTTACTTATATACATATATTATTGTGTATATAATAAAAATACTTTGTTTCAAATTGAAAGCGAAGCATATACGCATAGAGTACATATAGTATATAAAACGTGCATAACATTAGTAGCCGTGCAAAACGCAGTTAATCGCGCCACACTATATACATACATAATTATAAAGTGCAAATAAATCCAAAAAAAAAAGGAATTCAAATTTCCATTCTCATATTTTGTAGCCTTAAAACAACAAAAAAACTAAAAACAAAAGCAAAATGTCTTCGGAAACGAGCAGCGACAACCCAATCTATGGCCCCTTCTTCGGTGTTATGGGTGCAGCGTCCGCCATTATCTTCTCGGGTAAGTTGAGGAAAAACAATATTCAATTTGTTAAATTAAGTAAAAGAACGGAGAGTGTAAAGAAAAAAAAGGGCCAGCCTGTCTGCGTGCGTAGAAAAATCGAACATTTTGTGTGTGTGGCTGGCGTAAGAGCTGGTTGGTTGGAGGAGGAACAACGGCAAGAAGAAGACAGCGATGAAGAGGAAGCACACGTAGTAGTAGAACACACTTGTGTGTGTGTATACATATATACATCTGTGTGTGTAGGTGGCAAGTGTATAAAAATTCAATACACGCACAACACGAGCAACGAACGATACGGTCAGACTTACAGCCATACAAATGTTTGTATGTTTTACTTTTTCATAGTAAAAGAAAAGACAAAAAAAAAATACGCGTGACAATTAACAGTATGATAAATGTTAAGGCTTAAGCTGGTAGAAAGCGCAGCATAGTTCGATTAAAACTAGATAATTCCGCATATAATTTTTTCGTTTTGCCAAATGAATGGCAACGCAGAGTTAAAAATTAGAAATTAAAATTTTTTCAGCATGCTAAAAACGGCATTACTCATACACATACACACATGTGCGCTCAGCTGCGCCAATAAGAGCGACATTTCACGCAAGCTCTCGCTCTCTCTTGGCTGTGCAGTTTGTGCGCTTGTATGTGTAAGCAAAGTTACAGTTTTATGTGAAGTTTATGGTTGAAGCGTGTTTCCCTTTTTCACACAAGTCACAAGACTGCTGGTGCCCAACAGTGTTGCCATACTGAAGTTATTTGCAATGGTTTTGGAGAGAACCAGCAAGTGCTGTTATATACTATGGGCGCAATTGTTTATTATAAACAAAAATTTATTGAGTTGACTTTATATTGAATATGTGCTGCATTGCCGCAGAAATGTCAACCAGCGCAAACAGAAAAATATGTTAATTGGGAAAATTTGCAGCCAAAATGTTAAGAACTTTATTGGTTTTGCCTTTGGGAGGGATTTTTAGTCGCATTTGTTAAAATCCGTTGTTGATATACATATGTTTTTGAAGAAACTTGAGTAAAAAATGCTATAAAATTCTTAGTTTTTCATTTAATACAAATGAATAATTTTTGAAATATTTATAATTTTTTGGAATAGAATTTTTCGCAAAAAACTTAAGACATATTGCACATATGTTTTTTTAATGAAACAGAGTAGATTAGTTTTGCAGCCGGCATGACTGCCCGTACTTTTGTCTTACCTTTTGTCTTTTTTTTTTGGAACTTGCACATGATTTACTTGCTAATGCAATATTTTTTTCTTATCACAATCACATGCCTTAACTACCTTCTGCATGATAAGTATTATCAAGTACTTGTATCACATTGAAGGCAAGCATCACATGCTACCATGGATTTTTCGAAAAAAAGCTCAAGTTATCAAAGTAAATTTTTTGCTTGCCTTACTGATAAGCCATAATGGCTTATTTACCAATAACTTGCTTGATGTGATAAGAGAATAGTAACTGGCAAGTTAACCATAATTCATGAATACCGCAAAGCAGCAATAACGTTCTTGGGCTGATGTACTACTAAATACACAGCTTAAAATAAGTCTAATAGAGCGAACCTTTTTAAGGGGTTTCATATGATTCAAACTTGTGACGTAATTATTATGTCACGCACATCAGTCTTGTGATTCGCACCCCCTAAATAAATAATTATAACAATGAAGCCTCCTATAGCAAGCGGCAGCGGCGGCATATAGATACGATTTTTTCGCTCCATTTCAATGTTTACGTTAGCATTTAGCGTCACAGCTGATATTTGTAGCTGATACTAACGTTTTGGCCTAGCAACTAACTAATGGCTAGCTTTCGTGCACATGCAATTAAAGTCAATAACATAAATCAATTTAAGCTGTTTTTAATATAAAAAAAAAGAAAAATAGAGCTTCTAGCTCCATTCGGTCAAGCAACATTCTTAACCGATTTTTGCTTTTAACTCTGGCAATGCCACGCTCTCGCTCGATCACATGAGACGAATTATTTTTTGTTGTTGTTGTAGAGCTACTGCTGGAGCGAGCGCGGCGACCCTCAGTCACTGGTTTCAACGTAATTGACTACGAGTATTGAGTTTATTTTTCATTATTTCATTTTTTTTTTTTTGCCATACTGTGCACACTGTGCCCGATACATTGTGCTAGCGTTGTATCACATATCAGCTGCAGTTTGTAATGGGCGTTGCTTTTATTTATCTGGTGGCACTCTTTTGTGTCACTGTCGGTTGGGTAAATGCTAAAAATAATAAAACTGAAATCCTTCAAGCACGCACACAATGATGTGCTATGCTCATACACACACTCCTACACCTCGTGTACTTGGTTGTCCATGTCCTGCGCAACCGCAGTAGCTGAATAGTATATGCAAAAGGTAGTAGGTAGTGGAGGATGTACGCAAGAACAAAGAAAAAATGCCAACTAATTATGTAAAAATTTTGAAAAAAAAAAATGTAATGTGCGATGGTAAACTGTTGATTTTATTCGATTTAGAAATTGCGTTTGGCTTCAATAATAAATGAAGTCTGCCTTAAGTTCGACTAGTCGGTATGTGGGTGGGTGGTTAGGTGATATACCAGAAATTGCATTTTAATCAATGAAGCAAAGAACACATTTTATTTTTGGCGCTCTCAGAGTGCACCTGTCACACCCTGTGCCGTAATTTCGTTAGATTTATCTAATCTGTATGCTTTACTTTTATCTATATTTTATCAACGTGAAGGCAAGAAAAAAATCTCGAAATTCTTTACAGATTTAAGTGTGCACACACTACCAGCAATCAGCAACTTTATCTACTTGCTTACCATACTACAGTCTTAGTTATTTACTTAAATATCTGTGTAAAAATTCAACTTTTTTACTTTATGTACACTTTAAGCTACAACTACAAAAGCATGATCGAGTTGTAGTCAGCAACAGTAAAAATTAGAAGAGAATTATTGATAACATTTTAAACGCAGCTCTCACATTCTCTGCAGTTTGCTCAAGTGTGACGTTTATTTTATTTTTATTTTTTTTTAAATTTATTTGTTGCCATACTTGCATGTATTTTTATTTAATTTCGCTTGTCGCCAGAATGTTGCCTCTTTCTCTGTCTGCTTTCACATCGATGTCCCATGTATAATTATCTAAAAATGTATAGCTCTCCTTTGTTTTTTTTACTTCTCTTCACAACGCCTACACATACGTCTAGAGCTTGTCTATCGTGATGCTGGTGGTATTGTCCATTTCAGAGTTGCTGATATTTATGTTGATTTATTTAGGAGGGATGGTGAGGAGGGGAGGGGGAGGGTGCAGACTGAGAAACCGAATGAGTCAATGTCATTTAAATATTTTTATCGCAATTTTTGCGCATTAAAATGCAGCACGTAGTGTGGGTTATCATTGACTTTTAAACTTTTTTTTTTATTGGTTAATCTATATACGCACACACACGCACACGAGTGCAGGCACCTGTGAGTGTGTACACTGTTGGTGTGCGAATAACGTAATTACAGGCAACGCTTAAAATATTAATTGTGAATTGAGAAGATTCCCTGCTAGGCGTAACAATTGATTGTAATTCTTGAAATTTTATTTCAACGACCTCGTTCGTTTACCAACCATGAGTCATTTAAACTAGTTTTCCTCAATGAATTCTCCGCTTTTATTAAATACAATTGAAGCTTTTGAGTAGAATCAAGCAGTGAATAGTTGGAATGTTGAAGAAATTTAAAATGTATAAATACATTTAATATTAAATATTCTTTTTGTTACTTACTTCAGTTATTCGTTTTATGCAACAAATTAAATGAATAATTAAATCATTTTCCGCCACATTCATTTTTATTGCTAATTTTTTGACAAAAATTATTGAAAAAAAAAAAACAAAAAAATTCCCCCTAATTAGCATAAAATCACATGACTGTGCAATGAGCACGACGACAACTACTGTGCGGGTTTCATATCAATCTTGCGCTCTTTCTACAATCCAACAATCACTCTCACTCACACAATTAGCAAACTCTCCAAATGACGTTAACTTCTCAATATACCCATATGTTTCGAGTTACCAGTATTGAGTATAACGACTCGTTTCTCTTTTGTTTTTGCATGCGTGTGTGTGTGTGTGTGTGTGTGTGTATTTCAATTTAATTTATTAACGGCCGGCCGATCTACACACAAACCCATACAAAAAAAAGCTTTTAAAAAATGTATTTAACAAATATCATTGACCGTCATATGAAACTGGTTTTACATTTCAATTCAGTACATAATGTACAAATATTTTTTGTATATATTCGTCTTTTATTGTAGAACTTTTGAGTGCGCAGAACATTCATAAGGCGATTTTGGGCTGAATTAGCAATACTTTTGAGAATTGTACACATTTTGGCCTTATCAAACGTTGCTTAACTATTTTTATAATGAAATAGAGAAACACTGTCTACGTTGTTGCTCTTCTGGCAAAACAGTTGTGCAATCATGTGACTGTAAATACCTCTTTTTTTATTATTTTAAATTAAACATAAAGTAATTAAAAGTTATTGTTGGGAATGTGTTTGTAGATAACTATTGTTAGCTGGGTTGGTGGTGAATGAATTATCGATAGATATAGCTTGATAGAATACTAAAATTTAGCATTAGAATATAAAGTTTTGATGGTTATTGTGTGCGCTGTTATGTCAATTGTCTTGGGAACGATTATTGCAAGTTTATATAACGTAGCATGACACTTCTACGCCAATATATATAAATCTCAACTTCTGATTCTTGAAATAGCAAAAGAAGCAAGTTGGGTTTCAAAAGGGGAATAAGAGTTTTCAGTATTTTCAGACCCAAAACCTAAGCTTTCAAAGATAACGATTTCAAATATACCCTTCAAGCTTTTTAAACGACCGGTTAAGATTTGTACGAGTTGTGTTTGTGGGCAATTTAAGACAATGTAGAATAGCTCAGAGACTTTCAAGACAATAATGTCTTGAAAGTCTTATAGCCGGCGTTACTTACTTTTAAGGCCCTGAATAACTTTAAGGTATAACATTTCCTCTTAAGTTCTACAATAGAATACAGTTTTAAGTTTCAATTGATCACCGATCTCTCATACTGGCATTTTTATTTTAATTTTAGCACTGGGCGCCGCTTATGGCACTGCCAAATCTGGTACTGGTATTGCTGCCATGTCAGTGATGCGTCCTGAACTGATCATGAAATCCATCATTCCTGTTGTCATGGCGGGTATTATTGCCATCTACGGTTTGGTCGTAGCTGTGCTCATTGCAGGTGCGCTAGATGAGCCCTCAAAGTATACCCTGTATAAGTAAGTATTAATTAAATCAACATCACTTAATATATAATGCTAATATGGCGTGTTTGCTTGTCCTCAAATTAGGGGCTTCATACACTTGGGCGCCGGTTTGGCGGTGGGCTTCTCCGGCCTTGCAGCCGGTTTTGCGATCGGTATTGTTGGTGATGCCGGTGTGCGAGGAACAGCACAACAGCCAAGACTGTTTGTCGGCATGATCTTGATTCTCATCTTCGCTGAAGTGTTGGGTCTCTACGGTCTGATTGTGGCCATTTATCTGTACACAAAATAAATCAATCAATTCAAAATACACACACACACAACAATAAACAAACATCCAGCCCAGCAATCAACAATAAAAACAACATCAACAACAACAGCAAGAACAACAACCAACAACAAACAAATATTCAAAAAATGTATTAAACATCAACAAAAGTAAAACAAATAATTTAACCAAACGAGCGAGCGAGCGATCGCACGTGACGTCAACAAACGTTGTGCAGCACTGGCGACCGGTGCCTGTCATTATTTGGACCAGCTTTACACCAAGATGAAGAAGAATATACGGACGTGCCGCGCCGCGCCGTTTTGTAAATAGCAACAATAACAAAATCATAAACCACAACACTACTTCGCTGCGCGTATGTGCGTCAGTGTTGCATAATGCCGTCGCGTCAAAACGTTAGCAACCCAGCCCAGCACCGCACGCCGCCCGACCGTACGATCGATCGCTATATTTGTTTTCACTTCTTTTGAGAAGATTTCATTCATTCATTGCTGCTGGTGCATTGTTTAGTTTAGTTTTTCTTTAAATTTTATTATTTTCCCCACACTCTGCGGTCAAAACAAAACTATCACTATCAAACAGTTAAGTTCATAAAGTTGTACAACATAATATTAATTATGATTTTTTTTGTTCTTCTCTATTACCTATTTCAATCAATCCAAAATGTCTCTTATGATTATTTTGCGCTACTTTGTGTGCTCTTTGTTATTTGTTTTTTCCATTATTATTATTAAATAATGTTTAGTGTATATGTAAAATTCGTTAACTACAAACAAGACAAAACATAAAAAAAAAAATAATTTGTACATTTTGCAAGAAAAGCTGCAACAAATTTAGCTAAAAAAAAGGGCCAATCAACAACTTTGAACCAAGCAACAACAACGAAAGCATTCGAAAAAAAAATACCAACTTTTTTGCGCTCACGCTTAATTGGTGAGTGGGGCAGCACTGGCTCAGTGTTGCGAGTTCCCCCGTTAGTCAGCTGTTTGAGCGCGTGCCAGCCAGTGTTGCCACTTGTTAGTGGCGCGCTTAACATTTTTTTTGTTTACAAAAAAACGAAGAATTGGCACGGAAGCTTATAACGGTACATTCTGCACAACTGACATTGGCAGCACTAAGGATTAGGGATATTTCGAATGCTTTTGTTACTTGGCAATACTTCGACTCCAACTACATACAATCATAAAAACAAACACACACACACACACCAACACACATACAAAATGTAACTAAGTCCTATGTTTATTTTTAATTATTGTTCAATTCTAAGAATAATATATTAAAAATTAATAATAATAAATTATATATATATATAATTATGATTTTTTTGTGATAAGAAAATACATAAACAAAATGGTAATACAACAAAACAAAAATTACGGTATTGATATAAATATACATAATATATACATATATATATATATATATAAATAAATAAAGTAAATTGAAACATAAACAATTATACATATTAACATGAGAAAGTTGTTATAAAAGAAATGATGATGAAAACGAAACAAATCAACAGTTAGTAATACAACAAAATTACAATTTTTCCGCTGTTATTGTATAGTAAAAGAAAAATATGCAAATAATTATATATAAATATATTATGTATAAAAACAAAAAAATATATTAACAAAAAAGAATGTAGTAGCAAAATTAAAAACAAAAAAGATAAGTCGTGCAAGCAAAAAACGTAGACGAAAGTTGCAAAGAAACTCAACAACAACAACAAAAAACTTACGAAAAATCCAACAAAAAAATTGTAAAATCCCTACAAATTAGAAGTTATACAAACCTTAAGTAACAACAACAACAACAACAACAATTCGATTTATATGACTATGTATGTATATGTACGTTAAATGTAATAATTTATAATTGTGCCGCTGTTGTTTTAGTTGAGCAAAACGTTTGCCCGCAAGCCCGTTACCTACCGATGCATTCATGATGCTGAGAATGCGGAGGTTCCTAACCCTGGCGAGCGCGCTGCGTGCTGCTCACTGCCGGCACCTATGAATTACGCGGCAATGCAAAAAGTTATATACTTTATATATGTTAAAATATGCACAAAAAAAAGACGACAACAAACCAATTTGGTACTTTAAGTCTACATTACATTTGTATATAAATATAACGTGTTTTTTACGTTTAAAAGTCTGCTGCGCCCGCTGCTTCCGCAAAAGTTGCAATGCCCGTGTTTTGTATTCGCTCTTGAGGCTGGCTGTGGGTGGCGCAGACTTGTTGAGTAAACTTATGTAGTCCGTTTGTTGAATTAACATTGTAATAATTATTGTGTTGTTTCCCGCAAAAAACAAAACGTTCTATTTACATATATATATATATGTTTTATGTACAATCGATAAGTAAGGTTTGAAAAACTGTAACTGTGTATGCAACAACAACATCAAACAAACAAACCCAACAACAGACATTGTATGAAATAAATTGTAATTTCTAATTTCCAAAAAAAAAAATGCTGTTTTTGTATTTATTTATGTGATAAAATTGGTAAAGCGCGCGATAAAACGAGGGGGGAGCTGCAGCACGCCTAGCCGTGCCAACTGCATGGCATTGTTATTTTGCGTGGGCCACTCAAAAGTATGCAACAGTTTTTGCACAGCCAAGCTGATTTACGCCAATTTAGCTTGCGCGAGCGGCCCAAGTACCAGGCGAACAGAAGCGCATAGCAGGCGGCGGAACGTAGCAACAAAACAAAACGCCGAACAGCGCGGTCGAAAGCTGCTGTTGTTTACATGAAATGCTTTTTGTTTTGCTTTGTTCTGTTTGCTGCTGCCCGCAGCTGTGCTGTTTCTGTTCGCCTGGTATGTGGGTTTTAACAGCTGCTAATTTTGTGCAGGCGGACATTTCAAATTAACAGCAAGCAGAAGAAGAAGCTTGCATGCAGCTGTGCTGTTTCTGTTCGTTCGCCTGGTATTGTGAGTTTTTAACAGCTGCTAATTTCGTGTAGGCAAGTTTTCCAAATTAACAGCAAGAAGAAGAAGCATACATGTTGTGACGATGTTTAAATTTTAAACTAACAGGCGAACAGCAATCATAGCTGGCAGCTGTGGGCAAAAGTAACAAAGAAAGCAAAGCGCATTTATTGAAATATGCATTTGTCACGTTCCCGCAGTATTAGGCGCGCAGAAATAGCGCAATTAGGGTATCCGTTGATAAGTCAAGCCGAGTATTTGCCTACAAGGTACAGGTAGCTCTAACAACTGCCGAGCAAGAATTTTAGTTGAGCGACGCCGTGGAAATTGCAAAATAATTGGAATGCGCGCACTATATTTGCTTACGATCATTGCTCCGTGAAGCTTAAGTGCGGTGATTTTTTTTGCTTAGAATTTTGGCCAATTTTATTTTTGCACAAATACTTACCGCCACATTGCTACAGCAAGGTCTCGTGTTACTTGGAAAATATTGATGATAACAACAAGAGTTCAAGGGCAGTTTTATTTTAAAGTAAGCGGGTTGTAAGAACTGCAATAACGAGACGAACTTTAAGAGCAAGTTATGAGCTAAGTACTTACGTATCCGCAGCAAATAACTCATTATACAATAAATTGCAAACACACACACAGATATGTCCTTTTTAAATTACATTTTTTTTGCAGTTCTCTATTTATTTTTGTTTCTCTTTTTTTCGATCAGCGTTTACAAGTGTTTTCGTCTCTTTGTTGCGCACAAAAAACAACACGCACGCATGGCGTATGCGTAATCTTGTGTGTGTGTGTGTATATATTAGAGTTTACTTTATATATATATATATATTTGTATACATAATATATACGTTTATGAATAAACTTTTGATTACAATTAGTTACAAGTTTTTTTTGGAGACTTGTAACTTTTGCTAAAGTTCAAAATGAATTTTTGCCAACTCGTACGAGTTGCTTTCGAGTTTGTCTTTTTTAAAAAGGATGCTTAATTTTTCATCTTTTTTCTTTGTGGGATTTATGCTGAATGGAATTGTAATTGATTTGCTTTTTTCATACATACACATATAAATTTGTATCTTTAGTTGGCATAAACTACTATTTATATATATTCATTTTTTTTTTGTTAATTTATTAAAGCGGTTTGTAATTTTTATGTGTATGTTGTGTATAATTTTAAAGTTATTTACAAACGAAAATAAATAATTACTCAAAACGCTTTACTGCTGTTGAAATAATTGAAAGAAACATTTTGTGAGCGCTTAAAAAAAAACGTTTGAAAACTGAAAAACTAAAGCCAAGTTCTAGTTTCTACAATTTTCAAAAATACTTTTGTTGGAATTTCTTTGCTTTTTTTATTTATTAATTTTTATTTTTGTATTAATATTTGTTTTTGTAAATTTTCCCTTGTTCTGTTCGAATTTCCAATGTTTTTTGGGCTTACGTTTTTAGAAAACTTTTCTCGAAAAATTCGTTCATTTTATATTTTACGCATCCAAAATATTGAGGTAGTTTTATTTTTATTTGAATTTTAATGTTTTTTGCTTTTTGCTGTTTTCGCTTCCGCTTTGTCTTAACAATTTCATATAAATTGTTTCTTTTTTTAGATTCAAATAAATTTGAAGCTTTCTTTGTTTGCTTTCTTTAAAACTCAGTTTTGGTTGTCGTAAAAAAGTTATTGCTTTTTTGTTATAATTTTCATTTGGTTTCTTTTTTTTGTTTGTTTTGTTTTCTCGAAAAACTATGTCAAGCAACAACAACATCAACTATATATGTCTTCTATTAGCTGATCTATAAAAATGTACAAAGTAATTTTTCTTTCAGTGTAAGAATTCCTTTTGCGCTGCTCTCTCTCTGTGTGTTTGTGTGTGTGTGTGTGTGTGTGTGTATGCGTGTTACTTAACTATTGATATAATATTTAATGTGTGTGTGTGTGTGTTTTTTGTTATATAAAAGTATTGTATACAGTTTTACCCCCCACTAAGCAGAGATGACTTAAAAACTAATTTAAATAATTGCATTGCATTCAAGTTAAATATTTATGTTTTAGACACACGGAAGTAGGTAAGCAACTCGAATAACTAACTAAGCGTTTTTCCGGCTCTCGCTCTATCTTTTTGACAACATTCAGATAATAATAAATTTTATATATTTATAGTTTTTACTTATATATGCAATATGTGTGTTTTTTTTGTGGCCTTAAACTTTAAATTATATTGTTTACGGCCTGTTGCGCGTGCGATAGAAGCCTAAAACTTCTTACACTTTTTTCTCAGTCGTTTTTTTGAAAACTATTTGCTTGATTATTATTTTTGCTTCTTCTTCAACTCTTTTTTTTGGCAGTGTTGGGTTTTATTTAAAGTATTTAAGTAAATATAATTTCAAATGTTTATAAATTCAATGTGGCAGTGTGACCAACGTCACTGCTGCGGCAGCTGAAAGTTGGTATTAATTTTTAGTATTTGTTTTAATAAAGAAATAAACACTTGAAATTGTAAAACATTTTCTGTTGGTATTTTATTGTTTTTTTGCTTTGTAATTACTTTAATTGTATTTTTTTGCATTTTTTGTTTTGTTTACTAAAATCTAAATAAATTTATCAAAGCAGCTATTTACATGTAAAAATTGTATTTTTCATATTCCTTTAATTTAGCATAGTTTTTTTTTACGAAACGAACTAGACGCGAATTGCTTTAAATTTGAACTAAATTATTTTTTAAGTATGTTTGTTTTTGTTTTATTTTTGCATTGCTGTTCAATTTGAGTACAAAATATTTAGCAGTATTTTTTTGTTTTGTTTTTTTTTACATATATTTTTATGATTACAACATATGTAAATGCTTCAAGTCTTATGTCCTGGGCCTTAAACAGCCTCATTTCTTCTTAAATTTCTTTTGTTGTTTTACTTATTAAAAATGTACTTCATATATATATTTATATATAGCTTTTTATTTCTTTAATTTAAATTTATGTGCGTTTCGATTAAACGGAAGTGTTAGACAATTTTGGAAAGTTGGCCATGTGCACGAAAATTTCAAAAAAAAAAAAAATAATAATAATACAAACGTTTTAAAATCGTTTCATATAAAGTAGTTGTACAATTAAATGCTAATAACTAATTGAATAAAAAATGTATCGATTTGGAACAAGTCTTGTTTGCGGCGTGTATTTCAAGCAACTTTTTCTTATACAAAAATTTACATTTAAAACAAGAAAATCAAAAAGTAAAAGACAAAAAACAAGCACAAACATATAAAACTTAATTGAAAAATTTTTAATTATTAAATAATTCTTTGCTTGAACGCGCGCGGGTGGGTTGCGATAAGGTGGTCGACGCAAGACGACCGACTACAACTAAATACTCACTTCTATATATGATAAATTATTGGCCTGATTTACACAAGTAAATACTTATTATATACCTAGAAATATATATATATATGCATTATGTGTGTATGTGTATGTGTGTGTATGCGTATGTACATTGTACAACTAATGTAAGATGCAGGGGGGAGATAATGCGTATAATGTAACTTAACTCGCAATGGTTGTCGTTCCCGAGTTCTTCGATATATAACTCAACTTTGATACGTTGGAAAAAGGTAAGGCTTTTTGGCTACTTTCAAAGAAATTTCGCATACCCTGTATAACACTTTTTCATAATCAGTTATACTTTACTTTTACTTTAATTGGCCATCACAACTCGTTATCGGATTATCTTTAAAAACGTTTGAATAATCTGGTTATAATAAATAAATATATGATATAGAGTCGACAGATGCTTGTCCCTGCTTTCTTCAAGTCGACGAGCGCCAGCTCTACAACCTTACCGCGGAAAAAAGGATAGTATCGAGACCCCGAAAAACCGCCTCGGCTAGTTATGTAGTAGATTTCAAGTGGAGGCCAAGATTCAACTAGGATCGTCACACCACTAATGATGTTGATGTTGTTGATGATGATGAGGATGGTGATAGAGTCAACCGATGTTGGGAATAGTATAAAATGATTTAATACCCAATACAACATATTCAGACTTTCAGTAACAAAACTGAGGGGAGCTAAAAGGTAAAGTCAAGCGTTGATTGTGCTCTTAAAATACTTTGGATAAACAACCATATTCGCGTTAAGAAACATATATACACTAAATCTACAGCTGCTGCTGTTGAACTACAATGGAGAAGAAGACTACGCCAATGGAGATCCATGCACCGTCTGTTGCCTAACTCACTTCGAGTACCGAATATAAATATGTTTTGCTGAATGTTCGTATGTAAGTATTATGTAGGTGCTTACAATTATATAATGTAATGCGTGTATATAATATATATGTATGTATATATGTACTATACGATGATAGGTCTCTCTCGATGTAACCCCTACGGGACTGCCGCCTGCTTACATGCCTAGGTAACTACCATATGTTTGCTCCTTAACGACTGCACAAGTCAAAGCACTACAAAAATAAATCTACTTGTCACTGTTTACTCGTTTGTCCATTTTGTCTTAAGTGGGATTTGGGAGGATTTTGGAGGAATTGTGCTGCGCGCAGCCCAGAAAACTTACTTAGTCTAGTTAAACTCTAACTATACAATGATAGTAAATAAATACTTTCGCTTGCCTGGTTAGATGGGAACCAGTGCATCAGTTGGCACCAACTCAGGCTTTACCTCTCGCTTCGCCGCCACATTTGTTGTGTTGTTCATTAACTTTTGAGGCTTTCGGGAGTGTTTCCGACGTTGCTGCGCATGCAGCTTGGCAATGGTGAGCACCTGCTGATAGCTGGATACTGTTTCGCTGCTGCTTTGCGTTGTCACAGTACCCAGCTCGGTGGCCTCATCATCATTATCACTGCCACAGCCATCGTCATCCTCATTGTCTTCGTCGCCATCGTCGTTCTGCTCGTCGCAATCACTCTCATCAATTTGTTGCTCTGCTAGATTAAAGTCATCGGCAAAAAGCTGAGAATCATAGGGCAATCTATAGGCAGTGCTTAGTAGACTATCGACGCGTGTTTTCTCCGCCGGACTCATATGCTTGATCTCCAACACTTTTGTATGCTGACCCGTGTGATTCGTGCAAGCCGCCACCCACTCATGGGAAATGCTAGTGGGAGCAAAAAGTTAAGCTTTAGATCGTATATACTCGTATCTCGTATATCATTTGACTTACATTTCTCGCGGGGACCAATGAACATAGCACTCGTGTACACCATGAATATTATGGCGACGCATCGTACACTGACCCTGAAAGGTAATAGCTTGAGTGCCATTGGTCAGCGTGCTCATTTGACGCAATCGATGCTGCAGGCCCTCCATAATGCCCGTATCAAAAAAGTCAAACATGCGAGCTGTGGAAGATTGACAAATTGGTTAAGAGCTACTTCCTGCCACTGCGAATGCGCATAGCTTACCAGAGAAGGGTTGACGTCGATAGCGTAATTTTTTGCCATTTTTGCGCAGCTGCTTCGGCACTGGTGGATCAGAGGTGCGCTTGTTAGTGCTCTCCTTGGCATTGTCCGTGGCATTGAAGTGATTGTTCACATGCTTCTGCAGTGCCAGCTACAAATAAAGTCCACTTTGGATTAGATTCAATTTATTGGGTTGCGCTCTTCAAGCTACTCACCGGTGAGCCAAACCGCAGCCCACAACCGTCGAAAATGCATTTAAATTGCTTCGAGCCACCATGTGAGAGAACGTGCCGATCTAGCCAGCGGCGCGAACAGGATTCTTTATTAAAAACTTTGCATCCCACCCAGAGACATGCAAATGGTCCAGTCTGTGTGTTGACATGCTGCTGCTGCATATGATCCAGCAACTTGGAGTTGTTCTCATGCTTCTTGTTGCATTTTTCCCAATAGCAGACGCCGTCATGTCGCTTGGCACCCTTGGCACCAGCGCCAGCCGGAAAACGTATAGTCTTGGGCTGTGACAATATCGGCGAAATGGCGCATTTGGGCAGCGTTTTGCTGCTGGATTCGGCCAAAGCCGTATCCACTACGGTGCTACTGCTCACAATTATGTTGCAAAGCGGCGTTGCCGGTGCTGAGTGCAAAGACGAGGCGGAACAATCATCGGTGTTGCTGGGTGACGCGGGCGATGGTGCATTGCTGACTATGGAATTGCTATCGGAGGCATTGCTACCACTGGTGGCCGGCGTAGAATTGCTGCTACTGCATTCCGAGTCCGCTGGCGAAAGATTATGCGCTGGCTGACACTCCAAACGAACGGATTTGCTAGATCTAAACGTAGTCGAAATTATTGTTTATGTGTAACTGAGGCACGACTGGCAAAGTGGAATTGGACTACTTACATGGCATCCACAATGGAATTGCTGCTTTCGCTATTGCTCAGACTACCGCCTATACCCGATTCGGGCGTGGGCAAGTCGCGTTTGTGCGTCTGCGTCTCCGAAGAGGCTACCGACTTGTCGTCCTCTTCGTCGTAGTTGCTACTACTCGCGCTACTAGATGGCATCATCTTTGGCAGTGGTGTTGGCGCCTCTGGCAGGGGCGCTGTTTGTGTCTGGGAGCAATCCTCACTACTGCTACCGCTGGAAATGCACGAGGAGGTGACCATTTCGCTTAACATATCCGTTTGACTGGCTGCTCGCGTATTGGTTTGACTACTGGAGGCAGGCGAGGGTGCTGGCGATGCCATGGATGCCGCCGAACTGAGTGAAGCCGGCGTTGAGGCTTCCAATGAGAGATCTGCTGCCGAGGAGACAGAATTCGAGTACGAGCTGCTGTACGAGTTGGAACTATTGCTGCAGTCATGATTGCTAGCCGAGGACTGATCCTGCTGCTGTTGCTGCTGCTCGGGCAGCTCATGCTTGACCGGCTCCCTTGCTGGCAGTTGCCCAGCAAAGCTCTGTGGCTTATGCATAGACGTTGCGTCCACACTTAGCTCTGTGGGCGTGGGTGTCAAGGCGGGTAGCGTATCTTCCATGGGCTCGGCCTTTATCTTGCCAAAGGCGGATAGTGTGCATGAGTTGGAGGATTGAACTGAGAGCGCTGGCGAGGCACGCAGTGGTGATGAGGAGGAGAGCGAGTTTGATGAATTTTGTGAATTACTACTGCTGGGCGAGCTGAATGGCAGTGCCGTTAGCTGCTTATTGGCGGGCATAATGCTAATTGCTCCGTTCGAGTTCTTGACCAGGTCAAAGAGATCAGGCGTGCTGGCGCCACTGTTTACCACTTTTGTGGCCGTCGCGGCCACAATTGTCTGCTGCTTGGCAATGCTTAGCGTCGGCGTTAGCTTGGCGGGCGCAATGCTGACCAGCGGCGGTGTTGGTGTAGGCGTTGGCATTATCGTCGCCGCTGGAGTGGCCATTGCTGTGGCCTTGCGCAGTTGATTTAGCTCCTTGGTGGCTGCGGTTGACGTGGGCACCAGTGGAGGCGGCGTGGTAGGTGTGGCTATAATCTTGCCACCAGCTGTGGGATACTTGGCTTTGCTCAGTACAGGCGGCTGCGGCTTTCCGGTTGCTGCTGCTGCTGCTACAGTGCCTGGACTGCGCTTTTGGTAGGGTTTGTTCAAGGCGGCGGGTTTGTTGGCGTGTGGCTGATTGGGCAGCTGTCTCGCTTTGGCATTTACAGAGGCGGATGAGGAAGAGATGGTCACCAGTGGCGGAGGCTGAGAATTGCTATGCATTGCGGCGTATGTGGGCGTTACAGAGCTGCTCGCCTTTACTATGGCCATTTTGGTGGCGTTGCTTGGCTGTGTTTGTTGTTGCTGTATGGCAGTGTTGTTGTTGTTGTTGCTTAAACTATTCGAGTTGCTGTTGCTGGCAGTGCTACAGTTGCTGTTGGTGTTGGTAATGCTTGCAGCCGCCACCGCAGACAAGGGTGGCGGTTGTGTGGCAGTGATAAGTTGTTGCTGTTGTTGCTGCTGCTGCTGCTGCTGTTGTTGCTGATGCGCCAGCACCAATTGCGCCAACTGCTGCTGTTGCAATTGAAGTTGCTGTTGCTGCTGCAGATCCGTACTGCTCTCTCCAGCAGTATGCTGCGCTGGCGCAAATATGGAACTTAGCGCTGGTATTGGCTGCAGTGCAGGCAGTGCCTGCTGCTGGTGTTGTTGCTGCAGCGCTACTGCGGCTGCAACCTTCTGCTGCTGTTGCTGCTGGTTATTGGCGGCTATGGCTGCTGCTGCCTGAGCTAACATGGCTGGCAAAGTGGCTGCATTAAGCAGCAATCCCGCTGGCGTAGCCATAAAGACGGGCTGTGCTGCAGCAGCGGCTCCCAGACGTTGCAATTGCTGCAGTTGCTGCTGCTGTTGTGCCACAACCTGCTGTTGGTGCTGCTGCTGATTGGCCGCAATGGCAGCAGCAATTTGCTGCTGAAAGAGCTCCTGAAAGTTGGCCGTGGCATTGGCTGTGGCACCATTCTTTTGTTGCTGTTGCTGCACGGCGGCGGCCTGTTGCAATTGCAGTTGTTGCTGCTGCTGTTTCAGCAGCAATTCTTGCAGCTCTGCAGCACTCATTAGTCCAAAGGGATTTCCGGCCGTCGCAGCCGCAGTGGCTGTAGTCGCCGTCGTGGTTGTCGCAGTGGTCACCTGCTGTAGCTTGAAGACAGTACCATTGAGGAAATACTGTGCGGCTGCAGCTTGCGCCTGTGCAGCAGCTGCTGCATTATTGCTGGCAGCTGCAGCGGCTGCTGCTTTGGCAACATTGTTTAGCTGCATAATGTTGGCACCGCTGGCTGCCAATAGTTGTGGCAGTTGGACTAGATTGGGCAGTTGCACGGGCAGTTGATACAACGTGGGATTGGCTGCAGCGGGCGTGCTAACAGCGGCTGGCGTAATGGCTCCAGCGCTGCTGACCACTGCAGCCGTTGTTGCAGGCAGCGGTAGCTTGGCTGCCTTCAGCTGTTGCTGCTGGCCGACACTGCTGGTCGTGTTGTTTGCGTTGTTGCTGGCGGGCGTGCGATATGCCTGTACCAACTGCGCATTGGCCGCATTTGACGCTTGCTTATTGTTGGCCAGCTGTTGTTGCTGCTGCTGCTTCATTTCGGGCGTGCGCGGCGCTATGGCCACATGCTTTTTGGCTGGAGATTTGCCCGTGAGCGCTGCTGCAGCATTTGCCGTAGATGTTGAGGCATGTTGTGTGCTCGGCGTCTTGCGCAAATTAGGTGCTACTTGAGCTATCTTGGCGGGCTGCTTAGTGCTCCGTTCGATCTTTTTTAGCGCAGGCACGGGCAGTGCGCTAGTTTGATTATATTTAATGGCAGCAGGCGGTGGTGCAGCTGGTGGAGCTAAGCTGGCTGGAGCCACACTGATCGACGCGGGTGTTGCTGGTGGCGCTGCTGCAACTGCAGGCGTTGAGTTTGTTTTAACAGCATTTTGCTGCTGTTGTTGTTGCTGCTGCTGCTGCTGCTGCTGCTGTTGTTGTTGCTGTTTTTGCTCCTTCAGCTGCGACAGTATATTAAAATATTTATTTAGAGAGGCTGTGGTGGCTGGCGTGCTCATGGTCAGCGTGCTGGCTGTGCTCACTGTGCTTGATGATGCAGCAGGCGTGCTTGTAGGCGGCTGCGGCGGTGTTGCGGGTGTCGTTGATGTGGCGGCGGCGGCAAGCTTGCTCTGTGCCTGATGTATTTGCGCCTTCATTTGTGACTTGAAGAAGCCCGTGATTTTAGTCTGCGATTCCTCCAATGCTGCCGCTTTCAGTCTTTTGCAGGCACTTGCCGCTGACAGTCCATTGATTGTCACCTGTGCTTCACTATTGACACTACCACTGGCACGTGATTTTTTGGCTGCAGCTGCTGTGGCATTCATATCTGCCACCGCAATACGTTTCTTATTTGTGGCCGCTGTGGCGGCAGCGGGCACGGCTGTTGAGGTGCTGCCCAAATTGGTGTTCCAAGGCCATTGCAGCGTTGGCAACATGGTATTTGTGGCGGCGATGGGGCTAGACTGACGCGACATTGAGCTGCTGCTGCTGCTGCTGTTATTACTTGTGATTGCTGCTAATTTGGCAGTGTGATTGTTGTTGCTATTTGTATTGCTGTTGCTTGTGGCAGTCGTTGCATTATGGGCTGTGCTGGCCGTGGTGCTGGTATTAGCGCTGTTGCTGGTGCTGGAGTTGTTGCTGTTGGCGCTGAGTATTTGTGGCGGCATTTTGGTTAGCTGTTCGTCGCTCAGTTGCGAGTGCGCGCTATATGGTGAACCTGGTTCGGATGCATCCTCGCTGGAGCCCGTGCTGGAATCCGCGCAACTGAGCGAAGTGGCAACGCCGCTGTTGTGTGGTACGAAAAGAGCAAATCGAAAAAGAAAAACATTATTGTATTGTGTTTTGATAAGGCAAGAGATTTAATTGTTTATTTTGAATCATTTTGGCTTAAATTTACGGCATGCATGCAGGCTAACAACACGCCACGCCTTAGAAGTTGCACCAAGCAGCAGCACCTCTCACACACACACACACACACACACACACACACTTGATACACACAATTTGTGTATTGTCTGCATTTGCACGTGCTTTAAGTTTAGTTTAAAAGGTTTATTGTATTTATTTATTTTACATTTGGCGTTGACTTTCGTCTGTTGTTTTGTTTCGCACTTTTTTTCCGTTTGTTTTTGTTTTATTTTTACGCTTTTTTGTTGTGCTGTGCGGGACGCAAAGCCCGCGTCCACTTTGTGCTGTTCATTCGGCCATAGGCCCATCACTAAACATCGTTTAAATATGCGGCCAGAGAGTAAACAGCTGTTGTGCGCACATCACTAGCAAGCAATACGCTCAAAAGCTTCATGCTATGCCACTCACGTGCTCTTTTATGGCGCGATTTACGCTTTTCTAATTGAATTCAAGTCGCAACGAGAGCAGCTGCTAACGTTGATGACAAAAAAAAAACAGAAACTCAAAGCAAACAAGACAAATTGTGCAGTTATAAAAAGTATAAAACAAAACAAAATAACAAAAAATGCAGACAGACCAGGCGTGCTATGGCAAAGTCCTTGCAATGCAGCAATCACACACGCAGTGCCAAGAGAGCAAGAGAATACGTAGAGTGAGCGCATATATGCATGTTTGTATGTATGATATGTAGCACACACACACACACACACACACACACACACAACGCAACAACAACGACGCGGTCAAAACGGGTCGATAAACGAAAGCATAAAGTAAACAAAAAAAATAAACTCACACACACACACACTCGCACACTTATGCGAGAAGTAACGTAACGAAGCAAAAGACGCGACGAGAAAGCAAGAAAATAAAAGCAGCGTTTTTATTTTATTTTTTTCCCATTTGCTTCTTCTTGCTGCTTGCTTGTTATGTTGTCGGTCTGTCTGTCTGCCTGTCTGCGTCCGCGTGCAACACACAATCCCAGCAGCAGCAGCAGCCGCCGCAAAACAACAACAACAACAACAAGCCTGGCCTGGCATGGCATTCTAATGCGGGAAAATTTCAGTTTCAGGTAGTAGTCGGCGTCGACGTCGACGTTGACGTCGCTGCCGACACTGCATGTGTGTGTTTGTTTGTTTACTGGGCTGTGTGCGAGTATGTGTGGAGCACGCACTGCGACGCAACGACGCTAGGTCGTTCGGGCGTCTGTCGCGGTCGGCATGCCGTTTGGACAGACAGACATTCGGTTGCCTTAACGAGCGACCGTTGTGGCCGTTGCTTCGTTGACGTTTGCGTTGCCGTCGACAGCGCTGCAAGCGTTTGATGTTTGTTTGAAATTCTTGTTTTATGTATTATGTTTTTTTTTTTTTTTTGTGTGTGTGTGTTTCTTCTGCTTGTTCATACATATTTGCCTTATAATAGAATTAACCATATAGAAAAAAAAACACGCTTTTTTCACACACTCACTCTCCTATCTTTATCTGCTCTTTCTTGTGTAGTTTATATTTTATTTGTTTTAATTTTCATTTTGTATGCATTCGCTTTTTGATTGCACTTGATTTTTAATTCAAGATTTTTATATTTATCTTTATTATTATTTCTTTTTACTATATTTAAATAATGCATCCGTTAGCGCACATTTTGTAGGTGAATTCATTTCACCTGCACACCTGTTCTACCTACATTTACGTATCGTTAAATACAAAGATTAGCGCTAAGCCGCTGGCTTACGGGTTATATGCATCTCTTTTTTTTTTTTTGGTTTTTGTTTGGTTTCTACCAGGTACGCATGGCTACACACATACACATAAATTATGTACATAAAAGATTCAGAATTTGGCTGGGGATCAAGCATAGATTACAATTTAAATGTCATCAAGTTGTAGTACCCATAAGCTAAATGGAAAACATAAGTTTACGACAAACATTATTCAGTTTTCCAAGGAATTCCTTTGGACGTAATAGTTTTTAGTTAGAAGAATCCCATCGACTTGACTTCAAAAGAATTTTCTTGTATTTGAAGGAGCATGTTTTGTAGCTTTCTTTCAAAACTGGAATGCTAAATTCGACATGGATTTCGCTTAAAAAATTATATACGAAATATGTATTTATGCTTTCTTTGCACGAAACTGCATCAAAAAATGGCTGAAATAATTGTTTTTACTTAACCAAGTAATTTTGTTTTTTAGTAATAAACCACACGCCAAGTTTTTCAGAATTTGATCTATAAACAATAAAAATTTATACATATCGCACTGACTGACTAAGAAAAAAAAACAAAATAAGCTGCTTAAGCTCAATAATTTTATAATAATATAATTAGAAATGTTATTTTTTTTAGCAATATCCTTGGGGAATAACAAGGTATTATCATTTTTTCTTTAACATTTGTACATGTATATTCGTTTATTATAACTATCTTTACATTTTGCAATCTGCCAAATAAAAAAACAGCGCATATTCTAGTATAAAACAAATGACAAAATGTCTCCAAATTTTTCAATCAAAATGCATGTACAAGAAATAGTAAATTATAAACGTTAGAAACGCTTTTTTTTCATAATTATTATCGATTTTAAATCATTGGAAATGTTTAATATACTATAATAAGTATATTTATTATAATCTCTTTACAATCTTCACTTTTTAGAGCGATAAATTTTTCAAATTGAAACCAAGTATCGGTGATTGCTTTATTTGAACTTTAGCACTTCCTGGCAAAAACAAGCCCATTTGCCTTAGAAAATCGCACTTAAATTTATTAACGATTCTTAGGAAACATCTTGTTGCGATTGACAAATTATGCACTTCGTGCAAAATATCTATATTATCGAGAATATTTGAAAAAGTATTTCTACAAGTCAATACAATCCAATTGATTAGTTCATGACATATCTAAATTCCTAATGTGAAGGCAACAGAATTTACCTTTTAATTATTTAAAACAATTTAAACCCACATGCACATTTATCGCAATTTTTTGTGAGTTATATTTCTTAGAAAACTAGAAAGTTTATAAATCGCTGAAAAAAAATTTATGCAATTTGTCAAATTGTTTTTAAAATGAAATGGTAATCGTTTTTAGGTTTATAATAATTATAATATCCAACGCAGGCAAAGATAGGGAAAAGTTTTATATATTGACAAAAGTTTAAAACATTGAATATTATAAGAAAATCTATCGCTGTTTGTGTTTTTATTATTCAGCAATTTAAAACTCAGTCTAGAGTACAATGAAAATTAGATGAAAAACCAAAATAATTGGTGAAAAATTAGACAGACAGTTTGTAAGTGTTTGGTTGGATTAACTGAAGAAATTAAACCAAACATTATTAATTAAAGATATCACAAATACACTTTTGATGAGCAGTGTATCAATAGTTAAAGCTTTTTGTAAATCGAGGTATATTTGAATTAATCATCTGTGCATGAAGTCAAGCGAAACTAAACTAGTAAGCGCGGCTGGGGTAGTTAAAATTATAATAATTTTATTAAAACAAATTTCAATAAACCAATAAAACAGGTGAATATGCCTTCAGAGTTAAATTTAACCAAAAACAAAACAAATTTAACTTTTAAAATGCATATTACAATTAACAACAATGTTTTTTCCGACGGCAGTGCTTTACTTGGAGTTGCAAGTTTGCATTTCAGTTTCTCATTAAACAAAACATTGATGGAGTTTTCCGCTTTAGTTAACATTTAACAACAATTTAAAAGTTTATTTTCATTGCTTTTAAAGTGCTGCAACTTATTAAACTTCTATTTTTTTATGTGAATTTAGCACTCTCAATAATTTGTCTCAACTAAATACACAAACTGTGGCACGCCCCTAGCGAACGTTTTCATATTAAATTCAAGTCAAAGTAAAAAAAAAAAGAAAAACAAACGGCGACAATTTAAATTTTATTAGAAAATCCCATTAGATACACACACACATACACACACGCACACATACACTCCACAAGCGTTTAGCTTGCAACTTCCACTTCCGCTATGGCTGTGTATGTGTGTACATCAGCAGGCAGCAAAGCTGCTGCCACCCAACCACCCATTCATCCAACAACACCCTCTAACCTGCCCCCTACAGCGCACAATTGAGCAGCACGCTTCATTTGCAAGGCTGCCGCCATGAATGAACAACAACGAACGAGCGAGCGAACAAACGGACAGTGAAACAAACGAAAATAGAGCGAAGCGAGAATAAATGAAAGACACAAAAAAAAAGTAGCATGTGGGGTGGGACGGGTTGAAACGCGAAAAAAATCATTGCATATTTGCGTGGGCAAGCAAACAAAAACAAATGTTGAGCTTAAAGCGCACAGCGAGTAACAAAACAGTTATTCAACATATGATGTAAAAGCAAAGCGGATACATAACTGTATGTGTGCGTATGTGTGTGTGTCTGTGTGTGTGTGTGATGCATGCTATAATAGTTTGAAGCGCGCAAGAGAGGAAGTAGTAGGCAACAGACGGCAGCAGTGGGAGCAATGTTCTCATTGCCGTTGATTTTGATTACTTTTATTTTTAACTCACTCACACACACAGACACACACGTGCTCGTACACTTGGCGCATCTTAAAGACACACACACACACTATAAGTCTTATTTATTTTTCTCTATATACTTCTCTTATATACTAGCTTTGGCTTATATACACTTGTGTATACTAACATTTAATGTTAGCAAAACGCTGTGACAGTGGCTCCAAGTCGCTGTTTTTGTTGCTTGTTGTGTGGTATATCCAAAGCGCAGCGGTAGCAGCAGCAGCTCAAGCTGACGGCGGCAGCAGCACGTAGCTTAAATGTTTTATACAAACACATAGACACAACACAGCACATACACAAGCACGCATGCACATAGATACAAACGCACACACACTCACACACTCACTGCACAGACAAGTACACACGGGGAACGGTAGCGGCGGCGGCGACGGCGACGGCGGCTCGTTGCGCTTGCCGACGGCCGTTCGTTGAAATTTTTGTGCCCTTTTTTTTCACACGTCCAACATGATGTACATTTTCCTTTTCGGTATTTTGTGCATTTACATTTCAGAATTTCCTTTGCTTTTTATACTTTGTTTTTTTTTTTTTTTTTGTTTTTAACTACACTATTTTAGACATATTGGTATGTATTATGCCAATGTCAAGTCTGCATTGCACTGCACTCACACAATATCATCCACAAAAATGTATAAACTATTAATAATAAATATACACACAAAAGCCAAACCGTTTTATGCTTCGTGCGTTCTGCTTTGACTTTGCCGTTCTTCGTTCACTTCACTTTTTTGCTTCGCGCTACTTTGCCAGTGTGTGCAGTGCGCTGCAGCATATGCACGTCCGTCGCGTTTAAGAGAAAATGGCCGAATGAAATGAAGTTTCAAAATCCAGCAGCAGCAAACAGCATACAAATTACTGTGAAAACATATCAACATGCTGCATGCGAGCGTACGCTAACTCTCCGACGCTCTTTCGCTCTCGCAGCATATTTCCCTGTATTAAGCGAGCGCAAGCCCTTTGGGATATTCTAACGGCAACACAAGAACAGCAACAATGTTCGTCGCTTGTTCGCCCTTAACACGAGCGCGCATAGCCGAAGTGCTGTTTGGTCACACGACCTAACTTCGGCACACGACCGCACATTGCACCCACACGCATACACACAGAGACCGCAAGCCGACGAATTACTTCGTGTGTGTGTATGGGTGTGTGTGTGCGCTGCCGTCAACCCTCGTCGTCTCCGTTGCGCTCACTCTCTCTCTCCCTCTCTCGCTCCCTTTCAGCATGTTCCCTACATTTCTGCCCATTATTATTATTTTTATTTATATTTCACTTTTGTTGTTGGCACGTTAAATATTTCCTGTTTGTACGTCTCTCCACTTTGAACCCACAAAATGTTCGGCATGCTGCCAGCCATATGGTTGGTTGTTAGGGCATCGGCGGGCAGCACCATGTTATGGTCACGTACTTGATGGCCCAACTGTCCCCCACTCCAACCCAACCAAACCCAAGCCAGACCAGCAAACCAAATAAAACTAACTGCATATTTTTATCTGTCGCTTCTTTTACTTCTACTCGTTCTACCTCTTTTTCCCCGTCCTTACCCCACCTTATTCCATTCCATTCCTATTACTGTATAATGTTTCCTTATTATTGCTGCTGTCTGCTTTCAACGAATCTTCGCTTAGCTTCTTAAATGTTTACCAAATCATTGGCTGGACGTCATTAAGGACATTATGAACATTACACGGTCCAACTTTTTATATGAAGTGCGAAATAAGAATTTCATTCAACACATAAATCTTTGGCAAAATGTCTCATAAGATTTGCCAAAGTTTCTTAACGTGCAAAAATTGGTTGCTGTGCTGTTTTCATTTGGTTTAGGAATAAAGAGCCCAGGCTTCATTCAGTGTGGTGCACGCAGACCCAGCCTTTAGAGCGAACACAATCCTGAGTAATTAGCTTTAGCGTAACAGCGTTATTTTTACAACAGAAATAAAGCTTGTATATCGACTCGATATAAATATTTTGGAATTCAAGAAGCAGTACGGAAGTTCCATTTTCTTGAAAATATGAATGCAGTAGTTTGTGAAGAGAAGAAAGCAAGTGAAAGATACTAAAGCGCTACAGATAATTAATTCAATTTAAGATAATAACAGCAGAATGCTGGATCCAGTTAAAGACTTACTCGAGCAACTTCAAAAAATATTCCGCAACTAAGGAACTTGTATTATTAAATGAATTATGAAGTAGAACTAATTTGAAAGCCCTCTTAAAAGCTGCTTTATAAACATGCAATAGGAAAATTATAATCCAGATATATATCGGTGAAATTTCAATTTCAGACCGTCTAAAAATAGGAAAAAAATTGCATTGAATTATGTACTTGTACATAGCGGAAACCTTTAAAGTAAGGACTTACTTTTGCATAATTTTATAATCCAGACATATTCTTGTACTTTCTTCTTTCGAGGCCCTCAAAAAAAAAGCAGCAAGAATTGCGTTGTTTTGGAAACTCTAAGGCTTCAATTGGGAGCGATATCTTGTATTCGTAAAATTATATATCAAGGAATCCCTTAAAGTCAGGACTTAATATGTTCGTTACTATTATAATCAACTATAGAAATTATTACTTTATTCGCTGAAAAACCTCAAACTCTGGCTATTATTGGATCAGTTGCATTTGTGGATTGTATGAATTACAAAAATAATCAAAAAATTAAAAATACTTTATATCTCCGTCACAATAAAGTCCACGACATTGCATGCTAGCCGAGATTCAATCAAAAAAATGCCAGACAGAAGAAGAATATTTGTAACATTTCTAGGGTTAAGCTGTCAGACTTGCTCGCGTTGCTGCTCTTTTAGGGCTTTAACTGCTTTTACTTTGCGTTCTCTTGTCTACTCTTCGGCCTTTTTGGACGACGGCAAAAACACATTTATTTTGTTTTACTTATTTTCACACACTCACACACACACACCGACATTGTAGTTAGACTTTTACAGCGACAAAATGCACTTTATATCTTCTATTTGTCAAGACAACATGAAATGGCGGCGAATCCAATTCTAGCTACAACTTTGGGACATTAACTTGGTGCAGCAGAAGGGCACAGTAGAAGACGCAGTAGAAGAAGATGATGAAGCAGCAGAGGAGAGGCAATTGCGATTGATAAGGGTTTTCAATATTTGTCTCCTTAGTCGTCTGTCGGTTGTCGTTTGTTGACGACGTATCTATCGCTGCTATGACTCTCTTGGTGCGTCTCTTTGTACTTGTTGTTGTCGTTGTTGCTGTAGCTGTAGCTGTCATTCTTAAGCCACACGTTGACACATGAGTATCTGTGTGTGTGTGTGTGTGTGTGTGTGTGTGTGTGTTTGTGTGTGTGTGCGGGGGATTTAACGTTTTGTGCTTGTCGTTTTGGCCACATGCTGAGGCCTTGGGTGTTAATTAAATGAAATTTACTATAATTAAATAACAAATCTAAAAAGCTATGTTTGTTTTTAAATTAGTTAAAAGTAAGAAATTAGCATATGCACAGAAACGTTGGCAACCCTAATCATACCAAATCGGCTATATCCGCAAAACCCCAACACACACACACGCGCGCACACACATACATAATTCATCTGGCTATGAGCACATTTGACGGAGCATGTAAACTGCGTTAACTTCTCGACTTTCTCGCAGGAATTGAAAACTTGTCAAAAACAGTTAGAGAGACGCACGGAAACAATGTTTGCGATTTTTTCGCACGCAAAAAACGCCTAAAATTATGCGCCACATAAATCAAAATTGACGCGTAAACAAAGACATACCAATACACACAAACATAGACATAGCCATATGTGGTGTGTGTGAGTGGGTGTTGATGTGGTGTCTAGAGAGTGGGTCCACCTGCTGGTAGTGTACATTTTGGTTTCTTTATAGAGTTGTGCAAAATTTTCAAAGAGAAAACGCAACTTTGGAGCGAGTTCGGGGTTGGTTACCTTTTAGCTTTTTGAACTTGGCATTTGCTTTTGACAGGGCTGCAAGCCTTAGCTGTGTTGGCCAAAAAAAAAAAAAATGCCATATATTTCAAATATAAAAGAGTTGTATATCTGGATTTAACGAAGGCTTTAAATTTTTTGCAAACAGATTCTAGCTTTTTATGCACCAACGGGGGCTGGCGATAGAGTTGGTCGCAGTTCCTGTAAAATTTGTTGTCATAAGGCAGCTACAAAGCCAAAAATTATATTCGAGTAATAGTTGAGTTGAGTTAAAGACACAAAACACAACAAACCTTACGAGAGTGAGAGATGATCATATGGAATTGAAGTCTAGTATTGAAAAATCTATTTCCTCGGTACTCGATACGCAAGTGGTTGACTGTGGCTTGCGATGTTAGTTATCTACGACTAAATGTTTTGGCAATTTTTAATCGGAAAGAAGAAACTGGTTAGAGCAACAGCACAATAGCTTTAGGAACTTTTAATAGCAGGCTAAATCTCTTGAGCCACCTTCAAACTAATATTTTAGAGTGCCATGACGTCATCAACATGCGTTACCTTTTTTTTATGTTATGCCGCGGGCAACGCAGCAGCTGACATGAGGTCGTTATGTTTAAAGTAAAGAACTTCGGGGTATCAGAATTGTCTGCAGCTGTGATTGCCACACTGCCAGTGACATCTATCTATATGCGCTCATATGTACTCTTTCTATTCAGAGTTCTAGGTATATTTGTTCCCTGCAAACAAAAGCTCAAAGTGTGAATAGTTGATGGTAGAAACATATTGAACATCGGCATGGTATATCGGCAAAGTAGTTGCGCCAAGTGTTTGTCAACGATGACAGCAGCAATGCTAAGAGCCATTCGCATCCTGCTCGTAGAGCATTACTCAGCATAAGGACAGACAGACCCTTGCCTAATTTTCTAAATAAATAAAAGGAAAAAATATGTATGTACTTGCATTGTATCCTAAATGAATTTTAAGCATACAGTGGTTGTTAGCAGGTTTTCTCTACCAGAACAACATTCGACCATTGCCCGGGTGATAATCCCAGATCAGAAAAAGAAAAAAAAAATTGTATACAAACACAAGCCGGGCAGAAAAAGAAATCCATACGAATGTATAGATGATATGTACATAGCACAAGGATGATGTATGAAATGCATTCTTTATTAGTGAGGGTTGCTTCCTCACACACACACACACACACACACACACACACACACATCCTTACATAAATAGGCTTCTCGACGTGTGTGCGTGTGTGTTTTGTCAGAATTTTTATTAGTATTTTCTTTATTGTTTAGCGCGTTATAATTGGGGTGCCAAAAGTGGCCCATGCAGCTCATCTGTTACTCTATCAGACACACAAAAGCACGCATTCAACTGGAAGACCCAATACATGCCTGCTTCTACTGCAAGTGCTGTGGCGAGTCCACACAAGTCCCATGGAGTTGCTAACAAAGCTCTGCTGGTTGCCACTCGGATAAGCTCTTGAATGGGTTAGCTGATTGATTTGATAGACATAGTTTATGTAGTTGAATCACAAAGCTTTAAATAGTTCAGACTAAGAGTGAATCGGCCAACTTCTCCACTGCAGCATAGTTTTGCTCCAAAAGCCAACTTTAATTGTTGGTCGCTTTAAGCTTTAAGCATTTGGGCTTATTGTCAGGGTCGTTTATGCAAAACTTTACTTTTTGTTGGCCATATTGTATAGGATTTGTAGAAACTTGTGGAAGCAACGCAATAAAATGTTTAACAAATTGCAAAAGTACGTTAAAAGTGCCTAAGAATAAGTTCAAGTAAAAAGTGGTATGATAGTAAGGAAAGTCCTGGTCTGTTTGCAACGAACCTTAAATGCACTGAATTTGATTTACTTCTTGATTTCTTTTGTGCCTGCTGGGAGGTATTTTTAAGTAATGCTGTTGAAAAATAAAAATTAGGTTTTGAGCAGCAGAAGATTTAGAATATGGAGTGTAAAACTTCCTTACTTGCTGTAAATAATGCACGCTGAACCCAATATATTGATACCATAGCTAAAAACGTACTAGGCTGCGAGTTATTGAAAATTATCTCACAGGTAATTCCACACATAATGACCAGTTAAAAAAGTTTAGAAAATAGCTTATTTTCTAGGCTATAGATGTATTTGAAATGTTTGAAAGTTGGGGGTTCGATTTAAGCCAACGAATTACAATAAATGATGTGGTCGATCTTATAACTTTATAGATGTTACGATAATGATGGGCTCTAACACAAAATAGATAAGCTTGTAAAAGTTCCGAAAATATCTTATTTCATAAGCTTGAGAGATTTTTTAAATCAATGTTAGCAAAAAGTTGTATTAGGGGTTCGATTAAAACCTACAGTTTTATATGTATTATGTATAAATACAGCCCTAAATTCTTCAATATATACCAAGCAAATATATCGAGTCAGTCTTTATAACAACTAATCGTATTAAAACGTTTATCGAATATTTTGATAACCTTTGATCTAGGTACGTAATTGCAAGCACAGTTTAGGAACCACACGAATGACGGATTGCGTTTATAACTTGAAAGACTGCGTCTATTGATGAGTCTGATTACATCGTCTCTGTAGTAGGCTGCTTTTGTCAATCTACTAACCAAATCAAAGCGGGTAAATCCGTCCGCCTCGCACCCTCCCTCTGTCCATATCTCTCTTCAAAGGGTATTAACACAGTGAATACCGCAGTCGGCACATTGTGTGCACATTTTCTAATGAAGTTTAAGTAGACAACCAGACAGACGGGGGCGCACTCAGAGGCGCGCACACACTCCCCCACACACCCACGCTGTGGTAGGCGGCCTGCCCATGGCTTTTGTGGGTGTGAGCATGCAGCAGGCAGTGTGTGCGTGTGTGCGTTGTGCGAGAGAATGTGCTGTGCTGTGCTGTGCATGCAATGCACGTAAAGTGTATTGAATAATTACATTGCGCCGCCTAACGGCATACAAAATGAGAGTGTTGCCAACGGCGCAATGCGACAAGTGGCAGTCGCTGCCGGACATTGCGTTGACGCTGACGCTGGCGTCGACTGCAACAGTGGCCCTTCTGGAGCCCGGCCCGGGGGCCCCGCACATCGACATTGCCTGCCATAATGAGCGCCGCTTTATAGCCACAAGGCGTTGAAAAATTGTAAGCAGCAGGAAGCTTTTCTGTTTTCTGCATATTTTCATTGTGCACAACATTTGTATTTGGGCAATTTTTCAGTTTCGTAAAGTTCTTGAGAACAAAAAAAAAATACGTCGAAAGATTGATGTATTTTTATTGCGTTAAGCAACAATACAAAAACAAAACAAAAAAAAAAAAACTTAACAAAAAACTTGAGTAGAAAATATCGAAATGCATTTCAGTTGAATTGAAAATTGAATTTCGTTGGAACAAAGCGCAGCAGTGGTCACATCATCAACACAATATCGTCATCATCGTCGTGAGCATCAGCTTTGTTGTAGTCATTGCACTGGCACTGGGATAGAAGGGGGCTATGCTTACATGAAATTCAATTACAGACAAAAAGGGGGCGAACATAGCACTACCAGAGGGCCGGAGGTAAGACAAAGGTGACGCGAACAGGAGACGCAGTGTTCGCTCGCCTGCCTGCCTGCCTGCCTTTAAGTAGTGCTAAAGTATCAATCAAAATGTGTGCGGCCATAATCATAAAATTACATTGAAATTTACGAATTCAAGCCAAAGGTAAGCAGCTGAAGGCGGCACAATTCTCTTAAGAGCTCCCCATGCGAGCAAGATGAGATGATGAGCCATCGGCAATATAATGCTCTATACTAAATGCCTTATGCCAGATACAATGGCAACTGCAGCAAACGAACTGCCTGCCAAGTTCGGCGACTGATGATGAACCAGAAACTGTTATAAAAAATGATTTATCATTCACTCTGGTCAGGAGTAGAGGAAGAAGCAGCAGCGGCAGCGGCAGCAGCAGAAGAAGTTAAAGCAGAAGAGTAAAACAGGCGGCAGTAAATGCGAGTCACCAAATGGAATCTCGAGAGCTAAGAGGCAGACAGACGCATTGATGAGAAATCTTAATGATATGAAGCAAAGGTCTGTGATTTTTTTTGAAGAAATACAATTTGGTTAAAATTGTAAGATTTGAAGATGAGGTTTTCCTACAAATAATTAACTTTTCGGAGTAGAAATTTAGTGTATATTTGAACAATGCCAGCAAGAAGATCGATGAAGTTTAGTAAACAGGAAATAATTCGATCTTACAGGAACACTAGGCTTGCAAAATTACTACAAGGTAACGTAGCGTATTTTATTCTAGTTGCTCTGTTGAAGAACCTCTTAGAGGATTGAAAAAGAAACTTATAAGGAGCGAGGGAAAAAACGTTGACTTTCTAGGCCAAAGCTAGGGGTTAACGGCACAAAGAGACGAAATTCATTCATTCTTTCTTCGTGAGAGCTCTATTTATTTCTTACCTTGAAAATAAATAAACTTTTCGACTTACAACAAGCACATTGAAACACATGTCACCTAAAGTAATGGCCACCAACTGAGCCTTTCTCCAATTTGCGCTTAATGCAGTCATAACCAAATGCATCATCTTCATTAGATGAAGAATTTTTCGTATTGGTTAAACAATTTACGTAAAAGCTTTACCATCACATATTGTTGTAAATCCCAAATGCATTGCTTTTTAACCTTTATTGCCAAGACACATTTGACAATTGCAATTTTATAAGCATTTTGATAAATATTTCAAGAGTAAAAGAGTTGAAAATTTTTACACCTGTGCAGCATAACAAATATTGTCAATATTTAACTTTTAATTTATTTAAATTCAATTTAAGCTAAAATCTTTGGGCACATGCCCACACACACACATAACTAAAATAAATACAGACAGACAACTCTAGTTGCTGCCGTGCCACCTTCTGGTTGGGGTGCTAAAAATTCTGCATAATTTAATTCTCTCTTGTCTGTGGCCAGCAAGAAGACAAGCACTTTTAACTGCTTGGAAGCTACAGCTGCAGGGTAGTCAGGTGTCTGTGCAAACAAAAGAAACAAAAAAAATAAACAGAATTCCAGCAAACATGACAAATACTTTATACGCTTTGAGATACACTGCAATCAAATGCATTTACAATGTTTCGGCTGCACATTAAAATGTAATAAATTTGAATTCGAAACTTTTGTTGAAAACTCAGATTTGAATATGAACATAGCGCGAGTTCCAGAAAGCAGCCGTTGGCGAACAACAGTTCCACGAATATGTTTTCCAAGTAGTTAAACGGCACGGGATGGGACGTGACGTGAAGGAATACATGAGTGTATTTAAGAGACGATGGGTAACAGCTGATAAATTCATTAGATGCTTCAACGAACTAAAGAACCAGAGGAATCCAGCAAACAAATGAACCAAACCAAGCAGGGAATAGAGCAAAAACGATTGCCATGAATGAAATTCAATATAGGTTGAGGGTTGATGTGTTGTCCCTCGTCGTTCTTCTCTTCTCCTCTTTTAGTTGTTTTTGTATCTATTGTACGTAAAGGGAGTTTTGGAAAATGATTTGAATTACATTGTATTTCTCTTGACTGCATCCATATAATGAACCAACAATTGAACATTTCTATATTGATGCACATGTTCCAAGTAGAGTTATTGAATATGTTGGCACATTGTATATCAAAACTATGCAGCCTTCTCGTATGGTTTGTAGATTTTCGATATCAGTTTATTATAACAATTCCGTAGAAAGCTACTACAAGTAATTACGCCCTCTACTGCTCAATATTTGAAAATCAAGGCAATCACATTGTTGGAGGAATCAATTTTCTAGTAGGATTATGAATTAATAATGTAAGTAAATATGTAAGATAATATGCTTTCCAAGTTGGTTCGATGCCACGGCTAAATAGACGATATTTACCTAGCAAAACTCTATTAATTAAAAACATTCGGCGTTTGGATTCGGCTAAAAACTGTAGGTACCTATTCTCTTCGAAGAGCTATAAGTGTAAGTTGCGGCTTTTGTATTATCGTGGTTTCATAAACATGTCTGATATTTTGATACTAAATATTCTAATACTTTTACTGTAAGCAGCATTTTTTTGCACACAATTATAATAAGATTCTTACGGAATTCAGCTAAAAATTACAAGCTATCTATCATTATAATTTAGTAAACTTCACTTTAGACAGTCACATCAGGGCGTTTAGCTCTAATAGTCTCGGTATTCATGGATTATCAGTGTAGTGTAAGATTGATGCCTGATACCTGACCATATCTGCCCAGAAATCCTTTAAAATTAAAGCGATTGACAAGTTTCCTCGTAACAAGTTTGCTCTCCAATTATCTGATAACCTTTTAACTAATGCACACAGTTCAGACACACAGATACACATATCATCTGACAAATTCTGATTGGCCTGATAAAAAGGTCTTATTGCGGGCTCTATACATAGCTATGAATGTGAATACTTTATTTATAAATTTAAAATACTTGACATTTCATTTTCATACAAGTCTATTAAATTTCAAAAAAAAAAACAGAAATAGAAAAAGGAAAAGTATATAGACCTAGAGAAAGGGCGCCAAAGAAAGAAAAGCTATATGGAAAACTTTTCTATGAAGCTAAACGCAAACAAAAGCAACGTCTGCCGCACCCACATGTGTGTGCGAGTGTTATAAAATTTACATATGAATGGCTGTTGGAAATCGAATGAATGAGGCGACAAGGCGACAAGGCGGCAACCCTGGCAGAGTCGACGAGAGCCACAGCCAATATAACTTCGACGTGTAGAGCATAAAACTTATATATGTATATATCCCCAACGCATCGGCTGTTTCTGCTGTTGGATCTGTCTCTCGGTCGAGTTGTCGGCGTTTTTGCAATTGCCGGTGAAGTATTAATGGCAGCATTTGAATAACAATGCAGCCGCCAAGCGACGCCGCCAAAGTTTTCGAGCGCCGGTTCAGACGCGCAGCAGCCAATGACTTTGACATTTTGCAAAGTGTCGGGAACTCCTACGATCAAAATATATAACAAGCTAAATCTACAGAGTAGACATGAAAAACTTAATCACTCAAAATTTAACAAAATTATAAAGGATTACAAAGTGTTGCCACTCGATAGTAACTGAGCCCTAATATCCTATGTGTTCAGATGTCTGCGACAGCTATGTAATTGCACTTTAACTTGGGATTGTCTATTTCAAAAACAAATAAAAACAAAAAAGAATTTTTATTGTAAAACATTACCATGTTACACACGAAAATGCTTATTGTCGTTTCCATTATCTGGCTGGTGTCCGGTATGTGTCACAAATTGTTAGACGATAAATCGCTAGCATCATCCAACAACATTGTACTTTGCAGATGTCAGTAGTATTTGTCAGATGTGCCTCAAAGAATGGGAGCAACCATGTGTGCCCAATAGAACTGGCTACTTTTGCGATAAGAAAGCCACTATCAGAGTGAAAACGAATTTCACTCAAGGGGGTTTGAGTTCGTATGCACAATGTACACCTGAGCCGTATGAAATACGTAAGTATGCGTACTCTACTTGTAACAATTGCATATTATGTAGCCTGTATTTCAGTTTTCATAGAGTCTTATTGTTGTATCTTTTCGCCTGAGTTGGGTTGCAACGTAGGAATGCATCCTTTGCTTCACAAATATGAAAAGGAACCGGGTAACTTTTGCGATCGTTGTAGAGACAGATGCGAGTGCCTACACATTAACGGACTTGCCACTCCCACATACAAGTCCTTTGACTTTGTGGCCACTAGCTTCTGGCTCTTTTTATTTATGACTCTGTACGCAGGCTGAACTTGGGCAAAAAGCCTTGTGTTTTTGTACAATTTTCGCATAAAATAAAACAATTGGCGGAATTCTCTGGCTAAATGCATCAAAGCAATCCATAACAAAGTTATTTTTACTTTTCTTTTGTTACTTTTATTATTAATAACGATAAGCATTTGTTTACAATTATTTTTTGCGCTATTGTCTGTGGTCAGTACACTTTGTCGTTTGACGAAAGAAACAGCAAAGCAAAACAATTGGAATTGGAGCAGAAGTGTGGCAACAATTCATTTTACTGGAGCTGAAGTTCCACAAGGTCAAAGTGATGTGTGAGTTTTTGTAAATGTTTAAATTTTTTTTGCGGAAAAGAGAAAAGTTTCTTGTTGAAGGGTTAAAAAACCTCTTAAGAATTCTACAAGGCCATTAATTTGTTTTGAGGTTCAGTTGTAGTGTCTATGATGAGTAGAATCAAGGTGGAAATTAAAGCTGCAAGACAGCAGAGACTTTAGGTGCAGAAAAAACTCTATGCTTGAGATAAACGAGAAACAATTTTCTAGTAACAGAAGCAGCAAACACACTCATATTATCAGAACATCCTTTTAAATGCTAGGAAAATATTATTTTTGATTACATTGATTCCGTGCCGCTTACTGCTTAAGTTATATTTCCGCTATTTGACGGACCTTAAAGCGCTAGCAGCACTCTGCTCAATGTTTATATAAAGTTTTGTGAAAAAAAATAAATCTTGTAAAAACATAATAGACAAAAACAATAATTTCCGCTTTTTCTTTTTTTCAGCCCGTATTATGACAGCCGTCAGCATTGAATATGAAAGCAAACGAGTCCCATATGGATGGGGGGGTTACTGAGACATAATGTTTAGACTTGTTCCGACTTTATTTTCTTTGTAGCTATTGAAATTTTGGCATTTGTTCTGTATAGAGACAGACGCGTTAGTTGATTGTTGTAGTAAAGCCAATGTGTTGGATGTGGGGTCTGTCACTGACATGGCATTTATTAGGCTGATTACTGGTTCTATGCTCGACAAGGCCTCCGAGAAGCAATTGCTTTTCCCGTCGAAGACGCCTACCCAGTCCTTGCAAGTCACGCACTTCCGAGTTGGGATACGGCTACTAATTGCAGCTACAGCCAGAAACCCGCCGCCTTCAACCATTAGCTATTGTCCTTCGACTGACTGACTGACTATTAGCACAGCATGAATGTAAGTTTTTCCCGGTTTTCGTGGAAACAACTGATGATGATGAAAAAAATTGCAACGGCAACGGGGGCAAGCGTTTCACAATTACAATTTAAGATTGATGAGAGCAACAGGGGTGTGTGTGCGTGCGACAGAGAAGCCGCAATAAATTTTAGTCCGTAACGCGCGTATAGTTCGCAAACCTTAATTGTTTTGGAAAACATGACTTCTTTCGAAGCCAACTATGTACCTAGAGGGGTAGCCACCAAGCGCTACTTATCAAAGTTCTTCTGCTTTGACACTTAATGAGCCTTAACACATCTGTAAAGCTTCAGTTGTAGCCCCCAGAACCAATTTAACTCAAAAGCTGCCCACACAAGTGCCTCATGCTCCATTAGCTGTACACAATTTGTACCTACCGAAAATCTTCGGAACGCAACCCACAATGAAAAGAAATAAAACCAATTCAAATGAAATTTTTCATGCTACAAAATTGAAAAACAAGACAACAGAGAGCAAAGCCAAACAAATAGCCGAGAGCTGCGAGAAGTTATTTGCTTGGCAGCGGGCACGGGAGTGCGGTGGAAGAAATCTCGAGAAGCCCTTTTTATGGTGCAACAAATCTCAAGCTGAATGAAAATGCTAGAAATAAAAAAGAATCATCATTGGACGGCAATGGCGACGTCCAACACAAAAGTGGGAAACCGAACAAATAACGCGACAGACTCGCTTTTCTTGTCCATTTCCATCGTGCCCCCGCCGTACCGCGCACGGCTTTCTAGCCTTCCTTGACGACGTTCACTGTGTGACTGATGCCTGCTGCCACAATGACGACAACGCGAGTCAGAGTAACCACGAGCACAATGATGAAGATGACGACGACGATGACGACGCTGGTCATGACTATGACGTTGTGCCCGCTCTCTTCTACAATCTCTCTCCCTCTCTCTCCCTCTCTCTCTTTGTTTTTTTGTTGTGTAGGTGTGCATGTTTATGGGTACGTGCGTCCGTGTGTGTGTGTGTGTGTGGAACCATATTATTAAGTGTAGCCAGAAGCAATTAAGTGTAGATAAGCAAACAATAATGTTCCTAGTCACGTACAAACTTGGAACATTTTCTCACTTACAGGTCCCAAGTCTCAGGTCTCAGCGCCATAGTCCACCACAGCCACAAGTCCAAGTCATTTGAAGACCCAGGTTGTTGTGGTTGTTACCGCCCGTTACCACCAAACCAAATGCCGGAGAGCGTAAGAGAGATCTCGCTGCTGATTACTAACTGCGCTTAGAATACCCTATACCTGAGAGGTAAGAGCTACGCTACATAACGTGAGGAATCATGCGTTTAGGGGAAGATGAAGAAAACGTCTTTTAGAAATTCATAGTCCTTTCTGTTTGATCCTCATTTACCCATTACACTGCAGAACCTAGAAAAAATAAGCAATAGCTAAGCATATAGGGCATATCAATGTCGTCATGTCCCATATGCAGTCCTTTGGTTTTTTGTCCTTGCCAGCTCGAGTTCGTTTGGCTTGTTGTTGTTGGCTGCTGTTATTGCTGACTTTGACAGGCGTTTGGCAACTGTTCAATCACTCAAGTGTATTGGCCAGCGATTCCTAGTGCTGCTGTCCACCAGTTGTATCCATTGTTGTTGCTACAGTGCGTGCCTGTCCCGCCTTTGATACATTTAATTTCATTAGATTTCGCCCCAGCAACGGAATGGCATATAGTTTGTCTTCTGAAGAAATTGCATGAGTAGCTTGCTCCGCTTTGGCTAAAAGCAAACTTGTGTCTACTCTCGTGGTACATGCAATTTACTCTGGGAGGTAAATAAATTGAAGTGCTTGCCCACTTATTGAAAAGTTCACAAAAGGTATGGGAATACCGAGCAACAACTTGACACCAGCCACTGAGAGATTTAGCTGCTTATAGGTAAAGCTATCATTGGGTGCCATCGTAGTAGTGTCTCTTTCCAATGTGTTATTCATCATAGATACAGAAGCAGTTTAGTATGGGAATATGCAGCAAACTGTGTTTGTTAAGTGTAGCATGATCTTGAATAATAAAACGATACTTCCGATCAACCCGATACCAAACTAAACTCAGCTCATATACCAAAAATTAACTAGAATAAATATTATTGCTAATTACTTGTTATGCCAATAACCTTTGGGCTGTGTGTATGCTTTTGTAGGATTGCTGTCTACCCTCTTCTACATTTTCCAGACATCTGTGCGATTTCATCAAATATAAAAATATTATAATAACAAGAACTGTAAAACCCATAAGCCGCCCGCTTGGTTAGCTACTACCACTACTACTAGCACGTACTACCCCTACTAATCCGACGTAAAACTGTTGCGATTAACCGAACCGCATAGAAAATTGCTGGCCAAAAACTGAGCTGAAAAAGCAAGAACCCCAGATAAACGATGAAGATAGGAATAACAATGGTAGCGGCGGCATGTGGGCGCAAAATGCGAGTAAAACAATTCCAATTAAAGCGATAGGAGCAAACTGACTGCAAAATTGGGGGATGCACATAAAGGAAATGTACGCATATAAAAAAGGCAAAGGGCAAGTTAAAAAGTCGTCCTAATAGACATTGTTGTCGCCATCGTTCGTTGCTGCAGCCCTGGGGCTGGCCGTACAATTGCATTGGCCCAGACGGGAGAGCCAACTATACAACATAGATGAGATTAGAGCCGAAAAACTTGTGCAAAAAGCAAAAAAAAAACCGAACAGTTCGTAGAATATAAAGAACACAACAAAACGGAAGTGGAAATGCAATAAAATGTTAAAGGAAAGTAAGGGAAAAAAAGAGAAAAAATACTGAACGCAAGGGCGCAACAACAACTGTTAAACTCCCACGATGTCAATACACTGCGCGAAATACCATACCACATGTTAGTGGAATATGCATAATCAGCAAAAAGCAACCCCCATCATATGCAAAGCGAATTCCTAACTCAAGTCCTGGCAAACGTTATTGGAAGGACGACAAAAAACCAGCAAGAGTTGAGGCTGCACTCAACCCGGTTGCTGTGCTGCGGCTGGGGCTTGGCCTGTGGCGGTCAATCAGTTTACAACAATAACAACTTTTGAAGGGTTAACACGTGGTTGTTGCCCATTGTTGTCGCCCAGCTCAGCTGCTCACGTGCGTGAGTATGTTGTTGTTGTTGTTGCTGTTGTTGTTGGAGTCCAGCACCCGGTCAACTTTTCGGTTAGCTATTTTGTATATTCAATTAGCCGTCACCAACGTCGCACCGCATGTTGTACATTTCCGGTAGTTGAAGCGCTTTATGACGGCGCTTTTATGACCAGGCTCTCAGCCATTGACACAGTCGCAGTCACAGTCGCCCAGACCCCCTTTTCTGGCCCCACAACTTTGGCACCCACAATCGTAGCTGGGTAGGAGGCCATGAAGGGGGTTTGTCACTTGTTTGCATTTCTAATGCAATTTGCGGCTGCATCGCTTTTGTTGTCGCGCCCGTCCATCTGAAAATGTGTGGCGTGTTTTGTCCATTAACACCTTGATGACCATAATACATATTCATTAATTCGCAATTCCAAGGGCGGCTTGTAGTCGTCGTCATCATCGTCATCATCGTCATCATCATCATCATCATAATGGAGTCGGCATGTGCCTGCCGCTTGCCAAACTGTTGGAACTGCCCACACTGGTTCATTTGGGGCATTGTTAGGGGACAAAGTAAAGTGCCTGAAAATTACCTTGCTTACATAACTCAATTTAGTTAAATCAGTACGGGTTGGTCTCTTTTGGGAGGAGCTTTTGTGTGACAATCGAAAGTTGAACGCTTACTGCAAGTTAAGCACTTAAGATTCAATTGGAATTTCGCGAGTTACGTAAGGTGGCAGGAAGCAGTAGGGCCGTCAAGTTGATGAAAGGTAATAATGTGAGTCTAGTCGCTTGGGTGCATGCTAGTCTCAACGTGATTTGAGCAATTATCGTATAAGGGTATTTATTTGAACAAACTCCAGTCGAAAATGTTCAATTTACGCATCTCTAGAAGTTACTGCAAGCAAAAACCGAATAACATCTCTGTGTTGCTGTTCTCTAAAAACAGGCGACAATGAAATCTTTTAGGACTTCGCCTATTCGATTGGACAGGATTTAAAAAACTCTTTTGTATTGTAGATATGAAATGGTTATATTGTCTCCCGTCGCTTAATTAGAACCCAAGTTGTCTTCATAAGTGAGAGTTCCCAATTGGATATTGGGATTTAAACCTACTGGCAGCCTTGCATTCAGAACGCTTCATTGACAAGGTTTAATCAAAATGCTAACACGCCGCTGTTGCTAATCACATAAAAGAATCGCATCCCGTTGCACAGCCAGAGTTCCAATTGCTTTATGTCTTGTGAATCGATCAGAAGATCGAGCAACAAGCTCGAAGACACACTTAGCACTTACAGATCCTTAATTAAACTTAACCATATTTTTTGGGAATCGTGAGTAAAAAGCTCTCAATAGTTCTGCATAATTAATGTAACTGACAAAGACAAAATGTTCCCACAGCGCCAAGCCAATAAAGAAAACATAAGTAAAGTCATTGTGAGCTTATCCAATTGATTGACTGTTGGAATAACGCCCAGGGACACCTTTTTCACGAATACATTAGTTAAAGCTTGCGGCTACGGACACTAACACGCACAACAAGCCCAACAACAGCAACAACAACTGAGAAACATAACAAAACACTTAAGCGCAACACTTTTAATTTCACAGTTTACCCAAAAATCGAAAACCCCTTCGAAGATGCAGAGTGAGCAGGCGGGCGGATGTCAGTGTCGTCCGGCATACAGCAAACTTGAAACTGATGCCCGGCACGTGGACATGACGCCCAGCAGAAGCGTCGTAGACAACGGCGACGACGACGACGGCGACACAAACAAAACAACAATTTTTGGGCATGATGTGACGAAGGCCTTAAGAAGGGCGCAAAAATACAAACAAAAAAAACATATTCCATACTCTATTTGATTTTGTTTGAAAAACAAAAACCAAAGCAGCTTAACTGGGCAACAGCAAGGCAAAGGGCTGTTGCTTAAGGGAAGGGCGCGAAGTAGATGACGCCGTCGAAGACACACACGTACACAGGAGTATGTGAGGATGTGAGGCTGAGGACGCACCCTGTGCGATGCTGCTTGCTGCATTGTGGCACGCGTACAAATTAGTGAGCAGCAGCAGCAGGAGTAGATATGTGTGCTCCATACCTATACCATACCACACCGCAGCAACAACCATATATAGAGTATATGCTCAACCATACTGTTCGAAATTGAAGCTCGTGCCGCAGACTACAACAACAACAGCGGCTACACAATGCGTATAATCAAAATTAACATAACAATAGCGGCAACAACAACAAGAAGCAGGGGCCCTGGGAACAACTGAAGCAAAGTGATTCTTTTTTTTTTTTGCTCAGAAATAAACGGAGTAAAGTGAAGTAGAAGAACAAAAAGATTCCGCGCCAAAATGAATTTGTATGAAAAACTTTCAAGTTGCCGTCTCAACAATAGCTGCAACAACAAGACAATAAGCCAACTGAGTTGGGAGCGGAGAGAGCGCGACAGCGAGAGAGAGTGGCGCACACCGATCTGTGTCCAAAAACCTAATGAAAGGGTAAGCAAAAGCGCAAAGCAAGTCCAAGTCTGATGCTGAGGCGCAGACAGACGTCACAACGCACCCAAGCTATTAACTAACCAAAAAAGAAAAAAGAGACCCCTGTAGAACCGTAGAAACCGCCATCCAGCTACACACGCACACACACACACACACACCGACTCACACATCCAACCAATTCCCAGAGGGCACTTAATTTACTGCTGCCGCCGCTCCAGACAAAGTAGTCAACGTCACAACGAGGCAACGTCGCGACGCATCACGCACCGTGCACAACAAATGCGTATCTCTCCTCTTGCTGCTCACTCCATGCAGCAGACAAGTACCGTTTGCGCGTTTCAAATTATTTCCCAAATCGTTTTGCCCTCGCTCAAAAGACGCACTGTTGCCACACTTCATCATGTTTCACTTTCATACATACCACGCGTTTCTTTCAAATACTTTTCTAACTGCATTTGCAATTGCATAACGTCTGTGTGCCTATGCCAGCCATATTTTTGTCTCTCATTCCTTTCTACCCCTCAACTAATCGACAATAGGAACATTATTATAATTATTTATACATAGCCAGCCACTCTCTTTGCTCTATCTAATGTGGTAAATGTGTTTCACGAGTTGCGTGCATTTTGAAGGGTTGTGTCCCCGCAACTTTTTGTTTTGTTTAATTTCAAAAATATTTGCGCTATTTGAAGTATTCGAGTGTGCGTGTGTGTTTGTACGTGTGTGTGTGTGTGTGCGCGCACAATTCGTCAGTTTTTAATCTTTTTTCGTAAGCTTCGAGCACTTCACTAGCTTAAAAAAAAAAAAAAAATTGACAAAGGGTACGAGGGTTGCCCGAAAGTAGTTTCGAAAGTAGTCTAATCCAATGTTTGACACTTAAAAAAAGCCTAAACTTACTTTATTTATTTGTTCAAGTGCTGTGAAATCTCTTGTAGCGGCTACAATTTTATTGATCTGTTCCTTGATAAAAAGTATTTCCAGTAGAAGTAGAAAACAAGTTTTCGAACTATGCATGCTTATGTACTCGCCGAAATATGCTTATGACTACTTTTAGATTTTTTTTTTGTTAATTCCGTTTAAACGCACTATATTCTTCTGAGTTAATCAAATTCCAAATTATGCCTATTTCCGCCGAAATGCATTCATTAGTTCAAAGTTATTTGAAAACTTACGCACAAGCTATAGGGCAAACCTCGTTGGCAGCTGACTGACATGAAATGGCATATTCTGTATATGGAAATTCGAGTGTTTTGCGTGCAGGATACCCCATAGACTAGCATCTCCGCCTGTTCGTCCCTTTCACGTAGCATTGGCAGTAAAACTCGTTTACAGTCAAAGCCGCCTTAAACCCGAACTGAAGTGATGCTCTTCAAATGTATGATATAATGAAAAAATTCCGAACATGAAAAGCACATAAATCATTTTGGAAAAAACAAAGTATGAGTTGGTTTCTGAAAACCAATTAGAATTGAAAACAAACCTAAGTTGTAAGGAGCGAGCACTGTCTCTCTCAAGCTGCTTGCAATAAAGCCGAAACAAAAGTATCAAGCACGCTTTAAGACGTACAAATACACTCATCTAAATAACGCCGCAACGTATATGCTTGATCTACGTAGCCCCCTCCCACATCATGTGGGTTTCCTTTTTTGAACTGGTTTCATTTCACTCAAAGCAAAGTAAGACAAGCATCTCTTGTCGCGTTCTTCTCATTCGGTTCATTCATTCATTCATACCATTCAAAAGGAAAATCAAAATTCAACTAATTTGCATATTCGATTTGCATATTTACACAAAATCCAGTTAGCTAAGCCTACTAAAAACGTCAAATTGCATCTCATCCTCATTCTCGGACACTCTTCCATACTGCCGCTTCGACGCACTGACTCACTTACTCATTCACCTTGGTTCAGTTCCGAAACGAGACGCTGCAAATTTCTGTCATTGAAATTAAATTGATTGCAAATACTGAAGATTGACTTGAAGTGGGAGCGCGCTTGTTGAGCTTTGGCTCTGGAAACAAAAGCCACCAAGGACTCGTTGCTTGCTTGGATCGGTACCCTGTGTATATGTGCAGCATGTTGATTTTTGATAACTGCCCCTGACGCTACTTCCGACAGCCGAAAGTCAAAGTCATGGCACATAATTGCAGCCTGTAGCTGAGTGTGAGCGAGTGGTGTATGGATGTGCTGGGTAAAAGGGTTGCCACTGCTGCTGCTACTGCTGCTGTTGGTGGAAATGTTAGGGTGTGCCTGGGGTTGCTTGCTGCTGCACTGCAATGCAATTGTGTGCCCAAATGCCATTAATGAAAATCACAAACACAGCAGCTAGTCCTACAGCTACTCTCCTAACCCTGACCTGAAACTCTTCATCAAATTAAAGGCAAGCACATGGCACAAAAATGCCACCCTAATATGATATCAAACAAGGCACAGCTCGCTTCGTTAATGGTTGCGTGGATGAGGACAGCTACATGCGATGCCAACGGGTAGGGTACAATATGCATTAAGCACCTATTGACCCAGGACTGTCCGTCAAACAGTACAAAAGTGAACAACTTCCGTAGCTGAACTTTCATTGCGTCAAAGAGTACGTCAAAGAAAGTCCTAGGTCGTGGATAAAGTTTTACGGTCAAATCACTTAAACTATTTAATCAACTTTATTCTGCCTGCCAATAAACTTTTTGCGTGCCTCGAAAAAGTCCTGGAAAAATGGCACAAATCCAAATCAGTTGCAAAACAAGTTTATTGAACAATTTATCAAATGGCTAAGAAAACGCTCAGGTTGGCTCTGTTCATGTCAAAAGAGCGCAAGCCGAACGCGTGAGACGGGGTGAGTGACATTGACGATGTTGATGTTGGTGATGATGCTGGTGATGCTGCTGCTGATGACGATGCGCCTTTGGCATGTTGAGGGTGTCAGCCAAAGTTCCGAAGGCTGTTGGTATAGCTGAGTGGGGGAGGTGCGCTTGGTACAGCTGACAGCTTTTGGGCTGCTCTATGTAAACAGTGAGGCAAATCTCTACTAACCCCTCGTCCCAGTGCACGGCTTCCTAACGTGGTATTTACTTTGCTGGGATTTCAAATACTTTGGTTGCCAGGGCTGGGGGGTGACGATATCGTTGACTGCTTCGACTGCTTCGACTGCTGCTTAAATTCAACTAAACAAATTGGAAAATTTTCTATAAATTGGTTTATGATGCTGACATTTGTATGGCGACAACAGCAACAACAACTCAAGCAATGAAGCTGCTAAACAAATAACAACAACAAAAATTGGCAAAAAAAAGTGCAATCAAGCGTTGAGGGTACGAGAGAGGGAGTGTACGAAAAAGTAAGGGTTGGGTTACGTTGACACTTGGCTAGCCACCCAGCCAGGTACTAGGAGGTGTTTTATTTGATTTGATTGGTGATTTTTTGAACTAGGCTTGAGTGACATATCGTTGGCCAACAGGTGCGAAGTGGGTAAGCCGGACATTCCATGGCTTGTCCTGTCCGCTGGATGTTTAAAAAAAAAAAGACTTTAACTGACGCAATGCTGCAAAGTCCCAAGTCTAAAGCCGAAAGTCATTAAATTGATAAATAACCAAAGCTTTGCTCATAATCGTCGTCCAGTGAAAGAAAATGCCAAAGATAATACAGTGGAGTGAACGACTGCTGCTGCTGACAGCACGACGGCCGTATACCCTTTAATGTTGTTAATGAAATGAACTTTAATTCAAGGCAAGTAGGGAGCGGCACACACTTTCTGTCCCTCACTTACTTGCTTTTCTTTGCACTAACTTAATAAACAACATACCCTTGAGATTTAGTGTATAGAAAGAAGAAGTAGAACTAAAGCCAAACATTTATCAAAGGCACACACAGAGACAGCGAGCAGAGCAGAGAGAGAGGGAAGCAGATTGTGGCCGCCAGCTATACATGCTGTCTACGCCTACTCCCGTGCATGTTTACCCAAACAATTTCAAAGCGCATTGAGAGAAAGTGTCAGGACAGGATGGTAGATGGTAGAGTAGCTAGACTAGACGAAAAACGTTAGGAGGCGGCAGGGCAGTCGCACGCCCGGTGATCCATTTAAATTCCACACATAAATTACCATAGCTACCACATGGGAGCTACTACATAGAGAGCAAGGACAAGGGCAACCTACGCATATGTTGAATGCCCTGTGACTGCTGCACACCTTTTGGACACAAAACAGCAGACACTCCATACATAGACACAAAAGAGACGACGCCACAGTTTGACGCATCATTGAGTGAAACGCTTGAATCACTGACTGGACGACATATTGATGTATTGGCGTTGTGCATTGAATGATTGTTCTTGCGTTGCAAATCATGTCAGCGTGCAAATGTTACTAATATGGAGCCACCCCGCCCCGGGCTGCTGCGCGCAACCCTCTTACATGTTACATAACCTCAAAAAAATTGTCGGAAAAAAAATATATTACAGATCGTCAGCGTGCTTAGACGGAGTGCCATTATTTTAAATGCTTTACACGTACAAAAAAAACAGAAAAAAAGACGTACAACATGCAACATTTAGGCAACATTGGTCACACGGTGACACTGAGCATTAAGCGGCACTTGGTCTGGGGCGTGTGTGGTGTACCCCCATTTTGTTACTCTTGCATTGATATTCCTAATGGGTTTGAGGGCTGTAACATTTTATTATAGTGCACAGGGGAGGTTGTTTGGCAGCGCACGAGAACGCATTTTGCACGCAATTCAAACATAGAGTTCCTTTTCATTTATAAACCTATTTGCTATGCCCTTCCAAGCTCTCGAAAAGGGTCTGCGGTATTGCAACTGATGTATATAAATGGCAACGTTTAGTTATTGCTCTTTAAAAACTAATAAAATGACAAGGATTTTCTTATCAATCAACTGCAGCAGCAATATACAGCCAGGCATCTTTTCCATAAATAATGTCCGGTGCGTGTGTGTGGGTGTGGGGGTGGTACAGTAATTGTATAAATTGCTAGCTGGTCTTCTTCCTATCCTTTGTATAATCCCTGCCAAGTGCAGTTACACACACGCACACCTTTCGCAAAACCTTATAAATGATGGCTTCAAGTCCTTAATAACTGTGCAGCTCATATGCCACTTAAGGACTAACTGCCATTTTCTCGCAACGGACTACACAACAACAGAAACAACAAGAACACTTCCCTAGTCGTATATGTAAAAAGTAAAGTAAGTGTTTTATGGACAATTAAGTTTTTATGAAGCATTTCCGTTAGGTGGCGCTACTGTGCAAAACAATGCAAATAAGCCAAGTTAGCACACAACATGCACAGGGGCACACACTCACACATGCAGACAAGCATCGTACACACTTATGGTCAGGTCAGCCATAGCCATAAAGCCAAGTCCTGTAGCCAAATGCAAACATATAAATATATCCTTTACATACTCAGTCCAGTGGCGTAGATAGCTCGAAGGGATTGTGATTGCAAGCAATTAATAAGTCGAAAAATTACTGGTATAAAATTTGTGATTTTTTAATCTTTTGTTGCGAAGACGTTTCATCTTTTAAACAGGTTGAAGATTTCCAAAGGTCTTAGTAGTAGGTAAAGACTCTTTAAAGCTTCTTAAATATCATTTCAACTTTTACAAAAAGAGTTTAGCTACATGCACGCAGCGGTTAGAAGAGAGCGTAGCAGACAATAAGTGCATCAGACCTATTTCTGCCTATTTCTCCGAGATTACAAAATTTCCAGAGTTAAGAACATAAGTGGAGTTTCTTGAATTATGTCAATGTAGACGTCGTAGTCAGAGACGAAGAGCCTTGACGCCTACTGCCAGCTTATATGCATTTGTTGCTCGGATTACTGTGCAGCGTTGGGCTGGCTTTTTGTAGGCCTCGATAGCGTAGGGGTAGCGTATTCGCTGCTAAGCCGAAAAGTGGTTCAACTGCACACTGGGACACTGTTGGAAAAGACACTACATTTCGGAATCGGCTACAAACTGTAGGTATAGATATCACCATGTTCCGTCTTTGGAAACTTAAATCTAAGAAATTATGGAAAGAAGTGAACTAGAAAGACAGCCAAAGATCTAATTAGAGAAAGATATATGAATAAACTGCTGCTTAAGTCAAATACGTGTTGCGTGCTATTATCCACAGCAGGGATTTCGCATTCAACCTCTACATCTCTACATCACTGCTGTGCGACTACGTCACTGCCAATGTCCTGGCAAGTGCGATTTCGTGTTGCGCGACTTCAAAGTTAACTGCATTTTGTATTTAAATTCATTTTAATTAGTATTTATTGTTTTTGCAGACATGCCCCTTGTTTTTATGTTCTCTTCTGCTCTGCCATTGTTGCCACATGCCGCTACTTGCCACCAAATTAGACATGCAGCCGTAATAAAAACAACAGTGACAACAACAACTGCCATGTTAAGGGTTAAGTTAATCAAAGCACACTGACACGTACACGTACATTTAGCCGGAGCAGGAGCAGGCAGCAGTGGGCAGTAAAGCGAACTTAACGTAAACGCAACCCACAACAGTAGTGGTGGTGTTGGTGGTGGTGGTGGTGGTAACAATCGGTAACTTTACTCTTACGGCCTAAAACGTTTGGCAAGAGCATGCGAGTCGCTGACGGCTCAATGAGAGAAAGCCAATCAGTGTCTTTCTTCTTTTGGCTTTCGGCAAAGCAATTAACTACGCTTTGATTAACACTCCACGCTGCGGCCAGCTCGTTGACAATGACGACGACAGCTGGCAGCTACTCTCATTCTCTCAGTCGCGCACTACGATTTGGCAGTGCTTGCCCACCCATCAACTCTAACCCAACGAGAACAACACACATGATCCAAAGCGCTGGAGACATAGCGTCGTCATCAATGTTGGACAATTACAACAACGTCGTCTGTTAACTAACAGCTGTCAATTACAGCTGTTGGCCGCTCCACGAGCGCGCGTATGCGTGTGTGTGTTGAGCAGCTTAACTCGCTCAATGTCCAACGCCCGCTCATAAGCTAATGCACGGCTATTTACATTTGCTCAGCGTCGGGTGTGCATGTGTGTGCGTGTGTATGTAACCACCACCCACTGCCCGCCGTCAACTAAGTGCCGCTGCCCCAACATTCTATCCTGTCCAGCAACATGTAATTAAAGTGCAGTTTGTGCTTTCAACTTTCGAGCTGACTTTGTCGTATTTACGACTATATTAACTGTGTATGCTCTCTCTCTCTCTCGCTTCTCCATTTTTGCTCTTCTTGTTTTTCTCCTTGTACTCCTTGTTGCTGCTGGTGGGGTGTTTCGTGCAAATTTCTTTCGTTCCACATTTATGTTGAACGGATATGTCGCGTTAGGCTGCTGCTGAGCTGCTGTGTTGCCGCTAACCTTAACACGTTATGACAATTTTAGCGCCCACTGTGCGTGCCTTACATGCAAGTAAACTTTCTGCGAGGGTTGGCAACAAAGTTTGTAAAGCACAGCTGCATAAGTGGTAGCAAGAGAGCTAGAGCAAAATTGTAGAAGTTATTGGAAGATAAATATTGTACCACAGCTATCTTGTATGCCCAAGATTGCAGTGTATTAGAGAGAAGGCATGGTGTTATTTGTGAATGATGATAATGATCATTTTCACCAAAAAGTAATAGGAGACAATTTAAGTAGAACTAAGATCAAGCATAACGATGTAAAGCTTATTTTTGAACTAGACAAAATTGTCTTTTGCCATCTTATGAGCTTCTATCTCAGGAGCGCCTTATATCGCAATCGTTTTGACGATTTCTCTTAGAAATAGATGCAATACTAACTTATGGCTTACTTTTCAAGCGAATGGCGCCAATTGTCTTAATTATTTGTTTACAGTCTCTTAAACCCCTATTCTATGGTCTCATTATTACACATAAATACTGCTTCCTACTTTTCAAATTTCAAGAGCAACCCTCGCAAGGATGTGCGTGCATTAAGGGTATGTACTATACTTATATGTGTGAACAACAACCCCTTTGAGTTTGAGCCGCAAGAAGTTCATTGAAGCGCATAATCGCATGTTAAATGTGTTGTAATTAAAATATTAATTTCTTTGCTACTTCGTTTTTGGGCGTCTTATGTTTATACCTACAAAGATGATAAGTGTGCGAGAGTGTGTGTGTGTGTGTTGTCTGCGTGTGGTTTTCACTCAAGTGTAATTATAGTGAGAAGAACAGTCTGTCAATAGTTTTCAAACGGGGGTTGAGCTGCACCAAAAAGCTAGCAAGTCCACAAGATTTCAATATTAATTGATGTTCTTCCTTAGCTGGAAGACATACACATGTATGTATGTACCAGCATTATGGGAACTCTTTTATGGTTGCTTTTCTAAGCAGTTATGCATTAATTACTCGGTTTATTGGTAAGACAATCAAAATTAATTTTATTTATAAGACGTTTGGTTTCCAGTAGGCTTGGCACACAAACTTTTGCAATTAGACACACACACACAGGTCACAGTACAGTCGATGGTTTAAAAAGTTTTTCAAATAGAACTTATGTAAATTGTTAAGTCACTTTTAAATAATATGTGGCATTAGCTGGGCGCAATTACGCAGCTCTGTCACAGCTCATCTGAATACATATGTATATTACTTAGTCGGAACGCTTTTTTATTTTTGGGTTTTTCAACCACCCAAATCTAAAACTGCGGTGTTGTAATCGGATATAAGTCCGGTGCTCTCTAGAGAGCTCAAGCCCGAGCTAACCGAAAAAAATAACAAACAGCTCTAGGAAAAAAAAAATAAAGAAAATTATGGGGTACCCCCGAACATCGGTTGCATCACGCCTAAAAAAGGGCGCGCTAAAGACAAAGCCAAAAAGTAAGCTATGCGACCCAAACCTTGGAAGCATGAAGCACCAGCAACAAAGCTGCTACGCATAGAATTTCACATTTGATGTGGAAAGTTCTGTACCAGAAGTTCCAACTATAGAATACACTATATTCTGGAGAGACAGATGTGTTTGGAAGCTTAGACGTAGTGGAGCACAGCTTGCTGCTGCAGTGTATGGCGAAATCTACTTGGGGCTGCTCATGCGAAACTGGCTACCCCAATGCGTCCCCAAGTGACTACGCCGTGCGTACGGCGGCAGGGGAAACGGCGTCATAAACAAAAAAATTAAACGTATACGTGAGACGCATGCAGAGTTGTAGCAGTAACCCAACCGAATATCATTCAAACTGATGCTCCGTTGCATGCGTGTTTGCTGTCTGGATGCCCCATACTTGGAGCTCAGTGTATTTTTTTATGCCAGCTTTTTTCTTCGTCCCATTTTTTTTTTGCTCATTATAACATATAGCAAGTTTAAAAAAAAAAAAAGAAATACTTATATATATATTTGTTGTACCGCGTGTCTATAGCAAGCAGAAAACTACCCTCATGGAGGGCGCAGAGATGTTTCGATGTCTCGATGTCTTGGCAGTCCAGCGGACTCTTGGACTCTGCTATTTGTTATTAAATGGGCACCGGCTTGTCTGGCCGCATTCGTGCGTTTCGAGCACGCATTTTGTAATCGAGACTGACCACAATTATATTTTATGCCAGGTTCCCCTTTTCTTCAAAAAAAAAACATATTTTTTTTTCTTTCCGAGCTTGAGTGCTTCCCAGAGGATCTTTCACCTGTTCAACGTAGCAGCAGTAGCACAGACAAGCTCATTAGCAGCAACGTTGAGGTTAAGTCTTTGAACAGAATAAGCAATAAGCCCCAGAGATGTGCCCCAAGTCAAGTGGTGTTGGCACCAGCCACCGCTGCCTCGACCATTACTTTTTGATGATCACACCTTGACACCTGCTTAACCCATAGTAAATTCGTTGACATTTAATAAAGAGCTCTCTCTGTATTTATGGCACTCAAATTTGCTGACATGATTCGTAACTTTATTTCTCTAATTGTGCTCGTGGAGGGAGTGACTGACTACACTCCATATGGCACAAGGGGGGAAAAAACAAATGACATTTCAATTCAATTTCTGATGCTTATCAATCGGACAGGATATGAAAGCAGCGAGCGTTGCCAAGGCTATGGCAAAAAAAAAAATAAATATCCAGCATCCGTTGATTTGGAATGAGCTGAGCTAAATCTATTTTCATTATGCTCGCTGTAGTTTATGTCCGGACGCGCCATCAGCTTGCGGCTGATAAGCCCGTACCAAACCCAAACACACAGAAACTACACACACTCGCACGCTGTGATACAGATCAAATAGAAATAAAAGTAAACCATCTAAACGGCAGCCCCTTCGATGTTGCCGGAGTTCGATTTCGCTGCTGCACGTGACCAAATTATTTTTCCTTTGCCTGCCGCACTCATCAATGTAATTTTCTCAGAGTGAATGTCGACATCGATGGCATGTGAGCGTGCTTTTCACGTATCACTTGAGCAGGGTGCTGCTCTCTCTTCCATGCTTCCTTGATATTTTTATGGCTTATGTTGACTTGGTGATTGCCAACACGAAGCCCGCACGGAGACTGCAAGGAATGTGACCAGCAATTAGCATTTGGTTCTGGTTTTCCAACATCGAACGTAATCCCTTCTTGAATCTTAATCAAAATCTATTGGCCAAAATCTATGAGCACGAGCTGCTACGGCAATGGCTGTGGCTGCTGCTGCTGCTTGAGTTGGTTGGTTGGCACTTGTGTGAATGGGCGACGATATCGATGTATCCATAAGCATGGCAATGGATTCGTTGCATGACTATCGAAAGTGAAAATGTGACCAACACTTTTGTATAAATTATGTTAATAGTAATTTGTCGTCGTTCTTTGTGGTCCTTGATGTGTGTGCCCGGTGTGTGTGCGCCCGGTGTGTGTTTGGTGTGTTAAGTGCACCAATTGCTGTTGTTGTCCCCAAATATGGGTTAATGAATATAAATGTCTTCACTTAAATTGTGTGCGCCTCCGCGTGTCCTTAAGCTGGCAGCAAGGAAGCGTATGGGCATGAGAGAGCAAGAAAATTGAAGTACCTTCAATTGGGTAGGTAAATATTTTACAATGAATAAACTATACGACAAATCTATTCATAAGTAAAGTTCTCAATTTTCTGCACGGATAAATTATTATTGTAGGAAGACTAAAAAAATGTACTTAAGATTTGCGCAAGTTGCCAGGTTAATTTAATGTGAGGAATTGCAATCTGTAGTCAAAATAGTTTACAATTTACTCTGAAATATGCGTTTCTTTCTACTTTTGGAATATGTACAGAGTGTAGAATTGTGGACAAATAGCAAATCTACTTTTTTTCAACTAACATTTGTTTGGCAAAGTTATAGGTAGGTACAGTAGAACATGCATTCAAGGAGCAGCAGTTGTTCAATAGCTCAATCTAGGTTTGGAATTCTACTTACTCATTAGCTGATCTGTATAATTGACGGTGTTCACAGAGATAGCTTTGTTTAAGTCTTAAAAGGATTAGGGGACCGTGTCATACCTCTTTCTTAAAGTATAACTCCAATAGAATCGCAAATTTCTCATGCATATATTTCTACGCTGTCGATCTTCAGGAAAATATTTCATTTGGTGCGGAAAGGCTCTTCTACCTGATTAAATTATACCCAATTAAAGAACGAATTCCAGGAAATGAATCTATAATTTAATGATAATTTTAAAATAATGTAAAAAGTAAGTTTTTTATCCTTATTTCTTAATTGAATAACAAACAAATGCTGGGATATTCAAGATACAGTAACACACTTATTTGAGTTTTCGGGCTATTTGTATGCAATAATAATCTGCTTACTTCTTGCACAACAATCCTAAAATCGTCGAAAACCTTTGGTCTTCCAAATCGCATGGATAATTATTATCTATTACATCAAACAAACAACAGATCGTGCTGCTGCTTTCAGTCTACAACGATTTCCTTCAATGTGGGATATCTAGGTGCTCAGACTTATCTTAAGTTGAAAAAACTATCAACATACGGTTGGATTTTAATCATTAATGATATATGGCCAAACAACTGCCAGCCAGCCGCCATGCCCAATTTCATTTTCCAACATAAACTACTAATCCTTTCTAAGTCGTCTTGCCACATGCTGTGCAACCAAATGCAACATTTGTGCTCAAGGACACTAGGTACGCTTGCTCATCTACAAAACATTAAATATGTAGTATATAATTGGAAACCCAAACGGGCAGGATGCACAGCAGTTGTTGGCTCTTAAAGGTGGTGGTGGTGGCGGTGGTGGTGGCACATGATGCGTCGTCACCAGGCGTTGGTGGTGAAGGTCAGCCAGGCGGCGGCCGCGAGAGCCCTAACCTAAGAATTATTATGTTTGTTATTCCAAACGAAAAGTCGACGCTGGGAACGCAAAACTGTGATCCCAATAATAAAAAAAAAATACACTATGCAATAGTTCAAAATAATTTGAGCAAACAATTCAAGTGTTCGTTCTAGGGTTGAGCTGGCAACGTCATGGAAAATAATAACACCGAAAAAGGGAGCGTTGAAAAAGCAACACATGCGGCAACATGGATGTTAAGTCCCCCCCTCTACACTCCAACCATAGCTACACAAAGAGCCAGCAGCAGGCGGGCCGACGGTCGGGCGGTGGTTTGTGGCACGTGCAACTACGCGAGTAGCAGATTACGCTGCTGCAAGACTCTAAAACCCGAAATTAGTGTAGCTGCAGCTGCCTCATATATACAACCTACAGTGTGTGGGGTCCTCAGCGCCTTACCTGCAACGATAAAGAGTGAGAGCAAATGCATTAATTTAATTTTTAATTAAAATTTTATTGCCAAAGACAATAAAAGTAAAATAAAAATAAATAAATAATACTTCAGATTTTATGTGTCAAACATGTGGCTGATGGCCAATTACAAATCTTAAATCTATGCCAGACGAAACCGGGAATACCAAAATTACCCATTTCCATAGAATAATCCAAACACAATACGACTTAAATTGTATGACAATTAAAAAAAAAGGGAGCAATCAATGTCGCCGAGCACATCTGTGCCAGCAACGAACCACGAAAACGCAACATTGTTGAGCGCTTAATCAAGGGCAACTCCTCTGGTCCCAAAATATAATACCAAATTGGTGGCAAAATATGCGAAAAACTCCAGTCGAATAAAAATGTAAATATTAATAAGCGTCAATATGCGTTCGAGCGCGAACAACAAGCGACAAAACACCAACAACACCCGTAGAGATGCCCCCGCCCACCATCCCCGCACAAAAGTCTAGAGTCCCAAGCAAACAACCGAGACCAAGGGACTGCCTGCACTCAGCCAGTTAGAGGAAAGCCTTTAGTCCAGCAGCCGACCGACCCCAGCACAACTCAACAACCAAATAAACCATCAACCCATCCCACCAGTCAACCAGCCCGGCTTCCAGCACCCAAAAACGTTAATGCGAGTCTAAACACGAACAACCAAAATCGTTTTCCGCAAAAAAGCGAACGAATTCTGCTTCAAAGTGGCACAGTGGATGTGATGTACCTGATTTTTTTCTTTTTAGGAAAATTCGTGAAATCTATTGAAATCTAGGAAGATAACCAGACTAGTTCATACAGCGGATCTGGTGACGTATTGTACAATAGTTTCGCAGCAATCTCTATCTGGTATTACTAGAGGTCAAACTGTCGTTTGACGAACCTTTCCATGCGGCTGTTTGCAGCGTTTTTCAAGAATTCCAACACATTGAATCAATCCCAATTCAGCGATCTAGTAAGTGATCTAGTAAGCATTTCGAAAAATCAAAAACATTCGATTCGAATATATGCCAAATTCCAACCACTGTGCTCTCCCGAAAAAAAAATATATTTTTATGCCTGCGCCCTTTGCCGCGATTGCTACCACTACCAAAACACAGCGTTCTTTCTGTACGGGGCGCCGTCATCGCCGCGGTGCTACATCTCGTACTTGTACTACGGCTACGTAGTCCTGGTCCTTCGCCACTGCCACTGCCATCGTCATCATCATCATATCAACATCAAGTCATGGACTTTTTTTTTATTTTTCTAAAATGAAACTTTCAACACCGGAAGCGGCGTGTTGCATGTATTTATGTAGATATTAGCGTAGCGGCTAAAATCCTCCTGCTCTACGGCTCTGAATCTTTGCCGGCGGGCACAATCATATGTATACAATGGCTGTGGGGGGTTTTTATTATTTTTGTGTACATTTTCTTCTCTATGCGAAGGTCTAAGCGTGAAGGCTATAAACCAGATTTGACGGCGCTCTTTAGCCTCGCCCTAATGTTTGCCGCTTGGCAAAACAAAAAGTTGAGAGCGCTGCAATTTGGAATAAATATTATGCATTCATAGTTGAAGCCAAGGAGCCCCAAGAGTACGTCTTGACCGGAGAACAAAACTATGCTACTGCTTTATGACCACTGCATGTGGCGCTGGCAACCCTTGTCTCGTAGCTCGTGCCACCAACCCCTAAGCTCCTTAAACGCATGCAATGCAGCACACAAGCTGCAACCCTATCAGGGATTACCTTTGCTGTTGGCCGTAACAAGTTGTTATTGTATGCTGTTGGCTCTTGTTCAATTTAAAAAATGTCACGCGGTCGAAACCCCCCCCTGATGCATCAGCAACATCAATGAAATAATGTAAGCCTTTGACTTGATGCTGCGCTCGCCAGCGTCACTACCGTGCGACGTTCCAATCGCACGAGAACTGCCAGCGGTAGTACCACCATTTGGCAAACTTGTTTCTCTCTGCCGAAACTGGTTGATTCTCAAGGGTTTGACCAGTGGTCAGTGCTCAGTGCGTACGTCCATGCATTTGCTAGGGGCAAGAGAAATCTCAATGAGTGCATGTTGGCAGTGCGTTCTCGCTGTGTCGCGTGTTTCATCATAATTTTGTATACGGTTGCAGGGGAGCTATACAACGGTAAACGTTTTTACGATAACATCTGCGGCGATGTTTGCGATTTCCACAACTCCCAATTATTCCAAAAAACAAACTAGGCGAGCAATGAGTGATTGAGTGAGTGAGTGAGTGAGAACGTTGACGACGTCGCGGACGAGGGTTGCTTATTGCATAATTATGCTATTGTCCAATGAAGTTGGTAATGCTGCCGATATAATCTAATTTGCTTTGGCTAAGGGTTTAAATGTCAGTCAAAATTATTTGCAGGGTAGTTTTGTGCTCACTCTTGGCGGTTGGGGGGATACAATTGAAAGTAGGAATATTTGACGGCGACAATGTTGACCTAATGACCCAGAAGTTGGCGCTCTGCTCCCTCACCCAGACGCAAAACGAATATATTGTCTGTGAGATCTTTCAAGACATTTATGCAAATTTCTTGCAGTTTTTTTTATCAACTCCAAGATTTGCACATAACTCAGCTGTCAAATGGCGCCACACCTGAACGTCGCTTGCGCCGCAGAGGCAGCAATAAAATATCAAATCCAACAAATCCAACAAATACCACTAAATCCTCAACTTAAAGCGTAGTTCATAACTCATTTGCTGCAGCTGATGGCAGTGTCAAGCAGCACTTACCCAATCACCAGTGGAAGTCAGCAACCTCCTACAACCCCCGATGACATTATACAGCGGATCTGCTGCACGCATTACCCACTCCCAGGTTTTGCTTTAGTGTCGGAGAGTAGTAGCCTGTTTGCTGGTTGGTTCATCCTGTGTAATGGCAACGATTTTCACTCTTTTGTATTTGATTTTCGAAATTGTAATGGAGCAGTTTCATTTTATTCAGTTCTGCTCTGCTTTGCTCCGGGGTGCCGGCATTGTTGGCATGACGAATGCGCTACATTTGTCAAATTAGCTAGGGTATAGATAGCTAGCTAAGCAGGGACGCGTGTATAGCATATGCAGCAGTAAATCTCATGCAGCCAATTCCTAGCTACAGTGCTGCTTCTCCTAACATCATCTATGCCAAGACTTGTGAAGAATAAACAATTGTGTGCGACCTTTTGGCCCCATGTTGGGCGCCATTTGGTATTCATGAAGAAAGCTTGCTGCTACAAGTGCTTGAACCGAAATGAGTGCAATGATGAGTGTGATGGTTTTTGTGGGCTCCACTTGCAGTGGACTACGTGAGGCCATCGAAGCGTATTCCTTATGATCCGGCCCGTACATTTTGTGCAGAGCGGGATATCAAACACCGCTGCAATTGAGCTAATCGAAATGCTTTAGTATGCATCCGAATTTGTAGCTATTTTCACCGAATTAAGTACGTGAATTTTACGGATTTATTTGTTGGCAGCTTAGTGCAATGTGAATGAAGCTTGGACTGCTTTATGCGGCCCGCATTTGGTGGCGCCTACGTGTACGTTTCGTTTGAAGTCTGTCAAGCCATTTTAGCGCACCCAATATGCGGCTCCAACCACAAGTGCTATCTATCTACACTCACACACATATACATAGTCCCTACCCATACGCTTGACTGCCGCCTCGTTGTGTGCAATGTTATTGAACTGAACTTGACATTTTGCACTCCTGCTCCAAAAAAGTCCGTATACAAAAAATAAAAACAGCCGACGTGGCGAAAGAGCAAGCGGAGTACATGTAATAAAAAGGATAATATCCACACACATGCATGCGAACAACTACAGTAAATACGATGAGAGCTGCTGACCCGACCCCAATCCCGATTTAAGCGACGGGGCCAACAACAGCAGGCAGCTGCTGCCGACAAACCGGCTAGGACTACGGTAATCATAATGGTGGTAAGGGCGCTGGCGACGGCTACACGAATAATAAAAGTAAATTTGTTCTGTGGGGTAGGCACCGCACCGCACCGCACCGCACCGACACCGATTCAGCCAAACAGGATAAAAAGGACACAGCGGTGCGTTTATGAAATTATTTGTATAACAACGACACCACCGCCAAAATAATACAGCTGCAGTTGGCACAACAACGAATACGCGATACTCTTGACGCTTCGGCAGCTGAAAGCTGTTGCCCAGCACAACGCAACGTACCTAGCATACTCTGCCAAACCAAAGAGTATCGATACACATAAAAAAAAGAAAATAGAGTAGGTACATATTGTGCTGTACTGTGGGATTTTATAGGCAGGCGCGGCTATAAAAATGAAAACGAAGCTATTGCGATTCGCGGGTCGGGAGTTTTTTTTTTCGAAAAGTGCGGAAAGTGCGGATAGGTGGTAGATAAAGCGACGTCTAGGCGCATACCAAAGTTTTTTCGTCTTTAAAGCTTGTTGGCTTTAGCTTATTGAATTTCAAATGATTCTCCAGCCAGAGGAGTGCATTAAAGTGAACTAGTAGAATGTGGTGGTGGTAGTCGATTTTGGGCATAATATTCGATTTGGGCGCCCAAGTGGGGGCGCGCACACAATCATAATCATAACAATAAATTTTGCTGTTCAATGTTATTAACACATTTTTATACGCAGAGTGTGCGGCCTGAGGTGGTCAGCTTTGGTCCAGGAAGTACGTGCGTACGGACGTACCACTGTGGGGTCAACGGTGGGCTAAGCGCTTAAATATGTTAAGCAGCGTAGTCGGGCAGCGCTTTGAGCGCTCTTTGGACACCCATTGGACAGAAAACTTAAAGTGAAATTAAATTTTAGGCACTGCGAGGCAGAGATTTTAATTAGATGTAATGCCAGCTTAATGAGCTTGATGTCATGTTGCTTGGTAGCAGGGGTGGCTGCATAGTTAGGTTCAGGGTGGTTGGTGGCCCAAATGTTTGACATTAAAATAGTGCCCTTAGCATCATTGCTGGTTGGGGTGGTAGCAATGCTAGAGTTAGTCGGGCGTATAACTTATGGCATATAACTTGGCTAAATTGATTTTTGGCAAAAGTAACAGCAAGCATTGGGTGTGTGTGGGGGGATTATAATAGTGGCAATTAAAGCAGATTACTAATTGTAACATGTCTATTGCTTTTTTCAGACTAGTTTAATCTGCAGTCCTTTAAGCCAGCAAAAGTTTGGCAGTTGGCACTGACACTTGGTAGCAGCTCGTCCACCAGCAACTCGTAGTCAACTAAGCTCACTTGAGTGTCTAGAAATGCGTGCTGGATAGCTCATTAGCAGGCTAAACACATGCCTTGCCAGCGGTTCTCTAGACAAGCATGCGTCTAAGATTGAGCGGGTTGAAAGGTGCAAACGCTTAAGGACTTGTGACGAAACATGCATTTAAATGTCTAGTTCTCAAAAGGACACACAATTAAATGAGAAACGAAAAAGGATTAGCGCCCAAGTCAACAATGCGTAAGTGAGGAAAACAGCAGCCGTTGACAGTCTTTGGCAAGCCTGCTGGCAAAGCATCATCCTTGCTCTATACAAAAGTACTTTGCATTTATGATAAAGGCATTTTTCAGTTTAAAAAAAAAAGAAGAAATTAACTCAACTAAAAATAAAGTGAAGATGGCACAGAAGAACATTCCAAGTACCAGAGCAAGGAATTGAGAGTTCTAAGACAGTTCCAGCGATTTTTGGATCGTTTGCAGCTCGTGCTGCATTACTTGGCACTATTTCTGCCTTTCGCTCCAACTCTCTATATGTACCACAGTGTATGCATATGTGGGGCGCTTGCAGCACAAGTTGGACTGTCTTTATATTTGAACTTGGGAACTTGATTTTTACCGAAGAAGACAACGTCGGCAACATCTGGCGCTAAGTACAAACTGTGATACAAACACACACACACACACACACACACAAGCAAACAAGTTGATAGACATTGACGGCATTGGCGCAGCTGGAGGGATATCTATAGGCTATGGGCATAAAGTTGAAAACCCTCTTAAAGTTTTTCGAGGGGTTTTGCCACTGTACAGACGCATACATATCCTTGCTGACGACTGCCTGTATGGGCTAGTTGGCTTGGCTGCCTGTAAGACTAGACCGCGTACGAGCCCCTCTTCTTAAAGCATTGGGCGAAGATGTCGGCGTCAACGTCAACGTTAGCGTCTGCGCGCGCAAAGGCAGCGCCTCGAGTTGGCTTTGCCTCTTTAAGCTGCCTCAAGTGGCTGGTACGTGTGCGTGGAAAAGGAAGTTAGGCAAGAAATTAAGTCTGTTTTTTTTTTGCTGTTTTGTTTGTTAAAAATTGAAAGCAGCGCAGAAAACTTTAAAAGCCAGCGTCAGCGACGAGCGGACTGAGCAAAGAGTCGGAAGTGCCAGCGGCCGCGTCAACGACAGGCAGCGGACAGAGGCAAGCGCGGCTGGCTGCCAGCGTGAGAACATTTTCATGCCAGGATATTTCAGTTGCTGCTGCTGCTGCTGCTCATCAAGAGTTGAACACACCCTGGTGGGAAGTTTGCTACCCTATCGGCCGCACACACATACAGCCACACAACCGCACAAACACGACGACCAGAGACACACGAACACGGTCACACTCGGCACACACACACACACACACACACACACAAATCGTTTTGGCTGCTTATGAAATATCCCAGTATTTTTCAACACTTCCGTGTTTACTCGCTCTCTTAATTCTTCACTTGCTTACGCTCTCGCGTTGCACATGCGCTCTCTGCATTCAACAAAAAAGAAATAATGGGCTTTTAGCTGGCAGAGCCAACAACAACAACAACAACACGACAACAAAGTGCACTTCACTGGCTGAGTAAATATGTATAGCACTTTTTGTTGTTGCTTCTTCTTGCTACTTGCTGAGCTCCTTCCATGCTGTGGTGGTCGAGGGTGGCGGATTGCGGGTTGCGGGCCACGAAGTTGGGGGGTGTTATGTATTTTTTACAAGTGTTTAGTCAAATTCGTAGGGCATTGAAATCGTCGACGTCGTCGTCGTCGCTGTCAGTCAGTAGGGAGCTTCCTCCCACTACTAGAATGTGTGTGTGCACAGGCCGCTTTGTTTACAAATGTGAGAGGTAAAGACGTGAGCGGTACGACACGAAGGGGGAACTCTTTAGCTGGAAATTGATTTTTGCTATGACATGAAATGGCGGCAAAGATAAAAGGCAACAAACACAACAAGCCGGTTGACATTACGATAAGTGTATTCAAGCAGAGACAACACTCAAGAGCCAGTTCAATAACTTGTCTAAAATAATTAAGCCAAATGTTTCGACAAGTCGTCTAGCGCTCTGCGGATTAACTGTGAGACTTGAGAGAAAAAAAATCATCTTCTATTGAAATTGGTTTCATTTTCGAGGTTTTTCCAAACTTATAACACTATAAAGTAGTGTGGTAAGTGACGATTCCTTTGCCGCATACCCACATTCATGACATCTAACTATATAGATTTACAGTTCGATTCCCAATGAATGCCTCGATTAGGGGGAATACCTGATCAAGACGTTCCCAGACCCCATATCCCGACTGCGGCATTTCCCAACAATCCTTTTACCCCCACTTAAAAACCCATTCAGTGAAAAAAAATCGTTAAACTAAACATAAAATAATACAAGACTTTCAAGCTATTCAGGGTTTATCCACTTCATTCCGCCTCAAAACTTAACTATAGCCTGCCGTGTACAATCAAATCTTGCTTCAGGCGCTCTTGAAAAATCCGCCGCATCCTTTGGCATCATGCATGCATCTTGAAAACGATCTTAATAGCATTTTTGACAGCCCCCGAACAGATGATTGACAATAAGGCAGCACGGCCTCACAGAAGGCATGGCACAACCATCCACACACAAACCGCAAGCAAAACACATTTAAATAACTGTGCATTCGGTACCAATAAAAAAAAGGTCGTTGCTTGAAAAAGAGTTGTCCTGACCGGGGACAGTTCGAGAACAGCAAAAACAAAGAATTGGCAAAAAAAGAAAAGCAAGCAAACAGATGATTGCCTTGTACCCAAAACAAAAGGGAACATGGCGCAGTGCAATTTAAAAACAGCTGAACAGCTGTCGAGCGCAGACGCGGTCGAGGACGCGGTTGAGGACGCCTTTGAGGTTGAGGAAGATCCAGGTAGTTTTTCGTTTTGTGAAAACATGCAACAGGAAAGTGCAAGGTGCAAAAACAAAAGGGGCGCAGCATTAAACAGAAGCACAGCATAATAAGCTGAGTGTGTGTGTGAGTGTGTGTGGTTGGTTGTTGCATGATGATTAGTATGTTAAAAGTGAGGCACGATTATGGTAGTAACGCTGCGCTCATGGGGGTACTACGACTCCAAGTACTGGCCACTCAAACATACAGGTAGCAAGCGAGAAGGAATGACCTGCATAGAACTCCATGCGAGACTGCTACCTCTACTTCTACTGTTGAGCTAAAGGAGCAGCTGTCGTTAATGAGCTCTTGGATCGTTTGTACGTTCAAAAAAAAAGAAAAAAAAACCAGACAGAGGGTTGCTTTGATAGATAGATCTTTCGTTGGATTTTTGTATTTGTACGTTTTTGGGAGTAAATGTAATCTCCGTTTACAACAGCCATGGAAACCGGCGCATCTAATCTTTATTGACGGTTTATGTTCGTTTCTCGGGTGTGCGTGTAGTTTCTCGTTTTTAACTGGAACCGCCGTACTTTGAAATTGTATTTGTCAAACAAGCCATTTTATTTGGTTGAAGGGAGATAAATGGTATTTGTACAATGTATGCGCTGCAGGTTATCCTGCTGCCTGCAGGTATAGAGCATGCATGCGTGATCCTCGACAGCTGAAGCGGCGACGCATTTCCGCGGAACTCTGTCAGAAGAATAATCTGCGTCACCGATAAGATGACGACTTGAACTTGTATGCTTGTGTTATAATATTACATTTACGTCTAGGCGAGTTCTTGGCAATTATGGCGCCCAACGTGGGGCGCAAAATATTTTCAACTAATCTCCCATAATGCCAGCTAATAGCCATGTAAGATGACAGCCGCGCAGCATGTGCCCCTGCCAAATCTTGCTCAAATCGATAGATAGTAACATATATCAATGTCTTGTTGATTAGCTCAATGCAAAATAGCTTAGGGGTGATGCTGCTGCCGCTGGTGTGCAATCATCCTAAACATACAAACCAACCCACAATCTCAAAAAGCCCAAAACCCCCCCTCAACGAACATGGCGCACACGCATTGCTAGCGCATAAAATGTGATTTTAATCACTTTCCGTTTTGTTCGCTCAAGTGTGGTTGGAGTTGTTCCCAGATAAATGAAGTCTTTTGGCATGTCTTTTGGTTTCTCCGGTATCGCCGTTGCCGCCGTCGTCGCCCCTTGTGTTTTTTTAACAAAATAATTTCATTTAAATATCCACACATAAACTTTGTCAAGGGACTGAGCTTGGGCTATATGTTAATGTAATTTTTATGCTGATTGCGAATTTCCACATTTCCGGACGATGTTCACTTCTTTGTCAGCGCATTAAAGACCCTCCACACACACACACATGGTTCCTCCTACCAGTGTATGCGTACGCGCATTATAACCCATGATTATTTTTACGGCTGGTCGTGCTGTCGCTAGGCTCTCCAAAGAGTCGAGGTCCTGCCACACACACACAACTCGTTCGTGGATCTCATTTGGCTGTGCACGGCTTTTGTTTTATTACGCGCGCTTTTGAACATCTTCTTTTGTTTACATTTAACATTACGTTTTAATCAGCGGTATTAATTTAATTTAATTTCATTTAATAATACATATGCTGGCTGCTCGCTCATACGCCCCGTGTGCCCTTACAGATGTTTCTCTCGAGGATGGAGCGCTAAGTATGTCTAAGTGCTTCATAATATGGCTTTGCGTGCAGGTCCAAGTGATCTATTGTATGCAACTGCGGCTGGTCAAGTGTTTTCGACTATTGTGCCGACAAAATCTCATTAAAAATATCACCAAATGCATTTACGAAATTGCATGCATCTCTAAGATATAATTTTGCAGTAATGAGCGTACTGCATCTCCTAGCATTACAGCTGCAAAATCTATTATTGAGGTTTTAAGTGGTTCATAAGCGGGGAGTAGAAAATATGAATATATTTTCTTGAACAATGGCATAGCAATTAAGCTCTTGTAGAGATAAATAATGAGCGTGATGAAAGTGCATTCAGGTTTTAATAGAGAAAGAGAGAGAGAGAGAGTTCTTTTGAAGAACAATAGATGTCGATGGACTGCTCTGTGATTTCAGTTCTTTGGGCTCTTTGCTTCAAAGGGCTGAAGGAAAAAGCTCAAGATTTAAACTTCCACAAACACAAAAGTTTACTACTTTTTACTAGAAATATGACTTTAGAACTCTAGTGATGAACCACTAAATAGATTATATTTTGTAAAACTGTATCCATGTTATCTCCATTTGTTGCCTACCTTCAATATCAATGGATTTTACATTAATGAATTAGCAAACTTTATGCTTATCTATAATTGAATTATAGATATAATTTCGCACTACGTCTTAACATCTTTACTTCAATTACGATTCCATTTGGAAATTAACTACTCTATCTGTATGTCACTTCTAATCTGATTTGTCTCAAATGCATGTATCAACTATGTATCTATATGCGTTATCTTGCAATTATTATGTCGAGTTTCCAATTAGAAAATTTGCAAAGGCATCTCTTTCATCGGCAGACACTTAAGTCGCTGCTGCTGTCTGTCTGTGTTGTTGTCGTATTCCTTTGAGTATTAAACAAAACAACATTTTAGAAAGCCATCAAATTAAAATTTCAACTTAAATGCAGTCAAAGGATCATAGCACAAAATGAGTTGAAATTGGTAGCGCGCTCGAAATCGCTTGTAATTGAATTGAACGAAATACGAATATTAAGTCACGCTGCGACGCTGATACCCTGCATATATCTTGTATCACTTCTCAGTCATAGGTTGGCTTGTTTAAAATATTCTTCCCCATAGACAAACACAACTCATATCTGCCGATTCGCTAACAGATTATGACTCTATGGTAAGTTGATATTGATATTACAGTAGTTGAGTAAATCTTTGTGATTTATCTGGAATATCTGATATATTTTGATTACAATCTACAGATGCTCTTGGGGAATATCAGTTTATTTGACAATGATGTACCCTGTTGCTCTACGAAAACTTTCAGCCATCAAGCGATTCCTAGCACAACCCTCTACAATGGCCAGCGTTGGAATGCTTTAAACTGGAAGTAAACTTAAAATAAATTTACATTTTCATTTAAATTTCAAACTAACAAACATTTAAAGCAACAAACACTTCAAAGGTTTCAATTACAACAACAACGAAAAGCAAAAGCAAACAGTCGAACCGACACACACAAACACACACACACAGCCACATGCTGGGTTTATATATATTTATATACTCTACCTACAGGCATATATGTGTGTATGTATGTATATAAAAATAATCAAAAATGGCATATAAACAAACAAAACGTCGACTCCGATGCCGGAAAGTATCGGCAAAAGTTCCGGCGAGTGTGAACGAGCAAAGGCAGGGCGGCGAAGGGAGTTTATGCTGCAAAAGTAATTCCGGGTTGGGGGATTTTGTGTTTTTTGCGCTGCTACCTTTTTGCTAGCACTGACTCGCTCTTTCCCGCTCTCTCTCTCCCTCTCTCTCTCAGTATCTCTACCTTTCTCGCCGTGTTTGTGTGTTTGCTTAAAATGTTAAAATCCTGTTTATTGGATTCAATGGTTTGTTAATTGCCAATTTCAACTCGTTCCAATGGCGTCAAACTTTTAGCAGCCACTGTTAGTATGAGTGTCTGATGAACGACTGTCGTCGTGGTTGTGTACAACGCACACGAATGAATCCTTAATAAAACGACAGGATACGAACGAAGGATACGAACAAATACATATGTATATTATATTGCTCTGCTGCTGTTGCTACCACGCTTAGCTTGTTGGCCTGGCCCATCGATGTTCTCTAATAATTTCCTGACTATAAAATTCATTAGACGACACTTTGACAACGATGTTGTCGACGACGACGACGACGACGGCGATGGCTACGACAAAACGACAGCCTCATAGAGAGCATTGACTGCACACAGACTTAGTTAGACAAGGATACGGCTATAGCTACGACTCCGACCGACCCATCGGCCGACCACCTGTAAATGTTGCCGCTGTCTAGTCAGTCACGGATGCTTGCTAACTGCCAACTACGCGCGTCTATTGCCACTTGGGCGGCAGCTCCATACCTTCATCCAGCCGTACAATTGTTGTCGTAGTCTCTACGTCCGTCCCAAACCCCATTTCACATGTGCTCTAAACTGCTTGCTGCGGTTGTTGTTTTTATCAAAGTCATTAAATTAGCTTCAAGTTGTCATTAAATTTAATGTGAGTTCACTTCGATTTTGAATCAGATTTCGTTTTGCTCTTTTTGGGTGTTCCTCAATTCCTCAAAAAACCCCATTGTGGCATTAGTTTTATGAGCGCATAAATTTCTAGACTGCTGCACAAGTTCATTAGCAACTGGAAATCAAGATAATCGAATAAGAACAAAACAGATGGTTTTATCGACTAGTCTCCAAACTTTAAGTGGGTTGGCTATGATAGGCTTTAAAGTAAAAAACGTAATTGATATTAATTTGGTGGCACTAATTTGATGACAGTTCGATATTTGGACAATAAACAATTTAATCGATTTAAATTCGAGAGAATTAGGTTGAACGCTAATGTAAGCCAAATGGGTGGTATATGGTTAAAGATTGGTTTTAAAAATCGAGGAAAATTTTAAATGTGTGCCTAGAATAGCTCTAGTCGAGGTTGTTGTTAATGATAAGATAAGTAATGGTAACAATCTGCATTTTAAGCGAGATCATATTGAAGTTGCCTTGAGTATTTCCTCATTTCGATTGAATTCTGCAATAGTTCTTTTTTTAGGCAGAAGAATGTCTCGGTTGATGTTAATGATAGGATAAGTCTTAAGAGAGACGAAATAGTTAAGTTGTCTAGAGGGTTTCCTTTACATTAATGGTACCGATCTTTATTTTAAACGAGATGATAGTTGTGTTATCTGGGTCATTTGTAGACAGAAGAAATAATCGTAGTGAAGTAAATAAGCAGCAGGCAGACTGAAGCAGTAGCATACACTTATACTATAACACTCAGATCTCTAAATAATTAAAATCTTTGGAAGAGAGAGGTTAGTGCACGTCATGACAGTCACATAACAAAAAGTGAGGAAGCTTGGATAGAGTCCAAGAGAGCTGCTTTTGAAACTTCGGTAGGTAGTAGATGGGTTTCAACTGTTTTTGGAACAACTTTCTGTTTCACAAGTTGATACAATTCTTATTTCTTCCGATATTTTTAACTGCAGCTGCTAAGAAAGCCTTAGTTTGTTTTGAAAATGAAACTGTATATTTATAGCTGTGTCTTTCAAGTGAGTTACAGCTGACTGCCGACATCCTCGGAGTCATCATCATCATCAGCACCATCATCTACTTTGATCATTTGTTTGTACGCAGCATCTCTGCAAACACCCTGACTCCCTATCGGGGTGCCATTGAAGAGCACTTCTCAACTAGCAGCTGTCATATTATGCCTAAAACTGTCAGCGAAAGACTGTCAAAGGAAACAAGCAAGCTTTCAGCTTTAGAGCTGTAGATGAACAACTGTGTTCAAGTGCTCAGGTGTGACAGGGATTCAGCAGGCATCCAGTTGGGCTCCCAAAAGCCAAAAGCAAGCAAATGCACAAAGCACGCGGCGTCTTGAATTGACAGCAAAGCGACTCGAGAGCTGGAGTGCTTGGGAGCGGCTGGTGTCACATTTAATTCAATTGCAAAAAAAAATAAAAATCGCAACAATTGCAAAAAAGTTGCGCTGGTGTGTATGTGTGTGTGGAAAGTGAGCAAACAAACAAAGCGCAGAGAAATAAGGAACAAAGCTAAAGGAAAAGTCAAAGGCGGAGATAGAAAGAAGGATGGCATTCGCAGCAAGTGACGCGACAGCGCACGGATATGTCACACAAAGCAGACACACACACGCAGCTGCACTCACTTCCACTTTCTCTCTCCCGCGCTCTCGTCTTCGCACACATGAGCAGAGTAATGACAAACACTCGAAAAAGTTTTTGCATGCTTCGAGAGCAATGCCATTTGGGGCGCTAAAGACAGCTGCGAGGCATGCACACCCACACATTCACACGCTCACACACACACACTCAAATGCACACAAAAACGTTCTTACTCTCTCTTTTTGACTTTCACACACATGCACACACACACGCACGCATACTTGAGCAAATTTGAATTGACAACGCATTTCCGCTTCAGTAAAGATGACGCCGCCTCACACGCCTGTCAGCAAACGCAACTTGTTTAACTCTCAGTGAGAGAAATCCCTCGTAAAACATGATTACAAATATCTTTCTCATTTCTTTAGTTACTCTTCTTTTTCGCTTATACACTGCTTTTTGTGGTAAACTGTATGTTGCGTTTGTGCAACTGTTTGGCACGTTAGGAGCTATCGTAATATTGAATATTTATCGGCTCGCTCTCTAAACTTTAAATTGTTTCGCGAAAATGTTAGCCTTAGAAAGAAAACATTGTTACATAAATTTTCTTTTCAGCTTTCATCGGCATTCATCGAGTAAATGTAGTTTCGATTATTGAGTATCTTCAAGTCGTTCACATCTCACTCCTTAACTGTAGCAATTTTTGGCCTACACATTTGACAATATTATTTCTTTTTTTTGGAATTTTTGCGCATATGCCGCCGGAAATGTCAAGGAAATGCATAAAAGAAAATGCTCTTATAGATTTTCATGTTGCCTTGACAGGGCTTACATCATACGCGCTTCCCCGTACGGAGCAAGCGAAGCTTACTCACGCTACGGCTGCCTCCCTCGTCCTCGTTGCCTTTGGCGTGCAATTGCCAAATAATGTCGCATCATGAATGATTTAAAATACCGAAGAGTGTGCGGGTGTTACGGCGACACATTTTAAATATTTAATGCAAAAATAAAGCTGATTTTATTTTGCACGATATTTTTTCTTTTGCATATTGCTGTATCTGACTGACTTCTGTCGATATGCACAAAAAAAAAAATAGTCACGAAAAACTTGTTAAAATTGGCGCGTGAAATATTTTAAAGCCTGCTGCGCGTAGCAGCACATCCTGTAGCCCCAAACCCCATGCACAGCTTCCATGTATCATGCAATATTTATGGCAAAACAATGGCAACTGAACATGCAAAAGCGTTTTCCCTCGAAAAGGGTTGTCGGGCTGTTTGGGCGGCTGCTGCTGCTGGGACATGGGGTCCATGGAAGGCACATAGGCAAACATTTTCCTTGAAATATGGCACAACAAATTTGCCAACAAAAACAACAGCAGCCGAAGCAGCAGGCACAAGGGAAAAGTGAGTTGCGGAAAATACACAAAAAAAACGGTGTGAAAGACAAAGTCAACTTTTGGCCCCCAAACAGTTTAGCAGTAGTAGTGCCGGTACAAGAAAAACTGCATGAATGTCAAGCCTGCTCCTGCCAACAGGCTGCGTCGGCCGCAGTTTGACTTTTGGCCTATGTGAGTGAGCGTGCGAGAGTGAGAGTGAACAAAAGCGCAAGAGACAAGAGCTGTCGTCTCTGCCGCACTTCTCCGGAGTGCGAATATTTTTTTGCACACTTTCGTTGCGCTTTAAATTGAAGTTCGTTTTAATTTCTTTGCTACATTTAAGCTACACATTTTCACACTTTATCGGCTTGCATGCTCAACCCCTCTGCACGTCGCAGTGCACAGTGACACTCTCCGGCTCTCTGGCAGTCAGTGTTTGTTTGTTTGTCTGTTTGCTTGTTTGTGTGTTTGCTTGTTTGCTTTGCCTGCATGTCTATCAAATGAATTATTTGCATAGTTTTGGGCGCAGAGCACAAAAATCAACAACTGCCGTTGCTAAAATTGCAATTCGCATTGAAACTTGCATCATGAGCTTTTATAGTTGTCCATGTGGGGATTTGCAGTCCATTTTTTTTGCTGTTTTTATTTTCATCAGACTAAGCAGGAATTGAATGGATTTGTAGCACGCTAGTAGTCACCGTGTAAATATTTATACAATGCCTGAATAAGTTTTAAATATGTTTGCAGCTAGAATGCATTTGCAGCGACAGCTTAATGCCTCATATGCTCGATTTAGAAATAGAATACACTTCATGCTTTAAACTCCTAGTATACTCAGTATATTATGTTCCAGCAAAGCTTTCGTTAGTCGGCATAGTCGGCTACACTTGAAACTTTCGCTGCGCATATTCCGCATATTCATATTCAGCCTTTTATGAATTTTACTCATAAAAAAATCCTTGCCCTTAGACGACACTTGAGCTGGCCAACTATTTTGTGAGCAACTTGATTAAAAACATTCGCCATCTGCGCTGGCAATGAACCAAGAATCTTTTACCAAAAACAGCAAAAAAAAAAAATGAACAAAAAAGCGAATATAAATGACTTTCATTTAGCGCCAAAAAGCATGAACGGAAACGACAAACTATGGTCGCGCCTTCCCCTGGAACGAGCCCAAAAACGTTCCGAAAACTTTTCAAATAGACATTTTCAAAAGCAAACTTTTTTATCAGCAACAGCCGCTGTTACTAGTAGCTTGGCTAGCTTGTTCCTAGTCGGCCGGAAGTTTAGCTGCCATTTTGGACCAAGCTATGGACAGACGCGATGTGGTCTGGTCATTTTCCAGTGTGGGTTTGCAGCAGACTGTGCACAATTTATGATGTATGCAGAGGCTATTGCAGAGGCTTCTGGTGTATATATCAGTGGGCGGTCATGTCGTACTGAGTTTGGTTTGGCGCTCCGGTTTCAACTGCCATTTGTGACACCCGCATTTATGTGCGACTATTTGGTTTATTTCAAATAGAATCTCACACAAATGCTTCCATACACACACACACACACTCATACACTCATACACACGCATTTGGACACTTAGTGGTCTTTATTGGTTTGACTGTTTTGGTTGCTGTTGCGCTCTACGAGCGGCTGCTGTCGAGCTGCACCCAGTCCTGTGGTTGCTCACTGCAGCCGGGGACCTTTTTTCAAACATTTCATTCAATTTTGCTGCCAGTAGTGTCTAACATCACTCCTCACTCCCCACTCACCACTCTCCACTCAACATAAACACAAATACCTTTACAATTACCACACATTCACTCTTCCACGCACACACACACACACATTATAGTTTATATAGTTTGCGGTCTGGTCAGCTTATGTACATATATATTAAATGTGAACTAAACCGAGGAGACTGCTCTTGTTGCTGCCCAACAGTCCTGTCCTGTCCTGCCCTGTCCTGCCCTGACCTATTCTGTCGACCTAATCTGACTCCGGCTAACCCCAAAATGAAAACCCACCCAACTGCGTCTCGTACTCAATTCGAGTGCTAATTTTAAATGTATATGGATATTTTATTGCAGCCATTAGAGTTATTACTTGTTATTGTAGTCCTTTCTGTACCTAATATTAGTCTCTAGAGTGGAGTTTAAATACTTTCAACTATCAAATCTTTCGGTCTTTGTTTAAAGCCAAACTGAAAAATATCATCGGAACTGTTCCAGAACGCTCTGACTTTCCGATTTTTAAGCGAGTTGTAATCAACACAGGACAAAATTCAGACCCTTAGTCTAAGTTAGTTACAAGTGAGTAACAGTCTCTACAAAAGGATCAAAATTGAACAGCAGCGAAGATCGAGAGGGCTGCCGCATAGCCATAAAATCCAGCAAAGCTGCCCTAAAGTCCTTGCTCTATCTAGCGATCAAGTGAGCACTTGAACTTGGTGCGAGGAAATACAACTGTCGTAGGGGATTTGAGTATCTGCAATAGGGAAACTAAGGTGAAAACTCATGTAGGCGAGCGTTACACACCCAAGACCATAATGTGTTATTCTCGATCGAACTCAGAACAAGCCTTAACCTCTAGGCCAACACTATTTCGATAACTGAACTATAATATATTCCTTAATTCCCACACCATTTAATATACAAAATTCGATAAGTTGGCGCTTACTGTCAACTGCTAAGCACAAAAACAAACTACCATAATCTGTACCCATTCCAAACAACTTGAGTGTCCATTTGCACTAGATTCGCTCTCGTTCCACAACACCGTGTCTCTAGCTCCCACTCTTCTCGCTCTATCTCTCTCTCCAAACGGCAATTTGTTTTAGAGCTGCTGAGTGCTTTTGGTTAGCTGCCCGCCATTTGGATTTCTTTTGTCCCAACACGTACGGCTATTTATTGCCATTTTCCTATGGTCCAGCACAGGTTGCCAGCGAACAGCAACAGCAAATTTGGCCCGTTCCAATGTTCCCAGGCACTCTACGTTACTCGCAACAATTTCGCATAAATCAAAATAACTGTCAACGGAAGCGGCGTCCGCATAGTTTGGACCAGGATGGAGCAAAGGCACGCAAAAAAAAAAACACATGGAACAAAAAAAAGGCGAAAACCGAACCAGGGGTTAAGTAACAACAACAGCAAAAAAATCAAAGCTAGCCGGAGCGTAGCGAACAGGAAGGAGCTTTTGCTGATGCTGTTGCAAAATTCGAATCCGGTGTGTCGCATAATTTTGTGCACATGAAGCAACTGCTAGCTGAAAGTGTTGCTGCAGGAATGGTTGTTTTTGGTAGGGATTGCCATTTTGTAGCCAATTTTTTGCCATTTGTTTGCCACTTTGCATTAGGTAATGGCGGTGGCGGCGGCGGCGACACCGACACCGACAACGGCTTTGTTGTAATTAATTGGTCAAGTTCTGTGGTCAGCAGCAAGACCACAATGGAGTTTTTCCCCAAGTTCGGTTACATATTGATTTTGTAGCTTTAAGTAATTGGCTTTGGCTCTCCAAAACTGGGAGTAATTGCAGCACACCCACAAAGTCAATAGCTTAATAACTCGCCACTCGGTATGTACAATATTTTATTATCATTTACACAAATGAAAATGCCTTATCCCAAAACTTCCCAACCCTGCTTGGGGCTAATGAACCATGGCAGTGGGAGCTGAAATGCGGCAACAGCCGTCGTTGACGTTGCCGCTAACGCACATCATTATGCGCAGCATTTTTATGAAGTTTTCATAAAAACCTACAGCAAGGCAGGAGCGGCAATGTGAAGTGAATGAACACACATCTTCTGTCCGTTTGCCTTTTTTGGCCCAATCAAAAATTAATGAGTGCCAGGCGCTTAGAGGTGATAAATCACCTTGACAAAGGCAGCAAACAGCAGCAACCAGAAGCTAAGCACCACTGCACAGTGGTCTAATTTCGTACAAAATGCCAACAAAAATGAGCAACTTTTTCAATTGTTGCAACTATTGAGACATCTGCAATGAGAAATAGACGATTGCGAAAGCTATGGCCGATAAATTCGAGAATTCGCTTGTCAGTCTCTAAAATCCCTTTAATGGCAACATACAATACAATACATTATTTTTGTGCCACTGTGCAGTGGCTTCAACGAGGCAGCTGGTGCTGTTATTTCATCTGTTTGACTTCATTCCACTTGGTTTCTTGCTAGTTGCTTTTCTCACAATAACAATGAATGTCACTTTTTGTAATTTGCTTTAATTGCGTGCCAAACAGAGCTAATCTCGAAATGATGCCACAACACAAACTTGCAACACTTTTCAACACCGTGGCGCTTTAAACTCGCATCGATAAGTCAACAACACACCAGCCCCCCTTCCTGCTCACTTCAAGCACAGGCGTAGTAAAATTAATTGCCAAGTAATACGTTAGCAAGCGGCAAGGAGCAAAAGAAAATAAATATTAGCCCCCAAATGTATGCTACGTTTTGTGTTTCGCCATTGACTGACTGGCTGACTGTCTTGCCACCTGGTGGCACGCTTTGCTAACTTGCCACACAGACACAAGCACACGCAGCAGACACATTTACAAGCAGCATGACGTGGTATTTATTAATTTCTTTGACAAATCTGTTGCATACTTGCTGGCGCGCACTGTGGATGTGGTTGCTCTTCTTATTGCTGTCGTCCTTGCCCTCGTCGTTCGCATGGTCTCCGTCGTCCATGCTGCGGCTGCTGTTTTTGAGCACTTTGTCAAACTTTTGAACAACAACAACAGCAACGAGGCGCTCAAGTTCGTTCGTTGCGGGCCAAGTGCGGGCGTGGGGGTCACAAAAGTTGCTAAATGCGCTGCCATTACACAGACACACCAACAGTGGCGCTCTCAAGTATCCATCCACACACACACACACACACGCACACACAGCCATACACTCTCTCACACAAATCACTTGAAAAACGCAAAAGTAATAAACTTAATTGGTTTGTTCGCAGTCACTTTGCTCGCCTGCTCGCTCACATTAACACCCTGGCTCTCTGCCACTCTCACAACATATCTTTGCATCTCCCTCCCGCCCAGTGTGGCATACGCCCACTCCATGCTATCACTCACTCTCTGGCCCACTTGAGCTCTACATTGCGTTGCGTTTTGCGCTTTTAAGTAGCAAAGTTTTTTACTCTTCATCTCGCTCTCTCTCTCTTTCTCTCTCTCGCTCCCCAACACTCGTTCGCTTTTCAGCTAAAGTGTTGAAGTTTGCTGTTCGAGTGGCTGGCAACAACAACAAAAACAACAGCAAAAAAAAAGAAAATAAAAACAAAGCATAATAAAAAACAACAAGTAAAAGATGCGGCAAAAAGTAGCAAAAAACAAATAGAAAACAAAATAGAAAAACTTTTTCCTGCATTCGTTTTGTATACAAAATATCGCTCATACGCTACGTTAGCCGGCTCTCCCCCTAACTCACTCCCCAGATGTTCGATTGCGCCATTTAACTGCTTATTATTTTATTTAATGAATCTGTTTGGGTTTGCTCACAAGTTCTCACATGCTAGAAGACAGTGGCGCCGCGAGCAAAGTCAACTCTTAATTTGGAAAATTCAGCATAGAAAACAGCTTATGGGCAAGTCCAAATCAACCTGCTTAACCACGCCACTGATACAATATACACCGCATCTCAAAGTTTTTCAAAATGTTTTAGTTTTTCGGCTCATCTTGATTTCTCAGTTTTACGTTTGTATTTTGTTCTCTATCTCCCTGCCTTTCTCTGTCTCTTTTCTGAGTTTTACATTTTTGAGCGCCGAGTTCGCAGTTTATTTCAAAAGTTTTTTGTTACTGCTGCTAGACTTTTTATTGCAACATTTTGTCTCTGTGCTCTTCTGTAGCCTGAGTAATGGATATTTTATAATGAATTTTGGTACGAACAATGCGCGGCAAAAACGCAGCAAATCTGCGTACAAAGTTTTACTTAGTTTTTTGGGGTTTCTTTTTTTGCAATCTTCCATTTGGCATTTTGTGGGCTGTCAAATGGTTTCCTTATGCATATGTATCAATTGTGGTTTGGGCATTTGGCGGTCGTATACAAATTTATACGGTTTCACTTGTGGTTACCAAAAGTGTTTTCAAATGATATTTGTTTTGTGTAATTTAAAAGCTAATTTGGCAATGTAAAAAGCGCATGGGAAAGTGTGAAGTTCGATGAAGCAGAACAACAATTTAAACAGTTCTGACGAATTGTTACTTGCAAAGAGACCGCCACAAATAATGAATGCAATGACAACAACAGGTTGGATACTATTTGTAGTATCTACAACAAATATGCTCTAAATTTTAGATTAAAACTTTTTAACTAAATCAACTTATCAAACAGTACAGCGCTATTCATAGCAGAGTTCCAGAATACCAACTATAGTTTTCGTGTCCTTAAATGTTGCCATGTTTTTAGCTATGAACTGCTCTTCTTCCATCAATGGCCAATAATTTGCCATATTTTTGCAACACTTAGTTGCCAGTACGACCAAAGCGCGCGAATTGCCGGCACATAATTATTGCCTACTTTTCGGCAGCAAGTTGGCCAAGTAGCATCAACGGCAGTAGATTTTAAAACAATTTCGACGTTAGAAACTAAAACTTTTGCACATATTCGCCAGCACAGATACACACTCTCTCTCGCTCTCTCTCCCACACACATGGACAAACTCCAACGACTTTGGCGAAATGGCGTCCAAACAGGGAAGCACAGGTAAAGGCGTTTCATAATGTAAACGCGAAAAAGCGTGCAAAGTTTGCGTTGAGAATATTCACAAGGACTGCAGCGAGTTTGTTGGGTTTATTTTGAGGTTCGGGCATAAACGTTGGAGGTTTTTGGCTTGGCACTTACGACTAATTGAAGTTAAGACCCGACGCTGCGTTGCGTGTGTGTCTGCCATGTAAACTCACCTGCAAAGAGAAGGAGTGGAGAGTGCGAGTGGGTGAGTGGGTGAGCGAGTTGAGAAAGTGTTGCATTAGTAGAGCTGTAAAAAGTTAGCAAAGACGACGGCGACGCTATGCGTGTTTTGGCAGATAAAGTTGCTATGAGTTAGTAAAATCGTGTAAATTATGCTTAATAGATAAAAGTAGTAAAAAAAGGAACAACTTCCACAACAACAACAACGACAAGCGTAACGAAAGGACTAAAAACCGACATGGGGTCTAGACATTGGAGTGCAGACTAACGGCAGCTCTGGGTCTTACGAGTTAAAGTTCCAATGCAATAAATTATTCTCTACATTGAGTAAGACTTAAAGCTTGCAACTTTAAGTTGCATGAATTTTGATGAGCTGCTGGCTGGCTGCCTTTGACTTGTCTGTTTCGTTGGTATCTCGCTTTGCCCATGTCACGTGTCAAATAAAACTCAAATTTGGCTACGAGCTGCGACTATGGGATGGAGTGAGAGGGAGGCAGAGTGTCTGCACAGTGCATCATAAAGGTATTGCAACTTGACAAATGAACTTGGCCGTAAAGTTTACCTTTACTCTATGCTTAGCCATAGGCTTGCCATCTTGTACTCTTTGGTATATATAGAGACAGTGCACTGAAAAAAAATTGCTCTTCGTTCAACAGCAATTTCTTTGTCTGACGCAAACGGTACTCTGCTTTTCCTCGCAGTGTATTAAATGTTATTTCTTTTCTTGCATTTTTAAAGCCTTCAGGCAAAAGTAATAAAGCAAAATCCCTGAGACTTTGTTGTGGCCAACAAATGAACTGAAACTGCAAGGCAAAAGACGCGTAGTGGAGCAACCACAGACATGGTCTGTCAGTTCAGTCAATGGCCCACAACTACTGGCTACTACTGACTACCGGTGCGCTGTCTATCTCGGGAATCTTTCGAAACTGCTGCTGACCAGCGTTGTTGTGTAGCAGGCAGAGCAGCTTTTAACCCAAACAAACGCACAAACCATATGATGCGATTGGATCTATATGAGACTGCCACAACTACTACGAAACTAACTCACATGGCACACTGAAATCCACTAAAGATTTGTGTTTAAAAGGGAATAGGGCCAGACGCTGATGATGTTTACCTGTTTGGCACACAGAGCGTCCAGCCAGCCAGCCAGCCAGCCAGCCTAGGCTTCGGAGTCTGGCAGAAAAAGGCCATAAAAACAAAAGACAAATAAAACTAAGACACAGGCGAACTGCCGAGGAACAGGCCAAGTAAGGCAAGTTTGTCAGACAAACAGACATCGCACTGCAAGAAGACGTAGAGACAGAGACACTGAGACACTGAGAGCCAAAGTCAAACGAGGCGCACGAACTAATGTGGAAATTCAGGTTAAACAGGGTTCTCGATTCTCTTTCGTTTTTTTTTTCTTCGCTCCTCCAGTTGTTTTTGTTTTTTAGCAAGCTGCTGCCAAGTGCATGAAGCAGAGAAGCAAAGAGAGCTCAAGATGAAAAGCAAAAGAGTGATAGGCAAGAAGGCACACAAAGGATGGTGGCAGTGTTGCAAAGTCATAACTCAAAAGTCTAATAGCAGCCAAAGTAGTTGCAGCTAGTGGCAGAGTGGCTCAGGCAGCAGCCGCAGACAGCGCATACATACGGAGAGTCTTACACACGCTGATACACCCGCTACACCTTTTGCACACCCTGCACAGCCGTGTCCTTTGCACGCCCGAGACAAACATGTGACTTAATAGTTGCCTCAATGTGGCTGCTATCACAAAAAAAAAGAAGGAACTCAAATAGTAGACAGAAGAGTACTGACTTGGAAAAAAACCAAAGTTAAATGACACTGAGTGACTCTCTTTAGAAGCTTTGGAGTTGAGAAGGAGCAAATTAGTAAGCGATTGTTCTGTTAGGAGAAGCCTCAACAGGCAATATATAGACAGCAATTCTTCGGCAACCTGGCCTGTCTAAAAATAATCGTAGAGTCTTTACTCATGGCAAATAAGTTCCCGACGTCTTTTTCCAATCTATGTAATAATTTATGCTATTTTTTAAATTGAGTTTGTTCACAACTTCTCTACCAACTGAGAAGTCTTTTTTTAATCTTGCTTGTGCCTTTTGTCCAAACGCCTTTCTAAGTATGGGATATGCTTCATTAAGAAGACGAGAATTTTCAAAGTTTACTATAGAGAAACAGTTTTCGATATAGACAATATAATAAGCTTCCATTTCGACAAAATACATTTCTTACAAGTAGAAATTCTTCAAAAGATTTTGATGAAATACGAAACACACGTGAGTAAAGTTGCTTAAAGTATATAGGGGTGCTGCATCTAGTGCATAAGTTATGCGGTGTTGCATTGTTTAAATAGAAATTTGGATTTGTTGGAGTCTCATTTAAATAAAATTAAATCAATAAACTGTTCAGCTAAATACCTCGAAAACCGTAGGAATTTAGGTTAAGATATAGTCATGATTCAACAAACGTCAACTTTTGAGGATAAAATCGCATAGGTTGATTAAGTTTTATGATTCTAGCTCACATGATCTTCGAGATCTAGGTGCTCATACATATGACGAAGCTGGACTCTTTACATAGTCGAGTTCACCTTTATGGGTAGAGTATAAAATGTATTTGAAAAGCAAAAGCAAAAGCAACGCAAAATGAAGCAAAGGTATCAGACGTTCTTACTACGAAATCACAAGCAGTTACCCAAATACACACACACGCATACACAGATACACACTCACACACACACACTTACATACTGTTGCATATTAAACATATGTTGCACGGTTTGTTGTAGTTGCTATTGTTGTTGTTGTTGCAGGTTTAGTGTCGTCTCAGCAGGTTGTCTCGGCTTGGTTGTGGCCTGAACAGCCGCAAAAAAAAAATCGAATCGCCTCTGCCGCATGCGTCTCGGGTCCAAATGGTAAATGGCATTTGGGGACAACAACAAAAATAACAACAACAAAGCAAACAACAAAAAACAAAGCAAGCAACAACAAAAACAACATGAACAGCTGAGCTCTTCATGCCTCTTCTTCTGTTGCTTCTTCTTCTCGAGACTTCAACCGAATTTCATTTTACAAAATTCTCTTTACTTAAGTGTGAGTGACACCGTGTGCGTGTGTGTGTTTCTCTGGATTTTGTGCATAGAGCGCAGCGTCTGCGGTTTTTTTCCTTTGCCTGAGAAACTCTTTTGTAAAAATAAAAAAAAAAACAAGAACTGTTAAAAAAAAGTGTTAAGTAGCAAGACGATTCTGATGGGTTTTTGGATACTCCTTGTCGGGTGTTGTTGTGTGTAGTGTTGGCTATAGAGTGTGTATGTGTGTGTGTGTGTGTGTGTGTGTGTGTGTGTGTGTGTGTGTGTGTGTGTGTGTGTGCGTGTGGGTAGTTCCGACTTGCCGCCTGTCACTTCCAAACCTGTCAGCAAACTGGCAAAGTGTGCTAAAGCTGGTGGAGAATGTTAAACCTGAAGGAAACATGAAAGTTTGCAACTTGAAAACTTAAAATACCCAAATAGGAGGTGTTCCTTCTGCTTTTTTTAGGGCAAAATGTTATTCCACTTGGAATCAAATTTCAAAGTTTGTAGAAACTATTAGAAATATAAACGAAAGTTGGCACTATATGGTAACAGATCTGCGTAGAAAGTAGTTTCGAATATTCTTAGTTTAAAGAGAACAAGAAGTTCGATAAATAAGTTTTTGCTTCACAATGAATTTGAAAGAAAATCCATATCCAATCCGTCGCGTTAAAATCCATAGAAATTCTGCAACTATTTTCCCCAAGGTTTGGTGCTGTTAATCTCAGTTACGCAAGAACATCTTTGAATTCACAATTAATTTATTCCAAAGGATTTTTACATCGACTCAAATGTATGAACATAACTCACGCGTACAATATCTGGTAAAAATTCGAAGCACATTTTATTCCCCACACTTACGACTTTAAAAGTTTAAGATTTCAGCCCAAAACTTGATCTTAATAGCAATTTAGACATTTAAACTATTGCCCCACCGCAGCACTATCCATTGGCATGCGTTCCTTTTAACAAGTCAACTATAACAATTTTCGTCTTCTCATGTTACCCTTAACCACAAAAACCCTTTTTCATTGTCAGAATGATGACCCTCCCCCCCCTGCCTCCCTCAAGCCGTATACGTAAGTAAAACTATTTTCAATATTTTCACAGCGTAGTCTAGAGTTTGCTCCATGTCGACTTTATCACACTGCTGTAGGCCGGAACCAACCACCAAAGAGAACGACGACGTTGATATTACCAAACCACTTAACCCTTTTTATAGACTTTGACTTGGCCAAGCAGCGGCTAATTCTTGATTGCCCTCATTTCATGCCACACTCCATAAACTCCCTAATTGCACAAAAACGTAATACTCCAAAAGTACCCGGCTACAGTTGGTAAAATGCTTTTTTTGGCTAGTCATATAAATGTTATACGAACTTGTGCCAAAATAGAGGGGGTGCACCCCCACCACGGCTTTACTACCTTTACGGGAAAACTTATATTGCACTAGTCATGGGCTCCGCAATGACCAGCCCAAGTAGCAAATAAATTTCCTTATGCTTGTGTGATTTGCTCCGTAGGAGGAGGGCAACAACACATACATACATACATACATATAACTTACTGCCACGCCTGCTACGCCTCCGCCTCTACAAAGGTAATATTTAAGGCAACTTTTTGGAGAAACTAACGGGCAACATTTTACTTACAGTTCAAACACATAGTCCCTCTCTCCCATGGCACGCATACGTGGAAAAGACATAAAAATCAAGCAAACTTTTCCAGAGTTCCAACTTTTCCCTCAGCTTGCGAGTGTTGACAAAGGCCATGATGCAGTCAGTCAGTGTTGTATTATGCTGGTGACTAAGGGCGGTGGCCACTAAACGTGTGTGGGCGTGTTCTTTGGACTTTGGACTCGCTTTTGATAAATGTAACGGTGCAAAAGTAAAAGTGAAAATGGCAGCAAATTAAACGCACAGAAGAAACTTGAAAAAGCCCAAGCTGAGCGGGTAGCGCACTGCTGAGCAGAGTGAATGATGTCGAAATGGGTTGGCCCACGGGTGGTGACAGGGTGGGCCCACACTGCATGGGCGAGGAGGAAATGCGGCCGACGCGTCAGGGACGCGGCACGGTCATTACAGGGCTCGTTGACGTTTGTACCTTTTCTTGCAATTTTAATTAAAATCGGAAAATTATTTTATGATTTAAGCGCACTGTGAGTACGCGCTGCTGCTGCTGTTGTTTTATAGCAAAAAATGAAATTAAAGTCTTTACTTTCAAGTTTTTTTTGGGGGGAGTAACCCTGGAAACGTTGTATATGTCTAAGTAAGCAGCAATTTAAAGAGTTGCGAAAAGTTTTCCCTCCCCGACGAAAAATAAATGTATGTATGCAATTTCTTCTTTACTATATTTATTTATTTTATTTTTATTTTTTTTTCTTGTACTTTCGCAACTGCCAAAAACACGCGCATTTCCAAGTGTTTTTTTGTGTAGCTTGCCCAAAATTTACATAATCTTAATGCAAAGTGACTGGGGTAAGTTTTAGGTGCAGAAGGAAGAGAAGTGGGAAGATGTGAAATGTGGGAGTTGTATGGGAATAGGGCAAATTCAAAGGCGCAGACAGGGCCGCATCAACAGCAACAAACACTTGAAGTGCCAGAACAGAGCAATGACACTGATGGCATAAACAACTTGAGTTCTTTTTAGTTCGAAATCTTTTTATTTTTAATACTCTCACTGTGGCTGGAGTTAAATGCTTCCAAAAGCTTGTTATACGAAAATAGCTCGAAGAATCTTCAATATTCGCCTAGCTAGTCTTACAATTATTTTCTTTCAAAGATTTCTAGTTAGCAAATAGATATCAATTTATAGCAGAAGTCATGTAAGATGTTATAGTTACTGTGTGGCCCATTGTGCCATATAGTTACTGTACTGAGCACAGATAGACTCGTCTATAGGACGAATACTTCTCTTCCAACGTTCCACAAATCACAATCTGATGGTGAGGAGAATAACCGTAGCGGTTAGTAGGTGAGGAGGTACAACAGATTGTAGAATATCTTTAATATTGTGCAAAAAGCCTGCTGAATCTTAAAAGAAGGGACTACAGGAAACCAAAAGTAGTGCTGATATAGGCTGTGGCATTTTATTTGCACTGTAGAATCTGTTGAGGTAAATGCAAAGAAATAAAAGAGGAGTGGGGAATAAGATTGAAGAACTCTTAGAAGCTGTTCTTTAGAAAAGCTTTCCCAGAATCCTACAAAAGTGACCATGTTACGCTATAGGCCTAATTGCTACCCCTAACTGCATCTCAAAAATAATTTTCTCAAACTTTACTTTTCCCAAAAGCAATTCAATAAAGTTGCCATTTTGGGATATTTGCGTCACTTTTAATTCTATGAAAATCGCACAAGCTGCTGCCACAAAGTGTATCTTGTATTCGTTGCGCTTACTTAATGCGACTTGCAGCTTCTGGGTGGCACAATCTTCATCTTCAACTTTAGATCGTATAGAAATTCTACAGTGCCTGCAAATAACGAGTTCTCATATGCATACGCAAAGTACGGGAAAGAAACAACAATAACAACAAATGCTAATAGTTGCACGATTATTGGTTTTGGGATTGGGAGAGAAGTCGGGCGACCGCTAAAAGTCAATTGACTGTTAAAAGCCAAGCAAGTTTAATTTCCAAATAAAAGGGCTGCGATTTCTTGGGCACACGGGTGTGACAAAAGGCAACAATCCCCGCTGTAGCCCGTTGTTAAATGGCTCGGGCCAGGGTTTGGCCCAAAAGGCAGCAGCAGTGGCAACCACACCGCAGCAGTAAATAGTACCAGGGGTAACAACTACTATTAAGGCACACGTCTTAAAGGAGACCCACAAAAATATGCAGCACTTGAGACAATACGGGCGTGCTTTGTCAACCCTTTCGAATTGTTTCTTCTCTTGTCGTTGTTGTCGCTTTTGTCGTCGTCGTCGTCGTCGTCTTTGAGACCAATGCAACATCGTGTTATCTTGTGGCTTGTAATGCTCCAGGCCTATTCAATTTGCCACACGCAGCACTATTAGTGAAGTTTTCATTCGAATGCATCAAATTTATAGATATACATTCAAAATATATCTGAGAATTGACAGTCGTTAGCATAATTACTACACAAGGCTTAGTGGGAAAACTAAGGGTGAGTTTTTTTTCGTATTGGATTTCGATTTGCGCTGGGGTTCTGTGTGTAAGCTAATACCTGGCACACACCCTGCGAATGTCAACAAATATATTCCGGCCGCTGAGCTGGTGTATTATATCCTGCAACTCCCCGTCAACGACTCAGCTCGACCTCCAACCCAGCTGTCCCATTTACATTGTATACATTGTCATTTGATGGAAGGCGATGGCATAAAAACACACGGAGTGTGTAGGAAATTTAAATTTGTCCAAGTTTAGAGCCTTATCCCCGGAGGGCAACAGCTGGGAGCAGGAGGAAAGAAATACAACATTGAGCTACGGGCTTGTTGCCACTGTGGTTTAACTTTGCGCATCGCTGCATCGAACATATGATGTTAATTTCTTGTTTTGTTTCTAAGGAAATGGGCTTACAGCCAACAAGAAAAGGCAACTTTGCGAAGGTAGGAGTGAGACTGGGAATAAAAACAGGAGTGATATGTAGTTCCGTGAGTGTTAAAGACAGCCCACAGCGATTTACAGCGGCTTAGGGGAGTAGAGAAGCGCTTTGAACTTTTTTGTTCAAGAGAGATGACCAAATTTTAAAGAAACACCTAACTTAACCTACATTCCCATTGGAACTTTTCGTAGGGTGTAAGCTAGACTACTCCCCCCGTTAAGCCCTGTCGAAAAACTAAAGTTTAGTCAATAACTATCATGTTGGCTGCCACCACAATATCACGCAGACAAATCCCGTGCAACATTTTAACAAGTAAGTTGCAAGTAAACTTAAGACCAGCCGCAGTAAAACTCCGCCCATAATTAAGTGTCCTTCCAACACAACTTTCAACTCGTTTTCCTATTTAAAAATTAATTTATGCAGACAGTTTTCACAGAATGTCTGAGTGTATCTATCTGCTACTGCCAATTCAAGGCTCTGACCTCTCAGCTTCAAACCCTGCCGCTGTCTTCAAATGGCAGTTGATTTAGTCGCCAAGTGGTTTTCGGATTGAGTTTGGTGCGAAAAGCTTATAAATAGAGTTGTGTGCTAGACTGCACCAGATCATTAACTTGAACGATTTCGAATGCTAACAGCAAATGCTACCCAGGCACGTGATTATATCACGCTGGAATTGAGTTGCTCCTCAAGAGCTCTCATTGAGTGCTGCAAGAAATGAGTTTTGTCGTCGTCGTTGTCGTCGTCGTCGTCATTGGGGGGGAAAAAAAAACTAAATGAAATGTCCAAAATTGGTACAAAGTGTTTGTTATATGTATTCCAGTTGCAATTTGAATTTCACAAACCATTGATTTTTATTTGATTACGATGACAATGGAGCGCAGCCACGACGTCACTCCCGTACACATTCGTAGCTCGTTCCATCAAGCTAAAATAGAGTTTTAGTGCAGGCAAAAAACAGTAGAAATTATTTTCAAAAAAAAATCCTGTTCTCTCTTTTTTTTCGGTAAAACTCGCCCTAAAGCGACAGCTTTACATGTCATTCAAATGCCAGCAATGTAGTTGGTTCTGCTTCGGGTACACCTCTAAAACACCTATCCAGTCCACTGCTATTGTGCTCTATTTGGGGCTTTAGACAGTACGTGAACCCTTTTCTAATACTATCCTGTTGCATTTGAAAAATTTATTGCAGCAGCGTACCGACCCGGCCTGGGACAGTGTTCTATCATAGGGTTGTGTGGCAGGCTGACTGCCTGGGTTGGTTTGTTCCTGGTCGTTTGTTGCCTGTCACGGTAGCCCAGCTGTCGTGCCTGTGCCGCCATAGCACAGCGGGCGTTCTCGTACTCGTCTCCGTTTTGCTGTCAAAAGCATGTCAAAGGCGTCGTCACCAACTCCCCAACGACGTCAATGGGCAATGTCAGTGAGTGCAGCCAGCAGCAAGTCCTTGTCCCTGTCGCCATCGTCGCAGAGCGCATCCTTTTTTCCAGCAAATACAGCAATACAATTGCAAAAAACTTGAGACAATCGAATCAAACTCATTCGCCTGAAATCATCGACGTGTAAAATTACGAGATAACATTGTTAGCTGACTAGCTGGCTGCCAGCCTGAAAGGAATCCAGCACTGTGTCCTGGTTGCTCTCAGCCAGCCAGCCAGCCAGCCAACCAACCATTCGTGGAAATGTGTTTAGGATTTGAAATTGAATCGCGCTACGATGATGGGCGACGCTTAAGCAAGAAATCAACGACACCAATGACGACCACATAAATGTCGAAATATGCAGCAGACTGCTACGTTAACGGGTGGGGGACGAATACGACGTACGTACGTACGAACGTACGTATTGCCAACCAAAAGGGGGGTAACCAAAGGCGGAATGTCAAGCCAATCTCTCAATGCGGTGGGAGCGGCAAGTCGCATTAGTAGTCATGGCATTCACTTCCACTATTTGACTGCACTGCAGATTTCTGAGGTTTTCATTGTTGGTTAGTTGAATTCTGTTGTTTGAATTGTCAGTCAGTCACACAGACAGTTCAGGCATTCTGATGGGCCCCGGGTGTTGACTGAGACTTTGTTTAATTGGTTTATCCTTTTTTCTAACCAGGCAGCACCGAAGACCATCATCATCATCAACCGTTGGGTCTTAGCCAAGCGTAGTGCTCTTTGATTATGATTTGACAATGTGTTGTAATTAAGTTGCATTGTATCAACATTTCTCATGTTGAGGGGTAGATAAAAAATTGAACATGTGTTCTCAGCAAATATAATGAATGGATAACTGTCATGGCTCAAAAGATCGACAAATAGATGAGGGAGGTTCTTTCAAGCATAGCGGCTCTACGTGTTAAAGTTACACGATGCCCCCTGTACACGAAAGCAAGATGTATTCGTTGAACAAGGCGTGTCAATTTAGATAGTGTTAAAATAAGTGAAGTTGTGGTCAGATATGGTACCCTTGAAGCTCAGAGGGTTGCAGTGAAGGCACTACGCCTCGAATTCACTTGATCCCAGTAGAGACTTGAAACTGTCCGAAAGAGACAGTCTGAGAGCCTGCGCCTAACTAGACGATTGAAACATTAGTGTCTTTATCCTTCTAATTTGCTTTCACAACTCGAGCATGCCTAAAACCTTGTTCGCTATGCTGGCCAATTTCCAAGAAAGAAACTCTAGAGAGAATTCAAGTTTTAACTTTTTACGCTTGAAGCAACGCATCGTCCATGACTACTTGGTGGTTGTTGTTGCCCTAGCCTGGCCAAATGCTCAAGATGGCCGGCCACAGATTCATGCACTCAGTCCAAGCACTTGCTGCCTGTCTGCAATTTCCTTGCCACTCTCTCCTGCGGCCATTTCCTTTTGGCCCACCCAAATAGCTAGAGCCAACTTTGGTAGTCGCTGTCTGTCTTGGTCTCGTCGTACCGTCGTACTTGCTTTATTTTTTTCATGTTTAGTTTTTCGTCTCTTCTCGGTTCTTTTTGCTGAGAAATCTGTTTTTAAGTTTTTAGCAATTTAATATTTTAAGTCTCTCCCTTACAAACAAAAAAAAAAGCACAAATTGTTGTTGCAAGGATTACTTTTGGTGTGCATTCTAATAAGCTGCTAATTGGTCGCTGTCTCGGACGACGACGACGACGACGACTCTGACGACGGAGCAACTGCAACAACAATAATAATAACAACAACAACAGCGGTACCAACAGGTCTGACATAACGGCAGCAATATAACTAACGGTATGCACTACCCATAAAGATGCTCATAATTTGCACACCCCTGTCCAGAGGTCCCTCCATGTTGCTTTCAGGCCAAACGCTCTCAGTTTGAAATTTCATTCTCCGAAATAAGAATTTAATAGCTTTCAGATATTGTCTGCATCACTTGAACTCTTTAGCTGGTTCGCGTCGTTGTCTGCGTCCTGCCCCACCCCTTACCGCTGTACCTATTTGTGGCCAGGCTTAAGCATCTTGACGGGTTTTTCTTTATGGTAACTACTATTAAGTTTTCCCCTGCTTAAGTGCTTTTCCAATGAGTCTTGTTGCTTAAAGCGCATTTCGTTGTGTCTCTGCTGCAGGCTGGCATTGAAATCTAAGCTGTTTGCTTCTTCGTCTCGAACCTCAGCTTAGCTCTGGAAATTTCTAATTATTGAAATTGATAGCTAAGAGAGTCGAACAGGTAATAATTAGTTTTGGCCAAGGTGCCGCCTTCTTCTTTCTCACTCTGGGCGGTATTTCTTCTTTTTTCTGCGCTCAGAAAAGCTCAGAGCAGACGTAGTGTGAAATTGCTTTGATGACAAGGGATCGTGGTAGGTTGAACTCAAAACTTTTAGAGCTTAATCTTCATCGCTTTGCGAGTGAAACAGTTTTGGTAAGAGTTTGAAAGCGCTTTTGATTATTTTTGAAATTAACTAATGCAGCGGATACCTCTCGCTTCTTGTCTTATAGCTATGAAGGTAGCTATGATTATAAATTCGCTTGACAAGGATGCGTAATTATTTTCTTCGCAAGTGACAATAGATCTACCATAGACAGTAGTTTGTGTGGACGCATTCAACAGTCTGCAAGATAATGCCTATATCATCGGTCATTGGTTAGTGGAAAGATAAGCTCGAATCGGGGCTCAAAACGGTAGAGCAACTTTTCTGCCGCTGGCCAGGGTTGTGCAGAATAAGATTCCGTTTCTGGCCAAGATACATTTTTATTATAAACAGAGCCCTAAATACCTTCTTAGGTTTTTCAAAACGACAGGATGGTTGTGACTTTTAATTTTTTAAAGGTTAAGGTTCTGTCTATGCATGGCCTATGTGATTTGGTGCGCCTAGTTTTACCAAAGCCAGTTAGAAACAAGCACGATACACTCCATCCAATTCAACTTCGAATGCTGCTGTTGATCTCATACTCCATTGTATCAATAGTCGGCCAAAGCTTGCCGCATACTGATTCTTGGCTCCTACAGTCCGCGCTGGACCCTCTGTTGCGCAATTCCCCGTAGAATAGTTTCAATACAACAGATTGCTTTTGTTTGCTTTCCGCTCAAATAGTTTGCTGCGCTTTCTAATATTTCTCCCTTCGCTTGAGAGTCGTCGTAGACGCCACAACCCTCGCTCTTTCGAGTACATCCAACCAGCATATCCTTTTTCAGCATACAAATGCTGTCTCATCAACATTTGACTTCAAAGGAGTCATTTACACAATACTTAAACTTTTTTTTTTGTTTGTTGCTATTGTTGTTGATGCTGTTGTTATTTTTGTTGCTCTGTCTGAGCGGAAGTTACGGAAGTGCTGTTCATTATGTCCTTGGCAAACAACAACAGCTTCATGTCTACTGGACTACTGTGATGGCAACAGTTTCCCAAATCTTGTCATGTCATGCTTGGGCACTTGGTTCACTCAGTTTTTGGTTCGTTTTTCTTTTTTGACTTGACTTGTAAAAACTTTCATTTCATAGAACTTGCATGTAATAGCCCCAAGTAAGGAAAATCCAAAAGAAAACTGCATGTAATCATTAACAAAATGCCAAGCGAATTTTTCCTGAGCTCTCTACTTAGTAGTGTCCATGGTGTCTGTGTTTGTGTGTGTCGGGAGGATGGGGTCTTAGAGCCAAGACAGGCTCTATAAAAAAATACAACTGAATGGCAAGTTAAATAGGTAATCCGAGCGTTTTCTGTTAAATGAGACCAAGGCTTTGCCCCTGCAAGTGACGTGCCACATAATCAGCAGCGGGCAGCGGTTTAGTCTTTCTACGGTTGACGCTGACGTCGACGTCGCTGCCACGCTCATTGATGATTGAAATGCGATTAGGGTCGGGTTTGGTCTGCTCTGGGAACCAGCCGGGCAAAGAGCATCCATCGTTGCTCTGTCCACACCGTCCATCCAGTCAGCCAGCGAGAGATTTGGGCACTGGCGCATAACAATGAAAATGATGAGGGCAGACAGCCAAATGTACTGAACAAAGTATCAGCAGCAGCAGCGGCAGCAGCAGCAGCAGATACAGAGGCGTTGTACCTCTGTCCTACTCTCCACAAAGCGATTGATGATGTGCGGAGCAAGCAAATCAGCTGTGATATGGATTATATACAGTAACGCTTAGAGGTTTTCAAACAGTTGAAGTTGAGTTCGAAAGTACTTTGTCTTATGGATTTCGAAGGCTCGAAAACTTACAAAAAACCGATTCTTTTCAATGGGTATCCATAGAGCTGCGAACTTGTCTTTTTTGACTTCTTACATGTTATAGTGTTGGAAATCTTTTCAAAGTTACTGTACTCTGCTCAAGCGTACCACAATGTGTGTTCATTTTTTTTGTTCGGTATTCATTGGTTGAACTTTAATTTGGGTTCTAATTGGCATTACGCTTAGCACTGACCACTGCATTATTATAATTATGATCACGATTATGCTTTAATAGGGCTTATTACAAATGCTGCCAGTTGTCATGGGGCATCATAATCTAAGCGGTTTTTCTTTATAATTAAAATTCATGTGCAACAGAGCAAAATTTATTGATTGACAGTTGAGAAAGCGGGAGAGCGGCAGCTAGGGAAACTGCATATAAGCCCGAGAACCGGTTCAATCACAAATTTCATTAAAATGTTAATATAAATCGCCTTAAATGCAAGCTGTCAACCTTAAAATTAATATTAAGCATTATGTTAACGACATACGATTTCGTTGAAAATTTACAGGGTGTGCAGAGCGCCTAAGCTCAATGAAATGAGCACAAAACTTGCTACAACCCTGGCAGTTCAAATAACAAACCTAAACCGAGAAAAAGAGTTGTAGCTGAACCACAAAACAGCTTACATTTGTTAAATGCCATGTGGTTTCGGTTTGGCTCACCCGCTTAAGGGCTACCCGAACCCCCCCAAAAAAAAAAAACAAAAAAGCGCCGACTCATTTGGGTAACCCTACTCAAATTTGTGTAGAGAGCACTCTTAGAACCTACTGGCTCTTGGCTACTTAATGACCAGCCACAAAATACTCACGCATATATCATCATTAACCCTAGCTAAAATAAATTGTATCAACTTATTCACGCGCGCGCGTTCCCTCTGTATCTCTCTTCACATTTATTATTCGCTGTTTATGCTCCCTTTCTTCTTTGGTCTCACATCTCTCTATGTAGATATTTTCATTTCCAGGCCAATTAAATGTCAATTAAAAATAAACATTTTACATTTGATTGCACAAAAAACGCGCCAAAAACTCAAATCGCGCGCATTCCAACCACCCGACCAAGTTCATTACCGTCCATAAGGCCCGAAACTCTGACTTTCTGGCGCTTGATATTGACAAGCTTTTAACAGTTAGTGGTATCTCTTCGATAGTCATTGCTTATCTGTCCATCTGTTCGTTCAACTGTTGGAGCACAGCTCACAGCATATAAATCATTTCCAGTTTCGTGGTGCTTGGCTTACTCCGCATTGCTCCTGGCTTTTCTTCAAGACTTGGCTTATTATTTATTTGGCTTTAATTTGTATTTGCCTGTGACTGTATCTCTGCGTCTATGGCGCTGCGTCTTGGTGTCTTTGCTGATTGAAAATCTGCGCACGGAACTCCTAAAACTGGCTTGGCAATTAATTGGTTAATCAAAATGATTAATTTACATGAGTTTGGGGCGCATAACTTTACAAGTCGCATTTTTTTTTCTTTTATTTTTGGCTAAATTGAAAATTGCGGACTGTGGAAAACTTAGCTGCCAAAAGAAAAACCGGCCTGAGTTGGCAACAAAAACAAGAATGTCAATGAAACCATAAAAATGTCTAAAGCTGGCCAAGGGGAGAGATCAGGCGGCAGTAAAAAATGTTGATGGAGCGAGTGACACTGCCACAGGGGGGGTGGCTGGACTTGGGGTAGAGCAAGCGGACTGCAACAGAGCATAAAAACAAATGAACAAATGACAGGCGATGCACAGTGGTGCGATTTATATGTTTGTTGTGGAGCTAAAGTTTGATCTTCTTTCGTTCGACTTATGTGTGGCAGCATTAGAATCGGATTTGGTGCCCAGATTTGGGTTTAGCAATCAACGGTCAGTTTCTGATTTTACTGCCCAAAATATATATATAATTTTATATATATAAAATTTTTAAGTATGTGTACCACTGTGCCTTCGGTCTGTTCGTGGTCAAACGTAGCGTATGCGCAATGTGCGTTCAATATGAGGCATAAACCAAGGCGGAAAGTCTTTTGGCTGGGTACAGACCAAAAGCAAGCTCTGGCATGCTGTTGATATGGCAAACGAGCATTATGTTTGTTGCCATGATGCTGATGTTGCGTCTCGGACTTCATCTGTTGGTGTTGATGCTGATGATAATAATGATTACTTTTGTTGTTGGGGGCCTTTGGAAATGTTATGACAACTGGGCAAAATGCTGGGGTGTCACTTTGACAGTTTGGGGCCAAGTGCAGGCCAAGAGTTGATGGCCAAAAGGTCTAACGATCTGACATGGATTCATCTATACTACAATGTATATATGTATACGACCACCATACAAAAACAAAAACAAAAACTCCATTGTCAAAGTGCGGGCCTAATTCAATTAAAACATGATTAAATTTAATTAAATTGATATTAAGTATGCGCCATGTTGCACAACGACTTGGCAAGCTGTAAAGAGAGCGGGTGACTGAGCACAATAGGCGCCTTCCTAGGAATTTTCCGCTTAAATTCCAAAACGTTGCAAAAAATAAAATGTGTTTGGAGGTGAGAAGTAAAGCGCATGAAAAATACAAGGATAAAGCAAACAAAACGAAAGGGGCGCACAAATTATACAAAAAAAAAACAAAACAGAAGAAAACGTGAAGAAAGTGGCAAAAGGCAAAAAGAAAAAGAGAAGCAGACAAAAACAAGCAGCAACAAAAAAAATAAAGCAGATAGAAAATGTGATTGCTGATAAACAACAACAACAACAACAGCAGCAGGAATAGGAACAGGGAAGTGGAAGTAAAGGATGGCATTGCAGGATTGTGAGTGACTAAAATGCTCGCAGTCAACAGTCAGCAAGGAGCATTGAATGAGGGAACGACTGAATGAGTGAATGAGTAAATGAATGAATGACTGCTTGTTTGTAGCCATCTACGGCTGCCTGTGTGTGCGTGTGTGTATGTGAGTGTATGCAAAGGGTATCCGGATTTAGGCGTCTGCTTTATAGGCGCAAATGGTACACAAAAATGACACTTCATAAAAATGAAGGCAACGATAATGATTATGTCGTCGGCAACGACAAGTACAACGACAACGACGTCAACGATGGCGAAGGCAATGACGACAGTGGTGATAATGATGATGCCGCTGATGATGACGATGACGTTGATGTTAATAATGATGATGATTATATGCTTGGTTGGGTGTGAGTGCCATAATAATGATTTCAAATGTTTTCAATGAGCTGTATTTGCTTCTCGTTGGGATGCCGCCCTCAACTGGCAAAGGTTTAAGCCGGCTGTGTTTCTGTTTTATTTTTTTTTTTTGCTGCTGCTTTTTCTCCGAGTTCGAGGAGGGATTGGAAAAATTTCTAAATGGCAGCCAACTGGCGACATTTAGCACATGATATGCTAACAAAATGTTGGGGTTAACTAAAGATGAAGTCATTAGATGATGTGAAAATAAAGCAACCGTATGACATGGGGGACAAAAAAGTCAAAAGCAAAAAGTGAAAATTGTCAGATATTGAAGGAAAATGAGGAAAACTTTAAGACGCTGAAAGCAGAAGAAAACTTAGCTGAATCCCTGAAGATATTTAAGCTTTAATTTATGTCGAAATAAGAGGCGATGCACGTTAGTACGAAGCTCTGTGCTACATTTTGCCTTTTGTTTTTGGAGGAAAACATGATTTTTGATATTAAACAATAATAGATATTCATCGAAACAAACTAAAGGGTTCCCATCCCAAAATTAAATCGATATTTGCAAGTAAATAATTTTGTTATAAAATCGTCTTAAATTAAGTAATTTCTGGCTCATCACATCTCTCATTTTTCTCATCAACAATTCCAAATAAATTATTTGCAATTCAAATACCCCCCAAGTTGTGCATTTAGTTACACTCACTTCAAAGATTTTTGCACATAAATGGAATTCCTTTAAAACGCAGACATGCTAATTTCTTAATTTGTCATTTTATGCAACTTATCTTCAAAAATATTACAATTCAAGAGATCAAAGCTTTGCAAAACTTTTCAAATATTAAGTGCAATTACAGCGATAACTTTGTCTCTTGTCACCTTATAGTCTAATTTTTTCGGGCACAAGTAAAGTTTGCTCCTTAATGTCACCTTAAAGCGCTGCGACAACTTGAAATACCCCAAACCTTAGCAAAAAAAAAAAAATGTAGAGAAAAACAAATTTCTTAATTCTATATTTGATAGCTCTTAAAATTTACGAAGCATAACGAACTGCCGCACCGAGTACCCCGCTCTTTTTGCAGTCTATGCAATAGATTTACTGCATAACTTTGGCCTAGGCTTAGTTTGGCTTTGCAAACAGAGTTCCCAATTGTCTGGTTTTGGGCTGTACCCCCAAAGGCAAGCACCACAACAACGTACACAATAGGCATTGCTCAAGTAGGTGTATTTTTGCTCTGTTGTTGCCAGAGTTGCCGCATAATTAAAAAGTCAAGTGAAAAATCACATTTTAACGCAAACCAAACGACAGCGCATAGAAGAAGCATCAAGAACGAATGAGTGAACGAGCGGGTCGGTGAGTCGGGTGAGTGAATGAATGAATGAATGAAATGTTTGCGCCTGAAAGCAGACTAAAGTAATAAGTTAACAGTAAGTTCTTATGGATGGGCGGTTGGGGGATTTTGTTCCACGAAAAATTGCGTAAAATGCAAATGCCAAATGCCTACGTTGCACAGTGGTCACAATGTTCATAGATTAGCATAAATATAGCACGGACTATGTGTTAATCTGTGTTTCGTGTTAATCTTTCTTTTGTCAAAGAAGGCGCTATCTCTTGCAAAGGTATTATTATATTTTTAATATGCTTTACCTCTTTTATGGTAAGTGTACATGTTCAAGAGTGCGGTGGCAAAGTAAAAGGTCAAGCCAAGTCTGTCTATATCAATTTGATGACATGATTATATGATCCACTAAAGTCGAATATAGGTAAGGGAAGGTACAATTTGTGCGTTCATTAGCCAAAAACCAAGAAAATATACTAAAGGCACGGCAAAGGAAATAATCTTAATTTGACAAACGAAACATTCTAAGGAAGAATGCGGATCAGATGATTGAGTTTAGGGTCTCCAGCATTTGTAGTCCCCGCGATTTCGTTGAACATACGAACGTAGTGAGGGACATGAATAAAGGAACTGACTCTGGTAGCCGCTGAGGCGTAAAGCATTTAAATTTTCTGAAACTACACAAGATCTGATCGTTCTGCAGAAGTCATCTACAGATCGACAAAGGCATTATCACTTTAAATACTCGTTTCCTTACAGAAAAGCTTAAGTTTCACTTTTATATCGGATCAAATTGCATTTTCGATCACTGTATGCCTGCACGGGCGCCACGTCAAGGAGCACAAGAGAGACATGAGCTGTGTGGGATGATGGGATGTGGCACGTGGGGCATGAAGCTACGGCAGTGCCGCCACAAACACTTGAGGCATGTTGCCGGGCTGAAGGCAACAAAAGCATAGCATAGCTCTTTGCATAGCGCATTTTGTTTTATGTACAACAATTTACGAGTCGACAGCGACGTTAACTGCGGCAGAAACGCTTCCAGTGGAAAAAGGGCTGAGGGGCATTACGGGCATTACGTAATTAAATATTTAAAGTGTTGTTCTGCCGCATATCAGTGTGTGCAAGCGAGTTGGCAGCAACGCTAGTAGAGCTGCCTTTAAATTCACTTCATTTTTTTTTTTGTAAGTCTGAAAATCTTGAAATCTTTCAACAAATTTACACACTTCCCCAGCGCTGAAACCCCAGGCCCTCCGCACACGAGTTCAACAACCAAGCCAAGTCAATGCCTGTTAAGTGCTTACAAATTTCACTTTTCCTGTTTTGCATAGGCTTCGACTTCCTTACAGAAATACGAAAACGGCGAAAAAAAACGCAAGAAAATAAGACGAAAAGTATTTCAACTTATGTATTTGTACTTTTTTAATTTCATGCAAATTTTCTTTTTCAAGATTAATGTCTGCGCCAAAAAGTTTCTCAAGCAGTCGTTTCGAAGGCGTACGCAACTTGTCCCTCGCCGCCGGCCGCCCCACCGCTGACTTGCGTGTAAATAAGGCCCAAAACTTGGCCCAAAGCATTTTACCTCACCTCGTTTCCACTCTCCAACTACTTGCTATCTGTCTGTTTGCTTCACAAAATATTTCGACAACACTCGAAATAGAAATTTTTCCCTCATTTTTGTATTGCCTTCTTTGCGACTTTTTCGCTTTTTTTCTTCGTTTTGCCTATTTTTCAGGGCTGGCCTTGTACGCATTGTGTGTTCCTTAAAGACTTGCCTTCTTAAATCCTTCAGCATGCTCTCTAGTTTGGCACATACCCGTTAATTTAGCTGCTTAATCCTTAATCCTTGCGCTGCAACCCAACCCAAACCACAAAATCCTCTCCACCCGAGTGAGTTAAAACTTTTTAATTGATTTCACTGCTGTAGTTGCACTTTTTCATACTTTTTGCTTCTGTTGCTGTTGTTGCTCCTTCTGCTTTGTTCCGTCTCCTTTTTTTCATCTCATTTTCATTATGTCTTGCTTTTGTTTTTGCTACTCCTCTGCACGCTTTAGCGCGTTTTAAAACAAAGTTACCCGGTAGATCCCACTCGATATTGAAATGTTTTCATATACAAAATTATTAGTACGCTGCATTTGTGGCGATTAAAAGATATTTAGTCTGTTTATGAAACTTTCGCCTCAGATAAACTTTAAAGTTTAAGTAATAAAATGCTCTTTAAAGATTAATTAAAAGCTGCGATAAAGTGTAGAAACAATTAACTGGTTTTCTTCAGAAGTAATTGCTAATCTATAAAAAGTACTATTTACTTTTTAGTTGGGTAATCCGAAAACAAAATGGCGTCGCTGCAGACCTAGTTTGTAATCTGGAACAAAAAAGCAAAATTGACTTTTCATAAAAAAATAGTTTGAAATTCAATCCGAATTCTTTACCCGAAAATATTATTATTGCAGAAAGTTTTTATTTTTCAATTGTGAAAGGAAATATTTCAAAATTCACAATTTTATACCGATGTGAAGAACACTTTTGACTTATTTATGAATTAATCGAAACAAAATTCGACAAACAATTTGAATCTTCTATTTATTCTTCAATGAAACTATGAAAATATAATTAAAATTCCATAAGATTGAATAAGCTTTATATAAGATAGGCAATACAAAATCGATATAGTTTAATTTTATTTCCTGACAGCTGTGAGACCCCAAACACCTATAATTTCTTTTAATATAAATAAAAATATTTACACAACGGGATTCCGCATAATGCAAAACTTAACCAATTTCCTTTAATTTTACAGCTCATTGCATATTCGTGAACATATGCCAGTTTTTTCATTTCTATAAGTTTTGCCCAAGTTTGGAACTTGGGTACAAGCGTTACTACTTGTTATATGCAAAGCATGCCCGAAACTACTTTACATATGCGATAAATTTTCACACATAAATTTATTGAAACACCCAAAACGAAGCTGTTTGGAAATCTCAACCCTTGCCAATAGACCACAAAGTCCATAATAAGCTGTCACATCGTCGTCTGCACACATATAAAACTCATATGCGACAAGAGCAACCCTAAACTCCCTATACCACAAGCCAACGACTCAGCCCAGAAACAAAAGTTGCACAAAACTATAAACCGCAGGCTGAACCGAATCCGAGAACGAGACCAAAACCAAAAACCAAAGCTAACCCACGCAACGCAACAAAAAAAATAATAATAAATAAATAAATAAAATGAACAGAAAAAAAAATCAACAACAAAAACAAAACCAGAACGTTACCAACGGATCATCATAATGACGCTGATGACGTAGTAGATGGCCCCACCAGATTGGCTATGCTGATGAAGATGACGATGATGGTGACGCTGATGGCGACGGTTATGTGGTGCTGGTTATGGTGATGGTGACTCGTGCGCTTCCAGCCACTTAATGATGACAGTAAAATGACTTAAATCGCTGTCAATGTTGACACTTTAACAAATTTTTTCACTTAAACGTTTTTAAATACATCGGACGATCCGGACGACGATGTCAGCTGCGCTGCCTCAGTCAGCGTCTCTGTCGCAATCAACGTCTCAGTCGCTCGCAACACGAAACATGGAAAATAATTTTCAGATACTTTATGTACCATACACTATTTATTCAACTAATTGTTGCCTTTCAATTTCATTTCCACTACGGAAGGGTATCTTAAGTATGTGATAAGGTTCGGCAGAGCAGAAGAATAAGAAGATGAAGATTACTCTCAAAGAGGTTTATTATTGGTACAAGCTCTACATTCAAATCAAAAACTGAGTAATATGAACTGAATATTAAGTAAATCACATTCAGCGATCGAAGCGAGCTCAGATAATGGGCCGGCCCACAGCAGTAGGTTAGGGTATACCAACTTCGAATCGTTCAATTAATGCTTTAACAATTGTAATTTTTATTTCATTTTTTTATTCTGCGTTTTCAAAAAAAAACTTGTAAAAATTATGTTTTTTCAAAAAGTGAATAAAAAACAACAGGTTAAAATTGTGTTTTGTTGGCTGAATGACGATAATGGGTTACTCCATAGTCCTGGTTGTAGCTAGTGTTGTTGTTGTTGTTTTCGGCTGCATTGGCTGCCTCACGGGCGTGTTCATTCAACCGCATATAAATCGCAACAACAATAACAACAACGCCAGACGGACATTGAAAAATGCAACGGAAACGCAAAATGCGCGACGGCACCCAAAACAACAGGCAGCCAGCCCCAAGATCCAAACTGGCCGGCCAATGGTACCGAGTTACACCGACCCCCCACCTCCCAAAGCATGCCACAGAGCCGAAACGTAGTCAAGCTACGGACTGGGCTGACTGGCAACCAGTTGATTGGCGTCGACCTGACGGCGGGAGGCACTGAGTCTGTGTCTGAGTCAGCAGCAGCTTCGGCTATGGAAGTGGAGTGTGCGAGCCGCACTCGAGGTGCACAGAGCCACACCAGAAAGTGTGCCTGCAGCTTTTGTTGCATGACTGACTGACTGACTGACTGACTGACTGACTAACTGCCAGACAGACTGCGGTTAAGAGCGCAGGTGCGGCAAGGTGGAAGCTTGGTTGCAGGCTGCCCAACCCTTTTACGTTTTATATCCATGATAAAGCGCGACTTGCAACGCGCTACGTGGTAGAAGCTGGCGCGCGCTGCACGCTCCCCCTGCCTCTGCCGACTCCAATGCGCTCCACGTCAAGCCCCACTGCGGTGAGCTTTATGAGCACGCTTCATAAATACCAAAGTAGGGGCTTAGGAGGGTCGAGTGCACATTGCCTGCTGCTTTCATTTATCAAAATGTGTCCATGTCGCATGTATGTGCACGCTACACTATGTGGGCGTTTGAGTTTTGTGGCAAGGTGTGGCTGCTGCTTCCAAAAGAGTAGATTTGCCAAGGTA